>JAGDQO010000376.1:0-2400000 GCA_018342035.1 Solanum appendiculatum | reverse complement strand
AACATTCTTTATTAAAAGAAAAACCAAAAATTAACCTTGCAAGGTTCATATTGACAAGAAAGACAATTTCTTTTGACATAGTAAACAGAGACAAATTTGCAACTTCCTTCTTTCCACTCAAATTCTATGATCATGTTCCTGGATTTTGTTACCTGGAGTAACTTAAGATTTGTTTAAATAAATCATTGCTTTGGCCTCTTGTATTTACATTTGAATAACCTTTCTTGTTATTTGTTCAAAACAGAGCCGCATACTAAAGCATGCTGGTGACTTGGCAGCAGCTGCTGCACTTGCTGATGAAGCTAGGTGTATGGATCTTGCAGATCGATATGTTAATAGCGAATGTGTTAAGCGTATGCTTCAGGCAGATCAGGTGGAAATCTTTCTTATGTGTTCTCTTTCACTTGACTGTATTTCTCTTCTTGTTGTCATTTCTTATGAATTACCTTGGTTCCTAATTTGTCTTTTAACTACTTTATGGACATATGACTGAAGGTCACATTGGCTGAAAAGACTGCTGTACTATTCACCAAAGACGGGGAGCAACACAATAACCTTTATGATATGCAGTGCATGTGGTAAGTTTCTTACTGGAGCCTGATCATGGTCAGAAGTTTGGTGTGTGAGTATCTTACTGGTCTTATATTATATATATGAAAGGTATGAATTAGCATCAGGGGAAAGCTATCTTCGCCAAGGTGAGCTGGGAAGGTCTTTAAAGAAGTTTCTGGCAGTGGAGAAGCATTACGCGGATATCACGGAGGACCAATTTGATTTTCACTCCTACTGCCTAAGAAAAATGACTCTGCGGGCCTACGTGGAAATGTTGAAGTTTCAAGATCGGCTTCATTCACATGCGTATTTTCGCAAAGCAGCTAGTGGTGCTATCAGGTACTGATTATTGACTTGCTCAATCTTCAAATTTTTGGTTGCTCTCAACTATGTGGTTCTATCTTGCATTATAAGTAAACTTTCTGTTGAAGTGGAACAATAGAAAACTGGAACTCTTCTGCTTATTGTAGTATCCTAGCTTTCCGGTTTGATTACATGCAAGCTTACTGAGAATTGCTTTGCTGAAACTTTTTATGTTTTTTATGCTTTGTTTTGCCTCTACATCAGATGCTATCTGAAGCTGTATGATTCTCCTTTGAAGTCAGCATCTGAAGAGGATGATGCAATGTCCAAGTTGCCTCCTTCTCAGAAAAAGAAATTAAAGCAAAAATTGAGGAAGGCAGAAGCACGAGCTAAGAAAGTACTCAAATTTGCTTCTTGTTCTTTGAAAATTTCAACTTAGTATAGATGCCTTAATCTTTTGAATTATTTTTAGGATGCAGAAGTTAAAATTGAGGAATCCAATGCAACTAGTGCAGCTAAATCTGGAAAGCGCCATGTGAAGCCTGTAGATCCTGATCCACATGGTGAAAAATTGATTCAGGTATTCCCTTTTCTGCCATCTGTCACATCTTTTAGGTATAAAGTATCCATCCATTCTTTGCACAATTTCTAGTATGAATTTAGAGTAGTCAGGAGAAACTGTTAGATTTTTTATTTTATTTTGATGAAAATATTCCATTATCTTTTTATGGAGTTAATGATGATGGGTATGTTGTTGCAATTAGATTAAAATTTTTATGGAATATGAAGTATCCATGCAAAGATGTTGAAGATAAAAGTAGCTCAATACAGAAGATTAAGATGAATTGTATTTTGTAATGTCATTTTCGGTGTAAAGAAAAAAAATGTAGATGAAGCAGAATCAAATTATAGAATCCATGTGAACTGAGCAGGTGATATTTTGCTTTTCGTAATCTGTTAATATGGATTCCAGTACTTCCTTTGTGCTGATGTTTATATATATTGTTACCTTTTCAAATATTATTTTGAGTGATCAAACATCTGTTACTTCGGATATCGTGTCAAACACTTGGAATGCTTGATGAAAATCCAAACATTTACAGTAAAATGGGAAGAACAGTGTTTTAATAATTTCGACCACTTAGTATTTTCTGATTTTGATAAGAGTACTATCTTGTCTCTAAACCTTTCAGATTGAAGATCCTCTGGCAGAAGCTTCAAAGTACCTCAAGCTTCTCCTTAAGCACTCACCAGATTTCTTGGAGACACATTTGATGTCCTTTGAAGTAAACATGAGGAAGCAGAAGATCTTGCTTGCCTTGCAGGTAATATCCTTTATAATTTAACTGAGGTCGGGAAAGTTACTCTCTCCTTAGAACAGGATTCTGTCAATTTTCTATTATGTTTATATTGGTACATCTTTGTGACATAGTAGTGGCCATGCATATAGTTAACTGGTTGAGATTACTATGCTTCCTTGTCTTTCCCCCTTGGTTTAGTTGGCCATTGCTAATTGTATCTGGATTCAGGAATTCTAATCTTCGTGGTACTCGTATGAAAAAAATAAGAGAGAATGTCACCTAAAATAGTTGGGCTCATGTTCTACTTAGATTCTTAAAAGCACTGCCATCGAAGATGTTAAAAAGGATGAGGTAGACCTCTAATCGTATGGAGGATAGTTTTCTCAAAAGACTTGCATAGAACATTGTGAAAGCATGGAAGAAAATTAATTTTATAGGAGATACCAAGAACTAAGGTTAGTCATTGTTGGTACTTTTGTTCCAGGTCTGGTGTTTGATATGAGCTTTTTAAGTTTGATAGGAATTTTATGCCAGTGTCAGGATAATTGTGATGTTTAACAGTATTCCTAATTTCACTAATTTTTGTGTTAGAATGAAATGGGCCTAGATGTAACAGAATGGTTATTGAGGCTTCATTTGCTTGACCTGCATCTCTTTTGAGATTGAGATGTAGTCATAGTAGTAGTTGTTTGAGGAATATTGACAAACAGTCACTTTGATCTTTGTCTTTTTCCAGGCAATAAAGCATTTAATGCGGTTGGATGCAGATGATCCAAAATCACATCTGTGCTTGGTATGCTTTTACGGCATCAAGAATCCCATTGATATTATTGTTTTATAAACACGTCATATTTTATTTCTCGAAGTATTCATATTTGCTTCTCTCTCATATCGACTATGATCTCTTGCAGATAAAGTTCTTTCATAAAGTTGATTCCTTGCCTACTCCAGTAACTGATACTGACAAGCTCATCTGGGGTGTCTTGGAAGCAGAGCGACCTGCCTTTAGGTTATCTTGATTGCACTTTTCTTTTCTCTATATATCTTATTTTTAAATGCTATCAGTGTTGATACTCTACCAGTTATAGTACTTCCATTGATTTGGGAATTCACAAAAACCCCAACTAGTTGGGATTGTGGATCTTCTTATTGTATGATGTCATTGATCTTGTAATTATACTAAGGTTTCTGTATGTTTCTAATTGACCTTTTCAGCCAGTTGCATGGTAAATCTCTCATTGAGGCAAACGACTCTTTTCTTGAGAAACATAGAGGTCAGTGTCTAACAGTAGTATACTTTTATTAGTTTATTTTGCATAGTTACTTCCCTTCTCTCATTCTTGATGAAAGCATGATTTCTCATTGAGTGGTGTTTGCAGAATCATTGATGCATAGGGCTGCTGTGGCTGAGTTGCTACATGTTCTGGAACCAAACAAGAAGGCTGAGGCTGTCAAATTAATTGAAGACTCGGTTAATGATCTTGTTTCTATGTAAGACCCTGTTTTCATCACATCAATTTGTATTCTCATTACATAGCTGATAATATTTTGTTATATTTGCGCAATAGTAATAAATCACCTCTGTTTTTACTTTTCTCCAAATTAGGGACGGAGGACAAGGAACTGTCAGGTCATGGAAATTGAACGACTGCATTACAGTTCACAAACTCCTCGAGACAACTCTGGTTGACCATGATGCTGCATCCAGTAAGTTCTTTACCATTGTACACATCCTTCTGTCTTTTCATATTGTACATCTCAAGTCTTCCCTTGGCCTGAAGTTTAGTTGAAGTTAACTGCATGCATATTTTGCCCTGGTTCTGGTATATTGCTATTGTAGCCTGTTCTTTTTTTTTTTTCATGCATCCATTCCTTTTCTGTTGATTTGGGTGGCTGGTGGATATATTATTTTATCTATGTTATGTATGAGATGATCCTTTTCTGTCAAATACATCCGTGACAACCTATTTACATGATATTTGGTGATTCTATGGGTCGTGATGTTTTTGAGACATTGTTGTAGGATGGAAAGTTCGTTGTGCTGAGTACTTTGTGTACTCGACTTACTTCGGAGGTATTCAAAGTTCAGCCAACAATCAGATACAAAAATCCCCTGCAAATGGAGCTGTAGGCCTAAATGCCGGTGAAGATTCTTCTCTTTCATCAAATGGGAGATTAGAGAAACTAAACGCGCTGAAGGATCTACACATTTAATTGTACACTTCGAGCTGAAGTGTAATCTCCCTGGAAGAGTGCTGGAGAAGTTCAGTGGAACTGTATCGAGCTTCTAGAGTATACACTTGACAACATTAGGATGGTTCTAGAGGAAATTTTCAGCTCTACAAGGGTTCTTGTTACTTCTGGACTGGTTCTACAACCCTGATTTGATCTGATTATTGTTGACATGAAGATGGTATTAACACTCTAGTCTTGCCAAGGGTCGGGTCAAATACCAGGAAAGAGTTTGTGGCTTGGCATGAAGCATTCTCAACAACTTTCAGATTTGAAGTGTGAGCTCTTGGAAGTTTATTTAAGTACTGATCCTTCATTCTATCAGCATAGAAAAAAAATAACTTGATAGCGCGTGTTGTATTTTTTTTCATTTAGTTCTCCATTTTTCTTTAATGTACAAATGCTGTTTTATGTGAAAGAAATTTTGCCATAGTATTCAGAGAAAATGATAAACTCGTACGGCTGCAGTGATGCATTTCTTATGATGGAGGATGATATTTATAATTCGGTTCTAGAAATTTTCTATTTTTTTCCCCTGAAAACTGTTTTTAATCTATACTTAGTGGTGGCTAGACTGAAAATTAGTAGAACGTTGGTCGAGGTGGATCCTTATGTGATTCTTTTCTTTAAGAAAGCTTAACTGACAAATAACCATTTGGAAATTGTATGTCTGATTGTTTGTTTTTTCTTGTGAACTTTTTTTTGTCTGAATAGAAGGGCAAGATAAGCTGTAGCATATCTGAGGTAGGAGGTCGACTGCAAGACACTTCGAAATAAATTCTTTTTTGTTAGTTTGTGTGTCTTATTTCCATCTGCAAATGAAAAGAAAACGATGATATTTAAATCCTTTATAACTGGAGATAGAGATATTACTATATAAGATTGGTTTCGAGAGAGTAGATGGATTTGTTCATATTTCTTGCTTTAGGCCATAATAGTTGGTCGTCTATTTGATAACAATAACAACATTTTCAGTATGGTCCCAAAGGGAAGTCTGTGGAGGTAGAGAGATTGTTTTTGATAGACTATTTTGATTATGTTATTAAAAAAAATGTGTCATGCAAATTCATAAGGAGCTTAAGATAGACCAACTGATATAAACATATTTCTCCCTATCTCTACAAGATTTTAGTATTAAAGACCATATTATAATTACAAAAGTTTTTGAAAACTGTGTCATACAATTTTGGGAATAAAAGTGGAGGCAAAATCAATAACATTGGAAGGACAATTGTTTTATAGACACGTGTAACATCTTTCTTGGCTGCAGATACTCATGCAGAGGTGAGTACTGCAGAATCTTTTTTAGCAAGCTCAGTAGCTGCCTTGTTGCGTGTGTGAGAGAGAGATTTCAACTTTGAAGAGAAAATGGGGAAGAGAAGGAGACCAAGAAAAGATGAAGCACAAAAAGATACAAGTGTTGATGGAGCCACCCCTTTTCAAGAATCTCAACAGCAAGAAGCAGTGGCTTCTCTAAGGAGTGGAAGAGCGTTGAGGATGAAACAAGAACCCCAACAAGCTCTTCTATTGCCACCTCCGGTAAACTCTTCACCTCTACATTTTTGTGATCATATTTTCTTCTTTTTTGTTGTTGTTGTTGTTGGTTCAGAGAAAAAATGAAAAAGAAGGGGCTTGTGATCTCTAAACTCTATGATTTGAAATCGTTTCCTTTTTCTTTTTGATTCACTTGCTTGTTTTCTTTCTTCTCGTTTTCTTAACAATCAGTTTTTCTTATTTTGCTGTGTTAAGATTGTGTTGCATGTTATTTTTATCTTAAATGTGTTAAAAGATATATGCTTTGTAGTAGAGTGATAAGGCTAAAATTGCTACACTTGTTCAAAGAATTTCTGAACTGCGAATGATAAAGGATATAAGACATGTTGTTTGCTAAGGGAATAAATGATTCAGGTGAGTTTTGGCCAGTGGGTCATTACATAAATGCTCAAATAAGCATGATATTCTGATAGCACAAGGTAAAATATTCACTCTGCTTTGATAGTTAAGACTAATCATTGGAAGTCATTTCCTGTAATGCAAAAGATATTTGTGGTCTCATTTCGTTTTTCGTTAGCATGTTTGCTCTGAACTATTCTGTAGTGTACATAAGCCTACACATTGTATCTGTTCAGGTCAATTTCGCTTACTAAAAAACTGCTTATTTGGTTTTCCTAAGCCACTATCTAGACAAATAGATTTTGCATCAGCTAGCTGCATATTCCTTTTTGTTTTGACAGGGTTTTGCGCCATCGGATGCTTCACCTTCCCATCCCAGGTATCAAACTCGCAAGTCTTTGAGGGCAATCCTTGGTTGGTGTGAGTCTATTACTACAACACCAAGGTCTCCAATTCGACATGTTAAGGTACTCCATTCAATCTTTTTCAAACTCCATTGATAAGTAAGAGTGAAATTTCATTAATAGTAGCACCAAGAAGGTGCTAAATATGTACAGTCAATAACTTACCGAACACTTTTTAACTTTGAGAGGCTGTGATACACAAGTGTACACACCACTACCCAACGACATATTGAACCAAAGGTTCAATATCTGTAAACAGCTAAACTTAAAACATAAAATATTTGTGGTGTGTACACTTGTGTATCACCATCCAGATTATCCAAAAAAAAAATACTAGTTGGAATGATCTCCCAAGGTTTCTTTTCCTCCTTTTCAACCTTCTGTCCTTTCCAGTTACCCGAATCTGCTTTAACTGATTCTGGCGTAGTCCATTTCACTCCTGAAATGCTTAGGAATAGAAACCATACTTCCCAAACATAATTACATATGGCAGACTGCTTTCTTCTGCATATTATCATGAGTAAGAAAAGCCTTATGAGAGGCCATCCATTGAAGCATGTTGCCCCGAAAGGTGCTTTGGATTCATTATTGTTCATTGTTAATAACCAAGTGTTTTTCATAACTCCGTTTTTACCCTCTCCAGATCATCTTCCATTGAAATTTGTTCTTCCTTCATTAATCTAAATAGAGAGTTTTAACATGTTTTAACTGAAAATATGTTATCGTTGCTTGGGACCCTTCTGCGGCGATCATTGTTATTTTCATCCATTTTTTAGCTTCGTTAAACTTCACAGTAACTGTGCCACTCGTCAGCTTCCTAGTCAAGCATATTCCTTCTGAAATTATTATGGAAGATAGAGAAATATAGTTCAGTTTCCGACTTGCCAAAGCTGTAGATATAACTTCGGGCATGACTGTAAATTAAGGCTGGTGATGAGTATTTATCTTTAATGTTGGCATAAACCAGTTAACTTAGTGACAAGCACAATTCCCTTGCACTAATGCTGTAAAAGAAAGGGAGTAAATTTACATTTTACAGTCCCCAAAACTAACTTGGAACAAATGCAACTAAAGACATACCAAGCATAAATGGATATGTTTACAGAGCAACTTTCGAGATGCATGCACATAAAACATAAATTCTGCTTCTCATTAAGACTATGTACAGAGATTTCTTAAATAAAGAAAGAGATATATGTATCACAGTATGAAAAAGAAAAAACAAGAACATATTTAGACATTATTTGACTCACTCTAAGAAACAAGAAGGTAAGATTAGCCATTTTCATCCATAAATCAGAGACTATTAACTTACATCCTTTTTTTCAAATGGCATTAAAATTGGTCTCCAGCACTTCAACCAGCAACAACTGTCGCAATGCACAGAGATTCCTTCAATAAAGAAAGAGTATTTATCTTTAATCTTTAGTCGTTTTAACATTTTTCTGCAATCCCTTTTAATGAAGTTGGAATGGCTTACGATGTATACTTTTCATTTATTAACAGTCTAAACTTCGTTTCTTATTCTACAGGCGTCATATCCTTCATGTGCTACTTCTGACTTACGTGCTCATCTTACTACTGGAATTTCTAAAGCAATAAAAGAAACGCTTGATGACTTTGTGCCCACAGAACTTGAACATCAATCTATTCTAACTAACTGTGGTGTCTTGGGTGTGGAAAATCAGAAACAAGGGCAACAGGCTCAAACAACACCTTTCCCTGAAGTTGTAGTTGAGAACAATGCAACGGTTAGTAAGGCTGATGTGGTGTTAAATGTTAATGCCACAGAAGCGGAAACCAGAAGTAACCAGAGTGGTGTGCTTCCAACAAAATCCATGAGTCTTAATCTCACAAGGATAGCTGCACTAATGAATGGTTATCCTTCTGATGCTGATGAGGTTGAATCAAGACCTAGTCGCATGTCAGTCATGGTGGATAGGTATAGAGTTAAGGAGGAAGCAGCCCCTGTCCTCCAGAAGATCTTCCTTAAGTACGGAGATATTGCAATGAACAGCTCTTTCTCTTCTGTGAATTTCTCTTCATCACTCTTGGAGTTTGTTTGGGACATCTATAAGAAATTGGAGGAAACAGATTTCTTAAGTATAACTTCCAAGGAGATTCAGTCCATGCTTGCTGAAGTTGGAGATCTTGAGGCTGCCAAAATAGATGTTGGGTGGCTCAGTCGAAGGTTAAATGATATCTCTCAGGCCAAGCAACTTATGCAGGACAGCTGCAAACTGAAAGAGGCAAAAACCAGGAACCTTGTAGTGATGGAGACAAACAAGAAAGAACTGGAAGAATTGAAGGGAGAGTTGGCCGCTTGCATTGCAACATGCCGCGTTTTGCAGCAAAGAATCCACAAGAAAGAGGATGAGTTTGGCATTGCACGTTCTGAGAACGAAAAAATCATGCAGAACTTTGCAGATTTGAAGTCCAAGGTGAACAGTTTCCTGAAGAAGTCCTTGGTCCATGACCTTCTTTGAGCAGCCTGGTGTTTGTAGTTGTTCTATCTTGGATAGGATCATATGAATGGTCTTTTTCACTAATTTTTAATCCCTAACTGTCTGGGATAGTTCTGTTATCCTTTAATAGACAAATTGTTATGTTCAACCCTTGAATCATTGGCCCCTAACTGCATGTGAGTTGCAGAAGAACAGAAACATAAACAGAATGACTAGTTTTATTTGCCATTGCAGAGTGGAATGATCAGAGATATAGAAACTTTATTAGCAGCTTCATGCAATTCAATTAAGAGAACTAATGTTAATTACTTGAGTTCTTTTCTCCTTATCCTTCTTTATTTCCTGCTAATCATCTAATTGTGGAGTATTACTCAAAATAATCGTAAAATGTTATCAACCTTTGAATTTTAGGCGCCAGTGGAATAGGCTAATTCATCCATTATTATTATTCTTGTTTTCCTTTTCCACATTTTTAAAATTATTTCTTTTACAACTCGTGTCTTCCATGACCAAGATTCACCATCATTCTCCCCCTTTAATAGTAGTTTATATATCTTATATGTCAGACTTCTTAGTACTGCATGCAAATTCATATATAATAAGGATCTTAAAAGTTAATTAACCATATAAAACAAAACATTTTGAACATGGCTACAACATTTCATTTAATTTCCCATCCTTAACAAACGTTTTATCAAATACAAACATTAAATTAGTGACACATGTCCTGATTACAAGCAATAGACACGTGTAACATCTTTCTTGGCTGCAGAGTTAACAAATTCTCTTTCAGTGTCAGGGTACTCTGCAGTATCATTTTTCCAAGCTTAGAAGCTTCTTATTGAGTGACAGAGAGAGAGAGAAAAAGATTTCAACTTTGAAGAAAACAGTGTTAAAGAAAGAAAATGGGGAAGAGGGGCAGAACAAGAAAAGATGAAGCCCAAAAAAATACAAGTGTTGAAGGAGCCACCTCTTCTCAAGAAGCTCAACAGCAAGAATCAGTAGCTTCTCTAAGGAGTGGAAGAGTGTTGAGGGTGAAACAAGAACCCAAACTAGCCCCTGATTTAGCTCTTCTAACGCCACCTCCGGTAAACACTTCAGCTCTACATTTTGGTGATCATATCCTCTCTTTTTTGTTGGCTCAGAGTAAAATAAAACAAAGGGCTTCCTGCACTCTCTTGTTTTCTTTCTTCTCAATTTCTTAACAATCATGGTGGTTTTTTTTTTCTTTTGTTGTGTTAAGGTTGTATTGCATGTTGTATTATCTTAAATGTGTTAGTTTATGTTAAGAGATGCTGAAGAGGAAAGTATATTTTGATGATTTATGCTCTCTTCTAGAGTGGTAGGGCTAATGCAAATGACTTTTGTTCAAGAAAATTCTGAACTGCAAGAGTTATAGAATGAATATGAGACATGTTGTTTGGCTAGTGGGTTATTACATAAATACTTAAGCATGATTAGCTGATTGTACAGGTTATATATTCACTCTGCTTTGATAGTTGAGAAGGGAAAAAGATTTGAGAGGATCAGGACAAAGCAACCTGAATTCATCATGTTTTAGTTCATGTTCTGTCAATAAATAAAAAAAATAATTGTGTGTTCTTGAAGGGATATGCTCCTTCTTATATGCAGGTAATGATGCTTTAAGATATATCATTAGAAGCCATTTTCGGTAATGAAGTGGTTCATTTCATTTTTTGTTAGCATGTTTGCTCCGAACTATTCTGTACTGTATCGAAGCGTACACATATATGTTTGGACTTTTAGAGCTATATTGCTTGCTGTTTCCTGTAGGCAGGTAATGGTGTTGTAAGATTAATCATTAGAAGCCATTTTCTGTAATGAAGTGGTCTTATTTCGCTGTTCGTTAGCATGTTTGCTCTGAACTATTATGTACTGTATATAAGCTTACACATGTATGTTTGGACTTTTAGAGTTATATTGCTGTCTGTTCATCAAAGTATTATTCTAGCACTTGGATTACATGACATGTGGAAAGGCTTCGTCAGTTTATTTGGTTTTCCTAAGCCCCTATATAGACAAATAGACTTGCATCAACTAGCTGCCTATTCCTATTTGTTTTGGCAGGGTTTTGCGCCACCAGATACTTCACCTTCCCATCCCAGGTATCAAACTCGCATGACTTTAAGGGCATTACTTGGTCGGTGTGAGTCTAATACTGTAACACCAAGGTCTCCAGTTCGACATGTTAAGGTACTCTATTGAATTTTTTTTCAAACTGTCTTGATAAGTAAGAGTGAACTTTCAATAATAGTAGCACCAAGAAGGTGCTAAATATGTGATGGCATATGGATAGGCAGGTTCATCTCCTGACTCCTATCAATATGTACAGCCAAATAATATAGAATCTCTCTTTAAGTAGGAGAGTCTATGAAGTCCAGACAAGAGTACACACTACTAATCAAGGCCAGAAATTCAAGAAAATAGTTTTGGCTTAGTCCTATGTTGCTCGGACACAAATTCAAGAAAATAGTCTCTCTGTAGTCTATTTGAATGAAGTTAGAATGGCTTACAATGTTAACAGCTTCTTTCGTATTCTACAGTCATATCCTTCATGTGCTATTTGTGACTTTCCTGCTCATCTTACCACTGGAATTTCTGTAGCAACAAAAGAAAAGGTTGATGACTCCATTCGTACAGAACTTAACCATCCCTCTGTTACAACTAACCATGGTGTCTTGGGTGTGGAAAATCGAAAATCAAGGCAACACACTCAAACAACACCTTCTTTCCCTGAAGTTGTGGATGAGAAAAATGCAACAGTAAGTAAGACTGATGTGGTGTTAAATGCTAATGCCACAGAACTGGAAATCAAGTGTGACCAGAGTGGTGCACTTCCAACAAAAGGGAGGGTGGTTGAGTCCGCACATGCAGAGCTTAAACATCAGTCTGTTCTAACTAACCGTCGTGTCTTAGGTGTGGAAGATCAGAAACCGTGGCAACACACTCAAACAACACCTTCTTTCCTTGAAGTTGTGGATGAGAAAAATGAAACAATAAGTACGGCTGTTGTGGTGTTAAATGCTAATGCCACAGAACTGGAAACCAAGTGTGATCACAGTGGTGCACTTCCAACAAAAGGGAGGGTGGTTGAGTCTGCACATGTAGGGCTTAAACATCAGTCTGTTCTAACTAACCATGGTGTCTTCGGTGTGGAAGATCAGAAACCGGGGCAACACACTCAAACAGTTCCTTCTTTTCCTGAAGTCGTGGATGAGAAAAATGCAACACTAAGGAAGACTGATGTGGTGTCAAATGCTAATGCAACAAAACCGGAAACCAGAAGTGAACCCCTTCCAACAAAATCCATGAGTCTCTACTTCACAAGGGTAGCTGCAATGATGACTGACTATTCTTCGTATGCCGATGAGGTTGAATCAAAACTTGGTCACCTATCAGTCATGGTGGATGGGTATAGAGTTAAGGAGGAAGCAGCACCTGTCCTCCAGAAGATCTTCCTTAAGTATGGAGATATTGCAATGAATGGCTCTTTCTCTTCAGTGACTTTTTCTTCATCACTCCTGGAGTTTGTTTGCAACATTTACAAGAGATTGGAGGCAACAGATTTCCTAAGCATAACCTCCACAGAGCTCCAATCTATGCTTGCTGAAGTTAAAGATCTTGAGTCTGTCAAAGTAGATGTTGGGTGGCTCCATCAAAGACTGAATGATATCTCTCAGGCAAAGCAACTTGTCCAGGACAGTTGCATATTGAAGGAGGCAAAAACCAGGAACCTTGTAGTGATGGAGACAGACAAGAAAGAACTGGAAGGATTGAAGGAAGAGTTGGCCACTTTGCAAGAAAGAATCCACAAAAAAGAGGTTGAGCTTGGCATTGCACATTATGAAAACGAAAAGATCATGCAGCGTTTTGCTGATTCGAAGGCCAAGTTGAACAGTTACCTCAAGAAGTCCTTAGTCCATGACCTTCTTTGAGCATCATGATGTTTTGTTTTGAATGACCCTACCAATTTCTCAGTACTTATAATCCCTTTTGCTTGTACTAGAAGTTGTATTATCCTTTACCTAAGAAACTGTTTTCAATTCTCAAGTCATTTGGCTTCAACTGCATATGAATCTAGAAGAACTGAATACAGAAGATCAACTCTCTTAGCAGATGCATTGCAATTCAATTACAACAACAGAGGATTTTTCTTCTCTTTATCCTTCTTTATTTCCTACTAATTGCTATTACCTAATGGCTACTTTTTTGTCATATCATTTCTTCATAAGCATTGCTTAATTTGAGCTAGGTGCAAGAATATTCTTGTTTCTAAAAAATTACGCCTCAAACTCAAACAAGTTAAAGATCGGTAATATGAATTCTGCCTTTTCTATTTAAGCTTAACTCATGTCATCAAATAAATAAATCATAGGTAGAACCTGAGTTTTTTTATTTCTTTTTGATAAGTTCATCATTACTCCAAAATATTATAGAATAGGGGCAATTTTGGGTATTTTTCCCTTTAACTTTCAAGTTTCAAGGACAGGGAGGCCCAATGGGCCCATCTGGTGTCAGGTCCAGCTACACCACAAAGACGGCCCATTTGGATAATTATCTAAGGACAAGTTTAACCTTGTCCACAACTAACATATCTTCTTTGCTCTACATTTAATGGTTGGAAATTGACTATTCATTTTGCAATTTGGAGTTTAGCTTGTCTTCAGTCTCATCTTCTTGTTTAGCCTCAAGGAAACACAAAGGTGGCCCATTTGAATCATTTGTGGCTGTACGTACACTCCTGGGCCTTGGCCCATTTTACTTAGGCCCATCTTATTCTTGCAGCCCACCATAAAAATAGTCGATAATACCTTTTTGACTTACGTATAAAAATATTTTTGGTTGAGCTAACAATGTGTAGTTTAAAAGTTAGCATCAACAATGAGAAGAGTTTTATTCTCTCTCCGTTTCAATTTGTTTGTCTTACTTTTATTTTTTATTTCAAAAAATATATTTTTTCCTTTTTTGACAACTCTTTAATTCTAACTTTCCTTGGGGCATGTTTAAGAGCATAAAATTAAAGGACATTTTGATATATTCTACATATCTTTAATTTATAAGATCTAAAAATCTTCTTTATTTTCTTAAACTATTAAATTAAATCAGATAAACAAATTAAAACGAAGGAGTACACAAGTGTGATCGTGTCGGTTCAATTTCGGTGGTTCTTAAATGTACATGTTTCTTATCGTCCTGAAAAGGACTGCATTTTTACTATACAGTTTTTTAGATATTTTATTTAAATTCAATAATATAGTTGATTTTAGAATCACATGGAAAAGTAGATACTAGACGCATGCAGAGAATTACCCTGCAAATTAGTATATGAGTATTTTTTTTTCTCTAGATGGAGTGTGTTTCGATCCGGCCACACAGTTTACATATTGACCGATTGGTCAAAATAATTACATTTGTTAGTAAAAAAAAAATTCACTATTTTGTATCAAAATTGTAAATTTTATTTACATCATATAATAATATATCAAAATTATATATTTATTGACAATTATTTTGATGGACGGCTATATAATGTAGTTTTTCCCTTAATATAAAAGCTAATAATACGCATCAAAAGTGACCATATTTGATTGTAATAATTATTTTTTTTGTTCTGTTCCAAACTTACAAATTACTGTTATGTTATGCGTGAATTTTTACGTACCAATATTGCTGCACGACACTTGTTCTTGAGTCTTCTACCAACGCTTTATTATATTATATTATATTATTATTTCACATATGGACAATATTGTATATATATATTCAGTGAAAATGAAATGTTAGTATTTTTTTTTACTCTTGTTTTTTCTACCTAGCTAGAAGGTTCATGAATGAAAATATTTCTACCCCCAAACTTTAATTGTGTACCACAAAGTTTCACTTTTAATTAAATGGTAGAGAGGAACGCACGAAAGCTCTTCTTCTTCAGCCACAATTATATTACAGTAACTTGTTTGATTTTGAATGCATGGCAATACAACATATAATCAATATGATTGGTAAGGCATGCAATCACGTGATTGGGGCCAGGGTCGTCTTTATGTGTGGACCTACCTCTATAGTTTACTTACGTTTCATTTGTTTATCTCGTTACTATTTCGACTACACTTCAAGAATATTTTCTTTAATCATGATTTTGTCAAATATTTTTGATATATTTTGAATTGTTAAATGCTGTGTCTTATAGTAATAGAGGATAATATTGACGGTAGAAGTATAACTTTTTATATATGTTTTTAATCCTCTTACATCTCTACGTGAGACAATGACTTCATTATATATGACGTGTCTTCTCTATTTAGATTGGGATTGGATTTTACCATTCCAATCTTACTAATATAGCTAATCCTAAGCTATAGGTACTAAACTTTAGTTACTTAGATGACTATATATACATGTTCTACTTATCACTTTTTATATGTACGTGCGCACGTAGTTCTAAATTTTATTTTAAAAAATATGAAGATTGTATATCCGAATAACACCGAATATAAGTTAGTTTGACCATTATATAGTATGAATCAAGCCAAATAAATTGTAATATATCAAAAAGTGTTCTATTTGTACCAAACCGTTGCACCCATGGACCTTTTTGAATCTTTAATGGAAGTTCAATAGAGGTGAATTCAAAATTTGATATTTATGGATTAGTTTCAATATTGATTATAAATTAATACTACAATATAATAATAGACTATATATTACTCAAATATAGTTGCATATAGTGATGGAAAGTGTGAGTTGAAATGGGAAGGAGATGCTAAGTTTCGTGGAGGGGAGCTAGCTAGCTGTATATTACTCAATATGAGTCCACTTAAGGCTGTGTTTTTGCTATTTTATGTTTCATTTGAGTGGGGAAATAATTTTATTTGTGAGACTAACAAGGGTGCAGAGGATGGATTAGTGGGTACGTTTGTCTAAAGTAGTAATAAATAAACAATCTTATGACAATATTGGGTCGATATGTTGGGGACAAACTCTTATCACCTGTGGGGTGTCCTCTTTGTAGTTTCATTTCCTTGTCCAATCCTTAAGGAAACATATGCTCGGTTGGGGAGTAACATTATCCTACGGACAATGCAACTAAGTCTTCTTATTTTGTTCTTCGGTATATATTGATTTTTTCTTTATAGCATCTTTACCGTAAGAATGATTGGAGGCTTCAACAGATGGTTCAGATTATAATACTAGCGATTGTAAAAATTGATTGGGAAACTTCAACAAATGATTCAGATTGTATTAGTCGGTCATCAATTAAAGATAGATAAGATAATATGAATAGCAATTGGTCTATACTTTCAACTTTTATATTTTTTCTTCCCTATGATTTTTATGTATCATAAATTTATAAGGAATAATATCGGAATGATGTAAAATTGAAAAAGGGAAAAGTTTATTTATTTTAATTAATTAACTCCCCCTCCTACACTCACTTTAAATGAGATAGTTATACAATTCAATAAGTACATTAGTTAGGTGGATGGAGATGAAATCGATTGCATATCTCCCCCACTCATTTAAAAAACTATTCCGCATTATTGAGTTGAGAGAAGAAAATCATATGAGCAGTGAAGATTTCAATTTTTCGCAATGTAAATACTTAAAATGGATTTAGAACTTTAAATTTATAATTTTCTGCATATTATAATCCTTTTTGCTTACTAGGTTTCAGATAAAAAATTTATGTAATATTAAATGAATTCATTCTAAAATACAATTATATTGAACCCATAATTTTAACTTTAGATTTGCCCTAGCCAATTTTTTGGATGTAGCAAAACATTTTACCACTTGTGTCAATTCGACATTTTAGTTGCAACCGACATGAATAACCCAATTAAAGATTGCATTTTTTGAAAAGACAGCAATGTGAATTAAGTAAAATTTGTTAGTTAATTGGTTGAGTTAATTACATGATATTGGAGTTGAATAATAATCAGTCGTATCAATTATAAGATACGTGCACATGCAAGAGAATGTCTACTTAATTAAAATGTTGAATTTATTTGATTTGATAGAAGACCAACTATAATTGGTAAATAATTGACTAGACAGTAGTTATATTTATGTATTAATTTCTATTTTTAAGGGATTCAACGTAAGATTTCTATGTCCCAATATTGCAAAATATTCTCAGGGTATAGTATATATATTATCTTCTTGTTAATGTAGTATAAACTGATTGTCTATAATTGGAGAAATTATATTCCTTTATTAACATGCTAATTATTATATATAAATAATTATCATGTTTGAAGTATATATATTATCCCGCAGAAATTTGCCTTCTCTACAAGAATCAAATATCCATATACCCTATTATAATTGGATATGTTCCTCAAAAAATTAATTGTCCATGTAACAGAAAATTTTAACGGAGACCTTTTTTTTAATGATATTCTTTTCCGTAAACTATCATTTATTCACTTCTTTTTTCAAGAGAAATATGACTATTCATGGTTTCGAAATTGACAAACCTAATTCAAATACATCAACACTTAATTTTATTGTACTCCCTCCGTTCCTTTTAATATGTCACATTTTTAGATTGCACTTGCATTAAGAAATTAAATAACTTTACCCTTCTACCCTTATTTAATGTTTTCTTAAGTTAACTTTTCAATAAATGATGAATATGCTAGATTTCAAAAAATAAAATGCATTAGGATGACTATTTAAATTTTTGAGTTTATTTTTGGAGCCAAATTTTTTCACCAATTGATCTAAGATTTTAAAAAAAATTTAAAGCTTCAACTTTCAAGATTATTTTTTATTTTTTTCTCCATCTTTTATTTTAAATTTGTTTGTTGAAATTTCTTTTTCAAAATAAGATTTTATAGAATAGTGAATGGAGAGAGTAATTAATCAATGTATGAAGTACTCCAATGAATATTAATTATTTATTAGTTTTCCCAGGTTGGTCAAATATTTTCAAGACTAATTAACTACTCTATCAAGGGTATAATTGGAAGAATATGGTAACTTATGCATTGATTTTATGAAATGATAAGTATTATGAACTAACTATTTATAGAAAGGGATGACATATAAAAAGGAATGGAGGGAGTATTAGTTTTGGCTAGAGGATTAGTTTTGCTCTTAACTAGTGAAAATAGAATAATTGGAAAAAGGTTAAAAATATTCTTAAAGTATGTGAAATTGAACAAAAATATACATCTTCAGTTAATGGTTTGGTCCAAAAATGTTTCTGACAATATTTTGGTCCAAAATGTCCAATGTCATTAATACTTTAATCCAAAAATGCCCCTATTATTACTTTAGATCAAAATACTCTTTTCATAATAAACCAAACTTGGTTTGGCCAAATCCGTATCTCGAAGGCTAGCTCCGACTATGGTGTATAGCATTAACTAGTCAAACAACAATAATATACCCAATATAGGTCCATAAATAAGATCTGAAAAGGCTAGAGTGTACACGCAGACCTTCTCTATACCTCGAAAGTTAGTCCATATATACTGGAAATAATTACATTGTGTATGTATCTTTATCTGCACGCGTATATTAATGTGTCTATACATATACTACAAACATATTGGGAACACTTAAATCAGAGACATCACATGGCATGTCTTTTGTTAACAATATCAAACGGTCACAAGTAAATCTCCACAAATTATTAATGTTTTACATACCTAACATATTTCCCTACCTTTGTATCTCATGTGACCGACCATTAAGTTTAGTTTACCTGCCATTGCTCCTTCCTTGTCTTCTCAATTATTTAATTTCTATACATATACCAATAAACTCACTCAATTTTTCATCAAACAACTATATTTTCCACTCTTCAAAACATAAAAGAAGAAGCTAAGTTTACGTTTTGCACATCAAATTAATACGAAATGGCAACAGAATTGGAAATTACTGAGCTAAGATTGGGTCTTCCAGGTGGAATATTGGAGAAAAATGAGAAGAAAAGGGTGTATTCAGAAATTACTACTAGTGATCGAAACAGCAGCAACAACGTTAATGGTAACGTTGTTGATGGCGTTGAGGCGAATAATTACAAGTGTCAAAACAAGAATGAAGTTGTGGGATGGCCTCCAGTGTGTGCTTACCGGAAAAAGAACAGCTTTAATGGACGTGAAGTCGGATCGAATAATAAAATGTACGTGAAAGTTAGCATGGATGGTGCACCATTTCTGAGGAAAGTTGATTTGAGTACTCATAAGGGTTATGGTGAACTTGTTATGGCTCTTGAGAAGCTCTTTGATTGCTATGGAATTGGTTAGTATTTAATTAATTATCTTGCTAAAAGAAAAGGATTGCATGCATTATATTTAGGCAAGTGAAATTAGTATTGATCTTAAGTTTTCATGTTTAATTTGTCCTTGTGATATTTTATTAAGCATATCTAGCATAGTTAGTTGAAATGTAGAGTTATGAGCAATTGAATTTTTGGTTGTACTATCTCGCGAAAAAACTCTTATTATGAAATGTATGTTTCCTATACTGTACGAAACATATATAATTAATGAACATATATAGAACATGTTTCCCGTCCTTGCATCTTCATAAATCTAAGCAATTATGAATTGTTAAATTATTTAATTACTTGTGTTATATGTTAAATTTGTATTTAATTAAAGATATGTGTCAACAGGAGAAGCATTGGAGGATGCAGACAAGTCAGAGTTCGTTCCGATCTATGAAGACAAAGATGGAGATTGGATGCTTGTTGGAGATGTTCCATGGCTGTAAGTATTTCACTTCTCTTTATACATCTTGTCGGATCCAGAATTTTCACTAAGGAAGTTCGAAAAATAAAAATGCAGTGCTTGAGATTTGAATTTAGAAATTTTCACGGTGAATTTTGAATTCCCTCAACCTGTTATCTTATGTTTAAGCGGTTCAAAAAAATTAAAAATATCAGCATATAAATTTTTACCGAGTGAGTTCGGTGACCCCTCGCTACTCTCTACATCCACCCCAACTCCTTATCCTAAAACCTATAAAAACATGCATGATTAATCTAATTGAACCTTCTTTAATTAATTATAAAATTAAACTAATTGTGTGTTAAGGGGTGTCAAATTTTGCTTATAGTATATAACTTGACCAATTTATTCAAATTTAGGTGATTTAAACTAGCATATATTCATTGATGAACTATTTGTAAAAATCTAAAGAAGTTGTACTAATTGAAATTTGATTTTGCAGAATGTTCAGTGAATCATGCAAAAGGCTAAGGATCATGAAGAGATCAGAGGCAAAAGTGATAGGCCTTGGAGCAAGGGACTTTCTCAAGGGAATGTCTCAAGAGAAATAATAGAGTGTATGGTTCAAGCTATTTTTACATTAATATGTAATTGTAATCTTAGGTGTGATAAGACACCATAGACTTAATCAATTTCTGATTTGATTTCCTCTTAATTAATTAGCTTAATTATTGTAGTGAGTACCTTATTAATTTTCGTATGCAATAAGGCTACATGTGTGTAACCAACATGTTGTGCTGAAATTGTGGCTACAAGCTAACTTTCCCTTTTACTCAATTTCATTATTTTTTGTTAGCTTTTGATTTTTGTATTAATTAATCGTGTTTTTGTAAATTGAAGAATTCTGCTTACATCTGAATTAATCCCAAAATTAATTAATTAGCCAAAGCTAAAATTCTGTTTCATTCTAAAAATGTTAGTGGATTCACACAAAGATTATAAAAAAAACATCCAGTGAACTTGCTAATTATGTACTCTAGCATCCGATTAATATTGGACTATTTTAATCAGATAACATATTACTCTCCCTACGTCTCATATCAATTGTCCACGTTACACAAAGAGATTTCTTTTTTCTAGCTAGTCTTCTCCTAATCTGCTCACCATGTTGTACTTGGATTTATCAAATATCTATAACTCGAAAAAAGTGTACAATATAATATCGAGTAGAAAAGCATATAATAGTTATACATATTCATGCATACTTGTGTAAAAATGGAAAGATTCCTGTATCACTCCAACACACTTAGTCCAATGTATTAAGTGCGTGTTTTTTTTTCTTGGATCATGAAATACTGATGAACCTTCATTTTTATTTTTATTGGGGGTATAATAAGCATTGATGTACCATATGAATATATATACTTTAGTTTTACTACATATCACAGTATTTAACTAATCGATGTAGATATACATGCACACGGACTAATTCTAACTTCCACCGAAATTAATCTCCAAAATTTAATTATTAATCAAATCATGAGTTATGAACATGAAATTATTTCAAACTAGACTTCATTAGAACAAAAACATAGAGATCACTTGTGAAACATGTAAAACGTAGAAATTCATTCATTTTTCATCAGAAATCTTAAATTTGAGTCATGAAAATGAGATCGTCTTTATATAACAGAGAGAACGTTTTATCTTTTACAGTGGAAAATTCTTAACAAGAATATGAATTAATTGTGCTCCGAAAACAGTTACCAACACTGACCAGAACTCAAAAAAAAAAAAGAGGGGTGGGAGGGCTATGCATATTCATATTAAATAAAGTCCAAGAGTGTATTAATTTTGTAGATGCAGAATCTTCAACCGATACATAATTTATTTATTTATTAATATATCAACTAACTAAACTGAAATATTGGCCCATAATCAGCATGTAGAGCTACGTCCGACAGAAGGCATTGTTTTCGTTGATGTCCGGGAATAGCATCTTTTAAATAATATTTAATTAAATACTAATCAAATATCACATTATTAAGTACATAATATTAAATTCATTTTTAAAAAAATTACATATTAAATTAATTATGTTTTTAAGTGTTACAAATCTACATGCAAATATAGTGCCCAAGTCAGAATTTTCATTAAAAAAAATCAACATATAAAAAGGTAAAATTACATAGAAGGCAAGGAATATCATATATATATATACAACAATAAATTTTTTATTTAGCTATATAGTATAATTTTCCGATAAAGAAATATTCATTGATACACTTTAAATATAAGTGGCCCAACCATTATATATGGTACGTATTTATTGACTTGGCGTAAATACTGAACGTAAATTTTACCATGAGATGTGTATATATAGCATCCATTCGATCTATAATTTCTTCATTAAGTGAGAACCGTGGAATATATATGTCGGATTTTGAGAGTACATCTACCTTCTCAGATAGTATTATTTATTAATTGACAAATGACCACCAGACAATTCACTTATTGCACAACTTACATCTACGCAAACGTATGTATCAAATGTTTTCACTCGTACTTTTTCAGCATCAAATCATATCAATACTTTACCTTTAATTTTATTTTACGTTTTCCAATTATATCCTCCTTCACCAAGAAAAACTCTTTGGTCCATGAGAAATATTATTTATTTAGTATCAACTTAACATATTATTTAAATAAAAAATTACTATATTAATTATCTTTTGGTTCTTTAAAATTGGACAAGAAAGTGACATTTAGTGGATAAGTAAAAGTGAACGAAGAAAATAACAAAAGATAAAAGATAAACTAAAGGCGGATTCATGTGTTGTGATTTTGGATCAGTATTGTAAAATTTACTTCAATCAACGTAACATTAGGAGCTTAATCATTATGTTTTACCAAAATGCTATCCTGCCTCATTAAGTCTGCTCAAATAACATTTTTTTTTCAAAAGAAATATAATCGTGTGATTATCTTATTTAAAAAAAAAAATTATTAATGAGAGCATAATTTAATGTATTACTTAATAATATTAAAATCGGATTCATCCCAAAAATTAGACTACCAAATGGCGCATCCATCTTAAAGTACTCGCGACTCACATTAGTCATGACCATGCAAGTATTGGATCAAAATTACACAGTATCATGTGAAAATTAATTCATTTTTTTTTTAAATAATATATTTTTTTAAAAAGCATAATATTTAACATAATTTGGTTAAGTGACTTACGAGAAAACTAATATAGAAAATTAAAAAGAAATTACATTGAGAATGTAATTATGTTATTGTCGCTAAAGAAAGGAGCTTCAATTTATAAAACTACAAAAATATTTCTCAAAAAATAATTAATATTCCATTTTTAATAAAACACAATTATGATGAAAAATATTGTCTTATTTACGAGTACCATTTAAAAACGAAGGGGTTCAATTGAACTTTGTCCTTAACTGTGACTCAACTAATGTAACGTTGCATTAGGGGGCGAAGTTAGGTAGGAATTAGGGATTCATCTGAAATTACTATCGAAAATCCTCTGTAGCTTATTCATGTGTTTACTATTTCATATTTTAAATCTCCTTAATGAAAATTCTGACTTTGTTACTGTACATATATAAGTGTATGATCCGTGGTTATAGGGAAGAGTAGTCACTCCTAGTTGAAAATTCAAGACTCACCTATCTATCTATCTATCAAGATCATTGGATCTAGCTAGCTCAATCATCCACATCCTATATATATCTACATGCATGACCAAAATGAACTTCACTACAAAAGTACTTAACATGGATATTGCTTATTCACATACGTTTCAAAAGTTGATCTGACATTACTATGAAAGGTCAATTTATACTTTTAAATTTCTTTCAAGAAAAGGATAGTACAATCAAATTCCAATGCATGCTATGTTCAATCACTTGTAGTAAAATAAACCTTAAACGTCAAAACACGACAAACAATTATCCATGAATATTGTCCATGCCTAACACAACCTTGTTTTCATACAATTTTTTTTGAAAATTTATACACTTAATTGTGGAGACACTAAAATTATTTGATCACTACATAACTTATCATGTTTAACAAAATTAAGCTAATGATCAAGGGGGTCATATGAATTTCATGTGGATGCATGTGCATTTACACGGTAATGGATAGTACTATACAAGTACCTAGCTTTGACATGTATGTATATTCAAAACAAAAATTTCTAGTATTGGTGAAAAATTGTCAAATGGATTTTATTTTTGAAGTCATTCTATAAGGAAAGAAATCATTTCAAAGCTTATGGCTTGATAGTAGTTGTTGAAGAATGAAAAAATTCTCGCATTTTATGGTTAATGAGATAGCTGGTCTCCATATGTGTTGAGTGTAAGGTGGGGAGTTCAAAAATGGAAAACATCTCACATCGGTGTTAATGTTGCTTTCTTCTATGAGGAAAAAAGACACTTGAGCCGAGGGTCTATCGGAAACAGTCTCTCTACCTCTATGAGGAAAAGATGCATTTTGTTATAATGAATTTGAATATATGCCTAATTAAATAACTATTGGTAATATGTGTAGTTAAATTGTCTCCCCTTCTCCATTTTTTTAGATAATAGGTAAATAAAGTAAAATAACTTACAATATCCGAAGCCCCTATAGCTCAGTGGTAGAGCGCCAGTCTTGTAAACTGGAGGTCTGTAGTTCGATCCTGCATGGGGGCAATTTGAAATATTTTAAGTTTTGTGTTTTTTTTAAACTTATCGTTCCTTATATTAATTTAGATATATTTAAAGTTTTTATTTTTATTTTGTGAAACTAAGATATAAAATGAGTTTAAACAGAATAGTGAGTATTTACAAGGTCGATCAACTAAGATATAAATTGAGTTTAAATGGAATGTGAGTACTCATGATAAAAGTTCAAAATCAAAACAAAGATTTTTAAAAAAAGTCTGTTATTTTTTGAAATTTTTGTTTTAAAATATTTTTTATTCAAAATGAAATAATTGTTAAATTTAAAGTCATAATATATACTATTTGTGAATGACATAGTATTAATTGACGAAAACTATGACAAAGTTAATGATAAATTAGAGGTTTAAAGGTTCAGAAATTCAAGTTAAACTGAATTAAGACATATCAATACTTAAAAAGTAAGTTCACTAATGTAACTCACAGGCACATATAAAAGTGCAGATTAATACACAAGTCATCTAGGAGAGATGAAAGTTTAAAGTATCTTGAATATGTTTGGAGATCAACATAAATGATGTTACACATTATACTACTTGAAATTAAATCAAAATCAATGAATTTTAAAAAAAAGAAGATATTAAAATGGAGAAATAATCAAAACCTATTAATTGAAGTTAAGGAAGAAAGTGAATGGGAAAAAAATCGTTAAAATCCCAAACATGACGTGTGATTATACTTTGTGTGATGGCTACGCTAAAACATGCCACGTGTCAGTAATAATAATCGTACGGTCCTGATGATAAGGCGACAGAGAAACAGAGTCACATGCAAGTTTAGTGTGTTACCCAATCAAAATTGGAACATGCCTTCTTCAAGGGTTGACTTGTCCCACTACTAACCCAACATGTGGGACCCATCTCTCTTCCCTACTTACACGGGTGTCCCTTTTTGGTGAAAGGGTGAATTAGTAATATTTCCATTATTAAGCTGAAATTATTTCCTACGTTTTGTATGGTTAATTAAGAATAATTTGTATTATATACTTTCTCCGTCCAACAATACTTGTCTAATTTAGAAAATCAAGAGATAATTTATTTTTTGTGTCTATTTTACCTTTGCTATTAAATATTATTTGTCATCTAACACATTTTTTCAAAGCATTAAATTTAATAAACTCAAAGGATAATATAGTAAAATTACTCCTATTATTTATTGTTTCTTAAGAGATATGTCAAGTTAATAATAAACAACTATTTATTGGACAGTGGGAGTAATTTCTAAAATAATAATTTATTTATAAGAATATCTTTTACAAATATAATGAAAATGATGTGAAAAAACATTTGAAAGATAATTGTGTTAATAATGCGCTAAAAATTATACATGGTATAATATAAAATAAGTGTATAATAATACTTGTATCAGTTAAAAATAAATTGATAAAATATATTAATAATATATAAAACTAATGTATCGCATTATTTTTTAAAAAGTAATAATTAATCCATATATATATATATTTAAGACCCTATATTAAATGATCCCATAATGTATAAAAGGAATCCACAAATGTACGATAGGTTGGCGTGTGTAAATATAGTGGCATATAAAGGAGTGAAAAAAATAAAAATCATAGTACTTACAAGATATTCTTTTCATCTAAATTTATGTAGGAAGTTGAGCAATTTTTTTTAAGGTCGATAATTGAGATAGAAAATTAATTAATAGGAATTGTTGAGTAATTTATTTCTTTTAAGTGGTGGTATGGTTTTATTAGTTTGGAATTATTGTTTACTCCCTTTGCATCATAGTATTTGTCCACTTTCAATTTTTATGCGTCCTTTAAAATAAAAAAAATATTTTTATTAATTTACTTTTTTTAATACTCTATTTAATTATAATGTTTTATCCATCAATACCAAGATTATCAATGAAGGAATCTTTTGAAATTTAACGATATTTATACTTAAAAAATAAATCAATTCTAAGAGCAAAATGGAAAAAATCAATTAAATATATCTTTAATTTTATAAATTGACAAATAATTTGAGACATATATTTTTAATAGTTATGATGGAGTATTATTCTACCATTACCTTATTCTTCGATAGTAATACTACTGTTATTTACTACTTTTTATATTGGTTATTCTTACTATTTTTCTTGTCAATTTTTTTCTTTAATATTGTCAGCTCAACTTTCTTATGTATTTTGATTAATAGTCTGAATTCTTTTGAAAAAACTATTTGGACTTAGTTCAAAGTGTACAATCACACGTTGTTAAAAGTATCTTTAAATTACAGATAATGCCTATTTATCTAATATCTCGATGCAAAGCATTAAACTTAAAGTTTTTCTTGATAATATGCATGCATATGCAATTTGGATTTTAGAGTTTGATTGAATAATCTACTAAACATGCACGTGCATATTCACGTATGGGCAGACGTGTCATGACAATTGAGACTTTATGTTTAATACGTATCTAATTCTCTATTGAGGTTTTATTTCCAAATTTCTACATTACTATTATTAGACATATAAAAGGTGTCAAATTTCTGCTGTGCTACAATTTTCAGCCTACCACAACTCCCCAGAGTTAGAAAATAAACAAAATGATACTCCACTCCTTTCACATTGGATATGGTGCAGTAGACGAGATTACTCCTTTTATATCCGAAAGTCTCTGATTCAAATTTTGAATATAAAAAAATTCTTGATACGAAACAAATCCTCGAATGGGGTCCTAATTCGAAATAATACCGAACTAAAAACAAAAGACTCTGCCCCTTTCCATCATTCACTCCCTTATAACGTGTAGTCATCTGAACCGCTCATCTGTAGACACGCGTCGCAATGAGAATGGCCAACATGAAAGCCTCCCTCCACCTACCCGAGAGCATATATAGTGGCCTAACCGCATTTTTCAAAGCACCAAAAGATATCTCAATTCACCAAACTATCCAAAAGAGGAAAAATGTCATCGGAGAGAGCCAAATCAGCGAACGGCTTACCGGAAACCGATAATTCCGGCCTCAATTTCAATGAAACTGAGCTCACTCTTGGCTTACCAGGAGAATCACGGAAGCAAATCTCTGGTACAAAACGTGGAATCTCCGACGGTATGGAATTAAGCCTAGGAAGCTCAACTTCCGGTGAACCCCGCCGCGATAACTGCGAAGACTATCACTCGAAAAACGAAATCTCTACCGGAAGCAAACCTCCAGCAAAGTAAGTCATGTACACACGTAATTTTTTACCCTCCCATATTTTTGCACAATTTAATTGTGAATTATGATAATAGGGCACAACTAGTTGGATGGCCGCCGGTGAGATCATACAGGAAAAACGTGATAGAAAGGTGCAAATACGTGAAGGTGGCAGTTGACGGAGCTCCTTACTTGAGAAAAGTAGATCTGGAAATGTATGATAGTTACCAGAAACTGTTAAATGCTTTAGAAAGCATGTTTACTTGCCTAACAATCTGTAAGTATACTTTGACGATTCATTTTTTCAATTTATATTTTGTTCCTTTAAATTTCATCATTAAATAAATTTCGATTTGTATGAATCGTTTGGTAATTCAGGCAATTCTCACAGTGAAAGCAAGCTTATGGACCTTACAAACGGGGTAGAATATGTACCTACTTATGAAGATAAAGATGGAGACTGGATGCTTGTTGGAGATGTTCCATGGAAGTATGTTTTACTTAAAGTTTAATTTCTGTCTCTTTTTTTAATTACATCAGATATTCAACCAACTGAGCTGCTAAATTTTCCAGATTTCTGTGCGTAGTTTCTCATGAAAATGGATTTTTAATTTTACTGATCCATTTTTTCCCCGTTATACAGAATGTTTGTTGATACGTGTAAGAGAATTAGGTTGATGAAGAGCACGGAGGCTATTGGATTAGGTAATTAATCTAATTAACTTCCTTCTTCTTACATTAATTAATTTGTTAAATGATTAGTAATCCGAAATGTGTCACATAAATTGAGTATTAACTTCGTTTGTTAATTGCTTGTGTAGCTCCAAGAACACCTGGGAGATCGTCGAGTTCAAGCTAAATAAAGAAGCTTAATCTAAATATAACTGCATGTACAGATACCAACTGGCTTGGAGGAATAAGGCTTTTTTCCTTTTGCGTTCTTTCATTCTAAGAAAATAGGATAAGTAATATATATGCAGGGATATAATTAGGCAATTACTTACAAGTGTATTTTGTGCTACGATGCTTCCCGTGTGAGAGAAGACGATTGTTTTTATTATTATTGTATTTGTATTTGTGCGTATGTTTTTGTCGTTACGATTGTAAATCTCAATCATGAGTAAAGCCACGGGGAAAAACAAAAAGAATCCTTGTGTACGATTTGTGAAAGGGTGAAAATGATGAAGCTGAATTTACAAATCGTTATCCTAATATATTAGTTTGAATGAACAATTTTTTGGTATGTATGGTTAAACTCAATTGACAGACAATACAACATGAAAATGAATCAATTAATGATTATGAAAATACAAAATGGAAATGGATCACATGTTGAGAGAGTTAAACTAAAACACACAAGATGCTTAACTATGGCTATGACTCTCTTTGGTAGTAAAACACACCTAATGCTAACTTGACTTACACATGCCTATTGTCAAGTGAAAATAATATTTGATCAACTCAGCATCGAGGTGTGTTTTAATATAAAAGGAGTGATACTTTAGGTGAGTAACTGAACAATTAGTTGTTGAGATGTGAAATTCATAAAAATATAATAATGTTATTGTGTTTGTATCATTAACTATTACTAATAAATCTAACTCCTTTTCATTAGATTTTTTCCATTGCTTAAGCTTGATGGAGCTTTTCATATACATTATTGCATGCCTCCTTAATTTTTGGAAGTAAGTCATTGCTCTACAAAATTTTCTATATATTTACAATAATTAAATCATATACTGTGCCACAATTTTTTTAAGAATAAATAATAATATTGATTTCTCCTATAGTGCAAACTAATGATACTCAATTGGACTGAATTTTATGTAATGCTTTAGATTTTGCGACGTGTTCAGTATGTAAAATATGAGGGGATTTAACAATGTGTAATTATATGCTCAATGGAAAAAATGCAATTAACATTTTATTTTCATATTTTTTAAAAAAAAATCGGTCACGATAAATTTAATTTACTAAAAATTGATTTATAAGTAAATTTGCATTCGTTTTACTTGTGGTTGACTAGGTTTAGTAATAGGGCAAATTTCGGAAATAGCTACCATACTTAAATTATTTATTCTCCTTAGCTATAGTTTCTATAATTACTGACAGTAGTTATATTTTTAAGTTGTTGTAGGGGTGATCATTTGTATAATTCGCATTTTTATCAAAGTTTTATACAAAACTGAATTCAATTTTTTTTGAAAGGTAATGACGGTAATCTCGGTTGGGAAAAGGTATACAATCCTTTAATTCACGGAATATTAACTCGTTAGAGTTAGTGTCGGTATAAATTAGTGTTCGTATAAATGTATACTTGATATCTGTAGTTGTATAATTGAGCTATTTCAGTTCATAATTGTATAAATTAGTGCGGATCAATTAATTTCTGTGTATTATTGTATAAATTGGTTGGTATAAATTAATTTCTGTGTATTATTGTATAAATTAGTTTTAGTGAAATTGTTGTTTGAATATGTATAATTCATTGATAGTTGTAGTTTCTGTGGAATTAGTGTCTGTATAAATTAATGTTCGTATAAATGTAGACTTGATATCTGCAGTTGTATAATTGAGCTATTTTAGTCCGTAATTGTATAAATTAGTTGGTATCAATTGATTTCTGTTTATTATTGTATAAATTAGTTGGTATCAATTGATTTTAGTTTGAAAAATTAAATAAAATAGTTTTGGTGGAATTTGTGTTTGAATATATATAATTCATTGATAGTTGTAGTTTCTGTGGAATTAGTGTATGTATAAATGACCCATTTCTGTTTGTAATTGTATAAAATCTCCATTAATAATTGTATAAAATCTCCATTGATTTTGATTGTATCTAACTATAAATCTGAAAAACCATACGAAATCGAAGTCATATACAAAAACAAATCAATAGAATAACAATGAAACCACCAAAAAATAACAAAAAAAAGGCAGGAAGAAACTGAAACCGCATAAAAGTAATCTTAAAAATCGGGAAACATGATTTGAGAGGGAATGAATGAAAATTTCTAATTTTGAAATCAATTTGTTTTGAGAAATTTAAGGAGAAAACAAGGGAAGAGCTTATGAAGAGGACTTGTGTATAGGAAGAGAGATAGCGTACACGTTTATACAAAATCGAAAAGTTGCCCCACGTAATTCCAATTAAATGTTTGAGGTGAGTTGTAACTTTCAGAAACTATAGCTATAAGTAATAATTAAGTAGCATACGTTTGTTTTAGTGTGTAATTTGCCCTTAGTAATATAGCTGAAGTTGAATTTGAATGACTGGACTGATTAGACATTTAATTAGGAGAAAATTTAGAAATAGCAAACATAATAAACATAATAAGGCTCTATAGCTGTAGTTTTGCTAATTGCGCTCCATAGCAATAATTTTGTTTGCTATGGAGGCTGCGGTTTGTATATTTCTGCCCATTTGTATATTTCGCTTGCGAATATACAAATAGTGTAAGTATATACAAATTTTGTATTTACACATTTAGGAATTTTTCAGAACTCCGTTTGTGTATTTCGCTTGCCAATATACAAACAGGGTCATTTATTATGAATTTTTCATAAATCGTCTACAAATAGCTAGGGTAAACATATACAAAATTATTGATTTATACAATCAGGAACCGAATTATACGAATACTGAATTTATACAAATCAGACGAATAGCAAGAATTGAGAAAACTGTAGCTGGGAATTAAAATTTTCTTAAACTATAGCTATATTACCTAATATAGGCTAAATGTTTGCTATTCTGCATAATTTTTCCTTTATTTAGGGGTTAAAACAGACCTTGATATAACTTATATGTATCTAATCTAATATAGTAGCTCTTTATTTACCATATTTACTTTCAGTTTTCAGACGCAGTGGGATTAATGAAATATCTCTATTCATGCGTAACTAGAGATTTTGGGATCGACTTTGGAGATAAAAAGAAAACGTTTTAGACAATTTTCTTTTTTAATGAACTCTTCAATACTTGAATCCGAATTAATTGAAAGGTGTTTTTCAGAAGATGAGCAAAGCACAGAAGCAATGAAAGCTAAAGCCCAATGTTAGTTGGGTTGCTTTTACTTACTATATGGGCTTGGAATTCTGCTGTCCATTTGGGGCTACTAGTTACAACAGTCAAAGGAATAACTGCTGGGCCAAAAATGGCCCATCCAAACTCTTCATAAAGAAATTTAAAACAAAAAAACAATATCATGTATACTCTTCTTAGAGGTATACATATTGTAAATAGTTTCAAATAAAGAACTAACAATAAAAAATTTAATTCGTCAAATTTAAATTCTGAATTTTCTCCACCGCGAATGATAAACCTTTAGGGGTGTCAGGTCATTGGCACTCATGAAGTCTGCCATCTAGCTAGCAAAGATCGATAAAGATATTCGACATAACAATCTTTTACGAGGAAAAGATAATAAGAAAAGAAGAGCGTCAAGAAAACAGATTTATTTTGCTTAAAGTACTGCTCAAACTAATCTTTCAATAATGATGGCTAAAGGAATATCGTTAATATTTCCTCTATCCCAATTTATGTTGCACAATTTAAATTTTGAGAGTCAACCAAGTATGAAGTAACCAATTTCTTTTATAGTACTTTTACGTAAAATTTATATTAAAAAACTTAAAAGTTCTATATCAAAATTCACGAACAAAGTTTAGAAATTTAAATCTTTAAATTTCATCTATACCACATAAATTAGAACGAATTGAAAAAATAAAATATTACTAATAACTTAATTATCTTAAATAATGAGATAATAAGTACTTAACTTTTATGCCTTAGGTATGCCATGTGTGAAGCTCTCTTTTTCAAGATATGAAAAGAAAAAAAAAATAGTTTATATGTCATATATATAAGATCATATTATATCCATCATTAATTTTATTTATATAACGATAAAAAGTAATTATAATAAAATAAGAAATTTTTTACTTTTTATTTTTTTTGAATTGAAGTAGGATAAACATTTGCTAATTTTAAAAAAACATTATTAAAAAAAGAATGTGTTAAAAAGAAAATAAATAATATATTTTTTTGGAAAATGGGCATTTTTGACCCATTAAAATAATAATAAGGGCATTTCTGGATCAAAGTATTGACACCAAGGGCATTTTTGGACCAAACCACAAACTGAGGGCATTTTTGTTCCTTTCGCATAATTTAAGGGCATTTTTGACCCTTTTCCCTTAACAAAATGAAATAAAAACTCATGAGAAGAAAAAAACAAAAGCCTTTTTTATCATCGTACTCCAAATTGTCATTTTCGTTGGAGCATCTTATCAAACAGCATAGCCATACCAAGTGTTTAGTGAGAGATTAGGCAAAATAATCCCTCTCTTCATCGAGATTCAAATTTCTTAATTTTGATAATAAATTTAAAGCATAATATATAAATATATCTTTTAAATTATAATTATCTGATATTTATATCCTCTAACTTTGGGGTACATAAATAAATATTTAAGTTTATATAAAATTAAATAAGTAAACACATACATCCAAAATAACGTCCTTATGCCAATTCATATCCTACTTGTAATATGACACGTAGGACACATATATCTAATTGTTCAATTTTATACAAATTTAGAGGTCTAAATATACGCACTCAAAATTGGAGGACAAATATTTTTTTAAAATAAATTTTACTCCATGTATTTAGAAACTAGTGTTCTATAAATAGGTTACGTTCTTCTCGGGATCCCTCACAATTATTACTTCTCTCAGTTACAAATCTTTGACTCTTTTTCTTCGACCATAAAAGGAAAAATTATTGTTTTCTCTTTCCAGTCCAAGGCAGATCTGTTATCGCTCTAAAAAGGTATGTTTCAAGCTTTCACATTTTCTATTTCAACTCATAATTATGCTCCAAGATTCGTTTTTGTTTGCCCAAATGCGATTTATTTCAAGATTCAAATAAGTTGTTTTTCAGGGATTTGAAAATTTTCTTGATTTTGTGATTTGCAGAGACTGTAATGTCGTCTGTCGTGAAACATTTGCATTCAAATGGTGTGAATGTAGAGAAATCTGAGACCCCTTTGAAGTCATTCAAGATTTTCGTAGGCTATGATCCACGAGAAGACGTTGCGTATGAGGTTTGTCGTTATTCCCTTCTGAAAAGATCATCAATCCCACTTGAGATAACACCCATTAAGCAATGTGAGTTGAGGAAGCAGGGTTTGTACTGGCGTGAAAGAGGGAAATTGGAAAGTACTGAGTTTTCATTTTCGCGATTTTTGACGCCTTACTTGGCAGATTATGAGGGTTGGGCTATGTTTGTTGATTGTGATTTCTTGTATTTAGGGGACATTAAAGAATTGAGGGATATTGTTGATGATAAATATGCTTTAATGTGTGTACAACATGATTATACTCCAAAAGAGACTACGAAAATGGACGGAGCAGTGCAAACGGTTTATCCTAGGAAGAATTGGTCGTCCATGGTTCTTTATAACTGTGGACATCCAAAGAACCGGGGGCTAACACCTGAGGTGGTGAATTCTGAGTCCGGGGCATTTCTTCATCGCTTCATGTGGTTGGAGGATGAGGAGATTGGGGAGGTTCCATTTGTGTGGAACTTTCTTGTGGGGCATAATAAGGTTGTTGAGGGTGATCCAGCTACATTTCCTAAGGCGATTCACTATACACTTGGTGGACCCTGGTTTGAGGCTTGGAAAGATTGTGAATTTGGTGATTTGTGGTTGAAGGAATTGGAAGAGTCCAAGAAGGCAAAGGAGAAGGTGGTTTAAGCCAATGTAGACAACATTGTTTAAATCGCAGGGTGTATGTTAAGGTAATCGGCTGGTGGTTATTGTTGTAAGTGTGTTCAGCAATTAGCAGCTTATGCCATTAATTTAATCTTCCGCACTATTTATTTTGTATTTTCTCACTTCAAGATTCTTTGTAATTCAAGCCAGTATTTATTCTGTTTTGCTTCATCTATTAAGCAGACTTTTAAGTCATCTAGAGTTGTATTATAATTGTAATAGATGTCTGTTAGTATAGAAGGTAGTAGATTGTGTGATGATCTACAAATTTATTATTGATATCTGCTCCGGATTTGTAATTTGGTTTCATTAATGAGAAACGACGGAGGTTTGGTTGCTTTTAGTTGCTTCTGTAATTTGGTTTTAGGAAATGCCCCTTCTTCCCTCTCTTCCTGCAAGACGTTTTTGTTCTTTCATTGATTCTGTATTTAGCATTGGTGTGTTTTCAAGAAGCTTCTTGAGTTTATCATAAGGTGTTGAGCAAAAAATAATTCTTCTTAGTTTGAGTTATCTATCATGTTGATGGTGTCATTGTCATCTTTTTATGCTTTGAGTTTTCTTTTGGGGAGGATGGGGGTTGAGTAGGAGGTGCGCGTTACAATAGCTTTTTCTTTTATGTTGCTCAAGAAAGCGCTTTGAAGAAGTGCGGTGTTTGTATAATTGCTCATTTATGCTTGTGCTGCCTCAACTAACAATAGTGAGACTGTTCGTGTCTGTGATTTAGCCTAACAGCTAAATTAGAAGCAGTTGCCTTCATGTCCATCTGCCCTTGTGGTTATTCTTCTCAGATAATTTGCTTGTCCTTCTAATTCTTTTTTCTTGGTAGAAATGATTCTATCTCTTATCTTTTATCCTCTTAAGGAAGGGGGTATCATTTGTCACCTAAATCTGCACTGATCTGAGATGTTATTTGCCAACACTCATTACTTCCTTTATAATTTAAACTTCCCCTTTGTCTATGGTTAAACTGATTTTTTGTGGCACTCTGTCCCTTTGTTCTCTTTTATGGTCACTAGCTTCTGCTATTTTGGGATAGTTTTTTCCAGGTAATAAATGTAAAACTATAGTCTATTCAAAGAGAAAATAAGAGCTTCTATGCATATCACTTCTTAATGTGTAAGCATACATTGATCTAATCAAACATCTTACTAAAGATATGCTTGTACTAGACATCATAGCTTATATTTACCTTCCGTTTCCCGGAAGACATATTTGGATTTGCGGAGTGACTGACCTTTGTTTCAAACTGACTTTTCTGCTGGCAGCGGTATTTCTCTGTGAAAGTTGATTAACACTGCTGATTGCATAAGCATCAGATGCTGTAGAGGATTGTTGGCCACTGGCCAGTCTTCTCCTCAGAATTCTACCTCTTAATGTGGTAAATCTACCTTTCCTAGATTTTGAACTTCCTAATTCTAACATATCTATCATTATTCTACAGTGCACTTATTTTCATAGTTTAAGGGTTTATTTAGGTATCCTACCCTTAGATTGTTTGATCATCAAGCATTACACTGGATGTGAAGAATTTTACATTTGTGCAGATAACATTATAATTTCTGATTATTATCAGTTTAATTAGCATAAGTCAGTGGTTTAGTGTGTATAGATAAATCTATGTTGCTCTGACTCTTCAAAATCTTTGCCGCACCCGTGTTGACACGACATGGATATAGCACACCGGATTTGGTCAACTTACCTTGGGTGCTTTTTGACTACATCTATTATCGAAAAGTGTAGATTGATTGGATATTTGGTTTGATTTTTGGGTTTATGTCATATATATATGTAGTTATATAAAGTATGAGAATGTTTGGTTGTTACACTAGATATTTTATGAATAAAATATTAGGTATTATAAAGAATTAACTTTTATTAGTTCTAGTTCGATAGCTTTAATTAATCAAGATATATACTTTATATGATAATATACATTTATTGGCTTATCTCAGCACCCGTATCTGTACTCGGATCCATACCCCGAATCCTAAAATTTATATGACGGAGAATCCAACCTTTAGATCCACACCCGAGTCCGAGCAATTTAGCATAAACTTCTCGTTTACTTTGGAACACTACAGATAAGCTGGCTTGACCAAACCTGTTTGTGCCTTTGAAGCTCATTGAGTATCACATACTGCAAATTATTTAACTCAACATGTATGCTGGCGCCATATGGGTATGAAGCATACTTTTTCCCCATGTGGACTCGTCGTCAGTCCCTTATTATTTGTGGATTGGGATTGATAATGTTTTTACAACCTGATATGTTTGGATTTTCTGGAGTGGACACAAGTCACAATATTTTTGTTTGATGTTGGCTTTGCGCCTTTGTCCAAGAAAAAACAGGATAAACAGCGGGAAGGAAGCATTAGCTCAATAATGTATATAAAGGGGGCTCATATGTCTCCACAATGTTCTGTCTAATACTGTTATCCCAATGGTTCATATTTCCTAATTCAAGAGTCAATTTATCATAATTCTCGAGTTCATTTGCTTCTTTTTTTTTAAGGCTGAAGAGTATGATCTCTCATGTTATTACTAGTTGGAATTATAACACAAATCCATGAGTTGAAGTGTTTGTTGGTGTTAGCTGTTGCACTAACTTGTTTCTGTTTCAAACCTAAACAATAATCACAATTCCAACAACAAACTTGTTAGATTGTAACGATAACTTGTATCAGTTTCAAACTCCTCATAAGCAGTAACATGTCCGCAATCCTGAAAATGATATCACTACAATGATTGTGGTGTTTATTAATGAGGCATTAGTAGTACTGTAACTTTATGAGCCTGTTAGGGAGGGAAACAATATTTTTAGAATGAAGTTGGGCTAACTTTTTGTGTTTTTTCAGGTAACTGCAACAGAAAAGAGAGGAATCCTTCAATATGCTCAAATATTTGAGGTTTCAATGTGAAAACTGAGTTCAGAAGATCACGTAATGTACAATAATGTAAGGTCTATCGTGATGAAGTTTGCAACTAACAGCTTTAAAGAAGTACTCGGTGTCCCAATTTTAAATGCTAACTTGCCGTACATGTGTATGATTGAACTTGGCAGTGTTCTCATTGTAGTAATCCAGCTACAGTACTTTTTTTTGCTGATGAGATCATCTGTCTGTTGAATGAGCAATTTTTGTAAAATCATTGAGCGATTGTACACTCTACCCCTCCCCATACCCCACTCGTGGGATTACACTGGGTATGTTGTTGTTCATTGAGCGATTGTACTTTCAGTGACATCAGATTTGCTATAAAGACAAGAATGTGGTTAGGTTTGAGTACTTTGCTTTTATATTGATACAACTTAATTGAAGTCTTGTGCCCCCAGAGAGGTCCTCGTGGATTTTTGGTTATAAAAAAGTTGCAGTCTTGCTCAAATGATGATTAGCTAAGTTGCTTGGACTCTCCAAAAATGTTGCCACCCCGTGTCGGATCCTTCAAAAATGCACTACTTTTGAAGGATTCGACACGCACCTGATGACATTTTTGAAGAGTCCGGAGCAACACAGATGATTAGTACTTGGTATTTTAACATGATTTTAGGTTACAAAAACCTGTAGTCTTTCCGCACATCTCTGTCATCTGAGATAACTTTCATAGATCCTTCTAGGTTTTGTGGAAACAACGAATGCCACACGTTTCATGTTTCTCTACCCTCCGAGAGTGACTTAATACCAATCTTTCCTATCATATTGCTGTTTCTAATTTTTCACAAAGTATGGTATATTTACTTCCTTCATTCTCCCGAAGATCGCGGAGCTAGAAATTTATATAATCGTTTAAATTAAGGGGATTCAACAATTTATAATACTACTAATCCAAAATTAGTTTCTTTCAAACATTGAGTGTAAATCATTATGCCTCTTTCTTGATGTATGAATAAGTTGATACTCTAACAATGTCTGGTGAAAAATGAGAAAGATACATTACATTGGCCAATTATGAGAAGACAAGTACTTTTATCCTTTGTGAATATAATATACTGAAAATGGCCAAATATAATTTTATAACTAGTGCCAGATATTTGATAAGGACATATTAAAATTGAGACAAATCATTTAATCATGTGTCTTAATAAGCTACAAGGACTTTTGAGTTGTCTTTATGCAAAGTGAGCTTGTATTATAAATTATATACATACTCTCAAGCTATAAACCAAAAGCTCTCTTACTCTTTAGTAGTTGAATATTAAGAAGTAGAAAAATGGATGCACCCCAATATCAGGAGATGTCTTATCTTGAGCATGTAAAACGTCGACGTGAGGAAAAAGGATGCCTTTATGCTTGGTTTGTACTTCTTCACATCTGTCTTTTTTTGTTTTTGTTTGGAGGGGGTGTGAAAATTTAAATGTTTCCCAAGTTGTTACTTCCATTTGTTATAGAATGGAGTTGAGGTTTGCATTTACAAGATTTAGAAATCAATGGCCTCGACTGGTATCGATGTTCTTCAACTTAGGGTGTGCATAAATAGACACTTAAACTTGAACAAGTAGACACACACATGTCGGGAGGGACGTGAATTGCTACATAGGACGTGAAGTAACGTGTGTTTCTACTTGTTCAACTCTATACAAGTTTAAGTGCATATTTGTGCATACATAAAGTTGGAGAGCGTATATGCAAGATGAAGCCAAGTTAAAGAGTATGTTTATATGCCTTTTAGTTTTGTTACTCATCTTTTTTACTTTGGCTAGGCCTCTAAAGACATCTTTTGAAACTTATTTTGATCATTATTTAATTGGCTCTTAAAAGGCATCTTCTGACCTTATTCTGCTTTGATCCTCCAATTTTGCAGGGGGTGGAGGGGTGTTTTTTTTCTCTCTTTTCTATTTTGATGTGTTGTTTTTCTTATTTAATGGCATGGTTATTCCTTAGTATCCCACCACAATGAAAACCATTCAATATCAATTTTCAATATGCTGATATATTCAGTCTAAACATTGATTTATATTCACTAGACCAAAAAAAGGGAAAGATTGATGGTAATCTTTTCTAGAAGCAAAAACTGAATAATATACATGTTTATGGATTTAAAACTTGGAACCATAAGAAACTGATAAATTTGTGTAAATTTTCATTACTGATGTACTTAGATGAGCTTGAATAGAGCGATATAAACAATGAAGATTCCTATAAGACAGATTTACTTGACTGAATGAATGCAGTGTGTTCACCATGTGTTGCTGCTTCTGTTGCTACGAGACCTGCGAGTGCTGTCTGGACATGCTCTGCTGCTGTGCTTGATGTGCCTCCTAGCCATGCCAACCCTGTGTCACTATGTTAGCGACATAAGCTAAAAATGGAATATCTTTCCCTGTTTTTCCACACTTTGTTTCTTCCATGTCTCTTTTGTTACCTACCACTGTATAACTAAAACTGTGAAGTTGAATAAACTTGTGCTTGAAGTCATTTTCTATTGAAATTCTTTTTATTTTCAACGTAGAACATTTTACGGTATCTGTTTGTTTGGTGAGTAAAAAATTCTCCATTTTGATGAAAAATGTTTTCCATGAAACATGAACTCTGTCATACCAAACACACTAGAGTTGCTCTCATGTTCTCAAACTAGAGTCAGATAAATGGCCAGAGCAAAGAAGTTATAAAATTAGAAAATATAGTTCCCTTTTGGGCTACTCACAGCTTGGAGTTGGATCTTTGGCATATTTGCATCAAATATAAGTCATTACAAGTGAAGGTTTATGGTCAAAAGATAGGCTCAATAAACACCAAGTCAAAAGAAAGCCACTCGAACAACAACAAAATAATCAACATTTTTACCTTCACATATGGCTTGATTTACAGTATTAAACTTGAAATACAACTGAAGACACACTCAGGTGGAAAGAACGCTTGTGAGGGTTTAATTTTTGCACAAAATCAATCGAGGATCTAAATTAAACAATGTAACTTGAGCAAAGTTTTGTTCAAACATTTTACCTTCACAAGTGGCTTAATTTACAATAGTACACTTGAATGTACAATTGAAGACATTCTCAGGAGAAAATGATGCTTCCAAGATTATTATGATCTTTGCATAATAATCTATCAAGGATCAAAAGTAACTCCATTACTGCAGATTTACCTTAGCAACCGAGGATGGGATTTCTCCCTTCATCAATATCAATGAGAAGAACATGCTCTGGATCTGAGCCAGAAGGTCCTTCTGAGTACAATGTGGGAAGGTAAGCCTTGTATGCTGGCAAGTAGCGGGATACAAAGTCCTTCACCTGTGAAAAGTGGAACAAAATAAAAAATTGGAAAATGTTCCTCTTAAACATTAACGGACAGACGGGTTTTCATTTCTTTTTTGAGAAAGAATACACATAAATTTTTACCTCCTCATCAGACATCCCAGGTTTCCCGTCAGATCTCATTGCAATCTCCGCCTAAGAACATCCCACTAGACTATTTAAGCAAATAGCACAAAAATAAATATGGAGCAAAATGCAGATGATATCACATAACGAACCTGCAAACGCCATTGGTAGACATAACTAGGGTCTTGAATCTTGATGACAATCCATGACTTGACATACTTATGCCATGCATCATAATAAGTTTCTAAGTTCTTGTTGACCGTCTCTAGCTGCAATTTCTAAAGTTTCAATGATCCAAGAAGATAGATCAAAATAAAAGGCGCAAGCATCCAGAGAGAGTCTAGTATTTGAACCTGTGGATCAACAGCTTTGACAACTTCAGGTGGAAGGGGTTTGAAACCAAGCATCCAACCTTCAAACAGAATTACCTAATATCCAAAGTACTGACAATGACGTGAGGCAATCTTACCATTTCTCTTAAGTTGGATCTATGAGAAAAGTTGTGTTTTTACAGAAGAGACCATGATGTTGACATTCTCACATTTTATAGCACTTTAGAATTTTAGCTTTTACTTGGTGGAAATGATGGAATTGGGGTCACTCTTTGAATCATTAAACATTAGCTGAACAGAAAACCACTGACTGCCTGGTCTAAATAAAAACAACTTCCTACCGGTAGAGGACCTTCAACCTCTGGCCATTCGGAGGGATCAGCTCTGTCACCTCTACCATTGTAAGCAGACTGAAGATAAAGTTTCAGAATAAGTAACACATAATATTTATAACCCACTGAGACTTGAAAGTTTACTAGTCCCTCTTACTTACTTTATCATATCTAGGAAGCTTCATCTTCACACCTGGACGGAGTTGAATATTAGTTAAGCATATAGATGCAGTGCCTAATTGAAAAGTAGCACAAGCTAAAAAGGTGCATTCACCTTCTTTTGTCAATTTACTTAGTGCTGTCAGTGTCTCAACAGAAAATGGAAGATCATGACTTCCAGCATTTCCACGAAACTGAAGTGAAGATGAAAATTTTTATTTATTTTTTTGAGAAAAAAGAAATGAAATTCGTCATTTTTTACCTCCAAAAGCAAGTTCCCTGGGTTGCTGTCTCTTAGTTTTGCCTAAAACCACATAATGTATCAGCATTGGTGATTATACACAGACGGAAACTAGCAAGCAGCAAACTAGTGAAACATTTACCTGTTCTTCTGCTGTTAAGTAAAAATCATCAATGGATACTGTCGCAGCTTTCCTGATTAACATGTGTGAGCATAATTTTCGGTTATTTTTCTGTCCCACAGAGGAAGCAAAAAATCATGAAAGCAGCTTACCTCCCTGTGACTTTAAAAAGATATTCTAATGCAAATACTAGTGTTGTCTTTCCACATCCTTGAGGCGCACTGAAGCCAATCTACATGCCAAAAAGAAACCTTATCTTTAGCGTGTTTATGTCTAGCTTTACTAATCAGACCAGCATGATATTGACCTCAATAAAAATCAAACACACAAGAGCCAACTGAATGATAAAAATGTTTCTACCACCAATGGAGGGATTTCTTCTTCTTCTTTGAACTTGGAACTATGCTGTGAAATTTCCTGTTCACACCACAAGAAGACTGGAATATAGTAGTGGTAGATTCGAATTTTTTGGGCCTCGTTGAGAGCCAACTGGTTGAGCTGAAACAATCTACAAAGCCGATATCCATACTCTATCCACTTGTCAATGGACTCAGCCACCTTTTCTGGTGTCAGACCAATCTTACTGATGAGGGGGCCTGAGCATATGAAGTCATAAAGATCGTCCACAGAAGAAACTAGTGCTCGTTCTTTTGAAGACACAGCATTCAATGGACCTTGCTTCCTTCCATTAGGGGAAAAATTATCACAAGAAGCAGATTTATCTTGCATCCATGAATATCCACTGCCTGCACAACCATGATCAGCCATGAATGCAAAAGGGCGAAAAAACATGGCAGGGCAGCATTTTAACAGAACTAACATTAGTAGTCATCAACTGACATAAGAAATAAACCATATAGATTACAAGAAGTACAAAGCAAGATCCACTGCAACAGTTAGCTGAGCTATTCATCTTTTAAGGTTCACTATTTAGCAAAACTTGCATCTCGGCTTACGCCTGTAGAAACCATTTATCCCCCCGGTAGAGGTTTGTGTTAGTCTTTCTTCTCATATATTAAAAATTGAATTTCCAAAACCTATCCTAAATTTGTTATATGGATTTAAAATTAGAAGAATGACAAACATTCAAAGTTGATCTCTTTCACTTAAAATAAAAAAGCCCCTCCTCCTTTTGCTCCTCAGCCTACGGGGTATTAACAGCCGTTTCCAGCTGCTGTTCCCCTCACAAGGGCCAAAAAAGAATAACCTTCCGAATTTTATTTAGTTACTTCCAGTTTTCAACTCCAAACCTTTACTCCTTTCTCTTTAACAAAGCTAGGTTTTAACCTGTTCAATCAAGTTATCATCAACTTCATCTTAACACGAAATATTTCCAATCCTAGGGTGAAAAAAAAATCAATTTTAGCAACTGCAAGATGTATCAACTATATAAGCAGGTACAAAGCATTTATGTGAAAGAACAGCTAATATCTGCCAAATTACAAAAGTAGAGCTGGAATTTAAAACCTGAAGAATTGGAGAACTGAGGCAGCATTTGAGAGGATAAAGTTGGACGCTTTGCTCTTAGGTTTCCAGAAAGGGGAAGATTTGACGACCCGATTTTCCAGCATTTGAAATCGCCGCAATGGTAAATATTATTAAAATCATAAAAATGTGGAAATCTTAAAGAATATGATAATGATGATGATGTGGAGGAAGCTGCCAGCTGCCATGGCGACGGAGTCTGAGATAATATATTCAATCCCGCCATTGTCGGCTCTCTCCTCTCTCTTTCACACACACAGTGAGTGAGAGAAGTTCTCAGCAAGTGTGTGTTGCAGCTTTTTGTGGATACGTTAGTTACAAAACGATCGGTTAAGATTTGGCCAAGAGGAATCTGACCTGAAGCCATGCTGGATTTTTTTATGGGGACAAAAGAATGAGGAAAACAAGAACAACTAAAATAATCAATACGAAATATGTTTAAGATCATAAGATTTAAAAGGTATATTCAAGATCATTAGATTCAAAAAATAATATTTTTTAAATATTTCCATGGCATTTAGTACCAAAGACAAAATCTTTGTTATGAATTCATCAGATATAAATTTAATATTAAATATATTTGAAATTTATGATAAAAAAATCTTGATTAACTCTGAGATTAGTAATAGTGTTACATAAATTAAAACCTAGGGATCGCTGCCTTCTTCAACCCCACCCCTTATAGAGGAAAACAAAATTAAAAGTACATGGATCATAGCATAAAGTTGATTCCACTTTTTGTTGAAATTATCTCTTTTAAATAGTGTAAAAAATACTATTAATCATACCTAGTTCTTGAGTCGAGGGTTTCTGAGATACAAACTCTCTACCTTATAAAATAGGTCAAGGTTTGCTTGTATCTAACCTTTCCAAATCCTACTTGTGAGACCATATTGGATATGTTATACAATAAATTATGCATGGTAGTTTTTAAAGTGCAAATTCATTTTTCAGAAGATTGTAGTAAGAAAAACATTTGACTCCCTGTAATAGTGCCATATATTGTGGGAAACAATTTAGTATTTTATAAGCAAATGATATATAGAAGATTGAGACAAATCATTCTAAATTACAAAAGCTGGCAAAGGTAACAGGGTTCAAAAATAGCATGTACAAAAATTACCTGCATGATTTTCTTGAATTACAACTGAGAAAGTTGCTCATTTTTTACTGCTAAACTTGCTAAGTTCAAGTATATTTCTAGTATGTCAAAACCTTTACAGCAAAAGAGTGGACACAAAAGGAACACTCAATGTGAATTTTGAATCAGTTACTCTCATAAAAAAAGCCTAGGGAGGAGCCAAGTTGCAAAAAAGCCCCTTTATAGAATATGTCATCTGCTTCAGCATTGCAGCTCCATTTGGTTAGTATTATATCTTCAAATTTCATGTTTGGAACAGTGTCTCAAGTAGCTTTGGCGAAGATAAACATGCGACTGACTTGAACTGTTGGCATAGGAAAAAGAGACACTTATTAGGGAACTACACATAATGACAACTCAAATGTGCTAATTTTGAATAATAACATACAAGTACCTTATCTTGTCGGTATTTAGCACGTATGGCATTTAGAAGGCAGTTATTTGTATTCAACTGTAGACCTTGTAGTGCAAGAACTGTGGCTTTCAGATCTTGAGCCTTGTAATTGGTATAGTGCTCCAGTGTTGAACTCTGTCAAAGTTGCAGGCAGAAGTTCTACACATCAGAGGCACGCAAAAGCTAACGAATTAAAGTAAAAGAAAACAAGAAATTCAAGAAGCAAACCCATGGGTGGCTTGACTGATCTAGTGTCCATCTCGCAAGGAATACAGATGATGCAGCAACAGAAGACGGGGTGAGTTTCAAGAAGCCATATTCAAGCAACGTCAGTTCAGTGAGATAATTAGCCAAGAACTCTAGCTCCAGATTGGGATTCTGAAATTATGTATCATTCAGCAATACAGTTATATTTCAGTACAGAGAAAATTTCTGTTATCATTCTTGGCATTCAAGTGATGCACATTAATTCATTACCTTGTAAGAAGCTTGTGCAGCTCTTATAAATCTCCTGCAAATAGCATCATATATAAGAAGATGAAAATTTTCACTTTTCACAGAGACAAAAGAAAAAGAAACACTATGCTGTTATACACATGAAAAAAATAACTACGGCAGAAACACCTGAGAAAGGTTTTTGCAGTTGGAGTTGAGAGTCGGAAACCTAGAAAGTTCAGAACAAGAATCTCCATTGCCAGGACCTGCTCCACTTTAATATATCAGAACCTTCAGTTTGTCCAACTAGTATATAATAATATCTGAAAACCATTTTTTTTCTGGGAGTTCTGTAAGATGATAGAGAAGGAAATGGGAAGGGGAGGTGTCGACATCTTCTTTAGTAACCAAGAGGTTTCATGAAGATAAACTATTTCCTCTGAACTCTACACATAAAATCATTGTTGACAGTATGTTGCATAGAGTTGCATTTCTTTTAGGAGTTCGCCGAGATTCTCTCACTATTAAATATTAATAAAACAGAAGACATAGATCTACTTCCAATATTTGCAAGCATGAAATAAGCATGGAGATTCATGTAGACCTAGAAGTTCTAGAACTAAAAAAACCTCAAAAGCTTGAAGGGGAATAGGCCCCCCTGATAATTATAGCAAATGATACACATTACACAATAACACATATATAGAACGTAAACTGCAGGTGAAGTTTAGAGAGGAGAGAAGTATGAATGATCAAGTTCATCAATTAGGTTCTCCATGGGAGGTACAGAACAGAACCCAAAGACATCATCTTAAACTAGCTAATAGCAGCTTACTATGTCAGAACTATGTTTGTCCTTCCCACTCTTTTTCGTCATGTAATGTCGAAATTCAAGATCCTGATAGTGAGAACTTGAAAGAGCAGTATTCTACCTCATTTTTCGTGTAAGCATTATCAGTGATGAAACAGAACTCCTCAACACGTGGACCACACATCTCTTCATATTTCCTTCAAAATTGAAAGAAAAACCCACGTTCAGCCAGATAAAATGTGTTTCTTTATTCAGGGATAAAAGGGAAGATTTTTTTAATACAAAGTGCAAAGTGATGGCAAAAATGCTTGATGTCCTCTTTTATTACAGGTGAAGGCACACTGCAGTCTGCAAATGTGGCTACATAGGAGAATTTCTTCATAAGCTCACATATATGGAATGATGAGTTTTGTTTTGTCAGATTCTAAAATGAGTGGAGTCCTTTAGTTTTGGCCCTATATGCACTTCGTAGCTAAGATGTTTCCAACTATTAGGCATGGCCAACCCATCCAAAGATTCTGAAGTAAACTTCTGTTTAATTTAGAAAGAAAGGATCCTGTATTTCTTCGACTTGAGTTTCTTTCTCTTTTAAGCATTTCAAGAAAATGTTTTCCCAAAAAGCAATATTACAAAGAACCTATAGTAGTAAAAACAGTTGTGTCGAGCTTACGAGGCAACTAGCATGCAAGTGATTCCAAGGAGCTGCAGGTTTTTCCTTTCCACATAGTTTTGAGAGAGAAATAGATCGATGAAGTGAACAGCAAGATAGAGTGTATCTGGCACCAACTTATATTCCTCTGACACCTGACACAAGATTAGACAATGACCTTAGCAACCAGCTTTCTTATAAAGCATTTCTAAAATCAGCAGGCAACTAACAACCATTATGAGCTCAAAAGATAAAGGAAGGGCCAGAGAGGCGGGACGAATCCAACATCAAGTTGAAATTTTACGGACTTAACTAGCACCAAATTCACAGGAATCTTAACGAATGATTTATCATATGTAAAAAAATCAAATACGATCTTTACAAGCCTTATTCAAAACTGATCTAGATGAAATCAGCACCAGATGATGATCAGTTGCACATTTATTTGATCAAGATGAATCATGTACTAATAATTAGAAAATGTCAGCACTGGAAGACATAACTCAATATGCTTCAACTATTCAGTTTTTTTTTTTTTTTTTTGAGATTAACACCAACTTACCTCCACAATCCAGTCGACAAGGATTGCACGCATACTTTCTGTGATATCTCGCTGGAGTGTTTCCATGAAATTCGATTGCGGCCTTCTAATTAGCTGGAGAAATACAAATTAGACTTTGCATTAGGATAAGTTTACAGTTATCCACTGCAACTGAAAAAGACTATGGCTACTCTACTTGACACCATTATCCTAAAATGAGGAAATCTCAGAAGTTATACAAGTTGAGATTTGGATTCAGAAAATTAAGCAAGTAATGCTTATTAATATGCAGAGAAAAGCATTCCAATAAGTAGGTGTCACAGTGGGAAAGTATTCTTGAGCTAAAGTATCCAGCATTCTTTCATAAGTGAACATACATTGAACGTATGAAGGAGGATTAACAAAGAAAAGAAACAAAGAGGTTACAGCTAAAACTGAAATTATAACGAAAGTTGAGCATTGATGCTGATTTAACTCGAATTTTGAATAAAACAGTGAAAAACATCCTTGAGTCGCTTGTGCAAATATGACCTTGGCCAGAGTGCCAGTTACTTCTTCAACTAAGAAATCCACAAGAACTGTGCAAGAATATCAATTAAACGAACCTCTGCAACCCGTAAATTGCTATATATATCATGAGCATATTGACTGCATTGTGGTGGATCCTTTTGATCAGAATCAATGTCTATGAAGTCCAACTTTGTTGATGTTGATGGTGCCGCATCACGAACAGCTTTCCCAACCGTGACTGGTAGAAGGTTCAATTAATTTAGTATGCAAAAAGAGAAACATTAACAGAACAACATGGTTGCAATTACGTGGAACACAAGAAAACTAGTAGATATGAATCCTTTCTCTAGAGAGAAATGTCAAAGAAAGAACGTGTGATGGTGAATTACTGTCATTATTTAGGTCAAAAACATATTCACTAAGTACTCAAGAATAAAGTATGAAGATAAGATCAACGCTTCCTCAATGATTTATAAATGTTACTACAAAGCAATCACTTGTTATCATCATCTCTTTTTCTTAATTATCCTGTCCATCACAACCACAGGCTTGTCAAAAGTTGTATTGTTCCAATGAAACAAGTTTAAAAGGAAACTAACCTTTTCTGGGAAAACTTTTGATTTCTATTGAATTTCCTTGTTCATGGGACCTTCTGTCTGAGCAACTTTGATTAAGGCTACTCCCTGCAGTCAGACAAATCAGGTGAATATTCATAAAACTGACTCAAATAGTACTTCCAAGATTAGAAAGACATGCTCTCAGCATCTTCATCCATACTTGGTGGTAACTTGGCTGGAAATTGATAGACTTCAGGGTCGACTGAAGTGATCACTTTAGGCACATTCATTGAGCTGTTTCCAACTAGCATGATCTTCTTCTTCTTCTAAAAATTATAATAAACTAAATCAGATAATAACAGGGATAAAATGAGCCAGCAGGAAAGTGTGTACACTATAACCAAAGCTTTATAATATAGAAGCACATACAACACATGAATCCTTGAATTAGCTAATGCACAATACTATTCTCTAGTTGCAATATATCAGATATTTCAAAACTCTTCTTCATATTTAAGGAACTCTACAACAGTCAAACTATGAAAATTGTTTCGCATGGTGTCAATGACAATGTAGATAATACAAGTAAAATAGGAGGAACTACTAACTGGGACTTTGGTAGCATTGAGGCAATCTTTATTTGAAGTGTTGCAACATAGATTTGTGACATCCTTAAGCACTGGCCGGCATTTCTGCTCCACACAGGAAGTAAGTGGAACATTCTTGTTCCTCTCCCTGAGGATTGCCGGTTTAGAATTTATCTGCAGAGCACGTTTCTGACCCCGCTGCTTTGGCAGTTCTGCAGTGCATGCAACCATGGATTTTTCGGGGACAGCAGCTCGAGATCTTGTAATTCGAACCATGGGTTCAATTGCAGCTGAGATTACTGAATTTTCTCTCTTCATAGTAAGTGTGGGGGGCATGTAATTAAGCTAGTCAATTTACTTTTAGTTGAACCCCCTCATTTACCTGCAAGACTTCTCTAAGTTAGTAACATGTCATATCAACAATTAGGAAGCTCAAGAAATATTGAAACTAACAGAAACTTAACATGCTTTATCATGGAAGCCAACCATTATAATTTATAGCCAAGGAAAGCTTAAGCTTCATCTTGACTAAATCTAGCACCAAATAAGGAAGAATTCATGTATAAATCCTTTTGTAGGACTCCAATTCATAGGATAATGCCGTTCAAAATGAAATGTGGATGTAATATCAAGAATTATGAAGCTCAAGAAACATTGAAACTAACAGAAACTTAACATACTTTATCATGGAAGCCAACCATTATAATTTATAGCCAAGGAAAGCTTTTGCTTCATCTTGACTAGATCTAAAGCTTAATAAGTAATTCATGTGCAAATCTTTCCATAGAATTCCAGTTCACAGGATAATACCATTCAAAATGAAATGTGAATAAGAAATGCCCAATATTCCGGATACATATCCCCAAAATAATACTGTACTCATCAAAATGACACGTCCACATGTCCTACTAATAGTTTAGTAACTATTAACCATCAAAAGAAGTACAAATATGAAAGAACTTACTTCTCAAACAACAACAACATATCTCACAACTGGTGTTTGGTGAGGGTAGAGAGGTTGTCTCCGATAGAAGAAAACAATAGGATCGAAGAAACCAAGGCAAAATACTAAACAAGGCAAAGAACTTACTTCTCCACTAATGTAAATGTTCTAAAACTTAAACAGGAGAAAAATCTCAATGACGCAAACAGGCACCACCAATGTAGCTCAAAATCGAACTACAATCCAAGAAACGTTTAAAAATAAGTCCTTTACCAAACATCTAGATGCCTAATTAAAGGAAATTCCCCTACATTTCTTCTTCTCTACTCCAAGAACTCAAAATTATCAGCCAAACCCACCGACCCACATCAATAAAATAGAAAAAAATTAACAATGTAAGAAGAAAGATTCAAAATTTGATAATTTCAAGAAACCCCAAAGACCATATCATATCAGAAAAATGTTATTGAACAAAGAATGTAGATTAATAAACCTTGTTGTGCACTCAACAGCTACAAGAACATTCAAGAATATGATCAAGACAGGATATTGATGAGAGAAAATGGAGATTGAGATGGAAGAGAGGCGGGATGTTGAGTTCAAAGTTCAAATTCAAGAAATTGATGGAAGGTTAAAAATGAGAAAAAAAGAAATCCAAATAGGGAGTAATTCTTTATCTTGGGTTTACAGTAATGGCCACTGAGAAAAAGAGAAAAAAAAAACAGAGAGAGGTTTGACTGGTTTGACTAAAACGGTTTTATAGAACAAATTACTATTGTAATTTATTATAATGTGTTTGTTATTATAAGGTAACGCGGTCCGAAAAATGTAAAATCCAAAGACATCCTAGCTGGCTGTTTTATTCCTGAATTACCCTCCTTACTTTGGAAAACTATACACATTTGGTCCGTATACTTTGTATTTTGGAATCCATTTTACTCAAAATATGAAGTAAAAAATAATCAATCATATCTACTAGTTTTGTACTTGGTTACTTATTTGTTAGGTTAATGAAAACACATAAGATTACAAGGATATTCAGGATTTCGAATTACAAAAACGTGAATCCGAGGAACTCCCTAGATACACTCCTGCATAAGAATGGCGGATTTCTAGATACACTCCTGCATAAGAATGGTGGATTTCTCAATTGGCATTGTAACCTAGCTATTGTTACACCTCATGAGACCAAAATTATAACATGAGATACTTACTCTGTGATGAGTGCAGATAAATTTTTGCGACAAAGTAGCTCATTGTATTAACTATGGTCCTGAAAGAGGCATCGATAGCTAGCGTACAATGCAAGAGAAATTTTAATTGAGAAAAGCCATCATTCACTTACCCCTACTCAAGTGACTAATGGAATATTTCTATCATACATTTTTTATGTAGGTTTTATGAGTAACTTGTACATATCTCGATTAATTCATCAAGCAACTTGTGAGTGTTGTAACTAGGATACCAACCTAAGATTTCTAAATTACTCCCATACCTAAGCCACTAAGTCATACCCTTGGGGGATGCTAGTGCCATGTTTCAGATATATACCATAGCATATCCACTAAATTGGAAGTCATCTTCTTAGCTTGTAATTAAGTGGAGAAGGATAGATGGACGGCTGATTATCCACCAAATTTTGAATGGGTCATTAACCCTGGGGAATTTCTAACAACCTGGAAATTGACACACTAAGAGAGATAAATGAGACACTTTCCATCATCCATTTAAGAAAATTAGATGTCTGAAATACTTCAGTTCAAACTATACATAATGGCAAGTTTTAGCTTGCATTTCCAATGATCAAATTGCAAAGCCCCTTCAATTATTTATTAAGGATAGAAAGTGTCTTTCATTGTATTGTTGATGACTGATGTCCAGGAGAACCAGCTGACACTAAATTTTGTGCGGAGAGGATCATGCAACCATTCCACTATTTACCAGCTCTTCCAAACCTTTTCTGAGTCTCTCTGCAGCTACTCGACAGTCCTTCTCAATCAATCCTCCAAAGGCGATCCTAACATAACCTGGACAACCGCTGGAACTTCCAGGGATCAGGACTATTCCATGCCTCTTAGCTAGCCAGTGAACTACTTTCAAGTCGTCCATGTATTTATCTGGCAGCTTTGCCCACAGGTAAATGGCACCTTCTCCCCCTTTAACAGCGCCCTCTCCCAAAGGAGATAAGGCTTCTTGAAGCACCTCTCTGTTCTTGACAAGGTCTTTTACTTGATTAGTTACCCATTCTGATCCCATTTCCATAGAGTAAAGAGCCAGTCGTTGTGAGATTATTGAAGCACAAATTGGTATGTTGTCCTGAACTTTAAGGAGTTGAGCTGCGAGCCCTTCCACTTCCGATGGGTATGCTATCTGCACCCATTAAGACATGAGTTTAGCTCACGCACAAGATGAAACAACTTTTCCAATTCAGGAGTAAATATTCAGTACAAAAGTTTGCTGACGAATTTTGCTGCAAAATAAACATTGCAGCAGAAACATGTTGTAAAGCAATCATGCCTCATTCGCAATAAGTCTTAGCTGTTGGAACAACTCATTATTGTTGCAAAAGAACACTTGTATTTGGTTGCTATTGAGACCAGTTTTATATCCAATTCCCAGCAGATTACTCGGCCAGGCTTTTTATTAAGGCTAATGAATGACAAGTATAGAGAGATTGATTGAAGGTGTCATACATGCCGGTTTTAAAAAGAGATGTGTGAGTAAAGAGAAGCGGTTTTATTTGGGATAAAGGGTAAGACGAGGGAGTTCATGAGGCAAGAAGATGCAGTTGCGGAAAACATAGAAAAATCATCTTTTAACCAGGTATATTTACCTGGCTGTGTCAAGAGTCACCCAACAGAATAATAATCACTTGTGTGCCCAATATCATTACATTTCTAGATATAAGTTGAACAAGAATCACTTACATATCCAACTCGCCATCCCATCATCCCATATGCTTTAGAGAAGGAAAAGATGTTGACAATGTGGTTTGCTTCAATGCAAACATGCTTCCGATCATCATACATGAAATACCTGCAAATAACTTGCAACATATATATAAGAACATATCATTCATGAAAATAGAAAACCACAAGCAGAGTACTGAAAAAAGTTGCAAGAAAAAGAAGGAACAGAGATGATATTTGACAGAACAAGATGTTAGCATTCATGGAGGAGCAAAGACTCAATAGATACGTGTCTCAACTATCTAACTACTTGAGAAGCCAACTTTCTAGGCTTATTTGTCATCTAGGGATTGAGAAAAAACAGTAACAAGTGGGCCAATAAGGATGAATTCAAGACTGATTATTCTGTCACCTTAGCTATTTCCTTTCCTCCCCTTCTTAGCTATTATAATTCTGCAACAGATCCCAGGATAGCATAAATTTTCTTGACTATCAAATTTAGAGTAAGTTGAGGTTCACAAAGCATAAATATTTCCTCACAATGCCAACACAAACGACCTGTATCCTTGGTTTATTCAAAAGTCTCTTGCTGGTCTAACTAAAAGTATTCCAAGTTTAGTCCAATCAACAACTACTTCCCTCATCATCTTTAGTTCTAAGACCATCATCATTCGTCCACGGACGAAAAAACAAACAGGCTCCAGTCATTGACAGCAAGTACTCAATTCAATATGAGAAACTAAAGATTCGTATACAACAGAAAAAGCCACTTACTCATATGTGTTATCAATTACAAGCCAACATCCCACTTCCTTACAAATATCAGATATCCTCTACATGACAAAAATGCAACTTGTTAATGTTTCAATAAAGTAAAAATCACACGAGAATACTAATGCACTTTGAATAACTGATTACTTCAACAATCCATTCATATCTATAAAGATGAGATAAGAGACCTTAAGAAGGGACTCAGGGATATATGTTCCTGATGGATTGCCGGGATTAACAACAGTGACAAGCTTTGGGGTTGGTACAGTATTCTTTAGAGTACTCTCCAACCAGTCTGAAAATTGAGAAATCATGGAATATGTCAACCCATAGACAATCAAACAACGAAGGCAGATAATGTTTTGAAACTCTCAAGTCCATTATGAGAAACAGTTGCAATATTTAGGTTAACATTATGCATCGAAGTGTCAAACTTTTAAGTTATAACATACTTAAATCAGGTCAACAATTGAGAGTGAAGTTTATTAACATCATTTTTTCTTTTTCTTTACTTTCTGGTGGGGATGGGGTGAGGATATCCAATACGAGAAAAAACACAAAACGATTTTCCAGAAGACATTCTACAAATCAAGACCATTATGAATGATTCACATAACTTGCAACACAAAGCAGAACACTACTTCTGCAGCAACCTCTTCTTAAGTTGATTTCTACACAAGTAGTGTTAGATTCAGAGAAGATGGAGGATTTTGATAAATTTCAAGCGAAGAGGAAAAAAGGAACTCATAGTACATATGTGATTAGTGATTACGATATATTCCCAAGTGCTCAGACGACAAAGATAAAACAGATGTTCACTCAAACTTGAACATGCATGCTAGCATAAGAGAGATGTATACCACAGCATCTAGTATAAACAGTCTTAAGGAAAACTAATGGAAGGAATATTAGTCTTAATAATGGGGAGGGTACCGCGACATAAACATCATATGGAAGTACAAACCTGCATCAGGATGGAGTGTCTTCGCATCACCAGGACCCACCAGAATATCGGTAACACCTGTCATCTGGAATGACATGTGTGCATTGAAATAGTATGGTGCAAACATAACGACCGAATCGCCAGCATCACACAGTGTGAGAACGACATTTACAAAGGCCTGAAATCAATTCAGTAAGACTCCATTAGAGAACTCTAAGCAATAGAAATACAGCTAGTCCATTAGTTACTAACAAAGAACATAGACATATACACAAATTAATTTACCCATAAATGTAGCATCTCTATTTCACTACAAAATGGCTCTTTAACATAGCTCTATTATCTTCATTCAGCTTAAGATAGCATCTGAATTTGTTTATTGTACTAAATAGTGATTTTAATTTGGAGCACTATTGAGGACACCACTCTCCTATTCAAAAAGAGAATGCTGCTCTTTAATGAGCAGATACGTAATGATATTTCTGTACTCTGTACTCACACTTTGTGAGCCCATTGGACCATCATTTACTCAGTCATGGAAAGTTTAGCCAATTAAATCTCAAATGAGTACCCTAAGTGATCCTAAGTTCCATTTAGCAGACAAAATTGTGAGGTTCAAGTGCTTGAGCATGTTAGGTATGTCAGTAGATTTTTTCCCTTGTACGTTTATGACAGATGATGCTAAATGGCAAGTTTTGTTGCTGCAGATGTTCCCATTGCAAGATTGTCATCTCATGAAAGTGACAAGTGACAACATACAAAAATATAGTGAGAGCATGCAAGAACTAAAAGATGTCTTATAAAAAAAAATAGAGCACATTTGACTTTTTTGATCAAGTTGTAGCATGGAGCTGAATAAGCCACAACAGAAGAATAATCTTTTTTTATCAAGAAAAATACAGCATTAAGAATAATCTTTAGATGGGTAGAAGCAGAAGAAAATAAAATCCACATCTCAAAAGCACACCAACCTTTCAGTACACATTTCATAAGTCCTCCATACCATTTATCAGGAAAAGCACTGTATGGAAGCTAGCATTTTGTTGACTACATTAACAAGTCTTCCCCGAAGAGGGGGAGAGAGAGAGAGAGAAAGAGAGAGGGATAAAAAGAAAGGAAAAACATTCACTAACACGGAGATGAATCTCTTAGCATTGTGACAATGCAGATAGTAGAAAATTGCACTTTCTTTGAGGAGCCCTACCGCGTTTCTAGTATGAACTAGCCAACTTTGAACATATTTGAAGGGAAAAGGGGAACTGCAGAATAGCTAAGGTGAAGTAAACATGCACCCAAATACTGGTTCTCTGTCAAAGCAAATGAACCTTGTATGAAGGTGGAGTAGAATCAATCTCAATCCACTCTGACTCAAGCAAGCAAATCACCAAAATGCAGTTTCATTCTACACCATCCAATCTTTATCTGGAAAAAGCTGGAAGAAAGGCGAGAAAGAAAGGTAGTCTACTACTATTAAGGGCAGGTAAGAAAGAGAGGCGAGCTGACTGGCACCTATACCTTCAAATGACTGAATAGTAATAAAGTAACATTTTACCTGATTTGCACCAGCAGTAACCATCACTGAGGATTTATGTAGGTTATTTTCACGATCCAACTGGAGAAGAGCACAAAAAAAGTATTAGACTGAAAGACGTAAAATCCAAATCTCAAAGAGTGAATAATGTAGTTTGAGAACATGAAGAGAAGCCAATTTCATATGTGACAGTAACTACTGGTTCACTAGGCAAAGTACCCTACACCACTCCAATGTTTGTTCCACTACCCAGCCTATAAGATGCAAAACAGAGTACCAGAGTAATCCAACTGACAAACCATACCTTTTGCATCAACGCCTCCCTAAGCTCAGGAAGGCCCTCATCGGCACCATAGCGGCTAACTGAAGGTTCCCAGATTTCTTCTTTCACCTTTTCAAGTGCTCGCGCAGGTGGTTGCCAGTACACTACTCCCTGAAAGACAGAAAAGAAAATAAGATGGTACCAAGATATATATGGACGGAAAACATGGACAAGCCATATTCAGGCAAAACCAATATAACTACTCAATCTAACAGAAAGATCCACCCACAACAGATAACTCTATTCCTTTTGCTTACTCTTTCTGGAAGGTACTAAGAAGCAATAACTACCTACCCATTCCCCAGGCCCCAATCCCAGCAAACCAGACAACTTTTAAAACTTCCATTGGTAGGTTTAGGTGGATTAAACTTTTTTTTTCAGATGGAGGTAGATTAAACTTGCTTGTCAACAGATCGGTCCTCAGAGATCGTAATAGTACCAGTCCTTCGTAAAACAGTCCAACAATAAAGGATAACACTAAGGGATAACTTCTCACAGCACATGGCAGAGCTGCAAATTTTCTACTGTATCACAGCATAGTTGGTTAACTCAAATAAAATCAGATCAAAAGAGAAGTATTATAACTCTTTTTTGCACAGGAAAAGGACAAACCGACCATGGAACATACTAGCAAAAAAGTTTGTAACTCCATAGATCATGGGAGAAACCCCAGAAATTCCTTCACAAAACCAGAATCTCAGGCAATTTAAGTTATTTGCAATCACCAGAGGAACTTAAGGATCGACAGAATGTTAACCTTATACCAGTAGCACCACCTTTACGTGTGCTCTATGCCCATAACCCACCCACCAAACCCTTTTACCCACCCAGCTCAGTGGCCAGTCATAATCTCCATTTTCCACATTCAAAACCATCTGGAAATACATTCTTTACATGGGAGGGAAGTCCAATTGGAATTAAAAAAATTTCATTACTGGCTAAAATATTAAGCAATCCATTTTTCAACTAAAAAAATGAAATTGATAACATCAAGAATGAATTAGACCAATCAAATCTAAGTCAATCTGATCAAGATTTCGTAAAGCACAAAAATGATGATCTGTAGGCTTCAAAACCATCACAACACAGATGAATTTTATCAAAGTTCTCAACTTTTTGAACCTTTCAATGGAGATTAGAATAATAAAACTAATGAAACAAACATTGGAGAAAGTAAACAAACCTGAGCTAGAGAAATACAATCTTTATTACCTCGAACCAGTTCTTGAATCTATCAATTGCAAAAACACAACAACAACAACATATCCCATCAATGCACAAAAACTTAAACCAAACAAACAAAAAACAACAAATCCAATCTTGGTTCTTGAAATTTACCTGAACCATAACTGGTGTATTGGTAAGCACAGCTCTTTTAGCAAGCATTCCAAAAGACCCCATTTCCTCTTTTCTCTCTAAACCAATAAAATAAACACAACCTTCAAGAAAAGAGTTCTTATCCACCTACCCAGAAAGCAAAAAAGGCCTTTTCCTTTCTGAAAAATCTTACAAAAAGGTTGGAACTTATATAGAAAGAGAAGGTAAAAAATATAAAAATTGGATCTTTTTGTTAAATTAATGAATAAAGTTGACTGCTACGGACAACCCTTGAAACTGCTAACTGCAACTAGGAATTAATAATGGAGTATAGTAGTAGCTGGCAAAGGCAAAGGCCAAAAAGACGGAACCCGTTTTTGTATTTTTGTGTTTCATACACGTTATAGCATATCGTATATGTTAGGAATTTGTTTGACTGTTAGAAGTTGAAGTGTCCATTATTAATTTTGGTAGAGAAAATGAAGGAGATTTCTTTCTCTCTTTGCCTTTCTTTCTTCTTTCTGTTTTTTTCTCCCTTTTTGGTGCCTTCTTTGACCCTATCTCCCCACCTACTTGTTCAATTCTTGGCAAATATATCAAATGCGAAAGGAAAGAAAGAGAAATAAATTAAAATTGATGCACTAAGTATTATGAGGTTGTATGGTATTAAGATGGGATGGATAAAATTATTTAATAAATTAAAAATATTTCATGAAGTTATTCAATTATTGTAGTATAAAATATAAATGGTAGAATAAAAAAATTAAAATTGTATATCCTGTATTTTGTTCTGAAATTATTATTTCGTATTTTTTGTACAAAATACTTCTTAAAGAACCGTTTAGTATAGAAATATGATGGACAAAGTTATCTCATATGAATGAGTAATAAGAGCACGCATAATGCATTTACTTTTATTTTTCAATTTCCTATTCAATAGGACACAAATACATTGAATCTTGATTAAATTAAATTAGGAATGTGTAAGGTGCATTTTTCAAAGAGAAATACAAATAGAATTTTTTTCATATTCATTTATAAAATCACTACCTTGTGTTATTTATTTATCCCTTATACGAATAGAATTTTATTTATTTATTCATCCCTTATAGGAATAAAAAAATTTAAAAGAGAAGTATTCCTTTATACGAATATAATTTTTTCATATTTGTTTATTTCATCATGTGTTATTTATTTATTTATTGTTGTTTAGGAAATAAATAAAGATTCGGCAGTGAAGACTTTAAGTGCGAAACTTCCGGGTACATTCAATTATTTTATTTTCTCTTATTCTTTCAAGGAGAATCTATGAACGTGTGAATTTATAATACGAATTTTATAAATATGATTAGAAATAAATAAATGCTCTTTATTTTAAATTATATTTTTGGATTTGATTTGATATAGAATTTAACGTGTTATTTTAAAATAAAAATATACATTCTTTTTAATTTAGTTTGTTCGTGTTATTTGTCTTAATTTCCTTTTAGTTCATTTTTTAAAAATGTCCCCTTTTTGACAATTTAAATTTTTTAATTTTTCACTTATTTAAGATCATAATATTTGGATATATTCTATATATCTTTGATTTAATACTACAAGATTCAAAAATCTGTTTTATTTTTTAAAATTGTATATCAAGTAGAAAAGTAAACAAATAAATTAAAATAGAAAGAATATGATATATTAAAATATTCTTTGAATTATTCTAGGATATATTGGGTATAAAAAATTATTGTAAATGGAGGGAGAGAGTACTAATCAATGAGGTTTGGTAGAAACAAAAAGGTTGGTAGGAGATAAGACTAACACCCCCCCAATGGCCACTTCTTTTGCTTTTCCTTGTTTGACGACAACACTCAAAGAGTGGAGTAACATATTATACTTCCTTGTTCGTTTATCTGATTTTGATTTGATAAAAAAAAAAGACTTTAAACGTATTATAATTTTAAATTAAAGATACATGGAATATGACAATGTTCTACTAGTGGAGTTGTCAAGTCAATTCATATGAGTGTCATGTTCCATGCAATTTTATATGAATTCTTCACGATATTCACATGAGTTTGTTTTTCCATGGTTGTCAACAAATTGGTAATCATTGTGGATAGAGTACAAATGTAAAATTACATTTTATGATTACAGGCTATGGTAGACCATCAATGGGGTTGGGGGCCTTCTCCAATTTCATTCTAAACGTTTTTGGTGCTCTTATTATTTGGAACAAAATATCATCACTGACTCACTTCACTAGTATTTTATGCTTTTAAGTTACAAAATGTGATGAGTGACAGCTATTGCAAACAGATTATAATGTAAAATTACACGAATCTAACCTGTTGGTAAATGCGAAAGCAGAATACAACTAAAAGTAGACCCACGAACAGTTTACCCTCTCTTCTTTTTTTTTAATTGTGTTTGGGTCAGCTTGCGTGCACTTTTACCTATTATCTCCCACCAGAATAGGTACCGGATAACTCTGTCTACCAAGGTTTGAACTGTTGTCTCTGGCAGGGATTGTTGGCCTAGTTTCTTGATGTCTTTCCTTGTCTAATAGCGGAATTTTTCTCCTCAAACTGATTCTTGGACTCTGAGGGTTTCATGTGGTTCATTTCCCCGCGCAAACTGTCAGCTAACCGGAGCATCTCTCTTTCATGTTCAATCTCTTCTAGAACTTTTGGAGATATCTATTCAGAATTTCGTAGGCTTCTTTTATGTCCACCTCCTGTTGCCCTGGATGATTTCTGCAGTAAAAGTACATCATGGTTGTGAATGTCCATACATTAGGTGACGGTCCAAAGTTCTTCATTGCTTCAAAAGAGTTGCATCATTCTCCCTCTGGCTTGTTTCTGCCAAGTATTTTAGTAAGATATTACATGAATAAATACTCTGTTTCAAGTCCAATTTCTTTGGCCTGCTCAACAATGTCAATAGCATGATCTAGCAGTAAACACCTTCATTAATACATCAGCAACAAGATTTGATCTTGCACCATTATTAGGTGAATGAAGTCTGCAGAGCAAGACGGCTTACAATATGCAAGTCAATACCAGCATTTTGAAAGTTGAAAAGAATGTAGGAAAGGATACACCTCGAATTCTTTGAGACCGCAGCTTCAGTTCAACTGAGGGGTTGAGTGCTAGCAGACTCTTAAGGTTTTCAATAAACGGCTTCCTCAGTTAACAAATCAACAACAAAAGGCAAAGATCTTGTGCAAGAGAAAGCCAAGAAGACGTCAGTTTGAGGTCTTCTTCGATCCTTACTCAGATTTCTTCTCAATATCTTACCATTGATCTCCACAATTGCAGCTTCCATTCAAGAACTTATGGTATCTATTAACATCCCGCACTATAATTACTCTCTCAACAAGTCTACTAATATACTTAAATGCCTCATGACAATCCCTGCAAATTCTCAAATTCTTCACAATCCGCAAAGCTTTTCCGGGTGGTGCTGTCCCATTCAACAACCCAAATGCCAGTGCCAGCTTCTCACTGTGATGCCAAAGTGCTTTCTTCTTCTCCTTCTCTTCTACTTCATGCAACATTTCAGCCCATACGGGCACGTAGCCCAGTTTCTCAATCTCCTCCATTAACTCTGTTAACTTAGCATAAATCTCATCAGTCCTCTCGTGCCTCCTATCACCAGCTAAAAACACATGAACCTCTCCCAGCGCTTCAATCCAACTCTTCCCACCTTCCTTCCTCACTTTCTTATCCTTCATTCTCTTCCACACCTCCCTCACCTCATCCCACCTCCCTGCACTCGCATAAGCATTAGCCAAAATCACATAAGCTGAATCATCTATTGGGTTAATCTCCAGCAACCTATCACTCATCCTCCACGCGATATCCATATTCACGTGATATGCACATTTAGACAATAATACTCGCCATAAAGCTGCATCCGGCTTAAAAGGCATGGTTAAAGCAATTCCCTCTGCCTCCTCCAGACGCCCCGCTTTCCCCAATGCACCCACCAAACACGTATAGTGCTCAAGACACGGCTCTAAACTATACTCTTCTGTCATCCTCCTGAACCATATATCAGTCTCTTCAACTAAACCTGCATTGTAAAATGCCGTCAAAGTAGCTAAGAAACTGTACTCATCCGGCATCATTCCCCGTTCTTCCATTAAAGTGAAAAGCTCTATGACATTGCCATGTTCCCCTTGTTGAGCATGCCCTGCCATCATCGCATTCCACCCGACAATATTGAGTTGCATTTCTAGCTCATCAAACACTCCACGAGCGTTCCCCACAAGCCCACATTTCCCATACCCATCAATCAATGCACTGCCTACAATGACATTCAAATTAAGCCCTGTTACCATCGCGTGCCCATGAATAATCCTACATTGTTCAAGCATAGCCATGTCAGAACCCGCCCGCAGAGCCCCAGAAACACTAACCATTGTAGATGCCAAACCACTCCTCCTCATTTCAACAAAACACGACAAAGCATCAATAGGCTTATAATTCTGAGCAAACCCAACAATAACCGACGAGAAACAAACCTCATCTCTCACAGACATTTCATCGAACACCTTCTTCGCATTATTCGACAACCCAGTTTTAAAATACAACGACACAAGAGCTGACGCCGTAAACAGCTCTGAAGAGAAACCCAATTTGACAGCAACAGAATGGAGTTGTGCCCCAAAGGTGAGTGAAGGAAGAGTGGCGCATGTTTTGAGAAGGGACGTTAAAGTATGGCTATTGGGTAGGATTCTTGAAGGGTGACGGAGCATGGCAATGAAATGATGAAAGGAGAGCGGAGAGTTGGAGAATGCAGATGTGAGGGCTGTCCATGAAACGACATTGGGTGATGGGATTGACCGGAAAACACGGGCGGCGTCTGACCGGAGATCGGATTTGGAGTAGAGAGTGATGAGGTTGTTTAAGACTGCACGGTTAGCTTTTGCGGCGCCGGTTGCGATGGCTCGCGCATGTACGCACCGTGGGTCCGTTGAATCCATTTCTCAAGCTTGATTTGCTTGTTTAGATCGAACTGTCTCCGAGTAACACCAACCATGAACGTGACACGGATTAGGTTAGAAGGTTAATTAGATAGTTAAGTGTTATCTCGTTTATCCTTTCATACTAATAGTTATAATATACTTTTGGTAGTTTCTCGTTATTGAATTTCGAGAGTTCTTCATTTTCATTGCTTTGAAATGTTTCTACTTGATCCAAGGATCTATTAGAAATCGCCTCTCTATCTATGATTTGCGTATACTCTACTCTACTCTATTCAGATTATATTTGTAGAATTACATTAGATATGTTGTTCTTATAATATTACTTTGAAGAAAATATCATCATACGAACTCTATGTAAGACAAAATGCAAGAAAGTTCTCCATCTTACAGCCTGTTTGGCATTTTTATTGGAAGGCCAAAAGTATTTTATTGAGAAAAAAACATTTTTTTTTGAAAAATGAAGTGTTTGGCAAATTCTTAAAAGTATTTTTAAATAAAAGCAGAAGCAGTTTTTCTGCGATTGGGAAAAACTAAAAATTTCTGCTTCTTAGAAAAAGCAGAAGTAGAAGTAGAAAATTATTTTTTCAAAGACTAAAATATCATTTACATATATACATATTTACCAATATATCCATTATTAATTAATTAACATATCTCATAAGTTTGATTAAGTTTCATTCAAGAATTTTATTTTTTATTTTTATATAATAAACTTTTTATTTTATTTTATGTTTATATATTATTATTTATATTTTATATTTTATTTTTTATATTTTATATATTATTTTACGTATTATTAAAAATAGGTAACAACAATATTTTTTTTTAAAAAAAGTAACAAATAAAAAAAATTCTTTTCTTAATTTACGTATTATTTTATTTTAATTTAATTTTTTTTAACTTTAAAGGATTATGAGAAAAAAAATAATAGCTAAAGATTTAATCCAAAAAAAAAAATATATATATATATATAGGTAACAAATAACAAATATATTCTTCTTCTCAATATTTTTCAATAATACTTTTGTAAAATTTTAAAAAATAAAAAAATTAATAATAAATAAAGATTTCAATTTCACTAGAAAGGTGACAAATAAAAAATTTCCTTTTCGTAGTTTACATATTATTTTTTCTGATTTGATTTTTTTTTTTAACTTGAGAAGATTATAGGATACATAAGATAATAGTTAAAGCACATTGATACTTGACCTTTTTCGTAATTTGACTCTCAAAAGAACTTTTTAAAAAAAATTAGCCAAACACAAATTGTTTTTTTTGAAAAGCACTTTTCAGAAAAGCTATTTTAAAAAAATACTTCTAGAAATAAATAGTTTTTAATAGTAATGCCAAACAGGCTCTTAGCCTGTATTATCCATGATGTACTGACAATTCATGTTTCAATTTTCAAACGTATGATTGTAACAGCAGCTGACTGAAAGTTCACTGTGAAGTTTGAATAACAAAAAGTAACAGAGACATGTTCTTCACTCAAGAAAACATTCCATAGAAACAACAATACAAATACACAAAAATAATGACATGTACAAACTTGTCAAGAAAGAAACAAAAGAAAAATTAACTTTGACAATACTACTATGCGTCCTCAGTCTCAAACAAGTTCGGATCGACTATATGAATCCTCACTAATCATATTTAACTATAGCAATGCATCGTCAGGATCTTTCTTTTTTTTATGAGGTGCCAGGAATGTTAAACACTCTGTGCATCTCATCAGTCAAGTCATAAGCTAGATCAGAATTTCCGACCATATTATATCCCACGATCATTATTCTATAAGTGACTAAATCAGGAGAGATGTTCGTTGTTCTGATTCCATCAAACAACATCTGGGCCTCATCCATTCGATGTAACTTGGAAAATTTATGGATCAAGCAATTGTAAGTATTGACATCAGGAGAGATGTTCTCTCTTACCATTATTTTTAACAGCCTCCTGGCCTCATCCATCTGATCTAACTTGCAAAATGCATCAATGAGGCAAGTATAAGTAACAACAGTAGGCAAGACTTCTCTTTTTTGCATCTCAAGGAGCAAAGCACAAGCCTTGCTCATGTCTTTAATTTCACAAAAGCCAGAAATCATGGAGGTGTAACAGATGTCATCGGGACTTATACCCTCCCCGATCATTTTCCTGAATAGTCTGTGGGCCTGTATCACTTTTATCTGTCTTACAGCTTCTTTCACTTTCCCCCGCTTGCATAGCATGTCAATAAGAATTGTGTATGTGATGATGTTAGGAGTCATCTCAATTTTAAGCATTCCCATATAAAGCATACTAGCCTTGTTAAAATGGGACTCTTTAATAAATCCACCAATAAGAGTATTAAGAATTGTAACATTGGGAAACATGTCCCTCTTAAGCATCACCGTGGTTAACTCCAATGCCTTCTTTGTGTTTATATCTTTGCACAACTGCTGAACAACTACATCATAGGTAAACAAATTGGGGATGATGCCTTGATCCGACATTTCATCAATCAGGTGCAAAGCTTCCATCACACGCCCATCAGTACAGTACTGCTTAACAATAAAATTGCAGGTAATGGTATCAGACAGGTAACCTTTTTTTACCATCATAATCCTGCAATTCAATGCTTTGTCAACAGACCCCATGTCGCAGGAAGCACGAATTAATGTCAAACAAGTTGAAGCATCTGGAGCCAAGTCACTGCTGATCATCTCCTCCAGTAGCTCATCGGCTGAACTAAGATCTCCTTGAGCGCAAAATTCAGTAATTAAAATGTTGTAAGCTGTTTGGTCAACTTTGTGCCCAGAATTCTTAAGGTAATGAAAACAATCCTTTGCAATTTTTGCTGCTCCAGCTGCGCACAAACCCTGAAGAATTGAGTTATAGTTAATTGGGGTAGGCTTGATGTTATTATCTTGCATACCTTGAATAGAACATAAACCTCCATCAATAATCCCGAATTTGCCAAACCCGCTGACAAGAATGCTATAGCTACATATATCTGGTGTTATTCCAGAATTACTCATCTCTTCAAAAACACTTATAGCTTTACTTACTTCGCCTTCAGCAAAGAATCCATGAATAATAGCATTGTAGCAATAAGAATTCAGAGATTGGTTCTCATACCTCAGTTTCCGAATGAATTCCAAAGCAACATCAGGACATCCAATTCTACAGAGTCCATGGAGCCATACACTATATGTTGCAGCAGAAAGACTGATCTCTTTTTCCCGCATTTCTTTCAGAATCTTATAGGCTTCTTTTATAGATACCTTCTGTGTGCCTGGATAATTTTCGCAGTAGAAGTTCATCATGATTGTGTATGTCATCACATCAGGTGAGGGTCCAAAGTTCTTCATTGTTTCAAATAGTCTAGCAAGATTCTCCCCTCGGTTTGCTACTGCCAAGCAATTTAGTAAGTAATTACAAGAATAAATACTTGGTTCAAGCCCGATTTTCTTAACCTGATTAACGACATCAATCGCATGATCAAACAGTTTATTTGCAGCAAACACCTTGATGAGTTCATCAGCTACAAGAGTTGAAGGTGTAGTATTATTACTTGAACGCAGAACAAGATGCATTACCTTCAATAAGTCAACACCAGCATTCTGCAAGTAGAAAATCATTTGTTTAAGAAGTATGTACACTTCCATATCCATTCTAGCAAAGGCAAATGTATGTATCATCATTCTATAGCCATTTATTGAATGATACAAGCCATACTTTTTCAGAGATTTCTTAAAAGGAATCTCTTTCGCAACTTCCCAACTCAAAGACTTGCATACTCTAACTACAACTGAATACAGCTTGCGACCTTTCCAGTTAAGTGAATTCCTTGTTGGTATAACAGCTTTATCAGAATCATACAACAAGGGTAATGAAGAAGAAGAAGCACCATGATAGTACTTTCTATAAAGGCTTCTTTCTTTTATCATAAACTGTTCCTGAAAGAAACCTAATTCATGTAAATCCTTGAAAAACAAGCTGAAGGACTTTCTTGGTAACAAACCTAGACCCATAGAAGAAAAACTTCTCAACAATTATACAGAATCAACATTATCACAAACAAACCAAGAAAAATCTTCCATTTTTTCTTTTTCTTTGAATAAAGTTTGCACCTTTATTCAAAATCTCAACACCCATCAAACAAAAAGATAATATTTGATCCCCTAGACAAGCTCCAATGGTGTCTAAGCTCTCTGGTCCGAAATTCAAAGAATCTTGAAAAGGGGAACCACAAGAATGAATACTAAAGCTAAAATCGATTTAACAGTACACCTAAACTGAAAAAGATTGGAACAGTTCACCTCAGCACAGCAATTTCAATTTGAGCCCAGTCTGAGGTTATCTGGTTCTTCTTCTTGTCATGGCGGTGGCTCAAAGCATAACTCAGTGAAGAGCTTAAGAACCCTTTAAATTTTTCTTGAAGGCAATGATAATATTGTTCAAAATAAATTCTCCTCCTAATTGAGCAAGTTTCTAGGTTTGTTTTATTTTATTTGGCGGCAGCTTCTGCATTTACTGTGGTTTTCTTTCCTCAGTGCTGGTGCTTTTCAAACTTTTGGCAAATAATTTTTGGTATAATACATAAATATGTCTTTTAATTTGGTCTTAGCTCACAAGTAGACATTTAAAGTTATATAAAATAAACAAGTATATATGGCTTATATGTCATCTTACATGGAAATTTGTGTTTTACGTGGTTTCCTGTGTGTATTATGTCGTAGGATTCACGTGTTTACTTGTTAAACTTTATACAAATTTAAGTGTTTGTGAAATGAGGTCAAGTTAAAGAGCACATTTATATATTATTTCAATAATTTACTCTCTGTTTCAGTTGAGCATTTTTCCTTTTACACACATATTAAGAAATCATAAATAAGAAGATAATTTACTATAATTCACTCCTTAAAACTTCTTACACTTTCAAAAAGAATTAATTACAGGAGTAATATAGAAAAAATATAATTAATATTTTCTCGATTTAATAAGGTGGACAATTAATATGGAACAACTATTTTTATTCATATTGATATATGTTCATATAGTGAACAAATGTTGTTGGAAATATTTCAAAATAGTATAGTGGACAACTATTGTTGGACGAATGGAGTATCAATATTACTCAATTTGTGTCCAAACGCCAACTTAATATCTGGGCTTTCATGCACTGATCAGTGAATGCGGAAAACTTAAAAGAGAACAAGAACATTTTAGCATCAACAGATTCACTATGATTTAACTCCTGCGTATAAATGCATAAAAAGAAATTGATCAATGTGGTGTTATTCAATAACTCAAATAGCTGCTGCAGCTGTAGCAACATTTACATCATCAGATTCATCAACAATCATTTCATCACGAAATAGCAGTTTAAGATATGGAAGAACTCTTGGAAGCATGGGTAGGTCTGCTATGTTAACACTCATCATATCAAAAGCAATACTTGTTTTGTGCATGTGTGTTTCATCAAAAACTGGAATTTTAGGGTATCTTTGACTGAAATGAGTGAGGATGATTCGATATGCTCCAGCAGCATCCCCTACTTCAATAGCTTCCTGTGTTGTGCTGTGATTTCTTGCTATGGCTTCTTCCACCATGCCATCTTCAAAGGTAGCCTGCATTAAAGACACGAAATTTTTATATATGCTAAAATGGGGAACATGTGGCAGCTGAAATTTTTATGAGAATTGTTAACCAAGAGTAAAGCATGTGGTAACATTCTATACTCTTGGGAGGAATATTTGTAATCAAAAAGGAAAAACCATAAAGACATTTCACGACTTGCCTCGTGAATAAGAACTGTGGCCCCATGGGAAGCTGCAACTAGTTCTGGACAAGGCCTAGTGTCGCCAGAGTAAACAATTTTCCACCCTGGTATCTTCTTCCCAGTGCTATTAGTCCTATCTGCCGCCTTCAGGACAACACCATATGCTTGTGGACAATGAATAACAGGAAAGCTGATCAATGCTTCCAATCCTGCTTCTCTCAGAATTCTCTTCAACATTACCAGCAACGGGAATGCCGCTAATGCATCAGCTGGACTGCCTGGCCTCTTCCAATAACTCTCCATACGGCTCCCTTTAGCAAATAAGTTAGAACCATTCTTTTGGTCATTTTGTACGCCTAAACTCCCATTCACATCCTTGTCTTCACCTGATTCAAAAGTCTTCAATGAAGCTTCTGTAGTCTGCCTACAATCGAGGAACTGCATATCTAGGTCCTCAAGTTTTTGATATGCATCAAGGAATATCTTAAGCTGCCGTGGTCCCACAACAACTAAAGGTTCATGAGGAGTTTCATTGAGTAAATCGCGTCGAAGAGCAAGTATTCTTGCAATACCAGTATGATGATCAGCATGAATATGAGAAATCCAAATGCACCTTAACCCTTTTACAGCTTCATCAGCACCTTCAATGCCAAATCTGTTTACCAAGCAGCAGATTGTCCCCCAAACTGAGGTAAGACAAAAACCATATGTAAAATTGATATTAATGAGCTTATACATTACCTTCTTTTTAGCTGTCCCAATGTTCCTTCGCCACAATCTAACAGAATACTTCCCTTTGAGAAAAGATTGATAAAAATAGAAGTGACATTTCGATATTTTGAAGGCTGGGAAGAACCCGTTCCAAGAAGAACAATCTCCATATCCTCTCTTGTTATACCTTCCAAACAACTAGGTAATGCAGTTTCATGCAACCAGGGCTCTTCTATCACAACATTGTTGGCCTGCATTGTCGTGCTGCCTCCATTTGCAATGTTGCTACCATGCAACAGTTGAGTAATATGTTCAGAAGCATCCACAATTTCAGGAATTTCTGTAATTAAGTCTTCTATGATTTTTGGCCGAGAAGTAATTTCAGGAATACCAGATCTGTCCAACCCAAGTTGTGCATATGGGCGAAGATGGAACTGTTCCACAAAAAGAAGTTCATTTTGAATGATGTCCAATCCAACATCAAAGTCAAACAACGCATGAGGTAAATTGCAGTCAATTCCACAGAAAAGCTTAAACACATTCCTAACCAAACAAAACCAAAACTTGGCATACAGTTTCTAGATTCTAAATTTATGCCAGTAGCAATCGGATCAAATATATGTGCTCTCACCTTGAGGAGGTTCTCTGCCGTAATAACTTGACATGAAGCTGGAAGAGAGAACTGCAGAAACAAAATAAAGATAACTTCTCAATTAAACAAGCATACCTAATATTGAGTCACTGTCCAAAGTAAACTTATCTTCCATTCAAGCATAATTCCAATATCATGTACCTCACTTGGGCCCTTAGAGTCTGAGGGTAAGTTCTTCAACTGCGGAAGAGACCAAAAACCAGGCGAAGGAAAGAATTGAGGGCACAAGTAGTTAAGCCTTGTGGCGATTCTTGCACTAGACTTCAGAATTGGAATTTCAACATTCTTCCTGCAAATTGTACAAGAAAATCATGCTGGTATATAAGCAGGAAATACACATAAACAGCAGAAAGATGTATATCAGCCAGAAAAGAAGAGAGCATTATAAGGTTACGCACAGCTGATGTCCTGCCATGACGTGCTGCACCTCACCAAATCTTGACATCCATTGCTGATATTCAGTTGTACACATTACTGAAGCAGGACTAAGGTGTATCACACAATCAACTTTTTTGCACATTTCCTTGGATTGTTCAGATGGATATGAGTAATATGGAGTGAGAGAATGTATAGAAGACAATTCTTGCAGATGAGATGGTGTTGGGCAGTCAACAACGAGTACAATAGGACCAGGAACAGAAGGCCCCAATACATCACCAGGGTGAACCTGCGCAATGCTCACTGAAACAATGAGATGAGTACGAAGTAAAGTAACAGCAAATAATAATCCCTATTCTTACCATGATGTCTTGGTGATCTGACTGTACGGAATTCCCGAGTTGCAATTCACGGCATTTTGGGCCAAGTCTCAACCCAAGAGCAGCAGCCTTTTTTGGATCAAACTTTCCCTTAATTTCAGGCAACTCACAAATATAGACTACCGCAAGATCCCCAGGCTTTATTTCAAATTCAGCTGTGGACTGCATCCGCTCTACTGAAAGGTTTTTTTCCAAATGATTGACACCAACTAGTGAATCATCAAGTTCAGAGGATTCTTCCTTTGTCGTCTTAGACACTTTTGAGTAACGTGGTCGCAACAGAACAGCAGATATTTTGACAACCTCATCGTTAATAGGAACGAAGAGTTCATCAGTCCCCCCTGAAGAATCAACAGGTGGGCCAAAACTGTGTGCATGGACCATGGCGGCATTTGGGATGAATGATTTCATTGCATTGACCAAGTACTTGAGATCAGAAGGACCCCATACATTTACCTTCAAAATAAAATTGTAATTGGTATCATTTTGTAAAGACCATTTATATTAGCTAATTGTCTGATTGATATTTTACAAGCAAACCAAGTTAATCTGACACTCACAGACATTCCTTCTTCTCCCATGCCAGCCAAAGTTAATAAAAGACCTGCAAGTAAAAGGATTTAACATATTTGGTGGTTCTTAAACAACCTCTGGAAATATTCAAGCCAGGCCTCTATCTTTCCAGTATTGATTGATCTAGCCACTCAATAAGAAAAGCTATAGAAACAAACCTGGGAGTCCACCGGCAGTTTCTGAACAGACTCGCGATAGAAATATGTGATCAATCTGGGAAAGAAGAACGAAGAAAAAATGCATATGCATCATTCACAACAAGATCAATACCATACATAAAAGAACAGTAGAGAACTATAAAGTATAAACCTGATTAAATACAAACAGATTATACATCTCCATACCTTTGATAGCTTAATTTTATGCTCTGTGCAGAAGCGTTGCAATCCCTGGAGCAGAAGAATGGGTTTAGATACAAAGAAATAAGTCTTAGTGTACTTTTTCTGTTTCTTCCACTTTGTCTAACTAAAAATTCTTCACAAAGGAAATAAGAACCAAAAGAGAGCAATAATTAATAAATGCATATGAATGGGAAACAGTCGGTAGAATAACATTGTGGAATGAAAACCCATTAGGATAATGGTTATGCAGGAAGTAGATGACCAATTAACCATCATTAAAAAGCACAGTTCCTCATTAGGGGTTTGTCAAATACACTAACCAAAAACATTCTTAATACCAAACAAAAAGTATGACTTGCTATTCATCATAACTTGGAAATTGCTGCATGTGGTCTTATCATCTGTTCCTGTACAAAAACTAAGCCAATTGGTCCCTCTGGATCTTATCTATGCAGTAATTTAGTCATGAGAATAATAGGATTACAAAAATTCAAGGAAACCCTTGCGAGAAATTAGCTTAATAGGTGGCTCCTCTTTCAGGTTCAGGTTGGTATTCTGCTTCCCATAAGAAAAGGGCCATAAGATTTCAATGTCATTATAACAACATACCTAGTGTAATCCCACAAGTTGGGTCATATATGCAGACCTTACCTCTACCTTTGTGGGGTAGAGAGGCTGTTTCCAAAATATTAAATCTAAATTTTGACTAACAACACAACACCCAAATAGGATTAGGTTATCCTTTCGGTATCTGAAACAGTAGAGGAACCAGGTGCCATACACATTGGATTTGAATTCAACAATATAACATACTTACTTCTCCAGCATTAAAAATAAACCTCTGTCTATCAAAGAAGAGAAGGACTGAGGGTGTTGTATCTTGTGTATCCATGCCAGTCCCAAGGATCTGTGAGAAATTTAAAGGAGAAGAAGTCAATGAGTTTTCAATTTCTTCATGAGGAAATGCGAGAGGAACAATATCAGTTATTAGATTCACATAATCATAAATTTAGGCATGTCTTGGGAAATAAGATTCCAATCCAACCAGACAAACCTTGTGAATTCAAGTATCTGACCAAAATCATAGGAACTTTAGAGTCCCTTTATGCAAAAATAAATTGTCAAATCTGCTTTAAGCAAACCAAAAAAAAAATTACAAATAGGACTAGGACCTTACTGGGGCTTCTAGTTCATGTTATGTTACTTTCTAGGATTAACATAACCATCGTGCTGAATTCTGCTAGTGTGTTATACTGTTTGTTTTAGTATTGAATTGGAATCTCCTCTGCTAAAAATGTTTTACTTGAAGAAAACATATTTTGGCATTAAAATGTGGAAAATGTTTTCTCGAAGAAAAATACTTCCCATCAAAAGGGGAGGAGGGGGAGAGGATTTTCCTTCACTAACAGGCAGAAGCCATTTTTTAATCAATGTCCTTACTCCTACTCCATATCACTTGCTTCAAACTACACTTATAGTTGTCAAAACACTATCCTCTTGTCTTATCCTACCGGACCTACACACATGTCAACAACTTTTAAACCCAACTAAAACTAGAAATGATTCAGAAAAAGTTTCAAATTAAACATTTTCCTCACCAATATACCCTATAACTCTATCCATACCATTTGTTCCCTTAAAACATACAAACATATTTTTTTTCTCCTTATCAACATCAGCAATCAGTAAAAACAATCCACCATGTCCCACCTGCGACCCACTCTCTAGACCTACACAATTACTACATGTACCAAATTTGTGTCCAAACAAAAATGGAAACTAATAAATCTTTTTTAACTTTGTTAGCTCCCTTACACTAGCATAGTGTTTTATGCAACGCAACTAACAAAGTTTTTTGCTTTCTACCATTTTGAAAATTTTCAGCATCTTCTTGATGACAACAATGGTATATATCATTACTTCATCGAAAATAAACACGGAAACTATCTTCATTCAACCACATAACAAACCAAGATCAAAACCTAGTAGTGAAACAAACATGTACTACTCCCTTCATTTCAATTTGTTTGTCTTACTTTTCAATAAAAATGCTTTCTTTACCACGGGATTAAAAGGGGAAACTTATTAAATACCTGGACGTATGAAATAGTATTAACAGGGTTGAGTTTGCGAACTTTGAGTTGAAGGTTTTTCCTGGGACCATCATTCTTATCTTTACCCTCAGCCCTTCTTTTATTAAACCAAGCAGTCGCACTACTACTACTCTCTTCCATTGCCGATTTCCCTTTATCCTCCGTCTTCAAACTACTGCTACTACGCCTTCTTGAACCGCTCAACGAACCGGGTCGTTCGATGTTTTTGGGTTTTCTTGAATATGCGGCGAAGAGAAGACGACGGGGCTTGTGAGTATGGGGAAATGGGTGTTTGATTTTGAAGAGATGAGAAAGGGAAAGCGGGGGTTTTGGGGTTAAAGGGGAAGTGAGAAATGCGTGGTGATTGGCGGAGGAGAATAGGAAGCGAAGACTTGAGATTTGGGGCATTTTATTTGTAGTAGAGTGCGCAACACACTACGCAAGGTTTTAGGTTCACAAAATGCTCCCTAACAGAAAAACCCCTTGCACTTGCCAATTGCCAATTGCCATTGCGTATTACCGGGTCGGGTTTACTATCACCCATTTTTAAAAATAAGATTGGTTGGATTTGAAGTTTAGACGTTGTAGAAATTAATTAAATATTTTTAGTTAAAATAGCTTTTATACACTCATCTTTTTGAATTTTTCTGTGATACAAGAGTGATACCTTATACGAATACCAAGGAAAACATTAAGTATTGGGCTGAAACTGAAGTTTGGCTGGAAAATGGGTGAATCTTGTCAAAATTTTAACTTTAACTTATTTTCAAAATTATGAGTTTATATTTACTATTCGTTGAATTTTAGTGAACTTTTTCACATAAATTTATATTCCACAATGTTGCATCTATCTATACTTATGAACATGAATGATGATTAATCAAAATTCAAAATAGATATCAAATACCAAGTGAAGAAAAAATGGGCTAATCGATAAGGGTACTTTGATTAAATAAGCAATAGAGACACCATAACGACAAATATTAAACATCACCCCCAAAATAAAGATAATTCGTACAAAAACTTCAAAATGAAGTGTCCGGCCCACTAAATGGAGTTACTAGTGAAGACTCCACTGGGCTCCTGCAGGCCCAAGGAGAAGGAAGAGAAGCGTTGATGTTTATTGTCGACAACGGCCCAAAAAGGAATAGAAAAAGTGTTGTTTCCCATTCTCAATTTGGTTTTAGTAACTGTTACATTTTGTCACTTACATAAATAGCCGCCTTCCACAATTTGAATTGTTGTAATAAATAAAAATATATCTATCTGGCAAGACCACCAATCACTCTCCCAAAAAGTCAACATTACTGTACGTGAAAGGTTGGTAACAAATTGATTTGAGGCTGAACCCATCGGTGGCCCCCTAAAATTGACATTAATTTTTACTTAGATATCTAAATTAGACTTTGTTCATTTTAGACACCTCGTGTTGAATCCCATTGTGTCATTTTGACACTTTATGCTGACTTGACAGATTGTGTGTGCTGCACCCATTTTGAGCGCGTAGGGAGTGTTTTTTTGGAATTTTTATTTATTTTTTTCTTCTTCTTCATCACTCTTCATCTCTACCACTTATTCCACCTTCCATCATGAAAAAATCATGATGAAAAATCTTACAAAATATGAAAAAAAATAAAATAAAAAAACTATCACACTAATTTTAAAAACATTTATAAGAACTAATTTTAAAAAATCATCACACTAATTGTGAAAACATTTATTAGAACAAAATACACATTTTTTTTCAAAAAAATAGAAGAAGAATGCCATATTTGTCAGAACCTCACCTCATTATCAGTAAAATGATTCTCAAAATCAAATTTTTACAACAAAAAAGAAAAAAAGAAGAATTAAAATCTAATGATTTTTATAAAAAAAAAATGAAAGAAGAACCAAAATATGGTGGGAGGGTTGGGGAGGCAAAAAGGGCGGAAGTAAGGCTGATGGGGTGGGGTGATGTAAGGTAGGGGGTGGGATGGTAGAAAATAGGTAATTTTATTTATTTATTTTTGTTGAAAATTATTAATTGTTTTTTTATAATTTATTTTAAAATTATTATTTTTACACTCAAAATGCCACATGTCAACTTTTAATTAGTCATTATGCCACGTCATCCGTAAGTGTATTACACACACGTTGTAATTTTAGTTGATTGTCAACAAAGTGTCTAAATGACACAGCAGGGCCCTACTTGAGGTGTCTAAGTGAAAATTGATGCCAACTTTAAGGGTCTGCCGATGGGTTCCGCCTTGATTTGATGTAGCATGATAAAAAAAAGTTTTCCTATTTTTATAAATGCTTTAGGTTAGTTGTATTATAGTTTAGGATAAGTTACATAAATCACACAATATAAAGATGAAATTACTATTTATCCCTACTTTTTTTCTAATTACAATAATCCCTTAAAATTAACCAAATCCGGATACATTAATGAAAGCACGGATACATTAATATAAGCACGGATACATTAATACATTAATTAATACGGATACATTATTAAAATAAGAGATTTTAGTTATTTTAAAAAGATATAAGGACAAATGGAAAATAATATACCTAAAGATTTGTACTTTAGTAATTTTTCCTATAGTTTAATCATTCTCTTTACCTTTCTATCGTTAGAATCAAAAAGAGAATTTCTTTTTCTCCTATTTGGGAAAGCGAGTTAAAACTGATCCACATATTTATTAATTCAGTTCATTTTATCTCGCACAAATTTATTTAAATCAATCTGTTCATTTGATATTCATAATTATTCCATTAATCTGTTTTACGCTAATCAAATTCGTTCATTAGACAATTCCAATTATCAACATAGACAGAATAATATTGGAATTACAAAAAGATAATGAAAAGCTAGACACCAATGAATGATTACGAACGATTTCACCAAATTGGAGCATCATAACAATAACATTTCACCAAAAGAAAATGGATATACAGCTGCAAACCAAGAACTAGAAAAACAAAACAACAATTGGGAAAAAAACAAAGAAAGAAACAACAAAAAAAATTTGCTTTTTCTTCCCTTTTTATAAAAACGAAATTCAAATGCGCTTTTTTTAGGCCGACAATCAAACTCAAACAATTTTAATTTAGAAATCACCAGAAAGAGGAGCATGTTCTTGTTGCATGAACACACTATTGTAAATAAGACCAGCCAAACTACCACCAACTAATGGGCCAACCCAGTAGATCCAGAAACCATCAAAGTTACCAGAAGCCACTGCAGGCCCAAATGAACGGGCTGGATTCATTGATCCACCAGAAAATGGGCCTGCAGCTAAAATGTTAGCTCCAACAATGAAACCAATAGCAATCGGTGCAATTGTGCCCAATGAACCCTTCTTCGGATCCGCTGCTGTTGCGAACACAGTGTATACTAAACCAAATGTGGTAATTACTTCCATTACAAGTCCTTCAAGTGTTCCTATACCAGCTCCCAGACCATGGGTTGGAATAGCCTGAGATCGTACGTAAAAAGTGAAATTAGTAATCTAAAAAATAAAGTCGGGGTGACTTGATAGTAAAAATTGAAGGACTTACCAATCCTCCGGTGACGAATTTGAGGAGGAAGCAAGCTACAGCAGCACCCGTAAGTTGAGCAAGCATGTAGAAGGAGCCAGTAATAAAGGTAATATGGCCGCCGAAGGTTAATCCGCAGGTGACGGCAGGGTTAACATGACCACCAGAGATGTTAGCTGAAATTGAAACGGCCACAAATAGAGCAAATCCATGGCAAACTGCAATAGCTACGAGCCCAGCTGGATCAAGTGCAGCATCTGCTGTCACCTTGTCTGTATCCAAACAATACCAAATTTAAAATCTCTCATACATCAATACTGAAAATGCACAAAAACAGCATCTCCATGATCAGGATTCAGGAGCAGATCTATCCTAAAAGTTTATGAGTTTGGTAGAACTCAATAACTTTGACTTCAAACACTCTATTTGTATCAAAAAGAGTTAATTATGATTTAAAATTCTGAGATCGATCTTTTGATCTATGCATGACTATATATAATATAACACTGTATGTGTATATGCAAATACAAGATCTAAAGTCAATGAATTCAGAATAAGCATTAATCATGTTATGTGCCTAACACATTTTAACTGTCCGTTTGCATAATGTATCAAGTTGAAACTGCAGAACTCGTTCTAATTAAATGAAACGATTAAAATGGAAGATCGGAGGAGTTATTAACTGTAAGCAATGGCGGAACCAACTCCGGCGAAGACAAAGATGAGTGTGGAGATGAATTCAGCAAGATAGGCCTTAAGAGACACAACGCTGAATGAATCATTAAAACTTCCAATAGCTACGCCGACAGCCATTTTTACTAGAAAAAATAATTTAATTTACTACTAACAATAGACTTAAGAGAGAAAATTGCTTTTGGATGACACAACTAGGCCTTTCTTTGTCACATATATATAGTAATACGTAGTAGGGAGTGTAGAAATATTTTTTAATATAAAGTTATATATATGGAATTAATAAAGTTCATGAGATTTCTCACTGTAGCATAAAACAAGATAAGTCATGACTATTTTTTATATTAAATATCCTAGCTGGCAGCCATATGCATTTTTTGGAAATGTCTCAATGCTCATAAATAGTCTTCATCCATGTGATGTGAAACATCAATAATGAGTATGATTTTTTGGATCTGAGGCATATTCGAAAATTTAAATTAAGTATATTTAATTTTAAAAGCATTGAGTTTACTGTATTTTTAACATGTGGGTAAGTTTGGTACCAAGGAGAATTTTTCTAAGAAATTAAATGAATGTTTTTGTGGGTGTGTTTTAAGTAAATAAAACATATTTTTTTAAATATAGACAAATACTATAAGAGGTGAATGTGGTGTAAAGCCATAGGGGTGTGAGATGAAGGCTAGCTACAATGAGTGAGAGAAGATGAGGTGTGTTGAAGATGAATATGACATGCACAATCGATGTAGAACTTTTTTTTAGCTACTTTTACTTCGGAAATCGTACTCTTCATTTTTAAGAAACATGTTTTAATAGAGGAATATTTTCCAAAAATTTTAACTAACCAAACATGAAAAATGTAAAAGCATTTAATTTCCTCCTTACCTAACACACCCTAAGGATTCAAAACTAATGTAGTATTTTGAAGGTAATCTTTTTGCATATGCATCCATGCTTCATATCATTAATATTGAATTTCACTAAATTCATAGTCAGTTATTACATTTACTATGTATAGGTTGAGATCTCTTCACTTTTCTTCAAAAATCTTGAGTTTCAATTCTAATAACTAAAAATTTGGTATTAAAAACACTTTAATTACTTCCTTATTAGATCTATTCAGTGATAGTTCAAATAAATGAACTACTGCTTTGGAAGTTATTTTTTTGCAAACTCAATGTAAATTTTATTTGATCTCATAGTCAATACATCCTTGGTCGGAATGTATTTCCCATATGTCTTGAATTTCAGCTCTAATGACCATAACTTATAATATGCTGTTTATATTACTCTTTCAATGGATTTATTATTACAAATTCAAGTTATTAATCAAACTATTAAATTTCAAATATAGAATACTAAATAAAAAAAATCAAACATGTGACCCAACTTTTAGGACATTGAACGGTGGAGGGGTCCCTCTAAGCAGTAAATAATAATTATTATTTTTTCAAAAAAAGTAGAGATTATGGTGGCATGAGTACTGAGACAAATAGGGTTTGGTCCACAAAATACACCGACCAGCTATAAACTTGAGTATATGGGGGGCCTATTTTTTCTTTGATTTTTTTTATGAAATATGTGGATATAAATTTAAGTGGACTTAATAATGTGTAGTCTTTAATTAATAGTGTTTTATTTTGTTGTTTATCGTCTTTATTTTTAAATTTTCTTTCTCTAATTATTTAAGATGATTTATTTGAGTCGAGAATCTATCGAATGTAATAATTTTATTTCTATGAAATAAGAGTAAGATATGTACACTCTATCTTCTTTAGATTCTATGTACGTTGGATATGTTATTGTTGGTGTTGTTAGCTAATACTGTATCGAATAATTGGGGGTTTAATAGCGGTAATAAGTTGCTGACAGGGGATGGATAGATTAGGAATCTAGTCGAAACTTTTTGTCGTGTTTTGATAGTTGCCTGCACTTTTAAATTAAAGTATTTTCCATTGTGGAATATTAGCCTTTTGTTCTGTATATTCTTTAATTGTTAATTAATGTCTCTCTCCAACAATTATTGCCTACTTTAATTTATTAATCTTTTTCTTTTTGTGATTAAAAGATTGGATATATACTATTAATGTTGTTTTATTCTTTTTGAAATATTGGACTTATTCTGATAATGAAATGTATTATTATATAACCTCTTCTAATGATCGATAATAAAGTGATTATTAGCTCATCCATTATTGTCTCTTTTCTCCACCAATCTCACCATTTTGCTGACTTTTGTATTTCAAATTGGAAATATTAAATTTTTGAAAAGGCTCCATTAACATAACATGACAAAGAAATTTTTAGAAATCTCAATTTCAAGTTATGAGAATGAAATTATAGTAATTATTAGGGAGCGCTTTATTCCAAAATAGAATTTCTAATCAGAAGCGAATTCAATTTTGGTGAACTTTTTATATAAATTTATACTCCAAACTATTATATCCGTCTCTACTTGTAGACACAAATAGGAATTTATGAAACTTAAAAACGAACATCGAATACCATGAGTTGAAAAAAAAGGGTTAAGAAATTTGAAACACATTCAAACTTTGAATGGTTAGTTATGTTGAATGAAAAGATAGTGAGCAATAAATGAGAACACATCTATTATGTCTTCATCGACAATTTACTATAAGCAAAAACGACATTACATGAATTATTGGTTCTTGAACGTGAAGTATAATTTTTGAGGCGGCTATGTGACCGGCTATATCCATTATTGATTCTTTGGTCTGGGAAAATCATTTGAATCCTTCTTGAATGAGAGTGACTTATAACAAACCTGTAGTAATTGCTGGATCATCATGAGTTTCTATTAGATCTTTTATCTTTGACTCCACAACTTTCTACTTGGAAGAACTCCCTCCATTTACTTTTAACTTGTTAAGTTTAAACTTTACACGCTTCCTAAAAAATAATGATTGATCGCTAATTTAATTAGTTAGTACAGATGGTGGGGAAGGTGAGCCATTTGGAACATTTGAAGGCTGGCGCCTTCTTTTTAGGTTAATCATCTAGTATCCATAACTCACCATCCCGATTAATCCGAATTCGCTAGGTAGCTATATTGACTAAATAAATAAAAAAGGGTTGCAACAAACTTCCACCCCCTATAGAGGAGAAAGACGGCAAATTCTTGTTTTTTAACTTAATTTTAGCATCCTAGTACAACAACAAAAAATGCAATGTAATTCTACAAGTGAAATTCAAGGAGAATAATGTGTATGCAGATCTTATCCCTACTTAGAGAAGGTAGAGAGATTGTTTCCTATAGACCCTCGACTCAAAGAGATGAAAAAGAGGCAGTAGCAGAAGCAAAAATAACAATAAGATAATAAGAAAACTGAGGCTAAAGAAACAAGCAGTTCATCCTAGTACGTAGTTCTGGTTAAATGAAGACAAGCAGCAGTGCTAGTCTATGGGAAACTATCTTAGAGCCACAAAATATCACTGTCAAAACCATCAAAAAAAGTCCATCATGTTGCTTAATACAGGACAAGAATTTTTTGAATTCTGAGATGATATTGAGTTAAAAAAAGGAGGGGCATATGTGTCTTTCAGAGTACATTGGTCACACACAGAATAACACAACGCTCAGCTTCAATCAAACGGTCTAGAGTATAGTGGCGATTCAACACAACTAACTACAAGAACATACTACCAATAACAGAATTAAACCTACATTCTAGAACTCAATCAAGTTGCATCTCTTCAGAAAATGGGATGGAAGCACAGCAATGGTAATAGCCATTGTCATCGAACACAAACCTTTGTGAAAGATGAGCTTCACGGATAAGATACTCTCCCCATTCTTCCGAGCCATATTGACCAAAAATCGTTCGTGCATCAAAGGAATCAACTTTCCTTGATCCTTTTTTGCTACCAATTGGAGAACTGAGAGTCAGTGACAACCTTGAAAGAAACAGAAATTATGCAACTGGTAGAATCACGAAAGAGACATTAAGCTAAAAAAATAGACAAGAGATGCAACTAAAAAAGATGGCACCTTTTTCTGTGTCGTGCATTCATTATGGTGGCATGCAACTGCATTAGAAGGGGTAGAAAAGGCTTATCAGGAACTTCTCAAATCAAGAAGATGGTAAAAACAAAAACAATATAAGCTTAGCAATTTTCACCAAGACAATTCATGGATAAGCTATACAAGCATTCTAGTATTAGATCTGTAAAAGGAAAAAGGCCACTAGAGACAACAGAATACATCTAGAAAAGTAACTGGCATCAAGTGCAAGTCTGAAAACAGTTTTAGGGGGCCAAGCCTTTCTTGAATATAACCATAAAAGAGAACATACTTGAATGAGAAGAAGCATAATCTTCAAGTATTTAATACTTGATACCAGAACAAAACAAATGAACACCACAAGAAAGCACCAGCAAGCATAATGCAACTGAAGAAACAAGTTCCAAAAATATTAAGTTGGAATGCAAAAGGTGAGAATGAGTTGGGGTTTGAGGATGCTGAATTCGAGAAGGTGTCAAAAGTAAAATGGATGTAGCCATATTTACTCTTGGTGGAGAGGGAAACTGTTTCACTTTTCAAAAGAGGTTTGCACCATTTCTGACTGTATTAACCGATTCTCTACCAGGTGCCTTGTACTTTTAGGCCCTTGCTTGCGACGAATAAATTGCTTTTTATGAGAAAAGAAAGTGGAGGGGTCAGTGGGGGAAGGAAAAGCAAGGAAGCAGCAGCACTAGATCGAATAGTCAAACTATTTGAACACTGCTTCAATGGAAATAGAGAGACAACCAATAAAGAAATTGCTGACAAAATTAACCAGACTAAAGAATTAACACCTTGAAAGATATACCTTTAACTTCTGGTTTAAATCATTTTCAAGAACAAGACCAGCTTCAATGAACGCATTAGTGATCACCTCTATAAAGGCTAAGGAATAACAAACGCAGGTACTAAATTCCCTTAGAAATAGCAGACAGATTTAAGAAATGGGAAGGGTGAGGGAAGAAGACGCCATAAATTGTGGATACGACAGGCACGTAAAAGTCGGTCTTCACCACCAATTACTTCCGCAGTAGCATATACAACACGAGCTTTTGCCGGAGAACCTTTCATGCACTCCTGCAGGATAACAACAAATCTGAGTTCCAGCCAGAAAAATGGTGACCTAATGAAATCTCATTAGAAGTAACAGTCGAGAAACATCCAGCATACATGATATATAGTCCCTCTCTCCCACACACACACACATACAGAGACCAACCAATTGAAGAAGCATCCATAGAAAGAGATTGGTGTCACGTGAAAAGGAAATTCTAAATATAATATCAGAGCAAATGTTCTTCTCTTTGCAGTACTGAATCATTTTATTCATTTGCTTTCACCTAATTCCAAGTAGGTCAACATTGCTACCAGTGGCATACTTGGAGGCTCTAATACACATTTGCCCTTTGTTTGTTTCTGAGTTTTTCAAAACAAAAAAAAACAGAAGTCGTTTTGCTATTTTACATTTCCACTTTCTCTCACATGTTGTCATTTTCTGTAATTCTCCCTTTTAAACGTATAAAGTCAGCAGGCCTGATCTATGTTTCTTCTTCAATTGTGACAGTTTCTTTAAAATAAATTAACAATAATATGACTACTAATTCCCTGTATCCTGTTTGAAAATATGTTTTTTTAGTGTTTTCCCCAAGCCATTAACTTATTAATAAATTCCTAGTCATTGCCAGTGATAAGAAATTATCAAACCACAAGAGAATATTTGAAACTAGCAAACTATTATAGCACAATAACAGACATCAGAATCCATACAATAAAATTTGAGTGGATAATATGCATATCTGAGCAAGTAATACTGTATCCTTAGCCCGGCAATTACTCTCATAAATGGGAAAAGGAGGAATACAAATATTCCAGTAACACCTTCAGATGTCATTACCTTATGTTCACAGACAAATAAAAGATTATAAAGAGTAAACTTGGAAAAAAGGATCATAAAAGAGTAAGCGTAGTGACTATTCTGCCAACGAGTAAGTGTATGATTATAACCTATTGCAGCCTGAAGTTCATAATTGTATAACTTGGAATAAGACTTACCAAACCCTTCAGTCTTATAGACACGGGTCGGCTCTCCAAAGCATCAATTACTTTTGATGAGACACTCTGAAAAGACGATGGAAATCAAAAAAATTTATTTTGAAAAGTTAGACAGAGAAAACGATATTACAACAAAAGACAATGACCATGTAATTAGAAACATCTACCTGCAAAACTTCTGCAGCAGCTTCAATTCGGTCCTTATTCCAAAGCTTCAGCATGAGCACAGTCAAGTGGAATGTTTTTGGTTTAATAAAGATGGATTTCTCAATTCCCAAATCTGTTGAGAAGAAAAACATTGGTCAATTTTGTCATAGATAAAGACATAAAGAAGGAAATAATGCTCCTATTCTAGGTGGAAAGATAGGGATAGATATTATCATGAACTTCAGAAGGAAAAGCAAAGATAAGAATTTTTAGCACAAAAGTCTTTTACAACAACACAGTGCACGAATCCATTTTTATCTTTTGATAAAAGTAGCATGGTACTTAGATCTTATACCTAATAGTTTAGAAGCCTTTGATTCTGAGGTAGAGGACTTAGATACTTTAGGCGAGTAACTCACGAGTGGTATGTTAGTTATATCCATTTTAACACGATCATTAGAATCTTCCGTTTTGTGTTCCACCGCAACCCATGGTTTGCTCAAGTTCTGCTCACCTTTCGAATCAGAAGTTTTACCACTTGAATCACATTCCAAATTTTCATCTTCATTAACTACTGTATTTCCAAGAACTGAGTTCTGGAAGTTGATGAGCTTGTTGACCAGCTCAGGATGTATGGCCAATGGAAGTGATACAAAGTGAGAGTAGTCAAGATTTCGGCTTTTAACTGTCTACAGGAAAAGGAGGCACAAATTACACTTATGATTGACAATAAATAAAAAATGAGATGAAGAAAATAGTAAGATCCTTCATGACACAAGAAAGAACCCCAAGCCACCGTTGAGCAAGATTCCTCATGACAAAAGCAAGTTCGACGGATCACACTTGAGCATTCTAGATATAAATAATATTAGACAAGCATATTATTTGAAAGTTTTGAATTACTAGTTGCATGTAAGTGCCAGGAAAAGCTAAGAGTTCTAGTGAACACATAATATGTTAGTTTCAGTTGAGAGAGAGCATGCAAAAGGTAATTGAAAAGCAACTTCAAACGCTCCCACTAGGTTCAAGGTCAAAATCAAGTGGTACCTGGACCAAAATTATGACAGGAAAAGGCTCCTAAGACAAGGCATGACATAAAGTAAGATATCTTTTGGGTACTTTGTGCTGGTGCCATAATGCAGCAGCTACAGTTCATCAATAGTCATTAGCATGACCATTTAGAAGTAAAAGAACTAAAATTAAAAGCTTTGAGCAAAAACAGATATTACATGTTACCACAGGTTATAGGTATAGGCTCTAGAAAATTTGACAGATAAAAAAGTAATATTCCTTTTTTCCTTATTTGTCTGCTAGCAGGAACAAAATCAAATGTTGGTGCAAACCTCATCAATTACGGCTTGGACTCTATCTGACGCTCTTGCCACACTTTCAGCAGAATTGCCTTCTATGACTGCAATATGGATACTATATTAAAAACGAAAAAAGTTGAACATAGCTATTTTAGATTTCAAATTAGTATTGACCCATATTCAATATATACCAATACAAAAGGAATATAGCTCCAATCACTCTGTAAGAATTTTGTAATAGTGGCTTTCACAAGTAGTAAAAATATTAAGAGAAGTGAATGCCAATTCCCCACTTGAGAGACCTTCTAATAAAGAATAAATCATAAAGGAGAGACCAAAAGCCAATTATCATAACTAGTGACAAGAATAGATCAAAGCACATTATCAAAGCATGCCTCCAAAATTTTGGTCAACAAACTATGGTAGGAGACCTGAATGGAGCTTAAGCTTGGAATCGGAAAATAAAAAACCGTAATATCACTAAATACTGATAAGATTACAAATAACTACATCAGACAGAGGATACGAGTAGGACACGTGAAGAATAAATGAGGAAGGGTAACCAAGATGGTTTTGCTCCCCTACATAGACATCCAAATGCACTACTTTGTAGGTGCAACACTATGGCGATTGGAAGTGTTTATAGACCTAAAATCACATGAAGGTTATCACAAAAAAGGATCTATGATCTCTAAAAATCAATGTAGGATAAAACAAAAGATCTATCCAGAATAGACATCCAAGTGCACTACTTTGTAGGTGCAACACTATGGCAATTGAAAGTGTTTATAGATCTAAAATCATAAGAAGGTTATCTCAAAAGATCTATGATCTCTAAAAATCAATGCAGAATAAAACAAAGGATCTATCCAGATGATCAACTATGTGATTTAAGGATTAACCATTGTTTCTACACCTATATTAGGTCCACAGGGATAAGCACGAGATTTAGAGAGTTTTCAGTTACAATGAACCTTTAAGGTGAGTTAAAAGACATCCTACTAGAATGAAATTGCCCAAATGGAGCAGAATACATATTACTAATTTGAGATTGACGCGTCATCGATTGATCAACTGACTGGTCACTTAATATACCAGGGTCCAGGAACAACATAAGTAGGTCATAGAAATCAAGTACGTTATCAGAAGTAAAAATCAGGCTACTAATATCATTATGATTGAATAATAACTTAATCAATGCACAAAAGCTGAATCAATCAAAATCAGCCATAAATAAAGAAGCAACCCACTGAGGCAATCCTCATTCCGCGAGAATGGAAGTATGATTTTTACTCTCATTTCCTCCTCAATTATCCTCTGTGTTGCACCTCTATATGCAGAATATCAAAGCAACGTATTAGCCCCACATTTTTAGCATAAGCAAGAATCCACACAGAAAGCCATACCCTTTCCCTCTGATAAAACGCATCAAGGAAGCCCCTGCCTGCAGATATGTTTGGAAATGAGATGATAACGGTAGCAGAAAATTAAAAGTCAAATTATTGGGAGAACTCTGAATTTATGATGAAAACCATCCATAACAAGTGTCATGAGTGCAAAGTGAAGATCGCGTAAAGAACAACAAGTCAACAACCATATAGCACACTGCACATGCAGCCAGGAAATGTGACCTATTCAATATGTTACTCATTAAAAAGAGTGAGCAGTGCACAATAATGACACAAAACTGATAAAAAAAAAGACGTACATCAGAAAAGTTAACACTTCTTATGGGTCTCTAACATCTCTTCAACTTCCAATTAGCCATGTGACAGGTCTTATTGGGTCGCAAATTCATTTGGATACAACTAATTCTTCTATACAGACACACAGATTTAGTGATATAAGAAAAATTAACTAAGATATTTCTATAATGAAGGATAGTGTAGTTTAAAAACTTTTGTTTATGAGTTTAGTGTCCTCCCAAGGCATGCAAAATAGGCATATGGAAGTACCATATCATTCACGGATATTGGACCTCTTCTGGATTTCCATCTGATGCAACGAACTTGCATGCTTACCATCACTTGACAACAAAAACTGGAAACCCTTTTGAGGAATGCACTGAAGTTTCAAAGATCCAGATAGAGTTGAAACTTGAAACTGTAAATAATCAGAGTGTGTTTGAATTTAGTTAGGTTCGTCACTTGTTGTATTGGAAGGTTCATCACGTGTTGGGAAGTTGGTCAGAAGAATTGGTGGGAAGTTGTCCCTGTTAGTATATGGTGGACAATTTGGAAGGAGAGGACCTATAGAGGTTTTGAAGACAAATACAATTCTTTTTGCAGAAAATGAAGATGAATTGTCTTCTTTTCTTTTGTATTTTCTGTAAAGAAAGCTATTGTGAGGAGGCTGAATCACTAGTTGATATGATAGGATCCTTGTGAAGCAGTAGCCTAAGCTTGGTACTTGTTACCAGTTTCAAAAAAAGAAGGTTGATCACGTGTTTGTATTGTTTTATGGGCCAATGTGTACATAAGAAGTTAACAACAGATTGACGAGCAGGTTCTATATGTGGTTGGAACGAATATAGATTATAGCTTTCCTTCAGTTTTTTACAAGTATATTTTCTAATACGTACAGAAAAGGAGAAGATGCTCCACACTGATCTTCCCCATGAGGTATGTTGTAACTTATTATCTAGCAGCTTGACTAGCACATTGATGTCTATGCTCAGAGCCTCAGACAGAAGCTGTTCAGAGACATTGCTTTCAGAAAAGTAACCATAATGTTCTTAGTAATCTTTATCCCCACTTACTTTGGGAAAATTTAATTCTTCTATTCAATTTTAATATAGTTAAAAAGCATATTAATGTTGCACTTAAGTAACCCTTGCACCTAAAGTCCTAGACAATGATTTGACTAATAGGATAGGATTAAGAAGATGCAAAAGAAAAAAACAAACAATAACTCAACAAAAGCTAGTCAAGTTGTAACAACCCAACAAGATTACCTTGACTGTAACTGAATGCTTCTGAGCTAATGAAAGTGATTCATCATCAGCAAAAGGTGTTGTTCGTCCTTCTAGATCAATGCCTTCACTAACCTGCACTGCCTTCTGAACTGTTGACTCATACGAAGAGACGGTGCATTTAATTTCTTGCACTTGACCTCCAAAATCATGCTTCTCATCACCTAAACCACCTGAACTTCCAAATTCCAATATTAATCTTCCACATCTTTAACAGTGTATTCTACATATTTCATATGATCATATTCCTGACATAGTAATATACTTATTATTCAATTATTTGGATACCTAATAACTTCCAATAGCAACGTGAAAGTACAGAAAGCATAACGACCTAGAATTTCCAATACAACTCAATCTAATATTAACAAGTGAGAAACACTCACCTTCAGTAGACCTTGATTGAGTGGAAACAGGTCTCCATGTTTTAGCAACCATTTTCTGCTTTTTCCGCTCCATGGCAACACGTAAACCTCCTTCAATATGCTTCCCCAAGTTATAATTGAAACCGCAAGAAGAAAAACACCTCTGCAACAATTACAATTACCCGTTTTCAACATTACCTTTTCGTTTCCTTGTTAAATTTAATTTCTATACAGAAATAGCGAACAGTGCACCTGGAAGTATTGTGTGCGGTTCTGTACTACATGATTTTTTGTGAATTTCCGAGCAAGATCAACGCTGTGAAAGATGATTGGTAAGAAAAAAAGCTACGTATTAAATTTATAATTCATTGAAAAAATGAAAAGGCTTGCAAATGGTAAGTGTGCACCTTAAAAAAGACCAGTAAGCTATCATTTGTTTATCTCGTTCGACGGCGGTGGCGCTGAAAATAAATCACCAGCCGGAAAATTGATATTTTGACCAAAATGTGTAGCTTTGGCTTGAAATGTGAGAAAATGACAAAATGATCACTTGTGTCTAGGGGTTGGTCAAAATAATCCCTAAAGTATGTTTTGAGCATTTTTTATCCTTTTAAGTTTGTCAAAAATATTTTTGATTTCCCCCACTTATGGGATTATGAGATTATTACGAGTATGTTATTTTTATTGTTATTGTTATTAGACTTGATATAAATTGAAAAATATAAAAAGTCAATACGTTATTAAAAAAGTCTCATCAAATTCTCGAAACTTCAACATAAAAACTATAATAAATACTCCCTTTCATTTTTTTTGTCTCCCTTTCATTTTCATTTTGTTTATCCCATTTTTATTTTTTAATCTATTTAAAAAAGAATGTCTCTTTAATTTCATTTTTTTCGCATGTCAAATTTAAGATCACAAGATCAAATAGCATTTTGTTACATTTAACATATCTAATTTAAAATCATAAGATTCAAAAGACTTATTTAATTTCTTAAATACGTGCTAAATCAAATAGGACAAACAAATTGAAACTGAGTGAGTACTAAAATATACACCCAAAAATATATATACATCACACTTTAGAAATACATCAAAAATAACATAAAGTGTAAAAAAAAATATACCACTTTTTTTCTTTGTAACAAATAAATTTAATCATTAAACATAATTAAGAGTCATTACAAAGTGGAATTAGTCCAAGGCGAAATAGCACATGTATATTAAAATAACAAAAACAGAGAGATCGAGATACATCATCAAACTATCAAAAATATCTAAATCACATTCATTTTTTGCTTACTGATCCGCAACTTCATCAACTTATTTGTATATGTGCTTGATCGACGCCCTTCTTACTTCAAACAATAGATACCCACAATCATCCATTATATTTTGATAAAAGGAAGAATTGTTAGTAAGCATATTGATTAGTTCCTGGCAATTTATTCCAATTACTAGGAGTTGCAAGTTTTTTCGAAGTGTGATTTTTAATTCATGTGGCCATAATTTTTCATATAAATGTTGATGGCGTAATGCACTAAACTATTTGTTAAAGGACTAAAATTATTTAAAGTACCTTAAACACGATTTTGAATCTATCCCTAAATTCAAAAGTATATTTTTATCATTTAATCCTTCAAAAATTTAGAAATTAGAAAAGTGATCAAGATACCCTTAATTTATGAGCTTTGATTTAATTTGGTCCTTAAGGTATAAATATTCTTTGGTATATTTTAAAAGGTGATTAAATTGGTCCTAAGTTCTATAATGAAGGAAACTCAATACTTTTTTCATCAAAATAACCGTATTGTGTGCGCTATTAAATTAACATAAAAGGACTTTGGAAGTGCAAATAATGATATAAATCATCCAAGGGCATTGTGAATGCACATATAAAGTTGAGTGGTTAAAGTGTAGTTTTTAAAACTTAAGCATTTCAGTACCTTTGGAGTAGTTACTACTTACTAGTAATCCCAAGTTCCGTGTCGAGCAAATAAAAAAGGATTCTCTACAGAGCAGAGAGGTGAGAGTGAGTAGAGCACAACGAGGACGATGCTGGAAAGAGTGCTCTCTTCTCGCAGGGCGACGCCGGTCAGTGACGAAGGTGATGAGGCCGGCGACGAATCCAAAACTCGGAAGCATATATCTGTGGCGACGAGGGTTACAAATTACGTGATTCGAACTGGACATCTCTGGCCATGCCTTCTCATAGGGCTTGTGATTGTGTTGGTAACTTCTTTCGTTTATCACACTCGCGACTTAGTATGTATCTCCGCTTCCTCTTCCGATCACCTTTCTCGTTTGCGATTCTTTGGCTTCGAAGGCCTTGAAACGGACTTCGGATCTCTCGGCGTTCCTTGGTGTAAGTTCATTGCGTTTCGATTTTAGTGTTTATTCAGATCTGGTTTCATTTTTCCTTGTTGAGCATTGCGTGCGAGTGTATTTTCTCTTAATGGATTCAATTGAACACATCTCGATTTCCTTCGGAGGAACGGTGGTACATATATTTTCTTTTAGATTTTATTGATTTGTGAAATCTAAACCTACGGTTTTCCAGCTGTATATGTTTCATCTGTAGGATTTGTCAAGGTGCAAGTAACAGGACTAACATTTTGTATTATTTTGGTGTTACTTTCGTAGTAGGATCCAATGGCTTGATTCAAATAGAACATGATTGATATTACATGCGATGTTAATGGAGGAATTAGGTGTGTTAGAGTAATTTCCAAGTGGCATAGATTGTTGCTTTATATAGTTAGTAATGGAGGAATTAGGTGTATATAATAATTCTAGTGGTACAGATTATTGTTTTTATCTAACTGATAGTATCCTATTTGATTGTGGAAGTTCATTGCTATAATGGAAAATCGTACACACATGTCCAAAATCTGCACATTTAGTTTCAAGACATTGCTGTAGTTGAAAATGCTATTTCGATGTCAAGAAATCATACATCTAGTCTCAAGACCAAGACTTTTTTCCTTATATCATTTATAGATGATGAGTGTGGCATAATCTGGATCAATTATAGCCTGCTTCACTTTAGTAATTTTTTAAATTTTCTTTTATATATGATGATTATAATCTCCAGAGTGTGGCATAAACTGGAACAATTGGCTTTCTAGTGGTTTCATTCTTATATACAGTCATAGCAGAAGTAAAATGGTTTATCATCTCTACAGTCTTAAGCGGCACTTTTTATCTATGGTCAATAAATGAAGCAACTGTTTAGACATGTGTGTATGCATGTCATTCGCCTTTTCTGGAATGTCAAAGATTCTTCCTGTGTTATTTATCTGTGAAACTCAACTTTTGAGCAGTGAAATTCACATGGTCCAATGCACCTTTAATTAATTTTTACTCTTGTCAAAAGGCAGAACGAAACATGAGAGAACTGTTGAATGGACCACAAAGGATTTAATCAAAGGTCTGGAGGAGTTTGTGCCCATATATGAGACACGGCCTATCAAGAATAACATGTATGGTATGGGTTTTGATCACAGCTTCGGGCTCTGGTTTATCACTCGGTGGTTAAAACCAGAGTTGATGATTGAGAGTGGTGCATTCAAGGGACACTCAACTTGGGTCTTGAGACAAGCAATGCCAGATACACGAATCATCTCACTTACACCCCGTCATCCTGAGAAGTATCTCAAGAAAGGGCCTGCCTACGTTGATGAGAATTGCACATACTTCGCTGGAAAAGACTTTGTTGATTTTGGAAATGTTGATTGGGGGAAAGTTATGAAGAAGCATGGAATCAAGGATCGTAGCCAGGTTCTTATCTTTTTTGATGATCATCAAAATGAATTGAAAAGGTATAACTTCTATAGCTTTATTTTGACTTTTGTAAAAGAAGTAATTTCTTCAGTCACTTGTTCTGTCTAATGTAATCGTATCCATAGCAGTATTCAATGATGCTATGGCTTTTCCAGTTCCCACTTGTTTTGCAAATATGTCTCATTGTTCTCTGTTTGGAATCTGAACTTTGATTGACAGACTGAAGCAAGCACTAAAAGCTGGGTTTAGGCATCTTGTGTTTGAGGACAATTATGATACTGGTACTGGAGACCACTATTCTTTCAGGCAGATGTGCGATCAATTTTATATTAGAGGTATATTTTCACCTCGACTTTAAACAATTGTTTTTCCTCTGTCAAGCCAAAGCAGGCATTATCCGATCATCATTGTATCTCTCTGGGTTTCCCTTTTCTAAGTTGATTCAGTTTTTATTTGGAAAATCGTGGTGAGATTTTGTTGACTCTGTATGTGGAGTAACAAATAAATAGAGATCATGTGCTATAGTAATAGCCTTATTCATGTAGTTTCTTGCTTTTGTTATATGTTACCATTTGTTGTTCATGTTAGGTTGCACTATTTTGTTAATGTTATTGTTCCTTGCATGTATGCTCTGCAATGCTTTTCTATTAGTTTCCATGTTTTTTCCGCTGCCATTTTTCCTTTTCATTACTCCTTTGTTTTGCTTTACTTGAGCTGAGAGTCTTTCGGAAAAAGCATCTCTACCTCCATGTGGTAGGTGTAAGGTTTGCATGCACTCTACCCTCCCCAGACCCCACTTTGTGGGATTTCATTGGGTATGTTGTTGTTGTTGTTGTGCTCAAGTATTTTTCTCCCACGAAACTCCTAAAGGAGCAGTAGAACTATATATTCTCTCATGAGAAATTTGTTTGCAATGCAAAGCTAAGGATGTTGATATTTTAAAGGACAAGAAGTCAGTGGCATGATGTTTGATTAGAATATGCAGTTGTTGTTTTTTTAATATACAGTGTGCTGGAAGAACAATACAATGCAAAATATGTTGCTAACGGCTATCTATCCAAATCTAATCCCTGCAGGTTAGGAATTTTTTGGGCAAGTGCCATCTGATTTGTGACATTAACCTGTCAATTAACTCAGTGATCTCAACCCAAAATTCTAATTTTAGGAGGTCAATTGTCCTAGTGGTACCAACCAGAGAATTCAAAAGTTAGATCAAATCATGATCTGGTAGAATATTGAAATCACTTCCAAAATGTGTATTACTCCATACTTTATCATGGAATCTTTGTTTGTTTTGCTTGTCTAACCAAGTAAACACATTGTTCTCTGTTTAGGCCACCTTTATCTTGTGCATTTGTAAAGAATCAGTTAATTGATTATGAGATTGGAAAACCAAGGTAAACAGATGAGAAATACGTAGAAAATAATAGGAAGAGATCTTGATATGAAGAAAACGAATACAAATACACTCTAGTATAGAGTGTCGATAGATCAAATAGCAGTTATGCTATGCTTTAGACCATGCCAGTTCACTATATGAATGTCTTTTCAATTTGTGAAATTATTTGTCGACTTTTATAGTCAGTGCAATACTTAGTTCTTACTACATGACATGTTTTCCAATTTCATTCCAGGTGGAGGCCATAGCTGCTTTAAGGACAGTGATGAAGGAAGGATCAGAGCAAGAAGGAAGAAATTCTGGGAAAAGGCTGTTGATATTGATGAACTTTGCGGTCCTGGTGAAGCTTGGTGGGGTGTGAGAGGGCAGATGCGTGATGATTTTAACCACAGCAATAAGGCCATTTCTTATGCAGAACATTTTAAAAATAGCAGGTTTGTAGAGTCAGTGTTAGATGTTTACTGGGAGCTTCCACCTGTGGCTGGTCCTTCATTAACTCATCAGACAAGATACGATCCGGCTCGTGCATCAAGTCCTATTGTTGAAGATGGCAGGTATGGCTTGTTTCGGAGGCTTGGGTTATCTGGACTGGAGGCATCTGTATTCAATGGTTACACTCAAATGGTCTATCTTCAGGTGTCACAAGAATGAGATTTTGGTTGCCACTGCATATAAGTCGTAGTTTTATATTAGCGATCTCTGTGTTAACTGTTCTTTTAGTTCTTTCTGGTGCAATTCTTGAGAGGCTGTCTCTGCTGCCAATTGATTTTACTCCTACAATCTTTCAGATGTCCATTTATCCCCAGGTCACTCTGATGTTTGTGCAGAGTAACGGAAGTCTGATGAGTGAAATTCATCCCATCTGTATAATGTGCTCGTAAATTATATGCTAGAAAATAGCTTATGTTGAAACAACTCTGCTTGTGCTCGCTATTTATCTTAGTATTTACCACAAATATGTTAGAATGGTTAAAAAGAGAACTATGTCTTGATCTGACATCCACTCCTGATGTTTGCCTAGCCCTTTATCCCCCACTTGTACATCTACTCAACTGAAGTTGAGAAGTACTGCTAGGGCTGTCCAGAAGCTTCTCTAAATAGATTTCAGTTTGAATAGTTAAGTATTCGTTGATAGATAAGCAATGGGTGCTAAATCTCATATAGCTTTTCTGCTTCAGTCCATGAAAGAGAAACTCCTGGCACCATAACCTTCTTGCTTCTGTAGATCAACATAGTGAGCACACAGTAATGGGCTTTCCTTAGGGGATTGATCAAAGGCAAGCCATCCAGACTTGCTAACATTGACGGCCCTTGAACAAACTAATCCAAGGTTCAAGCTATAGACAATTTATTTCATGCCTAAGCCCTGTCTACTTTTTCTTGGACAGGGGACTCCGAAAATACGAGCATGGAGAACTTGGAGTTTGGAGTCACATAACATTCTATCTGCTTGTTTTGAATTCTTGAATCTAACTTTGATCAATTACTATTTATTAGTTGGTTAGAACTTGGAAATTATTATGTTTCATCAGAATAATAGCTGGTTATATACCTAAAAATGAATTTCTGTTTGCAAATAAACTTGCAGGTTGCATGTGCAAGCAAAAATTGCCACTCAAAAGACACTAGCCACAGTACAATTTATCACCGGTTATATTTTCTTGAACCAGCTCTCTCCCTTTCAGGGAATGCTACACACCTAGTCTAATTCCAGATACAAATAGGGCAGAAAAAGGATGGTTGTCGATGTAGAAACCCTTGGACGCGGTTAGTCTTTCAGTTACTTATTTTGGTCCTTGCACTTGTTTATGGCCCTTGGAGCTGCAAAGCAAGAGAAAGAATGTCATTCTAAACCTACTTTAAAGCATATAGCGTAATAATTTATCAACTAGACACTAGAGAAAAAGAAACATTATCACAGGACATACCTAGCCCAATTGCCTCTGAGCTATTCATGATCCGCAATCTCTTGCATGAGTCTATGAACATCCTATTGTAAAATCCGAATAGAACAATGAGTAAGTGCAACTAAATATAATGTTTTCTTCAGACTAAGATGTTTGACATAAAATGTTGGAGCATAGTAACTTACTCCCAAGGAACATCACCAACGAGCATCCAGTCACCATCCTTGTCTTCATAAGTCAGCACATATTCAGAACCATTGAGAAGATCCATCAAGTGACTTTCACTGAGTTTCTCTTGCCCTGGAAGCCTATCACTGGCACACTGACCTGAATAATAGTCTCACACTTTTAGTATCACTTAAGACACATACACAATCTCAAGACTCGAACCAAAATAAACAATAACAATTCTCAAAAGTGCCTATCAGAAAAATGAAAAAAAGACTGTTCAATTACACCCTGCTGCTTGGTGCCTGGTAAAAAGAACTCTTGGATGAAAAAGGTAAATGAAGAAACATAGGGGTTTTATTCTTTTTCACAATGTACTCCTATCAACTATTCCTGTTTTTTTTCTATAACAGTGATGTCCGAGTCAGCTTGAATGCATTTTTCTTGGTCTGGTCAAAATTACAACAAACCACAACATATCGAGTGTAATCCTACACGTGGAGACTGGGAAGTGTAGGATGCACGCAAACCTTACCCCTACCTTTGTAATAGTAAATTCTCTTTCTTTAGAGATTAAGTTGTCCTAAAAACTTCAGGGCTGAAGCTACAATTCTGCTCACAGGTTCGGCAAAACCCGATAACTTTGACTCATACCCTATATTTATGTTTAAAAATTCACTTAATATGTGTAAACGTATTTGAAACTCAGTAAGCTATCTTCTCTAAATTTCACAACCCATAGACTCAAAATTCTAGCTTGCTTCTTGAAAACTCAAAACAAATACTATATTGTTTGCATGCTGTAAACTGTAAAGGGAGAAATTATACCAATACTAAAGCAGCTGAACATCTTTTCAAGTGCTGATGAGAGCTCTGCATAGTTACTGCAAGTTTTGATATCAACTTTTCTCAGATATGGAGCACCATCCATGCTAACCTTAACATAAAGACAACTTGAACCTGTTTTCACTTCACCATCATTTTTCTTAGTAGCCAGAGTATTTTTCCTGAATGATCTAATTGGTGGCCATCCTACAACTTGTGCCCTAATTCCACAACACAAAAAAAAAAAGAACCAAACTTTAACCATAATTGCAGACAAAAATTTGTACCCAAACTAACAAAAATTCAAGAATCTAAGAATTAGAGAAAAGTTACTAACTTTGAAGTGCGAGGAGCAGACTTTTTTTCTTCAACAGGGTTAGAACCTCCATTCCCTCTTTTTGGGGAAAACAACAAGTTCCCTTTTTCACCATCAGCTTCAGATCTGCAATTAATAGACAAATCCCATTTTCCAGATGCATCAATGGCATCAGAAAACCCCCTTTTTGTTCTTGATGAAAAATTGCTTAAAGGGTCCAAATCTTTGCCAAAAAGAGAAACCCCAAGAGACTCAGAACCAGGCAACCCAAGCCTCAGCTCAGTCTCCTTAAGGTTGAGAACAAAGGAAGAAGAAGAAGAAGAGATCTTATCAGAACTTCTTTCCATTAAAGAAGGTTCTGATAGACCTATATAATCATGTTCTAATGGTACAGACATGGAAAGTTGAGCACAAATTAGTAAACAGACAAGATGATTTTCCAAACAAGAATTCAAGAAACTATGGAAGAGATGAAAAAGAAAGCAACTTTTTTTAAGTTAAAGAGAAGGGAAGGTGGTTTAATTTTTTATTGATTAATTTTTTATCGATGCAGAAAAGAGACTTCTTTTGGTGCTTTTGTAGACTTCTTTTATGAATAAATGAACTGTGCAGTGTGTACTGCTCTAGTAGTATTGGAACTACTATTCCAGATGCTTATCTAGAAATTCTTTTTTGTGAAATAGTTTTGACTGATTTGGTGTAGCGGGTGGTATTTTATGGGGTTTAGAATTGATTTATCTTGCCAACGTTATTTAGATTGAGCTCGTTGCACTGAATTTGTCTAGTACGATTTATATTTCTTATGTGATTTGTAAGTTATTATATAGGAGCGTATTTACATGGTGTGCATCCAAAAAATCGTGATGCACTCTATCAATGTCTTTTCAATCGAGTTCATTGTAGTGGTGGAGGAGCCACATGTATTTGAGGAGTGTCAATCAATATTTGTTCGTCGAAAAATTACAATATTAGCTAGGTAAAAATATTTTTTCATATATCATATTGACATTGTTTGATATATTTGTGAATTTACTTCTTTATATTTAGACATTTCTTAGTGAAAGCTCTAGTTCCACCATTGAATGGGGTGCAGTTCTTTTTTTCGATTGTGCTAAGAATCTGCAAAATTAAATAAGCACTCATATTAGTTAGGCGGAACCCATCGGCAACCCCTTAAAGTTGGCACCAATTTTCACTTAGACACTTCAAGTAGGTTTTATTTATTTTAAACACCTCAAGTAGGACTCCGTTGGATCATTTTGACACTTTTTAACAATCAGCTAAAATTACAAAGTGTGTGTAATACGCTTGCGGATGACAGGACATGATGATTAATTAGAAGTTGACATGTGGCATTTGAGTGTAAAAATAATGAATTTAAAATAAAATATTGAAAAAACAATTAATTTTCAACAAAAATAAATAAATAAAATTACCTATTTTCTACCATCCCACCCCCACCTTACATCACCTCACCCCCACCCCATCAGCCTTACTTTTGTCTCTTTTGCTTCCCTAGCTCTTACACCATTTTTTTTATTCTTCTTCCATTTTTATTTTTTTAAAATTCATTAGATTTTAATTCTTTTTTTATTCTTTTTTTGTTAGAAATTTGATTTTGAGAACCATTTTATCGAAAGTGAAGTGAAGTTCTGACAAATATGACATTCTTCTTCTATTTTTTTTGAAAAAAAATGTGTTTTGTTCTAATAGATGTCTTCAAAATTAGTGTGTTGATTTTTTAAAATTTTGTTCTTATAAATGTTTTTAAAGTTAGTGTGATAGTTTTTTTTTTTTTTCATATTTCGTAAGGATTTTTATCATGATTTTATGGTGGAAGGTGGAATAAGTGATAGGTACAAAGAGTGAAGAAGAAGGAGGAAAAAATAAGATAAAAATTTCAAAAAAACACTCTTCCCGCGCTCAAAATAGGTGCAGCACACACAATATGTCAAATTAGCAAAAAGTGTCAAAAAGACACAACGGGACTCAACATGAGGTGTCTAAAATGAACCAAGCCCAGTTAAAGTGTCTAAGTGAAAATTGATTCCAACTTTAGGAAATCGCCAATGGGTTCAGCCTATTAGTTAACATTTAACTTTCGTACACCATATAATTTTTTAACGAAGAATATACACTAAACCATCTTTTGCCATTGACTTATTTGCTTGGTGCAGTCTATATCTTGATTTATTCAATGTATATCTAAAGAATAGTGATCACAAAATTTCTTATGGGGTCCAGTTTTTTTTGTTTTTTTATATTTAGTGGAATTATTTAAAAGAAAGTAATTAGGTAGTGCTAATTGTACATTTTGTGCTTAGAATCTTTGGTCGGAAAAAGTAATGATGATGATTTCAATTTTAGTCCACTTATAACCAACTCTATGGTAGACAAAGTCCGTTCACAAGTAGTACTATTTTTTTTTTAATGACAATACAGTATGCAAGTAGGCACTATCTTTTGCTGCAAATACATAATTATTTGTCTTTTAATAACAATATTGCCAAGACTCACCAATAAAGTGTTTTCTCCTTTGTTTTTCTTATATCATCTATCTCTTTTTATATAGGATAATTATTATTTAAAAATTCAAGCAAGTATTTGTTTATTACTTTACTCTTTGAAATGACTAATATATTTCGAATATTCTTAAAAAAAGGGGTCTGTTTGGCGGAAGGTATTAAAAGAAAATATTTAATTTTTTTGTTAGTGTTTTAATGTAACCTCACTAGTGAAGTTTGAAGAAGACATAATGTAAGTAAATCTTATCTCTATCTTAAAACGGTAAAGAGGTTATTTCCGATAAATCTTTTAAGGAATAAAATAATATGCCAATCAAAATACAAGAAACAATAAATAGTAGTAACATAAAGAAAAAAAAACAAGAAACTACAAGTATAATATATATAAAAAAAAAAGGAGACAACTCTTCGTTCTTAGTATTATTGATGCACCATATTCAATAATATTTTTATACATCGATCTCAAAAAATTAAACTCCTATGTTGCGAAAGTCATAACTCGATAAATTTTTTAATATATAGGTAAACCAAAAAATATAAATAGTGATTCGTTTGAAGAGATACTGTAGTTCGATCCGATCGACGTCGCTGGTATCAGATATGGAGAAAGCAATATATCAAAACGGCCCACAAATAATGATTTTTATTATTATCTCAGATTTGTCATTTTTCTTTTGAAGTGGAAAACAGATGAAATAAAACAAATAAAATAAGATTTAACAAGACATGAATTATAAGAATTGGTGAAAGCTGACATGAAACGTAATTTTAACGTAATTTGGTGTGATGGATAAAGGGAGTTAATTTCGGGATAAATTTTAAGTGTTCTTTATTTTCTTGTTTGGTTGCAAAATTTGGGATAACTTATCCCGGGATTAGGAATTAGTACCGGGATAAGTTATCCCTCCCATTTGGTGGTATAGTAATCCCGAAATAACTCATCTCGGGATAAAATAGATAAATGACAAATATACCCCTTTAAACCCTTTTTATACACCATTTTTCATATTTATGTATATTTACATTATTTTTAATACCATGTATAATAATATTCACTACTCCTTATTTTTATGATAACTATTCATATTTTTCTATTAAAAAATTACACTATATAAATATAATTTTTATTTATGAATTTATTTGACTAATTCTTATGTTTATTTATATTTTGATTTCTCATAAATCTTCTTTCACTTTAACAAACTTAAGAGGGAAGTTTTATTTTTAAGCTAAATAAGAAAAAAGTTTTATTTTTAAATGCATATGGTACTTATCATGGAATGCATAAACAAACAACTTGTTCTTAAAATTGATGCAATGTATATTATTTTGAATGCAACAAACCAAACACTCAATAAGAAATAATTCCAGCATAACTTATCCCAACATAATATATCCCATCATAACTTATATTCAAACCAAACAACCCTAAAGGAAAGCGATGGAACAGTGCTTCTTTAATTGTCGGGTTTTTCTGCTATTTTTAACTTACACATAAAAAACCTGGCTACTGTAGTGTCATATATAATATGGAAAAAGTATATGATGATTCTCTCTTTTTTCCTTTTGTTTGTTCAAAGGGGCTTTTTTATTTCCTTCATCTTCTAACTAGTTCATTGATTCTTACTTTATCTTTTTTCATAACTTTTTCTGAGGTCTCTCTCTTTACTGCACGCTTGTGTCCATCCTAATTATTCAGCAAATACTTAAAAAAAGGGTAAAGGTGTCCACGCACGAATAATTATATTCAAATCGAGTTTAAGCTACATATACATAATCATTATAAAGAATGTTTTATACTTGCAAATCAATATATGTTGGTAAGTCCTCAAAATTAAAAAATATTAATTTTTTTAAAACTCGGAATTACCTGCAATCGCAACAATCTATGCCCTTTGGATAAGAGAGTATTTTGTATGCACTATGTAAATCCCCACTAGTTACTGTGTAATAACCTACAAACTACACATGATATAAATCGCACCAAGCAAATTCTATGTAACAGACTTGACTCAAAAAACATTGAAGAGGATCGATCTCAAATTATCCATGTAGATTAGATAGTAGCCACCAACACACACACTTTATGCTGCAAACTGGAGTTTTATTTAAAGGTAAAAAGTGGACTTTTTTTATAAAAAAAATACAATTGGTGAAAGAGAACAGGAAACACTAATTTTTACTCTTAAGTCGACATTTAATTAAGATGTTGGCTTTACAGTTTAACCTGGTACTGTGTTGGCTCGTAGCCGGCAGGTTAAGCCGTGGTCGGTTGACAGCAAATCATTAAAAATATATTGTTACTGCTTTTTAGCGGCTTGACCTGCTAAGTTGACTCGGACAAGTCGAACTAGTTAAAGGCTACTTTTTTTTTATTATTCATTTCATTTTTTGTGGCCTTAAGAAAAAAAAATCACTTCAATTTGCTTGGGCTTAAATAATATTCCGACTACTATTAAAGAATGTGATATAGTGGAAGGGTTATTTCCTTTTTAATCAGAAATCTCAAGTTTGAGTTTCAGATTTGAAAAAATCCTTGATAGGAGAGTTATCCTCCGGATGTGGCCCTATATGGTGAGAAATTTGAATTAGTCGGAATCTAATACGGATATGAATTACCAACTGAAAAAATAAAAAGTAAAATAAAAATACTCCTCCATGACCTTTTTGCTTTTTAACAACTCTTTAATTTTAACTTTTTATTTGACATGTTTAAAATATTAAATTACTAGACATTTTAATAAATTTAATAAAACAAATTTTATTTTCTTAAAGTTCGTATCAAATTAAAATAATCAAAATAGGCAAAACGAATGGTAAGAAATGAAGTACTTTGAGAGTTTTTTTTTTTTTTATACTGTTTTGCCTCAGTGATAAAAGGGGAAAGTGCTAGCCAGCTATGCTAGTCGGAGAGGATAATCATGCAAGTATAATTTATATAACTACTAAAAATTTGTAGGGTCACTTGTCCTCAAAAAACTAAATTTTTATAATGAAAGTAGATTTTAAACTTGACAAAAAGAATAAATGTTTTAAAATATATTTATTTTTTAAAGAAAATTTTTATTAGTATAAATAAATCATATATGAATAGAAGAAAATTAAAATTGAATAAGTTTGTCATGAGCTTTCCCATGTGCCCATATACGCTAGCAGAAGAAATAAGAGATTAATTCTACTATTCTAGCTTGTTTACTATTGTTATATTATAAATACTAAATTAAATAATAAAATACAATAAAATTTAAATAACAATGCAATCGCGCTAATGGATGCCCATCATAATATTGTAACAGTAACTTTGGTCTTATCCTTTAACATGTCCTGTCTCTATGCAGTGCAATTTTGTAGCACTAAACTTACTACTTTTTTCTTGTTTATATTTTTTTTTAAGTCTTGTCAATTATAGAAAAAGTTAAGGTCCACAAATTTTTGATGCTCATTAATTACAAGAAAATTCCAATGGTCCGATGATTAATCATTAAAATGGACCTGAAACTTTATTACGTAATTTGTGACAGAATAATGTTTCAATCCACATTTCAAGTGTGGTAGTGAAATGATTAGCGTTTGATTATTCTCGATCATAAATTTCAAATTTAAATAAATGTGAATTAAAAGAAAAATTGGTAAAGTGTTTCCCCTTTAATGAATTTAATATTTCCATAAATATAAATTAATTGAATTTTAAAATAAATTCTAATTAGTATAACCACAATTCAAACTAAATATTAAGAGATGTGATATATTTTTTTAGTCTGTCACAAAAAATAATATTATTCTTTTATAGTTAAAAATAACTTTACTTTAAAATTCATTTCTTACTTTTAATAAAATGATTTATAGTATCCAAGTTAAATATATTAGATACGAATTTTAATTTTTTTTTCTTTATTTCTTATGTCAAGTCAAACAATATTACGTTGTACCGAAGAAAAATCTTTCTAGTTGAAATAACTTCAATCCAATTAACAAATGACAAGCATCTGACCCTAGTTTCAGCCTTATCTTTAAGCCTATGATAAGAACCTTCAAATCATGTGTTTTTTTTTAATCATGCTTTATGTGAGTGCGCATATAATATAATGACAATGATCCCATTTAATCAAAATTTTATTTCCTTTGTGTATTTTGTATCTAATCAAATGCCTATTCTGTTTCCATTACCGACTTAACTTTCGAAATGAATTAAATGAAATTTGATTGTAATTAATTACAAAAACTATACAAATATATATAAATTATGAGCTGGCCTCTATAGAACAAATTGTCGATATGTCCGAGTGGTTAAGGAGACAGACTCGAAATCTGTTGGGCTTTGCCTGCGCAGGTTCGAATCCTGCTGTCGACGTTTTTTATGTATACCTTTTTTAACTTCTCAGCAAAAACGCCAAATACCGTCGAACACTTAATTTTTTTGGGCATCTTACGTAAATTCCATTACTTTAGATCATGATTACTAGGATTCTCGATAGTTTGCAATATTACTTTTTATATCATAATTTGGCCTCAAGATACATGTATTATTCATGGTGAGATATATGTATCCAACAGTTTTTAAAGTCGAGATACACTATTTATTAATTTGACTTAAAGGGGATGTAACTTATTTGCTTAATTAAAGAATTAATTGCTGACTAATTAACAATCCAACAGATTTACAGATCTTGAGTATCAACACTAACAAGTTTTCCTAAAATAACAAAATCATAAAGCCAATTAATTCTATTATTGTACTCTTCATCTTCTTCATCGGCTTGAATCATTAATGGCGAGATATATGTATTCAAGCCAAGATTTATTAATTTGGATCAACCTCTTCATCTTCTTCATCTGCTTGAATCATTAATGGCGAGATACATGTATCAAACAATTTTAAAAGTCGAGATATACGATTAATTAATTTGAATTAACCTTTAACAAGAATCAACTGATCATGAAAATTGTGAAATTAAAGATACAATAGACTATCTCGGAATAACTGAACAAAATCTTACTTTCCCTCTTTATATAATGTTGATTATGGAGAGTTAGTTATGAATTTAGTACATGCAAACATGTGTTGAGATGGTTAAGGAAGAAGGGATAATGGTGGATGTGTGAGAATTACGTGGGAGTGGGGTTGAGATACAAACGGGTTGTGGGATTGGGGAGGAAACGAATGAATTGAATAGAGAGAATGTAATTTGAATTGTTAATGTCTCATTAATTAATGAGATATAATTTTAAGATAATTATTCCATATCATATTTAATAAGATTGTGTATCTGATTTAACTTTATAAAATATATGGTATAATTATTAAAAAATGGTATTATATGTAATATTTTAAAACTAGAGGTAAAATATGTATATATATGGTAGTGAAGTATGTCTAGATGCGTAGTTTTTCCTTATTATCCATCTCGGTAGAAGGATTAATAGCATTCCCACAAGGTACTCAAACACTTGAGCTAGCTTCACCTATCTCGAGCACTTAATCAAAAGATAACTTAATGAATAGCTGTGTTTTTCTGTTTATAGGAAGAAGTTTATCAATAGTAAGAGTATAAGACTAATCACCAACAAGGATTGTGGTGAAGTGGTAAGTACTTCATCCTTAACCGAGAGACCCCCTTGGGTATGGAGTCGTCTTTGTTAGGGAGCACTTTACCTCCCAATGTGGGACTTCCCGGCGCGAAGTTGGATTTAGTCTGACTCTAATGTGGGTACCGGACACCAGATGAATAACAAAAAATAATAATAATAAGACTAATCGCACTATTCTGTGGTAGGCATGTAAATTTTTCTCAGTCACAAAAATGATTCCTTCTCAGTCAAACTTGCACATATGCTTATAAGTTATAAAGCTATGCTCTGTACTAGACACACACAAATTTTTGCCAAAATGATTCCTACTGATAATAAGATAGATTTATTTGTTTTTTGTTTCCTTATATGTGGGTATTTGTAATTGATCATAAGGGGCCGAGCCACTTGAGCTAGATATTAAACTCCCTTCGACTAGTTCATTAGGTTAGATATCGAATTTCCTTTAGCTAGTTTATGTGTTTACTTCTTCAAATTTTAATTTTTTTTTAACTGAAAATCATGACTCCACTACTTTATAATATCATTTGATATGCATCGTTTGTATTTTCTCTAATAAGATTGCTGATTCTAGCTTTGAATAGGGAATTTGGTAATCTTTTCGATATAATAGAATCAAAGAAAACAACAATGTATACTTACTAAACTACAATATACAATTACAATAAGATGAAGAAAACAAAATCAGTGAAGTAGTCAAAAACTTAACGTTTCCCCTAAACTAATCTCGACGATCTCTGTAATGGTTCATCAACTTCATCAGCCATTTGTTCTTTCCCGAATCTCTTAAACCCTCTCCTTAAAACCTTAGCTACATATTCATCAATCTCAAATTTAGAACCCCATCCACTCTTTTTCATCAATTCATAAACCCTAACAGTAGATTCCACCTGTTCACCTTCCACCAACGCCCTCACCAGCCTTACCAGCGACTTATCATCACACTCAATCGTTCCCACTTTCTCCAAATCACAAATCAATTCATCGATATGTTCAGTAAAACCTGTTCGGGTCAAAGCTAAGACCATATCAGCATAAAGCCCCAAATCAGGGACATCACATTCCGATTGAACGGCTGGGAATACTTTGAGGGCCAAATCGCAAAGGTCTTGTCGTAGAAGTTCTTTGTAGGCAGCAATGAGATCTGTTTTGATAAGACGATTGAGGGTTTTTGAGACGTGAGCTTCGATTTGGGAAGGGTCAGTTCTTTGAGCTCGTTTTAGAGCTTGAATTGCTTGGATTGCTTCGATGCTTAGTATTCGGCCTTTAACTAGAGGTCCACGGTTGCTTCGTGGACCGCATCGCACTGAGATTTTTCTTGTGGTGGTTGAGGTTAGTAGTGGAAAGGTTAGTGAAGAATGTTGTAAGGTGAATTTGAGGTTTGTGGATAGAGAGGACGCCATGAATGGTGGATTGAGTTCCACTGGTAGTCGGTACAAGATAAGAAACGGGTCTTCATAAACCAACCCGCATTTGTTTTTTCCTGTGTTCAATTGGGTAGATTTTTTTTTGGTTTACAGATTGGTCCCTAAAGTTTTAGTAACTTGCATTTATACACTCAATTAAATGCAAAAAGGAGGTTTGTTAGCTCCAGATTGATACAATTAAATTTAATATTTTGTTAGTTCGAATTTAATTGTGTCGTATTGTTTATCGTTCAACGAAATATTGATATTGATATAAAAAATACGTCACTTTTATAACTACGTAATAGATTCGAGATCAACTTTTCATATAGGATAAATTTTGTATAGTTTGACAAAGGTTTAATCCTTTCAAATTAAATACATAACAATGTGAATGATAACGATTGATGATATGTAATTATTGTTGATGGTGACTGTCAATAGTTTGAATGTTTGTTGTGATAATGTTGATAAAGGAATGGCAATGGGGCGGGTTGAGCTTAATCAACAAATTTTTTAATCCGCCTCGCATAACAATTTTTTTCATTTTTAACCCGTCCCTCCCCGCCCTGCATAGATCCGCTCCGCATGAACAGGCTCCGCATAGTTTTTTTTATATTTTCTTTTTCTAGTTAAGTTTGATACTAAAAATAAAATTCATAAAAATAAATTCATTTTTTCATTAAGTTGTATTAATTTAATAGATAATCACTTAAAAATTTATTTTTTAGAGGTCAATTGGGAAATACATAAGAAACTATATTATTTTTAATTGAACCATTTTCATTTACTATCTTGAATATTTTATTAGCTTTAAAGAAATTGTCCTAACAAATAATGCTCTATCACTCTTATAACATGTAAAAAGTTACAATTAAGTTTGAGCCCGCATAAAATCACATATACCCACCATGCCCCACATTAGTTTTAAGAAAACCCACTTCAACACCGCCCCGCATCCCTCCCGCCCCGTCCCACATTGCCTTAAACTCTAAAGATAGGGTGTCCTAACCATCCAACCGCTACTCCATCCCCGTTATCCATTGAACCTGCTATGGATAATCCGGCAAACTCACCCCGCCCTGCCCCATTGCCATCCCTATGTTGATTGGTGATGATAAATGATAATTATAGATTATGGATAATTGAGTAAATATTTGATTGTGGTGATTGAAAATAAAAAAGAGAGGGATAAGGTATGATATTGAAAACTCTGTTCAATAATTTTGATTTTTAAAGTTTAAAAATATTATACTGCTATTATACTAAATTAATTTGATATAATTCAATCATCATACTAAATTAATTTGATATAATTCAATATTTTAAGTTTCATTATGATATTTTGCAATATGATAATTTATTCGACAATCCCCAGTTAGATACAAAATGATATGCGATATGTAGTTTTGTGCTAATGCTATCTTATATATTTGTTACTAATATAATGTAAGTAGACAATTTTGTCATTTTATAAGAAGATTTTATTTATAAGAAAAAACTCCTGAAAGTTATGGGGTGCCAGCATCAGGGCAGGATGACCGATGACGGGCACTTTGAGACCTTGTATGAATGGCTCATCGTTTTCAGAGACGAAAATGCCCTTTCCCCATAAGAAAAACATTTTGTAAATTAACCGCCAGAATTAGTCCTGCGTTGTATGAGTAATTGTCCTCTGGAACCGCCAGCTGAGATTCTCAATTTTCTCTTCGCCATTGAAATTCAGCTGAAATTGGTCATATTAGAACATGGATAGACAAACCCTAGCTTCATCAGCATCATCGTCCACCGGTGATCTACCGCCACAAGAAGATGCTTGGCTCAGTACCTACTATAAATTACTTCCTCCGCGGAAGTCTCTTGCTTCATCTCATCAGGTGTATATCACCATCTGTATTTCAATTTTTTGATCCATCTTCCTTTTCTGCTCGTTATATGTTTCGCTTATAGTTGAGTAACATCAAATGAGTTTTGCTCAATGCTGTGAGTGATGATAACGTTAAGGCTGACTAGCGAAGTAAGACACTTATGTTCTAGTAAGGAATGAAAGGTAATCGGAATTGGCTTTGATGTTCTCGTTGTAATGCTAATGTATCCCTAGTTTGCTTTGAACTGCCTGCAATAATGACTATGTAGTGTCTGTTTCGTTGTAGAAATTGCACTTATTTATACCTCATTTAATTATTTTGTTTGATAACCATGTGTCCGGGCTCACTTGCATGCTAATCCAATGGGTACTAGTTACCTCCCTCCAATACATGTAACTCTGTCTACCAAGTCTTGGATGGGAAGAAATCGCCTAATGTTTTTGCATAATTGTATATGAGACCTCATGGTTCTCAACCTAGTTTTGTTATGGAATAAATTGTTATCTGCATGTATAAAGGTTTTGAAAAAAACATGTTGACGTGTTCCCCTTGTCCTTTCTGGGATGGGTGAGAGATGAATTAAGGAGGAGTATGTTTGATGAATTAGTTACCGACTTTTTTCTCCCACTAATATGTTTCCATTGCTTGCTTGTTTTCAGTCTGCCATTCCAGTTACAATATCAAGAGTAAATCAGGTAGATGCAGCAAGATTGGACATTGAAATGTCGGCCATGCTAAAGGAACAGTTGGTCAAGGTTTTCTCTTTGATGAAGGTACATGTAGTGCAACTTTCTAACTTATCAGGGAATTCACCTCTTCATTATTTGCGATCTGATAATAATTTGATGTACATTTAATTTGTGCTTCTGTTTCTTCCCTTTGGGATTAGCCAGGAATGCTATTTCAATATGAGCCAGAACTTGATGGTTTCTTGGAGTTCCTTATTTGGCGTTTTTCTATCTGGGTTGATAAGCCTACACCGGGTAATGCTCTAATGAATCTGAGGTATAGAGATGAACGTGCAGTTGAAGTGAGAGGAAAAGGTTAGATATCGTCTCTAACTTAATCCTTTTGTCACTTTGTGTAAGTTGCAGCTAACAAACTCTTCTTTATTTACTGTTCAAAAAAAAAAAGTTGCTCTTATAAAAATCCTTTTTTTCTATATTAATCAGCTGGATACTATGTTGTTACTTGCGCTAATTTCACTATTTTCTTCAATTGCTGGTGTTGAAATTGTTCAAATTTGGGACATTTAATGTTGCTAGGTCTGGGAATTAGAACGTGGAGAGAGTAGTTGTTGAAAAACTTATTAAATACTTAAGGTTAACATTCAGGCATTCACTTTGATTTGAGGCTGAGTTCATGGTTGATAGCATGAAGTTGAACTTTTTACTTATTAAAAAGAGTTCCATTTCATGCATTCAGCCTTTTTTTAACCAGATAATGGTACCATCTCACTTGTAACAGATTTTTTCTTCCATGGTCTGATCTGAAATCATTCAAGTACACATTCATTACCATCCATGGACTCGCTCTCATAGATTACTTAAGATAGCTTGAGATATGTGAGATCTGTAAATTTACCTCAGTAATTTTGAGAAGTTCAAATAGTATTTATCAAGTGTATAATATGGAGGGACTTGAGTGATTGAATCGGCTTGAAAATCTTTCTTGTCTTAATTTCTATGTGAAGTTGCTAAGGTTGACAGCTTGACTTTATTGAATTTCACTTGTGATCTTGTGCCTCTTGCATCAGCATTCATAGTTCCAACCACAGTTTTGCTTTTCTGCATATGTTAGTTCGAACAGGATTGAAGGGACCTGGTCTTACTGTTGCTCAGAAGATATGGTACTGTGTTGCTACTGTTGGTGGGCAATATATGTTTGCCCGTCTTCAATCATTTTCTGCTTTTCGAAGATGGGGCAACTCTGAGCAGGTATAGTCCTCTTCCACTCTTATCCCACTTGTTCGTTTACATGCATAGTTACTCATTGCTGCTCTATATATTGAGATAAGTAGAAGTAATATCTCGTGCATTTGGTATAATGCAATTTGGTAGATCTTCCCTTAGAAGGATAGCAGAGGTCATTTTCGAACTATTTGATGATATTGAGGAAGCATGATGGCTCAATGTCAAAAAGAGGTTAACCTTTTCCTGCTTCTGAGGCCACATAAATTTGAATGATTCAATTTTAAATCTTTTTTTGATATGTTGTTTATTCAAATTTGGTCATCCAAAATAGAATTGTTGCAGTATTAATTTTATGATACAAATTTGAGCAGGTAAAATAGTTACTTGCAAGTGTCAATTGTACGATGTAACATTGACTTGTTAATCTTGTGGCTTCTTCAGAGGTCTTTGGCATGCCGAGCATGGTTGTTAATACAATGGATGGAAGGGATCTATAAAGCAACCTCTTTTAGTAATCTACTTCTCTTTCTTTGTACAGGAAGGTATATCTCTGATTGTAACTACTTTTTGCTTCTTATTTCTTTGGAAAGTACGCTCGGAAATTTTTGACGTTTCTCTCTGATTGCACATTCCTTTCTTATTTCTTAAAAAGATGTATGACATGACCACCAAATAAAAGAAAATAATAGACGAACTCCTATAGCATACAGCTGCATTATGTCACATTACTGATTTAACCATTTAATAAAGAAAAAGATGAACTCATTCTACTTGAAAGTTGAATCAGTGGATCATCTCTTATTACTTCATAAAAAAAGATGTTCTCTTACTCTCTTATTGCATTGTCTAGTGGCTAGCCGACAGTGGTGAGTAGTTCTTAATTTGTTTGGGGTGCATTGGGTGATTCCAAGCACCGTGAAGGAGGCATTGCATTGCTGGGCTTACAGAAGGTGGAAGAGAAGTTCTAGGGCATAGAATATTGCCCCGTTAGCATTTATGTGTGTTATTTGGAGAGAGAAAAATAGGAGAGCGTTTGAAGGGGTTGAACAAGATATTGTAAATAGCAAAATAGTCTTTTGTTTCTAGTTTTCATTTGGTGTTTCCATGAGACTCCGATTTTTTTCCGAAGATTGGGTCTCCTTTTTTGAGAATCATATTTTGATGTAGGTTCTCTCTTTTGGTACACGGCTTGCATTTCCTTCAATTGTTAATATAATTGTTTACCTTACAAAAAGAAAATCATTGCACTAGCTTAGCAATGGACATGCATGTAACAAAGCAGAGCTGCAAGCTGTGGCCTGTGTGGTGCTTTATCATTTGTGTTTGCTGGATTGTGTTATTGGCTGCCTACTAAGTCGAGCCATTTGGTTAAAAATTGTTGCTGGACATTTTTTAAATTGCTCTGTCCAATGAGACCAAATATTTTTTCTGGGACGGCTTTGTTGTTCAGGAACTGCGAGAGACAGAATATTGAGGTGATTCCACAATGACAATAAGTTAATGATGATGTTCCAAAGCATTCTTCACCTCACACAGGAAAACGTAAAATAGCACAAAAAAAGAAAAGGTAAAAAGACTTTTAAGTTAGAAAATTTAGTGACATTCTAGGTAGAAGGGTTCCGTGCATAGATTGATTGCTGTGAGGGTCCTGTACATGTGACGTTTTAAAAGGGGTTTAACTGTTGAGCGTGTTCCCTGCATGTGCTGACTTCTATGAGTGTTCTGTACATTTGACCTTTAGATTGACTGTAATTAAAAATATAATACTGAAGTTAGAAAATGTCCCAGGGCTTTGCCCTTGTAGTAAAAGCATAACACGTGATGTGTGGTAAGGCACGCTGCACACATCACGGTTTTGGACCCTGCCGCAGACAAAAGCATGGTAGTTAAGTGGAGGGTAGAAAATCTAGATGCATTACTGGTAGCAGGGCTTAACTGTTGAGCATACCTGATCATTGACTGCTGTAAGGATACTGTTCATGAGACCTTTTGAAAATGTTTTAAATGTTAAACATGGGTTAACTTCTACGAGTGTCCTGTACATATGGCCTTCAGATTAACTGGAATTAAGAATATAACTTGCTATGTATTTTGGGATTTACTGGTTACTCTACATGTATCAATGACATGCAGGTATAGGAATCTCATTGAAAGAGCTTTAAGAGCCAGACTTGTTTATGGCAGCCCAATATGAACAGAGCTGTGAGCTTCGAGTACATGAATCGCCAACTGGTGTGGAATGAATTCTCTGTAATTTTCCATCCATTAGCAGAGTGTTGCAGATTTTATATGGTCATTCCCGAAGAGGGGAATATTGATGACAAATTATCTGAGTATATGTGTCTGCAATTTTCCTATCAATCATCTGTTAGGAAAGAGGTCCTTAACCTTATAAAAAAAAGGGAAAGGGCTCAGAAAGAACATCCCTTTGCTTTTGTACATGCTGCCAAAGGACTGACAGTTCTTGTTTTCCAACTTGTGTCAGCCTTCTTTTGTTGGCGGGTATGGGTATGGGTATGGGGATGAAGCTCGAAGTTGGTCTTCTGCAGTAAAAGCTTATAGTTAATTGTTTGGTATTTTTTTATTTTTTTAACGAGTGCATCTGTTTTTGCAAACAATATGGATGGAAGTACGTTCTTTTGTTATCTTTTTCAAAAAAACGAATGGAAGTACATTATCAACTGTTCAAATATGCAGGAATTGCTGCTCTTGCTTCTTCCCCTTCTCAATTCATCATCCGTCAAGAATTTTCTTCATCCATTCTCAAAGGATAAATCTTCAGACTCTTCAGTGGATGACACTTTGTGCCCAATCTGTCAAGGAAAGCCAACTATTCCATTTTTAGCTATTCCTTGTCAGCACAGGTACATATATTGCATGCTTACAATTTTACAGTAGAATGGCGATACAGTATATCTTTAAAATGTTCATGCATTTAGTAGGAACTCTATTATATTGACTTAATCAAAGTATGAATTGAGGTTTAAAAGAATTAGTTGAATTCACTGACATTGCAGAATAACAATCTTATGCTTATGTAGGCATATTGTATATATGGAGGCGTGGGCTGTACATAGGTGTAACTTTTTTTTTTGAGAAAGTTAACATTTTATAGACAACAATACACCAATGGTGTATTTCAGTAGTAATTACATCAGAGGAGTATACAGTAAGCAAAACCAAAAGATCTATCATTTATACCCCTCCTAAACTATCTAAAAAGTGAGAAATAGCCTCCACCTCTTTGGGGAGGACATGGTTACACCAAAAATAAAGGGTTATAAGGCAGTTCTTCTTCAAACTCTGGAAAGGGATGCTCTTGTTTTCGAAACATCTCTGGTTCCTTTCCTTCCAAATTGTCCACCAGATGCAAGCAGGGACTAGGTGTAACTTTGTAGATTGCAAAGAAGAGAATCCTTGAGAGTCTAAACTATATAAAACACATCAGGGCTGTGTAGAAAAATATTTTATATTTTCAGAGCCTCGCATCCTCCTGTATTTTTTAAATGAACTTCACATCCAGTGTTTTACAGACAACCTTGGCATCAAATTTTAGAGCTAGCTAAATTTTTAATTTAAGAAGTGAAACTAGAAGAGAACTTTACCTTACCAATTCATTTTCAAATAGAGTCGGGACTTTACCCAAGAAATGGATCAAAAGATGGAAAAAGTGACACATCGGGTTAGATCTGATACCTCTAAGAACTACCTACTATAACTAAGTAGTCGCTTACAAACTAAGTTTAGATGAAGTAACTCTAATATCTATGGTAGTCAGTCAGTTATTAAGACATTGTAACTGCAGATATTGCAGAGGGGATTTCTTGCTTGTGTGTTCATCTTGTCATCCATTTGGGTTAACGTCATTCATGTGTCGATTTATTGCTTTAGTGTTAGTAACTGTTGTTCATGTGAGTTTTATGTATCTTCATCACTATACAGCTACTGTTACTACTGTCTTCAAACACGGTGCTCCGCTGCTCTGTCTTTTCGTTGCCCCCGATGTGGCGAATCGATTGCTGCTATGCAACGGCATGGTGGTTCGGTCAACAACATTAGTCAGATACAATAATTCTTGTGAAAGGTGAAATGAAATGACGGGAAAGGCAAGCTTCAGTCAAAGTATGGATCAAAAGTTGCCCAAAGATAACATAGAAATTGAACTAGGAATCAAGATTCCTTGATAAAGCAACTTGTTCTCTGCTTTATTGAGTGCATTCATTTGTTAAAGTTTCTTGTCTTTTTTAATGTAGCTTTACTTTCCTAGTTAAAAGAAACAGTAAAAAAGAAAGGTAAGAACAATCCTTCATTTCCTTACAGTTTCAAATTGCAAGCTAGTGTTTCTGTGTTTTGAATTGCATGTAAAGTTGCCAAGTCATGTGCAGGTTATAATACTTTTAACTGAGAATTCGTAGCTAAATTTACCAGTTGGTGTTACTATAGCAAAAGTTTGTAGATGTTGAAGTTTTGAGCAACAAGAGTTCATCATAACGTGTGATTTCGTGGGGACTTGTAGTCCACTAATCCTTATCTTTTTGTTTTTTTGGCCTCCTCTTTCCATGACCTTATAGGTGAATGAGCTCAATGACCTTGAAAATGGGTGATCTTGAACTTTTGACTCTGCTCGTCCCATTGACAAACCTTCAAGATCAAATGTCAAATTTATAGTTTTGCCCATGGGAAAAGCGAGGTCCAAAGTACAAAATCGCCTACTTCCAAGGCTGTAAATCATCCAATGAATTGCATTGAAGGTAAGACCTCTCTTTCAGCATCATAGTTCTTTTTTTCCTCCTTTTTTAGGTTGGGTCTACATGGTCAAAAAAGCTCAAATAAAAACAACACCTGTCCTTGAGTATATATATAGCAGTCTGAGCTCGAACGCAAGTTAAGATAAAAAGGGTGCTTTAGTTGTTGGAATTATGTTATAGGTTCAATTAGACTCATGATTGGATCTGAATTTGTCTTACCTGCTATAGTTACTAGGACCAATATTTGAAATCAGTCGTTAGTTTTTGTAATAAATCAATTTAAATGGTCCTGCGGTATTAGCTGATTTAATTTCAATAATAACTCAATTAGAGTGAAAAAAGGAAGGTTTTATATAAATCCTTGAGCAATCAGCTGAGAATGGGAATAAAATTTGGTAGTGTTGGTAAATGGATGGGTCAGTGGGATCCAGATAGACCAAAGAGAACTGCACAAGTAGCTGATCAGTACTGCAACGTACACAAGAACAACCCACACACATGTCGGTTTTCACTCACGGGATTCAAAATTTGAATTAGTTAACACATTAATTAGTCGAAGGAGGTTCGATATTTATTATATATACATAAAAAATAACTTTAGTCATGTATAAATAATATAATTTTTCGCCCAAGAGAGTTCAAATGACTCCCGATTACAAGCTTCACTTGTATTCACAATTTGAAATTTATGGGATTTTTATTATCTCGAGTTAATATATAGTAATAATATTTGGATTAATCGTAATAATAACAGAGTTTCACTAGCAAATATTTAGTAAAGTTCCAAAATTTAGGTAAAAATATATAAATTCACATGAATTCATATATTATACTGTAGATCCGCTCCTATTCCCAAATGGGCAAACACCAAATTTAAAATGAGATGGCCACCATAAGGATATATACTTTTAATTATCCATCGCGCACACATACACAGCAAGGGAAACGCACGCGCAAAATTGCTTTTGGTTAGTTAATTCAAATTTTTTAAATTTATATACTGCACTAAGTTTCTCTTGCATATATCATGTTTTAATTATGTAAAGATTACATAATACTTACAAATGATACAATTTGAGCTGATAATGTATAGTAACTTTTTGTGCTATCATATTAAGATGGCCTTACTAAGCCTGATATGGTATATAGAAAAATAAAATAAAAAACCTGCAATAATATTAAGGTAGCATAAGAAATAAAATATGAATTAATTAATGATTACTTGGGAAAAGAGCAGGCTATCCTTTATTAGAATCAATATAAATATAGCCAAATTAGAGAAAAATAACAATCCCAAAGTTACCACCCCAAATTAAGGAATTAAAACCCCACGAGTATTTGTTTTTTTATGGCCTGAAAACACTCCCCCACTTTCCCTTTTCTTGCCCCCACCCTTTTACTATAAAGCTAAAGCAAGAAATTTAAAAACACAAACAAGTATATACTCCCCTTCTTTTCCATTTATGTTAACATAAGATTTGAATTCCATCCAAGTTTTTAATAAATGAAGATTTTTGGAGATAAATCTTAAATATGTCATAATATTTGTATTAGAGACGAAGTCATAACAAAACCTGATAACTTTGGCCCAACAATAAACAAAACGAGAGAAATGATTCAGTATTCATATACGTAAAATCATGGATAAAACTTCCTCATTAAGAATAAAATGAGAAGGTGTAGAAGTATTTGTTTCGACTTTATAAGTACGTTAGTCTTTTTAGAACCGACTAAAAAATAAGCGTGTCACAAAAATCGAAGAAGTTACTAGAGAGGAAAAACAAAAACTTAAAAAGCATCAAAGCAATTGTCAACCCCACAAGTAAGAAACACTACCAAGTAAATATAAGGCTAGTACTTTGGTTGAAAAAGACATTGGTTTATTGAACCTCTTATGAGAAAAGCAAAAACAAGGCTGAAAGCTTCAACAAAGTTTCGTTTTGGTGCTCTCACAAGGAAAGAAGACAGACAAAGCTAGCTACCTAAAAAGAAAGAAAGAAAAAGAAAATCATTGAAAAGGATTTTTTTTTTCTTCTTCTTCTTCTTTCTTTATATTATGTGGCTCTTGCATTAAAGTAAGAAGCAATAATACTATATAGTATATGATGTGTTGTTCAAAATAATCCTTCTTGATGGCTGGAAACCCTAGTAATAACTGGTGGAACAATATGATGATGAACACAACCATGCATCCACATGAGTCTCATGAGCTTTCTTCTTCTTTAACAACGACTCAACATTTCTATGGATCTTCAAATTATTTGGCTGATAATAATCCAAGTCAAGATCATTTACCTCGCTCGTGGAGCCAGCTACTTCTGTAAAATCTCCTTCTCTCTACTTTTTTTTTCTTGTACGTTATATACAGTCAACTTGTTTGAGATTGAGGCGCAATAATTGTTATATTGACTTCTTGTTGTTGTAGTAGCTATAGTGAGTTTGTGCAGAGAGTTCAAAGATTAGTAGTCTTTGTATTTGCAATATTCTTTTTATGTCAAGCTTTACTCTTTGAAACTTTTACATTTATCAAACTTCAAAGGCTCAATTACTTTTCTATTCCTAAAAAGATTTCATGCTATGAGCTTTTAGTTTTTTGAGTCTTATATCTACATCAACATCATAAGCTGTCTCGTAATAAAATCAATTTTTTTGTTGATTCCTTCTTCTTCGTCCTTTTTCTATAACTAGAGCTCAAAAAAGAAAATGATTTTAGATAGGCCCTATATGCAGAAGGTGGTCAGAAATCCATCATAGAGTTCATTCACCACAACAACGACTAAATTGGTTATCTTTAACCATAAGAATTCTAGATTACCTAGTAGGAAAAAAGAAATGAAAAATCATCACAAATAGCTTCTTTATTTTTCCTTTCTATCAAATTGGAATTATATGAATTATATGAATTATATGATAATTAATTTTAATTCTCCTCTTAATTACTTGTTCCTTTTTGATTAAATTGCAGGTCTGGATTATCTTGTGATCAAGAAAAACCTGATATAAGTGATCATTTTCAACACCAATTCAAGAAGCTGGAGAATTGGGAAGAAATCCAAAATTTGAATTCCATCCATAATAATAATAATCACAATAATATTATTCCATCTAATTCAAGTTTTAGGGTTCCTTTTTTTGATGTAAAACCAGAAGAAGTAGTCATGAGCCAAGGACTGTACAGTAATTACCATCAAGATTTGTCACCAGCTAGCTCTTGTGTTACCACTAATTTAAACCATAATAATATTTTCAACTTCTCTTCATCTCCTGCTAATAAAATTACCAACAGTAACAAAGTGGTTGAAGCAAAGCATCCAGACCATTCATCTGAGGTAAGTAAAAAAATAAACTTTTACAAAAGTGAATTCTTTTTCTTTTTTTTCCGTACAATATCAGTAATATTCCAAAAGGAAAAGATGATTTTTATGATTAATACAACCCAAATAATCCATGATTAGCCTAACTAATTTTAGTCATAGTAAAATTTTAGTCACTCAGTGAATTTTAACATGTGATATAGTAGTCCAATTACTATTTTTACTAGGTTAATTACTAGTTATGCACTGTATTTATTAAGAGATTTACTTGTAATTATCTAATAAATGATCTGATTGTATGAAAACATTTTTACATTATTTTAGTATGTTTTGCCTAACCTATTTTTTTTGGAAATAATCTTTTACACCATTATTAATTAATTTCTTTACTGCATGAAATAAAGTGTAACAGCACAAGCAGTGGTGGGGTAACTAAGAAGGCTAGAGTTCAGCATTCTTCAGCTCAACCCTCTCTCAAGGCAATTCTCTCTTTCATATACAGTAACATGTTTCTCTAGATATTTTTTTATGAGATAATTACGTGTCTGAATCGTTCAGTCATCTAGTTTACAAAATGTATAAGTAGTGTATATACACAACACATACATTAATAATGTATGTATAGCGTATACTTCAACTATTTTACTATTGGTCAAAAGATATATATTTGTAACTTTCCTTTTTTTTAAAAATTGTTTTAGAAAATATATAATATGAAAATCGATTTTGGCCAATATAGTAAAATGTTAGAATTATTAAAAGTAACTGTTATAGAGAGATATGTTTATATATATCTCAAATGCTTAGTTCTAATTAAATCAATACTTTCTTTCTTTCTTTCTTTCTTTTTTTGGTTTTTTCATCTGGTATCCAAAATAGTTTTTATCATCATTAATTTAGTTTGTTTATATTCGAATGTGCAGGTGAGAAAAGAGAAACTAGGAGATAGGATAACAGCACTTCACCAACTTGTTTCTCCATTTGGAAAGGTAAAGTAAATTGAGTTTAACTTTATATATACATCTAGTTTTTGTATTTACCTGTTGTTATAACAGATAATTTGTCTTATTTTTAAGTTTACATATATCATATTTCAAGGAGACTAATTACGTGTAAATATCATTTAGACGTTGATTTTATGAATAAAATTTACTATATCGAATAAATTAGACACAATGCGTACTTGTTAATAAAGGCGGATGCAATAACTTATATATAGCGGTTCAGTTGAACTCATAATTTTAAATATGTTTTTGAAAACCTACTAAAATTATTATATAAATTCAAAAGTATAATAAATTTATTGCTAAAAATCATATGAATTGAATCGATTAAATTTAAATTCTCTAAGTACGGGATTTTAATTCTTGTTGCTTAGCCTCCTTCCCATAAGGAAAGAATATTTATGACTGAAATAGTACAAATATAATTTTGTTAGTACTAGTAGTTTATGATGAAACTAATGAAAGGATATTGCAAAAACAGCACTTCAATTTTTTGTTTAAAAAATAGCCATAAAGGGTTGTCTTTAAGTAAAGTGATATATGTATGATGAGAAAAGAAGAAGTGATAGGCATGGGTATATATGTTTCTCTTTTGCAGACTGACACAGCTTCCGTCTTGTCAGAAGCCATTGGATACATCAGATTCCTTCAGGCACAAATTCAGGTGACTTCACAAAACCTAATTTCTAAATTATCTTGGCTACAAAATTACCAATTTTTCTTTATTAATTATGATGTTCGTCTTAGCTTGAACGTATTCTTACACTAATTTCATGGGATACTTGATATTTTCTACCAACACAGTAAGTCAGTAGCCAAGCAATTCTATTGAACAAATTTGAATAGATAGGAAGCTGAAATCACTTATTAATATTTATTCTCCACTGAAATTTGAAACTGGTTCTTAGCACACTTCATTGATCATTATTTTCGCTTCTTATTTTATACTTTCTCTGTTTCACTTACTTTTCTTTTTAGTCAGCCTAAAAAGAATGATATAGTAACAATTTAACTTTAAAATATCAATTTTACCCTTAATGAAATGATTTATAGCCACAGAAATATCTATCACTTATTTTAGATCACAAGATTCAAAAATTTTCATTTCTTTCTTAAATTCTATGTCGAGTCAAACTAACTTATATAAAATGGAACAGAAGGAGTATGACATATATGCAGTAGTTTTTTTTTCCTTGAGCAGCTTTAATTTAGTGTGGTGCACAAAAACATGCAGGCATTGAGCTCTCCATACATGGGCAATGTAGCAGGAAGCATGGGTCACACTCAACAACAATCTGCTGTAAGAGCCTAACACTTCTTTTCCTTCGCATTTTCCAATAAATCACCAATATTCTCTTCTTTCACATCCATCATACACGTGCATCTCACTAATCATATATATATATATATTGGATTAATTATCATGAATTAATAACTAATTTCTTTCATGAATTCAAGGAAATAAAATATTTATACTACTTAGTTGTTTAATTAATTTACTTCACAAATTAAGAAGTTGATGCTTTATTGGATCCCTAACAAAAAAGCAAGCTTTGAGATTGAGGCTAGCTTTGCATTATTAGTAGTAAAGCAGAATCAAAGTATATATATCATCAAACTTTACTATTCAAAAAGAAGTTGTGTCCTATATAAGGTGCAAAAGTTGCCAACTTTATGAACTCATACAAATTACAATAATTCAACCAATTCTTGAATGATCCCATGGATAAAAACTTAATTATTATTCTGCTAAATAACTTTAAACTCTTGAAATGAGTCCTTTCATATATACCAGTTTTAAGCTAAAGTTACTGAATTTTGCCGTATACAGAATTGTAGCTTCACCCCTTCTTATTATGTTTTGAATATTTTAATTTCGAGTCCTTAAGCAGAACGGTTTCTCCATGCGTCCACCCCTGCTTATCATGTTTTGAATATTTTAATTCTGAGTCCATATGCAGAACTGTAGCTCCAACCCTACTTATCATGTTTTGAATTTTTTTTTTCGAGTTCGTAAGCAGAACTGTGCTTTATCATGTTTTGAATATTTTTTTTCGAGTTCGTAAGCAGAACTGTGCTTGTCATGTTTTGAATAATTTTAATTTCCTTTCATCTTAGTTGTTGCATGTTAATTGCCAACATTAATTAAGATCAAATATCTTCCTCTCTTGTTTTTCAGCACCATATCTATTTATCAAATATTCTTCATAATTTTGCATATATTATCTTATAATATGGTAATTTGAAAATAAAAATATTTCAGGATTTGAGGAGTAGAGGGTTATGCTTGGTTCCTATATCTTGTACACAACATGTTGGAAGTGACAATAACAATACTGTTGGAGATTACTGGACCCCATCTCTAGGAGGAGGAGGAGGATATTTATAATATTAATTAATGTAACAATTTTAGTGTTCCATAATATACTGCTGTTGATCATGATGATGATATTATATAACATCAGAAGCAGTCACTCTCAATAAATTAGTTAGGGTTGACTGTTGCTGATGCTATATATTATATTTTGCATTTCTATTTTTAAGAAGGAACGGACCAAGGATAAAAGTCTTATTGTATGCTCCAATATTGCCATTTTATTTCATGAATAATCATAAAATTGTATAAGCTCGTTTGTAAGTGTTGTATATACATTAGAATTCATGTAAGTTAACTCATTAAAAGTAGTTGATACTATAGTGTTGAAACTGATTTTATGTATAAATAGTTGCATGCTTAAACAGAAGTGTTGAAAACGGATAGTAAGCATTTAAGTTTGATATAACGCGAAGCAAACCTAAAGAATTGAGGTAAGTGTATTATAATATAATGAACTAAACATTGATGCAGAAAAAGTTATCATTCACCCAGACTTTTACCTCCCGTGATAATAAGGACTTTGACGTAGACCCCTACGTTGTTATATATGCTGCAAACATAAATGTCATAGATATAATTTGAAATTACTACGATAAAAGACTGGTAACTCAATTGAATAGTTTAGAGTTGACTTTTGTGTTTGATATTTCTAGTTAAACGTACAGAAAGCTAAGTACTTAATTAACGCTTTCCATAATTAAACAGTGAATTAATGATAATTGGATACTAATTTGGTGTGAAAAATAAAATGTGCATTGGGCTCGTACATCTCTTGTTTTAAAGTAAATTAGGTTAGTGAGTTTAACTTAATTATTTCACAAATGTTCTTATAAAAAATTCACGAATATCTCTTCTTCTTTTTTTATCAACTTACACGGCAATAAAAATAACTTTAAGTGGTAATAAATATACACATTAACAAAGAATGATAAAACTCTTAACGACATTAGTTAATTGTCATTGGATCCAATGCCGTTATAGACTTTAGGGACCATCTAAAAAAACATATTTAGCGGCAATTAAACTATTGCCGTTAATTAATTATCATTAAAGATCATGTATAGCGTTAATATGCACTAATAATAGTGAATAACAACAACATACAAATCCCACAAGTGAGGCCTGAAGATGATAGAGTGTACGCAGACGTTACTCCTTCCTCGTAAAGGTAGAAAAACTATTTCAGGAAGAATTTCGGCTCGAGTACAACAAAACAAACTCTTAATTCTAAAATCTATCCTGATAAATTTATTAAAGAAGTGACGGAAATCTGAAATAAAGCTATTTAGACTATAATTGTGTGATTGTCTGAAATTTAAGCAATTATTTGCTACTATATCTTTCAACTTTCCGAATTAAGAATAATATAGACTTGTACCACTTTTCCCTTCATGATGTAATCATCATGTAATAAGTTTTGGCTCACCCATACCCTTGTAGAAAACTGCTTCATTACCATTTAAAAGAGGTGTGTTAATTTATTTATTTTTTATATAAATGCCATGTGACAATTAAAAAGTGATGTGGCAATTTCATTTGTCATTTAAAGAAAGGAAAAATGAGTCAGCAAAGCAACTAACATCTACAAAGGCATATCTATGAGAAAAGTTGGACGGCAAAAGCACGGATGAGCCAAACTTCAAACGTAGGGTATATCTAGATATTTTTGAATAATTTAAAGGCATATTTGACTCTTTTCCCTTTTTAAAAAAAAGAAGATGAATAGACACTAATTTATATGTTACGTCGTACGAAAGGGGAGGGATCTACTATTGAATGTGGGATTTGCATAGGTCATTCCACTATCATTTTCCCACTAGCAAAAAGAGAAATTGATTAAAAAAACAATTAAGAAATCACTAGTGGTGTACTGTTGTTTATTTTGTCCAATGTCAAACCACCACATCGTCAACGTTGTGATAGGGTGTTAAATTTATTTTCTATCATTAATAAGTATCATATAACTCTATTCATTAAAACGGATATGCATAAAAAGAAATCACTTAATATTTTTATTTTTACTAAATCTGAAATCACTTCATTCACTAGTAGCTAGGTCATATTTTTGAGTGTTGATAAGACACAATTTTATTCTTGAATTGAGATTTTGTAAAGCGAATGCGAATCAGTCTAACTTCAAATATTGAACGAAAAATAAAATAAAAATAGAAAACAAAGAGCAAAAAACAGAAATAAATTAAGATAAATGTAGGTAAACATAGGTCAAAACAATCATCGATTCATGATCATGCTAGAATTAATATCAAAAAGAAGAAGATAGAACCATTATGTTGTCTACTTGTGCTTTTTTTAAAAAGTGTTTAATAGAATATACACTTATTTTATTTTATTTTTCAAAGCCAGAGAGTGACAGCTTGGAATGGCAAGTGGATAGTGTCGTTACCAATTTTGATTTTACAAACGAAACGTGTTAAACAAAAATAATACTTCATTAGTTTCAATGTCAACTTAACTTATTTCACATTCATTAAAAAAATTAATGAATATAAAATATGATTTATTAAATTATTCTTATTTATTAGATTTTTCTTAAGAATTAAGCATATTATAAAGGTGTAGTTCTTTAATATTAGAATTTAGTTGAAAAAATATTTCTAATAATTTTTATGTTAATTTTTTAAATTTACACTTATTTTAGAACGGAGAAAGTATACTTTATATGTGTACGTGTCTTCCTCTAACTATAGCCCAAAAAAAAAATCTTTGGTAATGGCTAGGCGGCTGATTAGTTCTATAATCTTCCATTCAATAAAATATGGTTTGATTTTTAAGTCTTTTTAATCATAATTTGCATTGCAATAGTTTATATTTAGTGGATATTCCAAAAGGCATCCTCTTATTCAAAGAGAACTTTTTGGTTTCTAAATGTAGATTGTATGAGTTGTTTTTCTTGTTTAAGTTGTTCAATAAACATATTTGGCCCTCTAAACTAGGATATTAGGTCAATTCAAAATACTACTACAGAGTCAATAGCAAGAGCTTTATTTATTTTACAAGAACATCTCAGTTTACAAAAAAAAAAGAAGCAAGAATTTAGTGATGGTTTTTATTGATTGATTAACCAAGAAAGTCGTACGGTGGATATCTAGGGCATGAGGGAGGGCGTAATAATCGACGAAATGTTTTCAGAGTTGAAAATCAACATAGATTTCGAGATTTCTGAATAGGACAACCTTTCGAATTGATGTTGAATTCATGGGTAGGCAAGAGACAACCTAACGAATTGAAACATCTTAGTAGCGAGAGTAAAGAAAGCAAAAGTGACTCCCGTAATTGGGGCAAGCGAAATGGGAGTAGCCTAAATTGTGAAAACGGATAGGGTTGTGTTGTTCCTTATAATCAATGTTTATACGTTTTTAAAAATGAAATATGTGCTTTGTCACATATTTTCTTGTAGTGAGATTTAATAACTTTTAAGTTTATAAATAAAATATTTTCGTTCAGGATCTCTATTTTTTTTTTTTTGGTGAATCTTAAAAGTAAGAAAGAACATATATCAGTTAAAAGCAAAAGCCCAACAAAGAAAAGTTCTGAGTTCTGGCACCAGGCCCAATTAGTTTCAGGAAAAAATTAGTCTGGCCCATCCAATAAATATTGTCAACGCTCGAAATATTAACAAAAAAAAATTGATTAGTTTTGAAACTTAGCAGGTAGATAAACACGAGTCCGATCATATTTCTGGCAAAAATTCAAAGTTTGTATAAGCAAATGGCCTCAGAAAATGGTGATAAATGGAGCAAAACAGCTCTTGTTGTCATAGATATGCAGGTATTTCTTTAACTTTCTTCTGATTCATCATATAATAAATAGTAGTAACAACAATCATTTATTGAAAATCTGTGTGTTTGAACTTAAATTTCAGAAAGATTTTATAGTAGCAGGTGCTCCTATGCTTGTTAGAGGAGGTGAAGCTATTGTCCCAAACGTTATCAAGACCGTCGAAGTTGCAAGAAACCGTGGAATCCCCATTATTTGGGTATTTCTTTAACTTTGCGATTTTACTGTAAAATTCAAATCGTTATTCGATTAATAGAAATTCACGGTGCATTTAAATTAAATATACTGACAATGCATAGAATGAAGCAGTGAGGATTCATATAGCCGATCCCAACTGATTTGGGACTGAGGTGTAGTAGTAGTTGTTGTTGTTGTAAATTGTAATGTAGGTTATAATCCTACTTTCAATGGATGCTTACGTGTAGTTATCTTTTAGGGCACCTTTGGTAGGGAAACAAGTTATCCCGGGATAACTTATCCTAGGATTATTATTCCACTTTTAGTATGGGATAAAAATTACACTATAATCCTGGGATAATTTATCCCGCAATTTTACTCCAACCACACTGGGATAAGTTCATCCTAAAACTAATCTCCGGATTAATTATGCTTATCCCTCATACCAAGCGAGCCCTTAGTTGGATTCCTTGATTGGTACTATTGGCTTGTCCATCTACTGGGTGAGACTACTCCTACATATTCGGTGCTACGCCTCTATTATCCCATCCTTACCTGATTGTTAGTTTATAGACTGTTTGTGTATTGAAGTTAAACTCATTTCTGTCCAACAAATCAATTTGTGGTAGGTTGTCCGCGAGCATGATCCATTAGGAAGAGATGTTGAGTTGTTTCGTAGGCACTTGTACGGTGATGGGAAACCAAAACCGACATCAAAGGGTGGTGTGGGAGCAGAACTTGTTGATGGGCTGGTTATTCAGGAAGGTGATTACAAATTGGTGAAAACACGCTTCAGTGCATTCTTTAACACGAACCTTCATTTGTATCTTCAGGGCATTGGCGTTATAAACTTGGTCGTTATTGGTAAGTGGATACTTATAATTGAGATTTCTCCGGATATAGACTTTAGGATTTCATTAACTGATGTGTATGTATTTGTCAAGTGACTTTTTTTTTTGTTTAGGTGTTCAAACTCCAAATTGCATAAGACAGACTGTCTTTGATGCTGTAGCATTGGACTATCAACGTGTGACGGTCATTATAGATGCCACTGCTGCTGCTACTCCTGATATACACATTGGTAACAGATTCCACAAAGCAATTGTTTTTATGCTTGTTTACGTATTGAATTTTTAGTTTAATAGCTTATGACTATTTATCCTTTGATCTAGGTACTAGGTGAGTTGATTCGTATTAACTGTCAAATAACTTCATGCAATATCTTATTTTAAGTGGTTGCGAATTACAATTAATGATCACTTAACCAGATCATAAGTTCGGACAACAAAGGTCAATGTTTCTCCTTATCCTCGATACATGCCTTAGGGGCCGTTTGGTTACTGGATAAGGGCAAAGTTAATACATAAATAACTTGGTTATTCATGTATTAATTTTTATACCATGTTTGGTTTGTAAATAGAATAAAAGTTATCCTTGTGTTAGTTTTATACAATGTTTGGTTATATTTTTGTAATTCTACATAACTAATACTTACATAAATATCGAAAACAGAAAAACCGAACCGAACCAAATTAATTCGGTTTTTCGGTTCGGTTTTTCGGTGTCGGTTTTTCGGTTCGGTTTTTCAGTGTCGGTTTTTCGGTTCGGTTTTTCGGTGTCGGTTTTTCGGTTCGGTTTTTCGGTGTCGGTTTTTCGGTTCGGTTTCGGTGTTTTTTTTTCAAAATTTCGGTTTTTTTGTTCGGTATTCGGTGTCAGGGTAAGAAAAATTCGGTGCACCGAAAAACTGAAATTTTATTAACTAAATTTAAAATAATATTTTAATTTTATTAATTATATACTTGGTAACTTGTGTTTGTGAGTTGTGACTCCTATTGTTTTTTATTTGAATGAAGTTAAGGCATTTTTAACTTTGTATTGTTTTAACTTTTAAATTTCAAGTGTTGAATTCTTGGTTTAAATTGTTGGCTGCTATTACAAAGAGTGTTTGTTGAAACAAAAAATCGGAAAGAGAAGAAAAAACTTCTTTAGTTCTTTGTTGGAAACTTTAACTATTAAATATGTTAATTGATTATTTCGAGTTTTCAACTTTTATCTTTAGTTAAACGTTTTGATAATTTAATTTTCACTTTATTTTTATTTGCTTGCACCGAAAAATCGTTTTAAAAACACCGAATTAAACCGAACCGAAGTTTAAAAAACCGAACCGAACCGAAATATTTTGATTTGGTATTTGGTGCACATTTTTTCAAAACCGAACACCGAACCGAAATTTAAGAAAATCGAACCGAAGAACCGAATGCCCACCCCTAGTTGATAGGTTTTTAAATATTGTATAAACGTTATTTATGTATTAATTTTATACGGTGTTTGGTTTGTAGGTTTAAAATGTTGTATAAAAATTATTCCTGCATTAGTTTTATACAATGTTTGGTTGTGTTTTAGTGAATCCACATAATTAATACTTACATAACTTATGAGGAAATCTATGTATAATTTTATGCAGGGTAGAAGGTGGAATAAGTTATGTGGGTATTAGTTATACATGGATTAAATAATATATTTACATATTTACCCTTATTAATTAACTTTTAATTTTTTTTAATTATGTGTGCTTTTAAAAAAGTTACTATTTATTTTTGTCTTGATAGTTGCTTAATTATTTTTAGTTTCTTTGCTTTATTTTTTATTAATTATTTTCTTTGGAGATAAGATAGTGCCGGTTAATTGTAATTAGTTCTTTACTTAGTTTCTTTGCTTTATTTTTTATTAATTATTTTCTTTGGCGATAAGATAGTGCCGGTTAATTGTAATTAGTTCTTTACTTAGTTTCTTTGCAACGCACGGCCAATACATGTATTATAATATTTTTAGTTATTTCTTATTTACTTAATTACTTATCCTATTCAATACAAATTACTTAACTTCTTTTAGTTATTTGTTATTTACTTTAGTGTTTTTAGCTATTGACATTTATTTAAATTTTAATGTGTTATTAAGATAGTTGTTTATTTTAATGGATATAATAAATATTAGCTCGCTAAACATTTTTGGAATTAAGAAATAAAAATTAGTTTACTGTATTGTAATTTGTACATAACTAAATCATGTATAACTAATACTATATAATTAAATCCTGCATAACTAAACCATGCATAATTAATACCTGCATAACTAAACCCTGCATAACTAATACCTGCATAACTAATACCTGCATAACTAAACCCTGCATAACTAATACCTGCATAACTAAACCCTGCATAACTCTAACCAGTAACCAAACGGCTCCTTAGTGTTTAACTTTGTCTTGTCTTGTGAAGTTTATTTACACTTAGATTCATAGATGAATTTTCCACATATTTGAAATTTCAGGCACTCTAACGTCCTTATTTTTCTGCCTTTGAAAGCTTGTAATGAGGAAATTACTGTGTAAAATGGTTTGGATCCATACTTGTCTAGGCCATAATCTTAATTTTGGATCCATACTTATCGAAGCCATAACCTTAAGTATCAGGAAATACAGAAAAAAATCTAAATGTACATCAAACATAATCTTTCAACCTTATTCATGTTCCACACTGCAAAATTCAGTAAACACGTGAGCTCTCTTTCACTATTTGTCATCTAAGTTTGCCCTTGGTAACCTCTGCTTGCACAAGTCATAGATAAGTCAGACATGGTATCCTTCAAACTATCTAGATTTTGGAACAATTACGAAACGTTTGAACTTGGAGACTGCCGACAGTTATCATTTGTCTGAAAAGAAATACTATATGTATTTAATAATAACAGTTTAACTATGCCATTGGTTTCAAGACTTGAACTAAGTTTCGCTGATTCTGTTGGTTTTGAAGTTGCCTTATTTTCCCTCTGAGAGGACCATCAAGTTTATGTAGTTCTTTTGAAGGACTTTGTTCCTTGCGATTTTGTATTTTTATGTACTTAGTTTCTTACATAACAATTCATTTAGTTACATTTGTACGTTGGAAGCATAATTATCAGTCTCTTCCTAGTTTGAGAACATCGATCCAGCCTTGTCAGTTTAATTGGCGAATGTGTTCTGTTGTGTTTCTTTGTGATCGTCTTAGCAAATTTGATCTTGAATGAAAATAGTTTTTCCTGCTTTGACTAAAGTTCTAGCGAAACTTTAAACTCAATCTCATGTGAATCTGTGATCAGGGTTTTCTTGAAAGGCGAATTTGCCATCCATTCAAAGCAAAAGTAGATGTTCAACTCATTTACAATTCATCTCGAGCTACTGTTATGAGCACTGATTCTTTTGTATTGCAGCTAACATATTTGACATGAAAAATGTGGGCGTGGCGACCCCTACGTTAGAAGAATGGTGCCAGTCTTAAGGATCAATAGAAGTGGTGGCTAAATCAGGTGCAAAGATATCTTTAACATGTTTGTTTTATTGTTGTAAGCTTATACATATGTAATAGAAATAATATGCAACATGTTCAGACATGATCTCTATGTTCATCTGTTGGATTCAATCTGTTTTATTATTTTCCTTTGTACATAGGCTGTGTGTTCCCCATGTGAGTTCTCAAAATTTTCATTTGCCCAAGTAGAAATTTTATTGTATTTAAATCAAAGTGAGTTCAACAGTTGAGATATAGCCATTTTCCTTGACATTCTGAATCAGATCAACAAAGTGGGTACCCATGTACTTTTGGTAACAAAATATTGAGAAAAAGTACTCTATCAGAAAAATATTGAGAAAAGAGTACTACCAAAAGGTGCAGAGAATAAAATTACCTTTTAGAAATGGTACCTTAATCTAGTGACCTGCCTGGTGGGCATGGTATTTGAAAATTTTGATACTGTAATTTCGGTGTTCGATTTTTAAAACATTATATTATTACCATATCAATTTAATTCGGTATGGTTTGGTATTTTGAAGTTCGGTTTCGATATTCTACGGTATGGTAAATCGGTAACCATAGTTTGTTCAACTTCAACTAATATATAATTATATAATAGAGTAATGACTTCGACAATTAAAAAAAGGTCTCAATTGTATCATACTAATACATTAAACATGTAGAAATATATGTTCATAATAAAGTACAAACAACTCTTTTTTTTAATCAATTACATTTCAATCAACTCAATGCTAGAAAACTTAAAAAATTGAACCTATAAAGTTCAAATTTTAAATTTGTCTCTAAATTTTATTGTCCTCTTCTTTTATTTTGTTGATCATTAGGCTACACTTATAGGTGCGCCCCACTGTTTCGTATCATCTACGCAAAACACAACAGTGCGAGCGAAAATAAATTTTGCCGGTCACGAGTGTTGGTAACATAATTCTACCCTAGGGGCCTCCCAAGTAGGGGCCTCCCAATTCATTTGACTAAAAAGTTAACTTGAGGCCTGGCCGATGATTGCTTGGGCCCGGTTAATTGATTTGTCCTCCCGATCATCTAATATACTTTATCTTCAATGCTCATGGATCTACGAGTTCATACAAAAAATGGCTTGCAGGATTTCGAATTCAGTTGGGATGTTGGATTTGTCTTAGTTGGTTTTCAAAGGAAAGACACTCAAGATTCTGTATATTATTTGTCAAGATTATATATAAATATTTTTTGATTAATATATTTTTCTTACATATCGAACACAAAAAAATAAGTGTAGAAAAACATTTTTTATGATTTTTTTTTTCTTCATATCGAACCCACCCAAATTGTACTGTTAGCTAGCATTTGAAGATACATTTTGGATCAGATTTTGAAATTTGATCTTCAAAAATTTATTTAATCAAGAAACTAGATCAGATTTTGAAACACCGTCTTCAAATGTCTGTTTAACTATGAAATTTGATTAGATTTTGAATCTTTATCTTCAAAATTTTGTTTCACCGTGAAATTTGATGAGATTTTGAATCTTTACCTTTAAATATCTATTTGATCATGAAAGTTGATCAAATTTTGAAAATTTATATCCAAAATATTTTCAACTTTCCAAAAATTAGTTTTAGAAATTTCACTTCCACTTGTAAAATATATGTCCAAACATAATTTTAGTTTTCAAAAATTCAAATTTTCGACTTCAAAATTTATGATAAATGAAAGCTAAAAAGTTTAATTGAAAGCTTAGACGAATTAATAGGTTTAACTACCTGAGTTTTAATTTCAAAGTAGTAAAATAAAAGGATATACGACTGACTTTTTCTCCTAATTAATACGAGTCCAGAGTTGAGATAGAAAACGTTCTTGCTTCGTCTCCATTTAATTGTCCTAATATTTTTTTTTGTTTTTTATTTATTTAATTGTCCTAATTTGATCTGACATAATTATTGTACTTTAACTACTCTTATGAGTTTTAATATAATAGAGTTAGTAGCTTTTAACAGGAACATATGATCTAAAAAGTTTCTTCTTCTTTTCTTCTAGAACAGAAAGATTAGTTAAAATCACAAGCCAAAAACCTACATTATCAAGTGGTAATTGTTTTATAAATTCATTTTTATTTCTCATGAATAATACGTGTATCTATCTCTGAAATGGTACAGTTAAATTTATAGACATGACTCAAAAACATACGGGTTAATATGATCAAAGTATCAAATTTGTATATTTTAATTTGCTTGATCAATGTGAACAAGACACAAAATATCAATTTGAATAGAAATAACAAATAAAATTAGTTTGAAATTAGGTGCTGGTAGTTGAAATAACAAATAATGATTCGACGATGTACAATAAATGACTAAAAGACTATTAACACGATACCAAAACTCTAGTGTGAGTGTAATTGCTTGTTTCCTCGAATTATTGCTGAAGAAATATCCTCGAAACTTATCTTATCCTATGTTTCACATGTCCTTTCCTTATGGTCTAACCCACCATTTTTATCCTATACAATGTGAAATAAAGAATGATGCGTCAAACAGAGTTGGAGTCAGAATTTTAAGTTTATGAATTTGAAATTTTAATTTTTTTTAAGATTATTTTATTCTAAATTAATAATTTGTAGATATTTAATAATTTTTTATTATAAATTTAAAACTTAAATAAAAATTAATGAATTCGACTGATCACGTAATGAAACGCACGGACCCACCACTAGTGTCAAGGGCTGCCTATCTTTAAAAAAATAATTGGTGAAACATCACTAAAGTCAGAGTAGCCACATTTTTTGAGTCAAAAACTTGAGAAATAGTAGTTAGGTTGATGGGATGAGATTTGACATGCTGTCTTATTTTTTTGTATGGCAAAAGATACATTCACACTAGAGTCAACAACTATTAAATATTCGTGTTCCGACAACACGGTAAAACGCTCTACTTTCCCACTTCCCTATCATAGTCAAAACTCAAAACTAGAGAAGGTACAATTTTGAATATTATTATCCTAACACATGTGAAATTTCATCAAATTACAGTATGAATATTAATAGGATACTGGTGAGACTATTTCAGTTTCGAGCTTTTGTTATAGAAAAAATTCTATTGGGAGCGTCATCCTCGAAAGGATCCTACAGTGCACGGGTTTGGATTTAGTAGGGATACCAATGCGAGCTCCGTACACTGGATGATAAATCAAAAAATGAAGAGTGATAAATTACAGTATGAATACATATAAAATTAGTTTATGAGTCTAATTCAATTCTAAAAGCTAGTTCAAAGGAAGGGAGAATATTCAAGTCTTATAAGGAGCCGCATTATCAATTTTGATTTCAAAGGTCCGACATAGGGTAAGATGTAAAATTAGGTTTTGAACCTAACTCACACTTCAAAAGCTAGTTTTAAAAAAAGCAGGATTATTCAAGTCTTATAAGGAGTACACCTATCTCATTAACCATCAATATGAGACTTTTGTCATTCTTCAATTTATAATAAAAATACGAAAGAACTCAATATATAATGATCGATTTACAAAAATAATCGCAACGAAAAAAGATTAAATTTAGGCCTATTCCCTTGTTATATTATTTGAATCATTTTATTTTTACTTTATATATTGAAATATTACTGTAGTAGTTACTCCCATTTACTAGCTATTGAGTTTTTATAGTTTCACACATGAATCAAGTTCTATTAAGTACTAAACCAAATAGTTTTGTGGTTAATCAAAGTCAAATTAAATAAGCCACTAGGATTATGTCACGTGCCAAAGTTATGTGGCGATCCAAGTCAAATTAAATTAGCCACTATGATCATGCCACGTGTAAAAGCTATGTGGCAATCCAAGTTAATGCGATTTGTGGACGGACAATAGTATATAACTCAAATATAAAATAAAAAATCAAATATATACACATGTATTGTTGAAAATAATTTATATATATTTGTTATATTTAGAATTTAAATATACCTTTTTCATTGTATTTTAACATAAATTTATTTTTAATTTTGACGAAAAAATACATGACAAACTAATAATCTATATCGATTAAATATCTTGTTTCCTTAAAAACCCGCATGTTTAATAGTATACCCCTTACTTTTACTTACATGCATGAATTTCGTTATAGTACTAAAAACATGCTAGTACAATTTCTTTTCTTTTCCTTTTTATCCAAAATTAAGAATAAATTTGTATTCACTTATAATGAGAAAAATATGTTTAATCGGAAATAAAATTAAAATGTATTTAAATTATTTTTAACCATTATGAATAACGTCATGGTGGGTCATGTAGTAGCACGTGGATATGGTGAATTCTCTCCACGTGTACTGTCTTCTTCTTTCTTTTTTTTTCCTAAATTCCAACAATTAAATCATGCGTCCGCAATAATTACTAAGGACAAACGGTAGGCCCAACTTACAAACTTCCTTTATCTACTTTCACATCTATCCTTCAAAAAATTAAAACATAATTTATTTTTAATTAAATATATTATATTTAAAAAATAAATAAAATATTTTTTAAATTTTTAAGATTACCAAATTAATACTCGATAAAAGATGGTGTTTGTTCACTTAATTAAGTTTTAAAAAAATTGAAGTAGAATTGATGATTACATAGATGGATTCATGATTATAGCTTATTTTAAGGATTTTAACATTTGAATTTATTGTATTTGATGTTAAAATTTCATATTTATTATTTGTTTATAACTTTCATATAATTTTACTCCTAAATTTGTTTCTTTTACTAAAAATATTAAGTTCGAATGAACGTGTCATAAATCGCTGTCTCCGTCAACAAATAATCATAAAATGCATGTATTCACTCCGTACACATATTTTCTCATACTATGAATATGTACTACTTTATTCATCAATTTGAACTGTTATTATTTGTCTACATTTACTTTAGCACAATCCGTAAAAAGATATAAATAAGTAATTTTATTGTTATCTTTGTTAATCATAAGATATCGAGGTGAAATGTCATTATCCTTGTTAATGATAGAATGTGTCATACTCATTACAAATTTTATAAACTTGTTCACACTTTAAAAAAGAATTCATTATAAGAGTAATATATAATTAATTTTACCTTAATTTTATAACTTGATAAATAATTTGGAAGAGTTATTTTTAGTAATATAGACTATTAATTTTAATAATAAAGATAAAATAAATATAAAATAATAAATTATTCTTGATTTTATAAATTAAACAAATATTACTAAATTTTTATTTAAATATAGCAAACAAATAAAAATGAACGGAACAAGTAAATGATAATATTGCTTCCTATAGTAGTGCTGTTTTGTCTGCGACAAATCGATCATTTTAACAGCCATAAATTACGGATGAAATGGAGCACTAATTAGAGTTTTCACATTTATAAATTATTTGATAGTTAGAACTATATTTTTACTTTTTCACTTGGTGTTTGTTATTCATGTTTGCTTCACAATATTTAAATTAAAGTTCAGTTAAATTCAAATTTTGCGTCGAAAAATCCACATTAAAGGAGTATAGCGTTTCTAATAAATGCGATTATGTACTTAGAAAGACTCAATTTGAAAAGTGAGGAGATATTTCACACGACGTTTTGTACACGTCCACTTCTGATGACGGCCAAACGCATAATAATTTGATTGTCGTACAATAAATTTATTTTGTCAAATTCTATATGTTTTTTATGTTTGATGTTTTTACCAAAATATGGGCGACCAACATAATGTGACAATTGACAGCGCACTACTTTTAATCATTCACAGAATTTTTAGCCCCAGCTTCAAAAGTGAGCTAGTGAGAAAATGCAATGTTTAAATTTTTCTTTGGTGGGTGAACGAAATATCATCTTTTAAAGAATATTATTTTTTCTATTTTAATTTATATGATTTTTTTAATTAATTAAAAAATAAATGATATATTGCTATATTTAATAATAATTTCATTTTAAAACGCTCATTTTATCTTTAATGAAATAATTTATAGTATGTAAATATTTATGACTTATTTTAGATTATAAATTTCAAAAGTCTTTCTTTCTTTCTTAAATTTTGTGTTAATTAATCAAAGTACATAACAAATTGAGACAGAAAAAGTATGTAATTTATGCAAGTATCATGGAGGTGTAGGTGAGGTAGTGGAGATGAAGGCCTCGAGGCTAGAATTTTTATTAAGGATATTTAAAATAAGATAAAAATATTTTGATTTACATATGCAATATTATTTTCTATATGTATTATATAAATGTTCAAGTGGCAATCCTTGAATATATTTAGCTACCCTAATGGATGGGAGGTGAAAATAATATGGGTTGAAAAATAGAAAGGACACAATGTGTACAAAATGTCACTTATAAAATTTACTTTTCTTATTTTCAATAATAAAGTCATTTTCAAGAAACTTTTTTTTTTAATATTTTCAAAAATTAGAAGTATCATCCTCCATATCAAACACACATGTCAGAGTTTTTTTTATTTTCATTTTATTATTTATAACAAACAATTTTTTGTTATAATAATAAAATTTATTAATCCTTAATAAGGAGAAGTACAAATAAAGAGGGTAGTTTGATATAGAGTCGAAGTATGTGCATAAATAATAAACGATAAATACTTTAAATTATCATATGAACACTTAATTAAGTTATAATTAAGGGTAGAATATTAAGGTAAAAATGAAAGGGTAAACTAAGACATGACCACGTGTCCCACCAACCAAGAGATATTTTTATTCCCTCAAAATATGGGTATCATGTGAGTAAAGTAATCATTGATTTAGCTCACATAAACAATAATTGCACTCCTTATTTCGATAACGTTAGCTTCACATGACATTATTATAAGTGTTTCCTAATTTATTTTATTTAAATTTTTTGTTTATTTAAAAATAAATCTGATTTAGTAATTTTTTAATTTAATATCCTATATTTAGTATATTAAAATCATAGATAAAAAATATTTGACATATTATACATATTTTAATTTAAGAATATCAAATATAAAAGTCTTCTACACTCTCTTAAACTTTAGTAACAAATAAAAATGAGACAATTAAATTAAAACAAAGGGCATACTTCTTTCACCTTGATTTACATTTTTACTTTTCGAGAGTTTTTTTTGGAATCCAAGGATAACCCGCAACCGCTACATCCTCTATCACCACCTCTGCCCTTCGGGTGAGCACTTTAAATAAATTAACTTAAGATAATTAAAATTTAAATATTTTTAAAAGTATACAAGAGTACGATAACTATAAGTGCAGTTCGTCTCATGTCAATACAATGAAAAACATATATTCTTAAAAATTTATACCCATTTCTGTTTTTTCTAGTTATTATGTATTTATGGTGCGTTTTTTGAATTTTTTTTGACTAACTTTTAAAATTAAATTAAATGATATTAATTTTATTTTTTTAATAAAATTTTAAATATTCAAAAATTATAAATAAAAAATATAAATTAAAAAGAGACAAATATAAAGGAATGAAGGGAGTATAATTTAAAACTCGTGGGAGATAAATGTCACCTAAATTGAAATAAGAAAAAGTATTTATAAATGATGAAAAATTATTTTTTAAATTGGTATTGGTAGTATTTCACAAATCTATACATTATTTTGAAATTTAAATTACTAGGAAAAACTTTAAGTTAAAAATAAGTCCCCGAAAATAAAAGAAAAGAAAAGTCCATCACGATACTTATTTCACTAGAAAAAGACATAACAGTCAAAGAGTTCCCACTTACATTCATGCATTGTCGAAAAAAAAAAAACTTCCTTCGTCATATAGTATAGTATATTAATTTTTTAATTAATATAATACTTCCTTCGTCATAAAGTATAGTATATTAATTTCTTAATTAATATAATACTTAATAATAAACATAAATAGAGTAGTTCCAATTTCTCAAGTTCCAAAGAAGAATAGATAAACAGACACGTCACTATTCATCAGTTGTCAAGTCAAATGTCACCTCTGAATAATCCCAACATATATATTATCATTGTGTCACGCTTCTTCTATATCTACCCTATATTCCCTGCCGCTTTCTGGATCGTTTAATTTGGCATAATTTTTTTTTTTTATATGGCTATGTTTCATTAGATGCAAAACAAAAAAAAAACTGATTACGTTTTTTAATATATTGAGTTATCAATTTTTCATGGGTTAATTGAATAATTTGATAATAACTTAATAAATTTTATTAATATAATTAGGTATATAAAGTCAAAATTTAATTTCATACTTTCATTTATAAGTTTCTTAAACTCTCAACTATTCTATAAAGTGTTATTGTTGAATTTTGAGTAAGATATAATTTATCAACTCATTTATATGTTTATTTGCCCTGTCATTTATTTCTAAATGAAAATAAAAAAGATTTTCTTGAAATTGTAATAGTCTAATCGATAATCGAATCAATTACAATTAATAATTTATAAGTTAATATTAATAATTTTATAATAATTTAATGTATTATAAACTGATAACTAATAAATCAAATTAATAAATTTCAAATCGAATCGATACCCTATTTCTCTCTTAATATAACGTGAAGGTTATGGAGAGGAATTATTATTTTTAGACTAAATCTTGGTATTCTAGTTCATATTATCTCTATTTTTAGAAGGAAGGTTGTAGTTTACTCTAACCAATACCTCATTATTCATGAAGAGATAAATCTCATATAGACATTTTGTAATTTTCCTCAATACTGTAGTGTTAACACCTACAGGAATAAGTTTTCTTTTTTACTTTATTTTATCACATCACCAAATAACATGACAAAAATTTGATAAAGTTATAATATAATAGTGATTATCCTTTGAGAACTTTAGAAGTAAAAAAACAGATTATTGGGAGCATTGGATTTCTTTTTAATTCAAAGTCAAAGATATGAGCTTTCATCAATATTCTAAGATATATATTTTCATAATATTAATATGAAGATATGTATAATTTATGATATTATTTATATAATTTTAAATATTTAAAATTTTATTTTAAAATCTCAAATTAATATAATTTAATTTAATTTTTAAAATTAATTAAATTAACTCTCAAAAAAAGCAAACATAAGAATTATTAGAAAGAAAAAAGGCAATAAAAATCTTTAATCACGTGTTCAACTAGGCGGTCAAAAGTAAACTAGCAATGGTTAATTATTGTAAGATCCTTTTGGAACATAAATCATAATCATCTTTTAAGTGCCTTTTTAATACTTCGTTAATAAACTAATTAAGTACAGTAATCTCAAAGACTCCATTTCTGTATTTCTTTTTCTAAGACAGGTAAGTGTAATTTTCATGGTGACTCTACTATTTGAACTGAAATTCACCAAAGAGGAAAACCTTAAGTTTAATTAAACACGTAATTCGAAAATACGGAACACTTCTAAATTTTGTAATTTTAATCATTTATAGTGTTGGAATTTAGGAGTTTCTTTTTAACATATTAACACAAAAATTAAGAGTCTGTTTGGCCATAAAAATATTTGAATAAAATTTGAAAATTAGTGTCTGATCATATATTTTATTATTACTTGGTAAATACTATATTTAGTAAACATTCAAAGTTCTCAAGTTCTAGAAAAAAATAACAATTTGTCCAAATTCTAGTATATGAGATTTTTTAAAATTTAAAAATCACCTCAAACTTTTATATTTTATAAAAACACTTATCATTTATAGTTTTGGACTAAATTTCATTCCTAGTTTGTTGTACAAACTTTATTAACTGTTATATACATATTTTGTACAAATTTTATCTGAGCTTACTCTCCGAAGTTACTTCCAATTACAAATAGTAATAGTAGTTTTTTTGTAAACAAATCAATGGTATAAATTGTGTTCGTTGTAATCACTTTTCATGGAATATTTTTATTATTAAATAATAATACAAACTTATGGGTATTTTAATTAATTTTTAAAATTTATGTGTATAAATCATATTTTTTGAAAAAAATATGATATTTCTTCCAAAATCTATAATCAAACACATAGTAAAACTTCAAAAATAACTTATAAAAAATATTTAGAAATTTGCAACTAAGCGCTAGCTAAGACACATAAAGAAATAACTTGTCAAAAATATTTGAAAATTTGTAACTAAGCGCTAGCTAAGATACATAAAGAAATAACTTGTCAAAAATATTTAAAAATTTGCAGCTAAACACTAACGAAGACACATTAAAAATGAAATGAGTACTATTACACACAAACAAAATGTTTTTTATTATAAAAAAAGAAGAATAAATTTATAATCAAGTAAGAAAGCGCATAAGTATGTCAAATAGATAGTTTGCAGACAATTTTCTCAAACTTTCCAGAAAGCTAACAACTTATAAGTTATAAGTAACTCAAGTAGCTTCTAAAATGCTTTACTAATTTCTTAAAAAATCTCACGACAATTTTTTTCATCTATAAATAAAAAGTTAAATTAGTTCATTTGTATGATTTCGACAAAAATATATTTTTTTCCTTTTAAGTTCTTTAGCTACTTTTTTTTTAATTAAAAAAGAAGTGAAAACGTGTGGGAAGATAGATAATGGGACCAGCAGTGACAGTCCGGTAGAAAAAAAATGCAACATTTCACACGGAAACACAAACAAAATACTCTTTCACAGCCTGTTTGTTGTGGTCCATGTTACAAATAAGAATTATTTTACCTTCATTTTTTTTATACATATAAATGGGAAGAGTTACAGAAATAGAGTATGCGATAAATAGTCATGCTTTTTTCTAGCATTTGCTAAAAAGCAGCTATATCTACTTCTCATCATTCTTGTGTGTCTGTAGATCCAGTTTTTCAATTTTTCATCCCTTTTCCCCTTTTGACTTTGTGTTTTTCACTTCCACTTTCATCCTCAATTCCTCTGCTTGATTACTTTCAGTAGGTGAAGTGATGGAGCAAGAGATGACAGACTTTGTTCCTTTAGGTCTAGGATCTAAACTGGAGGATACAGAGAAGCAAACTTCTTCTCATTCTTCTCCGATTCCAATTAAAAGTAGAAAAAAGGGTGGATTAATTACTATGCCTTTTATCATAGGTACTTACTACTTCAAAAATTTTGGGATTTCTTAAAGAGTTTTTGTGTTTGCTGCTTTTAATTAAGTTTAATTTGAATTGTTTCAGCAAATGAGGCCCTGGAGAAAGTGGCGAGCTATGGGCTTTTACCGAATATGACATTTTATCTGATGAGAGAATACAGGATGGAGGTTACTGCTACTCAAAATCTTCTGTTTTTCTGGTCAGCTGCTACCAATTTTTTGCCTATTGTTGGAGCTGTTGTTGCTGATTCATATCTAGGTCGATTCCTTGCTATTGGCCTGGGTTCAATCTTCAGTTTCCTGGTAATTAACACTAACTTAAAACTAATCTCTTGCTAATTACTTACTTAGTGTTTTAAAGTTGACTCTTTCTTCTTGTTGTTGTCGTTTCGATTGAGGAACTGCTTGATCTGATAGAGGAGGTGGATCTAGAATTTTTTATTTTATGATTTAATGAATCTTAAAAGTACGACTTCAAGTATTAATAGTATTTTATTTGCTATATATGTAGATAGTAACTTTTTCAAAATGGAGTAAATGAGTTTTTGACTAGTTTCAAAAATGAAATGACTTTTTCAGAGCTCAAGGACGTATTAGCTATTTCCCCCCCTTAAATATTCGTCTGTGTTTTTCAACTGTCTCGCTTTAAGAAGAATTTGACAAATTACTCTATAATTAATGTCATTAATTAACTTTTTAAAAAAGCATCACATCTAAAAGTTTCATTTATTTTAAACTCAAGGGAGTATTTAATAAATTGTTTAAAACAAATAATATTTTTTTTTGAGTAGAAGCTACTTTCTCAAACCCATATTTGAGCTTCTACATCAGCCCCTAATCCCTATGGCGATCCACTATTTATTTACTAAACCAATTTTGTGTTTAATTTGAAATTTATTTACTTTTATAATTATATCTTAAGTTTAACTTTTGTGTTGGCTTAATAATTAAGTTTTTTTTGGGGTTTAATATCATGGAATCACCGCTTGTCTAATTATAAAAAATAATTAAAGATGTGTAAGTTTTGTCCGTTACACTAACAATTTTTAATTTTGCTTTGTTTTTTCCACTTTAATATATTTCTGAAGGAAGTGCTAATCCTTACTACTCCCTACTTTAGAACTTCCTAATCCTGACAAATATTATAATTTTTTTTTTTGTTATTACCGTCGGAGGATCCAATGTAGTCTAAAGTTTTCAAAACTACTATCCTTATTATCATATTAGCTGCTGCAAATAATTAATTTTAAGATAACTAATTTAACCACAAAATTTTTAATTAGATAAAGTACCCTTAGACCAACGGTAAGGTTGTCTCTGACTAATAGGTCATTGTAGAATCAACCATTGATGCTTCGAGAGGGTAGATTGCTTACATTTACACTCCTTTGGGCATCAGGAATGCTTTGTGTACCGGACTTTTGTTTTAGTGACTTTTTTGAGTGTGTACACGATAAATGAGTTCAGTCTGTTGATTATACCTTATATCTGGCTATGCCCATAAGGCAAAGGATTGTAGTTAAACTTACCTACTTGTAACACTTCAATTTCCTCTTTGTCGCAGGGAACATTTGTGTTGTGGTTAACAGCAATGATTCCGAAAGCAAGGCCTCCGCCTTGCAATCAAGCAGGACAGGTTTGTAAATCTACAACGGGATCACAATACGTGCTCTTGGTTTTCTCGTTTCTGCTTATGTCAATTGGTGCTGGAGGTATAAGACCGTGTTCTTTAGCCTTTGGTGCTAACCAGTTTGACAAGGGAAGTAATAATCCGAACAAGCAAACGGTGTTGGAGAGCTTCTTTGCCTGGTACTATACTTCATCCATAGTCTCTGTTCTGATTGCCCTGACGGGTATTGTTTACCTTCAAGACAGACTGGGGTGGAAAATAGGTTTTGGAGTTCCTGCAATCCTAATGTTCTTAGCAGGGCTGTTTTTCTTCCTTGCTTCTCCGTTTTATATCAAGCCAAAGGTTCGCTCAAACGTGTTTGCCAGCTTTGTAAAAGTAATTGTCGTTGCCTTCAAGAATAGGAAAGTCCAGTACCCCAATCAGAACTCTGGTTACCATCACAAAAATGGTTCAGGACCTCAAGTGCCAACGGGGAAATTGAGATTCTTAAACAAAGCTTGCATCATTAAAAGCCCTGAAGATGTTAAGCCAAATGGAGTTGCTGCCAATCCATGGAGCCTATGCACAGTGGAGCAAGTTGAGGAGTTAAAAGCCCTTATTAGAGTCATACCATTGTGGTCGACGGGGATCATGATATCAATAAACTTGAGCCAAAGTTCATTCCCACTACTACAAGCTCAATCCATGAATAGACATCTAACTAAAGGATTCCAAATTCCAGCAGGGTCATTTGGGATGTTTTTGATGATTGCTTTAACAATTTGGGTTTTTCTCTATGACCGTGTGATGCTTCCATTGGCATCAAAGATCAAAGGAAGACCAGTTCGTCTAAAACCTATAGTGAGAATGGGACTTGGCATATTTGTCTCTTGCATGTGCATGGTAGTCTCTGGTATCATCGAACATGTTCGAAAAAGAAAAGCAATCAATCAAGGGCTGTTGAACAACTCTCAGGGTTTGGTGGAGATGTCAGCATTGTGGCTCATTATACCAAACAGTTTAAACGGGATTGCAGAGGCATTCAGCGCGATCGGTCAGACAGAGTTCTTTTATTCGGAACTCCCAAAGAGTATGTCAAGTATTGCATCAGCTCTTTTAGGACTGGGAATGGCAGTAGCAAATCTTTTAGCAAGTGTGATTTTGAGTGCTGTGGATAAGTACACCAAAGGAGAAGGTAAAGAAAGTTGGGTTTCAAGCAATATCAACAAGGGACACTATGAGTATTACTACTGGCTTCTCGCTGTATTGACAGCTTTCAATTTGCTTTTTTTTGTGGCTTGTTGCTGGCAATATGGACCCTCTGTTGATGTTGACATCACTACGAGAATGATGGATCCCAGTGACGATGAAGATGATGATCCTCCACAGCAGAATAAATCTAGCTAGACCTGATTTGAATTCCTGCTAGGCTACTCTTATTATATTTGTTTATACATAGTACTAGTGTTTATACAGAATTGCTGTTACCTTTTTATTTACGACTAGTATATTATATAATAGAATTTGCCTAATTCGTTCGTTTCAGTCCCCAAATTATGTTTGTTTACCACACTTAAATTTTAAATTGGGAGGTAATAATATATATACTTATTGTATGCGATAAAGCTAATGTAAATGATGTGTGTCATTCACTTAGCAAAGTTTGGAACAACTCACCTTTCCCATAGCGTTGTGAGGCAGCGAGTTCAACACAAACAGGTGAGTAGGTATCTGTAACAAAGGTTGAATGACAAAACTTAGTTTAATTTGACTAAAATTGACTTTTTAAAAGTGTATAAGTTAAAAACAGATTATTTGAAGTAATAGAGAAAAATATAAGTTTAGTATCTTTAGCAGGTTTAGGTAAAGAATACTTCTCCAGCCATTTCACGAAAACTTGAAAATTATCTTACAGAGAGAGAAAATTAAATGTTTAATTAAAACCTTAGTTTCAAAAGATAATATGATTGAATTAAATTATACAATTTTCTTTTTTAGAGTTAAATGATATGAATTTTGATTAGTATTTTAAAATTTATTTTTTCATATATTAAAAAAACTATATTTTATAGTACTTTTCATATAATTTTGTAATACCTAAAATTTTATTTTATAATAGCAAATTAATATAATTTAATTTAACTTTAAAAATAAGTCAAATCGACTCTCTCTAACACGACTTAAAAGAAACCGAGGGAGGAAAAATCCTCACGAGGTCAAACTCAGCTGGTCAAAATAGTAGTAATGATTAATTATTGTAAGATGCTTTTGGAACATAATCATCTTTTAAGTGCCTTGTTAATACTCCTCTAATAAACAAATTAAGTACAGTAATCTCAAAGACTAATTTTCTTGGCTACTCTACTTGTATAATTACTTATTGAACTGAAATTTACCAAAGAGGAAAACCAAACCAAAATGGAAGTGTTTGAGACATGCATATTTTTCTACAAGTGTTGATAGAAAAATAACAAGCTTTCTTATTTTGTTTTGTGTATCGTAGTTTGATTAATCACATAATCATAAAAGGATCCGGTGCGATAAATAAGACTGCTTCTCTTTAATAAGGAATTTTGAATTAAACTTTGGACATGTAAAATTGTTTTGATAGGGAGCGATTCTACGCGGTATGAATTTTAATTAGTTGGACTTTAATGGAATAACAAAACCTTTCACATGGAATCACAAACAAAATCCTCTTTCCCCAGCCTGTTTGTTGTAATCAATGGCACAAATTAAAATAATTTTAGTTTCTTAATTTTTCTTATAAATAAATGGGAAGAGATATAGAAATCTGTGATGATGAGTCATGCCCTTTTCTTGCATTTGCTAAAAAGCAGTTCCATCCTCTCTCCACTCACTTTTCTGAGTCTGTAGATCCAGCACTTTTCAATTTTTATCTTTTTTTTCCCCCGTTTTGGCTTTGCGCTTTTTATTTATTTTTTACTACTTTCATCATCAATTCTCTACATAATAACCTCCAGTAGGTGAAGTGATGGAGCAAGAGATGGCAGAGTATCTTCCTTTAGATCGAGGATCTAAAATGGAGGATTCAGAGAGGCAAACTTGTTCACATTCTTCTCCGATTCCAATTAAAAGTAGAAAAAAGGGTGGATTAATTACCATGCCTTTTATCATAGGTACTGAACTAGTTCAAATATTTTGGGGATTTTTTTAGAGTATTTGTTGTGTAATTAAGTAAGTTTATTTTTGAATTGTTTCAGCAAATGAGGCACTGGAGAATGTGGCCAGCTATGGGCTTTTACCAAATATGACATTTTATCTGATGAGAGAATACAGAATGGATGTTACTACTACTCAAAATCTTCTGTTTTTCTGGTCAGCTGCTACCAATTTTTTGCCTATTGTTGGAGCTGTTGTTGCTGATTCATATCTAGGTCGATTCCTTACTATTGCCATTGGTTCCATCTTCAGTTTCCTGGTAATTAACGCTAACTTAAAATTAATCTTTTGCTAATTGGCGTTTTAGAGTTACCGATTTCATCTTCGTCTTCTCGTTTGGATCGATCTTATGGCTATTCGAAGGCAGAGCTAGAATTTTAATTCTATGATTTAGTGAATCTTAAAAGTACTGCTTCATTGGATTCTGAATTTACGAGATATATCAATTTTAGAATTTTGTAAATCTTTACCGCTTCAACTATTAATAACTAAGTTTTGAACTTTTACTATATGTACCTAGGGGTGTGCAAAAACCAAACGATCGATAAATCGAACCGAAAAAAGTGCTATTGTTTTACCTATACATAAATATTAAATATTAATCTTAATACCTTACTAGTAACTGTCTTTGTCCTTAGACTTCAATTTACACTTCACTGTGAATTTGAATTCATAACTTCACATTATACAAAATGTCAAAACTTAAATTAAGAACCTATTTCTCTCAATTTATCTTTGTGTTACACTTGTATAGCTCTTTTCATATTTGTTATTATTGTTTCTATTTTATGAGCATTTATAAAGTTACATTATTGTCTTGTCGCGTCAAATTTATTAGAGAAGTCATATATTTATTTTATAAGCATTTTCTTATTGGTTAAACCGAAAATCGAACCGTTAAGGACCAGCACTGATAAATCGAAAACCGATTAAAAATATCTTATTGATTTGATTATTAGTTTAGCGTATTTCAAAACCAAAAACCGAAATAATAATATGTAAAACTGAACCGAACCGAACAGACCGATGCACACCCCTGTATACCTACTTTCGCCGATCCAATATAAATAAATTTATGACACTTTTTTTTAGTGTACAAAATGAAAAAGCTTTCCAAATATCAAATATGTATTGACTGAAGAATTTGTCAAATTACTTTCATACCCTTTATTTAAAGAAAATTTGAGAAGAATTTTGATCCTTCAAATAATATCGTTAATTAACTTTCTAAAGGTGTCACATCTAAAAGGTTTATTTATTTAAGAATGAAGGGAGTATTTCATAAATTTTTGTTTAACGTAAATATGCAAACCCAACTCATATTTGAGCTTCTACCCCAGCCCCTATGGCGATCCACTATTTCTTTACTTAACTAATTTTGTGTTTAGTTTGAAATTTATTAACTTTTACAACTAAATCTTAAGTTTAACCTTTTATGTTGGCCTAATAACTAAGTTCTTTTTTGGGTTTATTATTATGGAGCCACCGCTTGTCTATTTTAAAAATAAAAAATTAAAAGATGTACAAGTTTTGTCCATTACACTGTTTTTTTTTCACTTTTGTTAATGGAATTAAATATATTTCCGAAGAAAGTGCTAAGCCTTACTACTACTTTACAACTTCCAAATCCTGACAAATATTATAATTTTCAGCTTCGGTTATTACAGTCAGCGGATCCAATGTGGTCCAAAGTTTTGAAAATTACTGTCCTTAGTATCATATTCGCTGCTGTAAAAATATTTAATTTTAAGGTAACAATTAATTTTTTAATTAGTTAAGGTAACCTTTGGACCAACGATAAAGTTGTCTTGGACTTATAGTCATGGTAGAATCGACCACTGACGCTTAGATGAGGGTAGATTGCTTACATTTACGCTTCTTTGGAAATTAGGGATGCTGGTGTACTAGACTTTCCTTGTATTGAAATTCTATTGCTGTAAATGCCAATTTACCTACCATATCTAAGGACATAACCTGTTGATTATGCCCATAAGACAAGAGGTTTGTAGTTAACTTACCTACTTTTAACAATTTAATGCCCCCTTGTTGCAGGGATCAGCAGTATTGTGGTTAACAGCAATGATTCCGAAAGCTAGGCCTCCACCTTGCAATCAATCAGGACAGGCTTGTAAATCTACAACAGGATCACAATACGTGCTCTTGGTTTTCGCGTTTCTGCTCATGTCAATTGGTGCTGGAGGTATAAGACCATGTTCTTTAGCCTTTGGTGCTAACCAGTTTGACAAGGGAGGTAGTAATCCCAACAAGAAGACAGTGTTGGAGAGCTTCTTTGCCTGGTATTATACTTCATCCATAGTCTCTGTTCTGATTGCCATGACGGGTATCGTTTACCTTCAAGACAGAATGGGGTGGAAAATAGGTTTTGGAGTTCCTGCAATCCTCATGTTCTTATCCGCGCTGTTTTTCTTCCTTGCTTCTCCATTTTATATCAAGCCAAAGGTTCGCTCCAACGTGTTTGCCAGCTTTATACAAGTAATTGTCGTTGCCTGCAAGAATAGGAAACTCCATTACCCCAATCAGAACTCTGATTACCATTACAAGAATGGTTCAGGACCTCGAGTGCCAACAGGAAAATTGAGATTCTTAAACAAAGCTTGCATCATTAAAAGCCCTGAAGATGTTGCGGCCAATCCATGGAACCTTTGCTCAGTGGAGCAAGTTGAGGAGCTAAAAGCCCTCATTAGAGTCGTGCCATTGTGGTCAACGGGGATCATTATATCAATAAACATGAGTCAAAGTTCATTCCCACTACTACAAGCTCAATCCATGAATAGACATCTAACTAAAGGATTCCAAATTCCAGCAGGGTCATTTGGGATGTTTTTGATGATTGCTTTAACATTTTGGGTTTTTCTCTATGACCGCGTGATGCTTCCATTGGCATCAAAGATCAAAGGAAGACCAGTTCGTCTTAAACCTATAGTCAGAATGGGAATTGGCATATTAGTCTCTTGTATGTCCATGGTAGTCTCTGGTATTATTGAACATGTTCGACGAAGAAGAGCAATCAGTGAAGGGCTACTGAACAACTCGCAGGGGTTGGTGGAGATGTCAGCATTGTGGCTCATAATACCACACAGTTTAAATGGGATAGCTGAGGCATTCAACGCCATCGGCTCCACAGAGTTCTATTATTCGGAGCTCCCAAGGAGTATGTCAAGTATTGCATCAGCTCTTTTAGGACTGGGAATGGCAGTAGCAAATCTTTTAGCAAGTGTGATTTTGAGTGCTGTGGATAAGTATACCAAAGGAGAAGGGACAGAAAGTTGGGTTTCAAGCAATATCAACAAGGGACATTATGAGTATTACTACTGGCTTCTTGCTGTATTGACAGCTTTCAATCTGTTTTATTTTGTGGCTTGTTGCTGGCAATATGGACCCTCTGTTGACGTTGACATCACTATGAGGATGATGGAACCTAGTGACGATGAAGATGATTTGCTACAGAAGAATAAATCTAGACCTGACTTGAATTCCCGCTAGGCTACGCTTATTACATTGTTTATACATAGTACTAGTATTTATACAGAATTGCTGTTACATTTTTAACTACTTCTAGTATACTTATATTGTCAACTTCCTGTTAGCAGTAAACATGAAGCACAACTGTTACTAATTCCTAAAAGAAGATCATAACATCAGAGTTACCCTCCAACATTATAATTAAATAAAGAGCTTCTACCTTCATAGCTATATATGAGTTATACACTGAGTATACTTTATGATACACTCAAAAGCTGAAGATAATTTATGTATACATGAAATATACATTAACTATTCAATCTCGATCAACCAAAATTACCTCAATTTAGATATGAAATCTTTTCAAAAATAATTCATGCTTACGATACGTTAAGTTTCTTAGGAAAAAGGAAAAGAAGATGAAGACAAAGAACGAAGAAGCAGCAGTTGTCAAGTCAAATGTCACCTCTGAATAATCGTAACATATATATTATCTCTGTCTCACGCTTCTTCCATGTCTATACTTTCTTTCCTTTCTAAAGTTTCTATCGTTAATTTGACACAATTTTTTTTTTTAAATTGAAATTTTAAAATTTATAAATTAAAATAAATTTTAAACTTTTTTATGGCTACGTATTATTTCATTAGAAGCAAAAGAATTTTTTTTGTAAATTGCTATTTCTACTTATAAAAAACTATGACATTATAACTTTTAATAGTAGTATAATGTAAAGTTGTTCAAAATCAAACCGAATTAATAATTCGAATCGAGAAAAAAGTTATTAATTTTTTGTTAATGAGTTATTGATTTAGCGGCTTTGATAATAGTTTTAATTTTTTTTAATATCAGGTTATTAGTTCTTAACAAGCTAATCAATAACTCGATAATAAATTGATAAATTATATTTATATAATTTGGATATATAAAGTCAGGATTTAGTTTCATACTTTCATTTATAACTATCTCAAACTCGTGGCTGTTCTACAAGATTACAATATTTGTTTTGAACAAGATGTAATCTGTCAACTCATGTTTCATGATTTATTTGGTTTGTTACTTGTTTCTAAGTGCTTTACAATAATTTAAAAATTATAATATTTTAATGATTAAATCAATAATCAAATTGACTATGATCAAATAATTGATAAATTGATTATCAATATCTTAATAATTCTGCAACAATTTAATATATCTACAAATCGATAACTAATTAGTTAATCAAAATAAGCCGCCCTAATATAACGTGAAGGTCATAAAGATGAATTAATCTTTCTAGATTAAATCTTACTCCATCCGTCCACTTTTAATTGTCACGTTGCGCTTTTCAAAAGTCAATTTGACTAATTTTCAAAGTTAAATTAGATTACATTAATTTGATATTTTAAACAAAAATTTAGATATTCAAAAAATATACGAAAAGTACTATAAATTGCAATTATTTGCATATTAATATGATAAAAAAATACATCGTAAAATATTAGTCAAAATTCTTATCGTTTGACTCTAAAAAAAACCATAACAATTAAAAGTGGACCGAGGAAGTACCATTCTAGTTTATATTATGTCTTTTTTTTAGAAGGAAGGTTCTATTTTATACAAACCAATTCCTCATTATTTCGTAAAAAGACAAATCTAGAATAAAAGACGAATGCAATAAAAAGGCATGTGCCATTTTTGTTATTTTCCTTAATTCTGGAGTGATGGAATGATTCGGATTCTTATAATAGAATTTGTGTGGGGTTACATTTTTAATTTTTATTTTATGTATATTTTAGTTCAATTAAAGATGTAATTTAAGAAAATATGAACTATTTTAAATTTTATTTTCTTAAATATACCTAATACTGCAATTTAAGAGTTTCTTTTTTTAATATTTAAAAAACATAAATTAGAAAATGAAAAGAGTAATTTTACATGCAAAATTTATGATTAAAAAAAAGAGTATTATAAATATATTGTATCGTGAATGTTCATTTAAGACTACCACAATTTTTTGAAGAAATTTACACTTAGCAAGTAGTTTTTTTAAGCTGGTTCTTCAATAGGGCAGAATCACATAGGGACTCGGGATGTTCGAGCACTCATTAACTTTGTATTGAATTATATATATATCTATAGAAATTAAGAGGAATGTATAAAATTGAGCAACGAGCACCCATAGAATAAATTGTTTGATTGGCTAGTGGCTGCTTGTGGGTGTTTAAAGTCTTTTGTAAGAGTTTTGTGTTTAAACTCTTCTCTCCCTTACGCCTTATGTTATGTTGATTGTTTTTCTATTCTCTCACATGTCTTTTTGCTACTTTTCCTAAAATAAATTTATACAAATTAAACTTTTCCTTTTTCCTTTATTCAAAATAATATTTATTGTAATTTTTTTTATTTTTCTAGTTATAATGTTCAGATATGATTGTCTTTTTTATGATAAAATGTTAAATTTATGTACTTACATTTTTTAATTGGTAGCTAAGAGCTAGGTAGACGACGAAAAAATTACATTGTTTATATATGGTAAAATTCTTTGACTTTTTCATATGTTTACATTTTATAGTTTGAAGCGCCAAAGTAAAATTTTTAGGGAATACTACCTATCTAGACATATTTCACTATCATATATACATATTTTACCTCTACTTTAAAAATATTACATAGAATACCACTTTTTGATAAATATACCATATATTTTAAAAAGTTAAATCAGATACGCAATCCCTTTAAAAATGGTAGTGAATAATTATCTTAAAATTACGTCTCTTTAATTTGTGGGACATTAACAGTTCAAATTAATTTCTCTCTCTTCAATTCAATCGTTCCCTCCCCAATCCCAAAACAGGTTTGTAACTTATTCCCACTACCCCACGTATCCAACCATTACCCATTCTTTCTTAACCACTTCAATACACCTTTTGCATGTATTAAATTCATATCCAACTCTACATAATCAGCATTAGTTAAAGTGTCAAAGTAAGATTTTATTTAGTTATTCCTATTGTATATTTATTTTCAATCGTATAATGTATTTGAATCAATCCTTTAAATTTTTTTAGCCGATTGATTTTAGGGTTTTAACATTGTTTGAGTTTGTTATTTTTCCATTCCATTTTAATGGCTCATAATTTAAAAAATAGTATAAAAGGATACAACACTATAAATAGATACATGAATTCATTATCTCCTTATACATGCTTCAATATAACTAATTATACATGCTACCCAAATTATCGCTCATTCGAGATACATATTATTTATATGAGATACACAATATAAAATCTCTAGACATTTTTCTCATGTATATGTACCACATTATTTTCAGGGATAACTTTTAACAAAATATACACAAAATTCATTTCTCTTAAACATGAGGTCGTTTAGTTGTCCGAGATACACTATAAAATTATGTCACATTTATTTTCATGTATCTGCTCAACATTATTATATTGGATACACGCATAATAAGATACACATGTTTTAAACTCCATTACTTATAAACATTAGACCATTACTTTAAATAATGTGATAAAAATTATTTGTTCGAGATACATATTATTTCTCCGAGATACATATTATTTGTCCGAGATACAGTCATGTCGTCACCCCCAACTTGAACAATTGATGTATCTGGCTCAAACGCAATTTCACCATTAATGCTACATCCAAAATTGTGATCTTTTGTTGTTATGCACAATGGATATAACCCGCAATTTGTTTGACGTCTTTTCAATTCCATAAAAAACCTCATGCCCATCTCGTTTCGAATTTTCATTGGAGTTAGATTTGCCTTTCATCGTGTATCTGATCTCCATCCTTTTTCGAGTACTATTGATTCCTAATTGTTTTGAAATACCATCCACTAGATCGTTGTAGTTTGCATTATCTCTCAAAAGTATTCCATCAATTCTATAATTTTCATATTCGATTTCAGAGACCCATGAACTGGAATGCGTCAACAATATTGTGATATTCGTCTTTTGCAAAAGAAATCTCGAAAATTTTAAGATTCAAACGAATGATTTGATGAAGAAGATGAAGTTCTCACTTTTAGATTAATAATTTTGATGATATCGGTTGATATGATGGATCCACTAATTACGTTTTGGTTGTTAATTCCCATAACTTACTCCCGTAATTAAGGGATTAAGTTACAACAATTAATTCAAATTAATTAAAACATGTATCCCGTCCTTTAAATTCTAATAGAGTCATGTACCTTACGGCTTATTATCCATGTATCTTATGAACGAAAAATGGTATATGAAGTAATATTGAAAACTAACAGGATTCCTAGTAATTAGGATCTAAAAGTAGTGAGATTTATTTAGTTTACCCAAAATTTTATCACTACCACCGTAGCTAAGAGCACACCCATGATTTTAACATCCTAAATTCGTCACTGTTTTTTTAGACTTACAAGTAGAGCAAATAGAAGATTGCGAACGATTTTTCATACATGCAATCAAACTTAGCAATAGCTCAAGTAAAATTATAAATAACTTCTGAAAAGCCTTTATTAACTTATTAAAAAGTAAAAGCCTCACATTTTTGTTTTCTTTTTAAAAAAAATAGAAACTAAATCAGTTCATTTATATTTATTGATTCGAAATAAATACTAATATTTTTTTAATTATAAGGTGAGAACATGTTTGAAGGTTGATAGTGGGACCAACAGCAGTAAAATAAATAATACCACTAGTACTATGTTTTTGTTATAGATTGAGAATGTGTGGGAAGGTAGATTGTGGGACCAGCAGCTAGGAAAAGACAACCTTCCAAACTTTCGGTATAGGGAGTGTTTTCTTTTGAGTAAAGTCTAATGCAGATCGAATTTGAATTAGATTTTGTGCAATATAAATTTATAATAATCAGTTTTTTATGTGAATATCTCATAATAAAATAGAAAAAGAAGAGAACCTTTCAAACAAAATCCTCTTAAGAAATTTCACTTATTTAAATCAGGACAGATGAATAATATATATTATTTGAAATTACGAAAAATGTTATATAAATCACAATAATTAACAATTTAAAATATTTTAAAAAATATATTAGAACTTTGGTTGACTCTCATATTTTCACATGTGTCACATAAATTGAGACAGTAGCATATATTATTTGAATATTACGATTAAAAGTACTATAAATCATAATACTTAACAATTTAAAATATTTCAAAACTAGAAAAAGATTTGGTTAACTCTCTTATTTTATTTTTTTTTAATTTTTGATGACAGGAAAACCCACGGTCGCTATTCTTTGGGTGCGCACATGGTAAAACCCCTGCTCCTACGTGATAGCTCGCAAACCACACAGAAGAGGTAACTAACACTAGGCAAGCCCGATACGACGAGCTCAACCTAGAAGGCAAACCCCTTACTTCTGCTCGCAAGGGGTTTCAAACTTGAAATCTCCGACATCAAAGTCCCAAAACTCTCTTAATTTTATAGGTGCGATGACAATGTAATTAATCTAATATATAGTACTAAATGGGAATAGATATAGAAATATCTAATAGGAGTAATATATATGGACACTGCCTTTTTCTTGCATTTAATAAAAAACAGGTGCATCCACTTCACCATTAATTTTTTCAATTCCTCTGATTATAACCTCCACCAAGTGGGAAGATGAAGGAAGAGATGGCTGAGTATCTTCCTTTATCTCAAATGGAGGATTCAGAGACACAAACTTGTTCACATTCTTCTCTGATTCCAATTAAAACTAGAAAAAAGGGTGGACTAATTACCATGCCATTTATCATAGGTACTGGACTACGTCAAAATTTTGGGTATTTTTTTTTTTACTATTGTTTTGTAATTAAGTAAGTTTATTATTGAATTGTTTCAGCAAATGAAGCACTGGAGAATGTGGCCAGCTATGGGCTTTTACCAAATATGACATTTTATCTGATGAGAGAATACAGAATGGATGTTACTACTACTCAAAATCTTCTGTTTTTCTGGTCAGCTGCTACCAATTTTTTGCCTATTGTTGGAGCTGTTGTTGCTGATTCATATCTAGGTCGATTCCTTACTATTGGCCTGGGTTCCATCTTCAGTTTCCTGGTAACTAGCTTTTAACTTATCGTTTCCGATTTCATCTTCTTCTTCTCGTTTTGGGTTGATGGAAAGTTTGCCTGATGGCAATCAGGAAGAGGAGGCGGAGCTAGAATTTCAAGTATTAATAATAATTGGATTTTGAATTTACTTCTTTCGTTTCAATTTATTTGGTCTATTTTTTTTTTTGATTTGTTTTAAAAAAATGAATCTTTCCCATTTTAGCATTCTTTAATTTTAATTTTTCACCTAATATGTTTAAGTTTCCAAGATTAAAATATATTTTGATACATTTTTAATTTAAGATTATAAAATTTAAAAGTGTTTTTATTTCGTTAAACTTGGTGTTAAGTTAAAATGGTCTAAATAAATTGAAATGGAATATGCCTAATCTTCAGTTTAACTTTTATGTTTGCCTAATAATTTATGGTTTGACACATATAATTAACTTACATTTCAAATATTCTTTAATCCTACCAAAATACAACTATCTAAGGTGTTTGTAAGAAAACAACATAAAATATGATATGAGGGATGATACTAAAATATTCCACAAAAAATAATAATGAAATCGTATAAAACAAATATTACAAATAAATAAGTCATAATGAATATATCATAATTTAAAAATACTAAAATAAATCTAAGAAGTATTAATTACATAACTAAAAAATTAATCAAAAATTAAAATTAGATTAAATTTTTATCATCTAAACCAAGGTAAGACTAAAACAAATATAACATTATTATCATTCTTAATATTGAATTGATTTTTTCTTTAGAAATAGTATTGATTTGATTTGATTTTGATCTGAGCTTTATTAGAGTTAGTTACTAATATCATGAACTATAAATTTTATTGGATCATTCAAAATTCTAAGTCAAACTTGAAATATTATATAAAGACGAAAATTATGAAAAAGTATAAGAAATATTTATAAATTATATCAAAGTAAATACTTTTATGCATAAAATAAAAGTTGGTTTAGTCTCCAATTGACTTTTGTAAGTTAAAACAAAATCAATAATTGGATTTTTTTTCTCAATACCAAACCAAAAACGCAATCAAATACCGTATAAAATTAATACATATATAATTTTATACCAATCAAACATTATATAAAATTAATAAATGAATAACTTCTATCCTATTTTCAAATCAAATATAATATAAAATTAATATTTAAATAACTAAATTATTTATGTATTAATTTTGATCTTATCCAGCTACCAAACGACTCTGGTCAAAAGAATTGAGAACAACGATGTAACGTTGGGTAAGTGTTTTTTTAGGGGTTTAATATTATGAACCAACCACCGCTTGTCTACTTAACCAAAAAAAAAGAAAGATGCGCAAGTTTTGTCCGTTATACTGAATTTTTACTTTTTACTTTAATAGAGGTGTTTTTCTTTTCTTTTTCACTTTTCTGAATTGAATTTTGACAATTTTTATTTTTTACTTTAATAGAGGTGTTTTTTTTTTTTTCTTTTTCACTTTTCTGAATTGAATTTTGACAATTTTTATTTTTTACTTTAATAGATGTGTTTTTTTTTTCTTTTTCACTTTTCTGAATTGAATTTAGACAACTTTTATTTTTTACTTTAATAGAGGTGGTTTTTTTTTTCTTTTTCACTTTTCTGAATTACATTTTAATATGTTTCCGATGAAAATGCCAATCCTTATAGCATATATACTACTTTAGAACTTCCTAATCCTGACAAATACAATAATTTTCAGCTTCGGTTATTACAGTCGTAGGATCCAATGCAGTCTTAAAGTTTTGAAAACTACTGTCCTTAGCCTGTTTGGCATTGTTGTTAGAAGTCCAGAAACACTTATTTTAAGAAAAAATATTTTTTTAAAAAAATTAAGTGTTTGACAAACCTATAAAACTACTTTTAAATGAAAGTAGAAACAATTTTTCTATTGCTGGGAAGAAGCTAAATTTTTCTGCTTCTTTAAAAAAAGCAGAAGCAGAAAATTATTTTTTTCAAGAGTAAAATATCTCATATATTTGGTTAAGTTCCATTTAATAATTTTATTTTTTATTTGTATATAATAAATTTTATATTTATGTATTATTATTTTATTTATTATTTTGCAGAATTACAAGAAAAAAAAGGTAATAGCAATATTTTTGCAAGATTAGAAAAAGGAAAAAAACAATAATTAAATATTTCAATCCTTCAAAAAATGTATAATATTGATTGAAAATTTGAATATGAACATTTTAATTTAATAAAAATAAAATTTTAATTAAATTTTTTATAATAGATGTTTAAACTAGTTTCTCTCTAAAAAAATAATTTTAATATTAAAAGTACATTAATACTAGTCCTTTATCGTAATTTGACTTTCAAAAACACTTTTTAAAAAAAATTAGCCAAACACAATTTGTTTATAAAAAATACTTTTCAAATGAATTAGCCAAACACAAATTGTTTTTTTCAAAAGTACTTTTTTGAAAAACTATTTTAAAAAAGTGCTTCTGAAAATAAGAAATTTTTAGCACTAAGGCCAAACAGGCTCTTAGTATCCTATTTGCTACTACAAATATTTATTTCTAAGATAACTACTAATTAAACCACCATCTTTTTAATTATCAAAGGGAACCTTGGAGCAATCATAAAATTGTCTGTGCAATCTATACGATCTATAGGTCAGTGTAGAATCAACAACTGATGCTTGGGTGATGGTATATATTTGTTGTAATTTAAGTGTTTTTTTGCGAGGGCGACTGCAAAAAATAGGTTCAGTTGGACCTGTTGATTATACAGTATATTTAGCTATGACCATAAGACGAGGATTGTAGTAAACTTACCTACTTTTAACACTTTAATGCCCTCTTGTTGCAGGGAACAGCAGTGTTGTGGTTAACAGCAATGATTCCGAAAGCAAGGCCTCCGCCTTGCAGTCAATCAGTACAGGCTTGTAAATCTACAACGCCATCACAATACATGCTCTTGGTTTTCTCGTTTCTGCTCATGTCAATTGGTGCTGGAGGTATAAGACCGTGTTCTTTAGCCTTTGGTGCTAACCAGTTTGACAAGGGAGATGATAATACCAACAAGCTAACGGTGTTGGAGAGCTTCTTTGCCTGGTATTATACTTCATCCATAGTCTCTGTTCTGATTGCCCTGACGGGTATCGTTTATCTTCAAGACAGACTCGGGTGGAAAATAGGTTTTGGAGTTCCTGCGATCCTCATGTTCTTATCCGCGCTGTTTTTCTACCTTGCCTCTCCATTTTATATCAAGCCAAAGGTTCGATCAAACGTGTTTGCTAGCTTTATACAAGTAATTGTCGCTGCCTGCAAGAATAGGAAACTCCGTTACCCCAATCAGAACTCTGATTACCATTACAAGAATGGTTCAGGACCTCAAGTGCCAACGGAGAAATTGAGATTCTTAAACAAAGCTTGCATCATTAAAAGCCCTGAAGATGTTAAGCCAAATGGAGTTGCAGCAAATCCATGGAACCTTTGCACAGTGGAGCAAGCTGAGGAGCTAAAAGCCTTCATTAGAGTCATGCCATTGTGGTCGACGGGGATCATGATATCAATAAACTTGAGCCAAAGTTCATTCCCTTTACTACAAGCTCAATCCATGGATAGACATTTAACTAAAGGATTTGAAATTCCAGCAGGGTCATTTGGGATGTTTTTGATGATTGCATTAACAATTTGGGTTTTTCTCTATGACCGCATGATGCTTCCATTGGCATCGAAGATCAAAGGAAGACCAGTTCGTCTTAAACCTATAGTCAGAATGGGAATTGGCATATTCGTCTCTTGCATGTGCATGGTAGTGTCTGGTATTATTGAACATGTTCGACGAAGAAAAGCAATTGATCAAGGGCTCTTGAACAACTCACAGGGGTTGGTAGAGATGTCGGCATTGTGGCTCATTATACCAAACAGTTTGAACGGGATAGCAGAGGCATTCAGTGCGATCGGTTCCACAGAGTTCTTTTATTCGGAACTCCCAAAGAGTATGTCAAGTATTGCATCAGCTTTTTTAGGACTGGGAATGGCAGTGGCAAATCTTTTAGCAAGTGTGATTTTGAGTGCTGTGGATAAGTATACCAAAGGAGATGAGACAGAAAGTTGGGTTTCAAGCAATATCAACAAGGGACACTATGAGTATTACTACTGGCTTCTTGCTGTACTGACAGGTTTCAATCTGCTTTATTTTGTGGGTTGTTGCTGGCAATATGGACCTTCTGTTGATGTTGACATCACTAAGAGAATGATGGAGCTTAGTGATGATGATGATCATCTGCCATAGCGTAATGACTTGAATTCTCGCTAGGCTACTCTCTTATTACTTTGTCTATACTTATGACTGGCCAAGAACATCCCTCAACTGTACTCCATGTTTAAACCACATCCTTGTACTATCACAATGAACAAAAAAACATCCCTCTTAGCTTATAGTAGTAATAGACAATCCTAACTAAATTGAATGAGCTAGGAAGAGAGGTTTTCATTTTATTTTTGCTGTATGAAGATAGTCTGTTTTTTATTTTATTTTTGCCGTTAATTCAATGAACACCGGTTACTGTATTTTAAAAAAAAATAAAAGCAATATATTTAGAAATTACATAAAAAAATATTTTTTTGTTCAAATTTATGCGACACTTTTTGCTTTTTGAATATTTTAAAATGTATTTTTCATCATATTAACATGAAAAGAATTACAACTTTAATATGTGGAAAACGCCACATGTTTATCCATAGTTAATCCAAGCTTCATTTACATGAAAGGAAATGGGTTTAACCGTTAGTTTCTGTCAAGAAAAAAATGGAAGGGTGAATCTAGACATTTTTAGGATAGCTAAAGGGATGTTTTTTTGCTCACTGTGGTAGTAAAAGGATGTTGTTTAAATTTAAAGTATATTTGAGGGATGTTTTTAGCCAAAAACTCTATATTATGTAGCTAACTTTGCCTAATTCGATTTTTCAGCCCCAAAAAAATTCAGGATTATTTGTGAAGTATGCTTATTACATTTATCTAATTAAAGAATCAAAATATATTGGGAAAAAAAGACATATACACCCCCAAACTATCATAAATGGTAGGTATAAGTCATCTGCGGCCCCTGAAAGTTATCCGCGTAATTCACTTAGACATCTTAACTAGGATTACTACATATTGAACACTTCTACCCTCTCAAATTTGAACCATTTAGACACTTTATGCAGACATGGCACAAAAAGTGTAATTCACATCTTGATAAGCGCATGAAATCAATATTTTAACATTTTTCTTTTCCTTTTCAATTTTTTCTTTTTCTTTTTCTCATTATTTTTTTTAAATAACAATCTTTTTCTTTTTCATCTCTTTCAAGACCACACACCCACAAACCATCTATCGCCATTTATTTTTTTTACATATTTCCTTCTTTTTTTTAATCTTCTTATTATTGTCTACTTCCGTCATCTTTTTTCTAGAAAAAGATGGAGATCATTAGTTTTTTATCGGGAAAAATGGAGATTATTATCTACGTCTTCTTTGCCGGAAAAAATGGTGACCATCTACATCTTCTCTGCCGGAAAAATTGAAGATCATTATTCAAATATTTTCTCTCTCCCTCTTCACCTCTCCCCAAACACACCCCTTCGACCCACACCCCTTCTTCCTCATAAATCGAAGTAGAAATAGAAAAAGAAATAAATTTGAAATTAAAATAAACAAAAAAAGAACTAATCTTTTAAGAAAACACTATCAATTTAAATGGAAATAAAAAAGAAGGCATAAAGAGAAATAAAAATGATAAATTCATACATAATATATGTTAAAACCTCTAATTTTTCTAAATGGATGATTAACAATGGTGGACAACCTATCTGTCAGGCAAAGAGAAGAAATGGAGAGGTTTGTGGTGGGGTGAGGGGTTGTGTAATTTCTTTTTCTTTTTTTTTTTAGTTTAAAGTCTTTTCTTTTAAGATTTTGACTTGTTTATATTTAAAATTCATTTTTATAATTATTTTAAATTAAAATACCACGTATCATAATTTGATTTGTTATTTTATCATATCATATGCATGTGTATTATACACGCTTTCTCTTTTGACTAAATGTAAGAGAAATGTTCAATATGTATTTATTTTTGGAAAAATTACTAATGAACACACATTTAAGTATATTATTTTTCATTTGTCTCTATATTTTTTAAAAATAACTAAAATCCCTTATTTTAATAATGTATCCGTATTAATGTATCCGCGCTTTCATTAATGTATCCGGATTGAGTTAATTTTTATTTTAATAATGTATCCATATTAATGTATCCGTGCTTGTATTAATGTATCCGCACTTTCATTAATTTATCCGGATTGAGTTAATTTTTATTTTAATAATGTATCCGTATTAATGTATTAATTTATCTGCATTTTCATTAATATATCTGGATTGAGTTAATTTTAAGGATTATTGTAATTAGAAAAAAAAGTAGGGATAGATAGTAATTTCATCTTTACACTATGTGATTTATGTAACTTACCCTTTATTTTTTAAGATTGAAGTATCTAATAGGAAACAAGATCTGTTAAGCTGTCTAAGTGAATTATACAGACAACTTTAAGAGGCCACAAATGCCTTAAGCCTAAATGATATGTATATACACTTGTTATACTTTTAGAATGCGTGGAAAGATAGATAGTGGGACCAACAACGAGGAAAAGAAATGCAACCTTTCACACAGAATCGCCATCAAAGGATGTGTTCCTTCGTTAATTAGAGATGTTTAAATTTTGAGATGATACTTTCTCCGTTCAACAATAGTTGTTCACTATACTAAAATTAGTTATCCGCTATACTAAAAATAGTTATCCAATAATACTTGTCCAGTTTAGAAAATTGCTCCTTCTGTCCAATAATACTTGTCCACTATACTATTTTGGGATGTCCAACAATACTTGTCCACTTTATGAAATCAATAGATAGTTTTACACTTAGTTCCTAATTTATCCTTATCATTAATTATAGTCATCTCCCTATAACATTTTTCAATACATTGTATTTATTATATTCAAAGGATAATATAGTAAAATCACCTTTCTATTTATTGTTTCTTAAGTGGTGTGTCAAGTCAATAGTGAACAAGTATTGTTGGACAGAGGGAGTAAGAGATAATTTAAATTTAATAAAGTAAAAGGATAATATAATAATATTACCCCTATTATTTATTTTTTTTGTTAAGAGATGTGCCAAGTCAATATTGGACAACTATTGTTGGACAATGGGAGTATTATTAAAAGTCAGACTTCAATACAAAATCTGACCAAAAAATAAAGAAAGAGAACCTTTCACACTGAATCACAAGCAAAATCCTCTTTCCGCAGCCTGTTTGTTGTGGTCAATGGCATAAATTAGAATAATTTTACTTTCTTATATATGTATATATAAAAAAAAAAATGGGAAGAGATATAGAAATATGTGCTTATGAGCGCAGGTGCATCCACTTCCCCATCATTATTCTGTATCTGTAGATCCAGCAGTTTTTGATTTTTTTCATCTTTTTTTCCATTTTGACTTTGCGTTTTTCATTGTTTTACTTCTCCATTCATCCTCAATTCCTCTGATTAATAACATCCAGTAAGTGAAGAGATGGAGCAAGAAATGGCAGAGTTTCTTCCTTTAAACCGAGGATCTAAAATGGAGGATTCAGAGAGGCAAACTTGTTCACATTCTTCTCTGATTCCAATTAAAACTAGAAAAAAGGGTGGACTAATTACCATGCCTTTTATCATAGGTACTGGACTACTTCAAATGTTTTGGAGATTTATTTTAGAGCATTTGTTTTGTAATTAAGTAATTTTATTTTGAATTGTTTCAGCAAATGAGGCACTGGAGAATGTTGCGAGCTATGGACTTTTACCAAATATGACATTTTATTTGATGAGAGACTACAGGATGGATGTTACTACTACTCAAAATCTTCTGTTTTTCTGGTCAGCTGCTACCAATTTCTTGCCTATTGTTGGAGCTGTTGTTGCTGATTCATATCTAGGTCGATTCCTCACTATTGGCCTTGGTTCCATCTTCAGTTTCATGGTAACTAACTTTTATCTGTTGCTAATTAGTGTTTTATAGTTTCCGATTTCATATTCTACTTCTCGTTCGTGAGGGACAACTTGATCTGATGGGCGATAGCAATAATGAGGCGGAGCTAAAATTTCAATTTTATAATTTACTGAATCTTAAAAGTAGACTTCAAGTATTAATAATAATTGGATTCTGAATTTATTTCTTTTAGTTTCAATTTGTTTGACCTATTTTTTTTTTTTCATTTTAAAAAAATGAATCTTTCCCTTTTTAACATCTTTAATTTCAACTTTCTACCCGATCACAAAATTAAAAAGAATTTTGATACATTTGATATATTTTAAATTTAAGATCACAAGATTCAATGTATTAAATTTTTATTAAGTTAAAGGAGAAGCTAAGCAAATACTCCATAAAAGCAAAATATTTACAAACATATACTCTTTATACTATATAATTATACGATATACCCTTAACTAATTTCGCTTAACTGATATTAAATCAGTATATGATATTGTATTGGTATCATTAAGGCTGATAATTTCACTTAACTGATACTAAATCAGTTAATGATACTGCATTGGTATCATTAAGGTTTCTTGTTCAGAAATTACTCATTAGTCAATGATACTATAAGAGTATAGTAATTTCTGAACAAGAAACCTTAATGCTACCATAAAAAAAAAAAAAAAAAAAAAAAAATATATATATATATATATATATACACACTCTTATAGTATCATTAACTAATGAGTAGTTTCTTAACAAGAAACTTTAATGATACCACAACAATATACATAACTCTTATAGTATCATTAACTAATGAGTAATTCTGAACAAGAAACCTTAATGAGACCAATACAGTATATATATTTATTTAGTATCAGTTAAGCAAAAATTATCAGCCTTAATGAATGGGAATGGGAGTATGGGCTGTAACTTTTTTTGAGAGAATGGGTATTTCTTGAATTACTTTGGATTGGGGTATGAATATGTAATTATTTTGAGTGTTATGACCCGTTTATGTAGTTTTTTCTAAGTTAAAATAGTCCAAACAAATTAAAATGGATTACGACTAAATCTCAAGTTTAACTTTTATGTTGGCCTAATAGTTAATGGGTTAGAAGAGACCTTCTTGTTTGGGCTTTAACATTTTAACCTTAAAGTGTAAAAACTTAGTGGTCAAAAAAATTGAGAATCTTAGGAGCTTACTTGGTTGACCTAAACTTATACCTTGTTGGTTAGGTTCATTCCCCACATTAAAATCTCTCCCCATTTTTCCTATCCCAATTTTTTTTAAACACAACAATGTAACTTTAGATGAGTGTTTTTTTTGGGGGTTTAATGTTATGGAACCACCGCTTGTCTACTTCAAATAAGAAATTAAAAGATGGGTAAATTTTGTCCGTTGTACTGACAATTTTTTATTTTTACTTTATTAGAAGGGTTTTTTGCCCCACTTTTCTGAATTGAATTTCAATATATTTCCGAAGGCTACTAATCCTTCGCATATACTACTTTAGAATTTCCTAATCCTGAAAAATATTATAATTTTCAGCTTCGGTTATTACAGTCGGAGGATCCAATGTAGTATAAAGTTTTGAAAACTACTGATTATCCTATTTGCTGCTGCAAATATTTATTTCTAAGATAACAACTAATTAAACCACCATTTTTTTAATTAGTAAAGTGTACCTTGGAGCAAAAGCTTTATTTATCTGTGCGATCTTCAGAATCAATCACTAATGCTTGCGTGATACTATATATTTGCTGTAATTTTAGTGATTTTCTTGCAAGTGTGCACCTGAAAAATAGGTTCAGTTGGACCTGTTAATTTTAAGGTATATTTGGCTATGCCCATAAGACGAGGATTGTAGTTAACTTACCTACTTATAACACTTCAATGCCCTCTTGTTGCAGGGAACAGCAGTGTTGTGGTTAACAGCAATGATCCCGAAAGCAAGGCCTCCGCCTTGCAATCAATCAGGACAGGCTTGTAAATCTACAACGACATCACAATACATGCTCTTGGTTTTCTCGTTTCTGCTCATGTCAATTGGTGCTGGAGGTATAAGACCGTGTTCTTTAGCCTTTGGTGCTAACCAGTTTGACAAGGGAGGTATTAATCCCAAGAAGCATACGGCGTTGGAGAGCTTCTTTGCCTGGTATTATACTTCATCCATAGTCTCTGTTCTGATTGCCCTGACAGGTATTGTTTACCTTCAAGACAGACTGGGGTGGAAAATAGGTTTTGGAGTTCCTGCAATCCTCATGTTCTTATCCACTCTGTTTTTCTTCCTTGCTTCTCCGTTTTATATCAAGCCAAAGGTTCGCTCCAACGTGTTTGCCAGCTTTATACAAGTAATTGTCGTTGCCTGCAAGAATAGGAAACTCCGTTACCCCAATCATAACTCTGATTACCATCACAAGAATGGTTCAGGACCTCAAGTCCCAACGGAGAAATTGAGATTCTTAAACAAAGCTTGCATCATTAAAAGCCCTGAAGATGTTAAGCTAAATGGAGGTGCAGCCAATCCATGGAACCTTTGCACAGTGGAGCAAGTTGAGGAGCTAAAAGCCCTCATTAGAATCGTGCCATTCTGGTCGACGGGGATCATGATATCAATAAACTTGAGCCAAAGTTCATTCCCTCTACTACAAGCTCAATCCATGAATAGGCATCTAACTAAAGGATTCCAAATTCCAGCAGGGTCATTTGGGATGTTTATGATGATTGCGTTAACAATTTGGGTTTTTCTCTATGACCGAGTGATGCTTCCATTGGCATCGAAGATCAAAGGAAGTCCAGTTCGTCTAAAACCTATAGTCAGAATGGGAATTGGCATATTCATCTCTTGCATGTCCATGGTAGTCTCTGGTATTGTGGAACATGTTCGACGAAGAAGAGCCATCAATGAAGGGCTATTGAACAACTCACAGGGGTTGGTGGAGATGTCAGCATTGTGGCTCATTATACCAAACAGTTTAAATGGGATCGCAGAGGCATTCAGCGCGATCGGTTCCACAGAGTTCTATTATTCGGAGCTCCCAAAGAGTATGTCAAGTATAGCATCTGCTCTTTTAGGACTGGGAATGGCAGTGGCAAATCTTTTAGCAAGTGTGATTTTGAGTGCTGTAGATAAGTACACCAAAGGAGAAGGAACAGAAAGTTGGGTTTCAAGCAATATCAACAAGGGACACTATGAGTATTACTACTGGCTTCTTGCTGTATTGACAGTTTTCAATCTGTTTTATTTTGTGGCTTGTTGCTGGCAATATGGACCCTCTGCTGATGTTGACATCACTAAGATAATGATGGCGCTTAGTGATGATGATGATCATCTGCCACAGCAGAATGACTTGAATTCTCGCTAGGAGGCGCTACTTATTACATTGTCTAATACATAGTATTAGTATTTATACAGAATTGCTGTTAAATTCCTTATCCCTGGAATGGAAGCAGAAAGAAGTCATGGAAAGAATCCTTCTCATTAAGAAGGATTCAAAAGGGGAAGGAGGCAAGAATATGCCTTCTGAAAAGTTTCCATAATCTCTTGTAAATAATGATATTGTATCGGCAGATGATAGTCAGAATATCGGTTGGTATAGAAAGAAGTATCAATGAACATATCTATTAGCTAGCTCTAACTTTTTTAAGGACAACGGAATAGGAGAGAGTGTAGCATCCAATGGAATACTGGGCCAACAGAGTGTTGTGTGAGATATTCAGCAAACAATACAGATGATACTCCAAGTCTTTAGCACCCCCTCCCCCACCCTACAACAACGACTAAGCTTTAATGCTATATAAGTTGGTGTCAGCTATACGAATCGCTAAACTATGTTGATCCATTTAAAGCTTATGTTAGAGCAATATCATACAAAATAAAACAAGAAGTTTATACATTTTCCACTGGCACATAGTGAAAAAAAGGCGATAATCCCTTCTCCTAGCTCCACCCCAATTAAATAATAAGAAATTACAATACTATAAACACAAAAATTCAATTGCCAAGAGCAAAATCTTCGTTATTTATAAGCTAAATGTCAAACGAAATTGCTTGAATTCTACACAGCGAGTTAACAAAATTCAAATTGCAACCATTTCTCAATCTCAACAACGCCGAATCGTGCACATGAAAAATTAATAATTCCATTTCGATTAGGCAATCGCATATAAAAACACAGAGAATGAGAATAATTGAAATGGACAAGGTTCGATGAAGAACAGAACAACATTTAACTTACCGGAAGAGAAAAGCCGAAAGGTAGGGTTTATAGGAGAAGAAAAACAATATGTATTGAAAGAGGGAGAACAATTGAAGCGAAGGTGGATGAGTAACTCTTCCGTTTGCCCTTCACCTCTCCAAATTCAATACCGCCGCCGGTAAGGTGATCGGGAAAATTTTGCACGTCGAAGAAAAAGGCGCCGATAATAAAAGTGGCTGCTGCCAGATACGGTTAAATGGTAGTAGTAGTATTTGAATCCTTTTAATTAATTTATTTATTTATTTAACAACCACTTTAATTTCTGCAATTTCCCTTTTTGTTCACTTATTTGAAACTACCACTTGTTTTCTCTATCCGAACGGAATTACCCCTTCTCATATGAGGCTAGAGACCTCTCTAACTAAGTTGGACGTGATTTTTGAGACTTTTTATTATTTTCTGACAATAAAATTCAGTATTTAAGATCGTAAACGGACTTCATTTAATAGTACTATTTCTTAAAAAAAAAAAGGGTTAAAAAAAGAAGCTAATAGGGCCTAGAGCATTTCTTTCAGTAAATTCATTTTAACTGAAATGGAACAGTATTACAAACAGGTGCTTGAATTAAAGGATATAAACTTCAAACATGAATAGAATTTGGTAAAACCTTAAAATTACAACCTTAATTTAAACAATAACACAAAAGTACACTTCAATTTACTTGTACATGGATTGTACTGAGGGAGCTTGATTCATTTGCTGGTTTCCATATTGCTGCTGAGCAACTATGCCATTCCAACCTGCATTAAGTTTTACGGATCCATGTTAACAATTTACTTCTTTTTAAAATGTTACTCTAATAAGTTTGACGGATATAGATCATGTTTTCTGGATTTAATTGAACTCATAATTTTCGACTTGAAATTTTATATGTAAAGTAGTTACGTGAAAAACATTTGAAATGCATTCATATAATAAGATTATGTTCATTTTGAACTCACTGACTCTAGTTTCTAGATTTACCTATGACAAAGCAGAACATTAATAGGAAAGACGATTTCATACCTAGAGCTGGATCGAGTCCCCTAATACGAAGCTCTCTGAACTCTTGACAAAGTGAACAAAATGGACAAAAGATGTGAGAAACTACATCTGAATAGGGAGCTTCCACCAGATTGTACCTCTGCCTCAACTTTGTTCTGTACTTGGAGCCCATTATCCATTGAGAGCAAACAGCAGGCATCATCAAGAGGTACATAAAAGACCCCAATGGACAAGCTGCAACCACCATCCAAAAATCACGAAGAATTACCAACACACTTCTTTTACAAGGCAAATTGGATAAGTTTTAGAGAATAACTTACTCATTTCTCCTGCATCTTGAACTTCAGCTATCTGTCCGAACGTCACACAAGGTAAAAACGCTGTCATGGTAGCTGCATAAACAATAATGTTTAATAGATCAAAAAAAATATCATTGCTACATAATAGGTACACTATCTTAAAGGAGGAGAGTAGTAGTAGGCTGACAACCAGCTTAAAACTAGCTCTACGTAACTTAACCTCATGATAAGACATAATTGACACAGGAGAAAAAGTATATATACCATTAGTTTGGTCCAAATGACAATCAAATAAGCCAGTGCTCCATGGAGTTCCTGTTAGTGTTGGTGTATATACTCCTTGGTATGAGGGAGCTGGCACACCGCCGACTGGCTGAGGAGTTTCATCTTCATTAGAGGAATCAACTCTTCCCATTGTATCTGAAGCTTTGGAGTCTGAGTAGGAAGAAGATAAATGAGGTCCTTTCTTATGCTATTTGAAAGATTTGGTCATATAGTACTTGATAAGCAAGGGCATTGAGTAGACTTTGAATAACTAATCAATAATTATGTAAGACACTTCAAATCTGCTGTAGTCAACTGTTAGTTTTGAGTTTAGACGTTTACTTAATCACAGAATTTGAAAAAGGGGGATTTCAAATCAAAACTTTAGTATTATAAGTTTGATTCCAAGCCAAGTTAGCTAAGGTTTTCACATGTCACTAGCCGATATTTGTGGAAAATTGCACACTGGAAACTATGCTCCCAGCCTGTAAGTTTGAAGCAACTCCTTTTTTCAACTTCTTTGTAACTCTGTAAGTGTGAAATGTGATAGTTGAAAGTCTCAACTCTATCGAGAGATTATGACTAAAAATGTCAGTTGTACAAAAGTCAACTTTCGATAGAGGAGAGAAATGAAAAACTAATGGAATAATATATATATATATACTAAGATGCTCTATCACAAAACCATGTAAGTACCATTATTACATTGAAGTCAACTCATAACTAGAGGTGTCAAAATGAGCCCATGTAATCCGCCCAGAATTTTAAGAGTTGGGCTCAAGATAATTTAAATTGAGTTTAATCTCAACTCACTCAAGCCTTAACCCATTTTAAGAGAATCCTCAATTGAGTCCAATTTAATCTCCAATTTCAACTCGTTTTTAAGACTCTTTATTTGCATTAATGTAATGTATGTTCCTATATCGAAGGTATGAATTACTATGTATTTTATATCTTTTACGATTTATCTATCCATTTGTAACTTCTTTTTTAAAATTTTCTTGAGTTGAAATTCAAATTGTGGTTATAAAACTTGAAAAATAATATATTAAAATTATTGAGATGAAGCGGGTCAAATTGGGCAGGTCAAGACCCAACCCGTTTTGAGCCCAAAGTAAACTTGGCCGGGTCAAGACCCAACCCAATATCTATTTCTACCCATTTCAATATCTCCAATTTCAACCCAACCCACCCATTTGAGACCCCTACTCATAACCAAATTGTACCTTTTGTACAATAAGATGTCGATAACTTATATCAGGGAATACCCTTAGAAAAATGTATAATCAGGATGACGGATGACCAATTCAAACACGCCAATGCAAAATGGCATGGATGGGGTGGTTTCTCGATATTCTAGCAAAAAAAGAAATAGCATACAAGAGGAGTGATGACGGGTTAAAGAGTTTTCATTGCTGGAGCAATCTTCTCCACCAACTCAAGGAAGATGTTCCTCCAGGAGGTGGCCGGCGTGAGGACATCGAGCATGGTTTCTTTCTCCTTTGGGGTTAATGGTATTCCTCGAACGAGATTCAAAGCCATAATGTGCACATTGGTTTTCTGTCTGTGCTTCTTGTAAGCCCACAAACCTCCAGCAGCACCAGCAACTAGTAGCTGCATCAAGAAAATTTCAAACAACTTAAGTCTATTAATACAATCTTTGAAATATCAAGGCAGAGGTGGATAAAAACTTCATCGGACCGGAGAGAGCCATATAGCAGCCGTCTGCATATCAAATTTTGGGACATAAAGTAGGGTTTCACCAAAATCATCCTCAAGTTTTGTATAGATCTCCTTGTCAGACTTCCCAGCTTTAATTTCATCTCGAATTAGCTAAAAAAATGACCCAAGTCAAAAAGCAGTCCCAAAAGTTGAAATAACTTGGGCATGGATACAAGGACAGTCCGAAGAACTTATATGCAGCTCCTCTATCTTTTTCATTTTTCAAAAAGTTTGATAACAAGAACATACTTTAATTGACAAAAAGGAGTATCTGATTAGATAAATGAAAATACCCAAAGCCACATGATGCAAAGCAAAGAGCACATGTCCTAAATGAAAAATGCTCTTCTATGCGAAGATCATTCTACTTAAGTAATGATAATTTAGGTAATTAGTTAGTTGGTCCTAAAAATGGTAGAGTTACGACATTACACTCTTATAGGAGCAAACCTAATAAAAAAAAGAAATATCAACCATAAAACTCAGAAAGTCTTGATTTTTACACTGGGATCAACTCATTTTTACAAACAAAGAAGATTCAGCCGTTTCCTGTGCACACAAACAAAATAGTTCCTTGATAGTCCAGAAAACAGTTTCTTTTTTATTCAAAAAATGATGGACAATCCAGAAATAGCATATCCACTCGGTTCAAGAAATCAGACCATAGAAGAGATCAATAACGATATAGACCGACTGAAAGAGTTCAGTTTACTCATCATAAGAACACAGTAGAAAGAACTAGTTGAAGCGGGGAAAATAAATGTTAGTGATATGGGGACAGTTATTATTGTCTTAAATGTAAAAGGGAGAACTCAATGGCCAATGCCTTCAAAAAGGTAATATCATGGGCAACTTGTTCGTTTACTCACTTTACCTCAGCCTATTTAAGCTCACATAACAATGTAAACTCACAACCATTTATGTGCTGGGGAGATCGATTCTTATTTTGTGCCAAAGCAATTTATAAAACAGATGTTGAGAGCATGAATTCTATGCGAGGCAAATGAATTAGTTATAGTCAATGGCCTTTTCCTCTGTACAAAAATATTAGCCATAACTGATGTTACTCTCTTCTGTACCTACAAACCAAACCCAAGTAACAAAAAAACAACAACAGAGCCATGGGGATAGAAACAAGTTCAACACTAACGCTTCCTCTGTTTTCAGTAAATTCAGCTGAGGATTTAGGGATGTTAACCCCTCTTCACACTTCAGCTTCAATTCCATTTTCGTGGGAAGAAGAGCCTGGAAAGACCCGTCCATGTACGGACCTTATCCCTCTTCCAAACTCTATTAATTTCAACGAGCCCAAATTATGCATAGAGACACATCCTAGGCGTTACATGGAATCTACCAAAAGTTCTTCCCTTGCAGCTGTTTTTTTGATGGGTCTTATATTACCATAAAAGGATGGCATGGAGTGTCAATGGTCAAAACACAACTTTAACAACTTTCTTATGTTTTTCTTCTTTTTGCATCAAATGTCTTCTCCATCAAGAGATATTAGTGATGCAAATGCGAGAAATGTAATAATAAGACATACCTTCCTGAGGATAATGGCAATGTCAGCTTGAGAATCTTCAATGGACTGACTGCCACATTCTGTACACCTGACATTGTGGCTGATATTTCTTGCTCTCGCCTCTACTAACCTCTCCTTCGTTACCTGATCCTCTTACCCCTCCATAGATAATCCTCAGGTAAGTTACTAAGCTTTCCGCTCAACAGAAAAATTACCCACGAAATCTGCAAAAAAAAAAGTTAAGCTTGGTCCCATAAATAACTTAATCCAAGACTTCCAACGTCAAAATTTTCAGCTACGCATTTTATCAAACACCTCATATGCACAATACCCAGCTACACCAAAACAACACGATTATGCACAAAATAGTTTTTCTGGGGTAGCAAGCAAGCATATGTAATAGCAAAAGTAGCGATCGAAATGTAACAACCATCGGATTTTCACTACATTTCAGTCAAGAACATTTACGGACCTCTATATATGGATTATGTAACTTAGCCTTGCAAAAAAAAATTAAAAAATAGCATCATAAATTTCACAAAATTATCAAAAAAGTGAAGAAAAGGATAGAAATAAATTTTAAAAAACCCACCAAATTTGAAGCTTTAGTTGAAAAAAAAACCAGTAGATAGATAGATTACCTGTGATAGGAGAAGAGCAATGGCAAAGCTGGAAATAACGGGGCGGGTTGGACGGGCCATTAATGTTTGGGCCAAATATGTGTCCAGTGAAATGGGCAAGATTCTATCTGGATCAGACTAGGCCTATTAGGATAGTATATGGGGCTATGGGCCTATAATGATTCTTAAACAACAAAGGGGAAATTTTTAAAATGTCAATATTTTACACCCTTAGCCACATTTTCAATATTTATTAAAAATGTCAATATTTTTTTTTGTTATAGGGGTGATTATGTATTTTTTTCATTTGTTTAATTTTAAATAATACAATTAGTTAATAACAGAAAGGAGAAAATCATGGGAGAGAATATTTTTAAAAAAGGTAAAATCACTTAAATTCCTCTTATCAGTTAAATTCTAAAGGAAAAAAAAAGGAGAAAATTTTAAAATGTCAATATTTTCTTTTGTTATAGGGGTGATTATGTATTTTTTTCATTTGTTTTATTTTAAAGAATACAATTAGTTAATAACAGAAAGGAGAAAATCATGGGAGAGAATATTTTTAAAAAGGTAAAATCACTTAAATTCTAAAGGAAAAAAAAAATCAAACAGGGCTCCTCTCGCCCTTGTTCCTTAAATTTCCAACTCTCTCATGTTCATCAAATTTTCAATATTGATTTTTAACACTCCATTGATAATACTCAATCTATATCGAAGTGAATTCGATTGATTTTGCGATTTTTTCTTATAGGGAATTTTTTTTAAAAAAATAATCGATTAGGAATTTGTTGACAAACAATCGACATGACACGAAATTTCCAACTTGATCTTCCACATAATCGGTGAAATAGAAAATTCATCAGGTATTTGTTAACTGTTGAATCGTAAATTTGTTTGAAAGTGTTTCTAAAATGGCTATTAAAAGTTTTAACATGAATACATCTTTATTTTCTTAGATATTTGTATAAATAATCGGAAAAAAAGTCACCTATCAAAGAGAGAGAAGTAGGAGAATGAAAATTGAAGAACAGTAGAAGGAGGGCATTGGATGAGAGAGAAATTTTTTTTGTTTTGAGATAATTGTAAATTGGAGAGAGAACATATGTTTGGGTGAAATGTATTGTTGCAATATTTTGGCAAAAACATGGGTCTTTTTAGAGGAAAATAAGGAATTAGAATTGGATACGTTTAATTTGCTATATAACTAAAATATTGACTTTTTAAATAATTATTTTAAAGTGTAGTTGTGTTTTAATAATTATGTTAGGAATTTTGATTAGTTAGTTAATTTTTCCAACGAATAAATCACTCATCCCCACATTTTAGTCCGGAAAAATTGAAAGGCTGGAACTACGCTGGCGGCGGCTAACGAGTAGATAAAATGAATCTTGGCACTTCTTCCGTCCTATAATAGATGGACACTTTCTATTTTACACTATGATTAAAAAATCATTATATAAATTGATCAATTTTACTATTTTGTCTTTTATTTGTATCAATGTCCATAAATAAGTTAGAAAAAAAGATACATAGAATATAGGGACAAGTTAGAAAAAATATGCACAGAATATAGGAATAGCTTGTATTGAAAATTGTTTAAACTTTCAAATGACATATTATAGGGATAAAATGATTTTTTTAAAATTAATTCTACTTTAATTTAGTAAGTGAGCAAGTAATATGAGACATATTTTTAATAAAATGTTTATCTAATATGAGATGGAGGGAGTAACAATTTATACATATTGGGTGTTTATACCTAATCACACCAACTAACGTACCATGGTTAAGAATTCAATGAGCTGAATTACTAATGGTTCAAAATAAGTACTTTACTCTAGAAAGTCGAGAACACTAATTATTTTTTCCAAAGGTATCACTTATGTTGTTTACCTTAATTACTAGGGGTTTGTTCGGTCCAAAAATTAATTTTGTCAAAATCTTAAACAACATTTATTGTGAGTCAGAGGGAGTCACTGAAGTGGAGTCCGAATTTAAAATATTGTTAGTCTGGTATTTTAGTTTTTCAAAGATACTAGGTTCTTAATTATAACTAGTATACGTGTTCGCGCGTTGCGCGGTGATTGATTGATAATTTCAAAGTCAACTATTATAAAATGATATTGTAAAGTTTATATGAGAGAATGTTATTTAAATGGAAGTTTTAATTATTTTTTTTTACCACTCTCCCTTCTAAACTCAAAATTTAATTTAATTTTTTTATTCCGTATTTTTTACACTAACCATGCACCCATATATAATCTTTGTGATTTTAATTTATAGATTTTTTCTCATCTACAATTCAAATTATAATAAATTTTATCCTTTTATATTACAAAAGTAAAAAAAAAAACTATATACAAAATGTATATTGTAATTTTTATAAATTCTTATGTTAATAAAACACATTACTAATAACCAATAGGTTTTATGTTTCAAATATACATTTATAATATTTAATTTTTATTCAATTAAAATAAAACTTCAATAAATTTAAAGTATAAAATATTGAGATATTTTATTTTATAAATTTAATATTTTAATAGTAAAGATGCCGTTTAGTATGAATCTAAAACTGTGCAATGTAAATCTAGTATATTTAATATTAAAAAAGCAAATTTTTGGCATGTTTATAAAAAAAATTGTTACATAAAAGGAGGCAATAAAATTGAATATTTTAATACATAAAGAAAGCTAAATATCATTGAAAATAAGTTTTGTGTTGTATATATGAATTCTTGGGATACTTATTATTTTATTTTTTTAACTTCGTATTTCTTATTTTCAAAATAATAAGAATTGTGAAACAATAAGTTAAAATTGCTTATTTTTAGCTTACAACTTACATTGATATATTGATAAGTTAATTTTGAATAGTAAAAATATTTTACTGGAAGTAGTATGGTTTGGAAAAACATAAATATTAATAAAGCAATAGCATATTTATGTTGAGTACTTGTCTTGAATTCAAACTCCTAACCCATGTTCAAATTGTAATTCATAATCCTGTAAAATCGTAAAATAAAATTTAAAATTTAAAATTTAAAATAATTTACACAACTAATTTATATATATCATTAATTCTAAGATGGAAATCTTGAATTAAAATTTTGTTACAATAAGATAGATGTTTTATTGAGTATAACTGTGCATGAAAAATTAATTATATAAAAAAAATTCCAAAAAATAGAAATACAGTTATTCCTTATGCTCTAAATTTCTTGCCCATTTCTTGATTAAATTTATTTTGATTAGTAAATTAAAATTTTAAAATATAATCAGGAATGTTTCTAATTCTAAGTTTGCAGTTAAATTGAAATTTTAAAATATAATACAGGATGCTTCTTATCCTAAATTTGCATATATAATAAAAAATATAATTTTTAAAATACTCATAAAGAGTATTTTGAATTTATTCTTTTTAAAAAATGATAACTTAAAAACATTTATGTTGATGACACTTTTTTTTAATAAAATATAGATTTGAAATATTTAAATTGATTTTTTAAAATTCAAATTTTGATTTTTGTATGTGATGTTATACGTGGTACTTTTGTTTTTCCTATTATGTAGGTAGAAGATTAAATTGAGTTTTGAGACATCAGATTTAGATTAAATTGTTTTTCCTATTATTTTTAACTATCCTTTTATTATTAATGTTTTCTTCTTCTTCTTCTTCATCTTTTTTGTTACATTTTTACAAAAAAAACATCACTTGTCATTTTCAGTTGTTTTTTTTAAAAAAAAATAGTTAGATCAAATTTCTGTTTTTTTAATTATACTTTTTTAGAACATCATTTTTAAAATTAAATAATTTAATTATTTTTTAAATTAAACAAAATCATAAATGCACTTACACAATCCATATTATATGTGTATGCGTATGTGTATTTCTTTAAAAGAGAGGAGAATATTGTGTAAATAAATCAAATGTTAAATGATCATAATAATAATCAAAGTGATCACACTAAAAAATAATCAAATGTCGAATGATCATAATAATAATCAAAATAATCACCCTAAAGAATACTACGTGATTGAATTCACCCTGTAATAGTAGATAAAGAAAACAATATAGTGGCATAGCTCATAGTATCACAATTTGTATTTAAATTTAAAAAAATGTAAATATTAAAACTGATAAAGTATTTGTTAAAGAAGAATATGATAATTACGATGATTTGTATTCTTCATCATCCTCATTACTATTCATATTGATTTTATTCTTGCAAAATGAAACACTTATTAAAATTGTCAAAAGAATATGAAAGCTACATAAGTAAGGAACACCAAACCAACTTTAATTAGGGATTGACATACATGGTCCACTTATATGAAATTCTTCGGAATTCCTCCATTTATCTATCATCTGTTTCTTCTTCTTCTTTGTTGCATTGGATAGTATGGTGGTCCTTCTCCTTCAATTATAACAAAATAATTTCATATCAAACAATTAAGAAAAATGGCATATATACACACAATACACTACTATACTTCCCCTCATTTTCTTTTATGATCTCACGTGATTGTAATAAGATTTTTAGTTGAATGTAATTTTTGTTTTACTGATGTTTGGGTTCTTATTTTGAAGAGTTTGGTTTAAAAAGATGTGAATGGTGTTATTAAGAATAATAATTTTTTTCAAAGATGTTGGTTAGAAAGTTGAGATTCTTTTTAGGGATAAGGTTAGTTATTATTTGAAATTCAAATTTTAAATTAATTATTTAGGTATTTTGTTAGGCTAATTTTGAGTTTTTTTTTTTTTTAAGGACGTGATATCCTTTTTCTTTTTTTGAATTGAAAATATTTTCTTTCTATTATTAAAAATAAGACATGTTGTATGGATAGAATTTATAAATTTTTAAAAAGAAAGGAAAAAAAAACTACTCCATTTTCCCGGTTTTTAACAATTTTTGTTTAATGGTAATTAATTTTTTTTTATAAACAGTTTAAAATTTTATTTTAAATAAATTTTAAAATGAATGGAAAAAAAAACTACACCATTTCCCCTACTAATCCATCGTTTTTAACTTCTTCTTTTTTGCGATAAGTTTTTAATTTTTTTTTAATGGTAATTATTTTTAATTTTTTTTTACAATCAGTTTTTAAATTTTATTTTTTAAAATTATAATTATTGTTTTTTTGTGGTGCTGACATGTGGCACTTTTTACTTCTCCTATTATATATAGATAGATTTGTACATAACTTTAATTTTTTAATATAAATATAGAATTTGGACCAAGCTTATTAAGTTCAATCAAAATTATAATCAACGAGCTAGCTTCACCCCGAAACTAACATTTATAGTGTACCGGAGGGAGTACCAACTAGTTTGTCAAGCGTAAAAGAGTATCCTATACTACCAACGGGTCCCAATTCATGTTTAAAATGCTTATTCTATGTAGCAAAACTCGTATTTATACAAATTATCTTTCTCTTCTTAAATTTCTTTTTCAATATCTTGTCCATTTTGGGGCTTTGGAATATGACCATTCATAATAAATTCAATAATTCAAGTCTAGATTTTGGGACATGTTTTCATCCTGAAATAAACTAGTCCTATGTGCCAAGAAGAGAGAGAAAAGTACTATATATATGTTTATATATGTTATACATAACCGATTAGAATTATCGTAGAATGATAAATATTTCTTATTATTAAATAAAATTTTGTGTTTGAGTTTCAGATATGAAATCAACTCTTTCTATTAGCATTTTATTCTTAATGTGAAAGTTTTCGGTGCTAATTTAAATGTAATTGAACCCTAACATAAATATTTGGTGTTCGGTACCTACATTGGAGCTCGACTATTTCGATTTCGCGTCAGCGCTTTCTTATAAGAATTTTTTTATATCCAGAGTTCGAAACCAAGACTTCTGGTTAAGGAAGAAACAGTCTCATCCACTACGCCATATGTTTGGTTGGTTTGGGGACAGTTCAATAAGGGAGAAGAGACAAATGGAGGTGGGAAAATCTACAAATTAAAATAGGCATTGAATTTGTCAAAACTCAATAAGGTGATATAACAAGAAATGGCCACATTAAAAGAAAGTTTCTTTATATATATAGATTGTGTGTGTGTTTTGGTCTTTGGGCCCTAGCTATTATCTTTAATATCTCTCTTGTCTTAGACTCCACAAACCAACAATATCATGAGACCTTTTGTTTTCTTACACTTTATTTTTGTTTCATTATTATCAGCTTTAGTGCCTTTATTTCTCTTCAACATTATTATTTTTTGATAGTTACTTTTCACCTGTCTTCCAAAACTAACATTCCCCACTCTTTTTCCCCATCTACTTTTTTCCTTAGCTAACCTTCTTCCCTAAGTCAATAATCAATATATATAGCATGTATATACATTCTTCATAAATGCACGTCTTTTCTCTTTACTTATTTTTTCTACCAAACGATATGTGGTGGACTCTGGGTGGAGCTAGCTTAATAACTACAGATTTAGCAGAATTCAATAACTTTAGTTCGAATTTAGTATTTATTTATTTGACACGTGCACATAATTTATTTAGAAACCAGCTATAAGCAAGAAGAATTACAATTTAGAACTCATAATTCTAAAAATCTATAGAACACATACCACTGAAACGTGTGATAAGCTAATTGAAATTTCTTCATTCTAAATCAAATCCTGAGTTCAAGTTGTGAAATGAATAATACGCTAAATAATAATTGTATTGCATAACATACGAAAAGGCTTATAAAAAGAATAATTCTCCTAAAAGGCTCACCAGATGCAAATTAAAGACTTTTTGGATATCGGATAATTAAATTGAAAAAATCACACGTGTCATGTATAATATACATATTGAGGTCCTAACTAATTTGAATTCACACAGTAAAAAGAGAAGCGCTCCTCATAAAAAAATTTCATTCCTAGAACTCAAAGTCGAGAATTCTAGTTAAGAGGGAATGAAAACATAATCCTTTAGGTATTACCAATAGTAGCCTTTTTTTTAAAAAAAAAAATTTCTTGTAAAAAAATGTATATCTTTATGTGTCTGGGACAAGAGAGGTTTGTTTGATGCAATTTGGTAGCATTTAATCCTTACTCAAAGCAAAGAGAATAATGATTTGCAATCCATGATAAGGTAAACAGAAAGATTTTCCTTTCCAATTTCTTGGCATCATCATTATTTCTACAACTTTATGATGTCTCTAGCTTTAACTGAAAAAAATAACACCCTTTATTGATCATTTACTCTTAGAAAAGGCTCCAAAACCTTGATTCACAAGAAAGTAAAAAAACATCATACTTGGATTGACACTTGAAAATAAAGCAAACAAACCATCAAATGCATGTGCATAAACCGATTTAGTCCCATAAAACATAAAGTTAATTTAAGCACCTAATTACAAGGTTTAATTTTCATTCTCATTCTTCATTGCAATCATTTTCATGCTATACTTAAAACTTTTAGGTCGGTGAGAAATTAACTTTTGACATTGGACAAAATATTTACCTAACTCTTTAGGGGGGTCGTAAATGTGTTGATGAAAGGTAATAAATATTTCGTGGAATTGGTTGAAGTATATATTGAAGCTGACCTGAAAATCATAATTAGATGTGGAGCTGCGATTATGGGTTTATGAATTTTGAAAATCATATTAAGTGAATTTGTAAACATAAATATATCATTCGAACAAAAATTATTTGTTTTGTTGTCGAATCCTAAGACAAAGTTGTAGCTCCGCCCCTGACCAGGATTATCTATTACTTGTATATATCACACGGCCAAAATTGGAAATAAAGTTTTAAGAAAATCTTGAAAAATTATTAAAAATTTTTAGACATGACATTGAATTGAATCTTGAGACAATGACAAAGTTGGCAATAACGTACCACCAGCAACGTCAGTTAAAAATAAAATCATGCACATTAATCGGTTGCTAACATGCAAAGGTAGTTGTGCCGACATATCAAAGAGAATCTTGTTTTTTTTTTCAATGTAAAATTTGAGTTGATATTATTCTTTAATTTTTACTACTATATCACTTTATTTGCTTTTTTTATTTTGCTATTTTTTTATCGTTATTTTTCTTTTGATTTTGCTCTGTTTACACTTATTTTGAGCCCAAGTGTCTTTACCCCACAAAGATAAACACAAGGTTTGAATACAACCTTCTTCTGATCCCACTTATGAAATTACTTTGAATATATTATTATTATTATTATTATTATCAATTTTGCCTTATTATAAGAGAAAGGTTTGGAATGAAATAGCTCGCCTAAAAGGAGAGAAACTCTAACCAACGTTTTGGATTTTGAAATTTTCGCTCCAACCTAAGTTAGGGGGTCTTTAGACCGTAGTTTGTTGCTAAAAAGTATTGCTAAGCTAGTGCGACTCACTTCGCTCTTCAAGCTCCACCCCCAATTAAACCACAAGCTTTTACATAAGGTTTTGGATACATTCATCCCTTTTTTTTACCATACTAAGTTTGTCAAATTTGAGTTGAACCACAAGGTTTTTTTGCTTTGTGAATTAAAGTGCTGACTATTGTCAACCAAATAAACCTAAGGGCTACATTTAAATGATTTGGGATTTAAATACATTCTTACGGTACGCATAGGACTAATTAATCAAAACAAAATTTTAAACTGTACTACAGTAATTTAAACTTTTGACTTTGAAACTTAAAAAATTGAGTTTGTACCCCAGTTTTTATGTAGGTTGTTAAAAGGTGAGAAAAGAGTACAACTAAATACTAAAGTCGGTTTGATTGTTCAAATAATTAGGACACGGATAACAATTTATAACCATACAAATGTCAATCGATCGATGGTTATATGAATAAAATCCCTCTTTTATACATGTTTTAAAAAATCAGATTCAAATCTATATTACTGTGTAAATGAATTCCCAACAGCAATGAAGATAAAAAAAAATTACTAACCTATTTTCTTAATGTCTTATTCAATGTTTGATATTATATTAGAGTCCTGATTAATTTGAATTTGTATGAATTCTCTATCAAGATTTCTCCATTTCAAGACGCGAACCTGATACTTCAAATTAAGAGTAAAGAAATTCTATTCATCTCGCCATGATTCACGATAGTAAAATTTACTAATAATATCCATATTGCTTGGGTGAGAAATTATGAAAGACAACAAACAAGTGATCTCCTAGCTAGGTCACGTGTCCATTAATGTGATTGATGAGTGAGGACCCATTGATTGGAACTTGCATACGTACATACATAACTTCTTGAGCTAGTAGCCATTTCTTGTTCTTGTTTTCAGGTTAAAATTTGCAACGTAGGCCACAACTCAATAACTCTTCATGGGATCAAAAAAATATATGCTTATAAATACTCATGATCTAAATAAAATTTGGTTAAAAATTTGGCCAGGTGTTTAAACTAAATCAATATAGACATGACATGTGTTGAAATATACACACTTGATCGTAGCTAAGGGCATCTCCAACCCTAATCTCTATTTTACTATCTAAATATAGAGTTCTCTATTTTTTCAGAGAATCAACTCCAATCCAATTCTCTATTTTACTCTCTAAAAAGGAATCTCTTTCTCTCTCCTTAATATTATATTATTATTTCTATTTCATTCTTATTTTCTTATTTCATAACATAAATCATTTCTTCTTTTTACAAATAATCACCTTATAATTCATATAATCTTCATGTAATATAAAATTTAATTCTTTTCAAATTCTTCATTTAATATAAAATTATATTTTATTCTAAATTTCTAAATAACATAAATTGCAACAAATATTATGTGTAATACATATTAATGAACAATTCAAATAAAAGTTAAATCATTGATGAAATACAATTACATAATAAATATTGCATCATCGTAAAATTTATTTTAAATTTTACATAAATACTCAACTTTCAAGATTATTACGTTGCTTTCACAAATGCTCTATTAATGCATTACGGAGTTAAAAAATGAGCAATTCTCCATCCTTATTTTTTTACGTGTAGCAAAAAGAGGTTTTAATTAACAATTTCATCTTGTATCCAATTATTTCGTGTAGTAATTTACTTCCCCTATTCCATTTTAAACTATTGCATCAAGTATTTTAATGCTCATTAAAAAGTGTAGTTTAATAATTTATCATTATAACGTAAAACTAGATTGTTTGAATTATCATGTAAGTTTTGTGCATTTTTCATAGTGAAAAATAATTATAATTTTAAGCCACATATTTAAAGTGACAAAAAATTTTTAAAAATTAAATTTGAAAAATTATTAATTCGGGATGGAAGTAGTATACTTATCAATATTATGTTTTTAGATGTTATATAACTTAGAAAATAATTACAAATATTAAAGACTTAATCAATAGTCTTATATAATATAATAATATTAAAATATTTTTAAATTACATAATTAAAGTGACAATTTTTTTTTAAAAATAGAAAAATTATTAATTGAGGTGGAAGTAGTAACTTGTCAATAACATAATGTTATATTACATGGGAAAATAATTACAAATAATAAAGACTTAATTAATGATATAATAGAAATAATATTAAATTAATCAAAAAGTGAAATAGAGAGGTGAATAGTAGTTCTCTAAATTTGGAGAACTACTATTCACCTCTCTATAAATGGAGAATAGAGAGTAATTTGGAGATGGATTGGAGAGGGGATTCTCTATTTGACCCTCCAAATATAGAGAATGGAGGGTAAAATAGAGATGGATCGGAGATGGTCTAATTAGTTAAGCTATATTTTCACTTTATTAAATAACTTTATTATAGTAAATTATAATAGTTTGATGTTAATAACATCCGATACAAATAAATATTACTTAAAAATTCTGAGTTCAATTGACTCACCCAAAGTACTTCTAGCTATGGTTTTCTTCTACCTTATGAGGCTAAATATAATTATAGCTTAATTAATAAGAATTCCCATCATTGGAGTAATTATTCTTTAAAATATGTATTTTTTGTTTCCCCTCTCCTTGTTTGACTTGCAAAATTATTTTTAGAAATTAGTTATATACTCTATATGTGACGTTTGATCTACAGTCCTTAAAATGTCACGTGCGGGGAGTATTATTATGAATGTTGAAAGGAACCTAGTTTAGAATACTACTACTTTCTCACTCTCAAATTATCTTGTCACCATTTCTAAAAGTAGGTATCTTAAATTATTCATTATTTTAGAAGATTAAGATAAAATTAGTATTGAAACAAAGTGAGTATTGTTTTTTCAATCTACCTTTGTATTTATTGTTCGTGAAAACTACAAACAACTCAATCTATGAAGTGATAGTATGATTGTTTAAATATCGATAAAGGATAAATAAGTTACAAATATTATTTAAATAATAATTTTCTTAAAATTATTAGTCTCCCACGTGGCGTTTTATTACAAGTCTCAATTTGCAATGTTACATTAATGGGAGATTCACAAATCACAATTAATTACATTTTCTGAACACCCCTACTCCCACCTAGCTAGCACCGCATTAACATTTGAATTAATTAGAAGCAGACAATGATGAACAGGATTATGGTTTTAGTGCAGATGAAAACAAACTTTCTACTCCTTCGGTCTTATATTACTTGATCATTTTTTTAAAAAATAGCTGTCTTATTAGTTGTCCACCTTATTAAATCAAAAAACAATTTCTTAATATACGTATAAAAAGAAAAATGATCAACTAATATGAAACGGACGAGTAATAAATAGTTCAAAATGACTTCCCCTCTGACAATTACTTATCGATTTTGCCCCAAAAATATTTGAAATGAGAAAATTTTATCAAAGAGATTTGTAAATTATGTGAACTAAAGAGATTAAGAACACAAAATCGTTCAATTACGTGTGTATTAGATATTTAATCTTCGATAGTATAAAATAGTTAAGAGTCAACTACCATTCATATGACCAACAATCTTGTATATTGATGTTATGTTACCCATTTTCTGCGTAAAGACAATTCAATTTAACTAGCAGATAATACTGTTGAAGTTTATGTGTAACAACAGTTCACACTAATTGTTGGGGAAGCATTGAATATGTTTAAACCAATAACTAATTTTAATTTGTGGCAAATAGATAATATCCTTTTATTCTCAAGCCAGTTTTGTACACGAAATTTAAATTAATTAAACTCTAATACCAACGTCCAATAATAAAAACTTACTAGTAGTTGAAGACCAATATCACGTATCTAACAGTCAACTCCTACCAGCACCCGCACCCCCACGCCCAGCCCCACCCCCTCCCCACTCTTTGTTTGTTTTACATCCTTTAATTCATCTACACCCCACTCTTTATCTCTCTTTCTTCTCCATTACACACACAGTCCTACACTCAATAAACTCACAGAGAGAGAAAAAAAAAAATTAAAAATCAACATCCATTTTATAGTTATGTCTTTCATGAATCTCTCTTCACCATAATCCAATTCCTCTAACAGCAAAAACAGTACTGTCATGGGCGTTGTTGACATGTCGAATAATCATCCTCCTTCTCATGAGACCAAGGATTTTTTCCCCTCTCCCGCACTCTCTCTGAGTCTCGTAAGTTTTAATTTCCGTTTTGTTCATAAAATCGCTCTTCAAGTTTTAATCAAATTAGTATGTGCAGCAGTAGAGGTAGAAATTTTTACGAAGAGACATTTATTATATATATATATAAAAAATATAAAAAAAACCGATCTTATATATACAGTGTGATTTCAAGCTCGGTTTTGAATACGTGTGTTTCCGATTTTATTTAGTGATTAATTTTTTGATTTGAATTTTTGAAGGCCGGAATTTTCCGAGATGGCGGCAGAGCAGGGAGTAGTGCCGGAAATATGGAGACGACGGAGGAGGTTGACGAGGGAAGTGCGGCGGCGAGCAAAGGAGGTCGGCAGAGAGAAGAAACATCGACGGTTGAGATTAGCAGTGAGAATTCGGAACCAATGAGATCACGCGGTTCGGATGATGATTTGGAGCATGATGATACTTGTAACGAAGACGAAGAAGATCCAAACAACAACAGTAAGAAGAAGAAAAGAAAGAAATATCACAGACACACTATTCAACAAATCAGAGAAATGGAAGCGTAAATTTCCATACAGCTCTTCTCACTAGTTTTAACTTCTTTTCTTTTTTGTCATGATTCACCGCTAGAAAATCGCTAATTTCTAACTAACGTTTCGTTACAATTTGTATATCATATTAATTTACTCAAAATAATTAGATTAACAGTCAAATACGAATTGATGAATGATCAGCTGTTAGTTGGAATCAGTTGTCTTTTTAATTATTCTTTAAAAAAGTTGTGTCTGAATTAATGAAAGAAGAAAATGATAAGATTTGAGAAAAAAATTATGAGATCAAATTAGATGCATGCATAGGTGATTATGCGATGAATTAATGACTTAAAACATGCATGGTATAAATTAATGTTAGAGTTCTGAGTTTATTTTCATGGGAGAACAATTTTTCTGAATATGCATAAGTTGGAAGGGTGGAGCCGTAGTTTTGCTTACAAGTTCGAAATTCCATAGCTATTTAAATTTTATATTTGTGAAAAAGTTTAGAATTTATATATAGATAATTTAATCAAAACTCAATAAACTATAATTTTGAGAATTAGAACCCATAAATTCAAAATATTAACATCGTCTCGACATAATTTAAAATAAATTTTATTTGACAGTTTATTCAAAGAGTCGCCACATCCAGATGAGAAACAAAGGCAGCAGCTCAGCAAACAATTAGGTCTTCATCCAAGGCAAGTCAAATTCTGGTTTCAAAATCGGCGAACCCAAATAAAGGTACTACAGTAATTCTTATTTTCTCTCTATTTTGATTTATGTAATAGTTTTCGAGAGTCAAATCGATTATTCTTTGACCACAATTTTTTTATGTGATTTTAAATATTTTAACTTATTAATTATGAAAAAAGTATTTTGTCGAAAAATATACCGTAAACTTGTCGAGAATCACTATACTACTAAATTTTACGATTAAAAAAATATAAGAAGTTCTAAATCTTGAACAAGTCACATAAATAGAAATAAAGAAAATGTATATATATTTCTCTATTTCATTTTACTTGTCCCGTATATAAAAAAAAAACGTTTCATTTTACTTCTAATGTAAACTTTTTAAGGGTGTGTTAGGCTAACACGGGCCAAATAATATGTAACGAGAGAGTGCATAATACAACTTTATAAAAATCAATAGTGAGGATCGAAGCAGTGAATCTTTGTTGGATATGATTATAAATGCTCACAGACCGTACGTATACCCCAGGGATAATGTTATTTTTGTCCTGAGTCAAGTCTTGTTATTAATTGTTGAAAATGTTAAATTAATATTTGCAGGCAATACAGGAACGCCATGAAAACTCATTGTTAAAAGCTGAAATAGAAAAGCTTCGTGAAGAAAATAAGGGATTAAGGGGAACTTCAAAGAATCCTTCTTGTCCTAATTGTGGATTTGCTAGCTCTAGAAATAATGTTCCTGCTGAAGAACAACAATTACGAATCGAAAACACCAGACTTAGAGCTGAGGTAATTTTAACAAATAAAAATTTTATGAAAAAATTTACGATTAAAATGAAACTGTTTGACTTTTGTAATATGAACTCTATCGTACAAATTAAGGTATATAGACATGTTTATGTTAAATTGTGCAATCAACTACCATTCAAGAGATCTAGCTTACTTTTAACAATAAAAGAGGGGTAAATACTATTTATTTATTTTTAAAAATATGTACTAAAAATAATTAATAAACCTATATGTATCTCATAAAAATTGTGAGGGACATGACACCACGTTCTTATTTAAATGCTAATTGAACACATACAAATATTTTTATCTGTTTTTACTTTTCGAGTGACAATGAGATTTAAATTTTAAAAAATTTGCTTGCTTTGATACCAAATTAACTTGAGATAGTTACACATTAAACATGTACTCCATCCTTTTAATTTGCTTACGTTACTTTTCCTTTTAATTTGTTTCAAAAATAATATTTATTTTCATTTTCTGAAAACTCTTTAATTCTTAATTTTTACGTAACATATGTTTAAAATCATAAAATTAAATGATATTTTGGTCACGCCAAAACCAGGCAAATTACTCTTTAATTCATTTTTTTCTTTTACTTTCATAAACTCCGCTTCAAAACAAAAACCAGACAAACAAACTAATATGACGGTTCTAATTTTGGAAATGCAGGTTGAAAAGCTTAGGGCAGCATTGGGAAAATACCCATTAGGGACATCACCAAATAGTTCATCTTCATGTTCAGGAGGAAATGATGAAGAAAATAGAAGCGCTTTAGATTTTTACAGCGGCATTTTTGGGTTTGAAAAATCAAGAATTATGCATGTAGTTAATCAAGCAATGGAACAACTTAAAAAGATGGCTACTAGTGGAGAGCCACTGTGGATTAGAAGCTTTGAAACTGGAAGAGAAATACTTAATTATGACGAATACATGAAGGAGTTTCCTCCTATAGACAAATCTGGAGACGTAAAGTTTAAGAGAATGTGTATTGAAGCTTCCAGAGACACAGGAATTGTATTCATGGAGCTCCCTCGACTTGTTCAGACTTTCATGGACGTAGTAAGTCCTTATTTCAATTATTCTCATGCGGTTTAATTTCTATATATTGATAGTATGTAAAGAAAATCAAGCTATCGATCGACATGTTACAATGATAAGCATGCATGTTAGCATTGAGGCTTTAATCTAAACAAAGAGAGAGGTCCAGCTGATGGCTTTTTATGTGTTAGCAAAGTTTAAGTAAGGAACTACTTAAACCTCTCTTTTAAAATTTGAAAATAGTAACTAAAATGACTGCAAAAGGTGGAAATAAGATCATAAATAACTTGATCATCATGAACAAATCAATTTTTTTTTTGTAGATAGAGAATGGGTATAACTAATTATATGGAACATGTAAAAGAAATATAAACTATTAAGTCACCTAAAAGATATTGTTTATAAGTAACTCTTCATAAAAAGTGGGATATGTAATGTTGAAAACAATACATTTTAACATCATAGCCAAATTCACAATTTAAATTTAGTGGGTTCAATTTTTTAAGTTTTTTCATATTAAATTCAATATGATATTGAAAGTATGGTTCAGATATAGTATTTGTTGAATTTTTTTGTATGTTTTACATATATTTTTATACTTCGTGGCGAAAGTTGTAAGTACCCCTGATTACCTACTACAATTGATTATGATTAATTTGATAGTATAAAAAATATTTTACACCAAGTATCAAGAGTATATTATTTTCTGATCTATCATCTTCTTCTTTTAGGGTTAGCACATAGAAAATATAGATAAATAAAAAAACCTTGAAACCCAAATTTGAATACAAGCTATAATAAGTTCCGAAGACATCCGATAAAATTGAAACGATACAGAGAAGATTAGCATAGTCCCTGCGCAAGGATGTAAAAAAAAAGAAGAATACAAGCTATAATATATATCTTGTTTATGTTAAATTTATTTTGTTATTGCTACAGAATCAATGGAAAGAAATGTTCCCATCGATGATTTCAAAGGCAGCAACAGTAGAGGTGATCTGCAATGGTACTGAAGGTGCTAACAGTTGGGATGGCGCAGTTCAGCTAGTAAGTTACCTTCATACTTCTTCTTCTTCCCTTTTCCTTATAAAATTTCATCAGTTTTCTTTATTACGACTATATATAACATTATCAAATAAAAAAATATCTTCTTAAAAATATTTTGACAAGATTCCTCATGTTAGTGTTTTGAGGTTAGATATTAGTCCAAACTTGATCGAATTGGACGAATTATGATTTTATGAGCTAATTTTGTCACCTCTAATTATAAATAAATTTTTTATCTAAAACAATATTTAAACTTTCTTCTCTGGAATTCAAAATTTTGAATATATTTACCTCCACCTTTTTTTTAAAAAAAAAAAAGAGTTTGTGGAAGGAAGATAATTAAGGATTTTGTTGGTTTGTTCTTAATGACATATTTTTTTTGGGTACAGATGTTTGCAGAGGTGCAGCTGTTAACGCCAGTAGTGGGGACGAGAGAAGTGTATTTTGTGAGATATTGCAAACAAATGAGTGCAGCTCAGTGGGGGATTGTGGACGTTTCTGTCGACAAAGTTGAAGGCAATATTGACGCTTCTCTCCTCAAATGCAGAAAATTACCCTCAGGATGCATTCTACAAGAACAATCCAACGCACACTGCAAGGTATCTTTCTTTTCTAACTCCGACTCTCATATTAGTTGTCCACTTTACGCCTCTTAAGCAATGCTAGTAGTGCCATCTACTTTGGATCTTAAGTTGGTGATTTTCACAACAGCCGTGACATCTCATGTTTTTCCGAGATGAAAATTTCCTTCTATTATATGTCTTGTGTCTTAGTTTAATCGAGCACCAAGTTTACAAAAATAAAGAAATTTTTAAAATTTTGTATTCTTAAACTAACAAGTATAAAATATCAAAATATCTTTAAATCTTATAGTCTTAGTTCTTAAACATGTCATAAGATATTGAAATATTCAACTAAATAGTAAAAAAATGAAAAACAAGACACATAAATTATACTAAAAGGTGTATTATATATACTTGGGGGTTGAAGTATATTCTAGATTTTCTGCACCAATGCTTAAGTTCTTATGGGCAATACTAAATACAAAATTCACTGTGAGAAACTTTAATATATATAACCATTTTGTCTGATTGGATGAACATAAAACATTAATGAAATAGCTCCCAAAAAATGAGAAATAATGGCAGTGTAGAATGTAGATGCTAATATTAATTTACGGTATTTTAACATGTTATAAGGATGACCGCTATTACCTCTAGTTATTATTATTTTTACACTGTCAGCATATAAAAGTTGAATGTTGTCATGCTCAGGTAACGTGGGTGGAACATTTGGAGTGCCAAAAAACCATAGTGGACTCTCTGTACCGTGTAATTGTCAACAGCGGCCAAGCTTTTGGCGCAAGGCGCTGGATGGCTACTTTTCAGCAGCAATGTGAGCGTCTCCTCTTCTTCATGGCAACCAACATTCCTACCAAGGACACTACAGGTAATTTATCAACAAACATTTTTTTCCATGTGAAATATTAGCTCGATTTGCATGACGAAATTTGGAACTACGTAAACGAATCAGGTGTTACCACACTTGCTGGTAGAAAAAGTATACTGACATTGGCACAAAGAATGACTATGAGTTTCTACCGCATGCTTGGAGCTTCTAGTTATAATACATGGAACAAGGTCCCTAGCAAAACTGGCCAAGAGGATATTAGGTTGGCCTCTAGGAAGAACTTGACTGATCCTGGTGAACCCTTAGGCCTCATTCTCTGTGCTGTTTCATCCATTTGGTTGCCTGTATCTCGCAACGTCTTGTTTGATTTCTTGAAAGATGAAAACCATCGCCATGAGGTTAGTAAGTTCAGTTAGCTACCATCTGCTATAATTTGAGATTAAGTAGTACGAGATACCTTTGAGATTTTGACATTCTTAACGTCTTTTAATCTAAGTGGGATGTCATGTCAAATGGATGTCCAGTGCAATCCGTTGCAAATTTAGCAAAAGGTCAAGACAAAGGAAATGCAGTCTCAATCCAAGTAAGTACCTCGCAGAGAAGACGTTTTGGTTTACCTCTCAATCCTTTTTTCTAATTGAAAGTTTGAAATTACGAACTCTATTCAGGCAGTAAAATTAAGAGAAAACAACATGTGGATTCTCCAAGATACTTGCACCAATGCTTATGAATCTGCAGTGGTCTATGCCCCAGTGGACATTGCAGGCATGCAATCTGTTATAACAGGTTGTGACTCGAGCAATATTGCTGTGTTACCTTCGGGTTTCTCAATCCTCCCTGATGGCCTAGAGTCGAGGCCTTTTGTTATCACTTCTAGACCAGAGGACAGAAGCTCAGAAGGAGGATCCTTGCTAACAGTCGCTTTTCAGATTCTAACTAGCAATTCTCCAACAGCAAAACTTTCTAAGGAGTCTGTTGAATCCATCAACAACCTTTTGTCGTGTACATTGCACAAGATCAAGACAAGATTCCAATGTGACAGTGGATATTAGTTCTTCTAGGTAGAGAGATGCTAAATTCATTATACAGATGATATAGTTCTCCTCCATCCTTTTCATCTGAATAGACTGATGAAAAGGATTCAGGAACAATGCGTTCTTACCCCGTTATTGTAATTCCCCTCTCATCCAGATAGTAAAGGAAACTTGTTCAAACACAAAAGTTTACATACTATAAGAATTTTCTTCATCTCATGTGTAATTTTCTTTCCTTCTCTTCTTCATGCTTTATGTTCCTAGTGCAGTGAATTTAAAGATATGTTAACGTCCCTCCTCCCCCCGGGCCCTCCTTTTTTCGTAATGGATTAGAATCAGCCAACAACAACTTCCCCAGTGGTGGGGTCTAGTGAGGGTAGGATGTATGCAGACTAAGCCCCTACCTTTGTAGAGAGGCTTGGCTTAGAATTATATCAACTGGATATAAGAAATGAAGAGCACCTACAACATTTTGCCAAATAAAGCATATTGAGAAAGTACTAAAACGTCAACAAATTATAAACAAACTTCTTCTATGCTAAATCAGGCAGTGAAGCTACAAGGTGTACAACAAAGGACAGATTTACCCATTTTTAAACATCAATGTAATTCAAAATATGGAATACCAGGTTCCCGCTTTAAAACTGGGCCCAAAACAGGATTTTTGAGGTGCATTCTTAAGGAGCGGTTTTTCTTTCATCATTAGAGTTCAGGGCTTTCAAATAAATCTCAGGCATGTCAAGTTCTTTCGAAAAGAAGATGGTAAGTTCACAGGGGTAAAGCAAGCTTCATCGGACATGTGTTGCCTCTTAAATGCTATATGCAGATTGTGTGTATTATGTATCCTAATCCAGGTTCAGAATGAAATAAAATGATGATATGCCCCTTCCTCTTTCGCTTGTCTAAGGTATTGACGGTGAAAAGGGAAATTTTTTTTATTTCTCTCACGGGTGCAAAGATGAACAGCATTTACTCATATGAATCTAATAAAAGATCTAGCTAAAGTGGCAAAGCTTCTTGATTGTGCTAGAGCAAAAACTTGATCAAAATATTCTAATCTACACAAATCAATCATTATGAGAAATTGTTGCCTAGAGCACATTGCCTTTAACGATCATAGACTAATCCTTCATCCAAGAGCTGGGAAATTAATGTTTGATAGATGATTATACTCGAGTAAAACACAGAGCATATCATTAATACAGTTTCATTGGCAAAACAAAGACAATTTTACAATGCCAGCCTCTCCTCCAAGATAAAGGCAACCTAATCTATGAAAAATATTTTCCAATTACAAGGAGAAACTCTGAAAAAATTAAGAACGATCTAAGTGTTATTGGGAGTTGTCATAGATTTTACATCCTAGGTTTCATATAGTTCATTCCTGCAGTCAGGGAAAAATCAAAAGGAGAAAGCAACCTTCAAAGACACATTTTCAGATAATTATCACTATTGCAAGATAACATATCGAAGTTGAACTTCTGTTATTACTAAAATTAGACTAGTACATGGCCATTGAGTTCTGAAATGCTTGCACCATCATAAAACCACTAATTTCCTCAATTTATCATGTTCACTAATTCACATGAATCACAAGAAAAGTGCATCTATTTATGGAATTAGAACTCCAATACACAGCAGGGAAATGAAGAAGCAAAATACTATATCCCCCAAGTGAAGCTAATTCAAAGTTTTTGTCTTTGCAGATTAACAATCTCTGTGATTTGAAATTCGCAATGAACACTTCAGCTACATTAATAACTCACTACGATACGGTTCAATTCCGGGTCAGGTCTAATCAAGTCAAAATTCGGGGTTCACAGATAAAGAGGGTAAATTAGCTACAACTACAAAAGCATCAAATTACAATTGAAATCTAATAAACTCATCATCATCATCTAAAAATCACTCAATTAAAATACATGGTTATTATGAAAACCCAACAGAAACTGAACAGTACAAGATTATAAAGTGCCCAAAAAGAAGGATTATATTCAAATTCGTCAAATGAATGTTAAAACAACTTTCTGAAAAGGAGAATGGAGGAGGAAATTTACATGGAACAACCCGAGGGCTTTGTGGTTCCTGGTAAAGAAAAGAAAGCGTGTAAACTTTGTTAAGTCATTTTATGGACTAAAAATAAGCACCCAAACAATGATATGAGAAATTTGACCAAACCATGTTGGCAAATGGATTCAAGATTAAAGAATGTGATAAATGGTTTTACATTAAAGATACTCCAAATCACAAGGTCATTGTTTGTTTTAATGTTGATGGCATGTTGATCATCAAAGAGACATTTCTAACATAAATGCTACTAAGCATATGCTAGAAAGCAACTTCGATATGAAAGACATTGAAGTTGTTGATGTGATTGAAAATGTACTTTACAGGTTCAAGTATTTGGATTTCAATATTGTCAAGACTCCAATAAATGTGAGCTTTGTACTTCTAAAGAAGGAAGGAGAAAGTGGCTCATAATTAAATTAGGATAGAGTATTGAGAAGTATGATATATATCATGAAGTGTACGCGATCAGATATAACATGTGCTATTAATAAACTGAGTCGGTCCACAAGTAATCTCAATCAAACTTATTGGACGACAATGGAAAGAGTTTTAGAATATTTAAAACATGAGAAAATGGTCTAATACCCCCTCAATCTATTGTCGGATTCTCAACTACACACTTATACTTCACGGGGGTCCTATAACCCCCCTGAACCTTTTAAAAGTGAAATAAATACCCCCTTACAAACCCACACCCAGATTTGTATTAGGCTGTGATCTACACTCGCCCTGCCACGTAATATTTTTTTTAATATATAAAATAATTAATTATTATCTGTTATTCTTTTCTTTTTATATTTCCCTTCTCTCTTTTTCTCTTTCCTTTCCTATTCCTCTTTTTCTTTGCTTTGCAGATCAAAGAGGAGATACCATCCATGGCTACCACACACTCTTCTACTTTCATCGAACTTCTAAGCAATATCGGAATCTACTCTTCTACTTTCATCGAACTTCTAAGCAACATAAGAATCTGAATATTCTCTGCGGTCGAAAAATTGCACCGGAGGAACTGCTTCTTCTTTCGCTGCTATAGTATTGACAGAGGAGAATTCTTAGGAGAATCTCTAGTAAATGATATCGACTTGTCGGGATGAAGGTATTGGGATAACGGAGGAACTAGTGTTGATTTCGATTTGATAATGTTAACATGAGAAATTCGATTAATACTTACAATAATTTTAATAAATGGGTCTTCTTCATTAATGGGTCTGTTACACAACAATTTAATTAATAAATTCTTCTCCATTAATTGGATCTGTTACCCAATGAACTCTTCTTCGTTAATGGTGATAAAGTTTGATCCTCCTAACATTCAATTTTGATTTTAATTTTGAATCACTGATAAATTGTCAAATTGGAAGAAGTGTGTAATTTGAATATGAGAATTGACTTAGTAGTGGAAAACTAATGAAGGAGGGGACCTGGTGGTACAGGTGAGCCGCCACCAACGTCATTGGGTCTGTTTAAGAGAAAAATGCCCTAGCTGTTTAACAGCAAAAGAGAGAAGAAAGAAGGTAAAAAAAGAAAAAAAGAAATAAGAATAAAAGGAAATATTTATTTATTCAAAAAAAATAAAAAAACTTAATATGAAATAAAAGAAATATTAATAAAATTAAAGTTATAATTAATTTTTGCCTCTCACTCTCTCAAAGAGAGTGAACTACACCTTCTTTGCTACCTCAGCATTTAGGGAGCAAATAATTTCGCTTTAAAATAGTTTAAGGGGATGATAGGACACCCGTGAAGTTGGAGTGTGTAATTGGGATTTCGGTATAGATTGGAGGGGTTTTAGACCATTTTCTCTTAAAACATACTTAAAAAAACGATGCTTTGCATTATAACTAATATTCAACAGTATTGAAAGAATACAGTGATGCAAATTGAATCACCAGGTCAAATGAAGTAAAATCCACGAGTGGATATGTACTTACTCTTAGTGGAGGAGCAGTCTCTTGGAAATCTTCCAAACACAAATGTATCACTCGCTCTACTATGAAATCTAAGTTTATCACTCTAAATAAGGCGGGTGAAGAAGTAGAATTACTCTGGAATTTCATGAAAGATATTCTTTTTTTGCCCAAAGCTTTAGCAACAGTATGCATACACTGTGAGAGTTAAGTTGCTATAGGTAGGGCATGGAGCATAATTTATAACTGAAAGTCTAATCATATATGACATAGACATAATATCGTTAGAGAACTACTCTCTAATGGAATTATCACAATTGACTATGTAAAGTCAAAGGATAATGTGTCAGATCCACTTACAAAAGGCCTAACTAGAGAGGAAGTTGATAGATTATCAAAGGGAATGAGACTATGGCCGAGGACAAGTCATCGTGGCGGTAACTCTACCTAGAAGACTTGAGATCCCAAGATCTAGGTTCAAGGAGATCAAACAAAGTCATTGATGACGGTTCAACATTGTCAAAATTATTTTTATGGTCCATTCTCATGAATAGACAATGTTCAGTAACAAGAATAAAGGCATTAGAACTTTTTAATGGTTTCTAAGTTTGATACAGGGTATATCAAATAGTGTATCTACAGAATAACAGATTTAGAAATCACCTATGTAAGTGTGAAGTACAAGCCGCTTCAAGGAGAATCCGGTAAGGCCAGTTCTCTACGCACTTATAAACCAAGACATGTTCATGGCTGAAATGAACAAAACAATGAGAACCAAAAACAGTTCAAGGGTTGATTGTGTGACTTATGTTGTCTAGGTATACACCAAACCTCGACGGTTCAAAGATATCAAATCTACCGATTGATCGAGTATATCCGATATATGTTCACTATGGAAAGTTCAAAGGGAAACCCACCTATCCAGATGCAATCAATCCTTACTTACGAATCACACAGTTTTTTCATGCATATGTTTTAACAATAGTCATTCCCGATTCATGTGGAGGATTGTTGGGTTTTAAAGGTGTAAGTAGGAAATGAAGAGTTGTGACTCTCCTGAAAGGTTGTGACTTTACCGAAGGGTTGTAACCTTTACGAAAGGTTGTGTCTTTTCTAAAGGGTTGTGAACGTTTGAAAGGTTATGCCTTTTCCAAAGGGTTGTGACCTTTCATGAAATGTTGTCTCTTTTCCAAAGAATTGTGACCTTTCCGATAAGGCACAATTTTGGCTATAAATAGAGAGGCTTTCTCTCATTTTTTGTAATGGAAGTTTTCCTTCTTTTGCATATATTTTCTTACAAAACAAAATAAAGTCTATGTGTAATTCGTTGCTGTCTTTTTGAGTTCGTTGAAATTATCAAAGTTTGAGGTGCCGCTACTTCTTTAATGGTTAATCTGTTTTATCTTTGAGAGGAATTAATCTACAACCTCGGATACTTGAGGGAATTAAATTTCTTAAAGACACACAGTCTTTGGACTCGAATAGTTCTTTTCGTCCCCAGCCTGTTAAGTTTGAAGCAACTACTTTTTCAACTTCTTTGTAACACTCTGTAGTGTGAAATGTGATAGTTGAAAGTCTCACCTCTATCCAAAGATTATGACTAAATATGTTAGTTGTACAAAAGTCAACTTTTGAAGAGGAGAGGAGTGAAAAACTAATGGAATAATATATATATTAAGATGCTCTATCACAAAACCATGTAAGCATCATTATTACATTGAAGTCAACTCATAACCAAATTGTACCTTTTGTACAATAAGATGTCAATAACTTATATCTCAGGATGACCGATGACCAATTCAAACACGCCAATGCAAAATAACATGGATAGGGTGGTTTTCGACTAGCTAGCAATTTGAGACATTCAAGCAAAAAAAATAGAATATAAGGGAAGTGATGACAGGTAAAAGAGTTTTCATTACTGAAGCAATCTTCTCCACCAACTTAATGAAGACGTTCCTCCAGGAGGTGGCGTGAGGACATCGAGCATGGTTTCTTTCTCCTTTGGGGTTAATGGAATTCCTCGAACGAGATTCAAAGCCATAATGTGAACATTGGTCTTCTGTCTGTGCTTCTTGTAAGCCCACAAACCTCCAGCAGCACCAGCAACTAGTAGCTGCATCAAGAAAATTTCAAACAACTTAAGTCTATTAATACAATCTTTGAAATATCAAGGCAGAGGTGGATAAAAACTTCATCTGACCGGAGAAAGCCATATAGCAGCCGTCTGCATATCGAATTTGGGGGCATAAAGTACGGTTTCACCAAAATCATCCTCAAGCTTTGTATAGATCTCCTTGTCAGACTTCCCAGCTTTTATTTCATCTCGAATTAGCTAAAAAGATGACCCAAGTCAAATAGCACGCCCAAAAGTTGGAATAACTTAGGCATGGATACAAGGACAGCCCAAAGAACTTATATTCAGCTCCTCCATTTTTTTCATTTTTCAAAAAAGTTTAATTACTGGAACAAACATACAAGTAATTGACAAAAAGAGTATCTGATTAGATAAATGAAAATACCTAAAGCCACATGATGCAAAGCAAAGAGCACTTGTCCTAAATGAAAAATGCACTTTTGTGTGTAGAATTCTACTTAAGTATGATAATTTAGGTAATTAGTTGGTTGGTCCAAAAGATGGTAGAATTACGACATTACACTCTCAGAGGAGCAAACCTAATAAAAAAAATGAAAGATCAACCATAAAACTCAGAAGTGCTGGTTTTTGCACTAGGATTAACTCTTCATCAATCAAAAGCAAGTCTCACAAACAAAGAAGATTAAGTCGTTTCCTCTGCACACAAACAAAATAGTTCCTTGATAGTCCAGAATACAGTTTCCTTTTTATTCGAAAAATGATGGACAATCCAGAAATAGCATATCCAATCGGTTCAAGAAACCAGACCATAGAGGAGGTCAATAACGATATCGACTGACTGACAGAGTTCAGTTTACTCATCATAAGAACACAGCGGAAAGAACTGTTGAAGCAGGGGAAATAAATTCAGTGATATGGGAACAATTATTATTGAATGTAAAAGGAAGAACTCAATGCCTTCAACAAGGTAATATCATGGGCAACTTGTCCATTTACTCGCTTTACCTCAGCATATTAAAGCTCGCATAACAATGTAAACTCACAACCATTTATGTGCTGGTGAGATCGATTCTTATTTTGTGCCAAAGCAATTTATAAAACACATGTTGAGAGCATGAATTCTATGAGGGGCAAATGAATTATTTATAGTCATTGGCCTTTTCCTCTGTATAAAAATATTGGCCATAACTGATGTTACTCTCCTCTGTACCTACAAACCAAACCACCAAAGCAACAACAACAAAAAAACAGAGCCATGGGGACAGAAACAGGTTCAACACTAAAACTTCCTCTGTTTTCAGTAAATTCAGCTGAGGATTTAGGGATGTTAACCCCTCTTCACACTTCAACTTCAATTCCATTTTTGTGGGAAGAAGAGCCTGGAAAGCCTCATCCATGTACTGACCTTATCTCTATTAATTTCAATGAGCCCAATTTACGCTTAGAGCCACATCCTAGGCTTTACATGGAATCTACCAAAAGTTCTTCTCCCACAACTGTTTTTTTTTATGGGGAAGGGCCATCCCGGATGGCATGAAGTGTCAATGGTCAAAACACAACTTTACCAGGTTCCTTATGTTTTTCTTTTTTTCGCATCAAATGTCTTATCCATCAAGAGAAACTAGTGATGCAAATGCGAGAAATATAATAATATGACATACCTTCCTGAGGAGAATGGCAATATCAGCTTGAGAATCTTCAATAGACTGACTGCCACATTCTGTACACCTAACATTGTGGCTGATATTTCTTGCTCTCGCCTCTACTAACCTCTCATTCTTCACCTGATCCTCTCCCCCCTCCATAGATATATGTAATCAAACTTTCCGCTCAACAGCAAAATTTCCAAACAAGCTCTTAAAAAAGTGGAGTAACCAAATAAGAACTTAATCAAAAAAATCTAAATTTTCAGCTACGCATTTTATCAAACACCTCACATGCACAATACCCAGCTACACAATTATGCACAAATAGATTTTCGGGGTATCAAGCAAGCATATGCAATAGCAAAGAAGTGATCAAACTGTAACAACCATTGGATTTCAGTATATTTTAGTCAAGAACATTTTCGGACCTTTATATATGGATTATGTAACTTAGCATTGCAATTTTTTCTAAAAAAAATAGTAACATGAACTTCATGAAAATATAAAAAAGCGAACAAAAATATAGAAATAAATTGAAAAACCTACCAAGTTTGAAGCTTTTCTTTGAAAAAAAATCCCCAGTAGATACCTGTGATGGGAGAAGAGCAATGGCGAAGCTGGAAATAACGGGGCGGGTTGGACGGGCCATTAATGTTTGGGCCAAATATGTGTCCAGTGAATTGGGCAAGATTCTATCAGGGTCAGACTAGGCCTATTAGGATAGTATATGGGCCTATAATGATTCTTAACCAAATAAATCGCCCAGCCCAACATTTTAGTCAGGAAAACCCGAAAGACTGGAATTACGCCGGCGGCGGCTAACGAGTAGATAAAATGAATTTGGTAACAATAAGATTAAAGTATAATAATTTCATGGATAAATCGCAGGTGTGTTTGGTTTGAGACATTAGGTGGTTCTGAGATTATCTATTCCACCATTTATACCTTAGTGATGGATAAGTTATCCCATATTCATAGTGGAATAACCTATCCCCGAATAATTAATTCCGGAATAACTTGTTCCCAACCAAACGACACCTAAATACATATCGGGTGTTTATACCTAATCACACCAACTAACCATGGTTAAGAGTTTAATGAGCTGATAATTTAAAGGATTTACTAAGTTGTGCGTGAAATATTTTTTCCGTTTAAAATAAGTGTCCTTTTTAGCACAATAAAACAAAAAAATAAAGAAAAATTGGTTCAAAATAAGTATTTTTTACTTTTAGAAAGTTGAGAACACTAATTATTGTTTTTCAAAGGTATCATTTACGTTGTTTACCTTAATTACTAGAGGTTTGTCCAGTCCAAAAAATAAATTTGTCAACATCTTCGAATTATAGTTTTTCAAAGTTACTAGGTTTTTAATTATAATTTGGATATAATTCGATCTTTTAATATAAATACGAAATTTGGACCAAAATTACTAAGTTCGGCCAAAATTATAACTGAAGAGCTAGCCCATTTATTGTGTACAGGAGGGAGTACCAACTAGCTTGTCAAACGTGAAAGAGTATTGTATACTACTAACGGGTCCCAATTCATATTTAAAATGTTTATTCTATTGCAGCAAAACTCGTATTTATACAAAATTATCCTTCTTTTCTTAATTTCTTTTTCAATAAATTCAATGATTCAAGTCTGGATTTTGGGACATGTTTTCATCCTGAAATAAACTAGTCCTATGTGCCAAGAAGAGAGAGAAAGTACTCTATATATGTCATAACTAACCAATAAAGATCGCAATAGAGTGAGAAGTATTGTTTCACTTTTATTTAAAGATTTTGTGCTCAAGCTTTAAGGTATGAAATCTCAACTTTGTTAATAAGCATTTTAACTTCAATATAAAACTTTCCAATGTAAATCTAAATTTAACCAGATCCTATAATATGAGTAACTTTGTAAGTAAAACACTCATAATTGAATGACTTTTAAGTTAAAAACCAGAATTTAATGACTTTTTGAGAAAAGAGTTCAAACTGAGTGACCATCTGAGATATTATCTCGATGGTTCAATAAGGAAGAAGAGACAAATGGAGGTGAGAAATCTATAAATTAAAATAGGCATTGAATTTGTCAAAACACAATAAGGTGATATAACAAGCAATGGCCACATTAAAAGAAAGTCTCTTTATATATATAGATGGGGCCCTAGCTATATTATCTTTAATATCCCTCTTGTCTTAGACTCCACAAACCAACAATATCATGAGACCTTTTGTTTTCTTACACTTTATTTTGGTTTCATTATTATCAGCTTTAGTGCCTTTATTTCTCTTCAACATTATTATTTTTTGATAGTTACTTTTCACCTGTCTTCCAAAACTAACATTCCCCACCCTTTTTCCCCGTCTACTTTTTTCCTTAGTTAACCTTCTTCCCTAAGTCAATAATCAATATATATGGCATGTAATACATATATTCTTCATAAATGCACGTCTTTTCTCTTCACTTATTTTTTCCACCAAACAATGTATGTGGTGAACAAATGGTTAGCATAGTAGCTACGAATTTAGCAGAATTCAATAACTTTAGCTTAATTTTTATATTCATTCACATGTGTGCATAATTTATTTAGAAACCATATAAACAAGAAGAATTATGATTTAGAACACATCAATGGATCACAAATAAATCTCCATCCTCCTACGAAAGTACTAGTCTGAATGAGTCACACGTGCCAATGGAACGTACAATAAGATAATTGAAATCAGTGTTTTAAAAAGCGGGGGTGTGAGGCGGAGCATTTAATACCTCCTGCACCTGCAATTTATCCATGAAATCATTATACTTTAATCTTATTGTTACCAAGATTCATTTTTCTACTCATTAGCCACCGCCGGCATAATTCCAGCCTTTCGGGTTTTCCGGACAAAGATGTTGGGCTGGGCGATTTATTTGGTTAAGAATCATTATAGGCCCATATACTATCCTAATAGGCCTAGTCTGACCCAGATAGAATCTTGCCCAATTCACTGGACACATATTTGGCCCAAACATTATTGGCCCGTCCAACCCGCCCCGTTATTTCCATTTGCCCCGCATACAATTCATGTGTTTCATAAATTGCTTTGGCACAAAATAAGAATCGATCTCACCAGCACATAAATAGTTGTGAGTTTACATTGTTATGCGAGCTTTAATACTCTGAGGTAAAGTGAGTAAATAAACAAGTTGCCCATGATATTACCTTGTTGAAGGCATTGAGATCTTCCTTTTAAATTTAAGTAAATAATAATTGTCCCCATATCACTGGCATTTATTTTCCCCGCTTCAACTACTTCTTTCCGCTGTGTTCTTATGATGAGTAAACTGAACTATGTCAGTCGGTCTATATCGTTATTGACCTCTTCTATGGTCTGGTTTCTTGAACCGATTGGATATGGTATTTTTGGATTGTCCATCATTTTTCGAATAAAAAAGAAACTGTATTCTGGACTATCAAGGAACTATTTTGTTTGTGTGCAGAGGAAACGACTTAGTCTTCTTTGTTTGTGAGACTTGTTTTTGATTGATGAAGAGTTAATCCTAGTGCCAGGACTTCTGAGTTTTATGGTTGATCTTTCATTTTTTTGTAATGTCGTAATTCTACCATCTTTTGGACCAACTAATTAATTACCTAAATTATCATACTTAAGTAGAATGTGCATTTTTCATTAAGGACAAATGCTCTTTGCTTTGCATCACGTGGCTTTAGGTATTTTCATTTATTTAATCAGATATTCTTTTTGTCAATTAATTGTATGTTTGTTCCCGTAATTAAACTTTTTTGAAAAATGAAAAAAATGGAGGAGCTGAATATGACTGTCCTTGTATCCATGCCTAAGTTATTCCAATGCTATTTGACTTGGGTCATCTTTTTAGCTAATTCGAGATGAAATTAAAGCTGGGAAGTCTAACAAGGAGATCTATACAAAGCTTGAGGATCATTTTGGCTAAACCGTACTTTATGCCCCAAAATTCGATATGCAGATGGTTGCTATATGGCTCTCTCCGGTCAGTTGAAATTTTTATCCACCTCTGCCTTGATTTTTCAAAGATTGTATTAATAGACTCGAGTTGTTTGAAATTTTCTTGATGCAGCTACTAGTTGCTAGTGCTGCTGGAGATTTGTGGGCTTACAAGAAGCACAGACAGAAGACCAATGTGCACATTATGGCTTTGAATCTCGTTCGAGGAATTCCATTAACCCCAAAGGAGAAAGAAACCATGCTCGATGTCCTCACGCCATCTCCTGGAGGAACGTCTTCCTTAAGTTGGTGGAGGAGATTGCTTCAGCAATGAAAACTTTTTAACCTGTCATCACTTCCCTTGTATACTATTTTTTTTGCTAGAATATCTCAAATTGCCAGCTAGTCGAAAACCACCCTATCCATGTCATTTTGCATTGGCGTGTTTGAATTGGTCATCGGTCATCCTGATTATACATTTTTCTAAGGGTATTCCCTGATATAACTTATTGACATCTTATAGTACAAAAGGTACAATTTTGTTATGACTTGTCTTCAATGTAATAATGATGCTTACATGGTTTTGTGATAGAGCATCTTAGTATATATATTATTCCATTAGTTTTTCACTTCTCCCCTCCATCAAAAGTTGACTTTTGTACAACTAACATTTTTAGTCATAATCTTTCGATAGAGGTTAGACTTTCAACTATCACATTTCACACTACAGAGTGTTACAAAGAAATTGAAAAAAGTAGTTGCTTCAAACTTAACAGGCTGGGGACGAAAAGAACTATCCGAGTCCACAGAATTCACTGTGTGTCCTTAAGAAATTTAATCCTCTCAAGTATCCGAGGTTGTAGATTAATTCCAATAATTAAACTACATTAACTCTAACTAGTTTTGAATTAATTCCAATAGCTAAACTATCATTAACTCTCACTAGTTTTGAATTAATTCCTAAATTAAAGCTAAATGTCAACACTAGATGGACACAAATCGATCTTACAAGAAAATCAATTTTGTCATCAATAGAATCAACTAGTTTTGGTACTTATGCTTAACAAACACATTATTCCTAAATTAAAGCTAAGTGTCAACACTAGATGGACACAAATCGATCTTGCAAGAAAATCAATGTTGTCATCAATAGGATCAACTAGTATTGGTACTTATGCTAAACAAACACATTATCACCTGATTTAAAGCTAAGTGTCAACACTCGATGGACACAAATAAATTATCACAAAATTAAAGCTAAGTATCAATACTAGATGGACACAAACACATTATAAAAAACAATTGTACTTGAACTTTAGAAATTTAAAAATACCAAACCTTATCTCCTACTTTGATGAAAGAAGCAGTATAGTCTTGTAACGACTTTTTTAGATGTCAAGCTTCCTCAGTTGCCTAGCACAAAAAGAAACAATTTAAAATTTCTTCAGTGGTTATTATAGAGAGATTTCAATCATTATAACATTCAAGAATGGCTCAGACAATTTTAGGACAAGTAAGTACCTAAAATTGATCATACATAAATGGTTCTATACTATATTTTTGCAAATTCTCCATTCTTTTGGAAAAGAAAATATAGTATTTTTTTTATTTTTAAATCTTTGTATAGTTATACTTGCTAAAGTTGGTAATCCTAGTTCACTTAAACCTCAAAAGAAATGGTCCCTTCACTAACTTCAAATTTTCGACACTAACTTAAGTGTAATTATGTTGCAACTATTAACTAAAAAGGGTAACACTACAAGAAAAAGGCTTATTAGGGACCAACAATTAGAGACGAGTGGAAGATTTTGAGATTTAGTTGTGCATCTTAGATAATTCATATGTCTTATGGTTTGATTTTGAGATTTAGTCCAATATTATAAGAAGCTTTTTCATATAGTGCACACTATATCTAGGCAAAGAATACAAAGCTTATAAATTTTATGAGAAACTTAATTTATTTAAGTTAAACATGAGAACAATTATATTAACCACATATCAAACAATACACTAGAGAGTAACTATCCATGCTACGAGTAAGTTCAAAAAGAGCTAATTTCTTCGGTTGTCTCGTAATTGCAAGCTTGAACAGCTCACTTCTTTTAGACTCATCAAGATTCAATTTCATAACTCAATGAGTCCTTCAAGAACCATCAACTACCCAAAAAAGGAAATCAATTCGAAAAACTTGGAAGTGTAATGAAAACCGAAAAAAAAGATGGAAACATACCGGCTACTGCTGCTGCTGCTGCATCTGCTGCCTCCACCGCGTCTGCTACTGCTTCCGCTGTCTGCTCTGCCGCCGACATCTGCTAGTGCGACGCTTGACTTGGTCTGCGCCGGTCAAAGATGGTGTGGCATGGGTCGGAGAAGGCTAGGCGTTGTGAGAGAGGTAGTGAGTTAATATCTCAGATGGTTACTCAACTATGCACTCTTCTCTCAGAATGTCACTCAACTTTGAATTTTAACTCAAAAGTCACTCAACTATTCACTCTTTTCTCATAAAGTCACTCAACTTTTAGTTTTAACTCAAAAGTCACTCAACTATCCACTCTTATCTCACAAAGTCACTCAACCTACTTAATTGCTATTTTAATTAAAATTTATTAATATACATTTTTTATATAAAAAGTCAAAATTTTAAAAAATAAAAAATACCATTTAAACCATTTAGTGACCCGCCCACTTGACCCGACCCATTAAAAAAATACAATATTGACCCATTTTATTTTGCCCTTGTTCTCCAAAATTATTCCCTCTCTTTTACAACTCTTTCTCCTCTTCTCCTCTGTAATTTTTTTATCATTCTCCATTGTCCTTGCCTCTTCTTCCTCTTTTAGCTAGGTTTTAATTTGGGCATCTCAATTTCAAGCTCTATATTAGGTTTTAATTTCTCCACCTTTTTTTTAAAAGAAAAGAAAGAGTTTGTGGAAGGAAGATAATTAAGGATTTTGTTGGTTTGTTCTTAATGACATTTTTTTTTTTGGGTACAGATGTTTGCAGAGGTGCAGTTAACGCCAGTAGTGGGGACGAGAGAAGTGTATTTTGTGAGATATTGCAAACAAATGAGTGCAGCTCAGTGGGGGATTGTGGACGTTTCTGTCGACAAAGTTGAAGGCAATATTGACGCTTCTCTCCTCAAATGCAGAAAATTACCCTCAGGATGCATTCTACAAGAACAATCCAACGCACACTGCAAGGTATCTTTCTTTTCTAACTCCGACTCTCATATTAGTTGTCCACTTTACGCCTCTTAAGCAATGCTAGTAGTGCCATCTACTTTGGATCTTAAGTTGGCGATTTTCACAACAGCCGTGACATCTCATGTTTTTCCGAGATAAAAATTTCTTCCTATTATATGTCTTGTGTCTTAGTTTAATCAAGCACCAAGTTTACAAAAATAAAGAAATTTTTAAAATTTTGTATTCTTAAACTAACAAGTATAAAATATCAAAATATCTTTAAATCTTATAGTCTTAGTTCTTAAACATGTCATAAGATATTGAAATATTCAACTAAATAGTAAAAAAATGAAAAACAAGACACATAAATTATACTAAAAGGTGTATTATATATACTTGGGGGTTGAAGTATATTCTAGATTTTCTGCACCAATGCTTAAGTTCTTATGGGCAATACTAAATACAAAATTCACTGTGAGAAACTTTAATATATATAACCATTTTGGCTGATTGGATGAACATAAAACATTAATGAAATAGCTCGATTTTCTTGACGAAATTTGGAAACTATGTAAACGAATCAGGTGTTACCACGCTTGCTGGTAGAAAAAGTATACTGACATTGGCAAAAAGAATGACTTGGAGTTTCTACAGCATCCTTGGAGCTTCAAGTTATAATACATGGAACAAGGTCCCTAGCAAAACTGGCCAAGAGGATATTAGGTTGGCCTCTAGGAAGAACTTGACTGATCATGGTGAACCCCTAGGCCTCATTCTCTGTGCTATTTCATCCATTTGGTTGCCTGTCTCTCGCAACGCCCTTTTAGATTTCTTGAAAGATGAAAACCATCGCCTCGAGGTTAGTAAGTTCAATTAGCTCTTTAATTACATATTTAGTTCTACCATATGTTTGAGATTTTGAGATTTTGACATTCTTAACGTCTTTTAATCTAAGTGGGATGTCATGTCAAATGGAGGTCCAGTGCAATCCGTTGCAAATTTAGCAAAAGGTCAAGACAAAGGAAATGCAGTCTCAATCCAAGTAAGTACCTCTCAGAGAAGACGTTTTGGTTTACCTCTCAATCCTTCTTTCTAATTGAAGGTTTGAAATTACGAACTCTATTCAGGCAGTAAAATTAAGAGAAAACAACATGTGGATTCTCCAAGATACTTGCACCAATGCTTATGAATCCGCAGTGGTCTATGCCCCAGTGGACATTGCAGGCATGCAATCTGTTATAACAAGTTGTGACTCAAGCAATATTGCTGTGTTACCTTCGGGTTTCTCAATCCTCCCTGATGGCCTAGAGTCGAGGCCTTTTGTTATCACTTCTAGACCAGAAGACAGAAGTTCAGAAGGAGGATCCTTGCTAACAGTCGCTTTTCAGATTCTAACTAGCAATTCTCCAGCAGCAAAACTTTCTAAGGAGTCTGTTGAATCCATCAACAACCTTTTGTCGTGTACATTGCACAAGATCAAGACAACATTTCAGTGTGACAATGGATATTAATTCTTCTAGGTAGAAAGATGCTAATTTCATTATACAGATGATAGTTCTCCTCCATCCTTTTCATCTGAATAGACTGATGAAAAGGATGCACGAACAATGGGTTCTTCCCCCGTTATTGTAATTCCCCTCTCATCCAGATAGTAAAGGAAACTTGTTTCTTCCCCTGTTATTGTAATTCCCCTCCTCATCCAGATAGTAAAGGAAACTTGTTCGAACATAAAAGTTTACATACTATAAGAAGTTTCTTCATTTCATGTGTAATTTTCTTTCCTTCGCTTCTTCATGCTTTATGTTCTCAGTGCAGTAAATTTAACAATTAACATGTTTAACGTTTTTCTGCCTTTTTTGTAATGGCTTAGAATCAGCCAACAACAACATACACAGTGCGATTCCACTGCTGGGGTCTAGGGAGGGTAGGATGTACGCAAACCTTACCCCTACCTTTGTGGGGACTGGGGTAGAGAGGCTCGGCTTAGAATCAGCCAAGCTATATTAAACTGGATATAAGAAATGAAGAGCACCAACAACATTTTGCCAAATAAAGCATATCGAGAAAGTACTAAAACGTCAACAAATTATAAACAAACAACTTCTATGCTAAATCAGGCAGTGAAGCTACAAGGTGGACAAGAAGGGACAGATTTACCCATTTTTAAACATCAATGTAATTCAAAATATGGAATACCAGGTTCGCGCTTTAAAACTGGACCAAAACAGGATTTTTGAGGTGCATTCTTAAGGAATGATTTTTTTTTCATCATTAGAGTTCAGGGCTTTCAAATATATCTCAGGCATGTCAAGTTCTTTTGAAAAGAAGATGTTAAGTACAAAGGAGTAAGCTAAGCTTCATCAGATGTTGTTGCCTCTTAAATGATATATGCAGATTGTGTGTATTATGTATCCTTATCCAGGTTCGGAATATGAGAGACAAATGATGATATGCCCATTGATGCAGCTTCCTCTTTCGCCTGTTGCTAAGGTATTGACGGTGAAAAGGGGAAAAAAATTATTTCTCTCACGGGTGTAAAGATGAATAGCATTTATGCATATAGTGGCAAAGTTCTTGTCTGTGCTAGAGCAAAAACTTGATCAAAATATCCTAATCTACATAAATCAATCATTATAAGAAATTGTTGCCTAGAGCATATTGCCTTTAACAATCATAGACTAATCCTTCTATCCAAGAGCTGGAAAGTTAATGTTTGATTGATTTACTCAAGTAAAACACAGAGCATACCATTAATACAGTATTCTTGGCAAAACAAAGGTAATTTTACAATGCCAGCCTCTCCGCCAAATTAAAGGCAACCTAATCTATGAATAATATTTTCTAACTACAAGGAGAAACAACAACAACATACACAGTGTAATCCCACAAAGTGGAGTTTGGGGAGGATAGAGTGTATGCAAACCTTACCACTACCTTAGAGGTAGAGAGGTTGTTTCCGATAGACCCTCAACTCAATTAAGAATGATCTAAGCGTTATTGGAAGTTGTCACAGATTTTACATCTTAGGTTTCATATGGTTCATTCCTGCAATCAGGAAAAATCAAAAGGTGAAAGCAACCTTCAAAAGACACCTTTTCAGATAATTATCACTAATATCATCTCTTAGTGGCATGATATGTGTTAATGAGTTGGTCAAGAAATTCAGTGGTTGAACATTTTTACAGTCTCAAATCCCAATCAATACAGAAGCAAAATACTAATTTTCCCAAGTGAAGCTAATTCAAAGTTCTCGTCTTTGCAGATTAACAATCTCTGTAATTTGAAATTCGCAAAGAACACTTCAGCTACATTAATAACTCAGTACGATATGGTTCAATTCCGGGTCAGGGCTCATAGATAAAGAGGATAAAATTAGCTACAACTACAAAAGCATCAATCACAATTGGAATCTAATAAACTCATCATCTAATTATGACAGGATGAAAATACACCATTATCATGAAAACACAACAGGAATCAACAGTCAAACAAAAAGAAACTGAACAGTACAAGATTATAAAGTGCCCAAAAAGAAAGCTCTCACTCTAACTCGTCTGCAGAGATTCAAGCGGAAGCCCAAGTTCCTGATTCTCTTCCTCCTTAACCTTGGGCTGGTTCCTCGGAGGCACAGGTACAGCAACAAACGTCTTGGTCTTACTAATGGGCCTACTCTTTTCAAGCTGAACATAATCCCCAACTTGAAATTGGTTCAATGGGTCATGAGCTTGGTACTTCTTCTTCTTCCTAACCCTACGTTTGTACTTTGGGTGAGGAGCAAGACGAGTAACTTCAACAGAAACAGTTTTGTCATTCGTGGAGCAGACGACTCGGCCTTGCATTGATCTCATGGCTCGAATTGGAGGCAAGAAAGCAGGTGGAGAAGGTTTTTGGGAAGTGATAGAGGAAGAGGGTTTGGAGAGGCGAGAAAGAGAAGAGGAGCCATGGAGAAAAGGGGTGGAAATGGTGAGGGATTTGAATTGGGAGAGAAGAGGAGAAGTTACGGACATTGTGCGAGGATACCACAAAGGGATGAGGCAAAGAGGAAGGATACCTTTTTATTGTTATCTCTTCTCTTCTTTGAGAAAAAGCTCAAAATAGTCCCTTAGGTTTGAGCCATGACACAAAAGTCATCCTTATTTGTAATATTGATACACTTCTGATCTATAGCAATTATTCAGACGAGTATATTCTTCAATTTTTTGGAGGTGGAGAGGGGAGGAAATGTTCCATCTTGTGTCTCATTATCCCAATTGATATGAACGATTCAAATTCAGGTCGCATAAAAAGTAATAAAGAAGAAATCACTTTTTTTTATTTTTTTATATTTATGTTCGAACTCGAAACCTCTAAAGATACAGTAATACAAAACTACAAATTATTTGCATCCTAACCATGGAGAATAAAATGACACGAGATAAATTGCTTGGTGCACAATTACCTAAAAAAGAAATTCACTTACCAATTAAATACCAATAGACATTACGAAAATATTCTTCATAAAAGACGAGAAATACCTTCACAAATATAAACTTCCCCCTATGTAAAATAATTTTGATAAAAAAACCAGGTAAAATAACTTCACTGAATTTTTTTTAAAAAGCCACAAAGTTTATAGGGATAGGCTTATCCAGCATATGACACGTGTCGTCATTCAACTGGGATTCAATATCTCTAGAAGGATACCCAGTTTGCCATATGTCTTGTTTGAATCCACCCAAAAAGATCAAAACCGAAACGTATCGACAGTTGTGCCAATTGCCAGCCCAAAATCTGAATTCTGAAAGAAGTAGTTTTGTTAGTTTGTTGGAGTGAACAACAATGGCATCTTTGGCAACCCTTGCTGCAGTGCAGCCAACTACTAACATTAAGGGCCTAGCTGGAAGCTCAATCACTGGAACTAAGCTTCATCTCAAATCATCTCGTCTCAATTTTAACCACACTAAATCCAGGTAATTAAGTGATGCCTTTTATAATTTTTGTGATTTCCAACCGGTAATTACACTTTAATTTACTTAATTATATTTTCAACACGTCTCTTCGCGTGCAGTCTATACCTTTTTCCTTAGCCAAACATATTAGCATGTGATAGTGGATGATGGTGTGACTTGAACATAGTGGTAACTAGAGGATCCAGGATTTTTAGTTAATGGATTTTGAACCATAATTTTTTTTGCTTATTGGTTCTGGATAGATTATTTATACATAGTCAATGAGTTTTTAAAATACAATTACCCAAAGCTGCTGGGTTCTGCGAACTCGTAGCTTTAACCAACATGTGATCACCTCGTCTAAAAGCTTAAGCTATTAGTGAAAATACAAGTTTTAATTAATTATTTGTCTTTAATGGTTTTTTTGTTGTGATCAAAATAATCAGGTGTTATCAGAAGCTAATAATTGCAAAAATTATCAGACGACTAAGAAAACTATATTAAAAAATATATTATTTGATATGATTTGTTCAAGTGACCTACATATTATGAAAACTGATATAAAAAAACATAAAATCTATTGTGTTATGTATGAAAAGAAAAGATTAGTTATGTTGGTTGGGAGTTTGATTCAGTTCATCTAACAAAAGGAGAAATTTTAGATTTAAGTTACTCTGTTCATATAGGCACTGAAGACGGGTTTGAAATGATACTTGATGTATTTATTGTTTAATAGGCATGGATTATATAGGTCATTCTAATATGACGAATTACATGTTTGTATAATAGGGCTAGTGCTGTAGTTGCCAAATATGGTGACAAGAGTGTATACTTTGATTTGGAGGATTTGGGCAACACAACTGGCCAATGGGACTTGTATGGATCAGATGCACCTTCACCATACAACTCTCTTCAGGTACTTTATTTTCGTCCGCATCATTGATGAATAACTCATGTTGTTCACGGAATTTGATCCGTTTTATTAGTTTTCTGTATCGATGTTTGGTGGTTCAGTTAACATTTTTCATGACCTATTTGGAAAAGCAATTGAAGTGCAATAGGATAACATACTAATATCAATGTTTTCCATAACCTTTGGGAACAGTACACTTCAAAATTATGATATTATGAATGTAAAACTATCGAGTGTACACATGCCTGAGCAGTAACTGTGTTGCATGTTGCTTTGTGTTTTGTAGAGCAAGTTCTTTGAGACATTTGCTGCTCCATTCACCAAGAGAGGTTTGTTGCTCAAATTCTTGATACTGGGAGGTGGCTCTACCCTCGCCTACTTCAGTTCCACAGCATCAGGGGATATCCTACCAATCAAGAAAGGCCCACAACTTCCACCCAAGCTCGGACCACGTGACAAGATCTAATTGCTTTCCGACCCAATTCTCAACTTTCAATTTGTAATTGATGTATGTGTCCCAGTTTGTGTAAGTATAATTGAAGACTTTTCATTACTACAATTTTATATCTTATGGTGACTTTGTAGCATTTGCTTTCTTACTTGGTTGGTGGCTTCTGATAGTCTACACTCTACGCAGATAATTGAGATATTATCTATTATTTGTTTATATGTTCTGACCTATACTTTCTTTAGTTGAATTAAAGGGAATTAAGATAATAGTTTAATTTGAAGGGGGAATGGGGGAGGGGATTACAAGATTGTGTATCGAACCCTTACCAACAAGGTGGAAAAATCGTTTAGTCAACCAACTGAGCTACTAAACAGCAAACCAGATAGACTTAAAACTTATAAACTACAGATCATATTTATTAATAGATCTGAAAACCAGAGGTTATTGTAGGTAAAAGGTCAGCAATTCTCATTGTTGTTCAACAACAAGGTGACAACGTGTACTGAGTAAACGATTTCAAGAACTGCCACAGACTCATTAGGTCTACTAACTTATCCCTACTTACAAAAGGAATGACTTTAGTGAAATCCTAGATTGGTTTGATTCATCTCAATATGTACACTTGACGCCGAGCTTTCTTAATCTGATGAAACTCTGTCCATCAGTCCTAGCCTCTGATGATTCAATCAGTATATTCTGCTGTGAAGTCATTTAGTGGCGTGCTGTTGGACTTCTGGAACCAGTTAAATTCTCTAGGTAAGAAACTCTCTTGTTAGTAACTATATTTGGAGGTTTGCTTAGGAGCTTTGCATCACTTTCTTTTGATCGGATGTCTTCCTTCGTATCTTTCTCCGTGTCATCATCTCCTTCTTCCCAACCCATGAAATCCAGCAGTGTCATTGAATTAGGAGTTTCTGCAGAACTATGCTTCTCTACTTCTTCCTTATCACTAAATGTTCCATCTGATACTCCCATCGAATCTCCCATAGGAAACCTCTTTACTTCTCCATTTGAAGGATCATGGGCCAGATCATCCGCTTGCATTACATCTTCAATTCGCGACATGACTGTGAATGCCCTACTTTCAATTATTCTTGAATAGCTTTCTAAAATGGCTTGCCCGATATCCTGTAAGATAAAAAAGATGATGTGTTATGATCTTTTGAAGTCCAAGAACTGGATTTTCTATAAGGTTGAATCCTTCCATGAAGTCATTACGTAATTATAGAAGAAACAATGAAACAAAGTTGAGAACCAAGAAAAAGCATATGGATGTTCCGATGCATTTTGTAAATTTACATCAGTAAAATGGAAAGATAATCAACACGGGGACTTCTTACTCTGTTGTACTGAATTTTGCTTATGTCGAGTGATGATTGAGGAATTCCAGGGAACCGATGCTTAAGGATAAGCAGGATAGTTTCTGCTCTGTCTTCAAATAATTCTCTTTTCTCCATACTAACAGCTGAACTCCACGCTGACTTCCCATCTTTCGCAGTCATCTTTCTTCTCCAAATAATCACGGAAGCCTCAATCCTGTTCTTGAGGTCTAGAATTTTATGTTCGGAGGACAAGTCCATAGTTGAAAGGAAGTAGTCCGGATCAAAGTATTCATCCGTGATGCTCCTGTATATCGAGTCTCCAAGGCTTGCTCTCCCATTCTGAACTCACACATAAAAGAGTAAATATTAAATCAAGATCATAAGCTTCCGGTTAGCTAAACTGAGATTTTAGATTTCATAACTTATTTGTACCTTGGGTAGGGATTCTATATAATTTTCAGGAACCTCCATCTCTGTGAGAACTTGAGCATTTATGGCGAGGGCTGCTTTATGAACTTGGTTTACCGAATCTTTCTGAAATTGCAGCCATTTCCTAGTAGTATCGGACAAACCATTAGGAGGAACCTTAGGGGTAGGTATCCACCATTTATCGTCTTTCCTGCTGGTTTTACCTTCATCATCTTTGGATGTATAACAGATTTCAGTTTGGTCTTTAAAACTATCTAAGCAATCCTGTTTGTTGTAAAACCAAACATGAGCATAACTACGCACAAACTACATTATTTAAAATGACATAAGCTAACCAAAAAAAGAGAAATGAAAAGCAAAGAAAGAAAAGAAGTTTTCTCCTTACCAGAAGCATTGTGTCTAGCTTACGCAGTGCTGGAATGTTCATTTGAAGATCGGTTCTCTGCTTTGTCACCATAATCTGAAAAGGCAAACATTTGATGCTCTTGTAAGTTTGTTATTAACATAGGTGACAGATGTGAAGAGGAATTTCGAGGAGAAACAGATGTATACCTCCATAATTGTTCCGTCTTTTGATTTTTGTTTAGAAGCAACAAATTCAACAATATAATCTGTAACAGATAAAAGCCAATCAATTTCTTTTCTCCACTTGGCTTTTGTCTCTGGTTGCATCGGTTCTAATCTCTTCTGTTCCCCAAACGCCGAAGCTGTGTTTTGTGAAAAGAAACAAAATATCATAGGGAAAAACAAAGGTAAACAATAAAACCTTCAAGTGATCTGTAGAAAAAAATTTTAGATACCTGCAAGGTTTGTAATTGCATTTGACAGCGCCAATGCTGATGAAACACCCTTTCCTCCGCCAGACATATCCTCACCAAGGAGCAACTTGGCAAATTTTTCCTTCATCAGGTCCATATCTGAATAGGAATGACAAGAGCACGTTCGTCAAAAATATGGTCAGACCACCAAAAAAAGAAGACCAAAAACAACAAATTTTGATAATAGAAATCCATTCAAAATCATTTCAGCCCAATAAACCCCAAATCTGGCAATATATTCTGGCATGTCTATATATCCATGCAAGCATAGGCGGACCTAAGGGGAGCAAGGGGTCTGTCTGAAGTCTGAACCTCCTTCGCTAAAAAATTACATTGTATATACAAGGTCAATTCTTTTTTCATATAACATATGTTGAATTTCCTTGGCTTATTCATGTGTTTGTTTCTTTGTACTTTGAATCACCTTAGTAAAAATTATGACTCTGCCCTTACCGACAAAAATTGCAGAATGCACATAAGGGAGGGGGGCATAGGGGTGGGAACAAACAAAAGCAAAAAGCTAAGAGAACAGAACAATTTCTTTTTGTCATGGGCAAATAAAATTTCCAAAAATTCAACCCTCTTTAACTTTTTTTTTTCTCAAGTTGAAGCCCGGAATGGAACGAAATGATATTATCCAAATTCATTTGAAAACTTAGCTTAAGTTTTCTCACATTTGAAAGAATAAAGGTAAAATGTGACAACATTTTCAAGGAAAAGAAGATCATGACTTGCCTGAAGGCGGGCTGTTCTCTTTGACGATAGCAGAGGCTGAATTGTCTGCTTTATTAATATTACGTGCCTTGATGGTCTCTTTACGGGTAAGTTTCCACCCATTAATAGTTTGAGATTCAACAACAGGAATCTCTAATTTCTCTTCCTCTACTGCTCGAACCATATTTTCTGATTCAAGCAAAATAAATAAATAATATAATGTGTATTACACGAGACCATAAAACAGAAAATATGATATGGAGATGATGAACAAAATGGAATTTTTTTTAGAGAAGGAAAAAGGGGTTCAGTAGGCGCATATGAGAAGAGAAAAAGAGACAAGTTTTTTTTGTTGTTTTTGTTGATGGAGAATGAAGAGGAGTCTTTGATGTTAGGCTCTCTGTTTTTGTGAATGGTTGAAAGAACGTGGGGTGCATGTTTTTCTATAATGAAGGATGAAGACTGGTCACTTCTCTTGTTTTGTTTAGGTATATCTAACTTTCAATTAAATAGAATGTGTAATTTTGGTCTTGACTCTATTTTTACAAGTATATTACCTCAAATATGGAGCAACGGTTAATGATTTTGAATATCTATAAGCAAAAGGATAAAAAAAATGCATATTTTAATAAATATACTTAATTAAATATTACACACTAAAACTAAAATTTAATAATAACTAAGGTACCAAAGGATGGGTGAATATTAGTGGCAGGCCTTCCACTCCCATAAAATAAGAATCACGATAAGGTCAAATATATACTGGCAAATCTGCTGCAATTTTTTTTTAAAAATAAAATGTGTACTTGTATTTTGACTATATATTTTTAGTAAAAAAATGACTTCTTTTTCCTCTTTAATTCAAATAGGAAGTTCATAAAAAAAAAATGGTTCTTCCCAGTTTGGCGAATGGCGTTCTAGTAAACACAATATAACTGCTTCGCACGACTTGCTTCTTGGAAAACAACCTTATGTAGGATGATCAAGTGTTTTAGGAGTAACTTCTATTCACTAATAATGCAAAAGTTTATATTATTTAAAAGTTAATTACATAAAACTTCTTACAATAAGCAATATTATATGAATTTGCATGCAATACTCGATTTGTCTTACTTTTCCTTTTACTCCGTCTTAAAAATAATATGTCTCTTTCATTTTTGTAACTCTATTTGTATTACTTTCTTTTTTAGTCCATTTTAAAAATAATAACGAAATCTTAATGATCTTCTTCATCCAATGAATGAGAATAACACTTTAAAAGTGCTGTTATTTTCTCTCTCCTTATTAGTACCAACTTTGCAAGATATAGGGATGGAGTCTTCTACGAATCAAATTACTGGTGGATAACTGGATTTTGGATGCAGTCAATTGTCACATGACATATTTTACGTATTTTTTTTAATTCAAAATATCACAAATTTTTTAAAGTATCTACATTTTAAAAAAAAAACTAGACAAACATATGGAAGGGAGAACTCTCACCTACCAACTCAAGTAGTGAGATTCAAGAGAATAGAAGGATACTCTCTACGATTCGCCTACTTCCAAAAAACAAGCACGAGAAATGGAATCTATAGGAGTGTTAATGACATGCCCAATGTCACCATACCTTGAACAAGAGCTAGACAAGCGCTTCAACTTTCTCCGGCTTTGGAAATTCCCCGAAAACCAAAAAAGCAACTTTTTAAAGTTGCATTCAGAGTTCATCCGAGGAATTGTCGAAACGCAACAATCGCAAAGCTAATCGGAGCAAGTGCGGAGCTAATCGGAGCATTACCGAAGCTTGAAATCGTATCAAGTTAATCGATTTGGGGCTTTGCAAGGAAAAGGGAATCAAAGTCACTTATTGCCCAGATTTGATCACGGATGACGCTGCAGATACTGGAATTGCTTTGATTTTGGCAGTTTTGAGGAGGATTTGCCAATGTGATAGCTATGTTAAGAAAGGCCGTTGGAAGAAGAACGGTGATTTCATGTTGACGTCCAAGGTCAGTCTCTCAGTCTCTTCTGTCTTTTTCTTTTAGATTCTTTTAGATTTTTGGGCCAAGTTTCGGCCTGGTCCAGCCCTATCGTAGATATTATACGTGTTGGACTATTTTTAGACTGAAATATGGGCCTAACAGGGCACTGGTGACTGGCCTACATCGGGAAATTTTCACATATAGCCACTAAAAAATAACTTAATTATGCTCCATAACTATAGTTTGGTAATTACGATTTGTAGCTACATGTTATAGGAAGAAGAGTCGCGAGCGAGATTGGGAGAGAGAGGAGAGAGGCAAGCGAGAGAGGGCAGAGAGTGGAGAGAGGCAAATTGTATATATATATATATCTGTCAAAATAATTGTATATATGTAACTGGTATATATATGTATTTATATATTTGGCGAGCGAGATTGGGAGAGGGAGGAGAGAGGCGAGCGAGAGGGGAGAACTGTACATGTATATCGGTTAGATAATTGTATATATATAACTACTATGTATATGTATCAATTATTGTATTTGTATATCTACATATAATTTGAATTTGTATACAACTGAATCGAGTTAAAACATTTGTACTGTATATCCAATCTCTCTCGCTTTATACAAACACAAATGTATAATTTGTGTTTGTATAAAGCGAGAGAGAGAGAGAAAGACAAAAGAGAACTGGCCAAGGGAAGATTTGTATATGTATAATTATAAGTGTATAGGGTGGAGATATATGTATTTGTATATCCCATCTCTCTCGCTTTATACAAACTATACATTTGTGTTTGTATAAAGTGAGAGAGAGATTGGCAGAAGAGAAGCTGGGCAAGGAGAGGAGAGAGGCGAGGGAGAGATGACTGAAAAAGAGGAGAGTGGTAGGGATGTCAATAGGGCGGGGGCGGGCGGGGCGGGTTGAGCTTAACCCGCAAAATTTTTAATCCGCCCCGCCCCACCTCGCATAACAACTTTTTCATTTTCAACCCGCCTCACATGAACCCGCCGCCCCCCATAATTTTTTTAATATTTTCTTTTTCTAGTTAAGTTTGATACTAAAATAAAATTCTATAAAAATAAATTCATTAAGTTGTATTAATTTAATAGGAGAGTGACTTAAAATTTTATTTTTTAGAGGTCAATTGGGTATCATGTAAGAAATTATATTATTTTTTATTGAACCATTTTCATTTACTATCTTGAATATTTTAGTAGCTTTAAAGAAATTATCTCAATAAATAATGCTCTTCCACTCTTATAACATGTAAAAAGTTAAAATTAAATTTGAACCCAGATAAAATCACATATACCCTCAACCCGCCCCGCCCCCCATTAGTTTTAAGAAAAACCCACTTCAACCCGCCCCGCCCCGCATTCGCCCCCCAGCCATCCCTAGAGAGTGGCGAGCGAGATTTCATAGAGAGGGGGAGAGGCGAGAGAGAGAGAGAATGAAATTATAGTAAGAAGTAAGTTTCGAATTGTAATTGATTCAAATTATAACTATATTAGCTAATTAACTAGTATATGTTTGCTTAACCGCGTAATTTTCCTTACATTCATTTATGCTCTGACATTTTTGTCTTTCTTTTTTACTTAATTTTATTATTTAATCAGCAATAAAGTATATTTAGTGTGTGATGTTAAGATATGTTAAAATTTCTAATTTTGCCACGATCATTAACATAGATATTGAATAATTCTATCCTAGACTTGAAAAGATGGAAAGAAAAATTTAAAATTGAGAATTCATGATTCTTAATTTAAACTCGCCTTATTGATTATTGGACCACATTCTTAAATGCAAAAAGAAAAGAAGAAAAAAGTAAGTATAGTTAAAAAAGTAAAAAAATTCTGAAGATTCGATGCTCCAAGTAGTAGGTACAACTATATTAATATGATATATAGTTGCCACCACACATCTTGCGCAAGTGATCAACTCCTCATAGCAAGATAAACGAGTCCCCTAGTATCACTCCACACACAAGAACAAGAAGAAGAAAAATGGAAAGCATCGGAGTGTTGATGGCCTGTCCAATGTCATCCTACCTAGAGCAAGAGCTAGATAAGCGATTCAAGCTCTTCCGATTCTGGAACTTTCCCCAGAAGAATGAATTCCTCAATCAGCACGCCGATTCCATCCGTGCTGTCGTCGGCAATGCCTTCGCCGGCGCAGATGCTGAGCTCATTGATTCCCTCCCTAAGCTCGAGATCGTTTCTAGTTTTAGTGTTGGTTTAGATAAGATTGATTTGAACAAGTGTAAAGAGAAGGGGATTAGGGTTACTAATACTCCCGATGTTTTGACTGAGGATGTGGCTGATTTGGCCATAGGGTTGATGTTAGCCGTCCTCAGGAGGATTTGCGAATGCGATCGGTATGTTAGGAAAGGGTTGTGGAAGACCGGTGATTTCAAGTTGACTTCTAAGGTTCGCCAATTTTCATTTTTTGCCGCTTTTATTTTATCCATCTAATGTCTGTATCTCAGAAGGCACAGGTCATTGTGCCTGAAGCAAAAAGATGGAAAATTTAGCTATAAAGAGACCAAAATATTACTATCTGTGAATTCTTGGCTTTACTGTTGTACTAGAAATACATGCTTGTTGCCTGACATCAAGTTCTTTAGATGTAAATTCAACAGTATTGGTTCCTACTGTAGGATTGAATTGTGCCAAGTATGGCTACAGACTCTGACCTATGTCATTTGTCAAGGCATCTTATTCTTTGTATTAATTGAATATTAATGTGCTTGAGGCCAATGAAATATCTTGTGGTTATCTGGATTTCATAGCTTTTGTATTGTCAGTTGTCACTTTGTTCTTGACATGAAAAATATGAAGAATGCTAACGAATCCTGTGTAAAAGATAGGTTGTTGAGTCTTTGCCGTAAATTCTCTCATTATCTAGTCTTTCTTGTTTTATCTCAGGAGCCTATTGTTTGATATTGAACTTTGTCCTTTTTAACCAATCGATCACTCACTGCTATGTGTGAAAAGCTTCTCTGCTTCAATAACACATCTGTGGCAATATGTATATCCTTGAGTTGCTTGATGTTTTAGATGAGCTCAACAGTTGTCCATAACTTGTGGTCATTTTGGAGGAGCTTTTCCATAATAGCCTTTTATTGTGTTGCATATTATGTTTCAGCTTGATGTGCAAAATAAAGCACTTTTTCATTTGGAAAATTGATATTAATACCAGTAAGTCTTTGGCTAGCGGAGAACTTCAGTTTCCTTAGGATGAAACTGTAAATCATCTTATATCACCATCTTAGTTGTAAGTAATTATCTTGGAGGTGGTTCCACATTAATTGTGAGAAGCTATGGCCACCATGCTAGAAATTGCTGGATGTTCTTAATAGAACTTCTTGGAGCCTTTTTCTGCGGTAACACTCTGGTTATATCTGGTAAATGGACTGAGAGAAATGCGACTTAATCGTTCATTCGATGATGTATTTACCAGAGATTCAATCATATTCTTAATGTTGAACCCATAAATTTCTGATTTATTATTTTACCAGACCCCAGAATGTTATGAACTTTTGGCCACTGGGATGAATTTTAATCTTTACCTGATTACCTTCTATCTCTTTTGCAGTTTAGTGGCAAATCAGTGGGTATTATAGGTTTGGGAAGGATTGGCTTAGAAATTGCTAAGAGAGCAGAAGCTTTTGGCTGTCCAATCAGTTACTACACGAGATCAGAAAAGCCAAATACAAATTATAAGTATTATCCAAGTGTAGTTGAGTTGGCTTCCAATTGCCAGATTCTGGTTGTGGCATGTGCACTGACTCCTGAGACTCGTCATATTGTCAACCGTGAAGTCATGGAAGCTTTGGGATCGAAGGGGATTCTGATTAACATTGGCCGTGGTCCTCATGTTGATGAAAAGGAGCTTGTATCTGCTCTTCTTGAAGGCCGATTAGGGGGTGCTGGCCTTGATGTGTTTGAGAATGAGCCTGAAGTACCAGAGCAACTCTTTGGCCTTGAGAATGTGGTCCTATTGCCTCATGTAGGCAGTGGCACAGAGGAAACACGCAAGGCCATGGCCGACCTTGTTCTTGGGAACTTAGAAGCTCACTTTCTGAACAAACCACTGTTAACTCCAGTGGTTTAAGTATATGAATGGCTGCAAATAATTATTGTTTAGACCTTAAATTTGCTGCATTAACTAGGTTCTCACGTCACGTAGGAGCGCATTGTCTCCTAAACTTTCGAGCAAATATTTCATGGTTGTTTGAGTGTTTCAACTTGCTGCCACTTTTTGTATCTGACTATTTTCCATCGTATGTTTCCTTAACATAAATATTACTTTAATAATAACAACATTGACTGTTTAATGAGAGAGCTCAGAAGGAATTCATGATCAAACTGGTAGTTTTGTAGGGCGGAGAGGCCTTCCTGTGATAGTTTTACAATGTTGAGGGGAAGATATATTTACTAATTCAGATTGTCGATCCAATCTTGAAGACTAACGCTTGCTTTGGATATTTCAATTTTATCATTCAAACTTTCTGGCCTCTGGGAGTCATCAAATTGTTTGGAAATGGAAAAAATAGACTAGAGCTTTGTTGAAAACTCCTCCAACTTTAGTGCCAATTGCACTATATATTGTCGTTGTTAGGAGCACAATTTGACATGGTAAATCCTTTCTGCTAGCCCAAGATCCTTATTGGAAAATTCAATGAGAGGAGAACTAAGATTTTAGACAACACCACCCTTATTTTTTACTTACACAAGGAAAAAAAAAACCAATTTAACTTTTTTCAAAGAGAGGGTTTTGGTCGGACTACATTTACAAATTTGGTAGCTCGTTTTGTGGTGGTAAGCAGAAATGGATGAGATAGGGGTATTATTGATGCGTCCATTGTCCAATTACATGCAGCAAGAGCTAGCGAAACGTTTCACCCTCTTCAAATACTGGGAAATTTCATCTGAATCTCTCAAACTGCACTCAGACGCCATCCGAGCAGTGGTGGGGAATGGAGTTCAGGGAGCCAACTCTGCTTTGATTGATTCGCTGCCTAGATTGGAAATTGTATCGAGTCACAGTTCTGGGCTTGACAAGATTGATTTGGTGAAGTGCAAAGAGAGAGGGATTAGGGTCACTTCCGCACCCGATGGTCCCACCGACGATGTTGCAGACACTGCGATTTTACTCACAATCGCAACTTTGAGGAGGATTTGTGTAGCTGATCGCTTCGTCAGGAATGGGATTTGGAAGGAAAAGGATTTCAATTTGACCTCTAAGGTACATTTTTTAGCCAACTTTATCTCTCTACTTTTGATTGTAATTCAAAATTATCCTCCATTGGCGATTTCCATTAGGGTTAAGACCAAACATGAGACTATTTGCTAACAACAAGGGTATCAATGATTCTGAAGTGTGTATTTTGATGCTATATTGAGCCCAAGGAACATTACCTGCTTCGCACGATGATCTTGTGTATTTTGAACCTATCTTATGTTGGTTTGCTCTTCATTTTTCTTTCAGTTTAGCGGCAAATCAGTAGGCATTGTAGGTTTAGGGAGGATTGGTTCAGCAATTGCCAAGAGAGCTGAAGCTTTTGGATGTCCAATCAGTTACCATTCGCGTTCACAAAAAACAGAGTCAACGTACACTTATTATTCACGTGTTATTGACTTGGCATCCAACTGCCAGATCCTTGTAATTGCTTGTGCCTTAACTGATGAAACTCACCACATTATCAACCGTGAAGTTATAGATGCACTGGGTCCAAATGGAGTTGTTATCAACATTGCAAGGGGTTCTAATATTGATGAACCTGAGCTGATATCTGCTCTTGCAGAAGGCAGGTTGGGAGGAGCAGGGCTTGATGGTCTTGAACATGAACCAGAAGTGCCTATGCAACTAGCTAGACTTGATAATGTTGTACTATCACCTCATACTGCAGCAGGCACTGTGGAGACCCGTAAGGAAATGGCTGACCTCGTCATTGCAAACTTGGAGGCATACTTTTCAAACAAGCCATTACTAACTCCTGTTCTTTGAGTACTAGGATGGTTGATCACCCGGGAAGTCCTTATGTAGTCGTGTTGCCTCCCTCCTTTTGAGTTTTCGATCCTACTGCAAACACTTAGTTAATTTTGGTTATAAAGAAAAGGTTTGATGATCTCAGACTTAGGTCATCGTTGATTCTTCTACTTTTATATTCGTCGTGTAGTAACATGCTTAGTATGTAACTAGTTCAAGCTAATGTAGAATTTGATCATGCTATCCTTCTTGTGCTAATTGGGAACATTGAAGATGGTTAGTAGTAGTACAAGTGAAATGAGGTGTTTGTTGCTCATCATACTTTGTGATAATGTGTGTCAATATGTTCCTACACATGGGTGATTCTAGTTGCTTGGACCTTCCAAAAATGCTCTCCACTTGTGTCGGATAGTTTTTTGGAGGATCCGACACACAACCAACAGTATGTTTGAAGAGTCCGAGCAACATAGTGTAGAATGATTTTGTAGTTCTGAGTCTATTGTTGCTAAATGCCAATGAGAAGGTTGATTTGTATAGATGATCTTACACTCTCACTGGTTCAAGGTAATGTAAAACTTGAGCCCTTGTACCTGCTGTTTTCATATTCTCAGAAAGAGAAGGTTTGGATCCACCACAGATGGATTTGGCTGCTAACATCTCAAAGGCCCCAGAAAATATAAATGAACCTAAACTATGCCAATTGGCTGCAAGGTGCATGTAAATTGGCCTGAACACCATCATTATGAGAGAACACATAAAAATCCCCCTAAACTTGGCAGCACAACTTACTTTAGCACTTAAACTACACGGGCGTTTAAATACCCCCTTAACATCTTTCAAGTGAATTTTTTTCAACCCTAACACTACAATACCAGTTTCACAATGGCAAGTGTATTACACACGTGCCATGTCACTGCCATGTCAGCGCCACATCATCACCACATCAGCGCCACATTGAAGATTATTTATATTTTGAGTTTTTTAATTCTTTTTTTGTTTCTTTTTCTTTATACAATTTTAGAAAGGTAAAAATAGAAAAAAAAAGAGGATTAATCCAAGATTATAAAAATAAAAAAATCTCAAAAAAAAATAAATCAAACTCTAAAATTCCAAGACTAGAAAACATTCAATTTTTAAAACACATTATCAAAATAAATAAATAATAACAATTAAAAAACTAATTTGAGATGATTGATGAAGAAATTATAATTTTTTTATTAAAAAAAAGCTTCAAGTTCATCCCAATCAACAAACACTTTCATAAGTAAGATCTTGAAGCACCAATAAGTTGTTGATTTTTTCATTTTTTCTTGTTCATCACTTCTAAGAATAAGCAAGAATAATGCGAAATGAAGGAATGGGTGGGGGTGTTTCGAAGAAGAAGAAAGAAGGTGGCGGGGATAGGGTCTCGAAGAAGAAGAAGAAAGGGGTGAGTCAGGTGTGGGTGATAGCCGGTTCGAAAAAGGAGAAAGAGGGGTGCAGGTGGGGGGTTCGAAGAATGAGAAATAGAGTGGGGCGGAGGATTTCGAAGAAAGAGAAAGAAGGTGAAGGGTCCGTCCAAGAAGGGAGTGGTGTAGGTTGTGGCTGAGGGCGGCGGCGGTGATGGGGTGTGAGGAAGAAGAAAGGGTGGGGTTTGTTGGTGGATAAAGGTGGTAAGTTGGTGGGGTGGTGGGGTGTGAGGAAGAAGAAACCTTATGGGTTGGAAAGAAAAAAAAGAGGCCTAATTGTTTATTTTTTTTAATTTTTTACTTTTTCACTTGCTTTTAATTTATTTTTTTTGCCACGTCAGCTGTTTGGGTGAATTTTAATTCACTTGAAATGAGATTAGGAAGGTAAATAATTATTTGTAAAGTTAAAGTGCTAAAGTAAGTTTAACAGACAAGTTCAGAGGGTTTTTTATGTATTTACTTTTAATTGTATAATATAATCAGTGTAGTTCATATTTTAGAAATCTAACTTTTCACTCCATGAAGTGACAAATTCTGTCCTCTTTAAGGATTCAAAAATTTCTCCTTGATTGGGAAAGCTCTCTGATACAATGGACAGGAGTTTAATAAGGGAAACAAGATCTACCCATATTGATCTCATTTAACTTGTGCAATATAAACTTCTAGCTAGCATCTAGTGTGTGTGGAAATTGGCAAAAAATTACAAATTTCCAAAAGTCTTAACAATGAAAATTTTAAGCTAAAGAGTAATTACAAGTCCTGTTTTCACAATCAAAAGCTCATTAAGGAGAAGTAGCTCCTTTGAAGATGAGGAAGTTGAGAGTCTCCAAGGTGAAATAGATAAATGTTCCTTTAGTATGAGTGAAGAAACATCCAAATTTTGAACCCACCACACACTGCCAGCCACCCCCATATTTCTTGTCAAACTCCTGCATATATACGACCATAAACTTTCATAAAAAAAATTGAATAGGGACCCAACAACATATCTTGTTAGAAAAAAAATTAGTACTTTTTATTACTCATATATCTTTTAACTATTTTCCACATGTGCGACAAAACACTTGCTTTACATTCCCGTCTCAATCTCGGCGACTTATTAGGCATCAAGCACTTAAAAATAAATTTTGATAATGAATAGATAAATTAATTGCACTCAAAACTTTTGAGTATTTTCTGAAAATGTACCTTTAGCCTAACTCAATCCTAAAAACTAACACATGGTGTGATGAAACAACAATAACAACAGCAACAACAAACCTAGTGAAATCCCGGGTCTGACAAGGATAGAGTGTACGCAGACTTGATGAGAATTGTTCAATATCATACGAGGAGAACAATTCATTCTCTAAACAGTTTAAACTTCTAGAATGTTTACACAATTCGATTGAAAAACAGACAGAATTACCTTCTTTATATGAGCAGCAATGGATCTGTAATCCAAAACATCATAAACATCCAGAGCTTGAGAAGCCCAACGCATAGCCTGGATCTGCATTTTCACTGGCATATCTGTATCTTCAATCACACCTTTTCCTTCCAACATTTTGTCTATTGATCTCAAGTAGAAGATCCCAATTTATACACTATCTTTGTTGTTTAAAGGTTTTAAATCAAGATATGAAGGAAGGAATCTTCCCCTTTCTCTTTCTCTAAGCAAGAACAACACTAAAGATTTGTATAGAAATTTAGAAAATATCTGGTCCAAATACCTTATTTTCAGCAAAAGTGTAGATATGTATAGTTGATTTTATAAGCATCTTGGTGCTGACACATATGACTTTGTCTTGTTCCTACTTACCTAAAGCACATTTTAACGTTATTCTATTTTTTTGAACCTTCTCTCTCTTTGTCATGCCCTACTGGATGATGATAAAAGCTGATAAGGACTAAACTTAGACCTAGGAGATTGTGGTGGAGTGATAAGTACTCTTTAGATACAGAATCGTCTTAACGAGAGGTCTCGGGTTCAAGTCTCCTTAGATTCAGAATCGTCTTTGTTAGGAAGCAAATTCGGATTTAGTTAGACTTCAATATGGATTCGCTTTGGATTTAGTTAGACCTCAATATGGATATCAAACACCAAGTAGGATATCAGGATACCAAAAAATAAAAAAGACTAAACTTAGCTCGGTTGAAATTTAAATTTTTGAATGTCATCTTTTTTTGGAATATCAGATATTTAAAGATAAAATTTTCACAGTGTAATCCAAAATCTATTACTAAATGCTAACTTAATCGTAATTTCCATCTCTTTTTCTTTATTTGCTGACTGAATCATCATTTATTTATTTTTTAAAAAGATAGTATATTATGCTGTTACAATATTTTAAAATATAATTGTAATCAAATAAAAATAATTGGAGCTTAATAAATTATAGAAGTATCTCTTTATTTTAAAATAAATTATACCACGTTGTGATTTATTATAACGATTGATTATATTTTAAGACACTTGAGATAATTATTCAAAATATTACTTTTTATTTATAGCAATTTATTTAAATCATCACTGTAATTCCTTAATTTTACGTTTCACTTTTGGTAAAACTTATCCCTTCAAACTTCCCAATTTCCTCTCTTCCACCGAACAATACTCCCACACTCAATAACTTCTTGCTATGAGAAGTATTCAATTTGTCCTTCTGTATATGCCAACTCTATTTTAATTTGGCAAATATTGCAAGAATTATTCATGCTAGAACTATTCATACTATGCAATTTTATTTAGTTTCAATGCAAATCCTAATTTACCAACAAAACAAAAAAAAGGTTAAGAGATCCAATCAGTCAAATAGCAGCAAAATTCCAAGTGCATTGTATCTCATTTTATTACCAAGACGAAACCTTTTCTTCTATGTCCTCATTCTTCTAAATCCCCATCTTCCGTAGAGCTGAGGCCGGCCCAATCCAACCCTTAAATTAAGTGGGGTTGAGCTTAATTTTTTCAGCCCATTTAGGAACGAGATTTTTTGGCCCAGCCTCATTTGGCCCGCTAGCCTCATAGGCCCAACCCGCGAGCCTCAGAGGCCAGCCCGTGGGTTGTGAATTTTAAAAATATTCAATATATATAGGAAAAATTACATGAGTGGATACCTTTTAATAAATAATTATTGATTTTAGCGATACTTTTTATTTATTACCTTTTATAGCAATATATAGCAATACTATGATAAATCTGCAATATGTATTAAAAGTGAATTATGTATGCAATATATATGTATTATAGTTGTTTTAAAATATATTATGCTTGTTTGGTAAGAAATTGACACATTGTATTATAAGTGTATTAAAATTTGTAATAAATGTACTATCCATCAATAAAACTTGTATTATATATGTTTTATAAATTGTTCTCTGTAATATGTATTAAAATTGTATTATAAATGTAATAAAAGTAATCAAGTGAAAAGAAAATGTTATTGCTATAAATGGTAAATATTTTCTTAATATAGTATATTTATGTAAGTTTCCCGAATATATATATATATATATATATATATATATATATATATATATATATATATATCATTGAAGTTATTATAACTATGATTTTTTTACCTCTTCTACTTTTATTTGTATGCCTAATTTTTCATTTCTCCTTTGTTGTCTACTTGTCTTGTTTATGAAAAAAGTGATCATATAATGTTTTTTGCTCGGATGAATCTTATGAATGTTGTATCTTGATTATTATGTTGTTTTGTAAGTATTCACTGAAGTGTGTGTAATTCATGTATGAATTTCTTTATGTATTAATGTCGTGTTCATCAAACATCAACGTTCGATACTCTTTCTAAGAGATCTATGTTGTCCATTTTTTGGTTGAAGGGCCAACCCGTCTCAACCCGTGGCCCGCTTAGGGTTGGATTGGACCGCTATTTTATAGGCCCTTTAATTAAAAGGAACAGTCCGTCCTAACCCATTTAACTCTCTAGCCCGTTAGGATTGACAGCTCTAATCTTCCTTTTGTGAGAGTGACAAACCATAAAAATTACTACTGTTTATTGTTTCTTCAGTTATTTTTTTTTTTCAAAATTGGTAGTAAGGAAAAAACAGATACGAAAAGAGATTATGAGAAATCATGATAAATAAAGTGAAAAAATTGTTGATAGTCAATCAACCGAGCTATTAATATTCCTCTTAATTACCTTTTGAAAAACAGTTTTCATGCCACCAACCTCCTTAGGAGCTCATACTTCATCTCATTATTTTACTACTTACAAGTTACGGCCTATATTGAAGGGGGCACAGCTAACTTACCATAAGATAATTTAGTTTAATTGTGCATGTTTCCTAAATTATATGATTTTCTTCTAGTTATTAAATTGTAACCATAATTTGGATATATAAAATCAACTTAAAGTCAAAAGTTTTCATTTAGCTTTTGAACTCTATGTTCAACAACGAGAAAATTTTATATTCACTCAAATACTCAAATAAAATTGACTGAGTGAGTAGTAAAAGAACGGAAAAAGATTAGATTTACTCCTATACTCTCACAAATAAATTATATCTACCCTTTGTTACTTTTTCAATATATTTATCCTTTATCATTCAACTTTTTTTTTAAATCATATTTCATCTTATATCCTTAAAAAAAAATTGTATTTACTATAATATGTTAAATCCTCATAACACCTAGTGCCCTTTACATCCATTTAGGGGTCATTAGTTAGAGTGTATAAAAATAATGCTCAATAGAGTGTATTAGTAATGCTTGACATTACTTCTTATGCATTGTTTGATTTGGTGTATTAAAAATAGCATGCATTGTATAAAAAAGTTTATTTACAAAAATATCCTCCACAATTATACTGCTAAAGATGTAAAAGTGTTTTTAAGGGATAATTCGATCTTTAACCATGCTAATGCATCTATTAAGTTCCTTTGCATAATATTACTAATACCTAGAAATTCATGATATTGGTAATACACAATAAAATAACTTATGCAAGCATTAGTTATACATAACATGAAAAAGTGTACCAAACAAGGAACTATGAATACATACATTATTTATGCTAATACACTCTACCAAACGACCCCTTTACCCACTAAAAAAATTTACCCGCCCCGCTTTGTGAAATAGGATTAACCCGCCCCGTTTTCGCTGAACTCCGTATAGCTAGTATACGTACCCGCTACTCAAGTCATACAACACCATCCTTGACGAAAAATGGAAGTTATTCAGTGCTTTACAATTTCTGCCATGAAAATATCCTTTCATCTCTAGTCTCGATACTGTAACCTCAACTGTGAATTCCCCTCTCTGTTGCCGGCGACAAAATGAGGGTAGTGACACCTAAATCCCCATCACCGACACTACCCGCCGATCAAAACCGCCTTACCTCTACCCCTGTCGCAGTATCCGCCGCCGGCGTAAGAAACCAAGATGCTGAATTACTCTTTCGTACAAAGCCAATTGCTGAAATCCGAAATGTGGAAGCGGCCACCAGGAAACAGATCCAGGACAAGAGCGAAGAGCTTCGGCAACTCGTCGGCAATCGTTATCGAGATCTCATCGATTCCGCTGATTCCATTGTTCTAATGAAATCCTCATGTGAGTCAATTTCTGCCAATATAGCTGCGATACACCACGGCATTATTCATTCCCTCTCTTCTACCGTTGCTGAATCCCCTAAGTCCGTTGTCTCTTCTGACCCTGCAAAAGCTCGGATTTACGGAATTGCCTGTAGGGTTAAGTATCTTGTTGATACGCCGGAGAATATCTGGGGTTGTCTCGATGAATCAATGTTTTTAGAATCTTCTGCCCGCTACGCCCGTGCTAAACACGTTCACCATAGTTTGCATAGAAATAAGGATTACAAAAGTGTGCTGTCCAAATTTCCGTTGCTTCAGCATCAATGGCAAATTGTGGAGAGTTTTAAATTTCAGATCTCGCAGAGAAGCAGAGAGAGATTGTTGGATCAAGCACTTGGCCTCGGGATAAAAGCTTATGCGGATGCTCTAGCTGCAGTTGCTGTCATTGATGAGCTTGATCCCAAACAGGTTCTGACATTGTTCCTTGATTCGCGAAAATTGTGTATTTCTCAGAAACTTAATGCATGTTCCAGTGGTAATGCTACTAGCTCCGATGTGATTTTAGTTTATTGTGAGGCATTAAAGATTATTCAAGTTACTGTGGGTCAAGTAGGGGAATTATTCTTGCGAGTGTTGAATGATATGCCTCTGTTTTATAAGACTGTATTGGGTACACCTCCTGCCTCTCAATTGTTTGGTGGAGTACCTAATCCGGATGAGGAAGTGCGGTTGTGGAACTCATTTAGAGATGATCTGGAATCACAAATGGTAATGTTGGATAGGGATTTCGTTTCGAAGGCATGTTCTGATTGGTTGAGGAATTGTGGCAAGGAAATAATGAGCAAGATCAATGGTAAATACTTGATCGATGTTATCAGCTGTGGAAAAGAGCTTGCATCTGCTGAGACGTTGGTACGGGAAACTATGGAAAATAAGCAGGTCTTAGAAGGGAGTTTGGAGTGGCTTAAGAGTGTTTTTGGGTCTGAAATTGAGTTGCCATGGAAAAGAACACGTGAGCTTGTCTTGGGAGGTGATTCGGACCTGTGGGACGAGATATTCGAAGATGCTTTTGTTAGAAGGATGAAAGCAATCATTGATAAAGGGTTTGATGAGTTGAGTGGATTAGTTGATGTTGTAGCATCAGCGCAGGCCATCTCAGGAACTCCTGGTGAGCAGGTCAGTTTTCAGGCATACTTGAATAGATCATTAAACGGTGGAGGTGTTTGGTTCATGGAACCAAATGGTAAAAAAGTTACCACCATTGCTGGTGCCAAGTCACAGCAGCCCGAAGAGAATGATTTTCGCAGTTGTCTCAATGCTTACTTCGGGGATGAAGTCAGCAGGATTAGAGATGCAGTGGACAGCTGCTGTGAGAGTGTTCTAAAAGACCTGCTAAGCTTCCTGGAGTCTCCCAAGGCATCCTTGAGACTGAAAGATCTGGCCCCATATTTACAAAATAAATGTTACCAAAGTATGTCAGCTATACTAATGGAACTGAAGAGTGAGTTGGATGCTTTGTCTGATAACCTTCAAAACAAAAACCCAAAAGACGAGTCAGTGCCATCACCTGGTATACTTGTTGAGCGCTCAATATTTATAGGGCGGCTTTTGTTTGCATTCCAGAAGCATTCCAGACACATTCCTGTCATACTTGGGTCACCAAGGTCATGGGTGAGTGAAACTAGAGGTGCTGGCTCGCTGAAGACCCCAACTCTTGTAAGGTACTCTATGCCACCTGTCGACTCCCCAACCTCTGATGGTCCCGGAAATACAATGTTTGATTCACCCAGAAGACAAAGTTCACTGGCGTCTGCTGCTTTATTCGGAGTGGATGACAGTTCAAGCCCACAGCTTGAAGAGCTAAGTAAAATGACCCAAGATCTTTGCATCAGAGCTTATAATATGTGGATATCTTGGGTTTCTGATGAACTTTCAGTTATCTTATCCCAAAATCTCAAACAGGATGATGCATTGTTGGCAACAACAACCTTGAGAGTAAGTGCTATTCTTAAAACTGTTCTGGCTGGGTTCTCCTAAAGGACTTCACATGCCATTTTTATTCTTATGCTTCCTTTAGACGTTCATAAATCATACCTGTATTATATAAGTCACTTCTATCAATGGTCCTGGTATTTACTTTGTAGCACTTGTTATCTAAATAACTTGAAAATCACATCTTCTGATCCTGGATTTTAATATAATTTTCTGCTGATAAGTTTTATTATGAATCGATGGGCTCAAATAGACCGGAATGGATATAGAGGATTGGTATAGCTGACCCCATGGTTTAATACCAGGGGTAGTTGATTCATTAAATTTTAGATTAGGAAATGTTAAATAGAGAGCATCCTCTTAAACAGTGAGAGCATCCCAATAGTTTAGCATCCTATTAAATTTTAGAGAGGAATCTCTCTATTGTTGAGGGCAATGCAAGAAAAAGACAATCCTTAGGTTTGTACTGGTTATGGTATAAGAACACTTGTTTGGTGTTTTCTTCATAGGAGGTTTACTTAGTTTATCTTTTGGTAAAAAAGTTAAATTTTTTTAATCTAGTCAGGATATCACAAGTCATAAATCATCACAAAAAGTTATAAAAACAAGCATGCCCTATACATCTACTGATGCAATTCTTGATTTCCTTTAAAAACAATAGGCGATTCTAAATTAATTTTGTTTGACTTCTTATGCTGCATATAAAGTTGCCTCACAAATTAAGGTAAATGATATTCTTAACAATTGGAATGAAAGCTCCCGTATACAATAGGTATACCAAAAAGCAGAGAATCTACATCAAAACATGATTCTCTACAAAGGACACCCAATCATTCTGTTAGATGTAATGCTGTTTGTAAATTCAGCTTAATATTTTGGATTGATTTGACATCAATTTTATCTCCAAGAGAGAATGATAGGTTTTTTTGCTTGTTGTTGTCTAGTACTCGGCTATAACGTAACATTAGAAGATTTCTAACTCTGAACTTGCCTACACAAAAACAAAAATAGATTAGGTGATCTCTTTCCATCTCCAAGTCTTGGTGGGTAGGAAAACATGATATTTGTGTTGGTTGAGAGGTAGCCGACGGATTGGTCAAGGGTGCAGGCAAGTTGTCACAGGCACTATCCTTACAGGAAAAGGTAAAAAGAAAAGAAAGCATGCCTATTCCCCCAAAAAAAAAAGTTTTGTTCTTTCTACATGTTTTGGGTAGAGCAGGTTCCTTGTCCTGCACGGGGGATGTAAGGCACCAGGTATTTTTCATGCTTATCCTTGATGGGAATGTAAGGTTGTGTGTGTGTGTATATATATATCTATCTTTTTTGCTGGTTTACATAGTCCTCTTTCAGTTCTTTCAGGCCATGAATAAAAATTACATTGCTTATTAGAAAGTGAACCATTACAAGTCATTCATGCTCAGATAATATGCAACACAAGCTTTTTCTAAATTAGTTTATCAAGTTTGTATCTACTCTTAATTGATAATTGATTGCTATAAGTTGGTTAAGCAAGCTTGTTCATCTTAACTTGTCGGCAGGGCTGGGAGGAGACTGTTGTTAAGCAAGATCAGTCAAATGAAGGCGAGTCAGAGATGAAGATATTGCTTCCTTCTATGCCTTCTTTGTACATAACCTATTTTCTATTCCAAGCTTGTGAAGAAATTCAGCGAGTAGGTGGTCATGTGCTTGATAAGCCTATTCTGAAAAACTTTGCCTCGAGACTGTTAGATAAGGTATTGAAAGAGTATGCTTTTCTTTTCCTCAATTTTCAATGTTTTTGAGAAATATCACTTGTTATCTTATCATGGATTATCTTCCATAATTGTGGGAAGGTGTGAAAAGCAAGAAGGAATGATATGCCAATTTTCCAGAGTTAGTTTCTGCTGATATCTAATGTACCCCAAAAGCTCCCTTGTCGAAATGACCACCCTGTTTGTCTGAAACTTCCCGTGAATTTGATTTCTTGCTTTTCTTAGTCTAAGGTCAAATCTAACAATTTCATTAAATTTTAGATTAGGATCTGTTAACTCATGAAAAAGAAAGCTAGGGCTTGATAGTAGTCATGAGAGGATGTAGTTATCAGTGACTTTCTGGAGGAAGAAACATCATGTTTTTGTGGTGATTGTGCACTATTCCAACGAGATTTTGTGGTCTATGTTTTTAAAATAAGTGAACACAAGTTGGTTTCCCCACTTTGAGTTTGAGAGGGCATGTTAGAATGTGAAGTGTATATGTGTCCAGATTCATATACATTTAGATTTAATTCATTTTAATTGAACAAAGGAAAATCTTATAGATTATTCCTTAGAATACTTTAGGGTGGTTTGTATTTAATTATAGAATATTTACTTACCTTATAAGAATAGGATTTGATTACCTTTTATATTATAAATAGCCCAAGACTCATCTTGTACATTGTAAACTAGAGTCAATGAGAAGTCTCTTCTATGTTTGCACATAGAATATTTCAACTTTGCTGTTGTTTTACCTCATTATGTGTAGTGTCTACCTTTTGCGATAAGAGCATCAAACTGCTCCACTGACCACTCCAGTGATTCTGTCATAGAGATTCCAAAGACATTTTTCTAATATGGTAAAATCCACCTAAAAGCCCCTATCCAGGAGCTTAATAGTGGTTTTCCAACTTTAATCCCCTAGTGACTCAGATTCCCAATATTATGATTAGAGGCGGGGGCTCTTACCACTAGGTTATTCCTCACTTGTCAAAACCATTCAAATGACATGAATCCTGGTTAGCTGATAACTGTATTTGCTTACTGTTTGCTGGACAAGTCCGTAAAGTTCTTTTAACAATTCATCAAAAATGTTCTCATTCTCTGCTACGATTTCTATTTGGTTTGTATTTTTCCTAATAGAAGGTACTTGTATTTGATTTGATTTGAGAGAGCTACTTTTGTGTTCTTAAGCTTTATAACACTTGATGCTTCTGTATTCTGATGACTGTCACATATTGATAGATGATTCATATTTATGGAAACTTCCTTTCCAGTCAAGAAACTCAGGGATCTCGAGTTTCGGAGAAAGGGGTGTTGCAAGTTCTATTGGATCTAAGATTTGCTTCAGATATTCTCTCTGGTGGTGATTCTAGTGCAAATGAAGAGTCATTGAAAATGCCTAAGGTAAAGCATCCTTTTAGAAGAAAGCAGGACGTACAACTAAACAAGTCAGTCTCCGAAGAGCGTGTCAATGGGTTGATAAGTAGCTTTGCACAAGGACTGGATCCTATTGATTGGCTCACGTAAGCATTTCCAAACCTGATAAACTCGTATGAAAATATTCATGCTGCTATATAAATTTGCTTTTGCACGTTACCTTCAAAATGCTATTCCATGTTTTCCATTTAATGGGACTTTTTTGATTAGGCATGAATATTAGTAGGTTAATTTATCCTACACAAAAAGAAATGATTAAGTATTTTTGAAAAGATCAAAGTAGAATACAAAGATTAAATAATGACGGGGTTATTTAGTGGGTATAAGTTTATTGGATAAAAAAAGGGGATATACAAAGTATAATAGGAAACGCATGTTTGGCTTAAACTAGATAAACTTGGATAAAATCACTTCCTTCTCAAAAAAAGAAGAAGATAAACTTGGATAAACTTTTATTTCTAATTTTAACCTTGACTTTTCTAAAAGACTTTGGAAGAAAAGCTTTGGAGAAAGGCAAATGTGTCATTTTGTTGTTTTATTCCGGGTTTGTAATCTCGGCATTGTTATCCCACATAGCGAGTGGTACAGAAATAATACCAGAATTGTGGTATAAATAATTCTGGACTTCTAATCCCAAATAAAAAGTTCTACCAAACATGATCACTTTACAAAAGTTTCACATGCATTGCTTGCATCTAGTTCTAGATGGTAGAATTCTGATTCAACAAGACTTTAAAAAGGCTTGTGCTGCTATGATAAAACTTCTTTGGTGAATGCTATGTAAAGATGGTTTGTTGCCTGATAACTTCTACTTCATACTGTAGGTCCATACCCTTGAGTTGTTATTGTTGCACAACTCATGGGACTGATGTGAATACTTTTCTAATTTTATTAATCATGTTGGGCAGCAAAATGGCTGAAGGTGCATTATTAGAATGTTGTTTATCAACTGCTTCATCTGCCTTTGCATCTTTAAGTGCACACTTTGTTGCTAAGGATATTGAAATTACATTCTATTGGTTTTACTCGGATTCTGTCGCCTCTTTTTGTGGAGGTGGAGTGCCATTGGGTGAAATGTAGATTGATGTATTGTGCTTTCTTAATATAGTTGGTTGACACTTTGGCTAATTCATTTCCAGCTATGAGCCATATCTTTGGAAGAATGAGAGGCAGTCATACCTGAGGCATGCTGTCCTCCTTGGGTTCTTTGTACAGCTTAATCGGATGTATACAGATACTACTCAGAAACTGCCAACCAATTCAGAATCTAACATCATGCGCTGCTCCGCGGTACCTCGCTTCAAATATCTCCCCATCAGGTTGTTATTGTTTTAAATTTTATAAATTACACTGCTCAATTCATTCTCTGCTCAGTTTGTGGTACTCTTTCACTTGTACCTGGATATGCCCTCCTTGATTATCTAGATAGAGGGATGACATTTCACTCACTTGTATAAATTACGTTGCATTCCTTATGTTGGATATAACATTTTGTTCTCTGAAAGTGATCTTCTTTAATGTTCCCTATGTGTAATGGTTACTACCATTTTTCATGTATCCTTTGATGCAATGTCTAATTTTATATTTGTAATTCAGTGCCCCAGCATTGTCTTCAAGGGGGACAACCAAGGCATCAATCTCAGCATCTATTGATGATGTTTCATCAAGAAGTCCCTGGAAAAGTTACACAAATGACGAACTGTCTCGAAAGGTTGATATTGATGAAAATTCTAGTTCTGGGATAACATCGCCGTTTTTGAAATCATTTATGCAGGTAAATCATTTCCTCTTTGCCTAGTCTCTGTAGAACCTTCCTTCTTTGTAATCCTATTTTATTCCTGCAGTTCCATGCACACTTCTTTTTTTTTTCTTTTAACCAAAAGAGGTGACTTTTCCATAATATTTTTGAGAGCTAAAGATATATAGGAAAAAACAAAATCGTGCAGAAAAAGAAAAGGGAGAAATTGATTTGAGAGTTGTTTTGCCTTTTTTTGGTCTTTTTGAAACAATTTCTCCATGATTCTCAAAGGCTAGACATGTCTTGTTTGCTTTTCCTCATTTTCAACACTCTTTGCTACCAAAGCATCTTCTAGTTTATGATGAGAATGTGAAGTGCTACTTCAGATAAGGTGAGTCTGATATTGTAGCTCATTATCACATAAACAAAGTTCAGGTTTTTGTCATTCAGAGGGTGCACTTTCAGGGAAATAGTCAAGTTACTGGAGCTGTTATTTTAAACTGTGAATCATGGACTGAATAAATTGTTTTCCTCATGTAAGCCTGATTTTTGTTACCTACAATATCCAGGTTGGCAGCAAATTTGGCGAGAGCACACTGAAACTAGGATCAATACTAACTGATGGGCAAGTGGGCAGATTTGGTGACATATTACCCGTTCAAGCTTCAGGCTTCCATTCCTTCTTCACAACTGCCAGATCAGAGTAACTGTTGAGAAACTTTTAATGAGCTTTATTCAAAACAACTACCTTGAAGTTGACATAGTTGCTTTTGCCGGAAGCAGAAAGAGTAATTTAGTAAAGATCACGAGTGTTGTAGGGATGTTGAACGTTAGGAGATGAATATTCATATTTGAGAGGAAGGTATCATTACTTATCGTATTTTTGCAGTCACGGATAAAGGAATTTTACTCTGTAATTTATGATATTGATTGGAACCAGCAGTCGATGAGCTTAATCTGCTTGTACAAAAGAGGATAAACGAAAAGATGTTTCAGTATATGTAAAATGATTTTATTCTTTTAATTACATTTCTCATCTACTTATACAATTAGTGGTCTTGAAGTAGGTGAAAGTATAAGGCACATTAAGGATATGAGTATATGTGATGCAGGTTATTGTTGGAATGTATAATTCAGTCGGCTAAATGTGATTCAGTAAGTGGCCCATGGCCATGTCATATTTGGATTGTATCCCAACACACAGCAGTTCAATAATAAATTAATGACCCACATTTTCCATCAACCAACTGCTTTCTCCCTGTTATTGTCCAATTCTCTGTCACTCATCATCCCTAATCATTTTCATTATTCAAGTTAAGCAATGGTTGAGGACATAATAATGTGCATTTATTTCTTAAGTATATGTGAATAGGCTCAAATATGTGAATTTAAATGTAATTATAATTTGAAAATACGATATGTATTATGTATACTCATACGTTGACACTTGATCTGATGACATTGCAATCGGAAATATTATAGTTCATAAGAAAAATTTTCAATATTTTGTTATGCCACAAGTTATAAGTTACAGTGCTTGGTGTAACTACCTAAGAATTGGGACATTGTCGTATCTTATTGAATTCTGATATTATAAACAATACAACTATCAAAAGAGGCATAGTCAATGATTGATTTGGGATGAATATGATTCTTCCATTTGTAATAGAAGTCTAGAGTTCGAATTTTGAGGATAATTTTTTTTGATAGGAAGTTTTCTTCATTTAATAAACCTTACACATGCTAATTTAAATTAATCGAAATCAAAAAAGAATATTGAAAAATCAAAAAAGTTCCAAATAAAGTTGTTCCATTAGATAACATTAATATTTTGTATTCACTCAGACCCTACCACTAACTGAACAAAGAAGATACTGTTTGAGTAACATTGTACTTATTCTATCCAAAGAAGAGATAAAACACACGACATTATCTTTTGTGGTAATGCAAATAAATCAAATGACAGTCGTAAAATAGTTGGCATTTTCTTTCTTTCCTAATTAGAATTTTTTTTTAAAAAATAATTAGACAACTATCAGACTAGGGCAGTAGTTAGTGAAGAAAGTATAATAAATTAAAGAATCAAAATTAGGTAGCTTGTCTAAAATCCAAAAGTATTAATCAAAACCCCATCCTTTTAATGAATTCGTTGCACCAAAAGATGGTATAGTGAAGTATAGTGATTAATGAAATGAGATTACAATTATTAGAGACTACGCAATTAAGTAATTAATGTTTTTTTTAGTATCTGTCTAATATTTAGTGAGAGGTAGTTGGGATTTGATGAAATAATTAAGGAGTGTAAAGTTAGGGGAATTTAATTAGTTTATAAATGTTATTTTAATTATACGACTTTGTTTTGATTTTCTTCTTTTTTATATTGGAATTTGTTGCACTTGAGTCGAGGATCTTTCGGAAAACAACATTTCTATCTTCATGAAATAGTAATAAAGTCTGCGTATATATTTTTGTTATTGTTTAGTTATACGACTTGTTTAACCGATAATCAATAAGTAAACCATATGAAAATTTCATAAAGCCATTTTTTAACTATTTAAATTGTACTCTAATTAATCAACACCATAATTTATTTATTTTATTTTTTAAAAAAACGAGTTTAAATGAGTTTATTATTACCAAAATTAGTTCCATTTTGTTCGACAGTGACAAGATGCTGCCGACACTCATTTCCGAACCAACTTTGTTGATTAGGCTCGGAATCAGGTTCAGCTTCGGCCACCTTCCGAACCTCCTCCTTCTACTTGTCTCTTATATGCTTCATTCACTCTGCTTCCTCATACTACTTCTCTGTTCTCTAAAAATAATCTGGCAATTAACAAAAAAATTCCATGCAATTCATACAAAACACAGAATCCATGGGATTTTTGAATTTATGAACAATTCCATAAAATATTCAAAGAATTTTTCTGGGTAGTTTTGTGTCAGACTGTTCAGAATTCTACAATAATTCAGTTGTAGAATTTTTTTTGAAAAAATGTTGCACGCAAAGTCAGAGTCAGATATAACAAGTTTAGCTCCGTCGTCGCCGTCGAGGTCACCAAAACGGCCGGTTTACTATGTACAGAGTCCTTCAAGGGACTCACAGGATGGGGATAAATCAGCATCATTGCAGCCGACGCCAAGTTTCAATAGTCCAATGGAATCTCCATCACATCCTTCATTTGGGCGGCACTCGAGGAATTCGTCGGCTAGTCGATTTTCCGGGATATTTAGGTCGTCTTCCGGCAGGAAAAATGGCCGGAAAAGGAACGATAAAGGGTGGCCGGAATGTAATGTGATTGTGGAAGAGGGGAAGTATGACGAATTTGATGAGGAAAAGGGATTAACTCGTCGGTGTCAGGCTTTGCTTGCTCTTTTGGGGTTCGTTGTTTTGTTCTCTATCTTTTGCCTCATCATTTGGGGCGCTGGACGTCCTTTCAAAGCTGAGGTTACTGTCAGGGTATGTTTCTTTGCTCCCGTAGAAAGCGATTTCAGAATTTTGAGTTTATCCGTTATAAAAATTTGGTTAAAATATATAGGATTCTGGCACTTTTAGTATGAATGAAAATACTGAATTTTGTGTTGGTACTCCAAGTTATGAGACATAGGTAGTATATGTCAGCTTCTGGGCAAGAGGCTAAACTGTCTGTAGTTTTGATGGTGTTTTGGCTTTTATTGCGCATTGGTAGTAGAGATGACTGTTTTCAGCACTAAACAAAATATTAACTTTATTGAGATAAACAACTACCCCTTCCGTTTCAATTAGGAGGCACTTTTGGTATTTCGAATTTCGATCCTTTGATCACTCTTTACGTAGTTTTTAAATAATAAATTTTATTTCAAAAATATTGAAAGTTTCTGTTTGAATTAACGGTCAAAGTTTAGAAGTTTGAATCTTGAAATTTCAACTGTCTCACATAAATTAGAACAAAGGAAGTTCACACGGGGTGGAGTTACAATATTGAAATAAGGATTGAAACTATTTTGTGAAATTCCTGTGTGATTTCATGCTTCTAATGGTACTAATTATCCTGATACAGCATCCAACTCCATCTATCATGACGCTTCTTTATCGAACTTAGTAGGAGTGCGTGACTTGTTATAATTGATCCTACTGATAGAATAGAGAATGGGTCATCAAGTTCTACTTCATCATAAATTAGTAGCAGCAAAATCCAAAAGTGACATGGTTATATTTCAATAGCAAGTCACCAATAAGTACTCTTCTCCTCATGATGTTAATTTTTTGTCAAGAGCTGCAAGTGGGGACTAGGAAAGAAGGCTTAAAAGCCAGAAAGCCTTTGGTTCATAGTTCTAGCAAGTTGACCAACTTTTTCTTTGTGGTTCTTTTCAGAGTATGACTGTGAATAACTTCTACATCGGTGAAGGTTCAGACTTCACTGGAGTTGTAACTAAGATGATGACAGTGAATGCGTCGTTGAGAATAAGCGTGTACAATCCAGCTACATTCTATGGCATTCATGTTACCTCCACCCCCATCAATCTCATCTATTCAGACATTGTTGTTGCTAGTGGTCAGGTAATTTCACTACATATTTCTTACATTTCTTGGTAAGGATATCTGTCTCGTTGTTCTGCCTTTTCAATAGCAAGTATTGTTTTGGCGGGTGCTAGATGGAGATCATTTTCATTTGGGTGTTTGTTCTTTTATAATTTTGTCTAATTACCAAACTAATAAAAGTTTTTTTTAAATCATAAAAAACACAAATTTATTTTTTAATGTTTTGATATGTTATTTAACGAGTCAATTTGGGCTACATTTTGTGGTCCAAATTGACCTTACCCTTTTAGATGGGCTAATTTGTATTATGCTCAAAATGACCTGTCAATGTATATATACCGAGTCTAACTTCCCCAAGTCTCTGGGGTTTGACATGTTATGTTTATAAAGGGCTCAATATGACATCCTCTATGTACGAGTTCCCAAATTCATGGCGGGAAATGTCACCAATGTTGAGAAAACGGTGAAACAACGACAACATCGATTAGTAAAACTTGACCTATTGCACGTCTTGCTACCTTCATATTCTTAATTTTCTTTGGTTTTGCAGCTAAAAAAATATTTTCAACCGAGGAAGAGTAGGCGGACTGTGTTAGTGAGCATAGAGGCAACAAAGGTTCCCTTGTATGGAGCTGGATCTAGTCTTGATGCATTAACTACTGGCGGTTTTAAAGTTCCATTAAAGTTGGATTTTGAAATCAAGTCGCGTGGAGATCTGGTGGGGAAATTAGTCAGAACAAAGCACAAAAAGGAAGTCTCGTGTGATTTAGTCATCGACTCTACTAGCACGAAACCCAACAAGTTCAAGAAGCATTCTTGTGTTTATAGCTGAAGAAGATATGATCGTTTGCTTCATTTTCAGTTTGTGTGCAGACAACTTTCTGTAAAATTCTCTTCTTAGCAAAGTTCATTTTTCACTTTGGGTGTGACAAACTTATGTAAAATTTCTCTTTTTATTAGCAAAGTAAGTCCAATTTTGAGAACACTATATATCATGCGAATAAAATAGCATTTTCCCCCAAAAGAACTTTTGTGGCTGTAAGTTGAATTGGTGTACATATGTAAGTTTGGGTTTATGAATGATATTTGTATTATGAAGATCTATTTACCTACACTCTATAATAGTGTAAGAGGTTTCCTTCATATCAAGAGTGTGTTGGTGAGGCCAGGGAAGATGGATTGGATTGAGAGCTTGGATCGAGAGATGATGCTTGTGCCTCTTTTTTTATCGATAGAATTTTCATCATTTTCAGTCTACGGTGTCATTAGTGACGAATTTTTTTTTACGAGATAGGTGTTTTTTCCCTTCCAATTCCAAGTTTTTATTGTTTTACTTTTACACAGAAAGATCAACAATAGCATAAAAAATTGTAAATGGAAAGTTTTTAATGAAGAAAACCAAATCTAAGGAAAACGAGATTTTAAGACATTCTATTAGGACATTCTTAAATCAGAAAATGTACTAATTAAGGAATTGAAAATGGAATTAGCATTCTATAGGTAAACTTTTTGTGCAACTACAAAAAGAAACTCTTTTTATGTGTTATTATTGTCATATTAACATAGTTACAATAATTCCTAATTCCTAATGTAAAGCTTAAATTTTCCAATATTTACATTTCTTCAACCGTTACGTTGCCGACTGAAACCGTTAGTCAAATGATAACATTAAACTACTATAAAGTGTGGTTGAATGGATTGAATTTATTCAGCTTAACTATAAGCATTGATTTTGAGGCTTAAATATATAAAAGGTTTCAATAGAAAACGTGTCCAAGAGGGGAAAAGAGCTTAGGGTCCAAAAAAAAACACCTTATCTTGATTTTTTGAGTTTCATACTTCAATTATTAAGTGTGAAAGTTTTTCTACCTAAACCATCACCAAATGTTTATCGAAACACACTTTAACTATCCATTGTTCACTTTTTCCACTTAAACAATAATGATATCTCAAATAAGAAAAGTAAACAAATGATAGTTAAGATTTGTTTTGATAATAGTTCAGGAATATAACTCATAACCCTAAAAAAGTGTGCGAGTTTTAACTATTTAACTCGAGAAAAAAATCGTAGATTATTCCGGAATGAAGACAATTTACGTTATACAAAGAGACTACCTCTGTCCCTCTTTACTTGTCAAATTTTGACATGATACACATATTAAGAAAACAATGATCGGTATAGTGAGTTTATCATTTTACCATTATTAATTGATAGAGTCTTAAACATATTTACTCACTAATATTTTTCAAAAACATTAACTCAATGTAATAAATTGAAGATAAAATAGGAAGAAAAAAATTATGCTTTCTTGATTTGTTAAGTAAAAAAAAATCAAATTAAAAGATATTTAACAAGTAAAGAGAGACGGAGGGAGTATCTTAAATAAATCTTAGGCAATAAAAATCTAAATTAGTCCCTCCTAATGCAAGTACCGACATTGGGCTAAAAAAATGATAGCATTAAAATGTTGCGCGATTGACGTTCAACTTAATATACACTCTGGTCAGTCTTGTTCAGCGATGTGCCTCCCATTTCTTCCGTGTCCCCTCACCCTTTTCACTTCACTTTACATCTCCATAGATCCCAATCAAATTTGCAGCCATTTTCAGTAGAAAACTAGAAATCCCAACAAGAATTGATCTTTACATTCAATAGTTATCATGTATACTCCAAAACCCACTTCAAGATTTGTCCTTTTTACCTTAATCCTTCTTCTCTTGTTCAGCATCTTGGCTCCATCAAGTTCTTCAGAGCTTGATATAGCTGATGCAGATGGTGATGACATGGAAGGTCTAGAAGAACTCATAGCATTGGATGAAGAAGAAGATTTGCAGCAAAAATCGGAAGGGGCGCATCATGAGAAATCCTCTGAAGCTGAGTTTGTAAGTAAGGCACAGAGAATAGTACTTGAGCTTAACAATGACAATACTAAGAGGGCAATTGATGGAAATGAGTATGTTTTGGTTCTGGGTTACACCCCGTGGTGCGCTAGGAGTGCGGAGTTAATGCCGAAATTTGCTGAGGCTGCTACTGCTCTCAAAGAATTGGGGAGTCCGCTCTTGATGGCGAAGATTGATGCTGAACGATACCCTAAAGTTGCTTCTACTCTGGAGATCAAAGGGTTCCCAACTTTGCTTCTGTTTGTCAATGGCACTTCTCAACCTTACACTGGTGGATTCTCCGCGTAAGCAATTTTTGAATATCTAAATTTTGATTTTAAAATATTGAGTTGATCTAATCCAATTTTGTTTCAAAGATTAGTTAATTGACTCCTGGTAAACTAAAAATGCCACATAAATTGGAAAGGAGGGAGTAGTTAGCTAGTACAGTAATAAAATTAGGAGCACAGACTTGTGTAGCTCTTTATGTTGTGCTTTCTATGTGCATCCGATTTGTTGATTTACATCTGTGGTCCGCGTATCAATCAGGGAAGAACTTATTATCTGGGCAAGGAAGAAGACAGGTGTACCTATTATTAGAATTAGCTCAGATGCTGAGGCAAGACATTTTCTCGAGAAGCATTCCATGTTTGTGGTTGGTCTGTTTGAGAAATTTGAGGTATTACCTTTTCGTCTCTTTTGGCATTTAGTTGATACGTATAGTTTTTTTTATCAGTGTAGGAATTAGAAAACTTGTGTAATTTGTTTGTTCTTATAAAATTGAAATCAAGAATGTGTCATATCTTCTAAGTTAAAAGAAGCATGTTAACATACTAGAGACTTCTAATCTTGAAGTAACCACTAGGTCTGATCCATGAATTAATTTTGCCTGAATCCCAGGTTAGTTGGGTTCAGCCATATGAATCATCTGTTTCGTACCTCTATATACAGGATCAAAATTCATTCCAAAATCTAATAAATTTTAATTAAAGCAAATTAGGGGTTCTCTAAGACTGCATATTATCAAAATGTCACAGTTACTCTTACTTCTGACATATAAGTTTCTAAACTGGTACCAACTAAGTTCTCTTTGATCTGAAACAGAAATAAAGGCTTAATAGTAGTATGGTTGATTAGGAAAGACATTTCTAGCTGTTTTTTCCTTGTAGCTATTGCTATATGCTGTTCAATTTTTCATTTTTCACCTAAAAGTTGATTTTGTTTATGTATCCTTCATCTCTTAGAGTATCTTTGCTACTTCATTTCTTCTGATAGAAGTTAGTAAATTGTATTGCTTTAGTTTTCACCTTTATATGTTTTATTTCTGGTCTCATAACTGCCTATGATGCACCAAGGGACAACATGTAGTGAAGTTTAGTGTTATTTGTTTGTTCAACTCAACTTTATCCAACCATGGTTTGCTTAAATGATGGAATCATTCCGTACATTTAGTTTTCTGCTTTATAATGCATACAACAGGCATTTTTGGTGTTTACCTTCCTGTTTTAGTCAAATTTCCCTCATCTCACCAAAATATAAATAGGCTACTGAACAAAATAGTTTATGGAATTTGCTTCTAACATGCATGTATAATTACACAGGGACCTGATTATGATGAATTTACAAAAGCAGCTGAAATGGATAATGAAATTCAGTTTGTGGAAACTAACAATGCAGAAATTGCCAAGCACCTCTTCCCTGATTATAAGCCAACAAGTCTTTTCCTTGGTCTAGTTAAAAGTGAGCCAGAGAAATACACTGAATATGGTAGGTTTCCTATTATTAGATTCCAGAGTTACATTTTACACCACTTCCTTGCTCAAGCATTACTATTCTCTTACGATAGATGGTTGTTCCTGACTATGCCTGCAGCTGAGCAGTTAAATCCACAACTGCTTATTCATTGGATGGCTAAAAGTTTGGAAAGATTAAATGGCTATATCATTCCCTGATCTCTAGGAACATTGCTGTTATTTTTTAATCTAGACTTGATTTTTTCAGGAGGATTGCATTGCTTAATAGCATATCACTATTGACATCATTGATGTGGTTTGCAGAAGGAATTTTCAGTACAGATGGAATCTTGCAGTTTTTGGATGATAACAAGTTCCCCTTAACTACAGTACTTACTGAACTTAACGCTGCTAGAGTTTACTCCAACACAAACAAACTTCAGGTAACTTTTGCGCCTGACTCATTGTACTTTATATCATCTTCTGTTTCCCAAAGTATTTGACATCTCCATTTAATTGTAATTCATATGCTCATGCACTTCTTAGTATTTCATAATACAAAGAATTGCATTTTTCTATGAAAGAAATGTGAAGAAAACAAAGGCTGTTCTCCTGTATTGTTGAAACAATGTTAGTCTTTGATATTTGTGGAAACACTCGTATATCCAAGTGTTGATTTTATCAAAATCATCTTTGGGCTGGTATAGAGTCAGCAATTTTATCCATGAGAAGCAGAAGATCAGCTGTAACACCAATAATTTCTTCGTTTTTTTTCTTGCATGGACATTTTACTTTCACAAATATATGTTAAAACACCTATAATAAGAAGAGGAAACTACTAACAAAGTTCTTTACAGTTCTGAGCATCTATAGTTGTTTAACCAGACTGGATTTAGCTTTTGCTGTTGGATATGGAGTTTGTAACAAACACTTTTATGTGGAAATTCTCTTCTCTCCAGCCAACACACTGTACAATGTATATCTAGTTCTTGCATTTTCTAAGCAGACTGTAATCATGCACTATTGTGTGATAATTGTTGGATTTTTACCTATGTTTCAATGCCATATAGGTGTTGATAATTGCTGAGCCTGATGACTTAAAGAAACTTGTGGAACCTTTGCAAGACGTTGCAAGAAAGTTCAAATCAAAGGTTTCTCTCTTGTCGGATCTAGTGAAGCAGATTTTTCTTCCTTCCTGGATTTGTGTAATTGACATCTGCCTTTTGATTGCAGATAATGTTCATATTTGTAGATATTAGAGAGGAAAATCTTGCAAAGCCCTTCCTAAGTATGGTTGGTCTAGAAGAATCAAAAAACTCTGTGGTTAGTTTTTCATGAAGTATTTTTCAACTTCTCGATATTAGCTATTTATTAAGTTTGCTCAGACAACCCTTTCCTTTGTGTGGATGCAGGTAGTATGTTTCAACTACAGTAACAGCTTGAAGTACTTGTTGGAGTCAGATACCACACCAACAAGCATAGAAGTATCAATATCTCTCTAATTGCTTTCTCTTTCTAGGTTTCTTCAAATTATGATTTGAAATTCACATTACATTGATTTCTGCAGGACTTTTGTTCAGGTCTTCTGAGTGGAACTCTGTCACCGTACTACAAATCACAACGAATTCCTGATAATGTAATTCTTTTAACAATAATTCTCATGATGTCAGTTTATGTTTTGGCAATGAGGAAAACATTATTTGCTGCTCTTTAGCTTGCCTAATTCAAGTTACGTTAGTAGTATAGCTTGTATCTGGCATAATGGTCTGGTAATTTCCCTAATAACTGACTGAAAGATTCTCTGGATTTACAGAGAATGTATCACATCATGCTCGTAATAATAGCTCAACAAGCTTTCTTGTGTTACACTATATCAGTTGTTTGAGCATAAACTTTACTAGTTCTGATCAGAATTTCTGCTGTAGCATCAATTTATCTACATGTTCTGGAGCTTCCTTTAGTGCCATAACATACTTTGTGGTCTGTCTCATCTCCGCGCCAGATTTTGTTATGTTGATTGATCAAGTTCTGTGCTTGTCTAATCCGAAATTGTTTTAAATCATAAATTCTATTCCAGATGCAGCTTATGTTTTTTGATCTGATCCTTTTTGCTTGACATTAGCCGAGGAAAATTTGATATAGTTATGTTTATACAAGAAAGTTGTATTAACTCTAAAGAACCTTTGCTCCGTAATTGCAGAAGAACATGAGCATTCTGACAGTTGTTGGTAAGACCTTTGATGAATTGATCCTGAACAGTCCCGAAAACATTCTTCTAGAGGTTTGTATTGTTTTACACAGATCAGACACTTGTTGAAACTTCAGTCTCATTTTTAAGTGTTTGTTAGAGTTCTTGACCATTTGGTATATGAATTAACTGCAGAGGAAAAATGACATATTTTTTCCTTTGTTGAGGAACTCACACTAAAGATGTTCTGCAAAATCTTATAGTTTCATAATAATGTATCTTTACTCATGTACTGAAGATATACACACCATGGTGCATAACTTGTGAAACCACAAGCAAGCAAATGGAGAAGTTGGCCAAGCATTTCAAAGGTTTGGATAACTTGATCTTTGCAAGGATAGATGCTTCCCTAAATGAACATCCGAAATTACAGGTGAGGATACAAAAAACTTTACTCTTTTGATTTAAATTGATACAGTGCTCAGATCCTTAATGCTTTTGATGAAAAAATTCCTGTCTGAATATTTTGTCCAGACATTAAGTTACCAACAACTAGGCCTTGGTCCCAAACAAGTCGGGTCGGCTATATGAATCTTCACTGTTCATGATTCTCCTTTAAATTCATCTCAAACCAACATTATGCAGAATATGCATTAAGTTACGACTCTGTTTAGCATCCCTAGATATATGACATAAGGTCGAGTATTCCTCCTTGGAGAATTGGATTGAGTTTAGAGAAAGGAATCAATAGACAATTCCCCAAAAGGGCTTCATCAAAAAAAATTCCCCAAAAGGGATGTCAAATTACACACCTTTTCCCCAGAATGTCGCCTAAATTACTATCCACCACTAACAAGAAACTCGACGGATGTTCTGTGATACACAATGCTGGTAATGAGATGTTTTTCGCCAGATATTTGCTTTCATCAAAAACCTGAGATCAATATCTTCAGAATATTTTACTGTGGATTCTGTTATTGACACACAATTTCATCTTTAGAAATTCACCTTAGAGATCCAGATAAGGGGCAGGCACATGTCTCCTCTATTAGAGTTCCTTCCTTTCCATTAGTTCAGAGGATTCTGCCATCAAACTTTTCTTGACTTTTTTCGTGTCCACTGCATGGATTCTTCTGGTAGCCAACAACAGATATGCTTAATTGAACTCTGTTACATTATTTGTACCTTGAAATAGTCTCGCGCCAGTTCTGTCATTTTTTATTTGTGCTAGAGAAACAGTTGAGTTATATCTTGTCTAGCATAACTACAAAGAGAGTATCCTGTTTTCATGCTAATGAATTTGGCCAGAAAAAGTATCTTAGTAAAATGCATCATAATAAGGAACAAATCAAAATTAAACAAGTACCGTCAAATTGCAGGGAGATGGCTAGTATCTTGAGATTTTGATTAGTTACTTATGAATATTGAATTTGCTCTTACCAACATGCAGGTTGATGACTATCCAACTCTTCTCTTCTACTTAGCAGATGACAAGACTAAGCCAGTAAGTTTTAATGATAATACAATTTGTTACTTCCTATTTTTCTTGCTCCGCTTTTAATGGGTTGACCTGTTGAATTTCCTTATGTAGATATCACTTCCTACAAAATCAAGCACAAAAGAATTGGCTGCTCTCATCAACAAGAATTTGAAAGAACATGATCGCGAAATTAGAGATGAATTATAGGAAACAGTTCATGCAGGGACAAGCTAATTGCTTGAAAACGAGGAGAATTATACATCATAAATAGACACCTGCCGGGTTATATGAGTAGATATTTCAGAGTTGAGGTAGATCCAGAGTTGAGGTAGATCCAGAGTTGAGTACACTAGTAGTATCATCAGCAAATTAACTTTATTGACGTGATCATTTCTGTAACCCTTTCATGTATTTGGAGCATATTGTATAATTTATAATGTTGGGATTACATCACATGTTGATGCTCATATCTAGTGCTCAATAAACTTGGAGTTTGAGTAACAAGTCAAGTTTGCATGTTTTTTAGGAATTAAAGATAACAAATCATATGAAAGTCCATCAGTTCCTCACAAATGTTTGTGGTAGTTGCACTTGCATTTGATCGTTTTCTTCGTAACCATCCCCTATTCAGAGCCCACTTACTTAACTAATCCAAATTCACATCACATAGAGCAAATAAATAGGGAAGCTCTGTGTCAAGAATTCGTGATATCTGGTTAAGGGTTGAGATCCTTCATCAATCATAGACAAACGTTTACGAAGGCTGGCAAATTAACCCCGTCAATGTGAGCAATCGATTTTAAGTTGTGTACACATCAAATACAATCTACATTTATAATGCCTAAGTTGAATTCCTAAAGCTGACGACCATAATAACCAAATACATGAATTCACCTCATTTCAAGATGAATTTAGTTTTTTTGCCTAAGTATTATATGCACATATATTATCAAATCCCATATGTTGTCCTTCCTCAATCTTTCGAATCGTGTCCGCTATGCCAAATCCACCTGCAGACATTAACAGATAAATGAGCAAATGATCTAAAGTAGTGAATGCTTCCACTTGCACGAAAAATTTCCAAGTGAAAATATGAAGAAACTTGCCTAATGATATTGCGCTCACAAAGATTGTGAGGGCCAAAACGAAGATAATCACAGATGCTCTACCAACTACGCTAATTATTCTTCGTACAACATGCTGTCCTACTAAAGCTGCAATACTGGCCACAGCAATAAAATACAGTGCTGAAACATATCCAGAGAAAATAAAACAGGTTAGTAAACAAGTAAACGGATTCCCATGTTCTTCATTATCGATCATTACTACGAGGCTATGAGCTTTGAATGTAATTGCTCGAATACCACCTATCTAAGGAGGTAATTCTTTTTAGGCTTCAAAGCATCGTTCTTACCATATGGAACTGGAAAACGTCCTAGCAAGTAATATTGTATGACGGACATGGAGGAGGAAAATATCATCACAAAAGCAGCAGTAGCACTTGATACCTACATTTACAAAATAACTAGCTGTGTGAGTGCCTCTTTGAGAAATTACTAACAGTTTAATCAGAGGGACGTTCCGAACTAGAGGTATTAAAAGAGATGAAATGCACCTGAGGAGGAATTCCTAGCTCCAGAAACAATGGACCCAAAATGAATCCACCACCAAGACCTAGCAGACCACCAACTATACCAGCCAAAATGCCGCAGAAACAGTAAAGAATCAACTGATGCACTTTCCATGTTATTGCTGCTTCTCCACTAGAAAGAATCACCCTTGATCCCTTGTACAAGCAAACAGCTTCATATGCAGAAGCTCCAACAGCAATGGGGAGCTGAAAAGTAGAATAAAAAGAAATTTTAACTTTGTTAATCAAAGTTCTCTTTTTTTAAGTGAACGAGAAGCTCATTAGCTCATTTGACACGACCAGAAAGCAGGGGAAAGCTACAAATTATCAATTAATACCACATAAGCTTAGATCACACAGCTTATAGTCTAATTAATGACATTGATACAATTGATGAGATTTACATGTAAACGAGAAGGAGGGGCGAATTACTTACTCTGAGAAACAGTTCCGTTTACATCTAAATAACAATTAACTACCTGCAAAAGGCTTAAGGTCCAATATGTCGTGGAACAAGTTGGTGCATAATTCTGTATATAAAAAAGGCGCTCCAAATCAGTAAAGGCAATATTGGATGAAAGCACAGAATGTTATCATCAAAATGTAAAAGCTCTTGAACAGAAAGGCAAACAGTAATAAAAGCAGGAACCTTGGAGACATGCAGAAATAGGATTATGATCCAGACAGCAATAAGTCTGGTGGTATCCTTCCAGTACATATTGTCAAAAATTGAGACCTGGAGTAGCTTAAGAAATCAGCATTTAAGAAATGTCACATCTAAATTCAGGAAAAAATATAAACTAGGATAGTGTTTACAAGGATTCAAGTAGATTGTGACGGACAGAAAAGTTTAGTGTGTGAAATAATTTGTGACACGGACAGTGTTAATTACCTCCTTTGCTTTATAAACTTCATTTGTAAAAGTAGAATTGTTTGGACCACCAGGTATAAGCTTGTATGCAACTTCTTCACCACCAGCATCTGATTTCAGTTTTAGAATATTACACAGATTTTCAAATATCCCGTTGAGATGTAGAAGATAGAGAAGATTGGCCCTCACCATTAGATGTCAAACGCCTAGCTGCTTCCTGGAAGTGAAAGAAATATAGATGTATTACGAATATATACTAAAAGACATTCTTGTTTGGTACTCTACAATCACAGAAAAGGACCAAGAGACAACCTTTTTAATAATGGTTTCTTTCTTCCATGTCTCGACGCCCTTGAAGAATGCCTTGGTTGATGCAGCTAAGAGTCCCATAACCAATCAGAATACGTACTGACAAAACAGACAAAATTGCAGCTGAAAATAGCAGTTACCTAAGAAAAGAATGATCAATAAGATTGTAACCATCCACTCAGCAAAAAGTACATTTAGTACAACTCCAATGCTGATCCCCAACAACAACATTGGTTGGAAAAGAAGAGCTAGATCATAATCAATGATGGGCAGGTCAAGTGATGGATGCCTCAGCTTAAGACAGTAGTAGACAGTTGCACCCGCTGCACCAGTGATCATACCTGCCAAGAAAAGAAAAAAAATGGTGTAAAGCATGGAGAAAATGATGTTGCAAAATGCGTTTAATCTAGGAAACACAAAAGGAAAAAGGAATTTTTCCCTTCTGTCTTTTGGAACTCCTCTCAGAAGGCCACAACAAAGACCCGAGCTACTAAAAGACACAGTATTTGCAAGCACTTTGGAGTAATATCTAACAAGAAATTTGACCTCTTAAAATCAAGTTTCAATTACAAATATGTGTAAAACTATTAAGGTTATAAATGAACACTTACATTTTGATATTGCAGTTGATGTTTTTGGATCAAATCCAATGATCAAAGTAAGCATGGGGACAAAGATACCCCCTCCCCCGACACCTCCTACACTCCCAAAAGCAGCACCAAAGAATCCAATTACTGAACCAAAAATCAGCCTCCACCCAAATTCCAGTTCCTGCATTGCATACAGTTCTTCAGTGACAACATTCTCTTCATCACATCAACATCTTGCCCAAAACTCAAACAGCCAAAAAAAACTTTTGAGCTAGTCAATCGTCACAGAGGTTGGTGCAGCTTATGCATTATTGATTCAACTAAACCCATTTTCAACAAAAAACATGGATATACATGCGAAAGTATTAAATTTTGAAGCCACCCAAAGTTTTGGTCTAGTGGTCAATGAGGTGTGTTAAGAAACATGAAGTGTCAGGTTCAAATCCCAACAGAGAGACAAAAAAAATAGTAGGTGATTTCTTCCTATCTATCTTAAAAAGAAATTGAATCCATAATTTGAGAACTACAATAAGTTGGTGCTAAAAACCTTAAAGATTGAACTTTTCATGTTTAAACTCTAGATCCTTCTATGAATCATCATATCAGTTTTTTGATCTCATAAATATGCCATAGTGCTACTACTGATGAAGCAAGAGATAAAAGGAAAAACTGTTATATAGGTAAGAACTTCAACTTACAGGCCAAACATGGTGGTAATGAATCTCACTCTTTTTCCGAAGAAGATTGAATAGATCAAATAAGTAATTTGAGTCATCAATGCTATGAGTTGTTCCATTGTTGATCAAAGTTGTCTCATATGAAATTTGCTCCCCAGACGCAACAATAGCTAAAGCTAGAACAAGCAAAACACTCACAGCAACTGCATATTTTCTCAAACCCTCCAATTTAAATCCAGTTTTAGCCATCAATTTCCGAGTCCCCACCTTGTTACTCTTCTAAGATAGACTAGAATAAATATTGACCAAGTAAGAAACCTGGAAAATAAGCTCAAATTGGAAACAAGAAAATCAAGAATTACAAAAGTAAATACAAGAAAAATAGCAACTTTGGAATAAAAGTAGACAAAAAGAAAGCAACTTTATGAGTTAAGAGTTCAACTTTTCAAATATTAATAGAGAGGAGACAAGTACTCGCAAGGCGCACAACAACTGAAGGTTAATTTTTGCTTTTTGACAACGTTTGAAATCAGCCTGCTTCAGCTCTTTAATGGCAATTTTTCACTCTGCCTTCCATTATTTTTCTCGCACTTGGCCATAGTTGTCTTTCTTTGTTAACAGCTGGTGATACTGTCACGAAAATTTAAATGCTAAAAATTGAGATGATTGTAACTACTTTCCCAGTCACAAATTTTATCAAGGATCCTACGGGGAATGGATACACAAAGATATTTAAATAATGAAATAAATAATCTCAAGACAAACTTAATCTTTATTCCTCGTATTAAATGACACTTAAGACAACTCGTAAAGAAAAAGCTAATGAAATCGGATAAACTTCTTGCTTCACTCTCTCTCCCTCTTCGATTTCCTCAAAGGTTTTTTTTTTTTAATTATCTTCTGTTAATAGTCTTTTCATTGCTACAGACGATGAACTAAGATATGGAAACTCGTGGTACTGACATTATTCAATTTATTCTTAATTATCATTTAGCACTTGATCAACCAATAAGCATCTTCTCACATAGAGAAGTAGTCAATTTCAAAGTAGTAGTAGTGATAATTTTGAACATAAATGTAGGGTCGGCTTAGCAATAATTTAGGTGTATGTTGGAACTTGGATAGAAGTGGGACATACTGTTGCAATGAAAAGTCATTCCTCGTACATTTTAGAATTTTGAATTATTAAAATTTATAAAGTTCAAATTATGAATTTGGGCATAGGCCCCATGGTCCCTGTTGTACGTAGCGTTTAAGTGGTGATATGAAGTCAACAGTTTCTACCAGCTAAACCCAACCCGACAAGATTCATATGGCATCATGGCCCATCTGCACTATTTAATTTCCGTGTGACACTTAATATCTTACTGAGCTGCTGTTTATTTATGGGAAAAAACTTGACTTCTGTGGTTGCAAGACATTTGAAATGAGTCACTATAATACTTAATTGAATAAAATAAAATAAAGCTGTATGTATCAGTAGTACTACAACTGTTGAAACGGAGTAAACGTGTTCCATCTTTTTCGTACTTCATTGGCCAAACAAGAATTGACGCTCTCTGTTACAGACTAGTGAAGAGGGCTATCATTGATTAATAATCGGAGTAAAACTAGGTATTAATCTACCTTAGCTTGTTTCGAATTAAGACGTAGTTATTGCTATGACATAGTTATTGCTACAACTATATAAGAGAGACGCATGTGCATGTTAACAATTGGTGATAATAAACATAATAGTTGAAATTGTGCTATATTTTAAAAAAAACTGTAGTTCTCACTTCTCAACGGACCATTATACCCTTCCGTAGAAGCATAATTCCTGCACCCCGCAACATTAATAAAGCTGTTCATCTTACCGTTGGGGCCAATTTAAGCGTAGATAATACGGTATTCATATTTTAGATCAAAATGGGACAGAATGGAGTAAATATTCCTAGTACGAATGGCTATGACAGCTTCTTCTTCTTTTTTTTTGGTATGTTTCTTATTTCTATTGTATTGTTGGATTAAATATAACGATATTTAAATATTATTTTAATTTTATTGTACATAATTACCTTATTTATTTTCAGATGTTGCCTCTTTGTTGGTACTAGTAAACATTAAAATGACAATACCATCTAACACCTAACCAAGCCCGACAAGCTGAATCATGACATCTGCACGACCTTAGCTCCAAATTCAATTTTAAAAACGAGTTCATCGTCCCATGTCAAACTTTAATGTCTCAGCTACCACATCTGAGTGGAAATAAATTCTATGGCGTCCAAATTGAAGAGAAGAAAATGATATTTCAATTAGGCCTAAAAATCAAAATATCTTGAAAAAAAGAACATACAACTTAAAATATGATTACATCAATCCATCACTTAAACTTAAAATTGACAATCTTTTAGTACATATCTAATACTAGTACTATAATTATTCAAAGAAATTTACAAGATATGCAGCAAAATTAGAATTATCTTTTACTGATTATATGCTCATACAAAACCTTCAACTAGAGTTGGGTTCTCACTTTCTTCCTCTTCCTTTTTCTTAATTTTTCCCCCTTTGTCTCCAATCTCCAAACCCTGCAACCCATCAACACAAGATTGACCGCCTTCCGGAAGAGATAATCCACCCACCAAGTCACCGCCCTCTACCGGATCCTTATTGTCAGCCACCACATCGCTCCTTCCTTCCGGCACTTCACCGCCGCTGCTCTTCTCCGTAATACATTTTCCGGGAATGTTGTCAATACCCTCCGTGATTCCTACAAGAGCATCCTTAGTAGAATCCTCGCTTGGCGATGGAGTTTTCACACACTGGCCTTCGAATTCGTCTTCATCGTCCGATACCGAAATCATAGATCGTACGGCGGTGGCGGCTTTGAAAAATGCCTCTTTGATTGATTCCGGTGGTAAAGCACAATCTTCGAGGCCTGCATCTTCGAGAAGCGGTGGTCGGATTTTTTCGAGCAAACTCTCCGAATCCTTTGTTAACTCCATTGGTTCAGCTGGTAATAATAATTCACTAGACGAAAAAGCCCTAATTTACTTGAATTTGGGATCCTAAAGAGAGAATCGATTGTGATTTATGAGGCAAAAGAAATGTGGACCACTTTCTCATTTGTAGATAGCGAATCAATACGTGGCACCGGTTTCAAACCGACATAATTTGTCGGTTTAGAATCCGAGAAGGACCCCGTATTTCTCGTGAAACCCGCAGCCTGAACAGAATGGGGAGGGACAGAGTTTGATTATAATCGGATAGAATGTAATTAGCCCTTTAATATTTAATATTATGAGATTTGTGTAATTTTACATACCTTATTAGTCTAGCATTTGTCTAAAATGATTTGTTTTGGGCCTTTGGCAATTCCATTCTTCTACTTTTGGTTAAGACTAGTTTGTGTCTATAAAGTTCATGGATAACGTTTACAAAATTATTGATTGCAATAACGTTTCAAGACAGGACTGTTGATTAAACAAATATGAAAGTCAGTTTTTGCACTTCTCATAACAAATTAGTTTTAAATAATATGTATGTGTTTATCATCAATAGTTTCCTGAACAACTCTTTCAGACAAGGTAAATTATGTAAAACTCTTATAAAACAACATCACTCCAAAAAAAAAATACAACCCTCATCATTTCTCAATATAATAAGCGAAAAGTAGAAGTACTATGATACTCTAGGAGTAAAAATTAAAAAGGCAGTTCTGGAACATGTAGGTTCGAGTTGCGCAAGTTTCATGAAATGAGCGGGTCAAAAATGAGTCGGAGGAAAACAGGTAAAACATGTAGTCAAGTGTATGGATCATGAATAGTATATTATCATGTATCATCATAGGGTCTGAAACACCGATAAGTATCCAAGGAGGAAAAAAAATTAAGGTGCAACATCATAATTACACTTCTGAAGAGAGGAATCCAGAATCTAAAATCAAATACAGAGAATTTAACTGTCTTGTAGTAAATAAATCATTAGGATCAAGGGAACTTGCACTAGCAGTCTATGGAATAATGAAACCAAAGAAACTCTTCAGCATTCACATCCTGTTGATCTTGGTTGATTTCCTCCAGCAACATCAATAGTATCCGGAAGGTATCTACAAGGTAAAAGATGAAAAGAGCAATTAACTTCAACAAATGCCTCTCAAATGATTTTCAAACTTGTAAGTTCAAATTATAAAGGCATGTTAAGGTATTTCCAACTTCACAACGATTTTCATCAAATTATCCTCTAGATGTGAAATAGAACACTCAAATTTGAACAGCAGAAATAATTTTCAAGGTCCTTGATTTGACTTATCTTCATCAAAATATACCTATCAAGATCAAGACTTTATCAGTTTTTCTGAGATCATCCCTCGCCTAGAAAGTTTTTTCATGACTAAGACATTGACTGACTCCTTCAAAATAGTTCTTCAGACACTTCTGCTTCTAAAACAACAAGCAATTTCCCCTTTTTCCAGTCATAAGCGCAGGCCTTTAAGAACCAACTAAGGTTCAAAATATTTTACAATATTGCAAGCTGAATGCATCCCCTTCCCAGATAAATTAGAAATATAGATACTACACTGTTTGGAAGAGGTACTTACATTTCTTCTTCAGGTTCATTTTTCAGAGCATTTTTAGCTATACACTGGAAAGCTGCATCCACATTGAATCCCTCTTTTGCAGAGGTCTCAAAGTAAGGTATCCCCTTGGAGGCACACCATGCCTTGGCTTTCTTCTCAGACACCTGCAATCCACAGAAACCATCTTATGAAATCAATGATATATCCATTTACACCCATCCAAAGATACAAAATTCAGTAAGAGCATCACTCAAGTGAGGAAGAATCATCAAGAGAGATTAATTTACCACTCGACTATTGCCACCATCAACATCTATCTTATTCCCCAATACAACAAATGGAAAGTTCTCAGGATCAGATGGGCTAGCCTGAACATAAAGGAAAATATTCTCAGTAATCACTTATACACGTCAAAGCTTGCAAGCAAATTATGAATCTATAACTCTATACTACCTGGATCAAAAATTCTTCTCTCCAGTTGTTAAGGTTCTCAAATGACTTCATGACATTCACATCATACACTAGAACACAACAATCTGCTCCACGGTAGAAAGCCACACCAAGGCTTTGGAACCTTTCCTGCCCCGCTGTATCCCATATCTAAGCCAAACACAATAAGTCCAGTAGATTAGAAGTAATTAGGTCCACAACTCTGGAAAAGTATCCAGGATTTCTAGCCATATTCTAAAGCACCATATTTCAATTTCTAACAACCCATAAATTCAAATTAACCTGAAAACCGAGAATTTAGAATGCTAATTTCCATTATACTTGAAAAAATCATTTATTGGAGACAGCTATAATTTCCACTAGACTACAAGAAAAAAAGAAACATTTCTTTGAGAAAGCTAATAGGAGTACAGGACTGCAAGAAAATTATATCGGCTTTGACGAATATTGCTCACAGAAATAGGGTGTTTATGTGTATTTAACTTGTCTACAGTTGCAGTTTGCAGATCACATACACAGCTAGATTTCAGACTCGCCTATGGGCTATGACATTGGATGCGGTAAAAAGACAAATAGGTACACCAAGAACAGACAGTTGGATTTATTTTTGAACTAATGCATCTATCTTGACTCAATGATTTTACAGCAAAGCCTCTGCTACTGGTGTATTACGTGTGTGCAGAGAAAAGGTGGGTTAAAATAAATAAAAGAACTCAAGAGTAGTTTACACTGTATATGTGGTGGTGTCAAAGAAAGGATGTTGTAAAACCCCCAGCGATTCATGTGCCAGTTTACTAACACATTAGCTAGCCAACAGCCTCCAAAATTCTGTTATGACTTATGAGATTAAAAGTTTTGCTCAATTTTGAGAGGCATTCCATTTTGAGTCTAAAACTCCCCAGTTCAGGATGAGGATAAGATGGAAGACCTTCTACCATCCCCTAGAAACAGTTTACAAGTTCTGAAATATGAAACTAAGAAAGGCAAAACATAGAATTTAGAAGAAGCTACAGAAAATGTGGCAAGAACATTCAAGGATATTGAATCAAACCCGTAAAATAAAATCACCGGACATCGCATATGCAAACAACAATATCCTATAACAATAATTACTACGCCCCAATCTCAAACAAGTTGGGTAGGCTAAATGAACCCTTACTGACCATGTTTCTCCGTTTAAGCTCAATTCATGTTATCATCATACCAAATAAAAATGAAAGTGAAGAATAAGTTAAATATATATATAAATAATTTAATAATAATATTAAAAATCAATAGAATTTTACAGGCATATAAATTTATGATACTCTAGAAAAGCAATAGGTGCAGAATCCACTTATTAGAAAGACTAAAACCTATCTCGAACGATCTATATGAATGTTTTAATTCCATTATGCCTTATCTTTAAACTTGAGCATTGGTTCCAAGAAATTGTAGGTCTTTCAAGACAATATCCTTACATACAAATTTAGGTCTACCTCGTCCCCTTTTTAATACCTTCATTCACCACAGTTTTACACCTGCGGACTGGTGCACCTGTAGGTCAATGCATGGCATGATCAAACCATCTCAAACAACTCTCTCTCATTTCATCCACAACAGCAGTATCCTATGAGCAATAGATCATGTTATCATTATTACGGAAAAGTCTAAGATGGACTTAAGTGGAGTAACATGGTCAATGAGGATCCATATAGCCGACCCCAACTTTCATGGGATTGAAGCATACTTGTTTTCTTGTTATTACACAAAACGGATATTTAACTGACAAGCAAAAAGAAACTCTGTTGCAAACTACTTCTTAGAAGTAAAAAGCTTACTACGGAGATAGTGCTACAAATAAGAAACTACTTCTTAGAAGTAAAAAGCTTACTACGGAGATAGTGCTACAAATAAGAACCTCCACTTTGTTGCTTGATAGTAAAAATAGTAAATTGCAGAAGAAATGGTCAGTCTAGAAGGGGGCAAGAGAGAGTATGTGTCTGAACACGTCAAAACCATGTCTATTTTGGTGAGTAAGCTTTCTGCAATAGACCCTACAAAAACTTCTAATAGGCACTACTCTACTGCAATGTCATTACATCTTGACACATGATTGATGTTAGAAATGAAAGTCGTGTTAATTACATTTGTTGTCTGAAACAAGTGTTAAGGGGTAAGTAACAATGGACAAAGCAATTTCACGGAATAAAAGAGGACAGAGAATAGCTTTCATTGTATGCTTCTGAGTCTTGAATCTAACCTGTAATGTATACAACCTATCCTCAAACTGAACTTCTTTTGTCAAGAAATCAGCTCCAATTGTGGCCTTGTATTGGTTGCTAAACTTGCGATTCACATACCTAAAGTAATTATGGAAGAAGAGTATACAGTAAGAAGGAACCCAAAATGGAGAAGAGAAATATCTACTTTACAATTCAACAGAGAGGAATCCGAGAGTACTGGTTCATCAGAGATGTCTTCCCCACCCTACAAAAGGATCAAAAAGTAAGTTAGTAACACACATTACACGATAAAGTCGCATACAACATCACGTTGACATTTAAAATTTAAGACAGAGGATCCAATCAGAATCAACTCATGAATTCACAGCACACAAATAATTTAAGGCTCCATCAAGAGGTCTACTAAGAAAAGTTCAAACACGAATAAAAATTAGAGAAACTTACAAATGAAAAGATGCCATCATATCCAAATTGTGTTTTTAATTAAAAATTACAACTTTAAACAAACAATTTTCAAGCTACAGCCTATCTACATATGAAATCAAAAGGAATCACTATTTCACAATACAGTTTCTCTTAGATTCTCCTTGACGCTCAGACTACAGTCAATTCATTTCAATTTCTCATCGATTAAAGACTAAAAAAGCAAATTCAGCTGCTATACAATGTTAACAACAATCTGAAGCTCCCAGATTTGAGATGAAATTGAATGAAACCGAATCAAACAATGTAACTTAGATTGCGGAAACCAAAACAACAAAATTGCATGAAACAACATTACATTGGCAAAGAAACCGATGAGATCGGAATAATTAGATGAGAATTAAGGAAATACTAACCCACTATCGCCGAGGATTATGACCTTGAGAAGCATCCGCCTTCGAGAAGCCATATTTTTTTTTTTTTAACCAAAAAAAATTTCAATGAACAGCAGTGATATTGAATTGAATTTTGTTTTGGTACGATCAACTTTCGAGAAATGGAGAGAGGGAGGGGTGGGGTAGGGTTGGGTGGACACAGATTCTCTTGCTTGCGTAATTAGTTAAGAAAAAAATGCAAATTTTACGAGTGCTATAATAATAAATAAAATGATAATTTTACTTTATTTTTAATATAATAAATTTAATATTTTAAAAACATAATAAAAAATAATTATAGTTAAAACTCAATAAGAATAAGTAAGAAACCAATGAGATGCACAAAATTATTCCATCATTGAGATTAGCTATTTCATCAGATATATATATATGGATAATTTATTTATACAAATAGTATATAAATAATTTTGAGATTAATTAATACCGATAATCATAAGCAAACTAAAATAATACTAAAAGTTGAATGATTTCTAAGTGAAAAACTATACTAAAATAATACTAAAAGTTGAATGATTTCTAAGTGAAAAATTATCTCTTGATTTTTAAAACTGGACAAATAATGAGAGACAAGTAAAAATGGACCGGTGTGATTATAATTCAAAAACTTCAATCGTCACATCTTCGCTACAGACTTACAGCAAGGATTGTGCTTGTAAATAGAATATGCCTCTTTATTCGTATTTTGTGCTTACCCAGAACTCCACCCAAGGCTAATTAGACCCCAAAACTTTTTCTTTTCTTTAATCAGACCCATCATATTTCCTTCCAGGGTTTTTTTGATCCCCTGATGGCTCACTTCTGATATGGGGTGTATATGTAGTGCACACTTCAGCTATTTTTAGTAAACTAAATGGCCGAATGATATATATTCGTAATTCTTAAAAAGAATTGGGTGGCATCATTTTGTCAACAAGATATCGACAAAGATGATAACAACCACGTTATTTGAAATTTGAAATCACCTGTATTCCACTGTCACTGTGGGCATGAATTTGAAGTCCATATACTACTATTCGGACAATAATACATACGACAACCAAGATTTGGTCAAAACAACATGAAACCAAGCTAACTGTTACATTTTATATTTCACCATGAAATATTGTAAAAGTTGAGATCGGTGTGCTCTAATTGGCTCAGTGCCCCGAGCAACTGGAAACGAATACAAATCAATAGATGCAAGACATGTATCATCACACACACATATTAACCATGACATGAAACGCAGATAAAAAAATACAGCCAACTTCGTGGCTTCATACAATGTTTTTGATAATACTTTCGTTACATGTAACTTTTGAGGAACTGGATATGGGAACACTACAAAATCTGCAACAGCACCAAGATCAATTGATAATTACAAAGATGAGTGGCATATGAAAGGTATGCCAAATTCAACAACTCTCTAAACACACTACCAAATCCAACAATTTCTGAGAAGAGTTCATTACATTGCTCCCTTTCATCTGAAAAAATTACTCTTTTCTGCTTCCTAGCTGCCTTCTAGTCTATTCTAATTTCTCGATGACCTTCAACACTAGAGCGTGTACCCTGAGTTGTTCTAAGGCCTTCACTACTTGAACCGGAAGGATGGGGGCCAAATTCGCTGGTAGGCCCGCTGCATTCACTAGAATTCTGTGCCTGGCTTTCCAGTGCCATCTTTTTAAATTTCTTAAGGTCTTCTTTGTACTGAGCAGCATCAAAATCTGAGCTTCCATAAGATTCATATATACCACTATGTCCAGGTCTAAGTCCTTCATTTAACTCATCCAACGGCAAATTTCCTTCTAAAGCTCTGACAATCTGCATAAGAAAAGTTCCAACACTGAATATTAAGCCAAGAGCCATTTAAAGGGCAAGAGCCATTCAAAAAGAAAAAGAGATTAGAGAGAGGGAGACTAAGTTTCCAACTTGAGATCTCAAAAAACAAAGTAAGATTTACTTTGGCTTAATTTAGATAGATGATATGTGTATTTCTGGAACTAACAAGAAGAATTGGTATATTTCAGATGCTTCCTAAATCCTCGAATATAGTGTAACCACCTTGGGATTGAGAAAGGTGATTATAGATCCAAGTTATTTCAAATTTTCAATTGTATAGTCCAGCTTCCGCTGAGCTAACGCAAGATGAAGCAGCACTCAACAAGTTGTTCTATTCCATTTGTAAGGACAGTTAAAAGGTGAGTATGCTACTAAAAGGGGGTATTTTGCTTTCTTTCCAAGTAGTTTCAAGAGAAATGATAAATTGCTTTCTCATTTTTTACATCTGAAACTGAAACTCGAGGAGACATTCTCAGGAGATCTCTTGTAGACTTGCTGTAATTGTTCGTACCCATAAAGAACACATTGTGACACGGTGTTGTCCCAAGAATTTATAAAGAACAAAGTTCGGGGTAATTGAGGAATATTCCTAGACTAGAAAAAATGTAAAACTACAAATATGCGCTATAAACTCCTTTTAATAATTAATCCACATTTTGAGATGCTAATTGTGAGGAAACAAATAGAGGCCCCTGTCACACGTAGTAGGAACTGGTAGAGTATACGTTTAATAGGACAAAAAAAATCTCCTTTAGGCGACAAGTATCAGACACCAGTTTAGGTGTCAGAGGGGAAACAATTAATAACTGTTTCGAGCAGAAAAGAAGCAAAAAGACTCAAATATAAATCGTTACAACCTTTTGTCATGAGAGGAATTTAACCTTACTTTACAACTTCAGACAGTTCCTTTCCACGTGCAAATCTAAAGCTAATGATGCAGCTACAGTGTATGTATAAAACAGAGCTTTCAGAAGTAGAAGGTACCTGACTCATACGAGGCCTGCGACGAGCTAGATGGCGCACACACACAGCAGCACAAGTGACCATTCTGGTCATTTCAGTAGAGTCATAATTCTTGTCCAATCTTGGATCAGCCAGAGTATCAAAGTTCCCATCATCCAAAGCCTGGGTAAGCAAAGGCCTCGCCTAATTTCATGAGAAAATTGTTACATATTAAAAACACAAGTAAACTTAAGTTTCATGAGTAGAGCTTAAATGGAAAAGTGAGGATTCATATAGCTGACCCAACTTGTTTGGGATTGAGGCGTAGTTGTAGTAGTAAGCTTAAGTTTCAATGAAACACGGTATCCTTCATATGGTTTTAATAATAAATAGAAACTAACAGCTTTTTGTGCTACACCTTCTCACTACACAGCAATAGAACCACCCATTATCTGCAAAATCCTGGTAACAACTTCAAAATTCCCCACCGGCATATATTATATAAAATAGCAATGCACATCCAACAATAAGTAACAGCTCCGTCCACTTAATAGATACCAAGAAGCTCTAATTCACCAAAATTATCAGCGAAAAGAGGTCACGTCAACTCCAAGGAACAGAATGCATAAACTCATAACTTGGTAACCACATAGTGTATTAACCTCCTGTCCTTATTCATGAATATTGGGGAAAAGATAATAATGCTATGCACATGCACACGAAATATCTGAACCACATCTAGCTGGCCCAGATTATTACACCACGTGCAAAAAAAAACTTACCCAGTCAACAATGTTATCGTCGAGGTAATGTTGAGCTTTATCAATTGGCCGTCTTCCAGTTATAATCTCCAAAAGCATGACTCCAAAAGAGAAGACATCAGACTTTTCAGTCAGTTTCCCAGTCAGAGCATACTCAGGAGCTAAATACCTGTACGAGGTAAGAAGTTAGTGAAAGAAAAGATATGGAGATCTCAAAGATAAACATAAACTGTAAATGTATCGGGATGAAATCTTGATTCAATGTGCTATAGCAACTACAGGCTAATACTGCATGAGGATGGAAACAGAAACGTCTTTAATAGATAAAAAAAAGAGTATTACCCAAAAGTTCCCATTACTCGTGTGGAGACGTGAGTATCAGAGTCATAATTCAACCTCGCAAGCCCAAAATCAGCAACCTGGATCACATATAACAAATGCATCTAGCAATCAACTTATATGTAAAAGAAAAAAGAGAGGTGCTCATTCAGTCAGCACTAAACCACAGCAGGAGCCACACAAGATTAACAAAATTCAGATCATATTTGATGGCCTGGGCTTTCGAAAACCAATACAACTTACTAAAAATAAATTCAGAGAATATAAGTTGAAAGAAAATATTTGAAGGAAAAAAGAGCAAGCAGACCTGTTTCTCTTTCTTGCTTTAGATCGAGAAAACAAATCCATAGAAGATTCTTAACATTGAGCAGTTCAACTTTATAGGTAAATATAAATAAAGAATTCCATAATCCCCAGCAAGAACTGTGAAGATAGTCAGATACTTTCCACTTCATATCATATCAGGTTCCACCAACTTTTTGTGTCAAATGCCGTAATTCTACCAACTTTTTGTGTCAAATGCCGTAATTCTACCCTAAGTTGCTCAGACTCCACTTTTGGTGCCGCACCCGTGTCGACACGATGTGGGTGTGGGTGTGGGTGTGGGATCCGTACCCGATTTGGTCAACCGATTTTGGGTACTTTGACCAAATTCGAGGAAGAAATTCTGGATAGATTCAATGATTTCTTTAATCAAAATAAAAACTAAAATGAACAAATGGGATACCTTTTATAGATAAATTTCTATTGTCACTCTCTTTCCTTTTATCTCCTTCCAGAGTTCTCCTCGTGATCAATATTTTCTCATCAAGTTTTCCACATAATATCTCATAATTTAGGTTTTATAACTCTACTTTTAGATATTTGAGTTATTTTTAGCCAAATCTCCACACCCGTATCCTGTATCCCCGAATCTTAAAATTCAGATCCTAGAGGATCCGCACCCTTATCGGACACCCGCACCCGAGTCCGAGCAACTTAGATTCTACCAACTTTTTGTGTCAAATGCCGTAATTCTTACTTGAATAATGTACCCAATTAAAACGGTGAGGTTTCAACAAGAGAACCATATGCCAGGTTCTTGAACCTGTCAACTCACATATGATGTCTATCATTAATAATATCATCTTACTGTAATTACAATAAACAGAACTTGGTGGCAGTTATTTCACTGTTTTTTTTTAACTTGGTAACTTTGGCAGTTTTTCACTGTTGTCAATCAAAGTTCCAAGGTAAACGAAGGAGAGAAAAAGCTCAGCCTTGATTGCCTCCTGGCAGGATATAATTGCATTAAGGATTTAAGGGCACAGTTGCCTTTGGCATTCATTAAGTTAGAAGAGGTATAACTGTCACTAAACCTCTAAATTGTATCTTCTATTATTGTAGGGGTGTCTCTTATAAGTAGCCCGGTCATTCTCCACATGAATAAAGCTCTTGCATTCTAAAGTAGATGATAGTGGAAAATGAAAAAGGCATGCTTTACCAGAAACACTAAAAACACAACTGCAGATTGATGCACACATTATACACACAGAGATGCAGAATTGTCCATTTCACCTTTGCATCAAAATTGTCATCGAGAAGAATATTAGAGGCCTTGATATCGCGATGTATGATCTTGGGATGGCCTGCCAAGACAGATAGATTTCAACAGATTCAAATACAAAATCATGAATTCTGCCGACTAAAACAAGAAAGGTGATATTAATTAGTAGAATTCTGCAACTCATGAACATACAGTCTTCATGCAGAAATGCCAATCCTCTTGCAGAGCATAGAGTAATTCTCATCCTAGTTTCCCAGCTCAGTGGGGGATGCTCCTTGCCTGCAGTTATGTCTCCTTTTTATTTGTATTATAATAACAGGTAAAAGATGGATCAATATCTGAATATTAAAAAGGTAAAAAGTTAACAATTCAACCATTCATGATAAAGAAAACATTCAACTCTTGGGCAACAGCCATGGCAAGATAGACAACCAAGGGTATAATAATGCATGAAGATTACTAGTTACTTAGAACACCCACTTGAAAAGAACAAGAAAATCGCAGTTTATCTCCGACTTTTCTAGGGATACCTAAAAAGATCAAATGAAAATTAAGCTCAACAAGAAGAGATACCTCTCCAGGAACTGTGTCCAAAACATAATAGAGGAAAACATGGAGTTGGGAAGGAAAGAAACAGACAGACTTGGAATATATATTTCATAAGTCTCACTCTAAAAATAACGAAATAGATTTAATAGAAGGCTAAAACTCAAAGGAATTCGTATCACAAAGTTAGACTTGTTTGTTGTAGCTTTGGAGCTGGACTGTTAGTGTGAATATGCCAATTTCTTCTTCGACTCACATGTCAATTTGAAGAACATTAAGGAACAACCTTTTAGATTCTTCTCTTTCTCCTTTAGGGAACATGGTTTGGGTAAAGGGGCAACAAGAAGTGCACCGCACAAAATTTCCCGTAAGGCAAGGAAATCAATGTATCTCCCTGGTAATCTAAAAGAAAAGGGGCACACAAACTCATTGGAAATGGAGAAAGAGCATGTACCCCTTATCCTTCAACTCCCTCTTTTTGAACAAAACTAAATGATTAGTGCTCTTTTACACACATCAAAACTTGGTCATTTGTAACACCTCAACATCTGCGAGATAGATTTTTCCTTTTGTAACACCTCTTCTGCTTCAGGAAAAAAGTCTAAAATACTAAATAAAAGCAAGAAAATCTTTGAATACCGAATAAGACAAGAAAATCAGTGAATATGAATACCCAAGCCCCTTACCCTTTAAATCCCTCTCTTTGAACCACACTAAACAATTGGTGCTTATTTATGCACATCAAAACTTGGTCATTTGTAATAACTATTCATCTGCAAAATAAATTTCTCCTTCTAATTAAGCTTAAAGTTAGATCGAGGACAACTTCTGCCCCATTAAATGATTACGAAGAACCTCTAATAAAAGCAAGTATGACAGCAGTTCATGATAAATTGCAGAAGACAAACCATCTAGATATTCTGAGAACTAACCATGCAAGTGGAACTCCAAGGTTTTGTTTGGGACAAACTCATAAACTAACAACCTCTGCACCCCTGAAATGCAGTGTCCAACCAATGAAACAAGATGCTTGTGATGAACGTGACTAATAATCTCCACCTCTGCTTGAAATTCACGCTCCCCCTGCCCACTTCCAGCTTTTAGTTGCTTAATTGCAACCTCCTTCCCATCACGGAATACTCCCTTGTATACATATCCAAAACCACCTTGACCAAGGAAGTTGGAAACAGAGAAATTATCGGTAGCAAATGCTAATTCTTGATAGGTGAATGTAGTTCTCGAGAAACTCAAGTTGGAATCAGGAGTTGTTTGTAGAAAAGGTTTGTCAGAATTCAAGTTACTACCAGTGGAAGGTGGCAGTGGAGGAGTACATCCATCTACTGTAGATACTTGTGAACCTGATGTAATGGATGGTGGAGGGTAGGGATTTAGTGGAATCGTCACCACCATGTTTTCTGCTGAGGGAGGGGCATTTTGTTGCCTGTGATGATGTTGACCTCCAAACAAATTATCTGAGCATGAAACAAGCAGAAACAAAACCATATTAAGTAAATGATGATGTTGATGTTGATGATCTATATATATATATTAGTTTTTTTTATGAAGTAGGTATTTCATTAAAAAGCATCAAGTAGATGCAAAATTAAAGAACAGACAAAAGGGCTCACAGAGAGCATAAGCAAAAGTTGTTAGCTCCTTTACAATCTTCAAACTAGTGATAGAGAGAGAACAAAGTCAAGAAATTGCTCAGTGCTAAATACAGGGGTTTATATATATATATATATATCATGGATTTTTAAACAAAAACCAATGTGGCCCCTCCTCCCCCAAGGAAAAGGCAATTACACACAAACAATCCCCAAAGGAAGTACATTCAAGTCTCAACTACAATTGGTACATATAAGGGAACAACGCCACCAAGCATTTTAGCAGTTTTAGTTTTTTAGCTTCAATTACTTATTTCCACACTGTTACTTCTGGATATACTAATTCGTAAAAGAGTACTATTTTAACAGCAAAATAATGTGGTATAGCTGAAATGCAATGATTTTGCATCTAAAGTGCTTCTTCTGAGGCCATTGGAACACCAAGTATCCCCTCCCCCTCCCCCTCCCTCTCCCACCACCGCTACTAATTTTCCCAAGAGAAGCAAAAATTTGATGGACTGACGCTTGAATCTTCATTCTAATCTTAATACCCTTCAACTCAACATAAAACACAAAATTACTACACTTTATTGATAGTTCCTTTGATAACAATGACAATATTCAAAAGATCTCATTATCACCAACCATAACCAAGGACATGGCTGAAATTAGTGATGCAACAAATGTGCTTTGATGTCACCCAAATGCATAAGAAAAGTCTTTTGATAGTCCTCTTCCCTCAAGTTCACCAAATAAATTAAAACACTAACTATAATAAGTAATAAACAAGGAGCTCCATTGGGGTCACTGATCCACCAAAGAACATGATAATATCATATCAGTGAGGTCTGCAAGGTGCATAGCAACATAATGTGTTATAAGTATGACTACAAATTCAAAATTTTAAAATCATATGAAACAAAATCTCTGTTTTAAAATAGACACTAGGGAACAAATACTCAAAGGTGCCAACAACTAAAGTCCAAATTAATATTCAATTCAGCAAATAAATCATTAAAAAAATACTTGCTTACAATCAGACTAGAATTAAACTATTCAATATGATTTCCTACCCAAGTAATAAATGATAAGTAAAATTAAGGAACAGTGAGAATGCAAGAACACTTCATTAAATTTGTTTTGAACACCAACTCAACTAATTAAAATTGCAATAAATGGGAAAAAAAAATAAACTAAGCCCAAATGGTCATCAAATCCAATATAAGAAGAAATAGTCACAAAGACTTCACCTTTAGGACCTTGTGAAGATGGATCATGACCAAACCCATTTAACCCAAGACGCCTTTTTCTCCTCTTATACCAAAGGGCAAAAATGCACACGCATATAAGCACAAGCGCTCCTCCAATCCCAATTCCAACTCCAAGTGCTACTAAAGTAGTATTATTCGGCGACCCCTTCGGCGGAGCACTCGTTGGAGAGCTCCCATTAATCGATGAGGGCGGCGGATTTAGCAAGGTCGCCGGAGAAGGCTGACTAGCAATATATAGAGACGGAGGAGTAGTACTTGGGTTCACCGGAGATGTTGGAGTAGTTGCATTATCCGCCGGAGGAAACAGCACCGGCGGACCCTCCGGCACTCCGGGAAGCCCAGTAGACATTACCGGAGTTCACTTTTTTCACTAAGAATAATATTTTTCAGCACTTAGAAACCAAGATCTTGAGATTCTCTTTTGGTTTTTTAGAGTAGCGTGAAGAATCAGAGTAGACAGTTGAAAGAGCACCAAGACAAACAGGCTTAAGACATAACGGAGAAACGTGAAACAGTGAAGAAGATGCAGAAAAGGAAAATGTTGGATGGAACGACGTCGTTTTGATGACCTTTAGCCAACTTGCAAATATAGAGCACCTGCCTTTTTTTTCAAATACGTGGACGAATTGCGATTGTTTTTAGGCTTAAGTTCTTGGTCTTTTAAAGTTATCCGCCTATTTCGCTTACGCATTTTCCACACATGACATATCTGACAAATACTTTGAAGCGTGTAGCTTGGGGTCTTTAGACAAAATGTGCGAGAATTACCGATGAACAAGAAAATGAGAAAGGTAGAATCAAGAAAAAAATATACAAATAGGAAAGTAGATCGCGCGCATGATTACGGCATGTGATTAGAGGTTTTGTTTTTTCCTTTCCCAATGTTCGAGCTTTTTCATTTTTATTTAGTTTTATATAAGCCTCTTACACTATGAAATAATTATAAGTTTTAAGATTTTAAAAAATAAAATAAACACAGTACTTGTTTGTCTAATTTTTCTTATCATAATTATTATTATTATTAATTATATGATTTTATTCTTTCAATTTTGGTGTTACACGTTATCTCCTCATCGCTATGGCTCTATTCTTTGTTATTTTTTGTTTAATCTTTTTTTTTTTGGAAATTTTAGAGAAATTCATAGTTGTTACTCTTCGAGTGCATTTGTTTTTGTGCAATAACCACAAACGATACAACAGATGTGAATCGAATTAGGCAAATCATGTGCGACAAGTTCGACTAGAAAGGATCGGGTGGAGGAGATCTCCTAACATTTTTGTTTTTATATACTTGATTTTTGATATGTTTACTTGAACTGAATGTATCTTATGAAAATGGTCTCTCTGCTATTGTTCTGAAGATAAGGATAAGATTGTATACATATCCTCCTCTCTAGACCCTTACTTATTGAGTTACCCTAAACATATTATAATTTATTGTTACTATAAAATATAATTATGTTATAATTTATTGTTATTATAAAATATAATCCTGATTATAACAAGTAAAAAAATTAACAATATGGAAATTATTTACAACAATGGTATATATTAAATATTTTTTTTCCCAACAAATTGAGTTTTTGTTGATTGTATAGATTACAGCTGCCCTTTAGAAGGCTTCTTGGTTTCCGCCGAGTTGGTGAACGACCATTGAACCTTCGCCAAGAAGATATTTATTTGTAGCCTTGTATTCTCTTCTATTTGCAGGGTGCAACTTTTTTTTTTTTTTGGTCATTTTCCCATGTATAGATTTCATTTAATAAAGACTTTAATTTAAATTATTTAGGTGCTATTTATTAGGTTAGTTTTTTTTTTTATGTCTGAATATTTATAATACAAATTTTAATTATCAAGCATCGTTACAACCATTTATAATGAGTCTAAATAGTTACTATGTAATAAAACCATTTAATACCATTGAGATGTTTATTAACATTGTTAAAGATGATAGTTCATCAATTTCATTAATTCACCATCGTCATGAACACCCATCATTATCAATTTTAATATACTATCATTGTCGTCGTTCATTATTATCCATCATAATCACTATTCATCATCCACAACCGTTATTTTCAGTTATAATTATCATTGTTATCAATTGTTATATGCAATCAATCATTATCATCACTAGCTATCATTTACAATTATCATCACCAACTGTCATTATCACTACAACCATCAATCACTATGATTAACATCGTCAATCTTTTGATCTTTACTATCGACAACCATTGTGGCTTTTGGGTGTTGTGCTTATATTTTGTGATGGGATCAAAAGATTTAGCGTGTGGCGTGTTGTTATATTTATGAGAAGACGGTCACTTATCAATGTCATTGTATATTGTCAATTAGGATACTCATTAAGCTTGTTCAGGGTCAACTTCATCAAATATATATCATTGGAATTAGGCCAATACATGTTATAATTGTTTGATTTTTTAAAATTCATTCATTTATTTTCTTTTTACAACTTTTTTCACTTGTGCATTTCGTTATTTCGATCGATTCAATTCACGCGTCTTTTATATATTACATACAAATTCAACTGTACATTTTTGGGCCAAACAATGATTTATTTGTACGTCTTTTATATATTTTAAATTATTAATTCACATGACCTATAATACTTGTATTTTACTTTCTAATTGTGTAAATTATTTTTTTAAAATATTAAAGGATGTATGTCCGAATGCACAATTAAAATAAGAAAATTTGACTCTCAAACTTCGAATTATATCATATAAATTGTGACGAAGGAAATTATATTTTCATAGTGCTACTTTTTTAGATTGTCTTTTCCCCACATTTAAGTGCGCGTTTATGAAGTGCTTTTGAAGTATGAACTGATTTTAATAATCTTAAAACATGTCGCATACTCTTTAAAGTATGACTTTTGAGAGCTTGAAATTAAAATTAATTGGAGCAACTTCCTCTAAAAGGAAAGTGATCATCAATTTCGAGCACTATCATACAAATTAGGATCATAACGACTCTATCAATCAATACTATTAATATTAATATACACATGTGATTGTTACTTAGCATGTATTGTTTTGTTTAGGTAAATGGACAAATAAAGATGGCCCTTTCAAGTAGTATTTGTGATACTTAGCTCCATAACAAATATCGCAAAAGGCAATAGTTCATAATTTTTTTAATAATGAATATGTGCTTATACAAAATTAAATAAGATAAAAAACAATCGCATTCAATATAAGGTAAAATAACATAAATCAAAAATAAAATATGAAAAGGTTGTTTGAGATGTTTAGCTCAACCTTCAAAGTGGATTGGTAGATATTTAATCATTGTGAGCGAATCGACAAAATGTATAATTTAAATCTAAAATTACATAAAATGAAATTACTTTGAAAGATCTTTAAAAAAAAAAAAAATAATGCAAGAAAGAATTATATTTTATTTGAAATATAATTAAGTTATATGCTTGAATTTATTATCTAAAAATAGAAATTATAAAGTTCAAATTCAAAATTCGGATCTGCAATAATGGTTGCTCTTCTCTGCTCCGGCAAGCCCAAATTAGAGGTAAAAAGGTCCAAATCGTAAATTCCAATAAATTTGTCACTAGAAATTTACAATTAGATTACATGCATTTGAGGACAGATCAGCGAGGATGAGCATTTCTCTCTGGGACAAATCAGCATGAGTTATTGCCCAACGGAATTCAAGTTGTGAAATGACGAAAATAGACACATGACACGTTTATTTCCCCTTTTCAAGTATCGAATCAATCAAACCGGACGATCCCGTCACTCCCCATTCCCCACGCGGCGTTCCCTCTTCTTCTTCAAGCCGTCAATCAGAAACTCAGAAGCACTAGTTTAACTTGCACCACTCCCATTCAGTGGAGCATTTCGCTTACAGAGAAGTTAGAGCGAGAAAAAGTTTTTTTCTAGAGAGAGAAAACATCACTGGTACCTCAAAAACCTATCAATTTTCGCTTATTCATTTTCATTACATTGGGGATTGTATTTTTATTGATTCTACAGCGTGATCTTATGCGGATGAGAATGTGCGTCGATTTGTTCCTGTTTCAATTGATGAGAATTGGGAAATTCAGAAGTTGAATTGGTTGAGTTCTGTTTCTGTTTGTTGTGGTGGCGTGAAGGATTTGATCGGGGGAGGTCCGACATGACCACCACCCAAGTGCAGATCGTGACGGTTCGGGACCTCATTGAAGAAGCTAAAAAGCGGATTGTAATCTTGCTTCTATGTGTCATTGGACTTTCGTATATCATGTCTTGTGAGTGTCTACTTTAATTATTTTTTTTCCAGTTTTTGCTGATGATGATTGAATTTAATTTTCCTCCTACTTGTTTGGATGAGCTATCAATTAAAGTTATCAATTGACTTGTGAAAAGTGTTTTTTGCTGCGTATAGTGTATTTTTATTGCAGCCTTGAGAGAAATTAATACTAGCTAACAACCATTTCTAGTTCAGGAATTTAGGATTTTAAATAGATATGGTTCAGGAATAAATCCTTGAAGGGCACGAGTTGATTGACCGGAATGGTAATAGATGTGAGTATGTTACTGCTTACTAGAGGCAACTATTTACAAGTTGAATATGAGTGGATTGATTTGCTGCCTGCATATCATTCATATTTATTCATCCAAAATATCATTCATTATTCTATATCTGTAATTGCTATGCATTGTTGACACTCACAATTAGATTACTAAATGTTAGTTGGCAAACCCTTGGAACAACTTTAAAGGAAAGTTGTCCGGTCATCACTTATCTAAAAATAGAAAAAATGGAAAAAAAAAGAATCAAAGATGTCTGGTCAGGATTTGACTTGAGAATTTAGAATCTCGGTCTCATGAATGAAATAGATAATTGTTTTTAAGAAACTTGCAAATAAGACTTAACAAGGAGGACTAGCTAATTAAGTTCTCAATGAAATTGAGAAATGTTGTAAGCTTGTTTTACAAACTTTATGTGACGCCCATGACGGAGGGTGGGCCAACAAGAGGGAGGGTCAAGAAAAGGACTGACATGCTTCAAGGGTGGTAAGCTTCTGAAGAAGGATTGCACATGACACCTTAAGAAAATTCCACATCAGAATGGGAGAGGAAACTGACGTGCGTCATAAGGCATAGTACAAGTTCACATTTTATGTTTTGGTTCGATTATGACATAGTCTGAAGGACAAATCCTTGAGGTCTGTTGGAGCAAAGTGGACAACACGTACCATGGGCTTGAGTCATGACAAATATGGTATCAAAGCCTGACGCTTCCTCAGTATGATGGTGGGGCAAACCTCAGTGTTCTTGCTGTGTCCGTTAGGTGGGTTTTATGTGATGCCCATGATGGAGGATAGCTTGATGAGAGCTAGTCAAAGTTCACATAGTATGTGTGCATTTAGGCTTGATGATAGCGTAGCCCAAGAGGTAAATTTATAAGGTCTGTTGCCAAAGCAGACAATATGTGTCATGGGCTTGGATCGTGACACTTTAAAAGCTTATTAAGTTACTGAAAGCGCTTTCAAATAAACGCCCAATAAAGCTTTAGACTATCTTCTTCATATATAACCAAAATTAATGAGTTTGAGGGAATATGAAAACGTCCTTGCATTTTTCACATTATTCGATATGCTACTTTACGATGAAGTTCTCCAAAAGAGTGCATCCATCAGCTTAAGAGGCCAGAGATAAAGAGGGTGAAAGTTCATGACATCGGACTACATTGAAAGTAGTTTCCAGAGTGCAATATTAAAGGTTGCATGTTCTAGACGAACATTCCACACAGGTAAACAAAAGAAGTGGAGACAATTACACTATCGGAAAGAAATTCTTAATGACTGAAAATCAATTGCATGAGTGATGTTGTTTTTATTATGATACATACAATTTTTTTTACCAATTCTTGTATAGTTTACAGGGTTAGTTACCTGTTTAAGACCCTTAAAGATTTATCCAATGGATATGAAATTTTACAATTGAGTAATTACAAATAGAACCAACAAGAGAAGTCGGATGCTTCCTGAGACTACATAAGAAATTGTCTTTGCGAGGTTTTGAAAGACAATCCTTAAAAAGATACAAGTTGACAATTATGAACATGGATCTAAAAGAGATTAAAGGAGGCTACAATTTTCTTCTCGATTTGCGAGTTACTCAAAATTACGTGATTAGACGTGTGGATATCTCTTTCCACACCATGTGGTGGTATGTATGTGTCACACATGGTTTTTTTTTCTCTCATTAAACATGTCCCCAACCTGGAAGGAATCTATTTGAATGGGAGTTAATCAAAGGCTATTATTGGATGTCTACAAGTGGAATATCCTTTTAAATGTATCCAGAGAAACTATAATCTTTTTAATGTTGCTCAAGCATTTCCCTTGTTACATTCGACATGCAGGAGGGGATAGGAGATCTTGGCGATGTGATCTTCTACTTCTTCGGTGTTGTAGAATAGTTATTAATACAACTTCCAAAAGTATATGACTTGTACCTAAAGTTGTAGTCACCGATAAAATGGTAGTGGAGATCTTGAGGTATTAGGGTTTGGATCCACTACTACTAAACAACAACTATAATAATAACTAAGCTTCAGGACCATACAGGTTGGTCGGTAATTAATCTTGGTCTTTAATTAATTTCCTTCCATCTATCTAAGTCTTGTTGGGCAAAGTTACCATATCTATATTGATGAGAAAATGCAAATACCTAGTAGAAAAATCGAAATGCACGCAAGTTGTCCAAAGACCCCTATTATAAAAATAACACAATCTTGTAATATCGTTACATCTAATTCTAGTCGAGCTAATGCAAGACTAATCTATAAAAGACTAAGATTCCCTACGAAATATAAAAGTTCACCTACATAGCAAAGTCAATAACAACAACATACCTTGTGTAATCCCACTAGGTAGGGTGTGAAGAGGGTAGGGTATACATAAACCTTACCACTACCTCGTGAAGATAGATAGGTTGTTTCCGAATGACTCTCGGCTCAAGTAACTCATAACAAAACAATGTTAAAAACAACATACAGTCACAAAGCAGACATAACAAATAATAACAAAATTATTACATGGCATTAGTAACAACATCAAAATAATGTGATAACCGAATCAGAGAACAATAGGTATTAAACATAAATCGAAGGGCAGAAACTACGAGATTAGTACTAATGCTACTGGAATGCATGTAGACAACACTCGACTACCTACTAACCTTCTATCCTAATCCTCGACCTCCAAAACATCCTATCTAAGGTCATGTCCTCGATAAGCTGCTAAGTTGCTCGGACTCTTGACTTTTGGTGCCACACCCTGTCGACACGACATGGGTGTGGGTGTGGGATCCGTGTCCAATTTGGTCAACCGATTTTGGATACTTTGACCAAATTCGATGGGGAAAGTCCGGATAGTTTTAATGGTTTCTGTAATCAATACAAAAGCTAAGGTGAAATTGAAGAAAATGGAATACCGTTTATATAAAATTTTCTGTGTCACTCTTTTTCCTTTAATCTCATTCCAAGATTCTCCTCAAGTTCTCCTCATAATATCTCATAATTTAGGTTTAATAACTCTATTTTTAGATATTTTAATTATTTTTAGGCGAAATCCCCACACCCGTATCCATACATGGTTCCATAGCCCCGAATCTTAAAATTTAGATCATGAAGGATCCGACCTCTAGATCCGCACCCATATCGGACACCCGCACCCGAATTCGAGCAACTTAGATAAGCTGAAGGTGCGCCATGTAATATAGCAAAGTCCCATTATAAAATTTTTTGATTCTTAGTTATGGCAATATTTGCTTCCCTAGAAGCTTTCAGCTCTATGTAGGAGTTAAGTCTTACAGTCTGCCCTTTGCATGCCTATCATAACAAAGCCTTTTGGTTTGCACAAATCTATTGCAATGAGTCCCTGATAAAAAAAGAATCTTTTTGTCCTTCTTCTGCTATATGGGGATGAGTAATGATGTAGGTTCAATAAATGAGCTTAAGAGAAGATGAAGAACCCAGTTTTATATGAAAGATTTAGGAGACCTCACATGGGAGGCCACACACGAAGTGATTCTTCCCCGAAAAGACTCTACATGTGATGTTCCGAAATCATAATCAGATGGTTTAGTAAATTAGAATTAATTAATTAATCTTTCCCAGACCCCTCTTGTGGGATTACACTCGGTATGTTATTATTGTTGTTATTAATCTTGCATGTATCTCGACAGAGATTCTCTGTTCAGGATTTATTGTTATAAGAGTATTCAGCTTGACTGGGAGCCTGGGTTTTTGCAGAATCTGTTGATTGTCATGTTTTCATTAATTGCACTCGTCAACTTTATTGTTTTTGACATTCCTTTTGGATCTTACTGTATATCTTGGGTGAATGGCTATATGCCTTTTCTGTTTCTTTTCTCACTTTTGACATTTTTGCTGTATTTTCCACTTGCAGTAACGAGCTCTTCAGTTTTTATCAACTTGCCTGCTGCTGCTCTCCTAATTGTTATGCTTCGCTATCTATCTCTGGACTTTGATGCACGAATAAAAGCTGCTACATATAAAAGCAAGTCGTCCTCATTAAATAGCACTATTCAGAAGAAACAGTTAGATGGTCCAAGAACAGTTAATGAGAAGTCTGATTGGAGGAAAAAAGTAGATTCACCTGTTGTGGAAGATGCAATAGACCACTTCACCAGACACATAGTCTCTGAGTGGGTGACAGATCTCTGGTACTGCCGTATAACTTCTGATAGACAGGGCCCAGAGGAACTTGTGCAGATCATGAATGGCGTGCTAGGGGAAATTTCATGTCGGATGAGATCCATCAATCTTATAGATCTTTTAACAAGGTTTCAGAATTGTAGTTACAGGATGCTACTGACATATTTCCACTTTAGCTTATGTTATTTTATATCCTCAAGGATGTCATTCATTGGGATCATGCAGGGATATTGTCAGTCTAATATGCACTCATTTGGAACTGTTCCGTACGTGCAAATTGGGGATAGAGAAAAAAAAGTCAAGATCCTTGACTATAGAAGAGCGAGATCTGGAACTTAAACTGACGCTGGCTGCAGATGACAAGTTACATCCAGCTTTGTTTTCTCCAGAAGCTGAACACAAGGTAATCTCATTCTTTTATCTTAAGAAAATCAATAATCAATTGTTCTGTAGTACTTTTAATTTAGGATTGCCTCATCTCATTTACACCATTTTCTTCTCTACCTGCAGGTTCTCCAGCATCTTATGGATGGTCTCATTTCGTTCACGTTCAGACCAGAGGACTTGCGATGCTCTTTATTTCGATACATTGTGAGGGAGCTTCTTGCTTGCGTTGTGATACGACCAGTACTGAATTTAGTTAACCCTAGGTAACTATTCCTTTGGGTCTTGCTTCCTGTAGCCATATAACCCTTGCTTCTGTTCTTTATTTTATCACCAAAATATTGTCAGGTTCATTAATGAGAGGATTGAATCTCTAGCTATTTCCTTAAAGAAGGCTGATAAAGGACCTACTGCAGCTCAAACAGAACAGCAATCAAGTCCAAGTGTATCTGAAAAGGTGTCAGAAGATCATTTTTCTGGGGTGTTGGATCCTTCTGCGAAGGGTCTTGAACTTGTTCAGTTTAAAAGGGACCAAACTAATGATACTATGGAGAATAATACAATGGACAATGGGAATAGAACAGATTTGTCAAAGGATCCTTTGCTTTCGATTGATACACGGTCTACTCGTTCTTGGAGTTCTTTGCCATCACAAACTAACACAGATGATGGGAGAGGTCTCCAGACACACCGCTCTGGAGGAGAGTGGGGTGAAATGCTAGATTTGGTGTCACGTCGAAAGACTGAAACCCTGGCTCCAGAGAACTTAGACAATATGTGGACAAAAGGAAGAAACTATAAAAGGAAAGAAGAGGGCAATCTAGCATCATATTCACTCCAACAGAATTCTTTGCTAGGGGCACCTAAATCACAGGAGCACTTGAAGGGAATGTTAAGACAGAAAGAGAATGAGAGGGAAAATAAGGTTAACGTGAGCCATTATTTGAAAGCTACTCAACCTTTTCAATATCAAGAGGAAGATGAGCAAAACTCAGATGAGGTCGAATCAGAGAGCACTAGTTCTTACACTACTGATGATGAGGAACCTATTAGTGTAACAGGTCTTGATTCTCCTGGTAATAAAGTTTGGGATGCAAAAAATAGAAGGAATATCAATCACATTCATCATCCACTTGAAAGTAATGCTGGTCATAAGACAAGAAAGGGAAAAGCTAGCAAAGGTCATATTCGCTCTAAGCACTTAAATAAAGTACCATCTGCGAGGAAAAAATCCAGAGCAAGTAGCGAAACAGAGCATGTATGGCAAGAGATTCAAAGATCGAGCTTCTTATTAGGGGATGGACATGATATATTAAACTCTAAAGATAATGAGAAACCAGAAGTTCCGAGCGATCACTCTGATTCAGAAATGCCTGGTAGAATTTCAAGTGGCACCAATGCATCATCATCTTCTTTGTCAAGCTGTGTTCTCGCAAATCAGAAAATGGGTTCTAATTCTGTTAGAAGTTCTATAATTGCTGATTCCTTTTTGAAGTTAACATGTGAGGTACAGAAGTGATTGCCATCCTTTTTACAAAAACTTCACTTTGTGTGTTTGGTAGGGAGGAAAACATTTTTCAGAATTTTTTTTCCCATTTTTTCCATGTTTGGTTGGTAAATGCTTCAGAAATATATTTCCCAAGATCACATTTTCCTCAAAAAACTGAAAATAACTTCCCTGGCATACCTAGGGAAGTCATTTTCATGTTCAAACCACCAGCATTACACAACCGGATTTTCTGGCGGTACACTCCCGAATTCTTTCTTCTCCCCCACCCCAATTTCTCTGATGGAAAAAATCCAAAGAAGGTTACGAAGTCGATGGTAACAGGTCTTGTTTCCATTTTATCATACGGCTTATTTTGATGCTTTTGATTATATTGTCTTGGTTCACTTAACAGTAACTCATTTTCCTTATTGTTTTCCAATTTTTTATTTTTTATTTTTTTGATTTTAGCTGGTTGAATTCAAGTCCTTATTTGAAAATAAAATTCCATAGTTTCTTATAAAACGAAACTGAGGCTTCTGATTTTTAGTGTTCCTCCATTATGATTTTATTAATTTACTTTATATAGTCATTTTTAATATATAAGTAATTAATCTCTCTTTAAACTTTTATATAGACATTTTAAAATAAAAACTACATAGGAACTATTTTACTCCTTACAACCAAAAGAGTGGAAAGTATCTTCCTCTTCAATGGTCAACCAAACATTTGGAATATTTTCTGGAAAAAGATTTCCATTTACCAACTGAGCATTTGAAAATAAGGTAGAGAACCACTTATTTTCCTGAAAAACATTTCTGTGGGAAATATTTTCTTTCCTACCAAACATACCCTTTATGAATTACTTTCGCAGCTTTGGACATCCACAGATGTTTCCCTCCCTGTGTTGCAGGTCTTGAGTGCCAATATCGTAAAGAGTGGCTCAAAAACTTTTGCGGTTTACTCCTTATCTGTTACAGATGTGAACAATCATAGCTGGTCCATCAAAAGAAGGTCTCGTTATGTAACCTTTTGCTTTTATCATTATTGTGAATGTCAAACACCTCCTTATCCCGAATATTATCTCAACATATCCTACTATCATGTGTGTAATTTACTTCTGCTGTGGTTTGTGACAGGTTTCGTCATTTTGAGGAGCTACACAGACGTCTTAAGGAGTATCAAGAGTACAATCTTCATTTGCCACCCAAACATTTTCTCTCTACAGGTCTGGATGTTCAAGTCATTCGAGAACGATGCAAATTTCTTAACGAATATATGAAGGTGGTGCTCTAACAGATGTCATGTAGAAATTTTTTTTGACTATTACTTTCTGATCTATAACAGAGTCCTGTTATTTACAAGAGTTCTCTTTGATATCACAATACTGTACTTATGTTCTAACCTCTTACTGTTTCCCTTCTCATTGTTGTATATTTATCTTGGTCTTAATTCTTTAATTGTATTTGATTTCCATGTTTCCTGAAAAATATTTCTTCTCATCCTGAAGTTGATGAAATATGACTAGTTACGGTGATATATGATGTCATGGGAAGCTTCAAAAAGCAAGAATATCGTGAAATTGGACCTTTATTATTCCTCTAAACTATTGTGTTCACTTTTTCTCTTTGCAGTTTAATTTATTTCCTTTTTTCCCCTCGGTGTTATCTTTAATTTTCATTTGATTCGGTTTTTCTGGTTTTGTCACAGAAACTGCTGCAGCTCCCAACTGTTTCCAACTCCATTGAGGTTTGGGACTTCCTCAGTGTTGATTCACAGGTTAAAAGATTATTGATTTTCTATTCTTTTAGCTTTGGATACATTCTTTGAACACAGCATTGATCTTGTAAATTGTTGTGCAGACATATAGCTTTTCAAATTCCCTTTCCATAATCGATACATTACCAGGTGAGTAACTTAGTTGGCATGGCTAGGGGCCAGAAGGTTGCATTTCGATTTTTATGTTAATCATAAATGGTTCTTGTTACTGGCTTTCAGTTAACCTGGATGATGCAGTACGCAAAGTAAATAAAGAACCTCTGCCCAAGATTGGCCCAAGAGCTGATATCATACTCTCCACGGGAGAGCATTATGCTGAAAGAAAGGAGCAAGTCTTGACGCATCATCCTGTGGTGGATGAATCAAGATATGGCAAAAAATATGCCACACTGTCCCCTCCGAAAAAACCCACCAAAGGAACTTTTGAGGATTCAAGTAGTGACTCCGACAATGTACAAACAAATAAAGTTCCAATCCCAGCCACAGGAACGACGCTAAAATCAGTTGAAACTAATTCACGTGCCTCGCATGGATCATCCGATTCCTTTGTTGATGCTCCTGTTGATTCCTCCCTTCCCGTAGAGGTAGCTGCTACTGACTTTAGTGAGATTGAAAGATATGCAAGTTGCCTTTTTTTATGATGCCTTTTCATTTGGTTTCTCTAGTAAGAATTACATGTAGTTTACCATTTTTTTAAAAAAAGAATCACATGTAGTTTTAGCCTTTCGAGATGTTTTTGAACCTCTTTTTTTTTGTTTTACTGTAGTGGGTGCCTCCAAAGGTAAGTGCACCAGTTCTAGACCTGGTTGACGTTATTTTTCAGCTGCAAGATGGTGGATGGATCAGGTATTATTCTTGTCAAACTATTATGCACTTGGACCTCATTGATTACTCATTTATGTCATAACTTCTTGGGGTGTCTACCAGGAGAAAGGCATTCTGGGTGGCGAAACAGGTTTTACAATTGGGAATGGGTGATGCATTTGATGACTGGCTGATTGGGAAAATCCAGCGTCTGCGCAGGGGTTCAGTAGTTGCTGCTGGCATTAGACGTATTGAGCAGGCAAGTGTCACAATTTTGTAGCTTTTCCTTCTCAGTTCTCACGCTGATAAGAACAAATCAACTTTAATTCCTAGTTGTTGTGATTTTATCAATAATACCATCCCAAAAAATAGTTTCTAATTTTCCAGGATTTTCTAAATCAATCAATTTGCTATCCTCCTTTAGATATCTTTTGGTTCTTATGTATGTTTCCCATTTGTTTTGGGTGGGGTGGAGGTGGGAGGCTTATTTTGTAAGCTTGCTTTAAGAGAAAAAGCTATAGTAGTAACCATTGCTGTGTTCATAAAATATGTGCATTTTAGATGACAGAGGCGGTGGTGTATGCTTTTTCTTAGAAGCCTGTAAAAGTAGTTTCGGATAACTCATGATACCCAAGATTCTGTGATTAACATTTTATTGATACTGTATTGGTTGTTCTTATTGATACTGTATTGAGTGTTCTCATACTTTGTGCTCCATGTAGATTCTATGGCCTGATGGAATATTCATAACAAAGCATCCAAGTCGACAACGTCCTACACCATCTGCCAGTCCATCCATTGGTTCTCAACAAAACCAACCTCCTACTCCATCTGCCAGTCCATCCGTTGGTTCTCCACAAAACCAACCTCCTACTCCATCATCATCACCAACGGTAGAGGATATCCAGAAACTGGATGAGATGCAACAGAAGGAAGCTGAACGGCGTGCAAACCTTGTATATGAGCTGATGATTGGTAGGTCGCCCAAAAATACATGTCCCATTGGCTATTGACCATTTCAACATTCATGAAAATCCATAATAGTTTGCCATTATTTACTCTGATAAACTTTTACAGAAAAAGCGCCTGCTGCTGTCGTCGGACTCGTTGGTCACAAGGAATATGAACAATGTGCAAAGGATCTTTATTACTTCATCCAGGTAATATAATCAGTGCCTTTAGAATCTGTTTTAAATATAACCACCTTTCAAATCTCCATCTTCTTCTACTAATTGAGTCGCTGTTTATTTTACAGTCATCTGTGTGTCTAAAGCTGTTAGTCCTTGATCTTGTTGAGCTGTTACTGTTGTCCGCTTTCCCGGAGCTGGATGGCGTGTTCAACACATTGCATCAAGAGAAGAGGAAGTTTGGAGAGCTCAAAATAGATTAGTGTGCTAGAATTTCGAGATAGTTAGTCCAACTTTTAGATGAAATTATATCAAAAAAAAAAAAAAATCAAAAAGTTCTTGCTTTAGTATTTTCTTTCCCTGTGCCCCTTCTGGGAACCGATTTCTGCATACATTTTTCTTTCCCTTTGGCACTCCCGGGAATTGATTTTTCGCATACATGTCTTGTGCGCTAGTTGTTAACGGCGTGGAAAATTTTATTTTGTGGAAAAAATTTCTTTAGAATCACAGACCGTTAAATTTGAGTTAGAATCATTTTCCTTGAGCACATGTAAATTAGATTATTTTTTTTTTGGGAAGACTGTAAACTATATTTTGACCAATATACCCTTGTAAATATCAGTAAAGTGACATACATACATTCTTCAGCAACATTGTATTTTTCTGATTATATGTTCTGCCATACAGAGTGTCATAGTTTATTGCGAATTTCCCTTGATAGAAGATCAAAGGTATGCGCAGCTTAAGCTAACCAATGGTATGAGATTAAGAGCCTGTTTGGATGGAATTTTAAGTTGGTCAAACAAACTTTTAAATAAGATTTTGACTTATTAATGTGTTTGGTAATGATAAGAATAACTTAAAATAAGTCAAAAATAGCTTAAAATAAATTAAAAGTTAAAAGTAGGGTGTCTCCTACTTATTTTTTTTAACTTATAAATCATTTTACTTTGACCAAGTATATTACTTTTTTACCCTTAATTCTTTTATAATGTTTACAACTTTAAGGATATTTCAAACATTTTGATAAAAAAAGTGACTTTCAACACTTTTTTGCCAAACACATCAATAAACACATAACTACTTATTTTTAAAATGACTTTAAAATAACTTTTTAAAAGTTACTTATTTTAAGCCAATCCAAACGGGCTCTAAGATATGAGGATATGAAAGTCATAAATTAGGATAAAAGAGGGTGTGAAAGTTGTAAATTGGGATAGAAGAGGGTGTTAAAGTCATAAATTAGGATAGAAGATTAGGTGACCTCCCCCAGACTCTACTACTTACCGGTATGCTATAGAAAATGAATGGTTTCAACTTTCATTTATGCAGTATTTATAACGTCTTGGCCATTAATACATATAAGCTCATTCATACACGAAGATTATCAAACAGGATAGACTCACAGTAACCTAGCAATTGAGAACCGTTGTTAATGACTGGATTGAAAGCCAAAACGTATAAATTTAGTAAGCCTTTTGGGCTACATTTGTATTGCAATTGAAAAACAAGAATAACCAAAATTAAAATTAGAAAAGAGCATATGAAAGTCGGTTATATTTGAGCATAAAGTTTATTTCAGGATTGAAGAGCGGAAAACCACTATTGTTTCATTTGAAATACTTAAATCAGTTATTGAAAACCTAAATTATTTAATACCAAACAAGATCTCAGTTAACTAAGTCAAAAACAAGCCCCTTAGCAGCACTACCTCAGATAGCAAGTCATCTAAAGCATGGTAACGGTCGGATATGTGTGGAGTTTCAACAATAATAATACTATTTATGGTTTTTACTTTTCAACTTATTTAAATTCATATAGCTAATTTACTTAATTAAAGAAAAGATAAAAAAGAAATTCCAACTAAAATATGAATATGTAACAACCAAACAACATTAGATACACCAGTCATGTACCAATTAACCTGACAAATGCTAAAATTGGAGTTCACAAAACCCAAAGGGAGCAACGTGCTAAAAGTGCACGTAGCTACCGAAGGTGAGAATGAGACAGAAGGAGAAGAGACACAGAAATTCTGCCTACCAGGGCTTGTACTAACTCTGCTTACCAAAACATAGGCAGATGGAATAAGTCACCAGGGTTATCATCTCAGCAAATATATTTACCCAGTAAAGCATTAAAATTCCCGGCTTCACAAGCCCTCATGAAAAAAAATGGCATTGACATGCTGAATGAAAAAGAACATCTCAAATGCAATCTTCAAACAATAGATGCACATGGAAGAACATCAAACCATTGGGTTAAGAGCAACACGCAATAAAAAACAGATACCGGTCGGTTGTTCGAACTCAAAAACTCAATAGAAAGCAGCCTATAAATAAAATCAAAACTCTGTATCAAAATGCCAATTTCAACAACAAATTTCAAAAATTTAAGTACTTCTAATTTAGACCGGACATCAACAACAAAAATAAGCTTTCCCAAATTTCCTTGCCCTCTAATACTAGAAAATACTTTCAAAATGAAGCTACCATTAAAAAAGTACCCTCCTCAATTACTCTCTCTTCAAGCAGAAGCTGCTGCTCCCTTCTTCCTTGGAGCTGCTTCAGTCCCTGAACAAATATTGCAATTTGAAGTAAATTCAGGGCTCTACTGACATGGAAAAACAACAAATCCGATACACAAACACTAGAAGAACAGACTTTCCGTAGCTCTCAATTAGCAAATACTACACGAAATAAAAAAATAGATGCAAAGAACATACTTATTGCTCAATTAGCAAAGACTACACGAACTTTTTTTACTTCAATGACAAAAATAGCTCAACTAGCGTAGTGGATTGGCAATGTGGATCACTGTTTAATCAGAAACTAAATATCACAGATAATAGCAAGCCATATACGACGTGTACCTTCTCTGAAATTAGTCTTGAATCTGCGAGGGACGTTGCGGAGGTACCTCATGCGGCCAGTACCAGTTGTCTTTCGGCGGATTGCCTTCACACTCCAGTTGTCTGAAATACATTTCATTCACCATAACAAAAAAAATTATATATCAGACTAAGAAGAAAGCTTCAATGGCGTTATATACAATACACATTATACAGTAAGAGAGCAATTTACATGATCTCTTCCGAGCAGCAGGATAAGCACAAGCAGAACATCGGCTCTTCTGGAGATGGAAACTGCGGCGACCGCACCTCACACACAGTGTGTGAGTCTTGTTCCTCCTCTTACCAAAGCTTCCTGTTCCCTTACCCTATAATAACAATACAAAATCCACATTCATTAGCACATCAACACCTCTTGCAGGCATAGAAGGTAGGGGAAGAAAGAGTAATGGAGTTTCACTTACCATTGCTGTGCAGTTGCAGAAACCCTAGCGTCTTCCACAGATACATGAGATTCGGCGATAATAAGAGAGTTTATACGTGGTGGTTGGAAAGGGCTTTAGGGTTCTTACAGTGGGCCAAAAGTGCTTTGGGCCTAGTATTTACCGAGCCCATTTCTTCTATTATGGATAACGACAAATGCGTTTAACTAATAATTAAAAAAAATTGAGAATTAAAAATTACACTAATTTGGACATACTTAAAATCTAAGTATCTCAATCATTCCGATTCCTACCTTGTAATTTTCAGACACAGAAAAAGAAAGAAGAAGATATACTCTGATACTCATATGCTATAGAGTGTTAAAAAACACCACCCATACTATGTCGGCGCAAAATATGGTATTACTGCCACTTCAAAAAGAGGTAGTAGGACCACTACAAAGTACAAACTTAAAACATGTAAATAAAAAAGAAAAAAGATGATTAATTGAGGTGGTTCCGTATATATTATCCCTTTGAAATTTATGATTTCGGAAGTTATTCTTTATTACTATTATTTTTTAAAATATATATAAATATTGATTCCAACCAGGATATAGCAAAGATACATGCCATCAAACACTGCAATTCAACTTGTTAGGTGTAGTACGGAGAAAAATGTGATTAAGCAAATCTATTTCATCATTTCGTAAGTTTGCATTAGCTAGCCTTTTGGTATTATTTATCTGATCTAATATTGCATATTGAAAGCTGACTGTTCAGTAGTGTATATATAAAGTGTAAGAGCAATAACAACAACATACTTGGTGTATTCCCGTCACAGAGTGAGATCTCGAGAATATACGTAGGCCTTACCTCTGCCTCAGAGCGTATAAATAATAAGAGCATTGGGGGAGAGTGTATAAAGTAAGAGCAGATTATAGGAATTTATTGCTGAGGTGGACGCTACCTATTGTAGCATGTTGAAGACTTCAAGTGTTAAAACCGTAGGAAAGAGACTGATGTAATGAGATTGAGGCCTCATCTCTTCTGTTTATGCCCCTTATCTTCTTCAACCAACTTTGTACCAATCTTTAATGATGGGGGTCCAAAACCAGCTCTTAGTTAAGTGGTTAATTAAAGCCTTTCTCATTATTACTTGAGGTCCCATTGACATAAAATTAGGTGTTCTTTAGTTATATGTACTAATCACATCAAGTATCAATATAACTCACTGTTCAACCTTTTTCTTAAAAATGATCATTGTTGAAATTCCATTCCCTAATTACGTTGTTTAATTATTCCTAAGAATGCTACTCCCTCTATTTCAGTTTACTTGGGTTCTATATCAAAATTTGATGTTTCATTTTACTTGTCCATTTTAGCAAATTCAGAGAGTAATCAAATTTAGAATTTCAAAATATCATTAATAAAGTTAGTTTAGTAAAATGCGTCTCTAATTAAAGTTTATGAGTGTCAAGTCAATCAGGACAAAGTAATACGAAACGGAGTGAGTACTCAACTTCAGCCTAAGCTTTTTAAATATCCTCCTTCTGATAGGTGGTGGACAGAACCATCAATTCTGAACACTCAAAACCTTTTGATCATTGATTCCCTCCAAACAACAATTAGCTTTTAACTTTTCTATTGTTTATACCTTCCTTACTTGCAAATTTTCTGCACAGAGGGTAGGGTCAGAATAATGAATATAATGGAAAGGGAAAAATATATCTGGAGGAACAACTAATGCAAGGAAGTGTCCCTTGTATTTCATTTTCTTTTTGCTTTATGTCTTCAACTAAAAAGGAGCAAATCTGCTCTGTCTGTCCCCTATCTTAAACTACTTGAAAGTATTACATCAAAGAAGCCAAGCTAATAGCAGTATCTTTTGCTGCGCAGATAGAGAAATCAGATGGAGGAGTCGTACAACAAGATAGAGCCACAAATGCTGCTTAAGAAAACCATCCAAAAGACTAAGAATTTCCTCTACAAAACTCCTCATAATCTCAAGTCATTTCTATTTGGAGGTCACCACAAGCTACCTAAAGCTGCTCGTAACTTCAATCCCTTTTTATCAGTCAGCAAACGATTCTCAAGCAGCAAAAGAATCCCAAAGACTACTGTTAAGGAGTTGGATGACTTGTACAGGGACTACTATCAACAATGGCATCGACCTGATCACAATGAGATTCAGGAGAGAAAGATCAATGGCAAAAATGCAAGGAAATATCAAGGGGTGGCTGATGGCGATTATAGCGAAAGCCAGAGGAAACTTGCAGTGCGGTTTGGTATGGAAGACATAGAAAGTGAAAGGAAAAAGGAAGATGAGATGAAAGGGCCAGAAGTCTTGTCACGAAGCACAAGTAAAGGGAGTCTCACTTTACTGAAGAAGATGGAGGAATTGGAAATGGTGGAAGGAGAAGATATGGATCATGTGCTAGATATAGAAGAAGTGCTCCAATGCTACACTCTACTAAACAGCCCAGTTTATGTTGACATTGTTGACAGATTTTTCATGGAAATGTACACTGAGTTCTCTATTCGAAAACCATCAGGTAGTGTCAACAGTTCAATGAGAAGACTTGGTCCTCTCAAGCTCTAGAAACAAACAAGTATGGTTTGCGTGTGCCTCTAAGATTGTGAGTGGTGGTGCAATTCCCATCTCTTTTACTTCTGTTCCTGTTTGCTCATTGTTTTTCAGTTCATATCAATTAAAAGATCAAGGATTGTGTGTATTTCTTTACTATTGTGGTTGTGTAATACTGAGATTCAGAGTATAGTCTACTCAGTAGATATATATTTTGGCTGGATTGTGATTACTTTAAGAGTCAACCTGACCAACTGTTTAAAAGTACCATAAGAGAAATAATTCTACTAGATTTATGTCTTTAGCCTATTTCTTACATACAAACTAGAACACTTGTAGTACTAAGCACAATGATATCACAGAGTTTCAAGAAATGGGAAAGTGGAGCTAAGGGACTAAAAACCAAAATTGCAAGAGGCTAAGCAAGTGACCAAACTATTGAGCTTTTATCAGGAAACTTTCCGGCAATCTTTGCGGATCTGTCCCATTGGTGCAGTCAGGACTCCCAAGTTGGAAAGCTTCATCATTGTCGTACCAAAATCCTTGTGAAACAATGACTCATCTGAAGCATAAGCTTGGACCCAGGTTTTAGTTTCTTCCCCTGCCGTCAGCTGCTGATCGACGTACAGTATTCCCCTGCCTTGTAGAAGACTGCGGTAATACAGTGTACCAAAACTTTCTCCTGGTCCCTCAAAATCCATCGGTATTGCTGGCTCCTCCACCGGGGAAGATGACAATGAATGGATAATAGATGATGGTGAAAGTGATGTTGAAATTAGTTGGGAAGGGGATAGTGATTTTGATATTGGTGACATCAAAGTGGCCTGATTGGTGTTGCATTTTGACCTCAAGAAACTCAAAAATTCTGAGTCCATAGTCGGGTCGGAGCTATTAGTCCCGCTAAAGTTGAAGAGCCTGTTGACGAAGAATTTGCAATGGACCACCCCGGTGCTGTGAGCCCCTGCTGGAAGCAATTCCAATCAAAACAAACCAGATTTCATTTGTGTGAAAGCAATCGAAACAAAGAATCCTATGGTAAAAACAATACCTAAGAGGCTTACAGTCTCCCTTTCATCGAAACCTTTGGATGAGAACGACTCAATGATCTTGGAAAGATCATCCTGAGGACTAGGAAGCTCAAAAGTTGCATCTTCTGCGAAAGAAGACACACTGTCCCTCCTTCCCGTTTTCAGTGGGTAGAAAGGGCCACCAGACTGAAATTAATGGAAGATTCTTTCAGTTGTGGGTTGTCTGTTTGTATGAGAGTGTGAGAGAGAGGGGGAAGGAAGGGAGGTTACCAAAACAATGCTTTCTCTAGCAGCCAAAACAACAGCATCAGCACAGGAAACAACTCCAGGACAAGCTTCTTCGAGCTCTAATTTAACGATATCTATTACGTCGAAGCCCTTCAATGATTCGTTGGGAGGAGATTCTTTCTCGCTATGCATTCCTTCAGAAGAGTCCAGTAAAACTGAGGCATCACACCCCTGTTATTAAGCATTGATCAATTCAAAAGCAACGAGTCATCAACAGAGTTTTCATTAACGAGAACTTCACAAGACAACACACTTTAAAAATTCATGATTCTCCCTTGAGCCATTCACTAGACTATTTGAGTTGGGAAAAAAGAGAAACAAATTGATTTCTCACGATACAGAGACCATTTATGAGCAAAGTCAATAACAAATAACACGAGAAAAAAAGAGTACATGCTGAACAAACTAGCTTTAACCCAAAACCAAAAAATGGAGTTACATCGCAAAACAGAAGTAGAAACACCAGGTTATATGAAGCGGACTCATTAGGCCTCTGTTTTATCAACGACAGGAGAAAATTACCAAAGTCCAATTTAATAAACTTTCTCGATAACAATCAAACAATATAACGAAGACTGATCAATATACTTAAAACTCAGGCTTCGTCATTGATAATCCTAACTTGATGCATATATGACCAAAAACGAAAAAATGCACTATGTATAAGAACACGAGCAGATACAATTAGGTGTTTAGGAAAATGACCTCAACAAAGCAGTCGTGGAAAGCAAGCCTCAGCAATGCAGGAGCAATCTGTGGTTGTTTTCTGAAAAGATTCCGAACACTTGATCGGATGATTCGCTCAGCTTGAGGGCAAGTTTGTTGGTAGTAATCGTATATGAGAAAACCAACAGACGCAGTTTGTTGTTGGAGCTTCCTCCCCTCTACAGAAGTGGTAGCGAACATTGGAAGAGGCGGAAACGAGTGATCATCGAAGATTGAGTACTGAGAATCACCATGAGACAGAGAGCAATATTTGTCAGTGCGTGAAGAGAATTCGAACTTCTCGTTGATATCATCAACGTCTTGGTTCTGCAAGGAGATGAGAACGCATAAGAAAAACACTAGAAAGCTCAATTTCCGTGTAAAATCCATGGGAATCTGAAACTTGGAGAGGAATTTTTGAGAGGAAGAAGGTGGTAATGGAATGATATCGCTAATGGAAGTGTACGTTTCTTACTTGTCAGTGAAGCTGGCCAGCATGCTGTGGAACGTAACCAACTCTCACCCGGCTCGTTAACAAGAATACCCTCTATCTTTCCCCAATTTTCATTTCTGCCATTGCTTCCTTTCATCGTCCACTGCTTCATGCTCCTCTATACATCTAGGGCTGCATATCGGTCGGTTCGGTTCGGTTTTGAACATTATCGGTTTTGCTTATTGGTTATCGGTTTGTAGACATGTTAAACCATTAAAAATCATTAAGTTATCGGTTAATCGGCTATCGGTTAATCGGTTATTTACCCTTATCGGTTCGGTTATCGGGTTAACCGTTAACATATCACACAATTTTTAAAAATTGAAAATCACATGAAGTTAGCCCACCAGAAAAGTTATAGATCAACGAAAGTTAGCCCAAAATAAGCAGTAGAAAACTCACATTCCAGTCAAGTGATGTAACATCCTTGTTTTTCTCAGTTGCTTGACTTTCCAAATGGTTCAAAACCAAAACATTTGGGATAGTAGAATTACATGGACCATCTCCAATAGTCCAAATTCTAGCAGTACAGTCTCCAGATCTAACGTGATATTACACATGGTTAGCTATAATAGACATGATTCCTTAGACGAGTCTAAAACTACTCTCAACCTTTTAACTAGGAGAAAAAAAACAGAAGTATGAATATGAACATCAGTTGATTCAACACATTACACATTACACAACACAGCAACACTTATATATTTACAATTAAGCAGTGAACACCCACCACTTAACATAGCAGCAAGCCAGCAACTCATGTCTCATAGCCTCGCACAATATCACAATTCATTATTCAATCACTTAATACCCAACACTGAACATGTACACTGTACAGTAGTACACAATGTCACAAGTCACAACAGCAACAGGCCAACAGCCACAACACAGCAACACTTAAAGAAACTTCTCAACACAAATAACAACACAAATAACTGAATAAAACAGCAGCACTACAAGCTGCAACATGCCAACATTGCAGAAGTCAAATGTCGCACAACTTAAAATTGTCTAACTAACATAAAGCCACTGCAAGTCTGCAATAGCCCACAGCCCCACACAGGCACAAACAGAATTTCAAAAATTCAAAATAGTAGTCGCACAACCTGAAAATTAAGTCCAAACTCCAAACATAATACTAATAGTTCATGTTCAAGTAAACAAAATAATAACTAGTCAATCCTTAAGAGTTGACGATTCTGGTTCCTGTTTTCCAAACAACGCTCAACATGCCTCCTCAATGAGGTAGTCCCAGTATTGTGCGAATGGTAATAAGTAACACGACCACAATGAATACATTTTACTGTCCACGATCCATCTTCTTTTTCTTCAAGTTTTTCATAGTGATTCCAAACAGGTGATCGAGCACTAGAACCATGACGTCGAGGCATGATGAAATCTGATTAACAAAGAAACAGAGAAAGTATTAGATAATGAAAGAGAAGTCAAGATGAACTGATGAAGAACACCAAGTTCTACTGAGAGCTTGCTTTGCACAAATATTTGTATTAACCATAATTTAACATAATAAAAGTCCACCTCTATATTAAAACATCTACCTTCCTTCTCCTTTAGTAGAGTTAGTGAAGGAAACCTCCAATTTTACATGTCATCAATGCAAAGTTCTTTTCCAAGTTTAGCCAAATCTAAAGAGAAATAAGATAACAAGTCAAGTCTCAAGGCTTAAACAAAAAAGTATTAAATAAACTATTCACAATCTTTCGTCAATGAGGTTCTTTTCTTACCTTGTTCAAGTTGCTCAAGAAAATCTAAATCTTCCTCAATCTTTATGGGTTGTGGCTCACTCCGAAGCCAATCTTGAAGGCACACTAGAGCTTGTACCAATTTAGGTGTTAATGAACTCCTAAACGAATCAAGAATGCGCCCTCCGGTACTAAAAGCACATTCAGATGCCACACTTGAAACAGGAATAGCCAACACATCTCGAGCCATCTCAGAAAGAAATGGAAATCTTGGTGAGTTAACTTTCCACCAAAGCAATACATCAAAATCTGGTTTTCCAATTTCAGTATCTTCTTCAAGATATTTAACTAATTCTGACTTTAAACCTGCTCCTCCTTCTTTAGATGTATGTCTATCTAATTCCTCAAAAAAGTTCCCAAAATCTCCTACTCGTGCAAACCTTGAATCAGAAGTATCCACCTCATTAGAAGAAAGTAGGCCACTTTTATCATTTGAATCAGGCTTTACATACTCATTAAACAAAGATTCCATGTACGTTCGCACACCACTTTCTATAGCAGCCCCTTTGTCTCCAAACATCTTCTTAAGTGCAAAGCGAAGAGTGTTAAATTTATGACGAGGATCCAAAACACATGGTATGAAAAGCATCTTATTCATTTTTTCAGTATCACCCAATATTTGTCAAATTTCTCCTTCATATTTTCTGCCATTTTAGCCAAAACACGATCTTCATTTGATATCAATTGATTCAAGTAAACACCAACTTGACAAATTTCAAGAAAATGAAAGTTTGATGTAACATATCGTGATCCAGATATCTTCAAAGTAAGATTAAAAAACATTTCAAGAAAATTTGTAATTCTCTTTACACTCTCCCAATCACTACTCAAAAGTGTACCTGTAGGATTTTCATCCATAATATCAACAAACTTAAGATGTAGTGCCAAGCCAATATCACGATCGGCGTACTCAACAATTGCACCTTCATATTCAATAACCCTACTCAACATCATGTAGTTGGAATTCCACCTTGTAGGAACATCCAAGCATAAAGACTTTTTAACAAGATTTTCATCTTCACAACATTCTTGAAACTTTTTCCACCTAGCAGGAGATTGCCTAATGTATCTCACTACTTGCCTAACTCGTTCAATAGACACATTTGCTTCTTTTGTACCATCTTGAACAATAAGATTTACAATATGAGCCATACACCTTATGTGAAGGTGACTACCACCCATTAGGTTGGTCCCCCACTTAGTTAATTGCTTAGACAACTCAGTTATTGCCACACTATTTGAGCTAGCATTATCAACTGTAACCGTGAAAATCCGTTGCAATCCCCACTCATGTAAACACTTACTAATACACTTTCCAAGATCTTCACCTCTATGACTAGAGATTGGACAAAAATTGATAATTCTTTTATGCAAAGTCCAATTTTTATCAATCCAATGAGCAGTAATGACCATATAATTGATTCTTTGTATGGAAGTCCAAGTATCAGTGGTTAAAGACACCCTTTGTTGTGTTTCATTGAAAACAGCCATCAACTTATGTTTTTCTTCATCAAAAAGATTAAAACAATCACGAGTCACAGTGGTACGAGAAGGAATGTGGAAACAAGGTGTGCCACTTTCATAAATTGTTTAAAACCTTCTTTTTCAACAAATTTGAAAGGAAGTTCATCAAGAATTACCATACGACACAAGGCCTTCCTACACTCTTCCTGATCAAATTTCCATGGAACAACAACTAAATCGCCCTTGTTACCCCCTACCACTGGTTGAAATGCTAATCTTGATTGTTTGATATCAATATTATGAGGCATCTTCGGGCATCTGTTTAAATGAGTAAGCATTGCCGTTGTACCATGTTCTTTTGTATTAGCAAAATATTCTCTCTTACAATAGTTGCAAACACCCTTTTCACTTCCATCAGAATCATTTTTACGAGTAAAATGATCCCACGCACGAGATCTTTTTTTCCTTTCTTTCCTTACTTTGGACTCAACAGATTGAGTTTGACTTATTGCATTGGTATTAGAAGCTCCACTTTCACCGACAACCTTATCAATTATGATATTTTCAGCCATGATACTTTCACCAAAAACTGCGAAAATATATAAAATAATTATTTATTGATATATTTTTTATAAGAGGATGATGCAGCCCTGGAACTGTTGAAGGAACTAAACAAAGACTAAGTAGTTTGTTAAAGCAAGAACTACAAAGTACAAACAGTAGGGTAAGTAGAATCAGAAGTTACACACAAGACAGTAGACACATCACACAAACCAGCAAGTAGAAGACAACAAAGTTCAAACAAATGAGCCAAAATGCCAAACTAAATGCCAATTCAAAGAAAAAACAGTAATGCCAATTTAACTATTTCAATTGAAGTTTCTCATTAATCAAATCCAAACGTCGCAATGAAATCGTGAAATGAAAGTGCAATTTAGCCTTACCAGTTGCAGTCTTGCAGATATTGAGAAATCGTAAGCCCGAGCTGAGCAGAGCAGTGAGCAGTGAGCAGTGAGCACTGAGCAGAGTTCTATCTGAGAGTGAACTTGTGAGCTTCTAAGTTCTGAGTCTTCTAACTTCTGAGAGTGGAACGAGACACGGAGACAGTGTGAGAGTGAGCGACCGAGTGTTCTAACACCTAATTAAGAATTCACAGTCATTTTCTCATAAATCAAATCCCAACATCACACTTCATAGTGAAATCTTGAAATTAAGTGAATTTAAAGTTTTGACTCGTTGAGTTGTCGTCCTCACCTGAGACAGTGGATGAGGAGTGAGACTTGCCGTTACCTTGCCTGAGAGGCTGAGACCCTGAGTGACTGGAGCAGCCGTCGCCTCGCCGGACGCCGAGCAGTGCCGCTTTGTATCTTTGAACTTTGGAGAAACGGGAAGAGCTGCGCTTTGGAGTTTGGACTTTGGAGAACTGAAGAAGTTCAAAAAACCCTAACTGAGAGTGAGAATTGGGAAATAGGAAATAGGAAATGCAGGAATAAAATTTAAGGGGTCTTATCGGGGTATCGGGTAACCCGAAAATATTTCCTTCCCAACCCGAGCCCTGAACCGTTAATCCAATAATCTTAATCAGTAAACCGAGCCCCGAACCAATAACCCAATATCCCGAACCGTTAGCCCAATAAACCGAAAATCGGTTCGGGTTAACGGTTTGGCCCGAATTTTGCACAGGCCTGTATACATCTTTATTTGTATTCTAAAATTATGACATCTCTTAATTTAATTTAGTGGGAAAATTAGTGAAATTGACTTTCGTGGAAGAAACCAAAGGAGTAATTAAGTAAGGTGCCCAAGCAACTTCTTCTTACGATTTTAAAATATTTTAGCAAAAAATTGTGATTTTTTTTTTAGTCATGAGTTACGATGAGATTATTTTTTATTGAGTGTTTGGTTTGTTGTATTTAAAATAATAGGTATTGCATAAATTTTAAGAACAATTTAATTGTTTACAAAAGTAAACTTCATGAACGTGAAAAGTGATGTATAAAAAGGGTTTAAAAGCATATTTTTGTCATTGACTTATTTTATTCCTAGATAAGTTATCCCGGGATTATTATACCACCCAAGGGGAAGGATAACTTATTCCGGTACTAATTATTAATCCCGGGATAAGTTATCCCGGACATGCCAACCAAACAACAAATTAAGTGACACTATAATTTAATTCCATGACTATTTGGTGTAATCCTTCACACCAAATGACCCCTACGTATGTAAATATATCAAAAAAATTCCGTAATACCTAAGCTACAAATGAAAAACTGCACTTGGCATCTCAACGTTTAGTCCTCTATTTGAACTCAGCCTGGCAATATTGATAAATATCCTTCTCGATTATTTGTGACTTTGAAACCACATCCATGGGCGTTTTGAGAAAGGTTTATATCAAACATTCCCTTTAAGAAATTTCATAACATAGTTGCGAAAAAGACTTTAAAATATCTGATACATTAGGAGACCAAGAAAAGAGACATAAATTAGACGGTTGCCTTGAGTTCAGAAGCTCCACACAAAATAGCAACATATAGAAGCTCCACAATACTTATCATTATCTCAAGTAATTGAGTAGACTCCAAGAGCTCATTTCGTAGCGATATGTTGATGCATGTGGCTCATGGCACACAGCTAAAATGAAAATATAGCAATTGTACAATCAATTACACCAGACTTGGCCAGAGCCTCCACCAGTCATCTATGATAGACTTGGTAGGCAGGTCCAGATTAAACAAATTGGAGCCCCCCAAAACATAGCAAATACCTCTTCCACTCGGCAGATCAATCAACAATTAATAATCTTAGCAACACAAAGCCTTAAAGCCATGACAAAGCATCTATCGTATTTTTCTTCTTTTCAAATGAGAAAATGAATAAACAATGACAAGATTCTTGTGTAACTTAACAGAAGGCTTCAACAACTCTTCTGAAGAAACCATCATGTGCATGTTGCCACTCCAACTTTTGCAAGCCACATGTTCTCTACACCAACACCTATGGGTCCATTAGTGGATCTACAACCACACCTTGTCCCAAAGCAATGTGCATAACATCTGAATTTTGTATGCATACTGAATTAGAGCTTCAGTTGCCAGAAGATACAAGAACATTGTGCTCCTTTAGACGTCTTTGAAAATGAGCTAACTGGTTCTGCAACTCTAGGATGCCAGCAGCCTTTTGTGAAAGGATTGCATTTAATCGAGAAATATAATTGTCAAGCTGGTTCCCTGGTTGATCTGCCTCAACTAATAGATTCATCTCCTGAAATCGTGAAACAGAATTCTCAATCCCCATGAATATCTAGCTAGCCAAGCAAAATTAACTTGACTACAAAATGACAAGCAAATACGCAACCATGGAAAAGAGTACTTGCCAACATCCTTACGGGATTACAAGACTGACATAAAGTAATTATAGAAACACTTTTACAACTACAAACATCAGGTATAATTAGTAACATCACCATTTTTGAGAATATATATCTACTTCAACTCCCTATGCTGAAGGCGTAAAGCATTGTTCCACCAAGCAAATACCCTTCCTACACAGTATGCAGTAAGCCGCAAAATTCATGTTTGTTACATACCTCTCGAACAATGTCCATTGTTTCCTCCACTTGTTTCCGATGCGCATTCACAAGATCTTCCTCATCCTGAAAAATTAAACACAAAGCATTCAGAGGCACACTCAGGCTAAGTGAAATTCCCCAATTTTCCAACATAGATTCACCTTTAAGAGAGCATTCAGATCATCATCCGAGTTTGAATACTTTGTCTCTGTTCTAGGTGGCTCCTTCCACTTTGTCTGAGCATTTGCTCTCTTCATTTTATCTTCTGGATTGGAGATAGTGTAATTGTCAAGCTTCTCATTCTTCTTCCACATTGGCTTCTCTTGTTCATAGATATCTTCATCATATTCATCTTTGTCAGTCTGTTCAGGCCATGAATCACCGGTATCATCTTCAAATGTTGATGTAGAAGGTACAACTGCAGAAAAAGATAATGTTGTCGACTCCTTCAGATTCAATGTTGAGGATGAGACGTCCTTCTTTGAGTTGTTCCCTTTTGAGAGACTCTTCACCCTGAGATTTACAGCAAAGTGCAAAGCTAAGACTATATGAACATAGAAAATAGCGCCGTGGAAACAAAATCGAATTCAAGAAATGATTACCTGTCGGCATATCTTAATGTATTTAAAGTATGCTCACAAGATCCTGCATTTGGGGAAATGCAAGATATCATAACAGTACGACTATTTCCAACAAAAGAGTCCCTCAGCACTTCAGTTAATTTACTGCCTCTAAAAGGAATATGGTTTTGATCATTGTCAAGGGCTCTAATGCATTCCTTTAGTGCCAGCAAACTTTTATTAATCTCTGCTCCTTCAATTCTGCATAACAGAAGACAAGGTAAATAGGGTAGTAAGAAAAGAATTTAGCAATACAATTTTATTAATAGATGAAGATAAACACCTGGTTTGCTTATCATTATCAGTTGTGTCTGCACCACGTTCACTTCCTGCAAGATCTATGAAGGAGAGCTTCCCAATAACACGGGGAGGTTTAGATTCGCTACCGTCAGCTGACCTCTTAACAGAAAGCTGGAGAATAGCATGTGACCTAGATGATTCCTCATTGGCACCAGTGGTGCCAGTACTTCTAGTTGCATTTCCTCTGTCAATGAGCTCCTTAATCATCTCCACATCAGAGACCCTGTATTCTTGCAATCCAACTATACATACTTGTTGTTTACCATCCTCTCTCATGCAAAGTTTCCTGCAAAGAATTAGTTTCAGTTATGCTCAGAAAGCTACAACACTTATATGTTTGAAAATGCAGAAACACTTACTTCCGATCATTAAGCAAGTCAAAGAGCTTTCCACCATATATCTCAAAAAAGCTGAAAAACAATTGAAAGCCCTGGTTCCGGTAAGTATGATGAATGAGCCTCAAAAGATCCCTAGATGCCCTCAGAGGTAGTGGTTTCATGGTATACGTTTTGCCACTTCCTGAATAAACCAAAGATGAAAAGAATTTTAGAGGAAGTTTGTGTGTTGAAAAAGTACGATCATCACAGATAGTTGACACCAGATTGATTAAGAAAACACACTTGTAAGCACGGTCAAAGAACTCTCAAGGAAGCTGTGATATTGGCATATGACAGAATAAATTGACTGGGCATCGGTTGTTTCATATGCCTTGCATTTGAAATAGTGGACGGAAATTACTGCATATGAAATGACTGGAAGACAAATTTTGAAGATTATGCAAGAAGAAAATTTAAAAACTTGAGGCTATTTTTATCAGCAATTGCATCATCAGCTGATTAATATTCTTTGTAATGGTTCCTAAAAAGGTTGAATTTGTATGAATGAAATACACTAGAACTTGCCATGACCTAGATCCCTGGAGAATGAGCATTTACCATTGCATGTCGAATGATCTTTTCTCATTTCTTAGTTAGTGTTTGCACATTCTGTAGGGCTGTGAGACTTGAAGCCTCTGATTGTGTTATATTCATAAAGACCCGGAACTTCAGGAATTGTTGCAATAAGGAATTTGAGTACAAAAACTTTATAGTAAACCAAATCCCCCTACTCCCTGAATGTGCATCACTAGACAGTGTTTTATGTTTTAAATTTTGATCTTCAGCCAATTGATAAAGGAGTTTGAACATTGCAATGACAAAGAAAACCACAAATGATTACAGGTGTAGAATATATCCCCTAGCATCAATAAGCAAAGGGTCTAAGTGCAATATTAACAAAAGTGTTTTATAAGAAACTCACCCCACATGATAAGAGCATTAATAGATATTGGAGAATACTGATAAATCGAGCAAATAGTAATAATATGTAAATGCATTCAGACCACTATTCTTCACAGTTCGAACAAGCAAAAGGATAAGCAAGTAGATGAAGTCAAAATAACTTGTGCCAAGAGAAATAATGGTGACAATGATAAAAAATACTGATTAAGCGTAGGTAGCATACCTGTTTGCCCATATGCAAAACAAGTAGCTTTTGTGCGTTGGAAAATTATTGGGACAATGGGCTCCACTGTTTCATGGTATACCTAAGGAGACATGTGGCAGACCAAAGTTAAAAATGATCTGAATGCACTTAAGAATTTTGGGGTCTGACGTAGAATCATGTATTTTATAATCACCTCATCATTCGAAACCTCCTCATTTAGCACAGCATCAAAGACAAACTCATGCTTCTCAACATACTGAGTCAGATCAACCTGTATTATAGTCGGATATAAGAACTTCAAACTCAAAGAAAAAGGTTCTAGGAAAACTTGGGCAAAACTAAGCAGAAAAACATAGGAGGGAGATTTACAAAACACAAAGGGATCAATGTCATGTCAAATAATCAGATTTCCACATTCGTGTAATCTTATTGCAGAACTTTCTGGCATTCAAGAAGAGATATCTTTGTTGGCAAAATGATTTCCATCAGGCAAATAATGGGTAACTGTTTGATAACAGTAATATTCAGGTTGTCGGTACTAGAATAATCGTTCTTGTCACGAGACTAAAATTGAAGGGATAGATATGCATATTTAACTGCCAATACAGGATAAAAAAAATTGCATTACCACAAACCTTGAGTTTAGTTTCATGGACTACTAGAGAGTTGAAACGTGTTTCAATGATGTCTTCTTCATTCTTCGTTAATTCCTTTTTGTTTAGTGGTCGCTTACGCACCTGGAAGTAGATAACCATTAGAAACAACTTGAACAAGTACTAACAACCTAAGTTGCTGAGACTCTCCAAAATTGTTGTCGTACTCATGTCGGATCCTCCAAAAATGCACTACTTTTGAAGGATCCGACATGCATCTGATGACATTTTTGAAGAGTCCGAGCAACATAGCTAACAACTTCTTTCACGTGCAAATTCACATGAAAGAAGGTAGACTACTTGTGCAAGTGAAAAAACAATGACATCGCATAACAGGGATTGTATGCTGGATATCGTTAAGAAAATAAGAATGATTCTGCGCTATACATACTGAGTAGTAGAATACTTAGATTCCAGAACTAGAAGCAATGAAGTTGAGTAAAACATACCACCACTTTGATCTTTGCGACATTGCTGGCCTTGTCTTTATCAACAGCAAAACTCTTAGAGACGTTACTCTCTGGCAATCCCCGAACTCGACCAGTTTGCTTGTTGTTTGCAAGGAATTGCTCCGAGTCATCAAAGCTTTTTGCTCGAGCAAAATGATGCATGGAAGGAGCATCATACAAGCCAGCAACAGGCATCTATATATGGAAAATCCACATAAGAGAACTTGAAAACTAACTATAGGAATTATAAAGATAAATCCACAAAATTTCAGTCAAACTAGGATGATATTATGTGCATTATCATGGCAGAGACAAGGACCAAATTGAGGTATATCAAATTGTTGATATCCTGATATATGCTGTTGTGGTGTTTGACCAAATGATGCTACAACAAAATGTAGCTCAAAGTGCCGAAGTGTGTCAACTTGGAGTTTCTAACATCTAACTGCCACTGTCCATTGTCTAAGAGAAGAAATACAGAATGCAGAGGTAGGCGCATCAGGCAAAGAAACAAACAACTGGTTCATCGCAAAGCGAGTTTGCACTATAGTAACAGAAAAATCAACAAGCAAAATGGCAAGAGCTTTGGTGGCATTGGAAAATTAAGAAGCTCTAATCATGTGAAACTTATTAAAAGTGGACAAGAATTTCGTGGCACTGTAAAATGAGAAGCTCTAATCCAACGAATATCATATAAAAACTTACTAAAGCAGCAAACTTTAGGAAGTAATTGCACATCTTGCACTGACATAACAAGGGTTATGTCCAATCGCATCACTAGAATAATTAGATTATCCATTCCCCTTAAAAATACCAAACGTAGAATTTGTCCAGATGAGAAACCAAACCTCTGGTAGAAGCTCAGTATCCAATGAGTGTAGATCTAAAAGTCCAGGACTGAACTCATTGGGACAGACTTCTTCGTCACCATTCCTTCTCTGGCTCGACTGTCGATGATTCCCCGGCGGCGTCAAAGGCTCCGCAAAGAGATCGCTTCCTCCACTATATGTCCTCTGAGCACCTCTAAGCATTCTCGAACCTTGAGCTCCACCATAGTATCCATATTCCTGTCCCTTCACCGACATCAAAATCAAATAAACACATTGAACAAAACCACTGTACAATCAGATCTATGAGCTGGGGCAACAGTAAGCTCAGAAAAATAAAAAAAAGTAGAGAAAATCCGAAACCTGTGGAGCCTGAGGGATGTTGTTATTAGAAGTTTGAAGATGTTGAAGACCAGCTGATTGAAGCCATCTTCCATTAGATGAAGTCTCCAGGAAGTTATCAGAGTACTGCCGCTGGTGATGCGCCGTCGAAGTTCCAGATCTTTGCCTTCCAACTGCATTCATGTTTTTTCACTACTTCAATCTCCGATTAAATCCAAACTCTTCTTCTACTTCCACAATAACAACAAATTTCCACACCTCCAAAGCACAATCAATCAGCTGAAACCCCTCTACTTTCTCTCTCTATCTCTATAAATCAACAACGATTCAATGAACAGATTAGTGTCAATGTTTCACAGTGTGTATCAGAAAGAGAGAAATAGAAGATGAAGATGAAATGAAAGACTCGGTGGGCTTTCAAAAGCATCTAAAAAGTTTAACGGTTCTGATTCATTTCACCGTCACAAATAGTAAAAAGTAAATCTGAAGGTATTTTCAGTGCGATAAAAGGAGAGAACGAAGACGAAGAGCGGATGGGATACAGAAAAATATTTATTTATTTTTAACCAACCAGAACAGACACGATTAATTAGAAATGTTCAAAATAGCATTTTTGAATTTGGCACGTGTGAGGGGTTTTGGTGGGGCCCACTAATTTTTGAATTTGAAGATAGCAAAACAGGCTCACATGGTGGGGCTACGTCGTTTTATGCATTCATTTGCCAAACATTGTTTATTAATAAATGGATTTAATTTAATTAATTATGGGTTAAATTTTGACTAATTCTGAACCCGCCTTTGACTTGTATTCAAATTTTCGTACATGTTCGGAGTGGTGATTAGATTGTGACACATGTATAAGATCAACGGTGGATTTTGAATAATTGAACGTGGGAATATCGTGGTCGGAGGTAATTAACATCAAAATGGCCGGTGAGTGTGTCCAACTTTTGGACTGGACCCGTTATGATGCACTTGTAATAGATAGATTTAGTTAGTGGAATGTTCCATGCCATAAAATTTAATTAGATATCCCTTTTTCTAGGTCACCGTTTGTATCTTGTTTCATTTTTTAAAAATACCTTATATTTCTGTAGTTTCAATTTATTTGTGTAATTTTAATTTGATAGGTAACTTAAGGAAATAAAAAAAAATTAAATTTTATAGTCTTAAGCTAAAAATATGTGGAACGTATCAAAATGTTCTTTTTTGGTACTTGAAAATACAACAATAACAACATACACAATGTAATCCTACAAGTGGATTTGAGAAGAATATGATGTGTTGTGCGCAAATTCTATCTCTACCTCGTGAAGACACTTATATGTTGTTCTATATCTCCATGAATCTAAAAAAAATTATCTGCATAGTATTATTTGGTTTACCTACTGAAATGATAACATTCAAGATACTCGGCTATAAGATGACAATTCTTCACTCCGGAAGGGTATAGGTTCCATATTGACAAAACCTCCTATCCTGGAATCTGCTCATTTCACACCAATTAAATCAGAACTTAATAACTAAGGCAGAGATGTATAAAGATGACAACTAGGGTTGTTATTTTCATTCTTGTCATATTTATATAATTTCAGGTCCCTAATTGATCTACCCCAGGATCATTTATTTACAATGAAATGGTAAATAAAGTCTAAAGATATCAATGAATACAATAGAATTTATGAATATACAAACTATTGAAAACGGTTCTTAAAGAGACTATTTCCGAAAGCCTCTCGATTCAAATACATTGGTACTAAACATAATTTAACTATACATTACTACAAGTCTTTCCGATGAATATTCATTTTTCTATTTGTATTCATGATAATCTCGTCAAAGATACTTTTAAATAAGTCTCTTTTCATTTTAAGAAATCAAAATGAACTTTAGCATTGTGTTTTGATCGATTGTAGGATGATTAGGGTTTGATTCATTGCGATCATATTTTAACACTGAGGTTCACAAAATTAAGACTATACATCCCCTGCCGTTATTAAACAAGCCATGTGCTTTACATGTTTTGAATTAGAAATTACACAATATGTTGTTTTTGTTTCTTCAAATGTTATCGTATTTAGTATTTCGTATAATTTTTCAATCCTACTTGACCTAAGGTGGCTTCATTACTGTCTATATGGTCTAAAGTTTGTGCTAAAGCACCACAAAAATTCATTGAAACTTTGAAATTAAGGTCTAAAAATTAAACTATATGTAAAGAAATTTAGAGGGCAATTAACCACAGACATACAAAAAGAAAGCTATTTGAAAAATCAGGCGTGTTCATGATAACTTAGAAGATGACCATTATGTTTAGACTCTAGAGGGCAAGGCACTGACAGGTTGATCGTGATTTAGCCTTCATCTCCTCTAAGCTCAATATATAGTCCAGTCTTTTCTAATAGGAATTACTCCTTCCTATTCAATTTGTTTGCCATATTTTTTTTAGTATGTTTAAAAAGAACATCATTTTCCTGTTTTAGTAACTTTGTAAGTAATTATTCGCAACTTTCCATATGCATTTTGGTACATTTTATACATTTAATTAATCAGAGAAACTTTGAGTAGTAGAAAAGGTGGAAAAGATGAAAAATATGAGCTTTGTTGTTCCCAACCCTTTTAACTTATGAGGAAGGACAAAAAAGTAATTAGCATTGTGTTAGCATTAACTAAAAGATAAGGTCACAATTTAATTTGTGCAAATCCACTCTCCATGTGAAATAAAATCATTTAGAAGATTTTACATCTACCGTGTGAAGACACTTATATGTTGTTCATATCTCCATGAATCTAAGAACGTTAGCTTACATAGTAATATTTGGCTAACGTATTGAAATGATAACATTCGAGATACTCAGCTATAGAATGATGATGATCCTTCACTCCAGAAGGGTAGATTTTATACCAACAAAACCTCCTTTCTCAGAATTCGCTTATTTCATATCAACTAATTAAAGCAGGACTTAACCACCAAGGTAGAGTTGTATAAAGATGGCGACTAGGATTGTTATTTTCATTCGCATCATATTTATATAATTTCATGACTCCAATGGATCTACGATAGGATCGTTTATTTACAACGGAATGAAATACAAGGTCAATAGATCTCAATGTATTCAATAGAATTTATGGCTACACAAACTGTTGAAAACAGCTCTTAGAGAGACTATTTTTGAAAGTCTCTCGATTCAAAAACATTGATACTAAAACACAATTTAACTATATATCACTACAACTCTTTTCGATGAATTCTCATTTTTTTAATTTGTATTCATGATAATATCGTTAAGGATATTTTTAAATAACTCTCTTTTCATTTTAAGATACCAAAACGAACTTTAGCATAGTGTTTTGGTTTATTGTTGAATGATTAGGATTTGATTTCTTGTGATCATAGTTTTCTTAACAATGAGGTTCACAAATTTAAGACTACACATCCCCTTAATGTTATCAAACAAACGATGTGTTTGACTTGTTTTGAGTACGAAATTGCACAATCGATTGTTTTACCTTTCTGTCACTATTGAATTCCAACTTAGAGCTCCTTTCCTTACAGTCAAGTGGCTTTCACTCCTTCTACTCTAAACTACTGTGTGCCTATTAGGATCTTTTCACAGCCAAAATCAAAAGTTTGTTGGTGGCAAGATCGACATGCCTTCTAGTTGTAGTTGACTTTAATCTTCAAATATATTATATTTAGTATTCCGTATAATTTTTCAATCCTGTTTGGCCTAAGGTGGCTTTGTCACTGTCTATATGGTATAACGTTTGTCCTCAAGTTATCACACAAATTCATTGAAACTTTTAAATTAAGGTATAAAAATTAAACTTACCTATAAATAAATTTAGAGGGCAATAACCACAGAAAAAGCTATTTGAAAAATCAAGTGTGTTCATGGTAACTTAGAAGAGGACCATTATGTTTAGACTTTAGAGCGCAAGGGAATGATAGGTTGATCGTGATTTAGCCTTCTTCTCCTCTGAGCTCAATATATAGTCCAGTCTTTCCTAACAGGAATTAATTCTTCCGTTTCAATTTGTTTGTCATATTCATCATTTTCCTATTTTAGTAACTTTGTAAGTAATTCTTAACTTTCCACAAGACACGTGACATTTTGGTACATTTTATGTATTTAATTAATCAGAGAAACTTTGAGTAGTAGAAAAGGTGGAAAAGATGAAAAATATGAGCTTTGTTGTTCCCAACTTAAGAGAAAGGACAAAAAAGTAACTAGCATTGTGTCATCATTAACTAAAAGATGAGGTCACAATTTAATTTGCGCAAATCCACTCCCCATATGAAATAAAATCATTTAGAAGATTTTATATCTACCTTGTGAAGACACTTATATGTTGTTCTATATCTCCATGAATCTAAGAACGTTAGCTTTCATTGTATTATTTGGCTAACGTATTGAAATGATAACATTCGAGATACTCGGCTATATTAGGATGATGGTGATCCTTCACTCCAGAAGGGTAGGCTTCAATACCAACAAAACCTTCTTTCCCAGAATTCGATTATTTCATGCCAACTAATTAAAGCGAGACTTAATCACCAAGGTAGAGTTGTATAAAGATGGCGACTAGGATAGTTGTTTTCATTCGCATCATATTTATATAATTTCATGACTTCAATGGATCTGCAATAGGATCGTTTATTTACAATGGAATGAAATACAAGGTCAATAGATCTCAATGTATTCAATAGAATTTATGGCTACACAAACTGTTGAAAACAGTTCTTAGAGAGACTGTTTTCAAAAGTCTCTCGATTCAAATACATTGATACTAAAGCACAATTTAACTATATATTTCTACAACTACTTTCGACGAATTCTCATTTTTTAAATTTGTATTCATAATAATCTCGTTAAGGATACTTTTAAATAACTCTCTTTTCATTTTAAGATACCAAAATGAACTTTAGCATAGTGTTTTGGCCGATTGAAGAATGATTAGGATTTGATTCTTTGCGATCATAATTTTCTTAACAATGAGGTTCAGAAAGTTAAGACTATACATCCCCTTAATGTTATCAGACAAATGATGTGTTTGACTTGTTTTGAGTTCAAAATTGCACAATCGATTATTTTTGTATATCTTCAAATATATTGTATTTTGTACTCCGTATAATTTTTCAATCCTATTGGGCCTAAGATGGCTTTGTCACTGTCTATATGGTCTAACGTTTGTCCTCAAGGTATCACACAACTTCATTGAAACTTTTAAATTAAGGTATAAAAATTAAACTTACCTATAAATAAATTTAGAGGGCAATAACCACAGAAAAAGCTATTTGAAAAATCAGGTGTGTTCCTACTAACTTAGAAGAGGACTATTATGTTTAGACTTTAGAGGGCAAGGCACTGAGAGGTTGATCGTGATTTAGCCTTCTCCTCCTCTACGCTCAATATATAGTCCAGTCTTTTCTAACAGGAATTACTCCTTCTATTTCAATTTATTTGTCATATTCATCATTTTTCCTATTTTAGTAACTTTGTAAGTAATTCTTAACTTTCCACAAGACACGTGACATTTTGGAAAATTTTACGTATTTAATTAATCCGAGAAACTTTGAGTCGTAGAAAAGGTAGAAAAGATGAAAAATATGAGCTTTGTTGTTCCCTACCCTTTTAACTTAAGAGGAAGGACAAAAAAGTAACTAGCATTCTGTTAGCATTAACTAAAAGATGAGGTCACAATTTAATTTGTGCAAATCCACTCTCCATATGAAATAAAATCATTTAGAAGATTTTATATCGATCTTGTGAAGACACTTATATGTTGTTCATATCTCTATGAATCTAAGAACGTTAGCTTACATTGTATTATTTGGCTAACATATTGAAATGATAACACTCGAGTTACTCGGCTATAGGATGATGATGATCCTTTACTCCAGAAGGGTAGATTTCATACCAACAAAACCTCCTTTCCCAGAATTTACTTATTTCACATCAACTAATTAAAGCGGGACTTAATCACCAAGGTAGAGTTGTATAAAGATGGCGACTAGGATTGTTGTTTTCGTTCGCATCATATTTATATAATTTCATGACTCCAATGGATCTACGATAGGATCGTTTATTTACAACAAAATGGAATACAAGGTCAATAGATCTCAACGTATTCAATAGAATTTATGGCTACACAAATTGTTGAAAACAACTCTTAGAGAGACTATTTTCGAAAGTCTCTCGATTCAAATACATTGATACTAAAACACAATTTAACTATATATCACTACAACTTTTTTCGACGAATTCTCATTTTTTTAAAATTTGTATTCATGATAATCTCATTAAGGATACTTTTAAATAACTCTCTTTTCATTTTAAGATACCAAAATGAACTTTAGCATAGTGTTTTGGTCGATTGTAGAATGATTAGGATTTGATTCCTTGCGATCATAATTTTCTTAACAATGAGGTTCAGAAAGTTAAGACTATACATCCCCTTAATGTTATCAGACAAATGATGTGTTTGACTTGTTTTGAGTTCGAAATTGCACAATCGATTGTTTTTGTATATCTTCAAATATATTGTATTTAGTACTCCGTAAAAATTTTTAATCCTGCTTGGGCCTAAGATGGCTTTGTCACTGTCTATATGGTCTAACGTTTGTCCTCAAGGTATCACACTAATTCATTGAAACTTTTAAATTAAGGTATAAAAATTAAACTTACCTATAAATAAATTTAGAGGGCAATAACCACAGAAAAAGCTATTTGAAAAATCAGGTGTGTTCATGGTAACTTAGAAGAGGACTATTATGTTTAGACTTTAGAGGGCAAGGCACTGACAGGTTGATCGTGATTTAGCCTTCTCCTCCTCTAAGCTCAATATATAGTCCAGTCTTTCCTAACAGGAATTACTCCTTCCGTTTCAATTTGTTTGTCATATTCATCATTTTCCTATTTTAGTAAATTTGTAAGTAATTCTTAACTTTCCACAAGACACGTGACATTTTGGTACATTTTATGTATTTAATTAATCAGAGAAACTTTGAGTAGTAGAAAAGGTGGAAAAGATGAAAAATATGAGCTTTGTTGTTCCCAACTCTTTTAACTTAAGAGGAAGGACAAAAAAGTAACTAGCATTGTGTCAGCATTAACTAAAAGATGAGATCACAATTTAATTTGTGCAAATCCGCTTCCATATGAAATAAAATCATTTAGAAGATTTTATATCTACCTTGTGAAGACACTTATATGTTATTCTATATCACCATGAATCTAAGAACGTTAGCTTGCATTGTATTATTTGGCTAACGTGTGGTAATTATAACGATCGAGATACTCCGCTATAGGATGATGATGATCGTTCACTCCAGAAAGGTAGGCTTCATACCAAGAAAGCCTCATTTCTCAGAATTCGCTTATTTCATACCAACTAATTAAAGCGGGACTTATTCACCGAGGTAGAGTTGTATAAAGATGGCGACTAGGATTGTTGTATTCATTGGCATCATATTTATATAATTTCATGACTCCAATGAATCTACGATAGGATCGTTTATTTATAACGGAATGGAATACAAGGTCAATAGATCTCAATGTATTCAATAGAATTTATGGCTACACAAACTGTTGAAAACAGTTCTTAGAGAGACTGCTTTCGAAAGTTTCTCGATTCAAATACATTGATACTAAAACACAATTTAACTATATATCACTACAACTTTTTTTGACGAATTCTCATTTTTTAAATTTGTATTCATAATAATCTCGTTAAGGATACTTTTAAATAACTCTCTTTTCATTTTAAGATACCAAAATGAACTTTAGCATAGTGTTTTGGCCGATTGAAGAATGATTAGGATTTGATTCTTTGCGATCATAATTTTCTTAACAATGAGGTTCAGAAAGTTAAGACTATACATCCCCTTAATGTTATCAGACAAATGATGTGTTTGACTTGTTTTGAGTTCAAAATTGCACAATCGATTATTTTTGTATATCTTCAAATATATTGTATTTTGTACTCCGTATAATTTTTCAATCCTATTGGGCCTAAGATGGCTTTGTCACTGTCTATATGGTCTAACGTTTGTCCTCAAGGTATCACACAACTTCATTTGAAACTTTTAAATTAAGGTATAAAAATTAATCTTACCTATAAATAAATTTAGAGGGCAATAACCACAGAAAAAGCTATTTGAAAAATCAGGTGTGTTCCTACTAACTTAGAAGAGGACTATTATGTTTAGACTTTAGAGGGCAAGGCACTGAGAGGTTGATCGTGATTTAGCCTTCTCCTCCTCTAAGCTCAATATATAGTCCAGTCTTTTCTAACATGAATTACTCCTTCCGTTTCAATTTGTTTGCCATATTCATCATTTTCTATTTTAGTAACTTTGTAAGCAATTCTTAACTTTCCACCAGACACGTGACATTTTGGTACATTTTACGTATTTAATTAATCAGAGAAACTTTTAGTAGTAGAAAAGGTGGAAAAGATGAAAAATATGAGCTTTGTTGTTCCCTACCCTTTTAACTTAAGAGGAAGGACAAAAAGGTAACTAGCATCGTGTCAGCATTAACTAAAAGATGAGGTCACAATTTAATTTGGGCAAATCCACTCACCATATGAAATAAAATCATTTAGAGGATTTTATATCTACCTTGTGAAGACACTTATATGTTGTTCTATATCTCCATGAATCTAAGAACGTTAGCTTACATAGTAATATTTGGCTAACGTATTGAAATGATAACATTCGAGATACTCAGCTATAGAATGATGATGATCCTTCACTCCAGAAGGGTAGATTTTATACCAACAAAACCTCCTTTCTCAGAATTCGCTTATTTCATATCAACTAATTAAAGCAGGACTTAACCACCAAGGTAGAGTTGTATAAAGATGGCGACTAGGATTGTTATTTTCATTCGCATCATATTTATATAATTTCATGACTCCAATGGATCTACGATAGGATCGTTTATTTACAACGGAATGAAATACAAGGTCAATAGATCTCAATGTATTCAATAGAATTTATGGCTACACAAACTGTTGAAAACAGCTCTTAGAGAGACTATTTTTGAAAGTCTCTCGATTCAAAAACATTGATACTAAAACACAATTTAACTATATATCACTACAATTTTTTTCGACGAATTCTCATTTTTTAAAAATTTGTATTAATGATAATCTCATTAAGGATACTTTTAAATAACTCTCTTTTCATTTTAAGATACCAAAATGAACTTTAACATAGTGTTTTGGTCGATTGTAGAATGATTAGGGTTTGATTCCTTGCGATCATAATTTTCTTAACAATGAGGTTCAGAAAGTTAAGAATATACATCCCATTAATATTATCAAACAAACGATGTGTTTGACTTTTTTTGAGTTCGAAATTGCGCAATCGATTGTTTTTGTGTATCTTCAAATATATTGTATTTAGTACTCCATAAAAAATTTTAATCCTGCTGGGCCTAAGATGGCTTTGTCACTGTCTATATGGTCTAACGTTTGTCCTCAAGGTATCACACTAATTCATTGAAACTTTTAAATTAAGGTATAAAAATTAAACTTACCTATAAATAAATTTAGAGGGCAATAACCACAGAAAAAACTATTTGAAAAATCAGGTGTGTTCATGATAACTTAGAAGAGGACTATTATGTTTAGACTTTAGAGGGCAAGGCACTGACAGGTTGATCGTGATTTAACCTTGTCGTCCTCTAAGCTCAATATATAGTCCAGTCTTTCCTAACAGGAATTACTCCTTCCGTTTCAATTTGTTTGCCATATTCATCATTTTCCTATTTTAGTAAATTTGTAAGTGATTCTTAACTTTCCACAAGACACGTGACATTTTGGTACATTTTACGTATTTAATTAATCAGAGAAACTTTGAGTAGTAGAAAAGGTGGAAAAGATGAAAAATATGAGCTTTGTTGTTCCCAACTCTTTCAACTTAAGAGGAAGGACAAAAAAGTAACTAGCATTGTGTCAGCATTAACTAAAAGATGAGATCACAATTTAATTTGTGCAAATCCGCTCTCCATATGAAATAAAATCATTTAGAAGATTTTATATCTACCTTGTGAAGACACTTATATGTTGTTCTATATCTCCATGAATCTTAAGAACGTTAGCTTGCATTGTATTATTTGGCTAACGTATTGTACTGATAGCATTCGAGATACTCGGCTATAGGATGATTATGATCCTTCACTCCAGAAGGGTAGGCTTCATACCAAGAAAACCTCCTTTCCCAGAATTCACTTATTTCATGCCAACTAATTAAAGCGGGACTTAATCACCAAGGTAGAGTTGTATAAAGATGGCGACTAGGATTGTTGTTTTCATTCGCATCATATTTATATAATTTCATGACTCCAATGGATCTACGATAGGATCGTTTATTTATAACGGAATGGAATACAAGGTCAATAGATCTCAATGTATTCAATAGAATATATGGTTACACAAACTGTTGAAAACAGTTCCTAGAGAAATTATTTTCGAAAGTCTCTCTATTCAAATACATTGATAAAACACAATTTAACTATATATCACTACAACTTTTTTCGACGAATTCTCATTTTTTAAATTTGTATTCATGATAATCTCCTTAAGGATACTTTTAAATAACTCTCTTTTCATTTTAAGATACCAAAACGAACTTTATCATATTATTTAGGTCAATTGTGGAATGATTAGGGTTTGATTCCTTGCGATCATAGTTTTCTTAACAATGAGGTTCAGAAAATTAAGACTACACATCCCTTTAATGTTATCAAACAAACGATGTGTTTGACTTGTTTTGAGTTCGAAATTGCACAATCGATTGTTTTTGTATATCTTCAAATATATTGTATTTAGTACTCCGCATAATTTTTCAATTCTGCTTTGCCTAAGGTGGCTTGTTACTGTCTATATGGTCTAACGTTTGTCCTCAAGGTATCACACAAATTCATTGAAACTTTTAAATTAATGTCTAAAAATTAAACTTACCTATAAATTTAAAGGGCAATAACCACAGAAAAATGCTTTTTGAAAAATCAGGCGTGTTCATGGTAACTTAGAAGAGGACCATTATGTTTAGACTTTAGAGGGCAAGGCACTAACAGGTTGATCGTTATTTAGCCTCCTCCTCCTCTGAGCTCAATATATAGTCTAGTCTTTCCTAACAGGAATTACTCCTTCCGTTTCAATTTGCTTGCCATATTCATCATTTTTCTATTTTAGTAACTCTGTAAGTAATTCTTAACTTTCAACATGACATATGACATTTTGGTACATTTTACGTATTTAATTAATCAGAAAAACTTTGAGTAGTAGAAAAGATGGAAAATATGGAAAATATGAACTTTGTTGTTTCCAACCCTTTTAACTTAAGAGGAAAGGAAGGACAAAAAAGTAACTAGCATTGTGTCAGCATTAACTAAAAAATGAGGTCACAATTTAATTTGTGCAAATCCACTCTCCATATGAAATAAAATCATTCAGAATATCTTAGCTCTATCATAAAGTTAATATGCAAATTCCATAACATCAGTCACAATCGGGTATCATAAAGTTTTTGAAATACAAATCTAAAAGGCGCGGGATTTGGTCTAATACCGACAACGTGTCTCCATCTCTATATCCAGTCTTTTCAACTAACTTGAAAAGAAATTCAAAATCACACCAAGCTGATTTTTATTTTTCGTCACCAATACCTACTGTTACAAATTGCAAATTTATTATACAGATTGACATTCTACTGAAGGGTGATTAAGCAATCATATCAATTTCCAAACAAGATTATTCTCTCATTTATAACATTGTAAACTCAGTTTCCTTTCGTGTTCTCTCCCCTCTCGCTATACATTTTTTACGACAGTTCAGAGAGGATCCAGGAGAGGAAAGAAATAAAAACGTTACAAAGGTTGAGAGGAAAAATGAGTGCCTCCACATAGAACTAACAGAAATTGTGGAGATACGACTATTGTCAGCCTGCGAGTTTCACAGCCAAACTATTCAAAAGTACACAGCATGTAGTTCACTCTTCATTTCTCTTACGTCTGTTCTGTCTTTTCCTCTGATTTAGTTTCGGCATCAACATTTTTGCCAAAGCCAAGTTCTGACATGTCTTGCTTCGCCATCAAATTCCTGCAATTGCGCTAATGAAACAATCATTTATTTGATGTGTAAATTCCTATACTATGACGAATAATTGTTGTTTTATTAACATAGATAGATTACATAACATAAAGGACCTAAAAATGGCTCATTTTAGTCAAACCATCTCCCTAAAAACTATCAATGTGTGTTTAAATGTTGCAAAACAAAGCCTCGTGTTGTTTCAAAGGAAAAAGAAAGAAGTTATTCCAAACTTTCACGTGTTCAGAATATCAAGGTTTTGCACTTCCTGAGATCTTTTATTCAACTATATGGGGAATTATCCTTGAACTCTTTCAATATTCCTATAGTTTAAGGAGGAACTCTGCCCTTAAAAATTGTGCATCTAGTGCTGGTATACATTGAAAACAATATTCAGAATACTGCTACATATGTAAAGTGAGTAGGTCCAAATCAAACTCTCACATGCAGCAGATGACTTGCTACAAAATCAAAATCAACGAGCACCAATGTTGCATTCACTACACCAAAAATGATCTTTAGCGGCAATTAATTAATGGCAATAGCCTAATTGCCACTAAAAATGTATTTTTAGCGGCAATTAGCACTCTTTGTAAATATCCCTAAAGCCTTTAGCGACAATGGATCTAATGGCAATTAACTAATGCCGGTAAAGACTTTAGCCTTCTTTGTTATTGTCGCTAAAATTTGCTTTTGTTGTAGTGATTGTTCATTTCTTATGAAGATATGCATCACGTAATTCATAAAAAACACCAAATAGAAGATTTTTTCGGTAAAGTCGGATAGAAAAAAATTGAAGTTGCACTATGAAGTAATATGAGAGAGAAACAAGAGTCCTGATTGCAACTAATGCTGTCATCATCCTCTGCTAGGAGCATAACCATAACACGACTGGCTCAGATGATTGATCATGTTTTACGTTAGGAAACTATTCACCTTTTACTCCAGTGGACAAAATTTAGGGGAAGCACTCTTTCGGATACATTCCGAGGCATAATTTGCACATATTTAAGAGTATAGAAGATGAATTTATAAACTTGCTAAATAGAAACTATACTCATAACACTTTATAGTGCAGTGACCAAAGCAAGTGAAAGACCTTTGATGACTACATTAAGCTGTGTGCTAAAGTCTACTTTAAGAATTAAGTAGTGTAGCAAGTTTTCCAAACCAATCAAATGAACTTACTACTCCATACGGCACTCCAGTACTTTCTAGAGAGATGTCTACACTCATTGGATTTATCGGATTTAAGACAATTGAGGTATTCCTTCTTCTCCTAATATGAACCAAAGAGAAAACAAATAAGAAAAGAAACTGAATTTACCATGGAAAACCTATGCTCTATCACAATTTTTTTTTCATTTTTTCGTAATTAAAATAAGAAGTGACATATAGAAGGCATCACAAAACAAATTAACTATGAGAATTTTGAAAGGACTCTACCAGGTCACATAAATGCATGTGATCCAACGGGAAACTCCTTTTTCTGGGGGAACCGGTCTCACTCCTCTATTTCCACCAAATACTCCCCCTTCAAAGAATTGAAATAAATATTTGAAACACAAGAGTAAAGAATAAGTAAACAAATACAAATAGGACTACAAAGATTCTCCCTCTGGTTTAGGTTGCTGCGCATCAACCGTGGCTATGAATAATTGAAATACGCGCAACCTCCTTGTGCTTCCAAAAGAAATGAAAAAAAAATGCTTTTATACTACCACTTGATTAGTTCGAATGGCTTATTTAAGTTTGTCCCTCTAGAATGTCTTGAAATATCGAAAATAGCTTTGCATTGTGTCTTTCATCATGATATGGCATTGAAATACCTTTGCTTTCCAACAAAAGAAAAAAAAAAGTTTGTTGTGTCAATTCCAACTTCCTATCAAAATTTCATCCTCTTGGGTTCTACTTTCCTTAATTAATAATTGAAAACTCAGAAGTTTCACAGTGAGGACAAAAAGATCAACTACCAGAGTGATTTTAAAAATAAAAGCTCCATGGATTGATTCAATAAAGATGGCATTTGGATCATGTTACACACACCGTGAGAAATCCACTATGTAATTGTTACCTCCCACCACACACATTCCATGCCTAAGTAGCTCGGACTCAGGTGCGGGTGTCCGATACGAGTGCGGATCTAGAGGTCGGATCCTTCATGATCTAATTTTTAAGATTTGGGAATATGGATCTATGTATGGATACGGGTGCGGGGATTCACCTAAAAATAATTAAAATATCTAAAAATGAAATTATAAAACCTAAATTATGAGATATTATGTGGAGAACTTGAGGAGAATCTTGGAAGGAGATTAAAGGAAAAGGAGCGACATAGGAATTTCTATATAAAAGGTATTTCATTTTCTACAAGTTCACCTTAGCTTTTGTATTGAATACAGAAATCATTAAAATTTCCCGACTTTCCCCATCGAGTTTGGTCAAAGTACCTAAAATCCGTGACCAAATTGGACACAGATCCCACACCCACACCCACGTCATGTTGACACAAGTGCGGCACCAAAAGTGAAGAGTCCGAGCAACTTAGTTCTAGGCAACTCTCTACTCGCTTCCACAAATGGAGAGAAATTACCTACTTTTTTTGTTTCTACTCGGATGAACCCTAGTCTTCCTTGATCAGTTCCAACTTCATTAACCACTAGGCCACAATACTGTAAATGACAATGGAAAAAAAGAAAAGGAAAATAGACTTTATTTAATGTATGCCATATTATATCTGTTTGTTTGTAAGAAGCTGAATATCATATAAACTTTAGCGATCAACTTATGCAACTTTTCTTTAGAAATTGGTTCCAAGACGGTTCATAGTCATATCAAGACCACATTGAGGTAACATGCACCATCCAAAACCAAAGGGGATAACATGTTTTTCACCCTGCAAATAATAAAATATGATGCTGAAACTCATAGCAACTTACTTTTAGAAAAAATATTTTGCTCTTTCCATAACTGATTGGCAATCTAATACATGATTCATACTGAGTGATTGATTACCTTGGATAAATTGTTCGCACAGTTACAAGGTTGATGTTTCAGTAAATAACAAACACATAATGTTAAGAGAAAATACATAAAGTCCCCCTAAACTCAGTAAATAGCAAACTCATAGTAAATAACAGGTTTTACCATGGAGGATATCGTGCAGATGGAGAACTTTTCAGTTAAATCAGTGTATTGCAAACTTCAAGGAGATTTTCCAAAAGTACCATGGAGGAAGATTGTGTGTAATAATCAAGGGTTGACTAAGTGGAAGTTTATTCAATGGCTAGCTAACCATGGCAGATTACAAATCAAGGACAGATTGGCGAGATGAAATAAGGATATAATTTTTGAATGTCTAATGTGTCGGACATCGGAGGAGAGTCATAACCACTTATTCTTTGATTGTCCTATAACTAAATGTATATGGAGGAAGATCTTAGAATGGCAAGGAATCCAGAGGAGCCCAAAGATTTGGCAAGAGGAGTTACAATGCGCAATTAGGAATGGAAAAGGCAAGGGATGTGGAGCAAGAGTCTTCAAAATTGCGTTAGCAACTACTGTATATCACATTTGGGTGGAGAGGAATGTGCGAGTTTTTCAAAACAGAACTAAGGCAGCTGATGGTATGGTGCAGACGATCATCCAGGAGACATACTACTGGGGAAGCTTGAGTGCCAGGTTACGTGGATATGTTGAGAATCTAAATAAATATCCTGTATAGAACTTGATACAGCAGTAGACATGGAGCTTAGGTAGGCACAAAGGGTCTGGCTCATGTGACCAGCCAGTGCAATAGGGATATCTTCTTTTCATTCTGTTTTTTTGTGTTTTCTTGATTAGTAAGGATTCCACTTGGTAATAAATACAACTATTTACTAACCAAACAAAATAATTAAAACGGATCAGAGAAACTTTGAGTAGTAGAAAAGGTGGAAAAGATGAAAAATATGAGCTTTGTTGTTTCCAACCCTTTGAACTTAAGAGGAAGGACAAAAAAGTAACTAGCATTGTGTCAGCATTAACTAAAAGATGAGGTCACAATTTAATTTGTGCAAATCCACTCTCCATATGAAATAAAATCATTCAGAAGAAGTTAGCTCTATTATACAGTTAATAAGCGAACTCCATAACATCAGTCACAATCGAGTATCATAAAGTTTTTGAAATACAAATCTAAAAGGCGCGGGATTTGGTCTATTACCGACAAGGTGTCTCGATCACTATATCCAGTCTTTTCAACTAACTTGAAAAGAAATTCAAAATCACACCAAACTGATTTTTATTTTTCGGCACCAATACCTACTGTACAAATAGCAATTTTCTGGCATTCTACTGAAGGGTGATTAAATTCATATGCATTGCATTTTGAAATTTTCTGGATAATCATATAGATTAAGAATTAAAACCCAATAATTCATGAAACACTGAGTCCAGAAGTATAGGATACCATATTAAAATTCGTGGATATTGCATTCTTGAGCATTGTATACTTTGTGTAGATTGCTTCATGCATTGCAGGGATTTCCTCCTCCTCTATAAAGGTCGACTGTTCTTGCAGAACTATTAAGTTCTGTGATATGTGCTTAAATATTACATAAAACGAAATAAAATAGCCAACTGTGAGGAGTGCTTGTATTACATACGTAACAGAAAATTAATATCATGTGCAAAAACAATAAAGAAGTTGGCAATGCTACACAACTAATTCGTAGTGTGAAAAAGAAATTAAAATGAAACAACAATGCAGTAGGCAATACTGCACAACTAATTCACAGTCTGACAGAGAAATTAAAACAAAACAATAATACGGAAGGCAATGCTGCACAACTAATTCATAGTGTGAAAATGAAATATAACGATAATGCAGAAGGCAATGCTGCACTCTTTCAAAGTCAGAAGAACCTAGTGGACTCACAGAGAAATAAGGTACAGAAGCTCTGTAGCCGACATGAGTCAAGTAGAAAATACATCCGAGAGCAGCTGTAATGTGGCGCTCTTGTATTGAAAGACGCTCACATGTGATGCAAAAGGCCTTACCAAAAGAGGAAAGATAGGGTAAGTTGCAGAGTTTTGATCAGTGGAACAGTAGCCAGCGTCCATTGCAATCTGTTCGTCTGTTCTAGTGCACATAAACAACCAAAATTAAACAAATTACTTTAACAGTCGACAGTAAAGGATGAATCAGGAATACGATACAGAATTTAAAAAACTGCTAAATTATTTGCACAAAGAAGACTTCCAAGCGCATAACTCAGATAAATTGATTAACGACGCTACATAAAACCTCGATAAACCGTATAGGCAGCGAATCAATTCGAGTAGATTATTCATGTATGAGTAACGAAGGAATTATAACACAAAAAGTTCATAATAACACAGCGAAAAATTAAGCTAAAAACTGTTGATCAGTAAAGGTGTTTTCAGCTATCAGATGTATCAAATTACTCGTTCTCCGTAAAAGCGATACTAGAAAGAGGGGAAAAAAGGAGCAGAAAGAGAATGAAATAGACCTGAAAATGGCGATTTTTGCAATTGTTGAAAGTCCAGGAACAGACAGAGATGAACCAAATTAGCGTCAAAATGAAATAGAGAGGAGGAAGCAACCGATACACTTCGTCTATTCTACTGGAATCAGATGAAATTTCCATTGTGTTCTCTCAGCTAATTTTCATTCTAAACGCCAGGCAATTGCTTTTCTATTTATACGCAAGCAGCACGCACGTTCTCCATTTTAATTTTCTTCTTCTTTATCTTTTTCTCTTTTAAATTAAGGTCTAAAAATTAAACTTGCCAATAAATAAAGTTAGAGGGCAACAACCACATAAAAAAGCTATTTGAAAAATCAGAGTTCATGGTAACTTAGAATAGGACCATTATGTTTAGACTTTAGAGGGCAAGTCACTGACTGGTTGATCATGATTTAGCCTTCTCCTCCTCTGAGCTCAATATACAGTCCAGTCTTTCCTAACAGAAATTACTCCTTTCGTTTCAATTTATTTGCCATATTCTTTTTATAGCCATATTTCTATTTTAGTAACTTTGTAATTCTTAAGTTTCCACATGACATGTGACATTTTGGTACATTTTACGTATTTTTAATTTAAGACCACAAAATTCAATAGTCAAAACAAGACAAACAAATTAAACGGATATAAAATCAGGGAATGTGTGAGACACAGCACCAAAAACAGCTTCTTGGATGATCCAGAAGGTCTTCAAGGCTAGATACTACTTCGAGCAGGCAGGTTTTACCACAGGGGATATCGTGCAGATGGAGAACTTTTCGGTTAAATCAGTGTATACCAAACTTCAAGGAGATTTTCCAAAAGTACCATGGAGGAAGACTCTGTGTAATAATCAAGGGTCGCCTAAGTGAAAGTTTATTCTATGGCTAGCTAACCATGGCAGATTACAAACCAAATACAGATTGGCTAGATGAAATAAGGATATAAGTTTGGAATGTCCAATGTGTCGGACATCGGAGGAGAGTCTTAAGAACTTATTCTTTGATTGTCCTATAACTAAATGTATAAGGAGGAAGATCTTAGAATGGCAAGGAATCCAGAGGAGCCCAACGATTTGGCAAGAGGAGTTACAATGCGCAATTAGGAATGGAAAAGGCAAGAGTTGTGGAGCAGGAGTTTTCAAAATTGCGTTAGCACCTACTGTATATCACATTTGGGTGGAGAGGAATGTGCGAGTTTTTCAAAACAGAACCAAGTCAACTGATGATATGGTGAGGACGATCATCCAGGAGACATACTACTGGGGAAGCTTGAGTGCCAGGTTACGTGGATATATTGAGAATCTAAATAGACATCCTGTATAGGACTTAATATAGCTGTAGACATGGAGCTTAGGTAGGCACAAAGGGTCTGGCTCATGTGACCAGCCAAGTGCATTAGGGATATCTTCTTTTCATTCTGTTTTTGGCATTTCTTGATTTGTAAGGATTCCACTTGGTAATAAATACAATTATTTACTAACCAAAAAAAGAATTAAAATAGATCAGAGAAACTTGAGTAGTAGAAAAGGTGGAAAAGATGAAAAATATGAGCTTTGTTGTTCCCAACCCTTTTAACTTAAGAGGAAGGACAAAAAAGTAACTAGCAGTGTGTCAGCATTAACTAAAAGATGAGGTCACAATTTAATTTGTGCAAATCCACTCTCCATATGAAATAAAATCATTCAGAAGAAGTTAGCTCTATCAGAAAGTTATAATGTGAATTCCCTAACATCAGTCACAATCGAATATCATAAAGTTTTTGAAAAATACAAATCTAAAAGGCACAGGATTTGGTCTAATACCAACAAGGTGTCTCGATCTCTATATCCAGTCTTTTCAACTAACTAGAAAAGAAATTCAAAATCAAACCAAAATGATTTTTATTTTTCGTCACCAATACCTACTGTTACAAATAGCAACTTTCTGGCATTCTACTGAAGGGTGATTAAGCAGTCATATCTACAATAAATTGCATTCATTTGCTCTAATTTGTGTGAAAGGAAAATAATGGCATTTACACATTGCTCTGAATTATATCAATTTCCAAACAAGATTATTCTCTCATTTATAACATTGTAAACTCAGTTTTTGTCCTCAGTTTCCTTTTGTGTTCTCTCCCATCTCGCTATACATTTTTTACTACAGTTCAGAGAGGATTCAGGAGAGGAAACAAATAAAAACGTTACAAAAGGTTGAGAGGAAAAATGTGCACCTCCACATAGAACTAAAAGAAATTGTGGAGATACGACTATTGTCAGCCTGCGAGTTTCACAGCCAGACTATTCAAAGGTTCACAGCATGTAGTTCACTCTTCATTTCTCTTTCGTTTGCTCTGTCTTTTCCTCTGATTTAGTTTCGGCATCAACATTTTTGCCAAAGCCAAGTTCTGACCTGTCTTACTTCGCCATCAAATTCCTGCAATTGCGCTAATGAAACAATCATTTGTTTGCTGTCTAAATTCCTATTCTATGACGAATAATTGTTGTTTTATTAACGTAGACATTGATTACATAACACAAAGGACCTAAAAATGGCACATGTTAGTCAAACCATCTCGCTAAAAATCATCAACGTGTGTTTAAACGTTGCAAACAAAGCCACGCGTTGTTTCAAAGGAAAAAGAGAGAAGTTATTTCAAACTTTCATGTGTTCAGAATATCAAGGTTTTGCACTTCCTGAGATCTTTTCTTCAACTATATGGGGAATTATCCTTGAACTCTTTCTATATTCCTATAGTTTAAGGAGGAACTCTTCCCTTCAAACTGAGCATCTACTGCTGGTATACATTGAAAACAAAATTCAGAATACTGCTACATATGTAAAGTGCAATAGGCTCAAATTAAACTCTCACATGCAGCAGATGACTTGCAACGAATTCAAAATCAACACCACTATTGCATTGTTCATTTCTTAAGAAGATATGCATCGCATAACTCAAAAAAAACACCAAATAGAAGATTTTTTTCGGTAACGTTGGATAGAAAAAAATTGAAGTTGCATTATGAAGTAATATGAGACAGAAACAAGAGTCATGATTCCAACTAATGATGTCATCATCCTCTGCTAGGAGCATAACCATATCAATTAATTGTTGAGACGCGACCGCCTCAGATGATTGATCACGTTTTACGTTAGGAAACTATTCACCTTTTACTCCAGTGGACAAAATTTAGGGGAAGCACTATTTCGGATACATTCCGAGGTATAATTTGCACATATTTAAGAATATATGAGATGAATTTATAAACTTGCTAAATAGAAGTTATACTCTGCTGTGACCAAAGCAAGTGAAAGACCTTTGATGACTACATTAAGCTGTGTGCTAAAGTCTACTTTAAGAATTAAGTAGTGTAATAAGTTTTCCAAACCAATCAAATGAACTTACTTCTCCAGACGGCACTCCAGGTACTTTCTAGAGAGATGTTTACACTCCTTGGATTTATGCCCAGTGGATTTAAGACAATTGAGGTATTCCTTCTTCTCCTAATATGAACCGAAGATAAAACAAATAAGAAAAGAAACTGAATTTACCATGGAAAACCTATGTTCTCTCACAAAAAAATTTCATTTTTCTTAATTAAAATAAGAAGTGACACATAAAAGGCATCACAAAACAAATTAACTATGAGAATTTTGAAAGGACTCTACCAGGTCACATAAATGCATGTGATCCAACAGGAAAACTCCTTTATCCGGTGGAACCGGTCTCACTCCTCTATTTCCACAAATACTCCCCCCCCCCCTTCAAAGAATTGAAATAAATATTTGAAACACAAGAGTAAAGAATAAGTAAACAAATACAAATAGGACTACAAAGATTCTCCCTCTGGTTTAGGTTGCTGCGCAACAACCGTGGCTATGAATTATGAAATATGCGCAACCTCCTTGTGCTTCCAAAAGAAATGAAAAAAATTGCTTTTATACTGCCACTTGATTAGTTCGAAAGGCTTTTTAAAATTTGTCCCTCTAGAATGTCTTGAAATATCGAAAATGGCTTTGCATTGTGTCTTTCATCATGATAAGGCATTGAAATACCTTTGCTTTCCAAAAAAAAGGGAAAAAAAGTCTGTTGTGTCAATTCCAACTTCCTATCAAAATTTCATTGTCTTGGCTTCTTCTTTCCTCAATTAATAATTGAAAACTCAGAAGTTTCACAGTGAGGACAAAGGATCAACTACAAGAGATTTTAAAAATAAAAGCTCCATGGTATTGATTAGATAAAGATGACATTTGGATCATTTACATACACCGTGACTAATCCACTATGTAATTGTTACCTCCCACCACATGCATTCCATGTCTAAGTTGCTCAGACATAGGTGCGGGTGTCCGATACGGGTGCGGATCTAGAGGTCGGATCCTTCATGATCTAATTTTTAAGATTCGGGATTATAGATCTATGTATGGATACGGGTGCGGAGATTCACCTAAAAATAATCAAAATATCTAAAAATGGAGTCATAAAACCTAAATTATGAGATATTATGAGGAGAATCCTGGAAGGATATTAAAGGAAGAGGAGCGACATAGGAATTTCTATATAAAAGGTATTCCATTTTCTACAAGTTCACCATAGCTTTTGTATTGAATAAAGAAATCATTAAAATTTCCACACTTTCCCCATCGAGTTTGGTTAAAGTACCCAAAATCCGTGACCAAATTGGACACGGATCCCACACCCACACCCACGTCATGTCGACACAAGCGCGGCACCAAAAGTGAAGAGTCCGAGCAACTTAGTTCTAGGCAACTCTCTACTCGCTTCCACAAATGGAGAGAAATTACCTACTTTTTTTGTTTCTACTCGGATGAACCCTAGTCTTCCATGATCAGTTCCAACTTCATTAACCACTAGGCCACAATATTGTAAATGACAATGGAACAAAAAAAAGGAAAATAGACTTTATTTAATGTATGCCATATTATGTCTGTTTGTTTGTAAGAAGCTGAATATCATATAAACTTTAGTGATCAACTTATGCAACTTTTCTTTAGAAATTGGTTCCAAGACGGTTCATAGTCATATCAAGACCACATTGAGGTAACATGCACCATCCAAAACCAAAGGGGATAACATGCTTTTCACCCTGCAAATAATAAAATATGATGCTGAAACTCATAGCAACTTACTTTTACAAAAAAATATTTTGTTCTTTCCATAACTGATTGGCAATCTAAAACATGATTCATACTGAGTAATTGATTACCTTGGATAAATTGTTCGCACAGTTAAAAGGTTGATGTTTCAGTAAATAAGAAACTCATAATGTTAAGAGAAAATACATAAAGTCCCCCTAAACTGAGTAAATAGCAAACTCATAGTAAATAACAGGTTTTACCATGGAGGATATCGTGCAGATGGAGAACTTTTCAGTTAAATCAGTGTATTGCAAACTTCAAGGAGATTTTCCAAAAGTACCATGGAGAAAGATTGTGTGTAATAATCAAGGGTTGCCTAAGTGGAAGTTTATTCAATGGCTAGCTAACCAGGGCAGATTACAAACCAAGGACAGATTGGCTAGCTGAAATAAGGCTATAAGTTTGGAATGTCTAATGTGTAGGACATTGGAGGAGAGTCTTAACCACTTATTCTTTGATTGTCCGATAGCTAAATGTACATGGAGGAAGATCTTAGAATGGCAAGGAATCCAGAGGAGCCCAACGATTTGGCAAGAGGAGTTACAATGGAAAATTAGGAATGGAAAAGGCAAGAGTTGTGGAGCAGGAGTCTTCAAAATTGCATTAGCAGCTACTGTATATCACATTTGGGTGGAGAGGAATGTGCGAGTTTTTCAAAACAGAACTAAGGAAGCTGATGATATGGTGCGGACGATCATCCAGGAGAGGCAAGCTTGAGTGCCAGGTTACGTGGACATATTGAGAATCTAAATAGATATCCTGTATAGGACTTGATCCAGCAGTAGACATGGAGCTTAGGTAGGCACAAAGGGTCTGGCACATGTGACCAGCCAAGTGCAGTAGGAATATCTTCTTTTCATTCTGTTTTTTGCGTTTCTTGATTTGTAAGGATTCCACTTGGTAATAAATACAATTATTTAATTACCAAAAAAAAATTAAAACGGATCAGAGAAACTTTGAATAGTAGAAAAGGTGAAAAAGATGAAAAATATGAGCTTTGTTATTGCCAACCCTTTTAACTTAAGAGGAAGGACAAAAAAGTAACTAGCATTATATCAGCATTAACTAAAAGATGACGTCACAATTTAATTTGTGCAAAATCCACTCTCCATATGAAATAAGATCATTCAGAAGAAATTAGCTCTATCATAAAGTTAATATGCGAATTCCATAACATCAGTCATAATCGAGTATCATAAAATTTTTGAAATAAAAATCAAAAATGCGCGGGATATGGCCTAACACCGACAAGGTGTCTCGATCTCTATATCCAGTCTTTTCGACTAACTTGAAAAGAGATTCAAAGTCGCACCAAACTGATTTTTATTTTTCGTCACCAATACCTGCTGTTACAAATAGCAATTTTCTGGCATTCTACTGAAGGGTGATTAAGCAGTCATATCTACAGTAAATTGCATTCATATGCTCTAATTTTTGTGAAAGGAAAATAATGGCATTTACACATTGCTCTGAATTATATCAATTTCCAAACAAGATTATTCTCTCATTTATAACATTGTAAACTCGTTTTTTGTCCTCAGTTTCCTTTTGAGTTCTCTCCCATCTCGCTATACATTTTTTACTACAGTTCAGAGAGGATCCAGGAGAGGAAACAAATAAAAACATTACAAAGGGTTGAGAGAAAAAATGTGCACCTCCACATAGAACTAACAGAAATTGTGGAGATACGACTATTGTCAGCCTGCAAGTTTCACAGCCTGACTATTCAGAGGTACACAGCATGTAGTTCACTCTTCATTTCTCTTTCATTTGCTCGGTCTTTTCCTCTGATTTAGTTTCGGCATCAACATTTTTGCCAAAGCCAAGTTCTGACAAGTCATGCTTCTCCATCAAATTCCTGCAATTGCGCTAATGAAACAATCATTTGTTTGCTGTCTAAATTCCTATACTATGCCGAATAATAGTTGTATTATTAACATAGACATTGATTACATAACACAAAGGACCTAAAAATAGGACATTTTGGTCAAACCATCCCGCTAAAAACTATCAACGTGTGTTTAAATGTTGCAAAACAAAGCCTCGTGTTGTTTCAAAGGAAAAATAAAGAAGTTATTCCAAACTTTCACGTGTTCAGAATATCAAGGTTTTGCACTTCCTGAGATCTTTTCTTCAACTATATGGGGAATTATCCTTGAACTCTTTCTATATTTCTATAGTTTAAGGAGGAACTCTTCCCTTCAAATTGAGCATCTACTGCTGGTATGCATTGAAAACAATATTCAGAATACTGCTACCTATGCTTTCTCAAAAAAAAGAATACTGCTACATATGTAAAGTGCAATAGGTTCAAATTAAACTCTCACATGCAGCAGATGACTTGCAACAAATTCAAAATCAACACCACTATTGCATTGCTCATTTCTAATGAAGATATGCATCGCATAACTCATAAAAAACACCAAATAGAAGATTTTTTCTGGTAAAGTCGGATAGGAAAAAATTGAAGTTGCACTATGAAGTAATATGAGACAGAAACAAGAGTCCTGATTCCAACTAATGCTTTCATCATCCTCTGCTAGGAGCATAACCATATCAATTAATTGTTGAGACGCAACCACCTCAGACGATTGATCATGTTTTACGTTAGGAAACTATTCACCTTTTACTCCAGTGGACAAAACTTAGGGGAAGCACTCTTTCGGATACATTCCGAGGAATAATATGCACATATTTGAGAATATAGAAGATGAATTTATAAACTTGCTAAATAGAAGTTACACTCGAACACTTTATAGTGCAGTGACCAAAGCAAGTGAAAGACCTCTGATGACTACATTAAGCTGTGTGCTAAAGTCTACTTTAAGAATTAAGTAGTGTAGCAAGTTTTCCAAACCAATCAAATGAACTTACTTCTCCATACGGCACTCCAGGTACTTTCTAGAGAGATGTCTACACTCCTCGGATTTATGCCCAGCGGATTTAAGACAATTGAGGTATTCCTTTTTCTTCTAAAATGAACCAAAGAGAAAACAAATAAGAAAAGAAACTGAATTTACCATGGAAAACCTATGCTCTATCACAAAAAAATTTCATTTTTTCTTAATTAAAATAAGAAGTGACACACACAAGGCATCACAAAACAAATTAACTATGAGAATTTTAAAAGGACTCTACCAGGTCACATAAATGCATGTGATCCAACGAGAAAACTCCTTTCTCTGGTGGAACCAGTCTCACTCCTCTATTTCCACCAGATGCTCCCCCTTCAAAGAATTGAAATAAATATTTGAAACACAAGAGTAAAGAATAAGTAAACAAATATAAATAGTACTACAAAGATTCTCCCTCTGGTTTAGGTTGCTGCGCATCAACCGTGGCTATGAATTATGAAACATGCGCAACCTCCTTGTGGTTCCAAAAGAAATGATAAAAAACGTTTTTATACTACCACTTGATTAGTTCGAATGGCTTATTTCAGTTTGTCCCTCTAGAATGTCTTGAAATATCGAAATTGGCTTTGCATTGTGTCTTTCAGCATGATAAGGCATTGAGATACCTTTGCTTTCCAAAAAAAAGGGAAAAAAAGTCTGTTGTGTCAATTCCAACTTCCTATCAAAATTTCATCCTCTTGGCTTCTACTTTCCTTAATTAATAATTGAAAACTCAGAAGTTTCACAGCGAGGACAAAGGATCAACTACCAGAGTGATTTTAAAAATAAAAGCTCCATGGGATTGATTCAATAAAGATGGCGTTTGGATCATTTTGCGCACACCGTGACTAATCCACTATATAATTGTTACCTCCCACCACACACATTCCATGCCTAAGTTGCTCGGACTCAGGTGCGGGTGTCCGATACGAGTGCGGATCTAGAGGTTGGATCCTTCATGATCTAATTTTTAAGATTCGGGGATATGGATCTTTGTATGGATACAGGTGCGTGAATTCGCCTAAGAATAATTAAAATATCTAGAAATGGAGTTATAAAACCTAAATTATGAGATATTATGTGGAGAACTTGAGGAGAATCTTGTAAGGAGATTAAAAGAAAAGGAGTGACATAGAAATTTCTATATAAAAGGTATTCCATTTTCTTCATGTTCACCTTAGCTTTTGTATTGAATACAGAAATTATTAAAATTTTCAGACTTTCCCCATTGATTTTGGTCAAAGTATCCAAAATCAGTGACCAAATTGGACACGGATCCCACACCCACACCCACGTCATGTCGACACAAGTGCGGTACCAAAAGTGAAGAGTCCGAGCAACTTAGTTCTAGGCAACTCTCTACTCGCTTCCACAAATGGAGAGAAATTACCTACTTTTTTTGTTTCTACTCGAATGAACCCTATTCTTCCATGATCAGTTCCAACTTCATTAACCACTAGGCCACAATATTGTAAATGACAATGGAAAAAAAAAGGAAAAGAGACTTTATTTAACGTATGCCATATTATGTCTGTTCGTTTGTAAGAAGCTGAATATCATATAAACTTTAGCGATCAATTTATGCAACTTTTCTTTAGAAATTGGTTCCAAGACTGTTTATAGTCATATCAAGACCACATTGAGGTAACATGCACCATCCAAAACCAAAGGGGATAACATGCTTTTCACCCTGCAAATAATAAAATATGATGCTGAAACTCATAGCAACTTACTTTTAGAAAAAATATTTTGCTCTTTCCATAACTGATTGGCAATCTAATAGATGATTCATACTGAGTAATGGATTACCTTGGATAAATTGTTCGCACAGTTCAAAGGTTGATGTTTCAGTAAATAACACTCATAATGTTAAGAGACAAGGTCACGCTTTAAGCGAAGCGTGAACTTCATTGAAGTGAAGCACAATTTAAAAGAAAAAAGACCAAAATAAATAGAGACAAAATATATAAGCAATAAAAGACGAAGTAGAAAAAAAGAAGAAAAATCCTAGGCTAGCAGTGCCACTGCACCAGCAAGAAGAAGAAGAAGAAAGAAAAGAGAAAAAGTACTGGAAGGAAAGAGTACACTGAAACCTTACTATTCTGATTTCTTTTTTTGATCACACTTACTATACTGATTTCTTAAGGACCAGGTAAGTCATGCCTCTTTTTATTCTCTAAAATCGATCACTTATTAATTAAAAAAAATAAAAGCGTTGCTTTTCTCGCTTCACTGCTTCTGGTCGCATCACGCTTCAAGCCCAGAAGCGGCCGCTTCTTTTCACATGCCTCGCTTCAGAACCCTCGCTTCGCTTCACTGTTTAAAGCACTCGCTTTCCTGAACACTGCTCATAGCAACTTACGTTTAGAAAAATATTTTGCTCTTTCCGTAACTGATTGGCAACCTAATAGATGATTCATATTGAGTAATTGATTACCCTGGATAAATTGTTCGCACAGTTCAAAGGTTGATGTTTCAGTAAATAACAAACTCAAAATGTTCAGAGAAAATACATAAAGTCCCCCTAAACTCGGTAAATAGCAAACTCATAGTAAATAACAGGTTTTACCATGGAGAATATCGTGCAGATGGAGAACTTTTCAGTTAAATCAGTGTACCGCAATCTTAAAGGAGATTTTCCAAAAGTACCATGGAGGAAGATACTGTGTAATAATCAAGGGTTGACTAAGTGGAAGTTTATTCAATGGCTAGCTAACCATGGCAGATTACAAACCAAGGACAGATTGGCTAGATGAAATAAGGAAATAAGTTTGGAATGTCCAATGTGTCGGACATCGGAGGAGAGTCTTAACCACTAATGCTTTGATTGTCCTATAGCTAAATGTATATGGAGGAAGATATTAGAATGACAAGGAATCAAGAGGAGCCCAACGATTTGGCAAGAGGAGTTACAATGGGCAATTAGGAATGGAAAAGGCAAGAGTTGTGGAGCAGGAGTCTTCAAAATTGCATTAGCAGCTACTGTATATCACATTTGGGTGGAGAGGAATGTGCGAGTTTTTCAAAACAGAACTAAGGCAGCTGATGATATGGTGCGGACGATCATCCAGGAGACATACTACTGGGCAAGCTTGAGTGCCAGCTTACGTGTATATATTGAGAATCTAAATAGATATCCTGTATAGGACTTGATACAGCAGTAGACATGGAGCTTAGGTAGGCACAAAGGGTCTGGCACATGTGACCAGCCAAGTGCAGTAGGAATATCTTCTTTTCATTCTGTTTTTTGCATTTCTTGATTTGTAAGGATTCCACTTGGTAATAAATACAATTATTTAATTACCAAAAAAAAAATTAAAACGGATCAGAGAAACTTTGAATAGTAGAAAAGGTGAAAAAGATGAAAAATATGAGCTTTGTTATTGCCAACCCTTTTAACTTAAGAGGAAGGACAAAAAAGTAACTAGCATTATGTCAGCATTAACTAAAAGATGACGTCACAATTTAATTTGTGCAAAATCCACTCTCCATATGAAATAAGATCATTCAGAAGAAGTTAGCTCTATCATAAAGTTAATATGCGAATTCCATAACATCAGTCATAATCGAGTACCATAAAGTTTTTGAAATAAGAATCCAAAAGGCGTGGGATTTGGTCTAACACCGACAAGGTGTCTCGATCTCTATATCCAGTCTTCTCAACTAACTTGGAAAGAAATTCAAAATCACACCAAACTGAGTTTTATTTTTCGTCACCAATACCTACTGTTACAAATAGCAATTTTCTGGCATTCTACTGAAAGGTGATTAAGCAGTAATATCTACAGAAAATTGCATTCATTTGCTCTAATTTGTGTGGAAGGAAAATAATGGCATTTACACATTGCTCTGAATTATATCAATTTCCAAACAAGATTATTCTCTAAATTATAACATTGTAAACTCGGTTTTTGTCCTCAGTTTCCGTTTGTGTTCTCTCCCATCTCGCTATACATTTTTTACTACAGTTCAGAGAGGATCCAGGAGAGGAAACAAATAACAACGTTACAAAAGGTTGAGAGGAAAAATGTGCACCTCCACATAGAACTAACAGAAATTGTGGAGATACGACTACTGTCAGCCTGCAAGTTTCACAGCCAGACTATTCAAAGGTACACAGCATGTAGTTCACTCTTCATTTCTCTTTCGTTTGCTCCGTCTTTTCCTCTGATTTAGTTTCGGTATCAACATTTTTGCCAAAGCCAAGTTCTGACATGTCTTGCTTCGCCATCAAATTCCTGCAATTGTGCTAATGAAACAATCATTTGTTTGCTGTCTAAATTCCTATACTATGACGAATAATTGTTGTTTTATTAACATAGACATTGATTATAAAACACAAAGGACCTAAAAATGGCATATTTTAGTCAAACCATCTCGCTAGAAACCATCAACGTGTGTTTAAATGTTGCAAACAAAGCCTCGTGTTGTTTCAAAGGAAAAAGAGAGAAGTTATTTCAAACTTTCACGTGTTCAGAATATTAAGGTTTTGCACTTCCTGAGATCTTTTCTTCAACTATATGGGGAATTATCCTTGAACTCTTTCTACATTCCTATAGTTTAAGGAGGAATTCTTCCCTTCAAATTGAGCATCTACTGCTGGTATACATTAAAAACAATATTCAGAATACTGCTACATATGTAAAGTGCAATAGGTTCAAATTAAACTCTCACATGCAGCAAATGACTTCCAACAAATTCAAAATCAACATCAATATTGCAGTGTTCATTTCTTATGAAGATATGCATTGCATAACTCATAAAAAATACCAAATAGAAGATTTTTTTCGGGTAAAGTCAGATAGAAAAAAAATTGAAGTTGCACTATGAAGTAATATGAGACAGAAACAAGAGTCCTGATTCGAACTAATGCTGTCATCATCCTCCGCTAGGAGCATAACCATATCAATTAATTGTTGAGACGCAACCACCTCAGATGATTGATCATGTTTTACGTTAGGAAACTATTCACCTTTTACTCCAGTGGACAAAATTTAGGGGAAGCACTCTTTCGGATACATTCCGAGGAATAATTTGCACACATTTGAGAATATAGAAGATGAATTTATAAACTTGCTAAATAGAAGTTATACTCGAACACTTTATAGTGCAGTGACCAAAGCAAGTGAAAGGCCTTTGATGACTACATTAAGCTGTGTGCTAAAGTCTACTTTAAGAATTAAGTTGTGTAGCAAGTTTTCCAAACCAATCAAATGAACTTACTTCTCCATACGGCACTCCAGGTACTTTCTAGAGAGATGTCTACACTCCTCGGATTTATGCCCTGCGGATTTAAGACAATTGAGGTATTCCTTCTTCTCCTAAAATGAACCAAAGAGAAAACAAATAAGAAAAGAAACTGAATTTACAATAGAAAACCTATGCTCTATCACAAAATGATTTCATTTTTTCTTAATTAGAATAATAAGTGACACAGAGAAGGCATCACAAAACAAATTAACTATGAGAATTTTGAAAGGACTCTACCTGGTCACATAAATGCATGTGATCCAACGGGAAAACTCCTTTCTCTGGTGGAACCGGTCTCACTCCTCTATTTCCACCAAATGCTCCCCCTTCAAAGAATTGAAATAAATATTTGAAACACAAGAGTAAAGAATAAGTAAACAAATAAAAATAGGACTATAAAGATTCTCCCTCTGGTTTAGGAGGTTGATGCGCATCAACCGTGGCTATGAAATATGTGCAACCTTCCTGTGCTTCCAAAAGAAATGAAAAAAAATGTTTTTATACTACCACTTGATTACTTCGAATGGCTTATTTAGTTCGTCCCTCTAGAATGTCTTGAAGGAAAAAAAAAAGTCTGTTGTGTCATTCCAACTTCCTATCAAAATTTCATTATCTTGGCTTCTAATTTCCTTAATTAATAATTGAAAACTCAGAAGTTTCACAGTGAGGACAAAGTATCAACTACCAGAGTGATTTTAAAAATAAAAGCTCCATGGGATTGATTCAATAAAGATGGTGTTTGGATCATTTTGCACACACCGTGACTAATCCACTATGTAATTGTTACCTCCCACCACACACATTCCATGCCTAAGTTGCTCGGACTCGGGTGCGGGTGTCCGATACGGGTGCGGGTGTCCGATACGGGTGCGGTTCTAGAGAGCGGATCCTTCATGATCTAATTTTTAATATTCGGGGATACGGATCCATGTATGTATACAGGTGCGGGGATTCGCCTAAAAATAATTAAAGTATCTAAAAATGGAGTTATGAAACCTAAATTATGAGATATTACATGGAGAACTTGAGGAGAATCCTGGAAGGAGATTAAAGGAAAAGGAGTGACATAGAAATTTCTATATAAAAGGTATTCCATTTTCTTCAAGTTCAACTTAGCTTTTGTATTGAATACAGAAATCATTAAAATTTCTAGACTTTCCCCATCGATTTTGGTCAAAGTACCCAAAATCGGTGACCAAATTGGACACGGATCCCACACTCACACCAACATCGTGTCGACACGAGTGCAGCACCAAAAGTGAAGAGTCCGAGCAACTTAGTTCTAGGCAACTCTCTACTGCCTTCCACAAATGGAGAGAAATTACCTACTTTTTTTGTTTCTACTCGGATGAACCCTAGTCTTCCATCCAACTTCATTAACCACTAGACCACAATATTGTAAATGATAATGGAAAAAAAAAAAAGGAAAAGAGACTTTATTTAACGTATGCCATATTATGTCTGTTTGTTTGTAAGAAGCTGAATATCATATAAACTTTAGCGATCAACTCATGCAACTTTTCTTTAGAAATTGGTTCCAAGACGGCTCATAGTCATATCAAGACCACATTGAGGTAACATGCACCATCCAAAACCAAAGGGGATAACATGCTTTTCACCCTGCAAATAATAAAATATGATGCTGAAACTAATAGCAACTTACTTTTAGAAAAAATATTTTGCTCTTTCCATAACTGATTGGCAATCTAATAGATGATTCATACTGAGTAATTGATTACCTTGGATAAATTGTTCGCACAGTTCAAAGGTTGATGTTTCAGTAAATAACAAACTCATAATGTTAAGAGAAAATACATAAACTCCCCCTAAACTCAGTTAATAGCAAACTCATAGTAAATAACAGGTTTTACACGCATACATGCATATTACATATCAACATTTTACCGATAAGTTACATAAATCAAATTACACATAATATTAGTGAATAAAAGGACACAGGAAGAACACAAGCAAAATTGTAACAAAATCTAACTAATCTTACTACTGACTCCGTTTAAGTTAAATTTGTGCTTATTTAAGATAACATTTTCATTGAGAACTCCAAATCCTGACAAATTCGCATACAATAGGTGGGAATCAAGGGGGTAAATTCACCTGCACTCATTCCGGAGATGTTGATTTGTTGTATCTTGCAGTAGTCGTCGTGATTTCGCTCGGAAGTCTGATAACGACGGAGCAGAGAAGCATTACAGGCTTGACTACTAAAACCCAACGACGCAAAGAAGCAGTTCTTAATTGGGCTTCGATCGGAGGCCCAACCCTTTTGAAATACAAGATGGGCTCGTTTTATAGGGATTTTCCTTGCAACTTACGGAAATTTCACTAGTTTAAGAACTAATTACTTAGATACACACTAATTTGCAATATTACAAATTTTATCAAATTTTTGTGTATTCAGATACGTTCGCTCAGATACATGTATCTCAAGATACATAAGATCAAAATTAGATTTAATTTGTTCTAGATACACTGTATCCACTAGATAAATGTATTTGGTGTGATTCGTAGGTATTTGAGACACATATACAAATCTCGCTTGCCTTCCTCCTGTTCTCGTCTGCCTCTCTCCCTATTTCAGTATATATAAAAACATGTATTTAGATGTATATGACTTGAAATCTGTTATGAAATTATTAATTAATGAGATAAAATGTAATTATTTCAAATTGTAGGGAGAATTAATAAATGGTAAAAATGTTTATGTAATTAGGTAGTTATAGTATCTCCTTTTTGTTTTACATGGTTTAATGGTAATTAAGTCTTATGAGTTACTTACGTTCCTTCGAAAGATTCTTGGATATTTTGGTATGTAAGATGGGATAAACAAAAATATCCGATAAAATTAATTATCTCACCTTCTATATGAAATAACTAATCCCACCATTTCCCCAATCTAGCACCCTCATAAAAAGAATGAAAAAAAAAAAAGGAACACCAGGTGTCATTCGTTTGATTTCTTTCAAAGATAGTCTCTGCAAGCTCTGTTGTGTTTTGTTTGTTTGAAAAGTTTTACAAAATAAGTACTCCTTAACTTTTATCTTAAAGAATTTTCAAACCCAGTTTTTCAAATCTTCCAAAGACATTTTTACATTGCAACCAGGCACTTGAATCAGTTCCATGAAAAAAAAGACATGCTCTTGCATTAAGATGTTTCCAACGTCCACTGCAGAATCCTGCCTGATGTTCTAATCATTGGGAATACATCCCAACACTTCACGGTCGACACAATTTGAAGCAGTCAATTTTTTTATTTTTTTCTTTGTTCATAGAAACTACCATATCAGTAGTGAAAATAAGGAACTATTAAGCTGCAAACTAGAGGAACACCAGAACGGTGTATTTGCAGCAAAGTGAAAGCTTTGTACCATCAAATATGGACACCTGAAGCAGACAACATCGAGGGAACAATATACAGTTTACAGCCGAAACCTCTGAGGTTTCCTCAGTAGATATGTGTACAAGGATTTACAGAAAATACTGGTTATAATATTCTTTTCCTAAAAGTAGATGGATGTTTGATCTGCTGGATGTCCTGAAACTGGCTTCTGTTACGATTGGTAATAAACAAATAATATACATCTGCAGCAAAAGTAGCTAAGCTACTGTCTTTGAATGAGTGTGAGGTGGTGTCAATCTACACACATGGGGATGTTGAACTACCACTAAGACTGAATTCTTTAAAGTTCCTTTCTTGGATGAAGTTGGCTGCAACATTAGAATCCGATTTCAGTTCAGATATCAAATATCATCAGTTAAACAAAAATAATGGTGACAAATATGAAGATTATAAACTCTGCCAAGAAACATGTTTAGGAAACAAATTGGCTAGTCGAAATTGCAGAAACTTGAATCAAGTTCTAATTGGCAGTTAGTTAATAACAATAACACCAAGAAGAAGTTATGAAAACTGATGTGAGGTGGGGGAAACTTGAGAACAACTCTCGTGAATGAATACTCACCACCCCTATATGCCATCCATGGCTACTGAAGTCTTTAAAAGTAGCTGCATCCATTTCCTGTAGTATCACAACTGAAGATTAGAGGTTTGGGGATTAATACAAACAGTATGTGTACAAGTAGATACTGTGAGTTATACTCCTGAATCCAGCTCCAATACAAACCATATGCCTACCTTAAAAATTTCTTTAATTCATGATGCTACTAATTAAAATCAAATAGTCAATTACAAGCAGCTATGGAAACTACAAAATGTTAAATGTTCTGGAGAGGCTGCACTGAATTACAAATAAGAATTTACATTGAAAATGGAGAGGAGGGCTAAGGGAACACATGTTTATTCTATATGTAGCTATTCGTTGCTGGTGGTAGTTGTTAGGGGTAAGGTTTCAAATAAAGATCTGGCTAAGGTCTTCCAAATACATGGGGAGAAGGCGCGAAGAATTGGGAAAGAGAAAGGACATGGTTTAAAAGTTTCTTCTTTATCATATCTGACTATTTAGAAATCATTATGTACTGATCAAGTTTCTCTTTTATCTCCCTTGCTCTTATTAATGTTTAGTATCTCCATCAAACAGGGAGATGATCATCTCATTCCACTTCCATCTTTTTGCTAATATCAAACCTTAAGACAAAAGATGGACAATATTCACCAAGATCAGTCAACTCTAAGCAAGGCAATTAGAATTCTGGTATCAAAGGACACTTACAATGCTATAAAAAAGATAGACAATATTCACCAAGATCAGTCAACTCTAAGCAAGGTAACTAGAATTCAGGTATCAAAGGACACTTACGATGCTATAAATAGGAGGTACCATTCTCTCCCCGATAGATTTTAGTACAGGCATAACAGAGAAGCGTGGTGCTAAGTCTTTTGACCTGAAGGTCCACCTGAGGTAAATAAAAGATTAATAATATTCTCAGATTACAACTTGATAAGGAATCCTTTCTACTAAAATAAACGCGAAAACTGGCTGAAATTATCACTTACCCAATGTAAGAGAGTATACAAAACTGTGCCCATTCTCGAACCAACAATCGGAGCCAGTAGTTACCTATTGAATTGTCGACGTTTATAAGAATCTGAAAATTAAAATACCTGATTATCACAAGATTTTACAGCAAAACTGACTACTAAGAACAAATAAAGGTGGGTGTCAATACCGCCAGTTCTGCCACAGCCATCATATGCATTGCATTTTGAAATTTTCTGGATAATCACATAGACGAAGAATTAAAACCAATAATTTATGAAACACTGAGTCCAGAAGTATAGGATACCATATTAAAATTAGTGTATTGCATACTTGAGCATTGTATACTTTGTGTAGATTGCTTCATGCATTGCAGGGATTTCCTCATCCTCTATAAAGGTCAACTGTTCTTGCAGAACTATTAAGTTCTGCGATATGTGCTTAAATATTACATAAAATGAAATCAAATAGCCAACTGTGAGGAGTACCTGTATTACATATTTAACAGAAAATTAATATCATGCGTGAAAACAATGCTACACAACTAATTTGTTGTGTGAAAAAAAAATTAAAATGAAACAACAATGCAGTAGGCAATACTGCACAATTAATTCACAGTGTGACAAAGAAATTAAAACAAAACAATAAAACGGAAGGCAATGCTGCACAACTAATTCATACTGTGAAAAAGAAATATAACAATAATGCAGAACGCAATGCAGCACTCTTTCAAAGTCAGAAGAACCTAGTAGACTCACAGAGAAATAAGGTATAGAAGCTCTGTAGCCAACATGAGTCAAGTAGAAAATACATCCAAGAGCAGCTGTGATGCGGCGCTCTTGTATTGAAAGACGCTCACACGTGATGCAATATCCATTAGAAATGAGCAAGAATGAAACAAAAGTTACTGTTTGGAACAGAATTCCCGTAACATAGACACCAAATGATATCCACAGAGAACATACATGATGATAAAAGCATGAATACCTGCAAGGCAACATCAAATAGAAGAACAATAAGAAAAAACAAAACCTCCAATGAGCAAGTTTAACTTCAAAGTGACTTTATACACTGTAGTTGTTTCGTTCGAGAAATAGAGCACAGAACTAGTGTCTTAAATCTAAAAACCTTAGCAAAGCAGGCCATGGTTAGGTAATCAAATTGAAGTAAAATATCGGATTGACAAATTGTTTCACAAATTTGTATCAAACAGTCAAATTTCAAATTTGGAGGAAAGCTTCACTTTATCCTAAAAAAATAAAAATGTCAAAAGGCCTTACCAAAAGAGGAAAGATAGGGTAAGTTGCAGAGTTTTGATCAGTGGAACAGTAGCCAGCGTCCATTGTAATCTGTTCGTCTGTTCTAGTGCACATAAACAACAAAACTAAACAAATTACTTTAATAGTTCGACAGTAAAGGATAAATCGAAAATACGATATATAATTTTAAAATCTGCTAACTTATTTACATAAAAAAGGACTTCCATACGCATAACTCAGAGAAATTGATTAACGACGATGAATAAAAACTCGATAAACGAACGAATTATAACACCAAAAATACAGCGCAAAATTAAGCTAAAAACTATTGATCAGTAAGCTTATTTTCAGCTACCAGAAGCATCAAATTACTCGTTCTCCATAAAAGCGGTACTGGAAAAAGGGGCAAAAAAGGAGCAAGAAGAGAAAAGGAAATAGACCTGAAAATGGCGGTTTTTGCAAGTGTTGAAAGTCCAGGAACAGACGGAGATGAACCAAATTAGCGTCAAAATGAAATAGAGAGGAGGAAGCGACCGATACTCTTCGTCTATTCTACTGGAATCAGATGAAATTTCCATTGTGTGTTCTCTCAGCTAATTTTCATTCTCAACGTCAGGCAATGATTTTTCTATTTATACGCACGCACGTTCTCCATTTTAATTTTCTTCTTTTTCTTTTAATAAAAAAATCAACTACCATTCTGGTGGTAAAATTAGCAATAATCCGTTCAAGTTTAAACCTATTATTGACCTGCTCATCTATTATCATTTCATTCCAAACTTATTTAATTCAATTAAAATTTGGATTGATATCTAATTCAAATTGTAATAAAAAATCATATCAAAATAATTTTAAAAAGATATTTGTTTATTTGATTATCATATATATAGTCATATAAAAAAAATTATAAGATATTATTAGATGATTATAAAAAAAACTACTAAAAATTGGATATGTTGATTTTTATCCCATTTCGACACCTCGTAGCTCATTTGTCCCTTCTAATTCTATTTCCCTATTCAACTCTTCTAGTCACAATAAAAGTTGAGAAAAATGGCTTTATTTTTACATTTCCAAATCTTTTGATCGCAATATTTTAGAACATGATTAACAATTCAAATGGATAACATTGGAAAAGAACATAAAAAAACATTTTATAACTCACTTAATATTTACTTAATTAAATATGTTGTATAGTTCATAATTTCCGCTTATTATTTAGTTCAAAAATTAATTGCATGTGTCGAATAAATCAAATAAGGTAAGAATATTTTCCTACGAACGACTCAAGCTAAAGTTAATTATTGCTCTTATACCATTCATATGGATTATTGCTCTAGTATTGAGCACTAGAGATTGATTTATTCATTTCAAAGCCTAAGGTAATATTGGGCGCATCATTTCTAGTCCAACTTTATCAGTTTTATAACTTATGCGACTTTGCAATATATATATATATATGAGAGAGAGACATCTCTAAGTTCATATTATTTGTCTTTTTTGTATTTTTATACATCTTTTGAAAAATAAATGTGTAACGTTTTTAATATTTGCCTAAATATATCTTTTATCTCTCCTAAAATGTTGTGCTTAATTAACTTCACAATTTGAAAAACAAAATAAAGAAAAAACAATTCAGAAAGCGATGTTTCTAGTGAAGGAAGGATGAGTAAAACATAAGAACCCGCCCTTAGAAGGGAACAACAGGTGGAAACAACGACTAATACTCCGTAGGCTGAGGAACAAGGATTCATTAACTGTAAATCTGGCAATTCCTACCAAGGTGCTGGGTCAGAGCGGATTCCCTTGCTTTAGGACAGAAATAGCGAAATGGTTAGGGGGCTTAGAAAGAGGTGTCGAATACGACCACTCAGGAAAAATCCGATCATTTCTTATTTTTCTAAAACGTCAAATATTTGAAAAATAAATATCTTAACAAAACAACTACTATACAAAACTCATGAGATAGCTACACAAGTAAAGAGAAAATTAATGGGTGGAATAAAGTAGTTGAAAGTGCATGATGATGTTATGATGCAACCAAACCATTTTTCTCCTTATTAAACAGACGTGCTAAGTTGCTAAAACTTCGTGCTATTATCTAACCGAAACATTCAAACAGAATATATGTGACACGCATTCATAAAGACCCAAAGAAAAAAAACAGAAAATATTGATCAACCACTATAACAATGTTTATTCTAATTAATTAAAGATTATATTCCTCATGAAATATATTTTTAGCTCTTTTATTATAAAATAACTTTTATAATATTATAATTTATTAATGGATTTTTAATAAAATATGGTTAGAGAATTTATTTAGGGGTATGAGGATATGGAGGAAGATATCAATTGATCAACAACTTGCAAACTTTTGGGGAAATTAAGGGGCGACTAAGCAACTCCTTCAAATTTTAATAAAAGGTTTAACTTACGTAGTTATGCAGCAAAATTATCTCAACTATATTAGTTGAACAAACACACTTTAGTCCATCCCACTCCATTACCATATGTTGATGAGGTTAACAAAAATCGAAAATTAAAGGAAAAAACTTTCAAATGCTTTTAATTAAGGTGTCAAATAGACGGGTTAGACTGAAATTAGACATGTCAAAATGAACTGAATTAATGTATAAGTGAGTAATTGACCCGTCCAAAAGCTACTTGAGTGGAAATGACTTGGATTGAAATGGGCTAAAGCTGGGTCATAAGTCATAACTCAACCCATCTAATTCTTACTAAGTTAAATTTGTCAAATGGATGGGTTAGATTGAAATAATATGTTTGAGTACCTAAGATTATTTTTTTTAATATTATGACTATATATAACATATTAAATTAAATAAATATTGTTTGAAAAAATATTTAGACACAATTTCTCATGTATTAATTTAAATTGCATATCAACCTAATATTTAAAGTATAACTTACCTAAATCCCACTGTATAAGGAGTAAATTACATCTTATCCTTACTCTTTTCTAATTTACAAAAATCCCCTAAAATATGAGTTATCCGAATACAACCCAATATGCGTGATACATAACACTTGATACATTAAGTAATTGTTCTGTTACCATTAAAAAGGAAACAAATCATAAGCATTAATATGAAATCCACAAATCACATTGATGTTAATCTCTTCCAAGTCATAACAACTCAAACAATTCAAAATTCAAATTTTCTTCTCTCACTTCTCTCTCAAAATCGTCCCAAATTCAAAAAAAAATTGAAAAAATTATCTGGTAATGATGAATGTATTTATTTTGTTGAGACATTCAAGAATATGGGAAAACGATGTGAGTTATGAACGATACAAAAGTGATGGAATAGTTGTTGGGCAAACAATTTCTTATATGAATCTCAAATCCGCCATTAGCAATGGAAGACAATTCAATGTCTTTTGTCGAAAGTAATACGAGATCTGCTTGATGTTTCATAGTCATCTCGCCTAGATTCAAATTTCAAATTTCTTCAAGCAAATCATCCAATATTCTTTCAATTTTCATTCAAAATTTTCGCAAAATTGGAGAAGATACATCATGAATATCTCGATTTTACTAAGAAATTTAGAAATCATTTTTTTGAGATGGACAAAATCCCAAATCGTCCAAAATCCTTTCAATTTTGATTCAAATTGGGCGAAAATTTGAATCGATACATTATGAATATTTCAATTTTGTTAAGACATTCAGAAATCCGAGAAAGTGAGGTGAGGTGTGAACGATACAGAAGTGATGAAATTATTGTTTGACAAAATATTTCTTTTGTGAATCTCAAATTAGCCTACCAGATACATTAGAGAAGTAAAGATTGCACGTAAAGTGTTTGGTTTTAAATCGATACATTACAGTTGGGTAGTTATTAAGTATCAGACGATACATGTAGTGTTAGTTTGTATGAATGTATCATTGCTAAAGAATGTGTATTTAGCAATAATTTGTATGAATGTATCATGACCTTTAATGTGTATAAGATACGTGTGATACATATTAGTCATTAATATGTATCAGATACATATGGTATTAATTCGAATGTATAATTTTTTATCAATAAAATGGGCATGATACAAAAATAACAAACTGTTAAAAATGATACAAAAATAACAAACATTAACACATGATACAAAAAATAATAAACAGTAATCCATTATACAAAAAATGCCCCACAGTTAAACATGATACAAAAATTGTCCAACAGTTAAACATGATACCATACGTATCAATAATTTTTTAAGATGAAAAAAAATAAAAAAATTGAAGTGATGGAAAGAGATCTACCTCTTGAATAACTTGATCAATAATTTTTTAAGATGAAAAAAAATAAAAAAAATTGAAGTGATGGAAAGAGATCTACCTCTTGAATAACTTGAAATCATTAATTGAAAAGAGAAAAAATTTGAAATTCAAAAATGGATTAATGGAGGTAACTGTGGAGATATTTGTGGCGTGAAAAAAGGAAGGAAAATCTTGGGTATGGATTTCAAATTGATGTATCCGGAAAAGGGGATGATAGGAGCAAAAGAAGGGATTTTTGATATTCTTTGAAACGGTACGGAAAATAAGAAAATATGCTAAAAAAGAGTGTGTAGTTAGGTAATTTTTCCATATTTAAATGGGCAAAATTGGGCAAAGATAAAATGAACTGATCTAATAAAATAACTGGATTATTAACCCCCAAACAATAAATAAAGGTTGATTTTACCAGCGGTAATGATTAGGATTAAAAAAACAATGTTGTATGTACTACCTTTTCCCTTTTCGGTGAGACAAATAGCCCTCAATGGTTGCATATTGAATAATTTGGATCTTGATAATTTATTCAGGTTCCCATAGTTTTTCGTACTACTGAACATACATATTTAACTTGGATATTGCTAATATATTCAAATTGACAATATATTGAATTTTAGATGTCAAATTATATTTATTTATTATAACAAATAACATGCCTTATTTTCAAGATTATAAATATTCTCTCAAATTAAATTGGGTACTCAGAAACAAATAATATGCTACGACAGCTTCTAAAACTGCGGAGTACTTTTAATCAGCTAATCGAAAATTGTGTTGGGAAGCAATCTGAATATATATGGATTAGTAAACCTAAGGCCTTAGAAAATTATGAAAACATAACATAACCCATTTTATAGGCCTATTTGCCTCGGCCCAATTCTAATCAGCCTCTAAGCAAAAGTGTCTTATGGCCGTGTATTGTCTGGTAAACAAATTTTTGTACGTATATTGTTAATAAATCATCGACTTTATCTACTTATAAATTCTTATTCTACTTATTTTTAAATTGTTCTAACTTATGTTGGATTGGGAAGATTATTTTTTATTGTTCACAAAAATTAAACGACAAATAATTTTTTGATTTTACAAAATTCTGAAACCTTTTACCCGTTTTTTGATGATTAGAATTCACAATCTTAAGATTTATCCACTTATTCAAAATTGGACAGGACAGGTGACTGGAGCCATAAGATTCTTATAGGGTTTAATAGAGTGAGTAATATTTTTGACAGGCATTAGGATTTAGGGATATAGAGGCCAGTTGTAGTACACTCGAGGCAAATTGTCGTTTTATGGTGAAGTGGCATTTGATTAAAAAAATAGTAATTATGTACACTGGCTAATGCTTTTTTTTTTTTTTTTTGGTACTTAAAGAGAATACTAGTACAAGTATATATTATTAAAAATAGAGAATTTTTTACCAAACTAAGCCATTATTTAAAGCAATTCACCAAACTAATACATTTTTTAAATTTTTTACAAAACTAGTATAAACGTATTTCACAGTAACGTTTTAGGGTATAATTTATTTTTAAAAATCTTTGCCATGTGCTGACGGCGTTAAGTTGAGAAACGTTAACGTTTTATAATACGTTACCGTGAGTAACGTTTTACACCTAAAACGTTACTCACAGTAATGTGTCTTAAGAATCCAACCATGGGACGTCGAATCCTGCAAATTTAGAATCGAATCCTGCAAATTATATATACTAATAATTTGTATTCTAAAAGGTTATTTCTTCGATTAATAGGAGATAATTTGTATATACTGATTAAAAAAATTATCTTATAAAATTATTACACTAAAATTCATAAAAATATAGATTTGTTGTTTTACCTGCAAATTATATATTCCCTCTATCCCAATTTATGTGACACATTTCGGATTTCGAGATTCAAACAAGTTTATGTTTGACTATAAATTTTTCATATATTTTAAAAATAATTTGAATTATTAATAATTGTGACTTATAGTATTTTTTACGTAGTTTACAAATATATAAATTTCATTTTAAAAAATTTGAAGATTCCATTAGCAAATTATCGGTCAAACTTAAATTGTTTGACTCTCGAAAAACGAAATGTGTCACATAAATTGGGACATATAGGGTATATTAATATATAATTTGTACTCTAAAACGTTATTTCTTCAATTACTGGTAGATAATTTGTGTATACTGATAAAGAAAATTATCTTATCAAATTATTACTCAAAAATTCATAACAATATAGATTTGTTTTACAAATTATAGCTATATTTGCAGGATTCGATTCTAAATATGTAGAATTCGATGTTACATGATTTGATTCTTAAGAAACGTTACTGTGAGTAACGTTTTAGGTGTAAAACGTGACTCAAAGTAACGTATTATAAAACGTTACTATGAGTAACGTTTTCAGCTTAAAACGTTACTCATAATAACGTTTCTCACTTAACGCCGTCAGAAAACAGTTGATTTTAAAAATAAAAAAAATACCCTAAAAACGTTGCTGTGAAATACGTTTATACTAGTTTTATAAAAAAAAATTAAAATGTATTATTTTGGTGAATTGCTTTAAATAATGACTTAGTTTGGTTAAAAATTCAAAAATAGAACATAATGGAGAAATAGGGGAAACACAAATGGGGACATTGAGATTTTTATGGATTTGGAATGGGACTTAAACACAAATGGGGACATTGAGATTTTTATGGATTTGGAATGGGACTTAGAGCCCGTTTGGATGAGATTTAAAGTTGGTTAAACTAACTTTTAAATCAGTTTTTTTGACTTATTAGAGTGTTAGACAATTAAAGAATAACATAAAATAAATCAAAAGTAACTTAAAATAAGATAAAAGTTAAAAGTAGGGTGCCCCCTGCTTATTTTTTTTAACTTATAAATCATTCTACTTTGACCAAGTATATTACTTTTTTACCTTTAATTCTTTTATAATGTTAACAACTTTAAGGATATTTCAGATATTTTGATTTAAAAAAAAGTGACTTTCAACACTTTTTTGCCAAACACATCACAAACGCATAACTACTTATTTTTAAAATAACTTTAAAGTAACTTTTTAAAAGTTATTTATTTTAAGTCAATCCAAACGAGCTCTTAGTTTATTGGGTAGCGTATGTTATGGACTTGTGAGTTTATTTTCTACTTGATGGTCCTGCTGGTGCAAGATGTATATTAACTTGGCATACATGTTGAACAAGTATTCTTAGAGCTTCTTTTTTTTTTTGTGTAGCGCAAAATAGTTTCATGTAAACAATTAAAAAATAAAATAGTTTCATGTATATATACTACGTCAATTCTTTTGATTAGTTATTGTTCAAGTCGATCTTTTCTTTGGTACTTCACCTAGTATGTAGTTTCAAATCTTTTCTTTCGACTAGATGAGTTTATGTCATTAAAATGGGTGAGAAAGACCTCTAATCAGTAAACTTACAATATTCAGATATATTTTCTTCTCTTTTAGTAATTTGGAAATGAATTTCAAATAGCATGACGATAAACATTGTCATTATAATGTACGTTCGTTACGCCAATTTAGTTTGACTTACCGTTTTAATTTGAATTTATTAAAAATGTGACTTGTTTGAAAGTCCTAGTATACAAGTCTTGTTAATATCTCGTGATCTTATTTGTATTATTTTTTATATCTTCATCATTCTCGAATCTTTAGAAATAGTCACACACCAAAACACAATCCATGTATATAGTAGTGATTAATTATTTACATCCTTTAATTTCGTGAAAGTCAACAGACTCAAAACAGACTTCAAAACTATACTAAAAAATTGCTATAAATTGATATTTGTTATAAATTCATTCATTGAATTAGTGGATTGTCCATATTCTCAATACATGAACTACTTATATTCATGTATGTGCATTTCCTAAGTTCTATGAACCATTTGAATAAAAATGTATCTATTTATTATGACACTTAATATGGTGACTTTTGGGGTGATTTCTCAACAACTATAAATAGGATTGTTCATTCACCATTGTTAGACATACACAGAGATGAGAGACTTGAATAAGAAAATTTTCTCTTCCATCTATACTTCTTGTCTTCTTCTTATTATATTATATTATATTATTCTGAGCTTTCTTTTACAATATGTTATCAGCACGAGACTCTAGCCAATTGAGATTGAGTTTTTCTTTAGCTCATGTTTTGGTTGATCTCGTTATGAGAATCGAGAAGGGAAAATGATAACTACTACAATCAAGGTATTATATGCATAAAATCAGGTATGTATTTTCTAAAAAAATTTTATGATTTAGAATACAATAGTGTTTGGTCACTAACATTGACCAGGAACCAAAGACATATACTACTACTGGTTGAATATTCTCTGCTCCACAAAGTTCCTTAATTAATGGAAGAAGGTATAGAGTTTTGGTAGCATGAGTTTGAGTATTATATTTTAAAAATTTTATTTCAATATTTTGAAAGACTCAAAGGGTGAATCATGTTGTACTTTGGTCTATTATACCGTTGGTTGAGGGTAAGACATTAGGTTAAAGTCCGGATGCACTTTAATGAAAAATGTTTGAGGGTAAGACGGTAGATTCAAGTTCTAACCAAGAGAGTAAGACATCAATTTGAGTTTTGATGCACCATGATGATAAGGATTGGGTTCAAGTCCCATAGAATTATAACCTAACACGCCTTATATGGGTAAGACATTGAGTTTGAGTTTCAATGCACCATAGTGATGATATAATGATGACTAAGGCTTTGATGAAAAGTCATGAAATTTGTCCCATTGAATTTGCTCCATTCCTTGATGCGAATGTGGTAGCGGTACATGATAAATTTGAAATCCGCCCAATTGCTCTATTCTATCATATGAATGTGGTAGCAGTGAATAATAAGTCTGAAGGATGACAAGTGATTGAATGTATGAATAAGGGCGTTGAGGGACAAAATTATAATAGTGATTATTGAGGTAATTATAAAAGGAAGAACACTATGAGTTCTCCAAATAGTCCTTCAAAATGTGAAGGTAATTTTTATCATCATAATGGTATGAAAGGTCATGATTGGACCTATGGTCGCTATGCGACCTAATAATTTGATAAATTTATAAAAATCCTCCATCAAAAGAAAGAAATATAAAGTGGTGGTACACTTGATCTTTCAGGGTGATGTTGAGGTGGGTCATGCAAAAATGATAAATTTTAAAGGCATGACAATGTGCTTATAATGCAAATTTATAAAGCACATATAAATAATTAGTCCATTCCTTGAAGAGAATGTGACATGTGATAAGCATCGTGAATGCTCGACCATTCTGAAAGAGAATGGGTCAAGATATGATAAAATCATTATGGGTGGATATGTGCCACAACTCACCTCTACGGGAGGTTTGGGAAAAATAAATATTAATTGGCATGACCGGTTGGCCATTCCAGTTCCAATGTGATGCAAAAGTAATTGAGAATTCACGTGACTTTATGATGAAGAAATAAAAGATTCTTCAAGAATTCTCTTGTGTTGCTTGTTCTCATGATAAAATGATCACTGTATCATTATACCAGCTAAGGTTGAGATTATACTCCCTGAGGTTTTGGAACATATAAAAAGGTGAATATGAGTCCGTTCACCTGCCATGTGGACCGTTTGCAACTATATGAGAGTTGCATCCATGGGATGGTCACGTGTGCTTTGTTATCAACTTACAAATTGGTTTTTGTAAGGTTGTTTGCTCGAATTGTTAAATTAAGAGCATAGTTCCAAACTATGAAATTATGTTGATAATGCTAGTTAGTTTAGCATAAATTGTATGCCTCCAATTATAGCTAAACCATGGGTATGAGAACCAAACTCCCAAATAAAATTTGGTATGAGATGAATTTGTTTAACATGTAGCAACACATGTATGCATCAAGCCAACAAGGTTTCCTCATCATAATTGGTTCAGGGTCAGGAACCAAGTTATTTCCATTCTAAAGTTTGAATGTGTGATATCAGATTTAATTGCTCCACCACGCACAAAGATGGATCCCCAAATGAGGTTGGGGTGAATGTTAAATTTTCTAACATTAGGGGGAGAGATGATTGACATCTGAAAATTATGAGATGAATTATCTAGATCCTCGTTAAAAAAAGTGAACTTGAAGTTCAAAAGATAATTCATTTGCATAATGATGCAAATTAATTGCCAGATAAATTTGCTGACCCTATGTTATAATTCAGCTGCAAATGATCCAGTGAGAAGTCCTTGAAGGACAGAGTCTATGGTACGCTTGAAGCGTGATAGACCAATCGATTCCCAATGAAAAATTTCTTGAGGTAGGAGAGGAGCAAATGATCAAGATAGTCATAATAATGAGGCAAGTGCTTTAAAGAAGCACGATGACATAACACTTCATAAAACCTTGGCAAATGTTCAGGTACCTGAAATGATAAATATGAAGAGATCTCAATAAGTTATGTCATATTGGAATCGAGTCAAAAGACCGTCGACGGTATCTTTGATATGAAGTAACACTTAATGCTACAGATGATGACGAAGATCTTGAATTCAAAACTGTCATATAGTGTGGACAGATAAATGATTGGCCAAATGAAATGCACAATTCAAGTATATTATATTTCACTTAGAAAAGTGATTTTTTGGACTTATAGTCCATGGATCAATATATAATGTTAGTGGGGTACAAATGAATAATTGTGCGAAAGTATAACCGTAAGATATAAAGTACGGTGTGTGCCTCGGGGGCATAAAAGGTTTTCGTAAAAATCCTGACATTATTAAATGGAGATATACTCTCATGTGGTGGATGCAATGAAGTTTATTTCAGTCTGACAATAGATGAAATGCTTGAATATGTGTAATGAATGATTGTCATGTCTAGCTAGGCGATGAAGGTTATATGAAATTCCTTGAGAGATTTAAAAGGTGTTGAAGCAATTCCATTGAGTACCCAAATGATTGTGAGATTGCTTAACATAAAGGAAGATCGATCTAATGAAAATGATTGAAAAATATCATGTATTAGTGCAATTGGTGCACATACAGATTATTGATTATGCAGATGCCGGGAACTGTGTGATTTTTCTTTGAAAAGAAATATTACAGCCACCATGTATGAAAATAATGTTGCATGTATACCTCGATTGAAGGAAGGATACATCAAAGGAGACTGGACAAAGTACTTTTCATCAAGGTTCTTCTTCACATGTGATCTTCAACAAAATGGTGAGTTACAAGTTCAACGGATCTCTTCAAGTGATGATCTTGCAGAATTTTTATTAAGGCGTTGCCAATGTCAATATTTGAGAAGATGAAATATGAGATTGAAATGCATTATCTCCGGGATATCATGTAAAGCTTTCATCAGGGGAGTGAAATACGCGTTGTACTCTTTTCCTTAATCATGGTTTTGTCCCAATTGGATTTTCCTGGTAAGGTTTTTAATGAGGCAGCATTCAAGGCGTATTATGAGATGTGTGTACTCTTTTTCCTTCACTAGGCTTTTTTCCATCGGGTTTTTCCTAGTAAGGTTTTAACGAGGCACATTATCTATGGACATTAAAGGGGGAGTGTTATAAATTCATTCATTGAATTAGTGGATTGTCCATATTCTCAATACATGAACTACTTATATTCATCTATGTGTATTTCCTAAGTTCTATGAACCATTTGGATAAAAATGTATCTATTTATTATGACACTTAATATGGTGACTTTTGGGGTGATTTCTCAACAGCTATAAATAGAGTTGTTCATTCACCATTGTAAGACATACACAGAGATGAGAGACTTGAAGATACTTGAATAAGATGATCTCTACATTCTACTCCCCATATCTTTTGTCTATATTATTTGTAGTATATTGCTTATATTTTACAACAATATTCTTTACATATCAATATGATAAAAATATATATTTTAAAATGTTGATAAAATTCATATAATTTGACTTTCAAAAAGTAAAACATGACAAGTATTTTGAAACGAATATTGGAGTATGTTATCAAAAGTTAAAATTAATTGACAATTAAGTAAATACTAGAAGATTACATAAGAGTTCGGCTGAATCCAATATAGCTTCAATTCAAATAAAGTTATTAACATCTAATATAACTATCTTAAAATATAAAATCTATTTAAGTTAAAAAAAATTGTTTTCATTTTTTATTATAGAACAAAAGGCTGTTGTAATTTTTTTCATTCTTTGTTCAGGAAATGGTCAAAAAGGGTGCCAACTTTGCCGCTATCTGTACAGTAACTAATTTGATTTTATTCTCTGTTCCAGGAGAGAAGGAAAACATATCACGAGCTAGAAATATGGATATTGTAGATATGGTCAGAATTATTTAAAATAATATTTTTTTGAAGTTTGAACACGTATAGTAACGGACAAATTTATAAGAACATTGTACAGCTTCCAACGGACACATTAATGAAAGATACGTGTATGACTATGAATGAAGTATTTGTTTTATGAAACTAACAGTAAATTTACTTGTAACGTATATGCTTGAAAAAAGAAGAACAAAAAATCTATTGCTAGTGTGGGGGACATTTTTTCTTTTGGCTTTTGGTACACAGAATATATTGTTGGGAACCTTTTTGTTCAATAGATAGCTGACCCATTCTTCGTATTACATTTAAAAAGAATTACAAATATTAGAAATTTACTTCACGGCCTTATGAAAAAAATAATATGTTAATTACAAAATAATAATAATAATAATAAAATAATGAAAAAATGAAATAGAGTTGGAAAACACTATTCACACTCTCTATATATGGAGAATAAAGAGTGAAATAGAGGATGGTAGGAGAGTCCATTCTCTATTTTACTTTCCAACTACAGAGAAAGAGAGTAAAATAGAGGTGGATTTGAGATGGTCTAAGAAAGTAGTCATAAGGAAATTCTAGGTTCATTACGGAGAAAGTTTTGAACTCATTAATCGTGAGTTGTAAATACAAATTGAATTAGACATAAAAAGGTTAATTATCTCTTGTTTTATCAAACTAAACAAATATTATCGGATAATTATTTTTAATATAGTGAACAAGTTAAGATGAATGGAGGGAGTAATAAAGTAGTAAATTTATTTTATTATATTAAAATAATTGAACTTACCTAAATTTTAGTGATTTTATTACGCCATTAAGGTGGATAAAATCTAGTGACTCATTGAATGGGAAGCTTCTCCATTAAAAGTTTCTCCATTTTCAATAAATTCAACCCCTTTTTTATTTCTCACCTGATATAATATTTGGATCCAATTGAATTTGAATTTGCACATTACAAAGCTCATTTTCAAAGATAATCCTCAACATTTTTCTTCTCATTTCTAAAAATTCTAACTTGAAATTTTTAATTAAAAATGAAGATATCCCAACCAATATACTCGCAATCTTGTACTATAATTTTGTATTGTGTATTGGTACGTTGGTTAGTATTATAGTGGTTTTGTACTGTTAAGAGTGGGAAACAAATTTCTACTGCACATCACATCAGTATTGAAGTAAATTCGTCGTTTTTTTTTGGCTATAAAAGCGCCCGCTCCCACTACCGCTCCCACTCCCACTCCCATCAATACTCAACGGGCACTTCCAAAATTTTGTCCCTTCTTTCATTATTCATCTTTTTCTAGCAATTTTCTTACTCTCAACACACGCTTGAGTATCTCTCTCATTCAACAATATATAATATGGACTCTTTTTTGTCATTCAATATATAAATCACTTCCCCACTCAAAAAGGAAAAAAAAATAATACTACAAAACACTCTATTCATTGCATTAACCGACTTATATAAAGAGCTCACGGGATTACTGTTTCTGTGTAACCATTAATGGCGGAAGTTGAAGTACAAATTTCAGAAACAGAGAGCACTAATACTACTTCCTCTGTTTCTTCTTCTTCCTCTTCATTGTCCTCTGATTCCATGCGCAAATCGGTTTTTGATTCGTTAAACAAATTACCGGAACAGAAGAAACGGCCAACGAAGCGAACAAAGAAACAGAGGGCTATTACTAAGAGTGAGAGTGGACATCAAATTTACAGAGGAGTTAGGATGAGAAGTTGGGGAAAATGGGTATCTGAAATTCGTGAACCGAGGAAGAAATCACGTATTTGGCTCGGTACTTATCCTACGGCAGAAATGGCCGCTAGGGCACATGACGTGGCAGCAGTGAGTATAAAAGGAAAATCCGCCATTCTTAATTTCCCTCATCTAATCGACTCGTTGCCTCGTCCATTGTCAAATTCACCCAGAGATGTTCAAGCTGCTGCTGCTAAAGCAGCTTCAATGAGGGACCCACCTTCTTCATCCTCATCTTTTTCGTCCTCGTCCTCAACAACAATATCAACGGGATCTGAAGAGCTTTGTGAGATTATTGAGCTGCCTAATTTAGAGGAAAGTGATGATCCAAAAACTGAGTTGAGGCTGAGTGACTCGGTTGAAGGACTGTTGTACTCTCCATGGTGGGCAGATCATAGTACAGATTTTTGTGGTTATTTTCTGGAGCAGTCTGCAGCTGGCGCTGGGGAAAGTTTAATTTCTTGCAGCTTTGAGACACTGAAATGGGCTTGTTAAAAGCTGATCATAATGGAGCTTTTAAGACTGAGAACTCTGGGCTTTGCTCTGTTTTTTTTTTATTATGGATATTTTGAATATCTAGTTACTATTTTAGTAAATATACTTAAATATCAGTTTAGTTGTCTATAAACATAAATTTATTTACTGTTTCTTATACATTTGAATATAGAAGAAATATGTTTAATATATATAATTACTGCTCCCTCCATCACAAATTTATGTGTAAATTTTGAAATTCAAATAAGTCTTTGATCATTAATTTTTTTATATATGTTTACATAGTTTTCAAATATATAAATTTTGTTTTAAAAAATTTATATATCCAAATTTACAATCAAAAATAGGTTGTTTGACTCCCACATATGAGATAGAGAGTACTTAAGTGCCAAGTGTTCTGGCCACAAGGTTCTTTTTTTTTCCAAGAAATTTTGGCTTTTTACTTTGATTATATGATTTGACTTAAATGAACTAAATTTTACTAACAAGAAGTTGACTAAATTACGTAATTTGGCAGATGTGAAGTTAAAAAAAAAAAGAAGATAATTAGCACACCATATAATCAAGGATCCCTGGAAATCAAAATATGATGATTATAAGTTAGGACATGCAAGCCACCTTTTATCCTCCTCATTTATCGAATCAGAATAAATATGTTATTGTTCCTCTTCATTTGTCGATTCATAATGGATATGTCGTCGTTATTTTGCCTAATGAAGCCTCAAATTCGACTTTTATCTTTAACAACTACAATGGTAGAGGTACAAACCACACTGGATAGGTAGAGACAGCAAATTTCTCCAAAAACAAAAGTATACTTCTTCCTTCTTATTATCTAAGTTTTGTTGGGTAAAATTATTAAGAGATAAAACTATTTAATCGATAAATAATTGATATGCATGCAAATTAACCTGAATAATACTTTTGAAAAAAGTGGATAGGGCCTCAAAAGAATAAGTCAATAAGATCATGAAAGATATAGTTAGAGAAAATTCTAAGACCTTCTTTATAATTGAGGTAAAAAAACATAGATGGTCAAATGTCACTTTCGGAGTTCAAATTGCAAGTCATTTTCTTGTTTTTATCCTTTGCGCACCATAGCCCATAGATTAGACAAAATGGATGACAACTTTTCTATTTTAATTTAATCACTTATGGAGAACTTTTTAATATAGCTTCTGCTTGTGGGTTTTGTTTTAAACAAATAGTGATTTGGTGGTAGTTCAAAATTTTCAATAACTTGATGAGATGATAAAAAAAAGTTCTTTAAGTGGGCAATCATTATGTACCCTTGGCCTTTAATATTTTCATCCACGTATTTGATTACAATTTTGTTTTCTTCTAAAATTACTAGTATTTGATTGAAGTCGACATTTTCTAATTTAGTTATTAGGATTATACTTGTTTCTTCCTAATTCGTGCATTTTCCTCCTTTTTGTCTTGTCGACACTTTAATAAATTTAATGACAATAATGCTAACATCCATTAATCTCCCAATTTCTTTCTTCCACTTTGTAATTATGTTTTTTACGCGCTTCAAATTATTCAAATTGTCCGATCAGTTGAGATAAATACCTCTTACTCGGGAGCGGATCTAAGGAAAGGATACTCATTCGAACCTCATAGTTAAAAAATTATATTGTAGATATGCGGTGATTCTTTTAATATACTTGAATACCCTAAATAAGAGATTAAAGGTTGATTTAGTGGTTTAGGAGTTCAAATTGACTCCTAACCATTTCATTTTACATTTTAAAAAAATTAGTTTTTGAATAATTTTAGTGAAAAATTCTGAATCCACCACTGTTCTAAGTAAATAAAGATTGTCAAGGTTGGTTCAATATTATCCTCATTGTGAAGAAGTCTTGTTTTTGTCCTGGACTTTTAACGGTTTAACAAAGCTTAATCTGAAGATATTTTTAAACTATAATGAAAAGTTGAGCGGTAAATTTATATCTTTTTTTTTTTTGAAAAAGTTAGATACGCATGAAATCTACTAATTTGATCTTAATGTTTTGTTAATAACAAGGGGAAATATAAGACGTTGTACTAACGATAAAATGAATGAATAATTTTCTATTTTTCAAAATGGATACATGACATTTTGAACATCTTCATTTGAAAGCCTTTATTGTTATTCAAAATAATTAAAAAAAAATAATGTTGACGTGTTAGTTTCCAAAAACAAAAAAGTCTTAGACGATAAGTGCTATGGTATTATAGCCGTTAATGATGAGATTAGCCTTAAGAGAAATAAGTTAGACAAAGAGATTCAAGTATAGAAAATCATATAATATAAGATTTATTCTCTTAATCAGTTCATTCAATTTTCAATCAATTAGTCATTCTCCAAACCAATTGCATGCAGTCTGCCAAATTAAAAGATTGATTTAACGTTTACGGAAAGGGATATCCAATAAATATCAGAAGTCCTTTTGAAAATGACAATCTATCTAATTCCTCGCAATTATTATTTAATTTTTTTTGAATATAACGATATAATCTCACAAATGTAATCTAAAAAAGATAATAGGTAAGCACGCAAATCTTATCTCTAATTTCTTGAAATAGAGAGACTATTTTTATAAACCTTCCGCATTTGAATTTTTTTTTTTAAAAAAAAAACTTGATGGAGATGCCATAAGCGTAGTCATATCCTTGACCAATGGATTATCTAACACCGTTGTCAACCTTACGTCATAATTAATCAATCCCAATTCTTATTTATTTATTTACTTACATTTTGTATTTATTTATTCGGACCCTTATTTATTTAATGCTAATTAAGAATCTTCCTCTGTAACAATCATACCTTTCAATTAATTCCGTAAATTGTATATATTGTAACAGTCAGTTTTTGTTAATTTGTGTTTTTGTCTCTTACTTTTAACACTACCTTCACCAAAATATTTATCAATCACTATTCTTTTAAACTTTTGTCCACATGCTTTGTGTCCTAAGACTCGTCCACTAATTAACTACTACCAATTAATAATTGATCTCTTAATAATTATGCTTTATTATTCTTTTGAAAAAAATAATTCAATTACATTAGCTAGATTATAATTTTTGGAATCCCCAAAAAAATTCGGAAAAAGCATGAATTGGGAATTAATCCCTAATCTCCCTTATGAGATACATCACCCGAAGCACCAATTCAACCACCTTTACTATTATGTAGACCATTTTCATTTTTCATCATCATATATTCATATTACAAGAAGATTTTGTGGCTTGGCCATGGATGTACTTTTCTTCATCGGAAGTCATACGTAGACTTTATCTTTTTTTTTAATCCTTTTTTGGTTAAACAAAAACAAAAGAATATTAATCAAAGCAAAATCCAATCACGTTTAATTCTCATTCCGCATGTTGATACGTACAAATTATTTCAACTAACCTTTTTTTCATTCGATCACCTCACCGGGGTATAATCGATACCTGGATTTTCAATTTCCTCACGTTTGGTTGGTCAAATTTTTGAAAAAACATGTTTTTTTTTTGTAAAAAAAAATCATGAAAACTGAAAGTGACTTTCTGAATAAAACTGTAGAAATAAGAAAAAATGATTTCTATAATTAGTAGCATGTGTGGTTTATATTATATATTTTTTTCAGCTCCTTTCTTTGTTTCTATCATGTCAAAGAGAAGAATGTACGATAATAGTGCAAGGAATATGAAGTATTTTAGGCCAAAATATTGGTCGTACTAATCACAAAGACCACCTCAATCTTATGCCAAAAAGAGATTGAAACAAAATGCTCCATAAAAGAAAGGACAAAAAACAGTCGATAACAAATTATGCACTCTCAATGTTTCATTTTTTTTCTTCTTTTGGTATTCTTCAACACTTCTGGCACTTGATGTTATGCTCATAGTATAAAAATAGGAGGAAATGGTTAAATTTAACCCTGTATCTTCTAAAGTAGTTTATATTTTCTCCCCGAGCTTTAATCTAGTGGTAAAAGCACAACACGTAGCCAGTGGACTTGCCTGCAGTAATGTAGTTTTTACAGTGAAAGGGTTTGAGGGAAGAAATATGCAGTCCTCCTTGGTGAGATGTGTCTGAAGATGAAGGCTTGGAGTTGGTTCATTATTTTCTTTTGCTTACTAGTCTTCAATTTACTTAATGCCACATCATCTCATTGAACTCCGACTTGAACTGTGAACTAATGTCCCAGTATGAAAAAATATAACGAAAGACAAATATAAATTATTTTTGATAATACAACGAGAAATTCAGAGTGTGTCCTACCGTCCTTGTCTTTATCTTTAAAGCCGCTAACTACGGCATATGGTGGCATAACAAGAAAGTCACTGTCTTTTACGACATTTATAAAAAAAAAGAAAAAAAAGAAGAAGCTATTTATCAAATAACAGCATCCAAAATGAAGACAGCCAATTCAATTAACTGAGAAAAGTCATTAAAAAAAAAAAAAAAACTTGCACATTATCTGAATAGGTAACAGTATCCCTATGATTTGTCGTAATCCCAGTAAAAATTAAGAGTAAGATAGGCTAGTCAAATCATGACAGAGGACAAACAAAACCAGAGCACATAGTACGGCAGAACATCCTTTTATCCAAAGTTCTATGTATCCCTATTTGCACCAAACTATTGGTGAGCTGTTATCATCATACCAAAGATTGGTGCCTTCTTTTGGTATTTCTTATGGGTTATTTATACAAATTATAACATATCCTACAGATAGCTTGCACAACACTACAGACAATTTGCTTGTGAGACATGGATAAGATTTCTTGTCAACAGTACACTATATAACATAAAAGGAAACTTAAGTCAGGTAGGGGTAACCACCCTTTTCAAATTTTCTATTTGTGACCAAGTGTTAGTTGATCGAGATAGATGTGTGAGCAGACTAGAAGAGAAAATATTAAGAATGAAGATATCTAAGACAAGGTGAGAGTAGTCTCATGGTGGACAAGATGAAGGAGACGAGAATGGTTCAAGCATGTCAAGACGAAATGCATAAATGCCTCAATGAGGAGATGTGAGAGACTGATTGCTATGGGTATGAGGAGGTAAAAGAAGACCAGAAAAGTATGGGGGAGATTCATTGACTGGTTTTACTATCACCGAAGATATGATCCTAAACAGAAAGATATTACAATCGAAAATAAGGGTAGAAGGATAGTAGATAGTCAAATATTGTCTAATTTCCCTTATCAATATTGTTATTATTAGTCTCATCCTATCTTATTCTTCAATTTTATTAATATCAGGTGTTTTCTAGGCTTTGATTATTGTATTATTAGTTGTTGCTAGTGTTAACCTTTTCCATTGTTTTATGCAGAGCTTCTTCACTACTATATTTCCTTTACATACTTGACTTTTGATATGCTTTACTTGTGTATTGCAACCAACTTCTCCGCCTTCACAAGGTAGGAATAAGACTGCATACACACCATCCTCACTAGGCCCCACTTGTGTGACTACACTGGACCGGGTATGTTGTAGTGGTGTGATGTTGTAACTAGTACTATGCTATTTTCTCAATATATGGTATATGCAATGATTTATTGAACATGACTTTAAACCTTATAAGCTAAAAGCAGTAACATTGGATTAGAATTTTTTGCTGGTAACTTTTACTAGTATCGACTACTTGGACCGTCACCAGCATAAAAAGGACAATTTTTTATCTATTATCAAGCAAATAATTTTCACTAGAAAAAAAAAAAAAAGAGGAACAAATTTGAGAAATATTGTTGCTTTAATTTTACCATTTCAATCACTGCAAAAATGCAAACTACACCATTTGGGCTCACTCATGCAAAGCCTACCCTCATAAAATTTCAACTTGGAACAATAAGAAAAACACTGGCTATTCGTAAATGTGAACTCATCAACTAGTTAACTCTATGTTGCTAATTAATTCCTATTATTCGTAATTTACCAGCATTGGACTTCAGCATACCAGCTCTCAGTATGTCCTCAATCCCTTCTTAAACAGTCTAGGGTCCATAACCTATTTAACATCAAATAAAAGAAATTATTAGTTCAAAAAACTCGCTCATTCAAATGCATCTAAGGTTGTCTATATGGTTGGCCTCTATGTTATAATACCTGAATTGTCCATTGGGCTCCCAGCAACTGCAGGTTCAGGCACCTTGATCTCAGTGACCACAGCATCTGATGTCAAAAAGGTCCTTGCAACTGAAGCTGCATGCTCCAAGCAACATCTTACCACCTAATTTCCACAAAACATGCAGCCCTTAGCTTTCATATAGAAAACACAATGAGAAGCAACATGAAAACAGCGAGAGCAAAACCTTTAGGATTGAAAATAAGCATTCCCTGGAAGTCATTTATTGATGAATCACAAAAACGAGGAGAAAAAGAACAGATATTTGAATTCTCACAACACAACCCATATTAAAATTTTTAATATAGAGAAAGTATCTCCTAGATGCTATTTACTGCAGAATTACAAAAACAAGAAGGAAAAAGAGTAGAGATTTAATTGCCGATCACTGGTCCTCCACCAACTCTTGGTACTTTTGTGAAGTCCAAATATGAAGAAATGAAAAATGAAATGTCAAAACTTTCAATGTGTTATAATTGAAACACACAGTTAATACAATCAGATTTGTCAGGTATGTGCCTAACAACAATAAAAGATCAGATATGTATGGTTTAAAGTAACAAATATTGATTTTGACAACAAGGGGGCCATCCTTTAATTAGTTCATAAAGTAGAGATCAATTTCTAAGAAGACTGGAAGGAGACCTTATTGGCAGAGAATTACAACATGTTTAGTTCTACGATTACTAAGAAAATAGGATGAAATGTTTATGGACAAGACTTTGAGAATACAGCACAACAATTGATGGGTGTAATTTTCTTTTTGATAAGTGATGGCTAAACCCTTGTACTCTAAAGATATAACTTGGGCCTAACTCAACCCTAAAAGCTAGCTCATGAGGGGAGTATTGCCCAAATCTATATAAGTAAATCATTAGTACATTCCCCAACCAATGTGGGAAATCTAACCCACTATAACATGCATATTGTTGAAATTATCTACACATCTCTTCAGCATTTTGTTTCCCTTAAGACTTCGAGATACTTACTTTTGTAGGATCAATTATACCAGCAGCCATTAAATCTTCATAGTTTCCGGTGGCCGCGTTATAACCATAGTTTGGATTGTCATTGGACAACACCTGAGAATGATAGTAAAACCAGTCAATGAATCTTTGAACTCTCATACGATGCGATATAAACAGTAAGTCCATTTCAATCTTGTTATACCTTCTCAATCACAACACTTCCATTAACACCAGCATTCTTGGCTATTAACTTCATAGGGTAGCGCAAAGCTCTCTTGACAATATCAGCTCCAATCTGCAGTATTCATGAAAACTGAATAAGTGCCATCCGCCTTCAGAAAACACTCAATGAACATAAAAAAAGTAATATAACCTTTTGTTCATCATTATCAAGAGTTCCTTTAATGTCTTCAACTTTGGCAGCAAGCCGCAATAAGGTGCATCCACCGCCAACTACAATGCCTTCGTCAACAGCTGCCTATGGTTACCAAAGATCAATTTCATTAAAACTGTAAGATTATAGTGGTTGGCAAATTCAAATTGAAAGAATGGCCATAATTGGAAAGACACTTGAACGAACCTTCGTCGCATTGAGTGCATCCTCTACTCTCAATTTCTTTTCTTTGAGTTCTGTTTCAGTTTGTGCACCAACCTGATATTTCATAATCCCAAATTACAGCAAAAAGAGTATACTTCGAATTATAACAACGAAAAAGATATTATCCTAAAATAAGTGGATCATCAACTGACCTGAATAACTGCAACGCCCCCAGAGAGTTTTGCAATTCTCTCATTCAATTTTTCCTTCTCGTAGTCTTGTTCAGCTTCCTGCATGGACAGCACAACATCGTTTTGTGATTAGTGCAATTAATTGACCCCCACATGAGAAAATATAAGACAAAGTTCTACCTCAAGAAGTCTTTTAATTTGCGCAACTCTTTTGCTTACTGCATCCTGTGTACTACCATCACCAACAATTGTCGTTGAATCCTTTGATAAAACCACCTTGGCAGCATTCCCTAAGACCTCACTTCCAGCCTGGTCCAGGTATAAACCAACCTCCTCTCGAATGACAGTACCTGAGTGCATATTGCAGAAATAAACTTACTTTACATGTAAACATAGCTTTCGTTGAACAGTGAGATCACTTCATTATGGACAAACCTCCAGTAAGGATAGCAATATCGTCAAGATATTGGCTTTTTCGATCTCCAAAACCAGGAGCTTTGAGAGCAGCAATTTTCAATGCTCCTCTTAATTTGTTCACAACCAGTGTGGCTAGAGCTTCCTGCTCTATGTCTTCAGCGATTACCAATATTGGGTATCCACTCTTGATTGCTTCTTCCAAAACATTGACTAAATCCCTTGCATTTGTTATCTTCTTGTCTACCAGAAGCAGCTGAATTTTTTGAAAACTAGTTGTCAGAACCACATTCTTTCGCATATCCAGGAAGAATTTTTTAAAGACAGAATGCAAGACAAAATGTCATGGTACATCATACCTTGCAGTTTTCATATTCAGCTACCATCTTCTCATTGTCTGTAACAAAGTATGGAGAGATATAGCCACGGTCAAATTGCATGCCTTCCACAACAAATAAGTTGTTCTCAGAACCCCGCCCTTCCTCAAGAGTCACTACACCTTTCCTACCCACTTTACTCAAGGCTTCTGCTATCATATTTCCTACTTCATAGTCGTTTCCTGCACTAACCGCAGCTACATCTGCTAGTTCACTGTCCTCGACCTAAAAAGTTATCAGCAACTTTAAAGAATAATAATAGTTGTTCCAAACAAAGTAAAGTTTTGAAAAGTTGAAGCAGTTGTACTGAATCATCAGTAAAATTTAACAAAGAATTTAGTAATTTTCACCTCTTTTGACATATCTTTTAGCTCAGAAACCAGGGCTTTGGTGGTCTTGTCGATGCCCCTGGCAATCTGTATAGGGTTTGCACCAGCTGCAACAACCTGAATAACCAGCATTAACGAAGCTATATCAATACCTAATACCATCAAAATTTTGAAAGAGCTTGCAAAATTGAAAGCAACTTCTTACAAACCTTAACACCCTCAGTTATGAGCCCCTGTGCCAAAACAACAGATGTAGTTGTTCCATCCCCAGCCAAGTCATTTGTCTTTGAAGCAGCTTGTCTCACCAAACTTGCACCAATATTCTCAACAGGGTCTTCTAGTTCAACCTATTGAGCAATTCAGAGCATACATTACAACATACTTATTTCTGCATAGTTCAACCATACCAACAGAACCGAAATACAGCATTTTAGTAAAGAATTTTTTTCCTGATAAAGTAAATACAGCATTTTAAGTGTAACAACAATATCTACTAAAGGAGTACAGCATTTAAAAATGAATTTATGAATAATATACAGAAGAAATCACAAAGACCAATTCCAGTGCTGATCATGGTAAGTACAACATATTTCTCTTCGACAAGTCACAACAAATGGATAGCATTTGACAGTTTAGTGCCAGAAGAAAAGCAGATACGGAGTTTTTGGGAAGTTTACCTCTCTTGCAACAGTAACACCATCATTTACAATTTTCGGAGAGCCATATTTGCTCTCAAGAACTACATTTCTTCCTTTTGGACCAAGAGTTACACCTACTAGATCTGCAAGCTTGTTAACACCTGCCTGAATATTGAAGGCCAAGGAATGACGAGAATTAACCAGGTACAAAAGGATGAGGTGTCCATACAAGAGAAATCAATTAAAAATCCTATCAAGCTTACTTGCAGCTTCTTAATGGCAGAACCATCCTGATTGAAGTGTAACTCCTTGGCCATAGCCTGGATCTTGGAATCACATCTCTTCTTTAAAACTTTATTCTTTCTCCTGCCCCCCAATGAAGTCAAAGATATCCCAGAGAATGAAGATAAAGTTTCAGAAGAATTGTTGAATTTCTTATCCACTGTCTGGCTTGTGGAAGCAATCGAACACACTGAGGTAAACGTAGCAGCCATAATCCACAAAAAAAGACCTGCAGTATAGAGCAATTTTTCCACAGAAAAGCGTATCAAAAAGAGAGCAATTGGTTGAAATCAAACACACTGAAGGTCTGAATGCTCAAACACAAGGACATTCTTGGATTGCCATGAAGGTACTATTGATACCGTGACTTCATGTATCAGTAGGTCACATTTGGTATGCTTGACAATTAGGAATTGGTAGAAACAAGTGCATAGATTAAGGACACATAAAGAGATGCAAGCAGACAGGCGTCAACTTAAAAATCTAAGCCATGTCACAGGATGATTGGGCTTATGGCCATCTAGATTCAACCTAGAGTATTTTGGAATTCATTAGGGTGTACTGCAGAAGAGCCATTTGATAGCAAGACAAGCTCAAGAAAAAGTTGAGCCGCGACCTTTAAAGGAATATATCACAACCTTCAATGAAATTTCAAAATGAAAAACAACAACAAATGGCGTGCATAAGACCTCATCAAAATGCTCAATCCAAGAGCAAAACTTTCTAGGTAACACAAATACATAATAACCATTACAGGTTCAATAAGTGCACACTTTAAGGAGTCCCCACATATATAAGGAGAGCTTACAAACTAAAGTCATGAACAATCTAAATCCTAATAGTTATCAGAAATTGTGCTTGTTTCTCAAGCTTATTATTAATAGAATTACAAACATAATTAAACCGATAGAATTAACATCACTAATCTATATTTTTCAGTTAATTATTAGTCTAAGAAGTGCTTTTAGATAGCGCGAGCTTTCGTTTTCAAAAATAACACAGTAAATGCAGAATCTCAGTTCAGATAATGGTGGATAAATCTATACAGTAGCAGAATCGGAGTTCCAATTAAAGGCAATCAATGGAGCAGTAGATTCAAACAGAAATGAATGCGTTTTCCATTAATGTTTTCGCATAAGAATCAGAAAATAGAAATACAAAAAGCAAAGGAGGATGAAGAACGAGGAAGTGTACCTGAGAGCTCACTCGCAAAGTGGGTGAATGTGGAAATGGTAGAGCACAAGGGGAGAAGATAAGGCTTCGTTGAAAAGGAATTTTCTAGAAGTTCAATATTTAAACCATATACTTTAAAGTTTTAAGGGAAAATAAAAATTGCCTTATAGAACCTTGAAGTTATAGTGCTTTGCAAATTGTCCCTTATGTTTCTTCAAATTTTCATTTCCGCCCGTTTATATTGTCCAACTTTTTGAGTAGCACACTAATGGGAGTTTAGTCGAAAAATTAATTATACCAAATATATGGATCATAATTTATTTGTTTTCATGCGTACTTATTAATTTCGAATATTCTTAATTTTTTATTTCACTTAATCTATGCAAACAAATTGTATCATTGAAAATATAGAAATTTATGAAATACGAAGAGATTAACTTACAATAAATTTTTTGATTTTGACTTTAGGGTTTTGGATAAATTACTTCCTCCTTGTAAATTTTATGTAGTCATATTCAATAAGAAAAGAAATCATTTATTCAACTCAACGAAAAGAGAGACTACAAATTAAAGTACAACAAAGTGAAGACATACTAAAAAAAAAAAGAAATACTAAAATAGACACTAGTATATAAATTCCCATTAAGAATTGATGTATTGTCCATACATAAAAATTCAAAATGAGCCATAAATCCAATGTGAAAAATTGAAATCAATAGAACATTCTAATTAAACCTAGCACTATGCATGAAATTAAACAAGCTAAATAACTAACCTAAATAAAATATTCTTACTAGAAAAATAAAAACACAATAACAGAGGACTCATGTTAACCCAGCAATCGCTATAATAATAACCGAAATCAACAACGCCGAAATGAACGCCAATGGAACTGCCGAAGAAATTGACGCCGAGCTTGAGAGCGGCGATGGCGCCGGCGCCTCTGAAATTGGTTGCGGTGGAGATTCCGAAATGGGATGTAGTGGGAGAACTTCTACGGCTAAACGCTGGCCGTTTTTGCAATGTTCTGGATCGCCGCTCACGAAGTAGAAAGTGCCGGCCCTGTTGAGATTCACTGTTCTGGTGCCATCTTTACCGGCCGAGGCCAGATGAGTTCTGTTGCAATGGTAAAATTCCCATTTGCCCACTTTAATAACCGAGTCATTCCTGTACTCAAAACCTGCACAAGGATAAACCATGCCACACATTTAACTTTCTATCAAAAAAAAAAATTGGGCTCGATATTTACCTCAAATCATATTACTTTATCATAGCAATAAAAGAGTAAGTTAAACATGTATCATAAAATTATTGATTTGACATAAATACTGAATAAATTTAAACATGTATCATAAAATTTAATTGAGTGATTATTAATGACTTACGAAGTTTATCGCCAATGTGAAATTTCTTGTTTGCAGCCCAATGATCATAGAGATCCGTTTCATTCTCGCTTGGCTGACGCCAACCCACAGCATCACCAACTTTGAATTCCTCAGCGGAGGCAGCAACAATTGTAAACGCCATGAAACAAAGAGTTGTGTAGAAGAAAGTTGAACCCATTGTTGTCTTCCTCAAGAATGAACTAATATTGCTAATTGCTGTAAATGTAATGCAGTGAAGCAATGTGGAAATTTGAGAGCTTTAGAAAATTTCTCACCATGCTATGTGGTTTAACTCAGTGCAAAAATGAAGCTATTTAAGAAAAAAAATTGATAGCAAAGGATGCAGTAACGTGGTGAACGTGGAAGTTATAGTGTTTAGAGGAGAGGGGTCGTGGGAGGTCCACTGAGATTTTCTTGTTGACTTAGTCATGCTTTGTAACTGTTAATTGATCTACGAAAAAGAATGGAATAAAAACGTCTCTGGAAAAAAAATGTTTGTATTGCTTCTTCTTTTTTTTCCACCTTGTTTCAATTGTTCCCATCTTTTTAGGGCTTAATTAGTTTTCATATGTTCAAATCATATGTTTTTAAACAAGTATTGAGCACAAATTTCAATTTTCAACATTCATATTTCCGTTTAGTCGTATTGAAAGGAGAAAAACTTCGCAAGTTTCTACTCCTTCCATCTCATTTTAATTATCCCTTTTAACTTAAAAAAATTATCTCAAAACAAGTTTCATTTTTAAAATTCAAGATTAAAATTGCCAAAACTTTCAAAAAACATTTACTAATAAATAGGTGTAACATAATATACCTTGTATTTTTATTTTTTTTCAATAGACGTGAAAAAAAGTTAAAGCGACAGTTAAAATGGGACGACCAGTGTTTATTGTCTAATTGGTAAGGTAGAAACTAGAAAGCTGCCGCTAAAAAACTGTTAAACATTGAATTCAACATAATTTCATGGAAGTCTAATCTTCCATCAAGTCAAAGTTTTCAATTTTACTGCGAACTCGAATATAGAAACCTTAAACTTTTTGAAATACTTACTACCTAGTGCTTAGACGACAGCCAAAGTACATCAAGAACAACTAAAATGACAAGCAGAAAGCAACTGAAAAAAGTGAAGATTATTGAAGTGGAGACACGGTCACAAAAACGATGCAGGGGTTTGCAGAAATTTGGCAGAGCTGTATGTCGAATCCCCGTGTGATTTAAACTGGAAACACTTGATGCAGACGATCCAGCACTCATCAGAGCCAATGCAAATACCTATAGTAACAAAAACAATCAGATAGTTACAGTTATAAGCAGTGATTGGCAAGCCAACAATATGTTTATGAGGAGCAAATCCGCGCAATTAAGGGCTACAGTGCAACTAGAGAGGTGCTAATTATCTTCTACAATGAATGCTTAAATGTCAAATGTGATAGACGCTTTACCTGATCTGCAGCAAAAATAAGCCATCCGCGATTTCTCGAAGAAATAATAGGTGATCCTCGTAGAAGTCTTGATCCACTGATAAGTAGCTGAAGTATTAAGTGAAATGCAACAGCAGCCGAGACGCCAACCAGGTACCTGATCAGTAAATTTCAAATAACTCAGATCTTCTCTAACCGTGCAAGATGTGCACTTTATACTATAGAAATTACTTAATCACATCCTCACACTGATCATATGAATTTTACATGATATATATACAAGCATTATTGTTGGGAAGTAGGAGAACATATAGATAGTTTTGATGATTGATAAAGTGAGCCTGGTTCACTACTTGTCTTATGTGTACTCTATCAGGTGAACCAGGTCCCCAGACGTGAATGCGGACAGCTTGTACAAATATGGGAGATTGCAGCAAAGAAGACAAGTAATAAAGTGCAGAAATAAAGAAGTGAAAGGAGAAATAAAAAAATAACTGAGAAACCAGAAAGGTGAACCTGGTTCACAATCCAGTGGCAGAACCAATGCGGGAACTAAATCAAAAGACTCCTTATAGGCAAAGGAAAGCTCCTAAATAAGGAAAAGAAGTGCAGAAGACTCCTTATAGGAAAAGGAAAACGTGTCCAAAGCAGCAAAAGAATTAGGTTAAAGAAGGAAAAGAATAAAAGAAGACGTTTCATAGGCAATTAAGGAAGGAGGCAAACAAGTTCTATAAGGAAAAGGATCAGTTTTCTAGGAAAACAAAAAAAAATTCCATGTTGAAGTTGGCTACGGATCTGTCAAACTCTATATAAGGACAAGACTGGAGAAAAACTCTCAACTTTCCTTGTTGAAGTTGAGAGTTTGTAACAAGAAGCGAGTTTGACTTCATGGAGAGTTGTGAGAATTGTAACAAGAAGTGGGTTTGACTTCTTGGAGAGTAGAGTTTGTGAGAATTGTAACAACAAGTGGGTTTGACTTCTTGGAGAGTTGTGAGAGTTAGTTCAAGAAGTGGGTTTGGCTTCTTGAAGGGTAGAAGTATCGATTATAGTTAATCGATAGAGGTGTTAAAGTTAATTTATTGATTATTGAGTTGTAATCTTGAATTGAGTTTGAAGGTAATAAAACTATAGTGTGGTTTTTCCCTTCCTTGAGGGAGGAATGTTTCCACGATAAAATCTCTGTTTTATTGTGCAGCTTGTTTACTTAGGCAAACGTACAAGAATCTGGCTCTTGCATAAGTGGTAAGGTTTCTTCAATTTATCTACAAATTTGACTATAATTGGAGACAATAAATGCTTGAGAGGAGAATGAATTAAGCCCACGGAAATTTTAGTAGCTCAGCTGGTTGGCTAAATGAACTTTCACCTTATTGGTGAGGGTTCGATTCTCAATCTCGTAATCTCTCCCCATTTCCCCTTCCCCTACCCACAATTACCCCTTAAAAAATATATAATAAGTAAGCCCAAGAAATAACTGAAAAGAACCAAAACGAAGAAGATTCTCTGAACTAGTGTTAGAAAACATGATGTCCGGAATAAAATTCTACTCACGGGCTTTTTGTTTGTGATTTGTTCATTACCTGCTATTGCAAATAAACACAACATATATACAAGTACATTACCTGATATTGCAAGTACTACTAATTTTCAGGACTGGAAGTGACATTTCAAAATTCAAAATAATAATTAAAAAAAGAACAACAACAACAACAATATCAAAACAAGTCTATATAGGCAGATCAAGATTTTAAATTTATGAATTTCTAGGACGACATCAAGTTAGTATATAATAATAATTAATTTCACAACAAAATATTTATAGATGTTTAGTGAGCTTTTTACTGGGAAAAAGTTACTGAGTACATATTGGATAACAGAAAATAGGAAATAGGAAATAGGAAATAATACAATATGGTAAGAGGTGTTTACTCGAAGGAGTGAGAGAAGGACCACTTGGAGTGCAAGGGTATATTAAAGCCCAAGACAGAGATGGTAGAAGCTTGTTCAGCAGTCACCATAAGTGATACGGCTGTGACTGAAGTCACAAGACATAATGCCCGTAGGACTACTTGCATCACTTCAGCTTTCCGGTTTACATTTCCGTCCAGTGGACCGCTCGAGCTATCCGTGACAGTATCCATCCCCATCTTTGCCTCCGGCAGCTGAATTCCGACATCCGGTGGACTCTTGCCGTTGATCATTTCCTCACTACACTAGTATTTACTTTTGTTCCAATTGCTCAATTTCCTCTGTTTTAGGTTCTTTTTGAATTGTAAGAAAGCGGCCAGTGGGGTCAGCGAACGTGAGATATTAACACATGGCGAGTATAGGTAGGTCGAAGCAGTCAAGGAGTTGTCCGTGAATAAACAGTGAAATTGACGTTTTTGTTCTCTTTGGTCATACAATAAAAAAGCCACAAGAGGGCTCTAACTCCAAGTCACGGGAGCAATGGGAGAGAGTGGCATTACTTAATTTGATTACGAACGCAATACGATAATACTCCATCCGTACCAAATTAGTTGATCACTTTCAAAAAAAACACCTACGTTTTTGTTGTTTTTCTCTTCTCCCATAAACCAATATATACACGAATTCGAAGCATGTTTTAAAAAAATAACTAAACCACCAAATAACAACCATGTCCATCATCTCGTAGGCAAAAAAAAGTCATCATTGCCTTTTAAACTCTACTAGAAATGAATAACTAAAATACGAGAGAACCAACTTGGCCAAGACATTACCAGCCCAAAATTTTAGAACTCGGAAATATGCGAGACCTTCATTTCATGCCAAGCATTTACCGCTCCAAAAATCCACACTCGACAAAACTGACAGAAAGATGCAAAGGAAAGGTAAATTTCCCTATATCTGCATTATAACACTGCTTTTTTCCCAAAATATGAAAGGACCAGTCTTTGCTCACATCGATACAAATACACAATGAACAAGCATTTGGAGGAGAAACAGAGAAGACAGTGGAGGGGAAGGGAGTACGAATTACAGGGTCATGACTCAACTGTTGTTTGGAGTCAATATGCATTTCCGGATGAATCAACTTTGATATTTGACGTCACTAAGTAGAAATAACACAAAACATGGGAGGAAGAAAACCAAAAATCATGGAAGATTAGACACCAAACATTAAGTCCACAATTTTAGACACAACGGATCTCGCTGGGGTGGCAACAGATCCAGATGATTGCTTTGCACTATTGCTGCCATTTTGGAGATAATAAGGTTGAGAGGAGGTTCTAAACGGAGTCGGATCATTGCTTTTACTGGTTGGAGCATGCGGTAAAGGTATAAATCCCTGCTTGTTGAGCCTATCATCCAGTGCCTGACGTTGTGTTGGATCCACTGGTTTAACCCCAATCATAAGAACTCCATTTATCTGCATACCGTTCTTGTTAAGAGCTTTCTGAGCATCAGAACGATTCTGCACCATAAAAGAAGAGAAAATAAGCCACAGCTTTTATGGTCATGAAACGTTTTTACCTTCCAGAAGACTAGGGTCATTGACAGCAAAAAAGATCGCACAGAGAAAAATAAATACAATGGACAACTTTTTTTAAAAAAAAACAAACATATCCTGCAAAGAAAGATTACATAGCAGGAGCATTGCAAGTGGCCACACTATTGGTTGGCTACTTGGCTTCACAGCACACACACTATTGGTTGGCTACTTCGGTTCACAGCACAGGTAGAAATCAATCCAAAGACAAAGAAAGACGCTTGGTAAGGTAAGGTCACACCAGCAGTCCCAGCTACAGGGACCAACACAGCGATAGCAGACTTCTAAAAAGAGGTTAAAATTAAGCTCATAGCCCTATTACTTTAAAATATATAGTTGAGGAACAGCAAATGTCAAAAGCAAAGAAGCCCTAAACTGGTTCACAGAACTTGATGCTGAGTTAACATAGCAAATGAATACTTGAAATTTTTTTGGCATTGCTTGAGGAACATAAAGTTCCCCAGCCAAATGTGATGTCAATTTAGTATATGCAGAATTACCTATGGAAAGGGAAAAATATACACAAGGGTTGCTTGGTAGGAGATCAGAATCAAGAATTAATGAAAAGTCATGACACTTCTAGATTATAGTAAAGAGGTATTGGATTTGTCACTATTTTCACTCACTGCAAGAAAAACAGTATATAATTTCAGCAACATTTACAAATGGATGTCAGCAATTAGCAAGAAAATCATACTTGCATCTAAATGAAAAAACTATAATATGCAATATACACATAGAATAAAACAAAAACAAAAACTAAAAATGAAAGCAACAGAAAAGAGAATCAGTTTAAGGGAGAGGAAGGATAAGTCGGTTGGAGAGGAAGATAAAAGAACAGGAAAAAAGGGTAAAATACAGAATAAATTCTATGAGGGGTGAGGGAAGCAAAATAATGAAGAAGAAACGGAGACCTTGTCCTGGTACACTTCAGTGGTGGCAAGTAAGTGTTAACTGACACTAGACATCACGGTACCCACACCACATAACCCAGAGCAATACAAATACCAAAATTGGCGCTTAAGACAGTATGAATATACAAGCATGTACAACAGAATCTGAACATGATGACATGTTTATATATATATGAAATACCTGATAGAGAATGTGCATCCAGTTAGCATCTCGGGGGCCCAGAATGTGTTTCAAAATGACACCACATTTCTCAAATTCCCGTAAAACTGAATTGGTGTCAATTGGAGAAAACCTGCACGTAACAATCAAAAGGTAAATGATAAATGGAAGACCAAAAATAAAGAAAAATGGCCAGCAAAATGTGAGAAGTACAGAAATTAGGGTCCCTATAGAATAACTGAAAGAGACTGAAAGTAAATAGATCATAAAAGTTATATCCATATATCTACCCTGTAACTCTGTAGGCAATTAGCCTAGCTGAACAACTAAAATCGATCCTTCTTCTCCCTTTCATGAAAATTCTGTGATGCAAAATAAACAGAAAGTGGATTCTAGAGGAGTAGAGCTGGTTTTCCTTCCAAAACTATATATATCCTTTGCTCTTAATTTCTGGGTAGACGTGAGGAAAAGAGGATTCTTCCTAAGAAGGAAGTAAAGAATCAATTGCAGCTACATCCTTAGAGCCTTTAGACATCCACCCTTCCCAATATCACCAGGAAAACGTATTCCAATAAGGGCACTTTGCTCATTTCTATAATAACCTCAGCATATCAAGCAAGACTCAAAACACAGGCAAGAATGTATCAATGCTCCTCTTATTTTTCAAGCGCAGCTATCACATGAAAGGATGAAGAAAGAAAGTTATTGCATAAAAATAACATTCCACTTTGTTCTCCATTTTCTTTCATATCAATGTTTCTTTGTCTTTTAAGGCCTATTTTGGACGGAGCAATATGGTCAGGACTCAGGTCTTCCAAATTCATATCATTTTCACTAGTTCAGATATACTTCAGAAAAAATGGATCTGAAATAGAAACCCGAGTCACATGCCATGTCAGCCTTCACTTAGATTCATATCAAATGAGTCAAAAAACATTTGTAGCACCTATTCCAATTGCAAACCTTCAAATTTATAATATTTATGAATTTGGACCCCCTAAAATCTAAATTTCTCCATCCAGCGGAACCTTAGATAATGACTTGGCTAACCTCAAAGGATATCCTCAAGAACCCCCCCCCCCATGAAAAATAACACAGATACATCTGATTCTAGAAGAAAGTAATGACAACTCTAGTGAAGGAGGAAACAAAAAGTAAAGGAAAAGAAACAGAAAACATATTAACAATGGGTGGTGGTTAGCAACATACTTTAAAATGCAACAACTTGAACTAGAAGTTACCCTGATGAAGGGTATCAGGAAAAATGAATGTTGTGTGGCATCAAGGAGTTCTAATACATCTACAACAATCAGGAACATAAGTGGAAGGACATAGAAAAAAGTATGAACCATATGGGCATACCCATAAACTGTGACCCATTCTTCCACATTGAGGTTGCCCACAGGGGTGGAGTTCTTCCTGATCTCTGGCCTTGCAACTTCCCTTGGTGGAGGTAAGGTTATCAAAGCACCAGGATGAACGACGCCTTCTACTGGTGAACCTTTGCCCTTGTCATCCTGCTCAGCACTACCACTACCCTTCGCGGGGGACCACCAGGTTAAACTTGGCAAGGGGCTTTGCTGACTCTGTTGCTGCTGCTTACCCATCAGTGCATATGAAGTGCTTGCCTCAGACTTACTCTTAGGTGTTGAAAATTCCCTTCCTGAATTTAGGACCGGCGTTCTAGGGTCCGAGTTGACTTCCGGCGAAGTAATATAGTCAGGAATCCCCGATTCCGGAGAGACATCTGATCGATCTTCAAGTGTAAATACAGGCGGTGGTGGCAGATCTGAACTGGCAAAATTCTCACGCCATAAAGCAGAAACAGCTGCTGCCTGACCTGGTGTATTGAATTTCGACCCAGATTTCCGGGAAGAAATAGGTGTAGCTAAATCCTGGAAGAACAATGATTGTCTTCCAGTTTTCGGGGTTCGCACTGCTGTACTCATTCTCTCTCTCAGTCCTAAAGATATAATCAAATTCTCAGAGATTGAACATTAACTAACAAAGCTACAGGATATGCCGGTAAGTATAAATAACCTATCTGAGAAAAAACGAAATACATTCAATTTGTGCTATGGAACTAATACAATTTGCAAAAACTCGCATTCAAAATTCAATTATTTAAACATAACTCAAAATTTTCAATAGCTTGATTACGCAGAGAGAAAGGAGAATACCTGGATGTATTGGAAGACGAAGAACTGAGATTTGAAAATGGGGGGTTTAGGTTGCAGAGCGCGAGAACGAAAAACCCTAGAATTGTATTACTTTGTGAATTCAAATAAAGGCGTTAGCTGAACGCCAGCGGTGGCTTTCAACCAAATGACTCTCACTGTCCTTCTGGTTGAGCACCGAGCCAAATTGTGCCCGGGCTTTTTTGGTCCAGTATAATATAATTAAGCCTTTTCTTATCTTGATGTAGATACCTACGTTTATAAAGCAATTTGGTACAACATCCTTAAAGCGCTAAAACCATCAAATAACCCAATTCTCCAAAATACTCCTCTCTTTTTTTCTTCTTCCCCTATTCATTATCCGTTTTGGGTACGATTAGTTTGAATTCACATTAGAAAGTTTCACTTGGAATAAAAGCTTTTAATCAAAGACAACAACTCAAACTTGAGATCTCTAATTAAAGTGGGAGAGAGTATTTCTACTACACAGGGACGGAGTTAGGTAAGAGTGAAGGATAATATTGTGAAAAATTATAGTTTTTTAAATATGGCTAAAACTTTTTTAATTATTAGATAGTATATGTTCAATCTCTTTTAATTTATGTATAAGTTATATAAATCTCATAGTATTAAGAGCTAATTACATTTTATCTCTACTCTTTTTCAAATTACTAAAATCCCTTAAAATTTAAGGATTTCGGATACATCCTAGAATGTCCGGATACATAGCGGCTGATACATAAGTCTTCTACCTGTTATGCTAAAAAGGGAAAAAATCAATTTACAATCCCATAAAACACGTAATCACGTTTTAATCACTGCTAAACAATTCCTCACACCATATAACAACTTCAACAATTAAAAAATTCAAAATTCAAAATTATTCAAGCAGATCATCCAACATCCTTTCAACTTTGATTAAAAAATTTCGCAAATTAAAGAAGATACATCATGCATATATCAATTTTGTTGAGACATTCAGGAATCTGAGAATTTGAAATAAGGTATGGCCAATACAAAAGAGATGGAATCGTTCTTGAAAAAAATACTCCGTTTGTGAATCTGAAATCAACAATTGCAACTGAATTAGAAATTGATGAATTGAGAAAAAAATTAGACATCAGATATATCGTAGAAGATAATTTTGATACATGACTAAACACACCTAATACAAATTTGATCCATGAATTTCGATACATAACCATATGTATTGTACCAGTTTGTATTAGGTGTGTTTTATGTAGCCAATACATAACAGTGGGTATTGTATGTAAATATAAAGAAAGTTGGCATAGTTATGTATTAGATACACAATTATAAACAAGATTCATATTGATTTAGGTTTGAAATAATTGAGGTTATGTATCAACAATAATAATTGTACAAATACATTGTAAACAAACAAAGTTGTAATGTATTTGATAGTTGAAACATAAACATGATACATAAGTAAACACACGAATATCAACCAGATACATTAGAATTTGAATCATGGGTAGAGAAGGCGGTATAGTAAAATTATCGACTTTTCCCCCCCTTTTTTTTTGAAGGCCAATACTATACTACGGACCAAAATCCATATGTATCAGAATTTTAGGATGAAGAACAGAAAATTGAAAAAAATATATCAAAATCTGATCTACTAAAAGCAAAAAAAATGATGAAGAAATCCTTCTTCCTTTTTAAGAACTTGATCGATGAAGAAAACTAGAATAATAAATCCATATGTATCAGAATTTTAGGATGAAGAACAGAAAATTGAAAAAAATAATTCGAAATCTGATCTTGAAATAAGGCGATTCAGGAAGACGATAACTACCTATTCAGGAACTTGATTTTGATTGACAGGAGAGAGAACGATTTTGAAATTCAACTCGTGTTGAATGAAGTAACTGATTAGATTGTGGGGTGAAAATAGGGAGAGATTGAAGGAGTTAAAATTGGAATGAAAAACGTGGATTTGGGAGAGTAATGTATCCGGATGAATGTGTTTTTGGGGAAAAAGTAGGAATTTTTATAATATTTTAAAATGGTAGGAAATAATAGGAAATATGGTGTGTTTACTTTTTTTAATGTGGCTATAATAAAAACCACTGCTCCATGTTGTGATCACTATATACCACAATATTTGGTATGGTTAATCAGCTCTCAACGGCACTTCTATATGATACATGTTTATTTTGTATTTATTGATTTGATATAAGTATCTATGCTAAATAATTTTTTATATTATTCTTAAAAAATAATTTTTTTTAAAAAAATCTACACTGCAATTGAAGCAATGGAATATAAATTCTATCTAATAATTGTCTTATACATGGTCAGTAATCAAAGCTAAACTCTTTAAAAGTCTTTAACTGAAAAGAAGAAGAATTCACGATTTTGAGTACTATGCCTAAATAACCATGAACACTTGAATGCCGATGAATCATATAGCATTACACTACCACTAGTATTACAAACTTACAATTGGACGAATAGATTTATCTATTCTTAACCAAATAAAATAAAATTACATAGGTATATAAATAAACAAGGAGAAGTTGATCACATGCAGCAAAATTAAAATGTTGCATCTGTTTATTTGGAGATGATCGGTCAAGTGTTCAAATCAAAATGGAGCAGTGAGTGGTTCCTTAAGCTTAGATTGATCAGGCGAGTCGTCAGTTATCGTCGACGGGTACGCACATTGACAGGATGCCTCGATCAACACATTTGTTTTCACTAATTCCCCAGTGCAATCAGCTTCTTCTACTACTGTTTCTGCTTCCTCAATTAGCACTAGTGATTCCTTTATTTGAACAACTGCCTTTCCTCCCTATATGTATAAATGGTACCATTTGCATTTTCAGATGTGGTCACACATACAAAGAAAAAGAAAATCAGTCACTAAAATTAGCATAATTAGATGTATAACTTTAACACTTCTTTAATTAGTATATATATAGCTTGAGTTGAGTCAATGGTTTTGTTATATTTTCCGATTACGAACGGATTGGCGTCTCCCTATGCATGCACTCTTGGTGGTCGTTCGCTCATGAGCTAGATTCTAAAAAAATGAGTTACGCTTGAGGTCCACTTACCCATGTATACGAGTTAGACTCATGATTATTCTTGGCTCAACTAATATTGAGTATGTCTGCTATTCATAGGCGGAGCCAGAATTTGAAATTTATGGATTCTAGATTAAATAATATCTACATATTTAATGAATTTCTTTAGACAAATATAAAATTTGATCTAAAGTTACTTGGTTTGATCGAACTTATATGAGCTCTGGTCTCTACACTAGCTCTGCCCCTCTAAGCCGGCCTAGCGTGGGGCTTTGGTTGAGTAAATAATAAGCGTTATTGAGTTTCAAATCTTACGGGTGAAACTCCAAGATAGAGCTTCACCTAATTTTTGAAATTCCATAACGGTTACTATTTTTCACAGGCAGGACTAAAAAGTGGCCAAGTAATTGTTATTCCTGCTAATTTTAAGAATGGATTTTCACTGTCTAAATTAGAAAAGTAAATAAATGTGATGGTTGCATACCTCTAGAAATAGATTTGATGCTTCGTCCGATTGTGTATTCTGTACTATGTCAACAGCAACTTCCTGCATCATTATCATAAAAAATATAAATAAATTACACAATGATAAATAGTAAAATAAACAGATTAAAAACAGAGATTTAGGCAGAGGACATTACTCGGGCAAGGTTGAGTTGACCTTGGCTCAATGTCTTAGGCTCCATCTCAATGGAACAGCAAAAGTTAGCCATGAAGAATAAATGGATAAAAACTCAACAACGGCATGCAAAAGGTAATAGTAAATTAATACTAATAATAGGCCACTGCCCATCACAAAATAATTACTTAAGATGAACATGTTGTTGTGACTCTTAAATAGTATTATGCTATATTGCTTAGGGAGTTCACGGAGTCTTTTTGTTGGTGAAAATTGAGGTCGAGAATTGAGGCAAAAAGTCGTGTAATGCATGTACATCTCGTGAGGATGAACTGGATATTGAAAATGAGATTATGGACTAGTTTGAAGTAGAAGAAGTTGAAGAACAAGGCCTTCACGAGTTCAATGTCATCTCCCTTTAATTGGTTGGTTGAGGAGTAAATATATACATTGGGCAAAACAAATTACCATGGGTTTAATATACTTGAGCAGAGGATCTTTCGAAAACAGTGTTTCTACCTCCACGAAGTAATAGTAAGTTCTGCGTACACTCTACCTTCTTCATACCCTACTCTGTGAAATTTCAGGTATGTTGTTGGGCTAAACGAATTACCACATATATACGTAAACACATAAATATTCGAAAAGGAGATCTTCTTTTCTTGGATTATGTTACAATTGACTAGTTAGGTTCTATGACTTATTTATTGACTTGTGCGTTTAATTCGAAATGACCCATTATATTATTGTGTCACTAAAATAGTGTAATCCAACGAATTAAATACAATTCTAATCCACAATTAAGTACAAAATTAAGTATTCGAACTTCTATCCTATGTATTGAAGTTTGAATATGCTAGGGTTTTTCGTATTTTAGCTAGGGAGTATTTTGATCCAAATTTTATTTTTCATATTAAATGTGACTATTTTTCAATTACATTTCAAATAAGACTAAAATTTGTATACCGACCTTAAAAATTGGCTATTCCAAACAATTTTCTCCTATTTGGGTCTCACGGTTTCTCCTGAATCAGGTTTGATGGGCTACAGAGAATATTGGGCCTTTTACATTTCGAGCCCATGGCCCGCACTATAATTCTCTAGTTTGCAAATCAATTTTGAGATTTTTCATTGGAGTGACAAATTCTTAGTGAGGATCGTTTGATTGGTGGGGTAAGAAATAATAATTTTAAAATAAAATACAATATTATGTTATCTCGTGTTTGATTATTAGTATTAGTTAACCTTGGGATAAATGTTATGCTAAAATTATAATATAAAAACATTTACTTATCACCCACCTTAAAATCAAGCAGTTCAGTTCGATTATACCTACCAAGTCTTTACCTTTTCTTTTATCACATCAATATGAGGTGGGGTGCCCTTGGAACTGCGCTTAATTCAGCAGTAGCTTTGGTTGGATACATCCAGAATGATAATCCGATGCACAAAACATCACGAAAATAGAAGGAAAACGATTAACTTAGTTTAATTTGGTTAAGCCATTAACTAAGCAGGCTTATATACTGGATTGAACTATCACAATTTTAATTTTACATTAATGGGACCACTTTTACATGATTACTAATTAATACTAATAGCTAGAGTATATCAACTCTCTAATCCCCAGTCTTTTCTGCACATGAAAGCAATTTTGAGAAGCATGTGCCCTATCTTTTCTATTTTTAGCTGTAAAATTGGATTTTTCACCTAATTTATTTGGCTTGTTTCCATTTGGTAAGCCTGAAATTTATTCAACTAATCTTCAACTTAGAGAACCTAATCACTATTAGCTTATTAATTACTAATTTAATACTCCCTCCGTCCACTTTTAATTGTCATGGTTTCCTTTTTTAGAGTCAAATGATAAGAACTTTGACTAACATTTTACGATATATTTCATCATATTGATATGCAAAAAATTGCAATTTATAGTACTTTTCGTATAGTTTTTGAATATCTAAATTTTTTGTTTAAAATATCAAATTAATGTAATCTAATTTAACTTTGAAAATTAGTCAAATTGACTTTTGAAAAGCGCAACATGACAATTAAAAGTGGACGGAGTGAGTATTTTCATAGACCATACATGTGATGGTAGTGTGACAGACTGGATCAGTCTATAGTCCCAATTTAGGTAAGTATTTTTTTCTTCTAATTAATTTAATTTCACATACCTGCAACTTGGAAGTTAGTCAAAATTATATATTAAGCTTGAAAAAAAAAATTAATTAAATTAGGATCACTAGATGAAATTGCATTTAAATGATGATCAAGAGATGCAGTCCGTATATAGTTATGGCCAAAATGACAATATTCTTAGCTACTTTTATTGCCAAAAACAAAAAATTATTCGTGCTCAATGTACCCATGTCTTCCATACACACATTTATCATTTAATCATAAATATATGTTCTGACTTTAATTTTTTAATCACCAAGATGTAAACACTCAGTGCCGATAAATATCAGGAACGCTCTTTATAACCCTTTAGCTCAAATGAATTGCTTCTTACTTAAGGCTTTGAATATGCAAATGAAATTCTTGTACCTATATATCTATGTCACTTTATAGTTAATTGAATATGGTTATTATGGTGCGCAAATAATCAACTACAACAAGATTAGTTCTGCTGATTTTAAGGGTGCATGGCCTTTCCACTTATGTTCTCGTTTAATTTAATTTGAAGGGTTTTCGATATATCGAACATAGGCATAAACAATTAATATAAATTCAACCGATTCAATTAAACTCAATGACTTTTTACACGAAATGCATATGGTACATAATCATAACTATATACAGTATGATTGTAAGAATTTTAATTTTTATTTTAATTTTTATTTAATTAGTTCTGAACACATAAATATTTAAAGTGTTGTGAGTACAGAAATTTTGGTAAGTTCCTTCAGCGCGTGTCTTGTCCAATTAATTAAGATATTTTGTTAGAATATTATAAGAGTAATTGATTCTGTATTTGATTTTTATTAACATAAGCCAGTCTACGGTCTTGATGCTATAACTTATAATAATGTGTAATTAACCAAGTCATGTGACTCCCATCTTTCTTAATTATTTCGTCCTATCTTCTTCTCTATGTATAACCCTTAAAATAACAATAATAATATATTTAGTGTGATCCACAATTAGGGTCTATTATATATTGTGCAGGTAGAAAGGTAATTTTGATAGACACTCGACTCAAATAAAATAACATATCAAAATCAAGTACAAAATGAAAATATCGTGATAAAAATGTTTTGCTAAAAAAAAATTGAGAAAGAGAATACTGAAAACATTTCTCCTTTTTTATTTTGTGGTTATTTTTGGTTAATTTTTTTTCCTTGGATGAATCCTTCATATGGGACATGTTTAATTTGATCATTATGGTTTATTCACTGCTCCTTTTTTTAATTGGTTAGACTGGTTGGAGCAATATCAACATATCACTCATTACGTGAAAGAAGATTTTCCACCAAACTTTTGCAATGAAGAAAGCAATTTAGCACTGGCAATTATATATATCAGCTTTTAATTATTTAGCATGAACACAGCTTATTAGTTTACCACTAATTCACCTTCTTAATGATGTGTAGCTATTAATTAAGTTTCCACCAAATTCATGATTTTGATTTGACTCCTACATGCCATCTCATCCTTTTCCCCACTACTTTTTTTAAAAAATAATACGTGATTAATTTTATTATCATGTCAATTTACTTGCAGTAAATAATTTATTTTATTTTCAAGATTACAAATTTTAATTTTTATAAGAGTTACTTATGGATATATTTTGGGCGAGTTAATACTACGACTTGAGCTTTTATGTTGATGATCTAGAACACGTTAAATTAAAATCCTGAATTTTAGCTTAATTAATATTATTAAAAAACAATAATAATTGTACATTATTATATATAAGTAAAATACTTAACTCTATATGAAAATTAACTTACCAAAAATATGTGGAAGGTTTTAAATATGGAAGAAATTAATTAATAATATTTGTGATATGTAAATATCGTCAAGAGTCAATGTCACAAAAGAGGTATAGGGAGACAAGAATAATTGAAACGTATAACCAAATAACATGGAAAGATCCCTAGAGACGACATGAACACCTTTGGATACATTATCTACACAGTACATTTCACTTATTTCCATGTGCTTCTTCTTTCCTCCTCCACATGCATGTCTAACCCCCCCCCCCCCTTACCCACCCACCCAAGAAAATATAATTCTATCCTATACGTATAGTATATACTGACTGTTAAAAAAATTCTTTACGTGTAATTCAACATGTTATAATAAGATTTCTTTGCGTGCATTATAAACATGTTATATCAAGTAACCTGTTTAAACTTTTAGTATATAGAAGTTAATTTATTTAGATGAGTGTATCCCTAAGTATACAGTATTTTTGGTGGACGTTTGTGTGTGTACATACATTGTACCTTCAAGTACTATTTATTTGTGTGGGTTCATATTAGTTAGAGACCCATACAGGAACAGTTGGCTCCCATACTTGTCTCTTTCATTTCATTTTTCTTGTTTCTTGATCACAATCTAGTAGCTAGTATACATATATTATATTTGAAAGGAAGCAGGGGGAGGGCTATTATTTTATTTTATTTAAAGCACCGTACCAATATATAATAAATGGAATTATAAGGGAAGATATATAAGAGAATTATGTCTATATTAATAATTTATCATATTTAGATCTCTCCATTCCTTTGCTATACACGCCTCAATGACCTTATACAAATCACATCTAAACATATACTCCCTCCGTCCATTTTTAATTATCATGTTACGCTTTTCGAAAGTTAATTTGACTAATTTTCAAAGTTAAATTAGATTATATTAATTCGATATTTTAAACAAAAAACTTAGATATTCAAAAACTATACGAAAAGTACTATAAATTGCAATTTTTTGCATATCATTATATGATGAAAAAATGCATCGTAAAATGTTAGTCAAATTAAAGTTCTTATCGTTTGACTATAAAAAAGGAAACTATGACAATTAAAAGTGAACAAAGAGAGTATATAAGAGAATTCCTTGGAGAAATATATATATATATATATATATATATATATATATATATATATTAGGTAAAATTAATTAAAATGCACGTAAACTGATCACAAAAGTACCTTCTGAGAAATAATATACAATAAACCTACATGCAACATGTATATTTAAAGTTTAAGTTTAACTCGATACAAAGTTTAAAAATATAGGAAAAAACTTTTGAATAATCGTGTTACATCAAAAAAAGGTGCATAATTAATTTTAGACATGATATGCCTTCAACTCTGACTTTTGGATGGTATGAGGTATAATATTCTTTATTTCAATTTATGTGATATATTAAAAAAAATATTGCTTTATTTATTTAAAACCATTATTCAACTTTAAGATTCTTATTTATCGACAATGGAATAATTTATAGCCACATAAATTATGCGTGGATGAGTCAAAGATGGATCCAAACCCTCTTCACCAAATTTCTTAACTATTCTTAATTTATGTATTTATTTCTTTATATTTTAAATATTCTCAATGAAAATTTCGATTATATCACTTAAAATAGTTGGAGTAACCTTGGAGCAAATAATGGAGAGATTGGGTAAAGATAACGTAGTGGCCCCCCTTCAGAAATGCAAAATGTCTAGGATGGGGTGGACAATTATATAGGGGCCAAACATTAGAGTATAATTATTTTAATCCAATATAGTGTTTGGGTTTTGCCTTGATTTTCTTACCTTATTTGAAGTTTATTTTTTCCTCAAAAAAAGTAAAAGTATTACCATAAGTGCTTGAACTTTTTCTGAAAGGAAAATATATTTCTCTTCCATACTTGGATTATTCTTTCCTTAGAAGAAAAATCTGAAATCCTATAAATTGACTAACCCTCTTCTCATATGAAAAACACAATTGAATCCACAATGTAGTCGTTTAGAAACTTTTGTTTATGAGGAGATTTTCTCCCAATGTACGTTTATGTTTTTCAATATTAGTTTTTAATATGTAGGTCACTTGACCAAACCATATCAATAATATTATGTCTTTTAGTATATTTTTATTTGTCATCTGATTTATGAACACCATATGAATTGCAATTGTAAACTTCCGCATGACGCCATAATCACTTTCGAACCCAACATATAGCTAGTCCTTTGACCTAGGTTATCCCAAATATATAATTAACGTAGTACTATACCGCTAATTTTATATAATATTATAATCAGTTTATTATTCCTTTAAAATTTTGGTACTGGTTATAATCAAATTGTTCCTCGTTCTTTTCCTACATTGATTCTCAACGCAATTCCATGCAACTATACTTCGTACACTGCACGATATTCTTCTTCATCTTTTTTTTTTCTTCCCATACTTAATTTCATAGGCCAATATATATGATATGGTCACTGAAATCTATGTTATATTTTGTTTATTCAATTCATTTAATAGTATTAGAGAAACTATGGGTCAATAATATATAGACATAGTTGTACTTCTGCCAATAGAATTAAACAATGATATTTTATTTTTATTTTTTAATCAAATTGACTCTATGGATTGGGAGATCTTTTTAATTATATAGTTTGAACAATCATCAATCTATTCCTCCGTGAGTTAGCTAGCTAGATTTTTGAGTTAAATTGGGCTCATGATCATTTGTTTAATTATCATTGAATTGAAGCTAGGGTCGTCACAGCTCATTGTTTTCTCGATATAGGGGGACGGGCATAGACTTTTCTTCGCTAGAGCGGGTATGAAAAGGGTTCCCTTTTCCCACGTCAAAGCTTAGTTATCCGTAGGGCTGTTCATGGTTATGGTTAAAAAATTAAATCGAACCGCAATCCGAACCAAACCGATTAAAAAAACCAATATTTGGTTTGGTTTGATTAGGTTTGGTTTTAAATTTTAAAAATCGATACTATTTGGTTTGGTTTTGATTTTACTAAAAAACAACCGTGAAAATAACCAAACCAAACCGATAAATTAGAAATATAAATTTTATAATTATTTATATATTATTCATAAATAAAATATAAATATTTTGTTAAATTTTAACTAACTCAAGTCTTTAACTTTATCATTTTCTCTAGCCCAACACTTAAATTTTAGCTCAACTATCACAATCCTAGGTCCAAGTCCATCAAAATCATTTATTTTAGTCTTTACCTAACCTACCTCACATAAGATAGTCACATTTTCTATTAATTGAATCACTTTGTTCGTGTAATAATAACGCTAATATTGCTTAATTGCTAATTAAACTGACAATAGCTTTCATGTGGATTGTTCATGTATTAGGTATTTGTGTTTATCGAGATACGTATGTCCTCAAAAATTTTATTACTTTCAAACTGAAAAAACCAGAAAAACTAAACCTAACCGACGGTTATTTTTTTAGTTTGGTTTGGTTTTAGAAATTTAAAAAACCGACTAGATTGGTTTGGTTTTGATTTTAACCAATAACCGATCCAAACCGAACCACGAACACCCCTAGTTATCCGTGAATGACAACTCATTTTGCTTGTTGGCGGGCTTATGATGGTTTCCTTTCCCAATTCAACATATTCCTTTTTTTACTCCTGCTTGATAGCAGACTTGTGTAAAGTGACAATTTTATTGTCTGTCTCGATTCATTCTCCTTTTTAGTCTAATTATGGTTTGTCATGGACATCGGAGTGTAGAGTCTTACATCAGCTCTTTAATTATGTTAAGGTCTCTTTATATAGCCGTGGACAATTTCTATTTCATGAACTAATTTTTGAAATCAAATTAACTCCGTCCAAAGCCATTTCTTTATCAAAATGGAATATTGAAATTAGACTTTCGACCTTGTTCTTTCTAGTACTATTTCTTTAATTTGGGACTTCTTGGTACACCAATTATAGTCATTTTCTAGCAACCCATCCATGTAGAAGTCGGTGAAATGTATTTATGAATTATGCAAATTTCTTTTAGAATTTAGATTGTAGTACCCAATGAAAAGATACAATACCAACTTCTATTTTTGTTTTTACTATTTTCCTAAAAAAAAAAGAAAAAAAAGAAAGAAGAAGAGGTGGTAGCTTTTGAAAATAGTAATGGAAGTTGAGACAGGAAATTTATTAGTTGAGCCCGTGAGCCCTCCATGTGCATATTTCTCACCTTTCAAGTTTCTAGTTATGGCACAATGGCCCATGTCATTGACAAAGGCACAATTTGCTTCAATCGATCACTCTCCCACACCCACTTTCCACCTTATTAACACATATAAGTATATATTTTTTTTTTATCTCTTTACTTCATTTGTCAACAAACGAATAAAATCTAATTCCTTCACCCTTTTTCCAAATTGATACTAGAATTAACCAATATGTAGGGAAATTTGCTTACCCATCATCTGGTTTATCAATATTATTTATACACTACGAATTGTATATGTTATATACTTTATAGATATTCAGAAATGACAATTGACACTTTTTAATGTGAAATTACATACAATAGATGTGTTTTAATTTTAGCTTAATTGTCTATATTCTTACTTATATTTTGACGTTTCTTAATACAAATTTTGTTTCTGCCATTACTCGCAACTCTCTTGCTTTTTAAAGGTACTAATTAATTAACACTTTTATGTAGACTAAAGTTCACTAACCAAACGATCCCTTATATAAATGTTAAGAGATGATTAGTTGAATTTGTAGTTTTCTTTTTTGTGACGTAAAGTATACTACTCCTATTTTATGTTGTTGATATATGGAAGTTAAACGGATAACGATATAGTCTTGAAATGATGGCCAAATACAAACGAAACGAAACAAGATATATATAATAACGTAAAAATATTTGACGTAACAAGTCTTAAAATGAATCTAATAAATTAATTAATACCAAAATTAAGAGAAACGTTACAAAATTCTAATTTCTATTTCGCATTTAATATTTTTATTTTTCAAGGATTGCTAGGAACATTTTGTTTTTTGCTCCTGTCTCTTCATATCCTGATATTTTCAACTTTCTAAACTAGATAGAATTAGGAAAATGGGATGTTAATTCAAACTTTTAAAAACGAGAAAAGTGCAAAGTAGTTATCCCCTACACTAGGTGGCTGATACTAGATGAGGTGCCTGAAATTTGGACCACAATTTTGGTGATGATGAAGCAGGAATTCATCACCACCGTTTGATACACCGAAAATTGTGGGTTGACTAAGCAATTGATGCTGGTGGTGATGTGCTTGGTGTCTCTGGAGATCCTTTTGCCTCCGGAGTTCCAGAACTTTCCGATGAGAATTCGAGTGCCTCGCTGAGATAAAAGTCGGGCTAGACGCCGGTCGATACTCCGGCACAAGCCTACCGGACTTGTACCTAACTCCACATGCATTGCACAGAGTTTTTGGACCTAATGGCCCTGTGCGCCATTGCGGTGTCTTATCAGAAGCACAGTGCAGGCATTTCCGTCCAGGCGTTTCCACGCTCTCTCGCTTTTTCGACGGTGCTTTGGTGGCTTTGGCCGCGGCGAAAGTAGTGTTATTAGCAGATGGAGGCGAGATGTTGTTGCTCTCGGTTGATGATGTGGCAGGGGATAAGAGTAATTGGAGGCGTGAGGACCAGTCGCAAGGAGCGGCGCGTGAGCGCTTGCTGCGAGCTTTGCCAGGTACAGAGGTGTCGGCGGGGAAGGCAGGTGGCGAGTTAGGTCCGGTGGAAAATGTGGTGGCGGAGGAGGAACTGTCGGTGGTGATGGCGGAGGTATTAATGTTTGCTACAGGGATGAACTGAAGATTTTGAACGTCGTCACTTGAAAATGATTCCTCCACAAAGTTTGAGAGCCATTCAAGCTCAGCCAAGTCATCAAACTGTTACAAACAAACAACAAAAATTCTCCGTTAAATTCACCGAATTTCAACCAAAAATCAAACCAAATAGTATGAATTTAGACTCTATATTCAATACAATTGTAAAACGATGCATGAATTTTTTGCATTTTACACATGGTTAATTTACAAATTCTCAGACAATTTGATTTCGAAATTGGCGGAAAAATGAAACGAAATAATTTTCTCTCCTATAACGCAGAGTAATTACCGGAACGCAGAGTTCACTGTTAGGGAAGGGAGCATCGGTGAAGCTGCGGCAGCTCAGGTCTCCGTTAAATTGTCCATCTCCACCGGAAACAGAGGAATTACAGCTGTCAGCGATGGTAACGTTGGAAGAATCAGCAGAATTTCCCGTAATACTGTTGAAAAATGCGTCGGCCATAACTTCATCTTCTTTAGGGATAACCAAAAGATCATCCACAGAAAAATTGTTACCGTTATTATTATTATTATTGATGATGTTGTTCGGAATTTGTTCGTCTCCGGTATGTGAGAAAAAGCCGCTGACGAATAAATCCGATGCTTCCATTGTTAGAAAAAAAAGAAGAAGAAGTTGTTGTGTGTAGTGTAAGAATGGTTGAGTGTAAAACGCAAAGTAACGGTAGGTTTGAGACTAATTCTTTATATGGAGAATCGGAAGCTGAGAAAAAGGAAGAGAGAATGAAGGAATTGAGTGTAAAGAGGACAGACAAGTGCTCAAGAGCTGAAAGTAAGGGGTCCGGGTCAGAGGCCTTTTCATAAGTGTAATGAAGGTCTTTCTCGTAATTACACATCACCAATTTATATTTTTTTTTAAGCATCTTTTATTACCTCTCCCTTTTTTATAGCACAACTTTAAAATACTGTAATAAAAATTACAATCACTTGCTAAATCTGTAAAGTTGTTTCATTTTCTCTTACAATGCTTGTATTTTAAGTATTACTACTACTTTTTATTATAGTGCAAAAATAAAATAAAATGAATTGTTGAGTAAATTTGATAGATTACCACTAAATGTTTTTATAATGATTTCAAATTTTACTTTATCTTTGTGGTAAGTAAAGGATTACTTTAGACTTTTTAGAGTTTGAAACTTTGTTTTAAAGGTCAAAAATTGAATACTAAAGGTGCTAATTTAAATTGGATGTCACGGCTGTCATGTGCTGTGCGAATAATTTAAATGAAGAATCTGTATGTATTTATCTTCTTTTTTTGTACAAGTAAAGTTAATTAGTACTTACTGTAATTAATTAACAAAAATTAGTGAAGTGGATTAAGAACGATAAAGATAATACAACCCCTTTACCCTTAAGAATCGAACCAGCAGGTTTTGTCGCCGTGAAGCTACCATTAGAGTCCAAGTTTACAGCCGGATTCCTCTGTTTTTTTCTTTTTCTACGTATTATTATTATTACAAGTATTAACTTTGCCTTAATCCATCGGGAATTGCGCTTTGTCCCCAGTTTTTTTTAATAAAAAAAAAAGTTTTAGCTGTTTCCTGGGTACTGACTCTATTATTAGTGCTTTGTTTACCTTGTTAACTCTCATGTTAGTATATTCCTTAACCCACGTTTAAGCACGAACATTACAGCTCAAACTGGTTCAAATTGCTCAGTCATCATGATTATCCACGTTTCTGTATAGGAAGTTCCATTTACACTTTGGATAAACACTCCCAATTTCACCTCTTAATTCGCTCTTTTTCATAAATATTCACGTCTTTTCAATCACAAAACACGTCTTAGTGATGATTTAGGAAATTAATAAACGTTCAATCCTAAAAGTCGATGCGAGTTGAAAGTAGTGAAATTCTTAAAAGATGTATCAGTGACTTGGTGCAATTTCTGTTGCATAATCTTTTGCTTTTCTTCTTTTTTTTGTTCTTTTGGATGAGTGATGGAGATTTGTAACAAGAATTATTTATAGGGCGGGATAATATTACAAATCCCAAGGTGAAAACGCAGTTAAATACAGATAAAGTTAGTTTACATTAACAACCAATCATTCGCCCAACTTTTCTTCCAGCTCTCCTCTTTTACTTTTTTTGTCTTTAATTTCTTCAAGAGTATCCTCTTCTCCTACCATACCGTTACTAGTTCGATCGAATTCAGTAGCATTTAATTTAAATTTTATATTTAGTTTAAAGTATAATAAATACATAAATTTTGATATTTCTATAAATTGTACTTGAAGATTTCTTCTGCCTCAATTTATATAATATAATTTTATTGGGTACAAACTTTAATAAATATAAGAACACTTTATAATGTTTCAAAATCAATATACTAATTGATGAAGTACAACATCATACATGTAATTTTTTTTTGGATACGGACTAAAAGAAAAATATATCGAGATAAATGAAGTATAAGTTAAGATGTGTGTGGGGGCAATGAGTGGGTTCGTGGGGTCCGACTAAGCACGTGACAAAGGATAGGGATATTGTCAGCATCATGTGACTGACTTTTAAACTAAAGAAAAGAGGCTACATGTTCAATTCTTCATTCAAAAAAGGCCAAGGCACAGTTGCTCTTTTATGGTTTAACAATATGATATGAATTAGAATTATTGACACGATAAATTTATATTCATACCATATAAGTTTAACTAAAAAAAACATATTCGTTTCAATTCAAGTCATATCAATATTACACCAATCAAAAAATATAAGTGAAAACTATTAATAATAATATTAAAAGTTCACTAACAACTAAAGAGAAAGTCAAAATTTGATGTTTATGAATTTGAGATTTCAATCCTTTAAAGTTACAGGCTTCTTAAATTAATAATTTTTATATATTCAATAACTTTTTCACACTCCTTTGGGTGCGATGAAATGTTTTATATACCGATTGTACTTTGCTTAAATGTATAGCTGGATATTTGATACAAAACCCATTTGTTTGTGGTCTTATTGCCTTAGGTTTCTCACGAACTCTTTTAACTAATAAGTCTTTTTTCTTTGATGCTTCTCACACGTGCGTTAACAGTGCTAACATGGTTGCACGTGTAAGGTCATCACGTGGCTGCTTAACAATGCACGTGCCTTCTCCTTGACAATTGGCTTTAATATTGTCTTTGGTGTTCATTAATCTATTACTACAATGCTCCCTCAATTATTGCTTCTTCATGTTATTATATGCTCTTCCTTTTTTGTTTTCTCTGGAATTTAAAATAATTATAAGTTTTCAGATAAATATTTTGAGAGCCCATAAATTAAGTAATTAATCATATTTATAAGTAGGAAAAATTACCGTATAAATACCATTCAGATATTTAGTTTTTAAAATATGTACATAGTGTATAAGTAGCATTTATTTTATACTAAAAATTATACATATATTATACATATAATATGCATATATATACACACAACATATTCAGACGAAGTATATAGATAGTGCATACTTTGGCCATGTTGGTAAACTAGTTAGCCGAAGGGTACGCTCACATAAGTTTCCCCTACAATTATTATAGACCTAGATTCCTGCTCAACTATACTTGTTACATTATAGTGGGCTTAAGCCGAAATTTCGAAGTAACAATATTTAGGCCTACATATAATCAGCCCAAGAAGTCTCAAGAAACATTTGAGACATACTTGTATTGGGCCTAATGGCCCATTGGATTTGTAGTAAATTGTAGTCCATTAGGAAAAGACTTGGGCAAACAGCCCTCAATTAACAAAGTGAAATGGGTAAATATTCACTATTCGGACCACTAAACCATTATTTTAAAATTATTCAACATTTAACCTGTTTAAATGTGAAAATAAAATTGAACCAAAATTACTCCCAACTAAAACACGAAAGTATGCACTCCGAAAGTTTTCATTAAAATGTTAGATTTGCATATCATGTTTAAATTAACGCGACTTCTATGGCTTACACATTTTGATGCATCTCACATTAAAGTTATATTGTTCTTAAATCCTACTGCAAATAGCCTAGAGGTTGTTGGGTTTGTAGTATGAAACAAACAAGGATATTCCGTGGGATTATTTTATCCCACCTTTTATCTGAGATAAAAATAACTCTAGGACTAAATAATACCTTTACCAAACTTGGCCAATGGGATATCCCAGGATTATTATCCTTAAATTGTATATCAAAGATGCTTTGACAACATAGAAATGTGAATTTAGTTGACGAAACGGTTGCTCAAACATAGCTGTTCTTTCGTCAAACACCACATCGATCTTTGTGTTATATAGCACATTGATGTGATGAAGCAAAATCTATATATATACTAAGATAATTGACAGTTAATGAACAACTTCAGGTTTCCTTATTCCTTTATGCATTGCAAAATAGCTAGAGTTTTGTTAATATGATGTAACATTCTGGACTCAAGGGTGATAGATGTTTCTAATTTTATGTATCTACTGTTGTCACTGGTTGCCATTCACCATCCACTGCTTCGTTCCACAATGTAACATTGTTATTTCCATCAGCCACAGCCAACATGTTTCCTGTTAGTGACCACGAAACTCTCCAAACGGGGGCACCAAAATCCTTCAACACTTTACCCTCCCATTGATCGCCTTCTTTACCAACAGTCCATATAATCACTCTTCCATCTTCAGAAGCACTCGCGATAGTTGACTTTGGTAGCCCCAAGTTAGGGGCCCAAGCAACATCCCTGACCCAATCGGTGTGCATTTGAAGAGCTGGGAAGCAATCCAACTTCCAAGTTCCGTCAAACAGCTTCCACACTTTAACTGTATTGTCACAGCCACCAGATGCAAGCTTCGGAATAGGATTAAGCAGATCAGAGCCTACAAGAGAGCCAGGAGCTGTTGATGGCGCCCACGAAACAGATGTAACGCCTACTGGATGAGCCTGATCAATCCGTGATGTCTCCCAAACATCTTCTGATCTTGCAGTGAAAATGGAAATGTTCCCATCAGAAGATGCACAAGCCAAACAGAGGCCCAATTCATGAGGAGCCCAAGCTATTGCATTGACTGAAGCTTTATGGTCATCAAAAACACGTGCTAAGCTCCACTCGTTTTGAGTACCTTCCTTCCAGATAATTACCTTTCCATCAGAAGAACAAGAAGCAAGGAGGGAACCAAACTTAGGGTGAGCCCAAGCTACTTGCCACACTGGTCCTTGGTGACCACTTATAGTAGCCAGTTGTTGCGAAGACGAATTGCTGACCCCTGTTATCTTAATGGTGCAGTCTGAAGAAGCTGTTGCCAGACGCTTACCATAGTAATCCATTGCCACATCGTGGACAGTGTCAGTATGCCCACTTTCAATCTTCTGTGAAGGCATTTTTTTTTTCTTAACTACTGGATGTTTCAAATCTTCTCTCTGGCAAAAATCCTGAAAGATAACAAACATAGCTAGTTGATTATGAATTCAAACAGAAGATGGAAGAAAAAATAATTCTGAGAGCTAGGCATGTTCAGTTTCATCTTGCAAAACAATCTACATCACGAGATGACAACCTACATATGAAATAATCGAAGGCACAGAAAAAGGACAAATGGCATAAATTAGAATCACTTAAGTTTCATGAAATGCATAGGAGTAAAGGGGCAGCCCGGTGCACTAAAGCTCCCGCTATGTGCAGAGACCGGGGAAGGGCCCAATCACAAGGGCCTATTGTATGCAGCCTACCTTGCATTTCTGCCAGAGGCTGTTTCCAAGGCTTGAATCTGTGACCTCCTGGTCACATGAAATACATGGGAGTATGGTAAAATATTCCAAGCTTAAGTAAATAAATACCAAACAGATCTAACAGTGACATCCATCAAAGAAAAAACATTTTAGAAGACGTGCTGCAAATGGACATCCGACTGTGTCAACCAAAAAGACAAGAGACGACATAGACAGGATGAACTGTCAAAACTTGGTGATGAAGTTAAATGCAATGGATAGATTCACCTATTTATGCTAAAGTAAGAATTGGCTAACCAATACTGAAGAATCAGAGAAGAAACTATTGCTCAAATAGTTTCACATTTATTGCACTGTTCATATTCTTAAGAACACTTGTTTGAGCTTTTGCTCTATGCTACCAGTGAAATGAAAAAAGAACATTACGAAACAGGATGGATGTTACAGAATGTGTGATGTATCATTCAAAAGAGATACGAAGTTGAAGCTTGATCTCATTTCACTCAGTAAAGATGACAAGAGTTGTGTTCCAAAATCAGGTAACTGCTTTATAAATTTCTAAGACATGGAAAAACAAGACCAAATTATACAAACACCTCATTGCTAATTCAACAACAACAATAACAACATACCCAATGGAATCCTACAAGTGGAGTCTAGGGAGGGTGGTGTGTGCACAGTCTTACCCCTACTTTGTGAAGGTAGAATGTTTCTTTCCAATAGACCCTTCGCTCATTGCTAATTCATCTATCGGATTTTTGAACAAAAAATCATTAACATTACCAAAGCTACCCTTACATTTTGAGAAACATTCATACGTGAAACTAAGGTAATGTTACCCTTACATTTCGAGAAAAAATTATACGTGAAACTAATTTGTCGAGTCAAACTACCTCACACTACTGGGGACAGAAAGAGTTATTGATATTAGCATCTCACCAACATATATTTTCAAAACTTTCTTCTCATTTTCTTTAAAATAACGTGCACGATAATTTTGATTTTGTTGTTCCTACAATAAGTTTTAAAACAAGAATAGCTTCATATGTTCTTCTTTAAACATTTTGAATACGTAATTCTCTTAAACAGAACTATAAACCTGAGTAATGTAATCACTGTGATCTTCACAGTTCAAACAATCCACCTTCTAATTTTTGAACGTCAATTTGACCTATTTTCTTCTTTATAGTTTATAAATTAAGATAATTTTGGAAATAATAGCATTTTTCTATGTTGTAAAAAAATTCTTTCATAAATGGCGAGAAAATATATTCGAAAATTTTATTCAAATGCTCTTTTTCTGCGACTCTTGCGGAAGAAAAATAAACCTAAAATTGTGATAGATTTTTCTAAAATTGAACAGCAAAGTTACATAAACAGACAAACACCTATCAAGCGCATTTGTAAATTTAAGAACAATAGCAACTGCACATTCCAACAAGGTTTATTCTACTGTTCCCATTTCGATAACACAACTTTTATGCGAGTAAAAACAGCAAACAACAAAGAATTAATCAATTTATAGATATAAAAAAGTTCACTGTAAGGACGATAACTTACGCCGTGAATTCGCCGGTGATCGGCGAAGAGTCGCCGGAGAAAGAGATGAATCAATTCGAAGTCAACTTGACGGATCAAAAACGCTGCAGGCCCAGTAAATCCGAAAGTGGGTCTTCTTCACAATATATTTATTTGCTGGGACCTACTGGTGACGCAATATTGACTAATAAAAAAATGACACGTCATCAAGGGACCCAGAAAACTTGTCCACGGTGTCAAACGTGGCGAAACGACACCAGCTCTCGCCTTTGACTTCCTTTGAATTCTTTTCGCCCATAAACTTCCCTAAATTGAACAAAAAATGTGAATTTTTAAAATAAAATGGTTTTAAATAAAGGAAAAACTATATAAATAAACAAAACATTCCTAATATAACTATTAAATTTCATGTTACTTTAAAATACTTACTTCAGACTAATTACACAATCATACACTATTTCATATAAAAATATTTAAATTTTGGTTAGATCAAACTTTTTAGGACTATGTTAGAAGTTTGATTGCTTTTATATTTACAGAAATTAAGCTTAACAAGCTAAACTTCAGACACGTGAATCTGAAGTTATTTGAATGCGACTAAAATTAGAAGAAATTAATTTTTAAAATTATTCATTAGGAGTTTGAAATTAATTTTATGTCATATTTGATTTGAGATATTATTACTAATTTTAGGATTATTTTATCTTATTATTTATATTAAAATAATAAAACCATTATTCCATAAAAAAAAATGACAAAAAATCGAAAAACATTATTATTGGATCAATAAGATCAACAAAACTTATTGGCCTGTTTAAACATTCTAGATCGTTCCAAAATGATCCAATAAGGAGCTTTATTGGGCTAATAAATGTTACCAGAAACCCCAGATATATGTAACCCTTAATGAACCTAAGATGGTCCAACAAACATGGTCAGTTCCACTCAAACACACTTATAAACTAATAAATTGACGTTTGGATATATGATTTTATCTCGTGATATGAAATATGAGATAAAATTAGTATTTAGACACGTAATTTTATTTCATGTGATAAAATTTCAAATTCTTTAAAAAGCATAATTCAGAAATTTCATATTTTTCAGATAGAAAAGTTGACTCACAAGTTTATATTTTGCGGAAAAAAAAACATCGCCTTATATCTTCAGAATTTTTTTGCGAGAATATCAAAGAAGTGATGAAATATTAATGGAATATGAACGTGATGATATAGTTACAAATGAGATGTGATTATGCATGACATGACACAAATTCAACTACCGATGATATGACCGTCAATATAAAAGTATGAAAGTTGAGGATTAAGATAGAAAATTACTCCCTCCGTTCCATTTATATGTCATCTTTTTAGATTGCATTTGCATTAAGAAATTAAGTAACTTTATCCTTCTACCCTTATTTAATGTTTTCTTAAGTCAACTTTTCAATAAATGATTAATATGCTAGATTTCAAAAATTAAAATGCATTTGGATGACTATTTAAATTTTTTACTTTATTTTTGGAGCCAAATTTTTTCACCAATTGATCTAAGATTTTAAAAAAATTGTTAAAGCTTCAACTTTTAAGATTATTTTTGATTTTTTCTCCTTCTTTTATTTTTAATTTGTTTGTTGAGATTTCTTTTTCAAAATAAAATTTTATAGAATAGTGAATGGAGAGAGTAATTAATCATTGTATGAAATACTCCATTAATTACTTATTAGTTTTTCTAGGTTGGTCAAATTATATATTTTCAAGACTAATTAAATACTGTATCAAGGGTATAATTGGAAGAATATAATAACTTATACATTGATTTTATAAAATGACAAGTATTATGAATCAACTATTTATAGAAATGAATGACATATAAAAAGAAACGGATGGAGTAGTAGATAGCCGAGTATTGTCACACTTATCTTTTGCGTGTGGAGGGGGGAGGGGTGCAAAACCCAAGAAACCATCGAATAATGAGAAAATATATTTGAAATAACACAAACAGGAGATCATCAGGAGACAACCTAAAACATAGCAAATAAAGATTACACTTTATTTCAATTATCTATGAACAACCATATAAAATAATAAGAAGAGATTGAAACATTGGACGTAAAAATAGACATTTTTTTCCTCACTATGGTCACATAAAATGAATCAAAAGTTCCCAAACAGTGTTGGTTGCTCTTTAAATCATTTTCAAAAATACTTTATTAGAAAAATTAAGGTATATGATCAATAGAAACAAAACTTAATTTATCTATCTATATGAAAAAAAATATTATAATAAATACACTAAATATGTATTAAGCCTAAACAAAATTATTAATTCACACAAATATACTAACTAAGCACCTAATCTCAATAATAATACTTAATCACACATGATTTAAAAATCTTGAGTCAACCACTAAAATAAAAAATTCTCAATGTTCATGTTACATCATTTAAATAATCTCATCATTATTTAATTCTTCTGCTTATAGTACTCTCGCGCTATAATTTATATTTATAACCAAACTATTACACCTGACTTTGTTATATTTATAATATATATTAATCATGTTAAGATATAAGATAGGATTAATTAATGAAGATAAGTATGATATGAAAATCACAAATTTTTGCATCATGTTAGGAGGAGGTACAAGTCGGATCCACCAACTGGTCTCCATCTTATATATGTCGTAATTGTCTTACATATGTGTTGTTTAGTGAGTGACATGATTCTTGTCCATGTCAATTTTACTTCTGTCCCTTTTATGTCGTATGCGAGAGTGACTTGCAGGTCCACCACAGGTCGGTTACGGCGTCTCCAATCTCGTTCTCTATTTTACTCTCTGAATATAAATTTTTTTATTTTTTCAGATAACCAATTCCAATTCAATTTTCTATTTTACTCTCTAAAAAAAAATTTCTTCTCTTCTCAATATTATATTATTATTTTTATTTCATTCTTATTTTCTTATTTCATAATATAAATCCTTTTTTTTAAATAATTACTTTATATAATTTTCATGTGATATAAAATTTTATTTTTGTTAAATTCCTTATTTAATATAAAATTATATTTTATTCTAAATTTCTAAATAACAAAAATTGGAAACAAATATTATATAATATACAAATTAATGGACAATTCAAATAAAAGTGAAATCATTAATGAAATACAATTATATAAACATTACATAAATACTCAACTTTCAAGATTATTACGTTGCTCCCATAAATGCCCTATTAACACATTATTTAGTTCAAAATGATCATTTTTGTCCTTAATTTCTTTTATGTTTAGCTAAAAATTGTTCAAATCGGTGATTTTCATCTATCACCATTTTTGTCGTTGAAGTTGGAGCCTCTACGATATCTTGAATTTGTGCATTAAGATTACGTTCACCCTCGATTATCATGTTGTGCAATATAATACATGTAGTCATTATATCATGTAGCACTTTCTTCCTCCAAAAAGGTGACTATCCTACAATAATTGCAAAACGTGATTACAAAACTCCGAATGCACGTTCAACATATTTCTGCATGATTTTTGTTCATTGCGAAATATTTCTTCTTTTGAGAACGTGGATCACGAATAGTTTGAACAATTGTAGACCATTTTAGTTTTGTGCATTCTTTATAGTGAAAATTAATAATACAATTAAATTATATTAAAGTGACAATTTTTTTTTAAAAAAATTGAAATATTATTAATCAAAATGAAAGTAGTATATATTAAATAATATATATTTTTAAAATATTATATTACATTTAAAAAGAATTACGAATATTAGATATTTAATTCACGGCCTTATGGGAAAAATAAAATATTAATTACGAAATAATAATAAAATAATAAAAAAGTGAAATAGAGAGTGTGAATAGTAATTCTCCAAATTTGGAGAACTACTATTCAACTCTCTATGTATGGAGAATAAAGAGTGAAATGGATGGTGATTGGAGAGCCATTTTCTATTTTACTCTCCAAATATAAAGAATGAAGAGTAAAATAGAGGTGGGTTGGATATGGTCTTAGGATTGAAATAACGAGGCGATATATTAATAATTATATAATAATAAAGTTATACTAAAAATAAATAATATTTATTATAATTTGGTTAAGTGATTATTATGAAAATTAATTTAAAGTAAAAGTAACAGGATCATTAGATGAATTTGTCATTTTTACATCTAAGATATTTGAAAATATCATTAGATGACCAAGAGTTTTATTTCCTCGCAATTCTACGTCCAATCTTGTATAGGCCAACGTTACCAAGTTCATATATTATTATAATTTATTTTCTTCATTTAATTAGGAGTGTACCTTTTTTGATGATTTTTTAGTTTTAAATTTTCACGTAACATATATATAATCATAAAATCTACCTATCTTTTAATTTATAACTACAACAATTTTTAAAATTCAATACGACATTAAAACTTTGTAATATAGGAGCACTTGAGTAGAAAAGTTGGTTTTGTAAAATTACAAGGTAGAAGTGTATAATAATTTAGAGGAAAAAAAAGGGTATACGTAAAGTAGTGGCTATGCGTAGCAACAAACAGAAAGAAATAAAGAGAGAATGAGAGTATCGAGGCGCATGCAAAAATTCTCATCATTTTGTCCTCTCTCTGCCCCACGCATACTTCCCATGCCTCTCCTTTTCTTTCCCTTCCATATCTTACTCACTTTTTCCTCTTTTGCCCCTCTTTTATTGTTTTTTTATAACTATATTTTCACATTTCTTTTTCTTTACCCTTTTCATAATCCTTCTATTTTATTCTCACTTAATATTCAATATTCAATTTGGATTTTAATTAATTTATATTTATATTGCGTAAGATTCAAAACACTATACATACAAAACTTTTTCGAAGACTCGAATTTGATATTTTTAATTAAGGTGAGAGATTTCTTCCTTTTTCAAACAAAATGCTAGATTCAATGTGATTTTACCGTATCAATATTTTCTTTATTTGCCAAGTAATAGGTGTACACAATAGAGTACGTAGAAAACTTTGTAAATAATATTAATATTTAAGTATTTTTTTAAGTATGAAATTTAAATCAATTCAATTTCATAATAATTGTGAACAGATCAGACAATTTCATCGATAAAAACACTCAATAAAAGACACGTATAAATGATGACAGGTAAAAAAGCTGATAAAGGGAGATACGACACACAAAACATCCTACGTTTATGTAAGATCAGGAGAAAAACCGCATGTCGAAGGACGTGAGCTATTCTGACACAGACATCATTAACTATTTCAAAATGAAACTTACCATATGATGAGAAAACAATCACGTGTATTGACATAAAAAAGAAATATCTTACCATAAAGCATAAACATCATCGATCTACAACAACAAGAACATGTTTAGTGTAATTACACAAATAAAGCTTGAGAAGTTAAGTCTGTACACAAATCTTATTTCCATCTTGAGAGGTAGAAAAACTATTTGTAATAGATTGAACCATCGATCTCACTAATCTAATTTGCATAAGTGAAAAAAATACTCTCTGTCCTAATTTAAATGTCTTAGTTTAATTGAATATAATTTTTAAGAATAAAAGGTAGATTTTTAAATCTTATAATCTAAAATTTAAAACGTGTATAGTCCTTTAAATATAGTAACCTTAAACTTGCCAGATAGACTATTGAAATTGAAAAACTTACTAAATAAATCAAAATGAAATGTAAAACAAGAGGGAGTAAAAATTCAAATACCTTAAATAACTTAAAATATAAAATAGTATAAACATTTTTTTAAAGTCATAAGGACATAATGGTCATAAAATGTATAACTAATTTTTACATAATTAATACCAGCATGCAATAATACGTAAATTTTCTTATTACTAATCTCTACATTAATAATATACGAATAACTCTAACCAGCTACCAAATGACCCGTTAAAATTTAAAATAATATCAGAAATTTTTTAATTTTTTATAAGGGTATAATGGTCATAAAATGTCTTAATCAGAAGTATTCCAAATCTGGTGCGACGAACAGAGGTCAGCAGGGTAGTATTAGTACGAGTAGTGTAGTATAGGGTGATTGGCCTGAAAAGAGTATAGTAAAAAGAAGTGAGAATATCCTCCCCCACCCCACCCCTTACCCCTACCCCACCCCCCACTGTCCCTAAAGCCGAAAGAAGTTGACAGAGGGACCATTGATATACAATGGCTACTCACTTGTGAAGATACCCACTTTCCCAAATCCAAATAAAAAGACTTTTTTTTCTCTTTTTCTCTCTCTGGGTCGCTCTCAAATCCGGGGTTTATATCTCTTTTCCCTTTCATTTACACCCCTTTCAACTCAATTTCATTCATTGTTAACCAGTCCAGGATCCGTCTTCTGATAATATCTCATCATGCCTTCAAGATCTTCCTCTGTGGTCTTTGAAAATTTTGTAGGGGGTTCATGGGGTTGGTTTACTTTTTGTTGAAAATCTTAAAGATGCTTCAATTTTTGGGTACATGAAGAAGATCTGTTTCTGGGTTTCTTTTGTTTTTGTCTTCTGAAGTCTAAAGCTTGGATCTTTTAGTGTTTTTCTAACTTTTTATCTTGTTTCAAGATCCAAAGAAAATGTATGGCATGTTGTTAAAGAAATTGTTTTTGGGTTCTTGAGGAATACTTGGATTCTTCTGTTTTTTTTTTTTTTTGGTAATGGTGAAAGATAAGTAAGGAAAGTGTGTATTTTTAGTAGTTTATTGGAAGCTCTGAAATCGAAAGATACAAGTTGTCTAGTGCCGTTTCATTTTAGTATTACCAAGAAAAGGTCACTTCAAGACATTCTCATTTTGTTCAGAGCTACCAAAAAGAATAATGCTAAAAAAGCTTGAATTGTTGTGAAGACAAAAGGGTAGAAGAAGCAGAGTACCAGAGCTTGTTTGTTTTCTTTCATAAAGGGGCATTTCAGTTTGTAAGATTTAAGAAAAAATGGCTTCCTGCAAGGATGGTAAGTCGGTGTTGGATAACGGAAAGTATGTCCGGTATACACCTGAGCAGGTTGAAGCTCTTGAGAGGCTTTATCATGATTGTCCTAAACCAAGTTCAATGCGCCGTCAGCAGCTTATCAGAGAATGTCCTATCCTCTCTAACATTGAACCTAAGCAAATCAAAGTTTGGTTCCAGAATCGAAGGTACTACAAATGTCTTCTATTCTCTTGTTAAATCTTACTAGTTTGTGAAATTGCACTCTCAAGCTAGCTTTTGTTTGAAAAAAATCCAATCTTGGGTTCCTTTTTTCTTCATTTTAATAATTTTCTTGCTAAATCTTAGTCACTGACGGTCTAAAATTGCATTTGCAGTTATCTGCATAAAAAAGTTCCATTCTTGGGGTTCCCTGAACAAAATTGCTCTTGATTATTTATTCTTTGTTCAACAATCTGCACTGCCCTTGACATTTTCTTCTCTCTTTTTTCTGTTCTTACTAATTATGTGTGAATGACAAGTTCCTTCATGATATTTGGTCTGTTTTTGGTTCCACTAGTAAAACTTTAAAAATGCATGTTCGAACACAACTTTAAATCCCAAAAACCATTTTTCAACAAACTTCAAAAACACATTTTTTTTTAAGTTTCAACTAAATCTATAGCCATACATTAGCTAATTTCTGTGTTTTTGTCTTTCCATTTTTTGGTTAAATATAGATGCAGGGAGAAACAGAGGAAAGAGGCGTCAAGGCTTCAGTCTGTGAATAGGAAGCTGACGGCAATGAACAAGCTATTAATGGAAGAGAATGACAGATTACAGAAGCAAGTTTCTCAACTGGTGTATGAAAATGGCTACTTTCGCAGGCAAAGTCACAGTGTAAGAATTTAAGACCATTTTTGTTCTATTTGCTCAAACTAATGTGGCTTAAATTGAGGTGTAATTTCCATAATTTCTCAACTGAAATGCAGACACCGCTTGCTACGAAAGATACCAGTTGTGATTCAGTGGTGACGAGTGGTCAGCACCACTTGACATCTCAGCATCCGCCGAGGGATGCTAGTCCTGCAGGGTGAGTGAGTGTGAATGCAGTTGTTGTATCCTTTTCTTCTTTAAACATAGTGCTTTGCGACCATTTTTCTTGTTTTTTTGTGTTTGTGGCTTATGGCAATGTATTTGTGCTTTGTTCCAGACTTTTGTCCATTGCAGAAGAAACTTTAACAGAGTTTCTTTCAAAGGCTACTGGAACTGCTGTTGAGTGGGTCCAAATGCCTGGAATGAAGGTATTTTTTAATTAAAGTTATGCCTTTTTACTGTAATAAATAAATTATTTACTCCATCCGTTTCAATTAATGTGACATAGTTTGAGTCGTCACATAAGTTAAGTAAAAAAAGGGGAACTTTCGAAATTTGTTATCATTAAACGTGCCATAGCATTCTGTGTGACTATAACACTTTTGGAACTTGTGGTATTCATCATGGCATTACATTTATGTTGCTAAAATAGCATTCTTATTAAGGGTAAAATATGAAGTATAGAGTTAAATGTTTCCAAATAAATGTGTCATTTTTTGGAATGGACTAATTAGGAAATAGTGGCACATAAACTGAAACGGAGGTAGTATTATCGAACTGTTTATTAACTAGGTAGTGGACAGGGAAGGGTGGAAACTTTGTAGCTTGGAATTATATTTGTAAGAGCCTTACCTACCACCAAGAGGAGTTTGGTTTCTTGAATTATTATACTAGGAATAATTCTAGTTCCTAATATTTGAGGGTTTGGCTGTCATTTTCTTATTAATATATTTTTAGTACTCACATTAAAATGTGTAACTCATATATTGTTAATTAGAATTCAGTGTGGAGATTAATGGCAATTCAAGTACAAATTATACCAGCGTAATGGACTAAAACGGAAGAATGTTTTTAGAGAGAAACCCAATATTTAATTATTCATTCATGTCCATAATATGTAGCCGTGTTAACAAACTACCAAGAGTTAGAGACGAATGCAAGAAGTTGATGCTTAACTTTTCTTCATTGAGATGTCAATAAATTACCAAACAGTGGCCAATTCCTTTGGCCAACTATATCTATCAAGGATAAAAATACAATAGTTTTTTTTTAGCTCCATGGAAGCTCTTCTTACCAGTCAATTAATTAGTAATAAAAATTGTATCTTATCTTATAACCCGACTAGCGACTTGGTAGGTCCACGGTAGACAGAGTACGGATGTTGCCCTCTTTTGAAGTTGACAGTTATCATTGACGTTTTAAAGATATTGCTAAATTGCATTTTAACAGTTTTTGGGATTTCTACATTGTGCATCAATGTCCTTTCTCTGGGTCATATTTATGATAAAAGCTGTCATCCTTCAGGCTTTTGCTTGTGAGTTGTAATGGAAAAATAGTGGTACAGTATTCCACTTACCATGAGGGCATTAATATATCACTACACATTTTCCAGTCTCCTTTTTTGTAGCCATATTATTTCTGTTGCAAATTCTTAGTACTGGTTTAACTCTCTCTAATCATGTCTCTATTGTAATGAATAGCCTGGTCCGGATTCCATTGGAATCATTGCTATTTCTCATGGTTGCACTGGCGTGGCAGCTAGAGCTTGTGGCCTGGTTGGTCTAGAGCCAACGAGGGTAAGCTGATTATCTGTTTTGAGATTTATGTTTCCGGCACTGTAATATGAAATTAATTGTCTGAGATTCCTCTAGGTCTCCGAAATCCTTAAGGATCGACCTTCTTGGTTTCGTGACTGTCGGGTTGTTGAAGTTCTCAATGTGCTGCCTACTGCCAATGGTGGAACCATTGAACTCCTTTACATGCAAGTAGGTTACTGTACTGTTGCTTCTCGTGCTTGCTCATTCAGTCCATTTGTACCTTCTTGATGAACTTTTAAGTTTTTGTTTTTTAAGCTTTATGCACCAACAACGTTGGCACCTGCCCGTGACTTCTGGCTCTTACGGTATACAACTGTTATGGATGATGGCAGTCTGGTGGTATGTTTTCATTATGTCTAGTGTTCTTCTAATTTTAAAAAATTATATTCTGCCAAGTCCTAAACTATATGTAAATTTCTTCTTCTGATGTTGGTCAAGTGTCACTTGATTGTGCCTGCAGAAATTGCAATCCGTCCTGGTATAAATTAGTTGCTTTTGTATATAACAGGATGCTTGAGAATAACTTCTCTATAAGCCAAATGGTGTATTTTCTCTTATTGCAACTTCACATATTTTAGGTTTGTGCATTCACATGTGTCGTGAACTAACATGTCTCATTTGATAAAACATCCAGGTGTGTGAAAGGTCACTTGGAAATACTCAAAATGGTCCGAGTATGCCACCTGTTCAGAATTTTGTGAGAGCCGAAATCCTACCTAGTGGATACCTGATTAGACCTTGTGAGGGGGGTGGTTCAATTATCCACATTGTTGATCATATGAATTTAGAGGTAAATTTATCGTTCATATTTCCTGTTCTCCTTAACTGTGCCTAGTTATGCAGTGTTATGGTTGACAATATTATTATTGTTAGGCATGGAGTGTTCCAGAAGTCTTACGCCCACTTTATGAGTCATCAGCAGTGCTAGCTCAGAAGACGACAGTGGCTGTATGAACTTTTATTCAAATTGATTCTATACCACATGCAAAGTTAGAGAATTCTATTGGCATTCTGGTGACTCTATACATCCTCCTTACAGGCACTACGCTACCTCAGGCAGATTGCACAGGAGGTTTCACAGACTAATGTTACTAACTGGGGAAGACGACCCGCAGCTCTACGTGCATTAGGCCAGAGGCTGAGCAGGTTTGAATGACCTACTTTTTGATGGATTCTCTTTCACTGTTCTCTACTTTTTCTGTCATTCAAACTATGAGTTATTTTGGCAGAGGCTTCAATGAGGCTCTTAATGGAATAGCTGATGAGGGCTGGTCAATGCTTGATAGCGATGGAATGGATGATGTTACCATACTTGTGAACTCTTCTCCTGACAAGTTGATGGGCTTGAACCTGTCTTTTGCAAATGGTTTCTCACCGATGAGCAATGCGGTTATGTGTGCAAAAGCATCAATGCTTCTACAGGTTTGTTTATTCAATATGTTGATGCTGAAACTACAAAATTGAATTGCTGATTTCATAATTTTTTAAGTAGATAATTAAAGGTTTCCAGTTTGTGTTATTAGTGGAAAAACATTTTTGGGGATGAGGAGGGTTGGCTGCTGACCATGTTGTCATTTTTGCTTTTTAACAGTCATCTTGTTTTTATTGTCCAGAATGTGCCTCCTGCTATACTTCTCAGGTTCCTGCGTGAACATCGATCTGAATGGGCAGACAACAATATAGATGCTTATGCTGCTGCAGCTATTAAAGTTGGTCCCTGCAGCTTACCTGGGGCTCGAGTTGGTAACTTTGGGGGTCAAGTGATACTTCCACTCGCTCACACTGTTGAGCATGAAGAGGCAAGCTTAGTAGTTTTATTTAATCTGCACTGTTGGCATGCCTAATTTATTTGAACTGTTCCAGTCGGTCTTGTTTGAATAATTATTTTGTGGTTTCTCATCCTAGTTGCTGATAATGTGCTCTTTTTTTGCTTATAGTTGCTGGAGGTCATTAGGTTGGAGGGTCATTCTCCTGAGGATGCGATAATGCCACGAGATATGTTTCTATTGCAAGTAAGTTTTATTTCTGCACATTTGTTAAGTTGAGTGCTTTTGCTTTCCATATTTTCACCTTGGCCGTTCTCAATGTCTTGCTTCTACTTAAATTGTGGATGGTTAGAATATCTTTCTTTGAATTGAAAGAATTTCTAATCTGAGGAAAATTATGCAGCTATGCAGTGGAATGGATGAAAATGCTGTTGGAACTTGTGCCGAACTCGTATTTGCTCCTATTGATGCCTCGTTTGCTGATGATGCACCATTGCTTCCGTCTGGGTTTCGCATTATTTCACTTGAATCTGGAAAGGTTAGCGTTTGTATCCACCCATTAGTGCTTATTCTTTTAGGTATTTGTTCATTTAGTTTGCTATCCTCGGTGTTTTTGCCAATATGCTTCCTTTGTGCAGGAAGCGTCCAGTCCAAATCGTACCCTTGATCTTACTTCTGCGCTTGAGACTGGCCCAGCGGAAAACAAAGTGGCCAATGACCTTCACACTAGTGGTGGCTCATCAAGATCTGTCATGACAATTGCTTTTCAATTTGCTTTTGAAAGCCACATGCAAGAGAGTGTTGCTTCAATGGCTAGACAGTATGTCCGAAGCATTATTTCATCTGTTCAGAGAGTTGCATTAGCACTTTCACCCTCTCACTTGGCTTCTCATGGAGGTCTTCGTTTGCCATTGGGGACTCCTGAAGCACATACATTAGCTCGCTGGATCTGCCAAAGTTACAGGTATGTGGTATAGACTTGCATGTGTGCCTAACATAGGAGCACACTAAGTAATGATTTTCACCCAGTCAGCTGTTGTGCTTTTCCTGTACCAAGTTCAAAATGAAATACATCTTGGCAACACAAGTTGATTTAAATGTATAATGGTTAGATTATCATGAGTATCATTTTCCAGATATTTGTTCATCAAAAGAAATGACTGAACCTCTTCCTCTGAACTAGAAATAGTTCAATCCTCTTTTTGCAAGCAATTTTTTCTATGGGACGTTTGTTGGAGGGAAATCTACGGATGTTTGTTTGCATGTAATTATGTTCTGAGTTTAAAATCAGTCTCAGTTGTGGATATTTTTCTTCCTCCTAAGGTGCTTTTTGGGCGTAGAGCTTCTGAAATCTAATACTGATCAAGGAAGTGAATCAATCCTCAAAAGCCTATGGCATCACTCAGATGCTATTATCTGCTGCTCTGCTAAGGTTTGTTCCCAAATCCTCTTTTCATATTCGTTTGCTTGTTCAAAACACTCTAATTGCAGCACTCTTACCTTTTAGCTCTTCTAGTACATGAAATTTTGAGATCAATATTTGCAGGCTTTGCCAGTTTTCACATTTGCAAATCAGGCTGGTCTTGACATGCTCGAGACAACCTTGGTTGCACTTCAAGATATTACCTTGGAGAAAATATTTGATGATCATGGAAAGAAGAACCTCTGCACTGAGTTCCCACAGATAATGCAACAGGTTGGTACTCCTTTTATGTTGAAAATATTGAATGTAGTTAGTAGTGATTAGGTGGTCTTGTAGATGTGATTACTGGAATCTTAGTGCACCGAATTGCATATCTCATTTATAATAAACTGATTAGTAAATCCGTAAAGATATTTAGATTTGCTTGAATGTAGATTATCACGACCACTGCAGCTCCTAATTGTAATTTATTGATTGACAGGGTTTTGCATGTCTACAAGGGGGAATTTGCTTGTCAAGCATGAGCAGACCTATTTCTTATGAGAGAGCAGTGGCATGGAAAGTTATGAATGAAGAAGATACTGCTCATTGCATCTGTTTCATGTTTGTCAACTGGTCATTTGTCTAAGTTACTTTTCTTTAGATCTGTTTTAAAGGGATCAGTAAACTATACCTAAGGACCCTTGAATATTCTCCTTTTAGAATCTCATTTTGAACTAGTTGTGTTTGTTGAAAACTTGTGTATTGTTAAAACTTATGCTACTCAGCAACTTTATGCTATGTCTAAGTTATCTAACTCCCTTGTTTTCTGCAGTATCTGTTGATTGGCAGCAAGAACACCCCTTCCCTGTTTGTGCCTACATATATAGGATATTTGAAGAAGTGAACATCCTTTTTAGTAGCAGAGTCTGAGGAAAGAATAGGGATAGTTATTTCACTGGGACAGGTTAGAGATCAGTAACAGTATATAAAACAAGATTTATTAACATTATAAAGCTGCTAAACATATAAACATATATTTGATCAATTAGCTTGAATCATAAACATGATTTATAAAGCTACTAACATGATCAAGAAAAAGGCTTAAAAACTATGACAAACTTCAAAATCCTTGCAAGGGTAAAAGGAGTTGCACCAAAGTTTAGCCATAAACAGAAAGTTAAGACGATTATAGTACATAATTTATTGCAGAAGGTACAACTGAAGGATGCACGTCTTATCGATCAGGTTACTATATTAAGGTCACTCATATCTTTAGATATGGCAGGGATGCAACTATTAGTTCTAGCAATTCCACCACCCTTCTTTTGCATAATTCTGTCCCTTGGACTAATAGATTTTGCCCTCATAATTCCCTTTGTATTTTTCTTCAACATTTGTCTCATAGCTTCAGCTTGATTAAGTACTGGATAAGCCCTACCAAATTTGTTAAACTTGCTACAAGCACTCATATGAGTACTTAATGCTTCTTCATTTTGACCTCCATTTTTTTGGGCCTCTTCTTTTACTGCATCAGCACAAAGCCCACATATCCACTTACCTGAATATTTTTTTCGAATTTGATGGATGTATTCAGATGTGTAGTCATCGCTCATGCCACAACACTCACATTTCGCGCTTTCTACCTCGGAGACTGGAGGGAGATTTGCATCGATAATTGCATCATCGTTCATCCACTCATACGTCATTTCAGACATTGTCCTTTTTAGGCTATCGTTAGAGAGTCGAGGTGGTTTGCTAAGGTTTCGAACGTTGGAGGTTACAATAGTCTCTCCATGAGGTGCCATTTTGAGTTGAGACGAAAAAATAATCTACTTTGGTTAATATTGTGAAAAATGATATGTTTTTAAGACATGCAAATGATTTGATGGAGGATATTGTGATTTATAATCTTGGCTAAGGATGTAAAATGATGAAGATAATAGGTTGGTATTTATAGTAGTTGGCTACTTTTTGTTGCTTTCAAGTTGGGAGCTGGAAACTTTCAAAGTTGTGGACCATGGGAACTTAGATGCATGTCACTTTTTATTTCTATTTTTGTATGGATAGTCTTGAATGTGCTAGATTTTTCATTAAGTTTAATTTCTATAAATGGTGTACAAGAATTTTTTTATGCTATTAAGTTATTTAAAAAGAAAACTTTGAAGGTATAATACATAATTGTGCCGTTTAACTTGATCTTAGCTGATATTAAGTTTTTTAACTTTGGGATGTGAACAAATAGACATATGCATCCTACGTGACATAATGTACGTAGGACCCCACGTATGACATGAATTGTCATGTAGGACGCATGTGTCTACTTATTTAATTTATACAAATTTAAGTGTCTATTTGTACACACCCTAAATCAAAGAACATACATAACAAACCTGATATAAGAAAATAATATATTAATTTGATTGATCAATTAGATCTTTTATTATCTCGTTTTATATGATCTTAATTATATTTTAACAAGTAAAGCCATTTATGTGACTTCATTATTTAAAAAATTATGAAAGCTTAAATACTTTTTCTATTGTTTGTAAGTGTTCCATACTTATATTCACAAAATAAACGAATTTTTATTTAAAATCAACTGAAATTTTTTGGATAATGCACATCGTATTGTGTTTCCTGTTATTTATTGCAATTTGTAAGACGACTTTTTGGAATTACACTAGGTATATATATTGAATATTGTAACGCAAAAAATAGTGTTTTCCAATTCCAAATGTTGGGGATTGATTTCTCAAATGATTATTCGATTAATAGTTATTATTTTAGAAAATCATTTTTCTTGCATTCGAAAAATAATATTTTGTGATAAAAACTATTAATTGAGTGATCAAAAATGAAGCGTACTTCTTTGTAACCGTATAAGCTAAGAAATTATGGAGTCTGTCATTAGCCACTAGAAAAAAAGACGATCAACTTGGTTGAAATGATCACAAGTTGGCCTATTTCGACCATTCAATACAAGTTAGTTTCAGTTATTTTTTTTAATTTTTACTTCCTTTTGTTTGTTCCACTAGAAATGATATACGTATACAATATTTTAGAACTATCAATATCCCAGTAATATCCTCGTGATACTGTAGTTATCATGCTATACATAAAAGTACTTATCGTACTAATTAATGCTGCTGAAAATTGAAGCTAATGTTCATTTAAACCTCTACCTCTACTTTTTTGGTAGATTTTGGTTGTGGCTGAACTTAATTGATGTTCAAGTTTACGTAGAGGCGGAATCAGAAGTTTAATTTTATAAATTTTAGATTTTAAAAAGATGATTTCAAGTGGTAATAATTAAATTTTAAATTTAATATATATCTAATGAATTTCTTAACACAAATATATATTACTTGACTAAAAACTAATATGTTTGTCCGGAGTCATATTTGAATTCCTAGCTTCATCACTGAATATATGTGCACTTCGAATTTCGCATGGCTGATATATGTCTAAAAGTTGAGAAATATCTATGATCGATTGCTTCCCTTCTATTTATGTGGAGTAGAATGCAAGAAAAGGGTATACCATTTGAAGGTCTAAGTAATATTATATATGAAAGGGCTTTGTAAAACAGTTAATGACATCATTAGCAACATAATTAAACCAAATTATAAACTGTAATGGAGCATTTCAGTAATCTAAAATTGGGAATTAACTGAGGGTATCATATGAACGCAGGTTTAAGCTGAATTTGAATGATGAAAACACATATGGGCTCGTTATTAACTCGCCCAATAGGTTACTTTAATTGAACTGGGCTAGGCCTAAGGGGACTAAATAGTGGGTCATATCACCGCCATCCAATTCTTAGGAAATTTTAATTTCTTTGTTTGTTTCATTTCTTTACTGTGACTTTATGTAACATATCAAACATGATAATTTTTTTAAAAAATATTTAGACATGATTTTTCATGAATCAATTTAAGTTAACATTTCAACCCAAATTTTAAACAAATTGAATTAGACGAGTTAAAATGGTTGAACAAATAACGGACGGGTCAATGACCATCTCAAACTTGCTCATATCGACGAAGTTCATGAGCTAATTTTATCATTCTTGAAGTAACATATCTTACCATTCGTCAAGAATACACTATACCAAAGATATGGGAAGTTTCAGCAAGCCCATTAATATGTAGAGCCCGTAATATGGAATTGTTTCAGTGAGCCCATTAAGATGGAATTGGTTGTCTTAAATGCCCATAGTAATAGCAGAAAAAGTACACCATTAGTCATGGATTTTGACACATAATTAGCATAGCTTTTTTTATAACTATTAAAAGAAAAAAAATATAAAGAGAAACTTACATCCACGAGTATACAACTATACAAGAATCTTTAAGGGGATAATCTAGATTAGTACAGAAAAATATCATCTGCAAGAGGATAATGTTCTTGCAGATATCTATTCCCTCGGTCTCAAATTCACGTGACACGCTTTCTTTTTTAACTGTTAAAAAAATTTCACATTTCTATAATTCTAAAAAAATTTAAACTTTAAAATTTCTCATTTACTCTGAACAAAATGACGAGTTTAAGAGCATGTGTGATTTCTTTCTTAAAAACATTGTGTCGATTAAGTTAAACAGTAAAACATAAATTGAGACGAAGAAAATAAAAACAATATAGAGAGTACGAATATGAACATTTGTGCTACACAGCTATTGAATCAGTGAACACGTGGATTTTGCTAGAAAAAATCCTAAAGTAGTGGGTTTCTTTTATCAATTATATCAGAAAAAAGTGAGTTCTTTAGTACAAATTAAACTTACATAACAAGTACAGTCCAAATGCAAAGTACGTCTAATTAGGTAAATTAATTGATCAAATAAAAGGCCTAGTTGCAAAATCTTTTTTTTGCTTTTTTCACTAATACAACTAAATTATTGCTACTATATTTAGTAATTTAATCACTTTGAACAGTTTTAAAAGTGTATAGAGCTTCAAAAAGTGTAAATAAAAGCATGAGAAGGGAAACTCCCCAAAGTTTAAAATAAGAAAATTAAATTAAAATATTAAACGCATGCTCAGCTTTAGGAGATATTTTTTGTTGTGTTATGATTTTTTAAATTGTTATTTAGTTGTAAACAGCTGTATTTTTTTAATTAATGAATTAATAGAAAGGAATAAATTAACCCCGGTGGAACTGGAAAAGAGTAAAAAGTAGAGAGTTGAAAAAGTCATGAAGATTTTATTGTTCAAACGTTCTCGATTTTGTATATTTCAAAAGCTTTGCAGTACATTTTAGACACTCAAAATACACTTTAATTATTTCAGATGGGAAAACTTTATACCCATTAATATACACTCCCAATCTTTGCAACTAGTAGTACCAAAGATATTTGTTATGTTTCATGTCTCAAAATTTAAACTATATGAATTATATTTTGTCACATTTTATTTTTCAAAAGTCCATTATTTTACAACATTTAATATGATTAATTAATATTTTAAATTTTATTTTTTTTCAAATTGTCTTGAGATGTCTTTTATTTTGTTTTTAGTCGAGGATCTATTAGAAACATCTTTCTATCATTATGAGACAGTGATAATATTTACATATATTCTATCTTTCTCGGTTGTAAAATTATATTGTTTATATTATTATTGTTGTAATTTAACACTTTAAAAATTAAAATTTTGACTATGTTATCATTCTTCTTCTATCAATGTGATGAAAAAGCCAATTAATTACATTGACAACTTGACAAACATATTTTTGGGACGAAGGAATCAGAGTAATACTTGTTTTTTAAAATTGTGAGTAGGGGAAATGAAAATTGGGGAGGGAACTATAAAATAGAAAATCGAATTCTTATCAATAAAAATAAAAATTTAGATAACCAATCAAGTAAAAAATTTAGTAGTAATTTTTTTGTTGATGTAGGTTTATTCGTTCATGAATGCTCAAGCATACTCTCTCTCTTTCTCATATTTTTCCGTTTATGAAAAACAATGAAGAATAATATTAAACAATTTTTATATTAAGATTTTAAGTCCACTTGTCAATACTAAATGTTACTTTAGAAGTTTTTGATTGAGCTTGTAAATTACGAAGTACAAATAATTTTTAAAAAAACATAAATTGAACATGATAATATATTTACATGTATGTGCATATTATCTTTACAACTTATAACACAACAACAACAATAAATATCCCTTAGTCCTGACCGAATCATCACACTTAGGTGTCGATGTAATATTTACCTAATTAACTAGATGAGTTCCTCGTGATGAATTTTGTGTTACAACATATGAGTTCATTGCTTAACATTAACTAATTTTAATGTCATTCTCTAATATCATATATCTTTTTTTACTATTAATCTAGAAAAAAATGGAAAATGTTCCACGAGTATAAAACTTAATACATGGTATAGACAATGTTCCATGAGTATAAAACTATATAGACGACAGACATCAATCTTTATTAATTTTAGAAAGTTATATAAAATTTAAAGAACAAACTATTCGGTGAATTATGACCTGCCTTAGTAACACAAAAATCAAAATAAGAAATTTGAAATATTCAAAATGATTTATCCAAAATCGAACTTAAGAAATTCATCCAATTGAGATTATTTATATAGAATTCAAATTGTAATTTTCTCAATTCAAAATCTGGAAAAATTAAGAACGGCGGAATATTCACCCCTAGCCAAAACAATAAAATGAAAAAAAAAAAAAAGAACAAAAATATTTAAAAATTAAACCATCATCATTATTTCCTTCACAAAAAGATAAATTTGGACAAAAAAGAGGAGTTTCTTGGGTTAGGTAAATTAGGAAAGAGGTTCTTTCCTTTCTTTGGCAGGAAAGTCCACGTGTTTTGGGAAAACCTCTCTTGCTAAGAAATCATTTTTTCTCAAACGGCTCAAAGTTGTCATCATTATACGAACCATTTTTAGGGTTTTGGAAACTAGACGACACTATGAAAAGACTAGTTTATCCAAATACTATATTTAAATTCTTTATTCTCTTTTTTTGCTTCAAAAAAATCATTTGAGATACCTTTTTAATGTACTTATGTATTTTAAATAATAAATATCATACGGAAAATATCCAACTTGTACCAACTGTACGGGTAATTTAATTAACATTAGGTTTATCTTTATTATCAACCTACTAATTAATAAATAAATTGTCATCACTTGAGATATAATACGTGATGATAGTTAACTTTAAGCTACTCTATTCATTCTTCTATTATACAAAAATAGAAGGAAATTAAAGCATAATGGTACAGTCAATTGATCAATTAACTTAAAGCTCCTCTATTCATTCTTCAATTATAAAAAAAATTAAAAAATATAAAATAAAATAAAAAGTATGAGCAAAATTGTAACTTTGAAAAGAAAATATGACACACCTAAAGGACAAATTGGTCAATACAATATTAAGTTATATTATGGGAGCTACATAAAAGTAGCTATGTCAAACCCAAATTCCTCTTTGGTTAAACTTCGAAAATCCCCTCTTGATTCCACGCTCCTCTATTTCCTCTTTTATGAGATAGTAAAAAAAAAGTTATCAAATATTTTTAATAGCTTCATATATAGTTTTTATATTTTAATGGAATTTACCAATACCAAAATTAATATGTTCAAATATGAAATCAACCATTTTCCAATTTCACCAAAATACACTTAGAAAATCTTGCTAAACAAAATAAGTCGGTTAAATTAGGAAGGAACAATTACATTTTTCTACTCAAAAGGTAGAGAAAGTGTGACAATTATAATTGGAGGAAATACAGAAATTTGATTATTAATTACCATACTTTACGACAAAAAACTCTTCTTAAACAAGTCCATGACCAATCACCACTTGCAACACTAATAATTGAGATAATTAAATATTGAATATATATTGTAGACCGCCTCAATGTGTCACTTTAACTTAACAGTAAAGAACATAGAATTCCTGTCAATAAATTATTACTCACTTCGTTATTATTTATATATTATCATTTTAAATTTTAAGTCCCTTCATAAGCAAAATAAGTTTACGATTGTATTCGTCTGGAAAATATTATTCGCCTTAAAAATATAATTTAACCAATATAGAATAAAAAGAATAATATTATTTATGTATTAATTTTATAAAATGACAGATATTAATAAATATCTATTTTTTTAAAGTAGGAATGACAGATAAATAAAAACTGTGGGAGTAGTTCAGTGGGTCTATAAATAGACTTCATACGTTCACACATTTCCATTCCAACAAATCAAATAACATTTCTTTTCTCATATACATAATATCTCCCTCTCTTTCAAATCTATCACAAATTCCATCTTTCTCAATCGTAAACCAAATCAAACAATTCTCAAATATACCAGAATTTATTTGAGAAAAAAAATGGAGCAAAATTTGCCAGTTATAGCAAAGAAATTCTGGAACATAGTGCGTATAGCTTTCTTCATGCTGAGAAAAGGAATCTCAAAGAGAAAATTCATGCTCGATTTCAACTTACTCGTGAAGCGTGGAAAAATCGCTAGCAAAGCCGCATTTCATAATCTCATGTTCCATCACGCGCACCAATTTTCTTCATCGTCTTCATCACCTTCTTCTTCAACTCCTGAATCCGTGTGTGCACGCGCTCCATCCAGCGAGTACGAGTTCAGTTGCAGTAACAGCCCAGCGCATCCAGCTTTTCACCTTCCGTTCAACTTCAACAAGCGTGGTAAGCATCACGTTCATCTCTTCCCGTGTGCACACGCTCCGGCCACCGCAGACGACGATGTTGTGGTGATGAATGCTGCTGTGATGAAGGCTTTGGAGATGATTCAGAGTGCTAATGCGTCGCCGGCGAATAACTTGCCTGGATTTGGAAGGACTCCGACGGTGCGGCAATTGAGGATTACCGATTCGCCGTTTCCACTTAAAGATGTTGAAGAAAATAGTCAAGTTGATGAAGCTGCTGAGAAATTCATTTCGAAATTCTACAGGGAATTGATGAGGCAATCTTCGCCTGGTGGTGATTAATGTAATTTGGAATAATATTAAGCACGAGCGCTCTCTGATCTCTCGTTAGTATATAAATATATATATTTCTATTGGGAATTGCATGCATGTGGCGGAAATGGTGGCCAATGCAACAACAAATAACGACGCAGGAACTGTCAGTTGGAAGTTTCAGTGTTGTAAATTGGATGAAGAAGATTGGGAGCTATGAAGAGTGTATATGCTTTTATTGCATGTATAAATTTCTGCTTTCATGGGAGTTTTTGTTTTTGTTTTTTTTCCCTATTGGGGCATTTTGGGATTATTCAAAAAAAAATTGTAGTCCTACTATAGTATATAGTTTTGATGAAATTTGCCATTATTTTTTGAATTGTCATGCAATGAAATATAAATGTTCAGATGCTTTATAGTCGTAACTCGTGACTCGTGAGAGTTTGAATACAATTATTTTCTGTAGCTCGATCTTTCTATAGTTTACACTACTATTCACAATATCACATTCATGATTGCTGGTAAATATTTATCCTTGTATCATCGTCAAGTATAATTTTTTTAAGTGTATAAATACATACATGTTATAATTTATTGGCTTGATATAAGCATTGGTGCGAATAATACCATACCGCTAGGGGAGTAGTTCATTATTTCTTGGGCCAAACCTTGAATTGTAAGGGTACGATGTCAACGGGAATTAATGCCCCAACGGAGACAATATGGAGCGGAATTGACCGATGTGATTCCACTAATTACAAAAGCAAATCTCCAAATAAACATGTTAAACAAATAATGCCACTTTATTTATTTTTTTACTTTATAACTCCTTGCTTTTTAAGGTGGGTGTTTACCTGGAAACTTTCTTTGGCAAACACATCTAAAGGCATGTTGATTTCAATAGTTCGTAATTGCTTCTTTTTAGATCAAAAAATAAAATAAAAAATCGAGAGAAAGTGTGATATAGAAGAAAAAAAAATCATTTATGACTAGTTGCAATTTGAATAAAAAAATAATTTTGCAAGAATTTCTTAAATTATATTTAACGATTTATCTTATGAGAAGAATCACATAACTAAAGAATATTGTAATGAATCATAAAATCAATATTCACGTGTTTACTAAGGTAAATATCTATCAATACATCAGATTGAATATCAAATATTCTCTTTGTTTTAATTTATTTCTCTTACTTCTTTTTTTTCAGTATCTTTGAAAAATAATGTCTTTTTCCACTTGACATGACATGTTTAAGATTACAAAATTAAATGATATTTTAATTTATTTTACACATCTTTAATTTAAGATCATAATATTCAAAAAGTTTACCTTGTTTTTTCAAATTTTATCCAAATCAAAATCAGACAAACAAATTAAATCAGAGCAAATACTGTCTAATCAGGTTTTACAATGACACTTTAATTTAATGATGAATTACTATTATTTAAATGAATTGTGATCTCTCGTGGATATGATCTTCTGTCAGCTCTGTGCCTCTGGCTAAATGTTGCAGGCAAGATATATTGTTCGTTAAAGTTCTAACTTTTTGTCACTAAATAAAAACCTCAACTTTAAGTTTTAATGGTGAAAGTAGATCAGTAATTAATATTGAGAGACACTTGTCAAATATTAAACTTGCTTGTCAAAACTTTAATTACATGCTTAACATGTCATTTCACTATATTTCCCTTCAATACAACCGTTGCTTTAATAAGTGAAAACCCAATTTTAATTTGGTTCTATTTTGCTAATTAATGATAAATAAAATTAAAGTATTTGTAACAAATATAATAAAATAAAGAAAGTAAGTGTAATATAACAAATTACAAGGGAAGATTAGTGTTACAAAGTTAAACATGAAAGGAAGTCTCCGAAATTACTCCTCTTAGTTCTTCAAGCATTTAGAATCACAAATTCTTTAATTTATTTTATTTTATATATTTTAGAATAATCATTCCGTTAAGTAAACTTTTGTTAACTTCAAGAACCAAAACAACACACTTCAAATAATTGAAGATTAAATGTGTATAATCAAATAACACAGAGACTAAAACTGAAATTATGCTATAATACAGAGGCTAAAATCGCTATTTTCCTTTAATTAAATGTCTGAACTTTAAACTTCTATGATCTTCACAATTGTTCCTTGATTATGTAATTAATAAGTTTCATTAATCACTTGGACTAGTTTCCACCAGTCCAACTTTAAGTGTACTTGCATTTTAATTTAATTTTTTTATTTGAAGAAATCGCTACTGGGTCAGCGATGTGATTTTCTTAAGAAATTTTTTTTTTGACGGAGTTAACGGGGGTTAATTCTGTGCAAGGATCTCGCTCCCGAAGAAGCGATTTGCCCCTTTTGGTTTTAAAAAAATTTGATAGGCCGTTTATGCATTTTGAAGGAAAAAAGTGACATTTTTGACTCCTGACTCAAAGAAATACAAGCTTTAACATTTTTCATCTTTTGAAGAACCCACGTGTAAACCCTCAATGATTTCTACCAAGGACTACATTTTTCACATTTATCAATTTACTCGCTTTTTTCGTCTCAAAATACTTATCACATTTTAAAAAGTGTAATTAAGACCTCCAAATTTATTATGTGATGTCTTTTCGTGGATACTTGTCTAATAATATTCCTTAAACACTACGATTTATAAAGAGAATGGCAGAGTTAATTAAATTGGATAAACTCAAGAACATATTTCAATCATGTCAAAAGGGTTTTAATCATTGACCCCATGGTTAATTTTTTTAAAAGTTTATGGTATGAAGCTAGGTAGCTAGTATAAAGGCAGGTGGACACCCTATAGTATTAAATTTCTTTTTGTTATGTCAATTTAGTAACTTTATAAGTTAAAGTTGTTATACGTTTCGTTTACTCATTCAAAACTTTGACATTTCTTGTCGGGTTAATAATTGGAATTCTCTGAAAATCATATTCAAAACCAGCAACACATTTTATTTTAAAATTTATATCTTAAAGGCGAAGTTATCAAATATAGCCACAAAACCAATGATGACTTTACGTAACTTATATTTAAAAGAAAGAAAAAAAGAGAGAACATATTATTTGAATATAATTTAAATCCAATTTATTAACTATAATATATGTAGAAGATAATAACTTTGTGTTTAGTTGCCCAAAATATTTCACTCGTAAGAGTGCAAATTTATTAACGTAATGATGAGGGTACGCTTTTGTCATTACTTCAACTTTTCACTGAGAGACTAATTAAGAAAAATTATTAATCAAAGTTTCTGTATGGAAAATATGGAAGTACAACAAAAAGTATAAATTTTAAAGTAGCAATTAGAAATTAATACTCCTTTTCATTTTACTTAGAAGTAAAAGTGAACGAATGAATTGCTAATTTGCCAAAATAATAAACAAAAATATGGAAAAATTACTAAATTACACGTAAATTATTTTTCATATTTTCCTATATCTTTTAAAAATCTTTAAAATTCCTTATTTTAATAATGTATCCTGATTGGAAATCCCCTATTTTAATAATGTATCTGTATTAGTGTATTAATGTATCCGCGCTTTCATTATAAAAATCTTTAAAATTCCTTATTTTAATAATGTATCCGGATTTAAAATCTCTTATTTTAATAATGTATCTGTATTAGTGTATTAATGTATCCGCGCTTTCATTAATGTATCCGGATTGGGTTGATTTTAAGGGGTTATTGTAATTAGAAAAAAAGTAGGGATAGATACACTATGTGATTTATGTAACTTGTACTTTTTTCATTCCATTTTACTTGATCCCTATATAAAATAATTTTTTATATTTATTTGTCCAATTTAGCAAACAAAGAGATTTTTATTAATTTTTTCCACATACTAACCTTAGTATTAAATAATTATATAAAATTAATACACTCTAAACAATTTTTTTTTTTAAGGATTATATCAAGTCAAACATAAACACGATAAGATAAAAATCGAGGAGTAACAAAGGAAGAACTTGTCTCCCGATACAATTTTTTTTTATTTACTACCCGATGTCTGGATACAGATATTTATTCATCGTAAAAAACTAAAAAGTGGAACGCCAATTGAGATTCGCATGACAGTGAAGTAAAAGAAGGTGCTTGGCATGCATGCTATATATATATATATATATTATTTTATTTTGAAGAAAACAAGGTGCATGATATTGACTTTTTTTTCCCAATTTTCCCCCAATTGGAAAAAAAAACATTCAAGGACCAAAACAAGAAATGGGGAAAAAGAAAGTAAGAAACCAACACATATTTAAGGGCAGGTGCAGATGTACCCACTAATATCAGCTGGTATATATGTGGGTAATTAATTAACTTATTTTTTATAAATGTGTATTAACACAAAACCTACACCAATGAAATGGTCTTTTGATTAAAAGAAAACTATATTTTCAAATATCTTGTGTGTTTTTTTCAGATGTTTTATACGTAAAAATATATATTTCGGAAAAAAACATACAAAACTAAAATTTAAATTTTAAAGGACTTCAAAACACCAATTAAAATTGTCATAAAAGAATGAATATAATATGTTCATTAATAATTTTAAGTTATTTTATGTATGAATAGGTATACATAGGTAGGGAAGGTGGCTTTAGTGAAAGTTACACTACCTATAGCTTTTTAATTTTATTTGCTAAGACTTGCCCACAACTACCCACCACTTTTCATAAAGTTGACAAGTTGTGGTCTTAAAACAAAAAACAAACAAACTAGGTTTTCTATTGTGACCCATTCAATATGTTTTTACATGACAACACCAAAGTCAAAAGAAAAAAAAATGAATTTACAATCAGCAGTCTAATTGAATAATTTATTTTACAACTTTTCATGATCATGATTTGGGCAGAAATAACTCAATTACCGCATTAGAGCCAATTATTTTCGACCTAACAAAGACAAGATTTCATACTCAAAGTTTGAACTTAAAATTTCTGATTAAACTGGATGAACAAGCACTTACTCCACACCACCATAACCCTTATATTTTATTTTTGGGAGCTGTTGTTAATGAATAAACAATTCCCCTTAGTGGGGAAGATGAATTTTTTTTAAAAAAGGTTAGTGTGCAAATATACATAATGGCAACATTATTTATGATTATTTTCGATCCTCACGTATACTCATTTTATGTGGATTGTGGAGTACAAAGTTTTTTGTTTGGGAATTATTTTATTTTTTTTGAGAAAAAATAAGACATTGTAATAAGAATCTATTAAAAAGCAACTCCAACAGAGAAAAGGACTGTCCAAAAAAGAGAGAAAATTTGAGTGTGCAGGGGCAGTTTGGGCAGTGGTGTTGTTGAGCTGTATTGCACTAATCAAATTTCTTCCTCCTTTTTTCCAATTTCAAACTCATGTTTCCGTACATACAAAAAACAAAAACAAAAACAAAAAGCAACCCTCTATTTACTAATTTATCCATTTCTCAAATTTAAAAACTTAAAAAATGTAGCATAAGTATTTACTAAAATAAGATCATATTGTTTTTGTTGTTGTGGGGGTATAAAAATAAAATACAGTTAGTAAGAAATCGGCAGTAAGCCCTCGAGAGGGAGTTGCTACTTGCTCGTATGGTAAGCATCCTTCACTTTCAACCTGAAAATTATGAGTTCGATTTACCAAGGGAACAAAAAAAGTGAGGAAAATTATGAGTTCGAATTACCAAGGGAACAAAAAAAGTGAGGAGCTTTAGGGAGGGGCTAAAATAAATAAACAAATAAAAAGAAAAGAAGTGGTGAGCCCTCTAATAATTAAGGGGGCGTTTGGTTGGAAGATGATAATTATAATGTAGAATTAATTTTTATTGAATATTTTAAGGACACACAAAATAAAATTTGAAGAGCGCTGAGGGAATTTTTTAGGTGACATTTTTTTTTTTAAAAAAAAAACTTAGGTATATACTCTCTAAGTTTTTATGTTCCAATTTAGCTGATACTCTTTCTTTTATAGTCTCTCTCAATAAGAAATAACTTTTACTTTTCTATAACTAAAAACAACTTAACTTTAAAATTTCCCCTTAGCCCTTAATGAAATGATTTTATAGGCACACAAATATCCATGATTTGTTTTACACCACAAATTTCAAAAGTATTCTTTTTGTTTTTTTAAACAAAAATTGAGTCAAATCAAACGATGTCACATAAAACAGAAAGAATATTCAAAAACATCAACTATACTATATTATTTTAAGAAGCTTTATGTGGTGATTAAATTTCATATTCCACCAACCAAACGGTCACTAACACCATAGTTAAGGAAGGTATATACTAAATAGTATTATGCCATATATTGATGCCTATATATAAGGAAAAAGAGATATAGCAATTCAACAAAGCTGAAACATCAACATAATTAGAGCACCTTTTGTATAAAGTGAGCTAGCTAAAGGGACTTGTCACTCAACAATTATGTAGCAATGCATTATGAACTCTTATGATATATGAATATGAAAATGATAGTAAATCTAAAAAGGACCATACCTTTTAATTATAGGCCATGAATGAAAATTTATACATGTATTCATCCTTATCTTCTTATACAGTTATTATCCAACATAGATAATGTATAATGGATTAAGGAATCGTTATATCCTTTTGCATGATTGTATATGCAGTTTCTCATTTTTGGTTTTTCTTCCTGCTTTGAATCTATTGCTATTTTAGATATGCTTTTTTACTTTATTCTAAATTTGTATGTTACATAGTTTTTTAAGAAATATATCATAATAAAGGCAAATAATATAAGAGTAAAATAAAATATTAATTGATATACGTTGCGAAGAATGTCGTAGGAATTTGACTTTTAAAGCAAAGTTAGGGGACGTAAATAATTTTCACCCTATATAACTAGCCCAATCTCAGGAATCAGAAATTTGGTGAAGGATGTGTAATTTTTTTTTCAATTGTGTTTAAATGTGCAAAATTAAATATACACTCACCATAATAACATATTTAACCTCTATACCTCACATAATTTTTCTGCGAAGTTTATACACTTGACCACCCTTCACCTAAGATGGCCCTGCCCTTGTTAAGGGTATCAAAATATAGGGATAGAACACACAACCTCAAGCAATTTTCACAACCCATTAACCACTACACTAACCTTCAATTTGTGTCAAGAGGTGTCAATACTTATATATATTTATCAAATCAAATTTTAACCTATCTATATAATGTAATTTTCTGACAAAGGTGCCGTTTGACGCCCGAGGGTAGCTCTAATGTCCACCACAAGCGAAGTTATTGTTGTTTGTCTTTTTCTTTTTTTCTGCTTTACTTATTTTTATGAACTCGAATTCCTCCTCTATGATTTGGCGCGCACTTAGCTAGGGAAAGCTGTAATAGGTCCCCAATCACTTTTCTTTTATCCATCTTTCTGTTTGATGATTTTTCCTTTTTTTTCTCATGAACAGTGAGAGAACAGTGTTACTTGCACATAAAAAATAGATGGAAGCCAACATTATATTAAAAGTTCAGAGCCAATAATGTAGTGCCAATTTCTAAATATAGGTAAAGTTAAACTAGAAATGAAACAACAATGATAATTGACAATCACACTCACGTCGGACTTGCAAGATTCTGCTTAACCATTTAGCTGTCCTTACACCTTTGAGCAAAAATTAGGTGGAAATGGAATCCAGTTTTCGAGCCTGAGCTTTTAAACATTTATACCCTCTAAGTTGCCTCACATCTATATTCGTTAATATTGGATGTGCATAAGTAGACAATTAAAATTCTATTAAGTTGAATAAGTAGACATATGCATTATACGTCACACTTTGGGTCTTAAGTGACGTCCTACGTATATTATGCCACGTAAAACACGTGTCTATTTATGTATTTAACTTCATTGTTCATTCCTTGTGAAAATAAAATTTGAACAAAAATATCATTACTTAAATATGAAAAACTTATAAAGATTTGAATCCCACTAATCGTTTTTTGATTTTGAACTTTAAAAAGTTCATTCATTGTGTCAGAATTGTCAATCTTCGGATTCCAGTAACATTTGTTGGAGTTGTTTAGTATTTTAGTTGGAAAATATTGTCCAAAAACTTTTTCAAGTCTGGCTAAGTAGAGCCAGTACCTTAGCGCCAACCGTGGGGCTCGAGAACCCACGACTACAATGTTAAGAGCCTTGCGCTCTACCAACTGAGCTAGACGGGCTTATTATTTAAATTTGTTATAATTATTTATATATCCAAATTCATCAAGCTGTAACACTATAGTTGATCAACCGTTTTGAATACTACTCAATCATTTTTATTCTTTAGATTTAACTTGCTTTTATCATTTTTAAGTGATAAGCCATTTATTTTCTGGTATACAGCCATAAGTTCAGTGATTTTACAACAATAAAACTATGCTTCAATATCTCAATATCAAGAAAGTTGGGGTCGACTATATAAATCCTCACGTACCAAATACCATTCAAAATAATCTTAAGGCCAATATTAAGATTACAACTCAAGTTATGATTGTGGTCTAATAACCAATTCAATCTGTAATCAGCGAAAAGGCAATATAGAACAACAACATACCAAGTGCAATCCACAAGTGAGGTGTGGAAAGGGTGGGATATACCTGCATACGTACACCTTATCCCTACCTTTGTGAGGTAGAGAGGTTGTTGACAGATGCAAGATAGAATAATGGGCAGAAAATAAAAACAAGCAAAGGAATGCTAAATATTACATTGCTTCCAGCATCCAAAATTCCAGCACTACGCCGCGGATGCTCTCGAATGTGCTCAAGATTCTAGCGACCATCAAGTTACAGTTATACACAAGACACACAATTTAGCGTAATACACAAGTAGAATTTTGAACACTTAAGCCTCCTATCCAAGTTTGGATGCTTAGCGACTTAGATGTACTTTCTTTGGCACGAGTTAACTACATCCTATCCTCCTCAGACTCCACTTGTGGAATTTCACTGGGTGTGTTGTTGTTGTTATTGATGAAGTTTGGTCTGCAACATATCTTGTCGAGTGTAATTTTTTCCTGCATCAGAACAATAACAATGAAATTATTAGTATTGAGTATTGACATCAATTTACTACCACTGCATGCCATGTTTCAATGATTTACCTCAGCTTTATCTAAGTCATAGCGGACGACAAAGATGCACGTGCAACTTGTATTATCATGTAGATTCTTTTGGATCTCCACAACCTCTGCGTCACCATATACTGCGAGATATTCATCTTCCTGTGAATTTGGAACATGCCATTACAAAATGAACATGTTGGTGTTTATACATTTTAATATTAAAATAAAAATATTAAGTGTATATGTTAGTGGGATAAGTTGACAAGAATGTAGTCATCATTGTGGTGCAACTCTTGTAATCACTATTGTCATGATCTACCACTAATTCCACCCATTATTCTTTTGTAACTCATGTAACCTCTAAACCATTCATTTACCTACATTATTATCCACATTATTCATATTCAATACAAGGAAGAATTGCTCACCTATAAATAGTGGTGTTTCTTCCTTTGTGAAGGTTATGTCAAAAAAGATGAGAAGTGTGAAAAAATATTGTAGTGTGTAGTGAGGTAAGTGTAGTGAAAGAGAGAGTTGAGACAAAGAAAATATTCTAAGTCTTCAACTATATTCACTATACAAAAGAGGATATTTATTTGTTGAAGGAAGGTGTTTCTTTTGTGGAGCTTTAGACTCTTCAACTAATCCGGAGTTGTTTGAGTTGTACAACGTTGTTGGGTTGTTGTATCCTAGAGGGGACAAGTCAAGAGTGATACTGCTGGATCGGTGTAGATTATGCCGCAATGGGCTTGAAACTCCTTAAAGAGAGCGAGATATCCGCGCCTCAGCTTAAAGATTTGTTTATTCATTTTTTGTTCATTTTATTTCAACTGTAATTTATTGTATTTGTGGTATATTACACCAACAGAACATAACAAGTTTTGGAGAAATGAAAGGACATTTAGTGATATCTATAGTGGGTTTTAAAAACAGAGTTATTATTCTTAATAAAAGTTGGAGAAATGAAATGATACCCTGAAGCACATCACAGCATCACCAACATTCAACCTGTCACATTCTGAGGGCTCTAAGGGAACAGAACGTTCACGTACTCCCCTTTTAACATTCACCCATTCATCTTCTTCATTACCAAAGCCAGCAAATCTTATGCGAACTTCCTGCGTAACAAAATACTTCATATATTTCAAGACTGTAGGCAACAAATCTTTGTCCAACGTAAAATTCAGTGGATATGATGCTGATTGAGTGTTTGTTGAGCCTCAATATGGAGCCTATTCAACCACATATATTGTTCAAGTAAAATGCATTTCGAATTCAGTTATCAATTCATTTCTGTCATATAAAACCCTGGGAAGGATTACTGGTTCTAATCTATTGAATAGAAACACTGAAAAACAGAACTGTTGCTACTTCACATCGGTCCATGGCAATATAAGGCGTTCCCTACTTAACAGTGGTCAAGGAGAAATCTTAAATCTCTCACATACATCGTGATCACTAGACTACTCTAACTTTCAGGTAACCAAGAACCAAAAGACATTACAATTTCAAATGTCAAATAGGAAAACCAAATAAAGGATCATAGAGAACAAACATCTTACAAGCTCGCCCGTGTAAAGAACTCTGAAGTTGAGAAATGAGGCCACATCATACCTGCAAAAGAAAGAGAAACAGCAACTATGTCAGACAGGGTCAAATCAATTTTGCCACCGCCGTAAGAGCCTGACAGATTAGACAGAGCATGACACAACTTAAGCTCAATGAGAACATGACCCTAGATAAGAAAGATATAGAGGTCAAAGATTGGGGTAGAGGGTAAGTATATAGTCGAGTGTTGCCGCACTTCAGTAGCAGTATTTAGTAGTCATGTAGTTTCCTATCCTGTGATGCAATGTGTACTACTGTCTGTTGCTTCATTTGCCTTATATTTTGCTATCGTATTTTCTTACATCTGTACTTCGATAACTTCTCTGCCGAGGGTCAATCAAAAACTTCCTCTCTACCCCACAAAGGTAGGGGTAAGACTCGAGTACAACCTACCCTCAGCAGGCCCCACTTGAGGAATTGCACCGGGTATGTTGTTGTTGTGGTAAGAGCCTGATAGAGTAAAACACACTTTGCAGCATTTATTCATGTTTAATTACTTTAGGACTTCAGTACAACTTAGTTTATTTGCACGAGTCATTCTTTGCTTTCGTAAAAGTCAGTTATGATACATAGCTTATGTAGGAAACAGACAAGAGAAAGAGAAAAATAAAAGTTGACAGCAAATGATAGTGAGCAGAAAAGAAGTCCAAAAGCAGAACTAGCAGTAGAAGAGGCTTGCACAGATAAGGAGAAGCAAAAGCCATTTTGAACGAAAGAAACCAACAAAGAAGCAGAGAAACAGCAGTAGTATACGAAGAGTTGTCGCAAATGAAAGAACAGAAAGAAGACAGTAGAAAAGGCGCTGAATAGTACTGAGAGAAGAAAGCTTTGCGCCTCAATGTCTGAAGCACAAACTTCCTTAAGTTGCTTCTCTTCACTGATGAGAAGCAATGAACGCTTGCTTCGAAGTGCTTCATGACTTTAAGCAACAGAGTGGTCTCTCTTTATAACATCTCAGTATATAATTCTAGATCTGCAGCATAGTTTTTTGAGGATGAGCTAGTATCTTATCGAATTCATACATAGATATGGGAACATAATTCATGGTGATTAGAGTTCAGAAAGCATACAAGCAACTCAAGCTGGTTCCTTTTGCCTAAACAAGGAAGCATTGGATATAAAAATCTAGTATTACTATCGAGAAAGGAGTTTTGTCGCACAGGATTCCGTTGACCTTTAGTCCTTTAGGACATTCATATTTTTAGTAGAATTCTATGCCCAGAACAAAAAGTTGCTATGACTAGCACCAGCTCATTCTGTTAATGCCTGAACCATTCAGCCACAGAATATTGCCAAATTTTGCCTTTCAATTGGAGGCATGAAAGACTTGCCTCTACAGTATGGTATGTTCATTTTTCTTCGACATTTCAAGGTAGAAGTTGAGAGAAAATGATAGATCAGTACTATGGTGAGGCGATAGTTTTTCACTAATTAGTAGCTTCTTATGCTTCCTATCATTGTAATGTTCCCGAGAATGACTTAATACATCTTTACTAGCTTCAACTTCTTAAACTCCACTCTCCAAGCTGCTGAACTCGGATATCCATAAGTTGCTTTTACCAGCACAAATTAACTACAAGAGATCTGATGTTTCATCATGACATTCAATCACCTTTGGCAACCCAAGATGCAGGTTTTCTAAGTATATAAGAAAGCAAATTATGTCATTCGTTAAGTAGTTTTTTTCCAACCTAAAGGGCCACTAGCAGCGATTCTTTTTCCATATTTGGTAACAAAACTGAAGACCAATAGTATTGAGACAAAATTAGAAACTACAAGACTGTGATCTATGAGGAGAAATAGATTAGGTCTAATCATGTGGAATCTCAGCAAAATAAAGCACTATTTGTCGTATAGAGAACGCTATAGCTATATCAAACAGACAATACTCACCAAGCTAAATCCTTTGCTGACAGAGCTTCAAAAGCCAACCCTGTGAGTTCTTTGGCCATCTCTGCTGCAGAAACTACAATAGAATGCACATTGGTCTGAGATTGACAGTAACAGCAACCAAGTAGTTACAAAGTTCAAGGCATTTAAATTACGAGTCTGTTTATCGCTAATACAATACATCATTTTTCTTATGACATTGCACTTATGCATATCATAATAGGACACTGTAAGCAAGTACTCTCTATGTTCAACCATGATAAGTAAGAAAACACAGATAAAATCAAGAAAAATGTTTTAAACCTCAGGATATCCATTACGTAAATTGTCTCCTGGTTTCACCAAGATGCTAACAACTGTTTAAATTAAACTGGTGTATCTTGGGAACAAAAGCAATTAGATAAGACTAAAGTTTATAAGATTTTAGGCACCAGCAAAGTATTTCATGTCGGCACATTTGAATGAAACTTTTTGTCAAACTCATAAGAAGAGAAAATTTCAACGAAATAGCAGGTTAAAACAGATTAACAGGAAACGAAGATACCATTGGCTCATCTTCACTATAAACTGGTGATCATGTGTGCTAGTTACATAAAGAACTTTCTTTATATCAAATTCTTCTTTTTGCATAGTTATCTATATTTCAGCAACTCAAAAGAAAATCCATGTTATTCATACATCGATACGAATAAACTACGTCTAATCCCTAAGTGAGGACAAAATCAAACATGTGACCATGAATAACCATAGCTCAAAAATGCAGTCTCAATTCATTAGACAGATTCAGGCCAGTGAGAAATTAGTAACCTCTGGGCCTCTGAGGCATGTCATATGCACATTCTGGGAGCCTTGTGTAACCACAAGCATCGTATTTTTTGTAGACCACTAGAGATGAACTTGTGTTTTTAGATTTTGGTTTTCTGCCTCGTCGTTTAGGAACAACAACAGGTTCTACATAATCATCAACAGGGACTTCAGTTGCTTTTGGTTTTTGCTTATCAAGAAACCAACTTTGCACCTTTGACATAACAAAAACATAATGAAAATTTGTAAGAGGATTCATATACTCCCTCCATTTCAATTAGTCAAAATTCTTTAATTTCAACCTCCCACACGATTCAAAAAGTATTCTTTACTTTCTTAAACTCAATGCCAAATCAAAACCAGACAAACAAATTGAAACTCAGGGAGTACCATAATAAAAGGAAAATATTGATAAAAGTTCAGAGATAAACAAACCTGTTCCAATTTTATTAAAGATTTCCCAGTACGAAATGGGGAAGAACTGCAAGAATTAACAATTAGCAACAACAAATAAAAAACAATTTAATCAAATTTTTTCTTACCTAAACTTGGTAGCAAATTCTTGACACAACTCTTGACTGATTGGTTTTCCTTTCAATCCTTTAAAAAAAGTGGTCATTTCCATAGCCTGTTGACAGAAACTGAAAATCCTCAGAAAATTAATCCACATTTGGTAATTTAATCATTCTTGATTTTTAAGAAAAAAAATATTGTTGAAAGTAAAGGGGAAAATCAAGAAAGTGAAATGAATTTACCTCAGCTAAGGTGAAATCCATTAATTCTTCTTCTGTTTCCATCAATTCATCCATTTTTTTTTCTGTGTAACCAAACACAGAATAAGAGAAGAGAGAGAAAGTGTGTGTTTTCTGGGATTTTGTGCCTGAGAGAGAAGCAGAGTTGTGAATTTTTTAAGTGCTTAATTGGGAAAAAAAGTTAGATCCTCTGAGTCGAGGTGAGTGTTTAGTGTACACGTTAATCCAATAGATGATTGACACGTGTAAGTATGATGACGATAATCGGATTAGAGATGGTAATGGGGCGGGGCGGTTTTAAGGCTATGTGGGGCGTGGGACGGGTTGCGAGTATATGAGATTTTATGTGGGTTCAAATTTAATTTTAACTTTTTACATATTATAAGAGTGACAAAGAATTATTTATTAAGATAATTTTTTTAAAATTACTAAAATATTCAAGATAGTAAATGAAACCAATTCAATAAAAATTAATACGGTTTCTTACATTCTTCCCAATTGACCTTTAAAAATAAAATTTTAAGCTATTATCTATTAAATTAATATAACTTAATGAGAAAATAAATTTATTTTTATGAATTTTATTTTTAACATCAAACTTAATTAAAAAAGGCAAATATTCAAAAATTTAAATGGGGCGGGTTGAAAATGAAAAAAATTGTTCGGCAAGGCAGGTAAAATTTTTTACGGGTTAAGCTCATCTCGCCCCGCATCCGCCCCGCCCCGCTCCATTGCCATCCCTAAATTGGATCGAGTCAAGTACTCTAAACGAAACTCAACTGAAATGGGCCAAATTGGGTAACAAATAAATTTTGAGATTCCTTTTAAAATTGAAGTTAATTTTGAAATATTATATTTAGTATAAATTACATAAATCATATAGTGTAAAGATGAAATTACTATCTATCCATATTTTTTTTCTAATTACAATAATTCCTTAAAATTAACTCAATCCGAATACATTAATACATTATTAAAATAAGAAATTTCCCAATCCGGATAAATTAGTGAAAGCTCGGATACATTAATACAACAATTCAGATACATTAGTGAAAGCGCAAATACATTAATAGAGATACATTATTAAAATAAGAGATTTCTCAATTCGGATACATTAGTGAAAGCACGGATACATTAATACAGATACATTATTAAAATAAGGGATTTTAGAAATTTTAAAAAGACATAGGGAAATATGAAAAATAGTTTACTTAAAGGTGTGTAATTTAGTAATTTATCCTTATATGTATTTATATTATTTTTTTATGTATGTTTTATTTAAGGAGATGGGCATAGATGGTCAAAAGATTATGATTTATGAAAATTCTAAAAAATAATATATGCGAGAGGATATTATATTTGTCTTAATATTCTAGAGTAACAAATAAATTTTAATATTTGTCATTTTTTATATTTTCTTAATATATTTATTTTTTTATCAAACTTTAGGATCATATTTGTCTATACTCTAAAAAAATGTTACATTTATCTTACGCTTTAATTTCGTATATTCCGCCTAAATTTTTCCATGTATACTTACATGACACATTTTTTTTCTTCCAATTAAATCTACTAACTCGTTTTGTACATAAAGAAATATATCTCTTTACTTTGTGTATTAGCTGAGTTTATTCTAATTATACTATATCGATATCAAAATATACAAAAATACCCTATTTTAAAAAGAATTTCCCAAATCAAAAAAAATTATTTGATTTTTCCTTTATAACCCACTCTCATTTTTAAACTCGACTCAACTCAAAGCTAAAAATTAAAACTTTTACACCATTATTTCAGCATCGACCATTATTTCCACTATATATCTATATGGGCTCTCTCAGAAAAGAAAAACGGATCAAAATGTGGAATGGGATGTTTATAATTGAGTTTAATTCAATATGAGTTATTTAGTTTAGTGGGTCGAATTTAATTAAAAGAAAAAAGTAGGTTATTGGGCAAAAATTGAGTATTTTTATTTGATTTGAGAGATTCCTTTCAAAATATGGACATTTTTGCGCAGGAGCGACACTATAGTATAATTAAAGAGTTGTTTTCGACACTTTTAAATAACTAGAGTTTTTACTTTAATTTTAATAGAGATATAAATTATTGTCCAACGGTCGACTCTTGGCGCATATTAAGGCACATAGTAACCGTTGTTGAGACAAACTCGTCGTCTTCCACAATTCACAATTAACATCTCTCTCTGTTTCTTCTTCTTCTCTATTTCTTAATCATCAATGGAAGCTTCAAAAGAAAATGTTGGTAAAGTTCAGCATGTTACAAAGGCATCATCAGATCAGCTACTGAGGAAGTTTGCTGAAATGGATTCTGAATCAGAAGTTAAAAAGGAGCTAAGATTAGCTAAAAGAAGGAAAAGAACACTACAAACCAAAGTTGATACTACTACTACTCATGTTTTCGGCGAAAGGAAGTCCCTTTTACCTCCCGCAGCTTCTCACAGATCCGTGGCCTTGATTGTAAAAGCAAAGCTTAGGGCTAGGAATCTCAACAACAGATCCTTTTTTGGTACTATTGAGAAGGTTAGATCAATTCATTCTTCATCACTTGCTATTTTTGCTCTAGACCACAATATATTCTTCAGTGCATTCGCGCAAAAATAATTACAGAGTCAGCTAATTTCATCATATAGCTTCAAATATTTAGGGCATAACAGGATTAATTTTAGGATGAGTTAGTTTATTCCATGTTAGGTTGAAATCGCGTGGGATTAGCTATCTCGGGATTGTAGTGTTATTTTTATCTTATAATTAATCTTAGAATAACTTATTCCCCAACCAAACGAGTCTTAGTGCATTTGAGCAAAGATATTGTTATATTCTTCAAATGAATAAGAGATGACACTAGTCTTCAAATCTACAATTGTAATGTTATACTGATAAATTTGTTCTAAATTACTTCGCTTTTTTCATATTCATAGACTTGGCGCAGAACTGTACAAGGGGCTTCCAAGGTCTTCATTGAGAAGCATTACAATCGTCATAGGCGTTTAATAAGTGATACAGAATATTAGGTAAAAGATTTGTTAAAACTAGGGGTTGGCTTTTAACTAACCTTGACTCACTAGTTTCTTCCATCCATTGTAAGAAATAGTTACTACATTCTTTATTTCTTTCTTTGTCAAGCTGCTGCTTTTGATTTGTAGTGTGTAATCTTGTTATTTCATTCTTTAACTTGTATGTTTGTGTAATTTTGATAAAAGATTAAGAACTGCTTAATTACAGTATTGATCAAGTTGATTTGTAGTGTGTCATCTAGTTATTTCATTCTCTAACTTGTACGTTTGTGTAATTTAACTTATCGTGCTGGTTAAGAGTTGGAACCCCAAGTTGGGCATGTTTCCAGATGCTCAAAAGGAAAATTATGGTGAATTATGGTAATATATCTGCCGGCGAGTTTTGTGTGGAGAATTATTACAGAGAAGTCAACAACAAACGAGTCTAGAGGAAAAATGATGATCCCCACATTAAAGGGGATAACAGCTGGATTCACCTAGCTAGAGCAGCTAGAGGCTTATAGTATAACATTAGGATCTAATGAGTAGAGATATTTCAAAGCAGAATCTTATCAAGAATAACGATGCTGCCTGTCAGTTTTCGTGAATTTACCATGTCTGATGGCTAGCTCAAACATGGGAAGTGTCCTCAAGTATCAAGTTGACAGGAAGAGCAACGTACTCCGAGAACTTATCAAGGACTAGAGTTGTGAAGACTTTAACCCGATCATGTTATTCTGAGTAGTCAAACATGGGAAGGATTGAAAAATGTGCCTCTGCTATATATCTTATGGGAAGTCTTGAGATTCTTTATAAGATCATCCCATCTCCTTATATCAGTTCAAACGATCCATATTTTGCTATTTTAGATCGATTGGGATTTTCCACTTGGCAATTGATTTATATAATCAATATAACCGGAGCATATATAGCTGATTCTTCATGTTCATATATTAAGCATAATGCAAATATGCAAAATTCATTTGGTCACAACCATGTTCTTCTAAACTAGCCACGCATGTATCTTTCATTTTCTTCTCTTCACTTTCCAGTTTTGGAGTGATCTTTCCAATTAACAATCAAAAGTCTCCCTTTATTAGTGCAAATTTTAGGTGTGTGACAGTCACAGATGGTGAGTGAAAGCAATGTAGACTTGAGAAAACAACATTTACCCTAATTAATTTTGTATGGATATATATGTCCGTCAACATGGGCAAAATGGCAAGATCTTCATAATGCAACCTTAATAAATGAGCTATTGGTGCTATTATTATTTGAAGAGTAGCGCAATATTTTCTTCTCGATCTATAACACGATACGATTTAACTGAACACTCCATTATTTTAACACTCCTCCTCCCGTGATGATATAACCATTGTAGACTTGTAGTTGTTGATTTATAGAAGATGAAATGCTGGAGGGGAGAGTATCTGTGCCTGAAGGACTCAGACACACACGCTCAAGGACTCGAATCACTTAAGTTCAACCTTCCAAGTAATTCCATATAATTTGGGCTCCAACATCTGTCACTAGCTCCTGGTGCCAACAAGTTCAAAAAGTAAACTGCATAGGTTTTGACATTTATCAACTAGCTCCATTTATGTTCCTCACCTACTAATTAAGGGCTTTATGTTTGTGCATTATGCACAACTTTGACTTATCGCATAACAAGTCATGTTGTTTCAGATTCTTGTGCATGGACCCTAGATTTTTTGTATTTGACATTATGTTCTCTTGCCATACTCTATTATTTATAAAACCTTGTAGCAGTTCAGCAGAAACCACAAGTGTAAATTATGGAATTTATCAACCTTCTCATCGTCATCATCGCTCTTTCTATCACACCAATTACCATAATGTCTGGATCGGTGACTAACCATAGATATTCAACTATAAACTCTTGTACAAACGTTGATCTTACTGCACGAAAAGTTGTATTTCCTCCTCCCAGACAGCTAGGAAAATACTCGAGCACAGATAATTCTAATGACGAATCCTTGATCTGCAAAAATTGCAAGAGATTATCAGAACAGCGTACATGTTGTTTCAACTACTTTTGTGTTGATTTGTTCATCGACGGATTCAACTGTGGCTCATGTGGCCTGGTCTGTATCATTGGAACAAGATGCTGCGGTGGGATCTGCGTGGACATCAAGAAAGACAACGGAAATTGTGGCAAGTGTTATAATGTATGCTCTCCTGGTCAGAAATGTTCCTTTGGCCTTTGTGGCTAGCCTAATTAAGTGTATTTCTCTGTCTCTAGCAATAACCAATTCCCCTGTCCACTGGGTGAAATGCTACATCTTGTTCAAGTTTTCTAGTTAGTTACATCTATATGAGAGAAATTTAAATAAAGATAATAGCATGATCAAAATCTTAAATCTCATCTATTTGACAAAACATATCCGAAAACCATGCACAATCTAACAACAACAAAAATAAAGAGAAGGAAATCAAAAGACAAACTGAAATGCTCTGTATCAGACACTTTATAGAAAATCTTCAAAGCTTATTATAAATATAAATAAAGAAATTGTAAATAAGAATAAATGCTATCGCGATAACAATTTGTTGCCCAATTGAAATGGTCTTCTCTTGTTCTTGTTCATGCTTAGTAGAGTCATCTTCGGCGATCTTAGGAGGAGAAATTAGTAAAGCCATGGATACGCAATCCTCTGTTTTTCCTTGATAAACAGGCCTTCCTATCACATGCTTGTATTGTCCACCACTCCATCTCTAAAACAATTCAATACATTAAAATTGAAAAATGAAAATAAAATAAAAAATAAATAATAAAGACTTCAAGTGAAATGTTATCATTAAGTTTTCCACTTTTTAAAATCTAAAATGATGGTAGAAAAAAGTGGTTATTTAAGGGGCCCTTATGATGTTCGTAAAATATGAAAAGAAAGATACTACTAAAAGCAAAAGGCCTAAAGTTAAACACAATCATGGCCGTCATAATGGATCATCATGCAACATTTTATAAGTTTTTTTAAGGGATAAATTGAAGCGATTAAAGTTGAATCTCAGTGTATCGTGACAACAAGTTCATTCTATTTAGAAGTCATAGACATTGAAATTTATTACCTGTAAGATATCTCCAATCGTGACGATAAGTGAGTCTTTACCAGGCTGAAAAGAGACCCAACCTTTCTTAGAATAAACATGAAACTCTGAGCATCCATTGCTAACATGCAAACACAATGCATGAGGAAACTCAGATCCTCTTATCAACATTCGAATCACATCGTATTTCAAGGTGTTCATCATGTACTCTTCATCTCCTTTTAAACTTCCTTTCTGCTTATGTAGATAACAGATGGAGGTTGCTGGCAAATCCCCATTTTCCTCATGCATTTCATCAATATTTTCATTGATTAATTTTTTAGGAGTATTCTGTTGCAGGAATTGTAGGATTCTTCCAGCTATGTCTTCCATGCCATCCAAAAGTTCTTCCATCTTTTCACTGTCATCGAAATTGAATAATTTTATTAGTACGAACGTTTCGATCGACAAGGTGAATTATTTAGATAATATGATTAGAATATCTCACGTTGGAAGTCATCATCATTTAGCACGCATGCGAATCATGACGAGCAATAATTATATGAAAGAGAAAAAAAAACTAGCTAGCACGTGATTCCAATGATTTCAGTTTGAGATAATAAGCAAAGTTGCAAGTGGCGGAGTCAGAATTTTCATCAAAGGAATTCCAAAAAAAAAGAAAAAAGTAAACATGCTAATAGTATTGACAAATGAGCGAGTCAAATTAGATATAAACAGATTGGATTAGATATAAGCGGATTGAATTAGATATGATTTATGAACGAGCTTATATACACTTTTCTAACCAGCAACCAAATGACCCCTTAGTCGGTTAGTCCCTCTCAAGCCAACATTTATGTTTATGTTTTTATTCTCGATTCATCTTCATGAGTCATTGCAAAATAAAATTATATACAAATAAATTCGATTTGTTTGAACTACTTTTTTTTTGTATTGCGATGGAAAAGGAGGCTTTGATTAGAGTATAAATTAAATCACATCAAATTGATCAAAACACAAGGAATATTTGAACCTCTTTAATCATTGAATTGAAACAATATGGTCATGAGCTTACAATCCTTGGTATTTATTAGAGGTTGATTATTGGATGCTAGAATTAACTAACATTACCGCTAAATATGACATTCAAAATTTCATATTATCAATCTTACTACAAAGGGCTGATTAATTAAGACTAAGTTAAAAGTGTGGACAAAATTGATAAATATAATTACCTGAAATTCGAAAATCCAAGCGGCCAAATTCCCTCCATTTCCTTGTTGAAATTTTGATCTCCTCTGCACCAAACAAACTCTTCACTCGTCTCTCTTTCCTCCTCTCCGTGAAATTCCTCAAATCCATATGCCTTTTCCGATGACCTTGTCAATTTTTCCTTTCTCTCCGGCGAAATCTCGAAGATTCCGTCCCCGACGGACAAAACTAATTTGATCAGATCCCCTGAAATTCCATGGTTAACAACCTCAAAGCACCCAAGCGTTGCAACCAAATCCAGAATTTTCGCGATCGAGTCATTGTTCAAGGACGCTAATGACTGAAAATCGAGTTTCGAAGGATTATGAATTGATTTTTGCCTAGGGAAGACTCGATCAGGTAGCACGAGGTCTGGTACTCTTAACGAATTTTGCAGAAATTCCGTGAGGACTTCATCGTTCCTAACGCAGGATCGCCGTCCTGAGGCGATCGGAGATGGCGGCGGTGCACGGAAATCGATCAAGGAATTATCCGGCATTGTTTCCGGCGAAACTGCCATATGTTTTAGAATCTAAATAGACTGGTTATACTGACGAAAAGACTCGTAGAATTATAAAAGAGGAAAAAAAAAAAGAGGAGGAAGCAGTAATGATGAGAATGTTCAAAAAGTCGCATACAATTGGAGAATCGGCATGTCCCTTCGCTTTTAACATGCTCTGCTTTTTCATATATTAGCTCTGCTTTACAGGTATGATGCTTTCTCTTCTTCCTTAATACTACTATTGCCTTTTGCTAGTTTTCTTCATTGTGGGCTGTTAATTAACTGGACTGACTTTCTTCTTTGAGTATCCTTTGTGGCCTTTTCATGAGGTCTCTCATACTTAGGATTTACATACAGTAATAACAAAGAAATTCATTTGATGTTGTTAACTCAATAGACATGAACATCTAGTCTAAGCGTCTTTCTGCATAGAGGGATTTGCTAAAAATAAGTATGATGATTCCAATTGAACAGTTCAAAATCATCTTGCTTGTTGCTGGCGGTGACAAGTTAAAAAAAAAAAAAACACAAAATATTAAAGAAAGCAGGACATGATATACTAAAAAAGGAACTACACTAAAATAATCTATAATCGAATTGCAACTGTGCAAGAAGCATTAAATAGTAATAGGAACAATAAGAAACTCTTGGAGTAAAACTATGACTACTAGCATGGAAGAATAAGTGAGACAGTTCTCAACTATCCAACCAACCCTCTACCATGATATGTGTCTTCCATACCTTCTCATCTAAGATCATGTCCTCGGTAAACTGAATTCATGTCATGTTATATCTAATCACATCTTGAAACTATTTTAGCAAAATTTCTTATTAATCAATTTAGGTTACATGTGAGCGTAAATTTTAAATTAGCTAAAATATGTTGGACTAAACTAATAAATGTGTTGGTCAATGACCAACCTAAACTTAAGCAAATTAGGCGGATTATGTTTCTGGGCTTATTTTGCCATCCCTAGGTCTTCCTGTAACATCACTCTGGCCCCTCTGGGTTGTGTTTTGAATCTCCTAAGTCCACTAAGGAATGGCCCAAATAAAAAGCCTAGACACCCCAAACTAGAGCTTGGCCCTTGGGAAGAAACTCCATATGTAGAACTATATTTGGAAGGGCCCGATAACTATAATCCCTCTTTGGGTCCATCGACAGCTCCTGTATTGATTTTCACAAATATCCACTTATAGGAATGTTGGTCGAAATATAAGTAGGAAAAATTACATAGAATGACAAACTTTACTAGTTTATTAGTCATTAAGGATACACTTTAATTTATTTACATTTATTAAATATAGTTTTAATTTTTTTGCCATTTAACAATGGGACCCACACGAATCAACTCTTCCTTATATATAGATATATCATTATATACAATTCAACTTTCTCTCTCATGAATTCAAACCATTAATTTCGCCATAATTATTTCTTCAACTTCCAAGATTGTATGAATTATATCTCCTAAAATCACTCTTCATCTTTCAATTTAAAATTTGAATTGGAAAAATTTCACCTTCTCCCTCCAATTCTTTTTTCAATTTTCGTGAACCGCCTAATTCGTGGGTAAGTTTATTTTTTCCTGGTTTAATCAGTTGTATAGGTATTATGCTTATTAGTTTTTGTATAATTTTTTTTCAAAATTCCTCCATTAGCTATCAGACTAACAGATTTCAAAGCAAGATGGACGATTCGACCCCATCTTCTAAACTTGTTCTAGAGTAAAAATCTATTGAAGAATTGAGATCGAAGAGAAAAAATGACTATGTATACTTTATGCTTAATTCTCAATTCTATGCTGTCGTTTGTATATTTTATTTGATATATACAAATTGATTGATATATATATATACAGAGTTTTGTATATTTAGTTACTATATACAAAATTGCATGTAGTATCACAAGATTGTATGAATTATATCTATATTTTCTGCTCTTCAACTTTATACTCAATCTTCAATGCTTTCTTATTCACGTCAACTCTAATATGTGTCGCAATTGTTGTATAAAACTCAAGAAAAGATGCTTGTCTTTAAATACTATCCTTATTTGTATACAAATTTGCAGATTTGTATATAACAATTCTATATACTATTCATTACAATTATTTCTAGAATTTATACACAATATAAACAAAATTATACAAATAATACAGAATTGTACTACATACAAACTTTTTTTGACTATTATAAAGTCTACACAAAATGTATATACATACACGTTCCTCAATTTATATACAAACGTTCCCAATATACATGTAGAATTTATATATACAATTCACATACAAGTTTTTACACAATTAAAACTCAAAAAAATTGTACACAAATTTTTTCAACTGCACAATATACAAACTTTTTTTTGACGAATATAAAGACTACACTTAAAACAAAATGTGGACAATTAAATAAGACCAATCTTTTTGTCGAATCATACACACTTGAAATATACAAATCGTGCATTTCAGTTTTATATACAAACATTCCCCACATACTCGAAAACCTTCTACCAAACTTCTATCAACCTTACAATATACAAACTGTTTGACTAATATACAAATTACAGTTAAAACAAAATTTAGAAAATTAAAGAAGAACAATCTTCTTGTCGAATCATATACATTTTAAATATACAAATCGTATCTTTGATTTCATCGAACTACAACCACTTGAAAAAGAAAAAGAGGAAAAATCATGAATTTTAAATGAACTAAAACATTATATGCACTTCAATATACAATAGTTTTGCTTAATCCTATGGTTTAGTAGTGGGTGGGAGGAAAAATCTGATTTTTCATATGGAGTTTCAATGGAAATAGAACTCTTTTTCTTGGAACAAGAAGTATTTAATTGACACAATTCCCTTGAATTATGGGATTGTGTATCATCAGTTACCGCATTTAATGCTCATTATTTCATAAAATACAATTTGTATATTACTGAGTCAAGAAACACACTATATACAAAAAAAAATCTTAATAGCAAACAAAAATATACCCATAGAATGTAATTATATAAACTACACCCATATAGTGTTATTTCTTTAAATGCATTTGCCATATCGGTAAGTTGCCCTAAATAACATCCTGTCTTTTTCTTCTTTGCACAGACCACAAAAATAAATATTCAAAACATATATGACTTTCAAAATTTTCTAATGTCTGATCTCATATAAACCATGACAGTATGTGCAAAATTAGACGTTTGGTCATGTTTCATAGTAGGATTTGAAAAAAAAAAATAGTTTTTGACTGTGAATATAAATTAAAGTTGTTTTTGACTTCTTGTGAATAATTTGGAGCGAAAAAAGTGAAAACATCTTTTAATTGTTTTTTCAAATTGTTGAAAATTCTGAAATCGAACCTCAAGTTGAATTTTAGAATTTTATAATTAATTATATTTTTTTTAGTTTAATTTCAAAAAAATAGTGAAAATTTGTACGATGAAACACACCGACGTTTGTTGAAATAGTTGAAGAATCTTTTTCCCGGATTTGATAATCACATTTCCAAGGACGTACTCCAATCATCAATTACACAACTGACTCCCATAAGAAAAATGAATTATTTTCAATTTCATACTCTATGCGTTTAAAACTGACATTACATCATACATGAAATCAACTCATTGTTTGGCGTCGGCTACCACAATATTGAAACTAGCCAACTTGTTTTCACATTTTATATATGTTTCTCCTTTCCACTTGTATTGAATCATTGAATTATGCATATGTCATATTTTATATATGTTTTCCCTTTCCACTTGTATAAATTAACTAAGCTGCTCCTATGTATATAATTTTATTTTTTTTGAGAATTGAGCAATACTAATAAAAAAAATTATTACTCAACTAATAATTATTATTTAGAAAAGTCACTTTTGCCATTAATAAAAATTGTAATCAAGAAAAAAAAGAGTAACTTTTTGAAAAATAAAAACTATTAATTAAATAATCATTTGAAAAATTAACTCTTAAAAAGAACTATATTTTTAATATTAAGAGTATACTTAAAAATAATTATTAACTTTTAATTCTGGAATCCATTGATAAGATGGGGTTGAGGGTAGTTTGAACCCCAACCCCATAAATATATATATATATTTATAAATAAAAAAAATTAAAAAAATATATATATATAAATATTTTGCTGAAAAACAAAAAAAATATATAAAATAAAAAATAAAAAAAATAAAATATATATATATATGAGCACAATTGAAAGTAAGCTCCTCAAAATAACTATTAATTTGGGATGGAGAAAATATTTAATAATAAGACAAGTGCAAAAATTAAAAATTACGTAATAATGTAAAATGCTGATGGTATGTTCCCAAAAATATTGAGAAGTTTAAAGGGTAAGTTACATAAATCACATAGTGTAAAGATGAAATTACTATTTATTCCTACTTTTTTTCTAATTACAATAATCCCTTAAAATTAACTCAATCGAATACATTAATGAAAGCGCGGATACATTAATACAAGCATGGATACATTAATACATTAATATAGATACATTATTAAAATAAAAATTAATTCAATCCGGATACATTAATACATTAATACGAATACATTAATGAAAGCGCAGATATATTAATACAAGCACAAATACATTAATACATTAATATGAATACATTATTAAAATAAGGAATTTTAATTATTTTTAAAAAATATAGAGACAAATGAAAAATAATATACATTTATGTGTACTTTAGTAATTTTTCCAAATTTAAAACGAAGGGAATGATGTGATCAACTTTTTCAAGCGCATCTCTCCAAGGGCCAAATACTAAAGGATAAGAAAGCATATATGACGTGTCGGGTATAAAGGGCCAGAAGTAGACACCAAACGAGAGCCCAGTGGCTCACGACTCTCTCTTGGAGTCATGCAACTATTATTGTTGTAGGTAAACAAAAGTCAAAATATCTCAACCAACTTGATGCCTCAATCCTCCGAGCATATCCACCAACTTCTCCAAACCTTTTGAAAACCTTTTTTTTCCATCCGATATCGAACATAACAAATTTTTCTATATTCGAAGCTCAAATCTGAGATCTTTGATTAAGGGAGGAATAATTACATCCACTTTACTAAAGCATATCCTTTGGTGGTAACTTTGAAAACATTGATTGAACTCTAGTGGATTCCTTGCTCCATAACAATTTATATAGCATTAGTTTTAAAAAAATAATTTAAAAAAAAAATATATATATATATATATATATATAATTTATAATAATAAAAGAATTCAAACTTAAATTATATCCTAAATTTCTAAATATTATTTTCTCACTTTAATTTTGTGCCCAATTAAAGATATTTACCCTGATTGAAACAATGAGAGTAGTAATTACTCTCTCCGTTCATTTTTGCTTGTCACTTATTCTTAAAATAGATTTTCATTTTTACTTATTTCTTTTGACATATCAAGAAAAAAAATAATTATATTTTACCCTCAGCAGTAAATACTTATTCTCTAAATTATTTTCAAAGACTTAATACTAAACATCATTTAATAAGGATAGTTTGATAAAATACCTATATGAATAATTGTTTTCTTAATGGGTGTGCCAAGTCAAATAGTGAACGGAGGGAGTTATAGTTTTTTTCAAAAAAAACCCTACAATGCTCAACGAATCATAGGTTTCTTCATTGGGATCCCTTTGACTAATTAGAGTGTTCGGTATTGAAAAGAATGTATTTTTAGATGGTGGTTTTCAAAAACTAAGTAATTTTTTATTGCTTTTTTTCATGTTTGGTAAGCAAAAATTATTAATCTAAAATATTTGTATATAATTTAAATAAATATTATAGAAGGTGGAGCGTGGGTACGATAAGGGGGTAGGATATGGGGGTAAGGATGAAAATATAGTGCGTTGAAGGGTGAGAGGACATAATATGAAATATCATTTGTGAAATTCCATATTTTAAATAACTTATTTGCCTAGAGAAAAATCTTTCAAAATATTTAACCTATGAACATGTAAAATTGAAAATTTTCTCAATTAGAAACACACCCATAGTCACAGACGTTGTAACAGAAACAAGACAAGTTGTGACTTTGTAAGGAAAAATAAGAAGAAACTGAGACCATAAAGCCAACAAAAACTATATGACAACTATATAAGTAAAAGTAGTTTTGCTGTTGAAAAATTTAACGAAGTCATAGCTTTCAACATTTTCATTAATCCTGAAAATTACAGTAATCTTAAAAATTTGAGTAATGCTTACTCAAGAATGACGAAGCTAACCTAATTCAGAACAATCATTACTAACAATTGACATCTTTTTCGAAAAAATTACACTATTTAAATAAGTAAATTTATACATATATACTAATCTCTTTAAATTATTTTTAATGAATATCCTAGCTCCCCGTCAATAGAAGAAGATTATATTTATTACTAAGAGATGTGAGGGTTTGAAAAATCGTAATGATGGCTTTTGAGACAGAGAGGCAGGTATCCAACAACACATTTTTGGCAATAATTCAACCAACAAAATCCAAATTAGTCTAAAGATTGGGTCCTCATTAATGAGATGGTTAAGTGTCAAAGTGCACAGTGTTTGTATAAATTTAAGAAAAGGATGATTAAAAAAAACAAACTTACCTACCTTTGACAGAGACTTGGAAAATATAGTTGAAAGGGTCTTCATATTTATGCCTTTCCACACTAATTTTTATATTACTATATGGTTTGGTAGGTGAACAATAATTTTCTAATTAAATCATATCCTCATGTGGTTATCGTACCTTATCGAACTTCGTACACCTTAATTACTTGACAATGTAGAGTTGAGCATACATTTGTCCCTTGTTTAAATGTTTTCCTTACTATAAGAGAAAATATATTATCGCATCTTGTAAAAATATTATTAAAAAAAATTAGCTCATGATCTACAATTTTATAAATTATTTTAAATGTTAGATGATAATTTAATATTTCATATATATGGTTTAAAAATATAGAAGTAAATATTAGAACGAGTCTAACAGTGTTTGAAAGATAATCTAAGAACTATGTTTGAATAATTTAAAAAATAAAATAAAATCTAAATAGAAATCCAAGTCACATTCATGTTCAAAATCAGGGGTGATGGTAACCTTATAGCACTGGATTCATTTGAATTCAATATTTTTAAGGTAAGAATTTAAATTTTTATATAAAAATTCACTAAAATTGTAAGAAAACACAAGTTTAAACTCACAATTTTAAAATTTTAATAGTATTTTTTAAAAAAATAGTATTTGTTTATGAAATTTGGTCGAACTTATGAAAATATTTTGTTTTGACTATTTATCTTCAAAAGAATTTGAAGAAAATTGATCCTGACCATTTTTTTTCCTAGAACTTCACTTTCATTCACAAAACTTCAAAAAAGATAAATCAAATAAAACATATGTCCAAACACAACTTTTAGTCCAAAAAAATATTTTTCAACACAACTTTAGAAGCTCATATTTTTTTTCAAATTTCAACAAAATTTATGATCAAACATTAACTTAAATTATCTGTGACACATTTTTCTTTTTAATGTTTTTTAAAAGATATGATATCTTTCTATATCTAAATTTAATTTTAAAGTTCTCATTTTATCTTTTTAAAATGATTCCTAACCAAATAAATGTACATAACTTTTTTTAACTCACAATTATTTTTAAAAAAAAACTTTCTTAAATTCCGTATTATATGTTACATATGGAAAGAGTGACGTGAAAAGTACACGTCCAATTTTGATATATGCAATTTTTTTGTGTGGTACCTCATTTTCTTAAAAATTTATGTGAATTGATTTGATTGGACTCAAAATTTAAAATTAGAAAGAAAAAAAATTGAAATTTGTGGTTTTAAATAATTCGCAATGTTTTTGTAGCAATAAAATAATGATATTAAAAACAATATGAAAAATTTAAATTATTTTTCAAATATAAAAATGTATTATTATTTTTAATAAATATTAATAAAGTAATTGTCATATAATCTCTTATCCGTACCATGAAAAGCATATGGAAAAGTATAAGAAGGATTAAATATTGGAAAAGACAGAGCATACCTAAATCATGCCAGCTACTTACTATATGGTTAATTGTATCTTCCCCATTTGACTATTGTCTCAGTAAGTGTGAACAAATTGCTATCTTGCAATAATTAATTAAACAAAACAAAGAATTTTCATTTTTCTCATGATAGTTAAAATGAAGGTTCCGTCCACTTACTTTCTGTGGTTGAATTAAAGTTCAAACAACATATAATATGATTATTGGAAAACTTTGGATAAAAATTTATAATAGGACCATACATTCTAAAACATTATTTCTTTTGCCAAGTAGATATTCACATATTGAAGAAATTGATATTATTCCTTATTTTCAAAGGAAAAGAAAGAATATTTAAACTCGAATTTAATAAAATGTATTTGACACATTCATGGGATCTAGAAAATTGGTTAATACTTGCTGCAGGTTTTGGCTATACGGAATGTAAATATTTAATGGGTTAAGTGGTATGCATTATTTGTTTGGATCGTATGTATACGTAACTTTTTCTTAATAAATGATCCTCTCAAAAGTTTTTTGGATTTAAATGAATTTGATTGAAATAGGTTGAAGAACGGGTCATAATTCAATCTGTTCTATTCTTACTAAGTTTTAATTATTTTTTTGTTCTTTTATATTTTTCTAGTACTTAAAATATATATATATATTTTTTATTATGATGATATGTAACATCTCAAATAAAAAATCATCTTGTGAATTTTTTTCTGAATTAATAAATATTTTTGACATAGCCAAACTTGAATGGACTGGACGGCAAGGCTGGTCTATGAAAATTTGGTGCCAAAAGGGTTACGGGATTTTAGATCTTGCTGTATTAATTAGTCAGATTATTATCTTCTAGAATGTATTATCTTATAGTAACTCATTAATAAATCAATGAAATGTTTTTTTAATTTCCTTTTTTGATTCTCTTATTTTAATGCATTAAGACCAAAAGTAGATAAATTTGAATGCATCTTTTAATTTAGTTATTTATTTATTAGAATTTAGGCGCTACATATTTTATTGGAAAAATTAATAAAGTACACACCTTTAAGTATATTATTTTCCATTTGTCCCTATATCTTTTAAAAATACCTAAAATCTCTTATTTTAATAATGTATCCATATTAATGTATTAATATATCCGTGCTTGTATTAATGTATCTGCGCTTTTATTAATGTATCCGGATTGGTTAATTTTTATTTTAATAATGTATCTGTATTAATGTATTAATGTATCCGTGCTTGTATTAATGTATCTGCGCTTTTATTAATGTATCCGGATTGAGTTAATTTTTATTTTAATAATGTATATGTATTAATGTATTAATGTATCCGTACTTGTATTAATGTATTTGCGCTTTCATTAATGTATCCGGATTGAGTTAATTTTTATTTTAATAATGTATCTGTATTAATGTATTAATGTATTCGTGCTTGTATTAATGTATCCGCGCTTTCATTAATGTATCCGGATTGGGTTAATTTTAAGGGATTATTGTAATTAGAAAAAAAGTTGGGATAGATAGTAATTTCGTCTTTACACTATGTGATTTACGTAACTTACCCTATTTTATTATAGTTGTTGTTTACTGTTTAGAATTTTAGTATTTTGTTATGATTTTTTCATTGTCGTTATTTCTTTCTTCAAACTGCTTTAAATTATTTTTCTTGAGTCGAAGGTTTTATCGAAAACAACCTCTCTATCGGTCTCCCTCCAAGATAAGGATAACATTTGCATACACTCAATCCTCATTAGACCGTTTTGTCATGCTTATTATAGTATTTTGTTATGATTTTTTCATTGTCGTTGTTTCTTTCTTCAAACTGCTTTAAATTATTTTTCTTGAGCCAAAGATTTTATCGAAAACAACCTCTCTACCGGTCTTCCTCCAAGATAAGGATAACATTTGCATACACTCAATCCTCATTAGACCCCATTTTATGATATTTCATTGAATATATTATTATGTTTTGTTTATTCAAAGTAATGCTTCTTGTACTGTTTCCCTTCGTTATGATAGCTCTTTTTTTTATCCACCCAAACTTTGTATTATAATTCTCTCTCATGATCAATTAACAATTGAATATACAACAAAAAATTTCTATAAATTATTAATTTATCAAACGTTATATTCGCAGTTTGTAGGTCATCATATGGTGGTTGTGGAAGGACTAAGGAGAATCTAGTCGCCAAATTAATGCAACGTCAAAATATATATATATATATATATGTCGTATTTAATTCAATTGATAACTAGGAGACTTATGGATTTCTCCCAAATAGAAGCGAAACTGCAACAATCATGATTCATATTATCGATTGTCATAATAAATCCTCATAAAAAGTGAATGAACTCCCTTTGATTATAACTTAAATATCATCGATTGATGCAGAGCGTTTTCTTATGTTTTGGTCTTTTGGATAGTTGGCCCTAGCCGACATATTAATATGGAAAATTTTATTCTAACACCCATAATGGTGTATTTTATATTTTAGAATAATGACGAATTCGATCCAATAGATATGCTTAACTATCATGATTTTTGATTAAAAAAATATTTTTTTAAATTACTTCATATGTATCAATGAAATTTATGAAATCTTAGTAGCTCAGTTGGTCGGCTAACTTCCACCTTGTTATAGAGGGTTCAATTCTCCAGAGTAATTCCCTCCCCCATTTAGCTTCTGCTCGCTTCCTCAAGTTCTGAATCCCATCCGACTAATTTCTAAATGCAAATTAGAAATTCCTCGTAAATGATTTTTAGAAGTTTCCTATTTTTAGCTTAGCATGCTTTAGCCAAAATATCATATTGACGTGCGTAATACTAATTAATAATATGTTTACGCAACTTGCTCTATCAAATAATTTTACTTAAATAATTTAATTTGGTGATTTGTTATAACAAACAACATCAATCTTTTCTTTCTTGAAGCAGTCAATATTGCATTACTCAAAATTAAATTAGACTTGGTGGGTTTCCCAAATTACTTTTACTGATATGTCATTATTAAGTAATGACACGTAAATTCCTTGATAAATTCTGGAAAAAAAATATTACCGTGACTAAACCTTCGTAATTGGAACAAGTCATATTTTTTCTTTCTAAACAAGTAAGTAATTCACAATATGTTATTTTATGTTTTTTTTTTCTATATGCTAATTGTTAATCAACTGAATTTAATATTTGAACCGGAAAACCGCATGCACACTGTATCTTGTCCTTTTTTAATTTCTAAATTTTTTTGCTAACTATTTAAAATTTATCAATTTCTATAAGGACCTCAAATTAATATTATCATAATAATAATAAATATTAATTCATATTTAAATATTTAATAAATTACTTTATACAATTTTTAGATAAAATTATTGAATTCACATGAACCCGTAGTCAAACTTCTAGATCCATCCTGAAATTGCGTATACTTGAAAAATTAAAATAATACAAGCATGCAGATAATTACAAACATACATGCACGTAAAAAAAAACAAGAATTGGACTAGTAGCTAATGTTTATTTAGTAGAATCGTGACATGGAATTATTATTATTACGTAATTTCGAGGAAGAAGGTGTAGAATTATATATCTTAATTTGACCATCACCAACCCAAAAGCCCAGCATCTTTTTGCAAGCAGACGAAGTCTGCATGTTTGAATTAAAAAAATAGGGCAAATTTGCTATTTAAAATTGCTAGTTGTACTATATTCTAATAATAATTATTAATAATAATTTCAAGACAACCAAGTTGACATCCATTATATAATATTCTATAAAAAATGAATCATGAAAGAAAGCGTCATAAAAAATATACTAGTGAGGTATATATAGATAGTAGTAATTAGTACTTATTACCTTAATTAATTGTTGCTGGATTGCCATTTTAAACGTAACATATTTTTAGTTTTAAATTTATTTTATTTGTAATTATCAATAGTTTAAAATTATAGTTATGACAAACTAGATATTTGTGGAATAATTTAACTGATGTGGCAATGATGTGTCATTTTTCTTAATTTGTACAAAATTTAATTCTACAATGAGTATATTCAGTGGTGGATTGAGATTTGAATTTGAAAAAAAATAACATTAGGTTAGAAAAAATTAGAAACTTTACCATTATAATATGGCCTAAAATTTGGCAAATCTTATAGGAGTACTATTTTATTTTTCGGTATCTAAAATTGGGCAGGATATAATAATTTACTTTTAGCACAAATAATTTAACTCGTCCAACTCATCCATTTAATCCTATAATTTAATATACGTATAATTTCAAAATTAGCAAGTGGAAAGACATAATCAATAAAATCAAGAAATGGAGAAATAAAATATCAAAAGAAAAATAAAATACAATAATAAAATACTTCCTCTGTTTCATATTAAGTTAAATTTTAGGCTTTTTTTCATTGCTCAGAATAATTGTATTGGTTAAAGTTCAAGATAAATGTTTGAATTATTTTTTCATATTTATCTTTCTCTTTAATGAAGTTTTACACTTTTAATTAGAATAACTTGAGAATAAATAAAAGAACAATAGTGAAAAATATGATTTAAATTGTATTTTCTTTTTCTTAATAGGTATGAGAGATAAATTGTAAGTACTATTTTTAATTAATTAGAATAACTTGAGGATACATAAAAGAACAATAGTAGAAAATATGATTTAAATTATGTCTTTTTTTCTTAATATGTATGTATTGACTCACAAAGTCAATTAATATTTCTTGACTCGCAAATTCAATTAATATTCCTTAATAGGTATACGTTGACTCATAAATTAACTTAATATTCCTTTATAGGTATCCATTTATTCACAAATTCAAATAATATTCCTTAATAGGTATATATTAACTCACAAATTCAATTAATATTTCTTAATAGGTATGCATTGACTTACAAGTTTACGTAATACTCCCTCCGTTCATTTTTACTTGTCACTATTTGACTTTGCACACCATTAAGAAAATAATTATTGATACAAGTATTTTATCATACTATTCCTATTAATTGATTTTTAGTATTATGTCTTCAAGAATGATTTGGAGAATAGTATTTAATGTTAATGGTAAGACATAATTTGTTTTTGTTTTTTCTTGATATGTCAAAAGTAACGAGTAAAAATGAAATCTATTATAGGAATAAGTGATAAGTAAAAGTGAACAGAGAGAGTATTCTTAAATAGGAATACATTGACTCACAAATTATTTGAGTTAATATTATTTAATGTAAAAAATTTAGGAATCCCAAAGTGTAAAGAACAAATTACATCTCATCCCTACTCATTTTCAATTTTCAACAATCCCTGAAATTTAATGCCATCCGGATACATTACAACAATCCGGATACATAGGAGCTGATACATTAAAAAAATCTGTTACATTTTAAAAGGAAAAAAAATCATAAAATTAAATGACAATCTCATAAATTATGCAATCATGTTGTTATCACTGCCAATCAGTCTCTCCCAAATTGTAACATCTTTAAACAATTCAAATTTCAAATTTCTTCTCCGAAATCGTCCAACATCTTTTCAATTTTGAATCAAATCGTCGAAAATTTTGAGAAGATCATCATGAATATCACGTTTTTGCTGAGATATTCAAGAATCTGGGAAAGTGAAGTGAGGTATGAATGATACAAAAGTGATGGAATAGTTGTTGAAGAAATATTTCGTTTGTGAATCTCAAATTAACCATTGCAGCTGAATCTCAAATAATGCACAGTTAAAATAATTTTCACAAAATTGTCCTGTTATCTGGGAATTCCTGATACATTCGGTGGGAGAATTGCTATTAAATACAAATATTTGTTCATCTTTGTTTGAAGAAGTTATATTGTATTATACATGTTGCTACGTATCGGATACATGTAGTATATGATACATTAGTGTTTATGTATCAACAATAATATTTGATAATGTCTACATGTACATAGCCTTCTAGTTGAATAAATCTGGGTGTATGTATCTGGTAGTAAAATAAAACGAAATTTGTAATAGTTATGTATCAAATACAAAACTATGATCATGATACATACTAATTTGTGTTTCAATAAATTAAGGTTATGTATCAAAACTAATATTTGAACACAATACATTGCGCATGATAAAATTGTATTGTATCATAATGTTGAAACAAAGACATTATACATTAATTTAAGAAACAAAATCAACTAGATACATTAAAAATCTGAACCCATATGTATCAGAAAAAGATGAACAACCAAAAATCGAAAAAAAAATAATCAACAATCTGATCTACTGAAAGCAAAAGCAACAATGAAGAAATTCTTCTACACTGATGTCACTCATGGATCTCGACCTAAAGCCATTACCGGAGCCACCAACAACTCGACTTTTTCTCCCCTTTTTAGGCGTTTTTTCCATAGTCGATTTAGAAGTCGAAGATGCATCCTTTTTCGGCTAATTGGGTAATCCCAATACTAAAAGATGAAGCATCGTCCATATGTATCAGAAATTTGTAGATGATGAATTTTTATTTTATTTTTAAAAAGATGTATGAACTGCAAGATGGAGAAAAACGAAAACTACATATTCACGAAGTTGAATTTGATTAACGATGAGATTGTGGAAGTGAAAATATGGAGAGATTGAAGGAGTGAAAATAGGAATAGTGAAATGTGGTTTTGGAAGGTTAGGACTTATATATCCGGATGAATGGATTTTTGGGGGAAAAGAAGGATTTTTGTAATATTTTAAAATGGTAAAGAATAAAAGAAAATATGCTAAATAAAGATGTATATATATGTAATTTTTCCTTATTTAATACGTATGCATTGAGTTACAAACTCAGTTAATATGAAATAGCGGAAATATGTATCACCCAACTTTTGTTACCTGTCCCCCTATTTTTAATATAAATATCTACTAACTTTTCTGGACTCGTACGCCCATTCTCCATACTCCCTCTTCACAACCAGAAGAGCGTGAGACCCTTTCTGTTACAAAAAAAACTCGTTAGAAATAATCAAACACAAATTTCCAGAAAACAGAAAATCCTCTCCACCAGTTCGAGCTCGGAATTCATTTCCGTATGAAAAATATTGTATCTCTGCTCTGTTTTTGTGCATTCTAGTTGTTAATTTCTCGAATCGAGTTCTAAATTACTGTTAAATCGGGAGATTTCTGCAAAAATGGAAGGTGAGAGAGTAAATGGGGGACCGAGGAGGTTAGGGAGTAGTAGGAGTAGTTTGAGCAGAACGATGAGTAGAAGCATAAGCAGAGCGAGTTGGATTGTAGAAGATGTGTTCAATCCAATGCCGAGTAGAAGAAGTACTCGTGGAGAAGAAGATGAAGAAGCACTCACGTGGGCTGCGTTAGAGAGATTGCCGACTTACGATCGATTGAGAAAGACGGTGCTTAAATCGTTCGCGGAGAGTGAGAATCAAGGGAATAAAAAAGTTGTTCATAAGGAGGTTGATGTTCGGAATCTGGGAATCAATGAACGCCAAGAGTTTATTGATCGATTTTTCAGAGTTGCGGAGGAAGATAATGAAAAGTTCCTCAGAAAGTTCAGAAATCGAATCGACAAGTAAGTCTATAACATTAAATTCACTCCAAATTTTACTTGCGGAGCCAGAAATTCTAATAATGCATGTACCAAGTTGGATTGGCTAAGGTTCCATATTTACTAATCATGATCAAATTTGAGATAAATTTTTTATCATGTTCTCAATCAAATACAGTATAGATCTAATTTTAAGATATTTCATTTTATCTGGCATACCAAATAACTTGAGACTTGGAAATTTATACATATTACAATGAATTTTGTTTTATAACTTATATTCATAACATGATTTTTTGACGATAGGAATTTAATTAAGCCCCATCATTGCGTGTAGGTATATATGTTGGTGTAGGGATCATGATTATAAATTTATAATTGTAGCAAGAGAGTGATATTTTTGTTTGTTTTATTTTGGGTGAAAATGAAGTTTTAATATTGCTTATGTGGGTGGGATGAGTTGGTGTAAACATTTTTGTCATTGATGTGTCCTAGGTGTAATTATTATAAGAATAAGTCAAATATCCAACGACTACAAATGATCATCTACACAATTATTCTTCAATATCTTATCGTGAACACCATTTCAAATCATATACATGTGCACTGTATCACAAATTCAAAATATGTAACTTGCTCTTACCAAACACTTATTCTTTTTGATTTTCTAACTTACGTAAAGCCAAAGTGCTTTACTATAGTTTAGAACTTAACAAATCCAAAACAGTGCAGTTGAACCGCTCTATCCACTAACAAATTCAATCCATGTTAAATTATATTAGTTCGATTTTATCTGAAAAATATTAATAGCTTAGTTGATCAAGTATCTGAACTTTAACCTTGTCCGTTAAAGTTCGATTCCTTATCTTATAATGCCGTGTCTCTAATATAATAATAATAAAAAAAGGTTTGATTTTATGTTGAAGTGAAAACAAAGGGAAAGTTAAAGTAGAAACGGCCTACCTTGTTGTGCAGCTTTTCATTTTAGTAATCAAAGAAGACAGGTAAGAATTAAACCATATTTAAAAATAAAAGTTAATCACATAAATCCATAGTAAAAGTCAAAACTATTTAATGCCCAAAACGTTCTCTCCACCCTACGTGTATTATGTGACAAACAATCGAAACCAAAAGGCCTTCGTTCAACTACCTTATGAATTAATTTAGAACAGGTCCACGTATATAATAATAGAAAAATTAACTTATATCAATCGATAACTTATCATCTTTTCTACTGTAGTTCAATTAATCTGTTGTAGCAGGTAACTTACCTTATATTGTATGGTTGCAGAGTTGGGATTACCCTTCCTACCGTAGAAGTTCGTTACGAACATTTAACAATTGAGGCTGATTGCTATATTGGCGACAGAGCTCTTCCCTCGCTGCCTAACGCTGCCAGAAACATTGCAGAATCAGCTTTGAGTTGTGTTGGAATTAATTTGACTGAGAAAACTAAACTTACTATTCTTAAAGATGCTTCTGGAATAATCAAGCCCTCTAGGATGACCCTTCTATTAGGTCCACCATCTTCTGGGAAAACGACCCTGTTGTTGGCTTTGGCTGGAAAATTAGATCCTAGCTTAAAGGTCAGTACTTACACTTCTCATATTAATTCACATGTTACAATAACAACAATAACATACTCAGCATATTGTTAATTACATGAAAAAATTATGGAACAGGTTAAAGGAGAAATCACATACAATGGGCACGGGCTAAAGGAATTTGTACCCCAGAAAACATCAGCATACATTAGTCAAAATGATGTTCATGTTGCTGAAATGACTGTTAAAGAAACTCTTGATTTCTCTGCTAGATGTCAAGGAGTTGGCTCTCGTTATGGTACTTTAATTTTTTACTCCTCAACTTTCACTTATCGCTTTACTTACGATTTTTTTTTTCAATTACTTGTAATAAACTATATATTTAAATTCGTAGAACTTCTAACGGAGCTTGCAAGGAGAGAAAGGGATGCTGGAATCTTCCCGGAGGCTGAAATTGATCTTTTTATGAAGGTAACTATGATACATTTTCATAATTTAATAAACTACATTTTAATATTTACTTTTTGTTACATAGATATATCATGAGAACAATATGCTAAGTTACTAACATTGTGATGTTTCTTTTAATGGTTGATTTAGGCAACTGCTGTGGAGGGACTTGAAAGCAGCCTTATCACTGATTATACACTCAGGGTAAGTGAGACTGAGACCCTACTACTTATAAATTTCTTTATAGGTAGTGGATTACTTATTACAACTTGTAATTGACTTTTGAAATTATTAGGTGTATTGATGTGTCTGAACCACTTTCCTGTTTCCTTTTTTTCCTCCCACCTTTTCTTTAAGTTTATATATATATTTTTTAATAGTTGGAAATTTTACGAAAAATACTTCACCACAAGCTTTTTCAGGAAATTCTCATAGCTTGAGGTGTGTCAAAAGACACTGTGCACTGAAATCATTTATCCAACATTAATTTGGGTCAAATTTCTTTAAATTTTACTAGTATCATTTTCTGTTTTAATTTGGGTCAAATTTCTCTACTCACCAACTCTTTTGTTGAGATGTTAAGTCTGAATAGTACAGATTCCTTTGACATCTTTGAGATTTGTTTTTTTTATTGGAAAAGAAATGAACATTTATTGAAAAGAAAGGAGTATTTGTGTAGTAGAAATTTTGTTAGGTAAACAAACACAACATTAGTTGCTGAACTAAAAGGACAAAATGTGCAGATTTTGGGACTTGATGTGTGTCGGGACACAATAGTTGGGGATGAAATGATACGTGGCATTTCTGGTGGCCAGAAGAAGCGTGTCACTACAGGTTAAATACTAAACTCCCTTATCAGATTAAATTATTTAAAATAACAAATGAACAAAGAAATAAATTGTTAAAACAAGGTAAATTACATTGAATGCAACGACAGTTAAATATAACTTGTTTAAATACATGTCCTTCGATGATTTCTAATTTAAAAATTGCAATAGCAATTTAAAATAATCAACTTTCTAATGAAAAAGAATACTCATTTTTCTAAAGGTTTAGTTTAACCAAACAATGCTTGTGTTGACTTAATAATTTGAAAGGAGTTAAACTACCAACCACACCTCTCACATAGCTCTGTGCTACTTTATAATTTTAACGCACTTTAATTTCTTGTTGGGTGACCACCAAAAATGGCTACTTCATTTGACTATATACCTTCTAAAATAACTAGTGTCTTACTCCAACTTTTCATTTTAATCGTCAATTTAGCTTAAAAGAATTGTCATTTTAGAAATTTAACACTAAAATTGGTTATTGTTTTTAGTTATATCTTTAATATTAAAGAAGTAATTTTTTTTTATGATACTGCTCTTTCTAAAAAAAAAAAAGAACTACTCCCTATGTTTATTATAGTACATTATATTTATTATTTTTTTAATAGACATATTTTAAATAGGTTTACTTAGTAAATTATAGTACATTATATTTATTATTTTTAATAAACGAAAAAAAAAAGAAGAAGCTAAAACGATAATTAAAATAAAATGGAAGGAGTAATTAAGACTTTGTCTATCTCTAAAACTATAGCTCTATGCATCGCCTCAAAGTGATGTATACAAATAAAACGTGTTTAATAAGAAAAAGAAATTAAAAGAATCTTAACATGCAGTTATTACAAGGAAACTAGGTACGGTCGAAAGTTTCTTTTAGTATCACAGTAGAGAAATAATATCATTTTTAATATCACTAACATAGTTATCAACAATTTATATGTATACGGAAACTGAAATTCCCCAGAAAAAAAGTAATCGTCTTAAGAAAATCACTACGCTATTAGTTATAGGGCTAATAATATTGGGCTTGATGCAGGGGAGATGATTGTTGGGCCAACAAAAACACTATTCATGGACGAGATATCTACTGGACTGGACAGCTCCACTACATTTCAGATAGTGAAATGTTTACAGCAGATTGTACATCTTACAGAGGCCACCATCTTGATGTCTCTCCTCCAGCCTGCTCCTGAGACATTTGATCTTTTTGACGATATCATTCTCTTATCTGAAGGCCAGATTGTTTACCAAGGCCCACGTGAACATGTGCTCGAATTCTTCGAATCCTGTGGTTTTAAATGTCCAGAAAGAAAGGGCACTGCTGACTTCTTACAAGAGGTAATCATCAAATGACTTTGGGTGTGTCGGATCATCCAAAAGTTATGTCTTTTTGTATTATATGCCACATGGGTGCAACAACATTTTTGAAGGTTTCTAGCAACATAGCTCATAATAACAGGAATATGTTGAAGGTTTCAAGCATCATAACTCATAATAACAGGAATATGTTGAAGGTTTCGACCAACATAGCTCATAATAATAGGAATTGTTAACCTGAAAAATAAGACAGACAATCTGCTATAACAAATTATGTTGTCGTGCATATAAGTTGAATCACGTTTTGTATTTGCAACATAATCTAACATGTAATTTGTTGCATAGGTTACATCAAAAAAGGATCAAGAGCAGTACTGGGTGAATAAACATAAGCCATACCAGTACATATCAGTAACTGAATTTGCGAAGAGATTCAAGCGCTTCCATGTTGGCTTACGTATAGAAAATGAACTATCAGTTCCTTATGACAAAACAAGAAGTCACCCAGCTGCTTTAATATTCAAGAAGTACACTGTCCCTACACTAGAGCTTCTAAAGACAAACTTCGACAAAGAATGGCTTTTGATCAAGAGGAACTCTTTTGTTTACATTTTCAAGACCGTTCAAATAGTTATCGTTGCACTCATTGGATCAACCGTGTTCTTGAGGACCAAAATGCACCACCAAACTGAAGATGACGGTGGTATCTACGTTGGTGCCCTCCTATTTGGAATGGTCATCAATATGTTCAATGGTTTCTCTGAACTCTCACTCATCATACAAAGGCTTCCTGTTTTTTACAAGCATAGGGACCTTCTTTTCCATCCACCTTGGACTTTCACTTTACCAACTGTGCTCCTAAAGGTTCCAATTTCTGTGTTTGAGACTATTGTGTGGATGGTCATGACATATTATACCATTGGTTTTGCCCCCGAAGCTAGCAGGTAATTCGAAAATCATTTCAATGTACATTTCAATTTGTATATTTGAATCTCATAAAAAGATGTCAAATACAACTGACCTTAAGGACTACCCAAGCATGCAACACTACAACATAGATGCTTTGGTAGTTTGAAATGAGAAATTTGCGTACCTTGGCGGGGTATTGAATTTAACTTTACTGCTATTCTCCCTGGCTCAGGTTCTTCAAGCAATCACTGTTGGTTTTTCTGATCCAACAAATGGCTGCTGGATTATTTAGGCTCACTGCAGGAGTTTGTAGGACTATGATTATTGCAAATACTGGTGGAGCACTCACTCTCCTTCTTGTGTTCCTATTGGGTGGTTTCATCCTGCCTAGAGGTTAGTTCAAGAACATTAACATGTAGAAGTTAATACCATTTGTTTTCTATTTGTTACTGATTAAAAAAATTGCAGCCAGAATATAGCAATATAAATGCTTAATTCTTTTCAGGGGATTGTTCACAAGTTTCAATCACTGACAAAGTGCTGGCTTAATTGTAACAGGTTCAATTCCAGACTGGTGGCGATGGGGATTTTGGGTTTCACCTCTATCCTATGGGTTCAACGCCTTCACAGTAAATGAAATGTTTGCTCCAAGGTGGATGAACAGAACTGTAAGTTCGCTTCTACCTTCTCCTTGTCCTTTACCACCTCTCTTGACCATGTTATCAAGTGAAACATGACACTACTCCAGAAAGAAACAATGTGATTTATTGAAGTTCATAACCATATATAATCCATTCACAGGCCTCAGATGGAATTACTAGATTGGGTGTGCAAGTGATGAGAAACTTTGACGTTTTTGCTGAAAAAAGATGGTTTTGGATTGGTGCTGCTGCTCTTCTGGGGTTCACAATTCTCTTCAACGTTCTTTTCACCTTTGTTCTTATGTATCTCAGCCGTAAGTATTCACTCCTCAAAATGTACAATGGGATTTGCTATTCAGTGCATTCTCTAAACTTATTAGATCTTTTGTCACCCTATCAGCTCTAAACAAGCCACAAGCTATATTATCCAAAGAGCAGGCCAGGGATATGGAAGCTGATCAAGAAGAAAGTAGGGACCCCCCTAGACTTAGAGTCAACAGGTCGAAGAGAGATGATCTCCCTCGATCCTTATCTGCAGCAGATGGAAACAGAACGAGTATGATTTGTAGCCCATCAATCACAGAATATGTTTAGGAAATACAAGTAATGCTTACAATTAAATTATTCTCTTGCAGGAGAAATGGAAATCCGACGAATGAGCAGTCGTACCGGCTCTACTGGCCTCCATAGAAATGAAGATGCAAATCTTGAGGCTGCAAATGGTGTCGCAGCAAAGAAAGGAATGATTCTGCCATTTACCCCTCTGGCAATGTCCTTCGAGGATGTGAGCTACTTTGTTGACATGCCACCTGTAAGATTCATATCGTTCCACTCATTTTCTCCTAATTAGTGTGATAATTTATCACCATTGTAGCTCCTCAATCCCCTATCAGGGAGTATTCTATAATTGAACTAGAACCTGCTTAATGATTTTTTCAGGAAATGAGGGACCAAGGTGTAACAGAGGACAGACTTCAATTGCTTCGCGAAGTGACTGGTGCATTTAGGCCAGGCGTATTGACAGCACTGATGGGAGTCAGTGGAGCAGGAAAGACTACACTCATGGATGTTCTAGCTGGACGTAAGACTGGAGGCTACATTGAAGGTGATGTAAAAATATCCGGATTTCCAAAGAATCAAGTAACATTTGCCAGAGTTTCAGGATATTGTGAACAAACTGATATACACTCACCTCAAGTAACTATCCATGAATCTTTGTTATTTTCGGCTTTCCTCCGGCTCCCTAAAGAAGTCAGAAATGAAGATAAGATGGTATGAAGTAACTCCTCCTTATGTTATACTGTAATAGTTTTATAGGAAAAATACTGAGTTTTTCTTTGAAAACCTTTTTCCAGGTTTTTGTTGATGAAGTAATGGATCTGGTTGAGCTAGACAATCTCAAGGATGCAATTGTAGGGCTACCTGGAGTTACCGGTTTGTCCACAGAACAAAGAAAAAGATTGACCATTGCAGTAGAGCTTGTTGCAAATCCTTCAATTATATTCATGGATGAACCGACTTCTGGTCTTGATGCAAGAGCAGCAGCTATTGTTATGAGAACTGTGCGAAACACAGTAGATACAGGGAGAACTGTTGTCTGCACAATACATCAACCGAGTATCGATATATTTGAAGCATTTGATGAGGTAAAATACGAGATCTTCTTAACTTCCTCACCATCCAGTCTGGAAAAAAAGAGTCTCTTAGCTCTGTAAGCCCCCTTTCTCTAATATGTGTTTTCTTCTGCACATCAGCTGCTTCTTATGAAAAGAGGAGGACAAGTAATCTATGCAGGCCCATTAGGTCGACATTCTCAGAAAATTATTGAGTATTTCGAGGTACTTACTGATTCTTGAACTATACAATCAAATAACTAAAGAACCACCTCATTTTTTGCTTATGAGTGTCAAAGGAATGTGTACTAATTCACCTATCTTAATGCAGGCAATTCCAGGAGTTCAAAAAATTAAAGAGAAGTATAATCCAGCTACCTGGATGCTAGAGGCGAGTTCAATTTCCACAGAAACTCGACTAGGAATGGATTTTGCTGAATACTACAGATCATCAGCTTTGCATCAGTAAGTCAAAATGAGTGAACTGCAAAATGTCTTTGGCACATTCGAAATAAAACTAATGATGTATGTCGCTTCATGCAGACGAAACAAGGCTCTTGTCAATGATTTGAGCACACCTCCTCCTGGAGCCAAAGACCTCAACTTCACCACACAATATTCCCAGCCCACATGGGGCCAGTTCAAGTCCTGCTTATGGAAACAATGGTGGACTTACTGGAGAAGTCCAGACTATAACCTTGTCAGATTCTTCTTTAGTCTAGCAGCAGCGCTAATGATAGGGACAATTTTCTGGAACGTCGGCAGTAAAATGTCTATCTCTAATCCAAAATTAATCCCATAGATTTCACGGGATCTTTTAAACCAGACAATCTAAAAGGTCGATTACTAACTCCATAAGTCTGTTTTTTTCTGTGTTACAGAGAAACTAGTGGTGATCTAATGATAGTCATCGGGGCAATGTATGCAGCTGTACTGTTTGTTGGAATCAATAATTGTTCGACTGTACAGCCAATTGTAGCCGTTGAAAGAACCGTCTTTTATAGAGAAAGGGCTGCTGGGATGTATTCAGCATTACCATATGCTATGGCACAGGTAAGCATCATCCAACTAAATTGTAACAACATATTAAGCAGTCATATCTTTTTTACAGGACATTTTCTTATTCATTCTCAGTAGTTGATGTAATACATTTGGCTTGCAGGTAATTGCAGAAATACCATACATACTCATCCAAACAACATACTATACTCTTATAGTGTATGCTATGATTGGCTTTGAGTGGACGGCAGCTAAATTCTTCTGGTTCTTTTTTGTAACCTTCTTCTCCTTCCTATACTGGACATACTATGGAATGATGACTGTTTCCATCACACCGAACCACCAAGTAGCCGCGATCTTTGCTGCAGCATTCTATGCTCTCTTCAATCTTTTCTCCGGATTCTTCATTCCCAGACCGGTAAGTCAAATGTTCTTTACAGATATTCAAACATATAAATAATCTTGCACATATAACGACCATACTAATATTTCTCATTAAAATCTCAGAGAATTCCCAAGTGGTGGATATGGTATTACTGGATCTGTCCAGTTGCATGGACTGTTTATGGTTGCATTGTATCACAGTATGGTGATGTGGAGGCTACTATCAAAGTCCCAGGAGTGTCTCCAAATCCTATGATTAAGGACTACATTACAGATCATTTCGGATACAATCCGGATTTCATGGCACCAGTTGCTGTGGTTTTGGTTGGTTTTGCAGTCTTTTTCGCCTTTATGTACTCTTACGCTATTAAGACATTGAACTTCCAAACAAGATAGGTAGATATGGATAGTTACAAAAGCTTGTACATATTGCCTGAAGCCACCTCTTTGATGCACAATATGGGAAGTGACATAAAAAGGGTTATACACCTCTAGGTCTAGGATCCTTAGTATGTGTTTGTATTTAGGAGTTTTGCAGATAACTATTTCTATAGCACTGAGGATTATTCATTCTTATGAAACAAAAGTGTAGTCTCCTCAGAATGACTCTGCTTCCACAGGGCAAAATGTAATTGTATATTATTGATGTTTATATGATATTAAGATTATTTTTTCTGTACTTCATGGAGTGTGTAATACATAATGTTCACAGGAAGAATCAGCATCCACAAAGTTGGTATTTTGAAGTTATGCAGAAACAGAAATGCACAATTCTTTCTTTTTCCTTATTGTTGAGGTGTTCGAGTTGATTTATGGGATGATCAATTACTTTCTTCATTGACGAAAATTGAAATAAAAAAGAAAGGATAACTATGTGAGATAATATTGATTGAGCGACCATTCGACAATCAATCCAGCATTTGGAGAATTACGGCCCTTGACAAATTGAGTCACAAATTTTGATATTTATATTGAGAAATTTATGATTTAACCACCTTAAACTTTGTTGTCCTCCTTGACGAGAGTTCAAATGCTTAGGCACTTGTAATAAATATTTTTTATAGTTTTAAATTTATAGAAATTCATAAACGTAAAATTATAAATTCGCCTTTTATCTAAAAAGCATCTTACCATAATGTGAAACATTAGGTCCAAAGATAAAGGACAGGTTCCATGCATCTTACCATGAAGACTCTAACATCGGAAATTTGATTCGTTCCATAAATCACTTTAGATGCATTACACCTCACACGTCACCTTTCAATTTCTATTGCCTAATTTATTCCCCTTTAAACTTGTCTATTTAAATTTTATTTAGACATTTTAATTATATATTGTTTCGACTAAACATTTAAACACATCATAAAATATTTATATGAAGCATTTCTAACTCATATCTAAGATGGTTTTCATATTTTCTCTAGTATTTATTATATATAAATAAATTAATCACATAAACATATCTTATTCTTTAATTATACACGTCAACATCAATATTGAAACATGCCTAAATTTTTTATGAATTATTAAAACTAACGTGTGTAATTAAATAATGTGATATATTTTAAAAAATTAACTTATTTATCTACAAAGGTGGATCCACACAGAGTCCTCCGGGTGCTCGAGCACCCATTAACCTTATATCGAAATATATGTATCTGTGTATAAACTAAGAGGTATATGAATAAAATTAACATAGAGCACCCACAACTTTAAAATTCTAGATCCGTCATTATCTATCTATACAAGTTGATGTTAAATTTTTTTGGTCATAATCCCCATTAAATATAACAAAATTAAAATTGCTCAAAAATATATTCCCTTTATTTTAATTTATTTATCTAATTTTGATTTATCACAATTTAAGAAAATAAAAAAAAAATTTATTTTAAATTAAAAATATGAAAAATATATTAAAATATTCTTTAATTTTATAATTTTAAATATGTTAAGTAATAAATTCAAAATGTAATATGACAAATAAATTAAAACGGACGGAGTAGAGTATTGTTTAAGAGTGTCACTTTGAAGCTACTCAAACGTGGGAATATTTTTTGTCATTTTCTCATGAAATTTACATGGTCTTGTTGCCGCATTTTCTTAGAAGAAGCCTCATAAAAAAAAAACACAAGCAGACTTTTCTAATATTTAACACTCTCTCTCTCTTTTCCCTTTTCTCAAAAAAAGCAAAATACTCTGTATTTCTTCTTCTTCTCTCACAAATCACAATGTTCTCATTGAATGGAACCAATTTTCCGGTAAATAACATTCTTAGCCCAAACCCCATTTCGTTTTCTTAAATCTCTCTTATCCATGGAATTCTTGATCATGTTTTATTATGAATTTCTTCGAATTCATCTGAGAATCTTTCATTTTCCAGATTAGTCTGGTGAATGTTTTTGTCTGACCAGATTTTTGTTTTTGCAGAACAATTCTCTGTCTGGGGTTTCAAGATGTTTGACTCAGTCCCGGAAAAGGGTGTCTTTTCCTATGGTGGTGGCTTCTGTGAGCTCAAATGGAAGATCTTCAGACCGGAATGTGAGTGTTCTAATGGAGAACACTTTGAAGGAGATGAAGGAAAATGCTCCAGTAATAGAGAAAGATTCTAAATCGACGGTCACTGGTGGAGTCGGCGATGTGTACGGAGAGGACAGTGCTACTGAAGATCAAACGATTACTCCTTGGAACTTCTCTGTTGCTAGGTTAAAAGATTCGATTTTTACATTCTGTTTCGATAATTTCTATGCTGTCTATTAAAATTCCACATCGTCTTGTCAGGGCGGAGTGGACACAATCAATAGTAATTTATTTTCGAGAAAATGTTTATCAAAATATATGGCCAACGGAACGTAAGAAAATTGAAAAGTATTCATACTGAACACACCTTGGTTTCTAAAATTTGTGTTGTTTTTCTTGATTAATTATTGGAATCTGTTGAAGAATGAATTTTTTGTTCTGGTCGGTTCTTATGATTTTCATTTTTATAATGCCACTTGATTGATTGCTTATCTCCTGGTGTCTTTATAAGTAGTTTTTATATACCCGACAAAAAGAGTTCAATAAATTAGACATGTCTCTGTAAGCTGTTGCTATATATATATATATATATATTAGTTTAAAATTGTATCCTTCCATTTAAGCTCACCTGAAAATGATGTAATATAGGATGCTTGTTCATCTCCTTAATTTTTTGATGTAAAAGAAAAAGAAAATGAATATCATTGTATCCATTATGAACATGATTCTGTTCTTTGGTGAGCAGCGGATACTCATTGTTGCGTAATCCACACTACAACAAAGGGTTAGCTTTCAGCGAGAAAGAAAGGGATTCCCACTATTTACGTGGTCTTCTTCCTCCTGTGGTTTTTAATCACGAACTTCAGGTTGTCCATGTTGTGTTTTGCACAGCCTTAATTATGTCTCTCCCAGAATTCCTCTTCCTGACAAAATGTAAACTCTCTGTTTAATTGTTTCATTATGTCCCTTCTTCTCTCAGGTTAAGAAGTTGATGAACAATCTGCGTCAGTATGATGTACCACTGCAAAGGTACATGGCCATGATGGATCTTCAGGTAGTAGCTCATAATATATCTATGTAATGCTCATGATTAGTTGCTGCTCTCTGTTAAGTTATACTTAGTATTAAAGAAACAATGACATAATAATAATTGGAGTCTGATTACATCTAAGACGTCCCAAACAAATAGATCTTGTTTGGATTAAGTCCTTCTACATCTTTATGCTCAATTTATTGGCCTCATAATGTACAATTCTTGTTTTATGCATCTTGGTGCAGGAGAGAAATGAGAGGCTATTCTACAAGCTTCTTATGGAAAACGTAGAAGAGCTTCTCCCGGTAGTTTATACTCCAACAGTAGGCGAAGCATGCCAGAAGTATGGTAGCATCTTCAGACGACCTCAAGGCCTTTTTATCAGCTTGAAAGAAAAGTATGTGTTTGGAATTCAACAGATAATTTTCAAATTAGTGGCCCAAGGTCTTTTTTTATTACATTTAGATCTGATTTGTTATAGCCATTTGCAGAGGCAAAATTCTTGAGGTATTAAAGAATTGGCCTGAGAAGAAAATTCAAGTTATTGTTGTAACTGATGGAGAACGAATATTGGGCCTTGGAGACCTAGGTTGCCAGGTATGTTGTATATGGACTTCACACTAAAATTTTGGAATCATCTTAGGTGAGTTCCAAGGAAAAACAGAAAACTAATTATCTGTTTGTTTAACTGATGTTCCCAGTTTCTCTATGCACCAATGTATGTCATATATATGACATATCTGCCCACATATTTCTCTTAGGTATCTAAAGACATATTAATGACAATCAATTCATCTTGACAGGGAATGGGGATACCAGTGGGGAAACTCTCTTTATACACCGCTCTTGGAGGCATTCGGCCATCATCCGTAAGTTTCTGTAGGGAAAATGTAACAGTTGTTAGAAATGGACATGATGCCTTTCTTTCACAAATAGTATTGTATCTCATTGAAGTTCGGTAAACTCACTCAAATCTTACATCTGCTAAAATGTTAAATAATCATATGGTCTGAGACTCTGTGTTATCTGACTGTTTTCTGCACATCGTTTTGCATAGAAACCTGCAAATAGCACATGTTACTTTATAGTTGCCCAGCTACTTGGCACTCGAAAAGCATTAGTTAGCATTATCAGTCAGGCAGAGCCTTATCTGCTTGCTTTTACCTCTACCTAACCAATGGAGAAAAATCGGTAGATTAATTATCCTTTCTTCCTTTGCAGTGCTTGCCAGTAACCATTGATGTGGGTACAAACAATGAGAAATTGTTAAAAGATGAATTTTACATTGGGATCAGACAAAGAAGAGCTAGAGGACAGGTTCACAATTTTTGTTTCCTACAATGCTAGGTCATAGAGTACATTTCGTAGAAGGTTGTATATGTTTTTAACTTTCTTCTTTTGATGGTTCGTCCACATTCAGGAATATGCTGAACTCTTGGATGAATTTATGTCTGCTGTCAAGCAGACTTACGGAGAGAAAGTGCTCATTCAGGTTGGTTGTCTTCTGACGAAGTTGTACATATGTAAATTGAACTTTACTCCGTGTTCTAACTTCATGACATACATCTATAGTTTGAAGACTTTGCGAATCATAACGCATTTGACCTTCTTGCGAAGTATGGAACTAGCCATCTTGTTTTCAATGATGACATTCAGGTAAGATAAGGACTCAAATATTGTAATGCTGTCATAGAAGTGGTGTTTGTATGACTGATACACACATTCTGTCACTAACATCTTCCTGTTCTGTGCTTTCCTCCAGGGGACTGCATCTGTGGTCCTAGCAGGGATCATGGCAGCATTAAACTTAGTGGGGGGAAACTTGGCTCAGCATAAATTTTTATTCCTGGGAGCTGGAGAGGTATATGATGTTTTGACATGCAACTTTTGGTTTTGCCATCATATTAGCTAACAACCTTGCTCGTTTAGCAAAATGAAGTTTGATTTTCATTATGTTTAAGACCAGAGGTGGATTTATTCAGTGTTGAAAGCTCCAAAGTTGTACTTGGAATTTCTCAGCGCCTTTCTCCTTTAAGGCCTTAGCAGTTTAAGAGCTGGATTTGATCATATAGTAGTTTCCCTTCCATTGTCTATCTCTGTAGATTTCCGTTATGCCCCTTAAATCACTTATTGACAATGCAGGCTGGTACTGGGATAGCAGAACTCATAGCTCTTGAGATGTCAAAGCAGGTTTGGCCTTAAGGAAACAATTTCTCTTTGTTTTGACTTTTGATTAAAGATCTTGTGTCAAAAGTTTCTACCACCTTTATAAAAACGAAATATGTCAAGTGATTTATGCATTAGTGTTCTTTGTGTAGACTGGAGCCCCTCTAGAAGAGACACGCAAGAAAACTTGGATGGTGGATTCTAAGGTATCTGAAATCATCTGTATTAAATATTTTATTCTTTCCATTGGTCTTCCAGCAATTCATTGATATACTAAGCATCCACTCATCATTCTACCTCTAGGGGTTGATAGTTAGGTCTCGTATGGAGTCACTTCAACATTTTAAGAGGCCCTGGGCTCATGACCACGAGCCAGTAAAAGAACTGGTGAATGCTGTGAAGGTACAAAACTACAAATATATCACCTCCTCCCAGTTTCGTTATCCCCCCCTCAAAGTCTCATCCTTGACTCGTATTATTGTGTACCAGTTAATTAAGCCAACTGTCTTGATTGGGTCTTCTGGCACTGGGAAGACATTTACTAAAGAAGTGGTACAAGCTATGGCAACCTTCAATAAGGTTACTATTCCTTGTTCCTTGAAATCCTTCTCGAAGAAAAGCTGCATTCTGTAGTCCACCTAGTTTGGGTATAAGACTTAAGCAAGAGTAATTTATTGTTCTAAATGGTTTGTAATGCAGAAACCAGTTATTTTTGCTCTCTCCAACCCAACATCACAGTCTGAATGTACTGCTGAAGAGGCTTATACATGGAGTGAAGTAAGTTATTGGACAGTCCATTTTTTACATGTGAAGTTGGTATTACTCTGTCAATGTTCGTCTTCGCAGATGTTCTGTTTTCTTGCAGTTCTTAAATTTTCCCATATCCATACAGGGGCGGGCCATTTTTGCTAGTGGGAGTCCATTTGCTCCAGTTGAGTACAAGGGGAAAGTCTTCGTGTCTGGTCAGGTCTGAAACGTCAAAACATATGGCTTTACATTTTTCCTAAATACATTTAAATTTCATATATAACATTAGGTACTCAATTTCTCTCTAGGGAAATAATGCATACATCTTCCCTGGTTTGGGTCTGGGACTGATAATATCTGGTGCTATTCGCGTTCATGATGATATGCTCCTGGCAGCCTGTAAGTTCTGCAAAATATTACTCTGCTATTTAAGATAATATGTGGTGCAATTCGCGTTCTGATCGGCTTCTATCTCTCGATTTTTTTCTGGAGTCTTAACTTCTGTGCATATGCTACTGTAAACATTTTCCTGGAATTGGAATCTTTGATACCTTTACACTAAGGTGGTGCCTTTCATCTAGGGGTGTTCAAGAACCGAACCAACCGATAAACCGAACCGAAAAAAGTGTTATTGGTTTATTGTTATTGGGTTGTTGGGTTAACGGTTATTTAATGATTTTATAAAAAAAAATTATTTGGTTATCGGTTCGATATTGGTTTTTTAATATTGAGTTATTGGGTTAACCGATAACCCATTAAGAATATAATAAAATAATTTACTATTTAATTTTTAGTCATGCATAAATATCAAACAAAAAATATTAATATAATCACAATATTACTATAACTATAAGGACCATACACAATTAACACTACTTAGCTCTGCTCTCTGCATTTACCTTTTAGATTTTAGTATTACTTTAGTCTTTAGCTTCACAATGTTAAAACCTAAAGAACTAAGAACGGCGACATCCAGATCAAAGTTGGGTCACAACTGGACTTCTTGGTTTTAATTAGTTTTAGTTTATAATTGACTAATAGTAGCTTTTGCTTGATTGTAAATGTCTGCAATTCGATTAACATCAAGAATTCATATGTGTTTTGGCATTTATTCTTACAATTTACAGTCTAATTTGTTTGTTTCGATGTATGCCTGTATCGCGTCAAATTGTTGGAGAAGTCATATATTTGTTTTGAAAGCATTTTCTTATTGGTTAAATTGAAAATCGATAAACCGAAAACCGATAACAAATATCTTATTGGTTTGGTTATCGGTTTAGCATATTTAAAAATCGAAAACCGATAAACCGAACCGATAATACTTAAAACCGAACCGAACCGATCGATACACACCCCTTGAGTTTCATCCTCATAAAATCTTACATTTCTATCTCCGAATTCTTTCATCTGAACAGCGGAAGCTTTAGCAGCAGAAGTAAGTCAAGAGAACTTTGAGACGGGACTAATATACCCACCATTTGCCAACATAAGGAAGATTTCAGCTCACATTGCTGCCAAAGTGGCAGCCAAAGCATATGAACTTGGTATTTTTCTCCTCTACAATCTCGTCACTGGGGAACTTCACACATTTTTTCCCCACATGTATCTATCAAATATAGTATTGATATTCATTTCTTTTTGCTCAACAGGTTTGGCCACTCGTCTACCTCAACCTGAGAACCTAGAAGCATATGCTGAGAGTTGCATGTACAGTCCAAGTTATCGTAGCTATCGCTAAGTCAAGGAAGATGCATAAAATTAGTACTCATTCATTGTCATAGCTTTGAAGATTAGTATACTCATGGAGATGGTGTTTTCAACAACCACTAATTTAGAAATATATATACAATTTTTAGTTTTGTATTGGCCACTTAACATCTTTTGTGTAATTCTGACCCATTGAGTCAGCACGGGCCACTGGCCCTCATTCCTTGTACTGATGTTTAGCTAATATAATAAACTTATCTTTCTAACCAAAAAAATTTGGAGCAAATCGTATGTATAAAGGGTTAATGCACAAAATTATAAGCAAGAAGCAGCTAATAGGCATTTTGGCGGAGAAACTACTCTTGCATCTCATGTTCGGTCTCCTGGACGATACATCCATAGGTCCTTAACCACAGAAATGGCTCTCAAACGCAATTGCTACACATTTTTGGCCAAAATAGCAACTGACTCATCCACGAAGGTCAAATGATCATCCAACTCAACCGATAAGTTTAATAAGTTGTCTATTGTGCATGTATCATAATTTAAATACTATATAGGTCAAACCCATCTTTAGCCCCCTAAAGTAGGTATTAAGTTTCACTTAGACATCTCCAGTTGGTATAAAGTTGGGGCCTTATATGAGGGGTCTAAAATGAACATCGCCAGTTGAGATGTCTCTAAGTGAAACTTGGTATCAACTTTAGGGGGCCAATGAGTGAGGTATATATATATATTTATTATACCTAAGCCCATATCTCAACAAGGTCGTTGTAGTATAGTGGTAAGTATTCCCGCCTGTCACGCGGGTGACCCGGGTTCGATCCCCGGCAGCGGCGTTCTCCTTTTTGTTGTTTCATTTTATTTATTTATCAAAACTAAACGCGGAAAATTCCCCGCAAAATCAATATCTTAGCGCAAATCACCGTTTCTTTTACTAATATGCTTATCATTTACAATATATACATGGTTTTTTGACAATTTTTTTCTTACTGTATTTATTGGAGTAATATTTATATAAGTCCTTTTCTTTTTAATGTACTACCAAAAAAAAAGTCCATTTTTTTTACTTTTTAGGATGGGGAAGGTGAACATGTTTCCAGAAAATAACTAGATGCAGTGACAATATCCTCATGTGGGAACAACAACAAAAAAAGAATTTGTTGGATAGGGTGCGCAGAATAGAATACTGTGGAAGCATATTTATATATGTATATTTAAAAAAAAAGAGGTGACCCTAATTAAAAGCTAACTTTTGAATGGTTGCATTTATGCTAAAATAAAATATCCAGTTGTATTATTGAGTAAAGAGGGGATAATTCTCCAGAGATAGACATATATAGTGCAATTTATGAAAGAGCAACAAGATTGCATGATATAAAGTACTAAAAAGGGAAAAGAAAAAGGTGCCAATAATGTATTTAATTTGGACAAAGGCCTACTATTCTTATCAACATTGTATCATGACAAGGGAATAGAAAGTTCATTAAATATATATATAGGAGTATTCCTTTTTTTTTCCTTTTTGGGAAAAAGTAAAACCGATAACATATTATGATCCTACTTCCTTTTTTGTTCTCCATTGTGATCTGATTAAGTCGTATTAGAGCCTAAGAATGTGGTCAACGAAGTAGCTTGAGAACCATAAGCATTATGAGATTTCTTTTGATTTGTTCCAGCCTTTGGTAGATAAAAGTTACTCGATACATGTGATAGTGGAAGGTAATAGGTACCTCGTAAAATTAATTAAGATACCTGTAAATTGATCCAAACAGCACTTTTATAAAAAGAAAATCACTTTTGAAAATAAAGAGCATTCCTACAAATATGAGATGTGATGATACAATAAATCCCCAAATATCTTTTCAGAGAAAAGAATTTAGGGAATAAAGCTATAATGATATATGATCTCTTCTCCAATGCTTCATTCTCAATTATTCCAATTTGGGCTCTCATTTATAAATTCAAATTTTCCTTATTTAGTCATTTTAAGCATGATACTGTTTTTTAATATTCCCCATTCCACTTCTTTATTGGACTCTTAAATCATGAGTTACATCAACGTAACTCATCCAAGAACGACAAGTGTCATACCACCTAGTGTTCTCGGGTTTAAGCCATATTTTAAGAATGAAAAGAATCATGTTGAGAGGGTCGTTTTTAGAAATGGGTCTGCAATGCACAATGTCCTTAGAAATGAGTTCTATAATCCATACATTTATATTTAGCCGGACTCCAATAGAGATAACGGACATCATATGGGAAACAAAAAAAAAGTTAAATATATATTTTCTCTTGATTTGTACACAAATTTCTTATAAATTAAATATTTAAGAAATTTTTAAAAATTGTAAATATTTAAGAAATTTCTTACTAAATTTGGGGAAAAAATCATCAATTCATGTGAACCTTGAACCGATTATTTCTAAGCTAAGGTCCGTCCTATAGTCCCTTTTTTGCTCCTATATAAACCACCTTATCCTTGTTCCATTTTCAATTCCCTTCTCCATATTCAACATACAATTTCTAAGTATTAATATTATTTTATTATCTTTCAATTACTCTATTTATGTATCTATAATTCATCGTTATTCGTATGGAAAGAAATAATCACTTGCGTCATCAAGTTGCTAGCCTTAGGCAATCCCTTTTCAATCAGGTTTCTCTCTTTCTTTATCTTCGTTTCCTAATTATCAGGGTGGAGCTACAATATGTTATATCTCAAAATACCCTTCCTACTAACCGTTGCTTCAAAATAATAAAAATTGACTAATTTTATCTTTGAACTATTTGAAATGAGACAGTTTTAATCACGTGCATGGATGCAGGGATATGTTGATGATCAATTTATTGAGTTGGAAGAGTTACAAGATGATGCTACTCCTAACTTTGTAGAGGAAGTTGTTACTTTGTTTTATAATGATTCTGCTCGTTTAATCCATAACATTGATCAATCATTGTGAGTTCTTTTTCTCCTAGACATATATAATACACTGATTAATATATTAATGATGACTTAATTATTAATTAATTATGATATTTCTTTTAGGGAAGAACATCCTCTTGATTTTACAAAGCTTGACAACTATATGTACCAATTCAAGGGCAGTAGTTCAAGGTTAGAAATTAACAAGATGCTTAAATAATAAACTAGAACTTATTATAATTAATGAAAATGATAATCCCCTTTAATTTATTTTTCATGATTATTGTATGCAGCATTGGAGCCAAGAAGGTTAAAACTGAATGTACACAATTCATGGAATACTGCAGAGCAGGAAATGTGGAAGGGTAATCTTCATTATAAGCAAATTTTACGTATATAATCTTCATTATCAACATATATAATATGATCAGATTAGTTTTAAAAATTCAATATCAATTATCAATATTTACTCCTAGACATTATTACGAAGTTTTAATTGAAAAATTATTTCAAACTCCATGACAATAATTATTTTTTTAATTATAAAGTTAAAAAGTGATTAATTAGTTCGCACTATTATTACTAGCAAAGGTAGAAAAGTACGTAGGAACAGAAAAGTTGAAAGTCTCAACCTGCCCCCTATGGGTAAAATGTAACACGTATCCAATGATCTTAAAAATGATTAGTATTGAATTTTTTAGTCTCGCTTTCCGGCCCCATGAACAATATTTCATGTTTAATTATTGTAACGCTATGAAACAACATTTATTCCATCTCATAATTATTACTACTAAGCTTTTCATCATATTATTTGAAACTATTAACTATTAACGAACAAATTAAGAGTCAAGTTTTGTGGCGCAAAAATGTCTTTAACTGTTGGAGAATGTTCATTAATTTGGACTAGAGTGACTTTTTTTATTCTTAAATCTTACTTATAGGATAAGGTCGGCATATATTCTATCATTTTCATACCTCTCACTCGAAAGATTACGTGATTGTTCTTTTCATTTCTTCATTTTAATTTCTCCATGAATTGAAGCAGATGTAAGAGAACTTTTCAACAATTAAAGAGAGAATATGCGGAACTAAGAAAGAAGCTAGAAGTTTATTTTCAGGTAGTAGCATATATACTCTAATTATTTCTGCTAATTAATTAAAATGAGAGTGATATAATTTTTTATTGTATGCAGTATGTAAGACAAGCTGGACCAACTGAAACAACATCGTGTCGGCCCAAGTAACTCTGTTAAGAATATAATGTAAGTGACTCATGATGAAAGTTAAAAATGCAGAATTCCTTATTAAACGTAATAATAAAGGGAAGGATTTGTATTAGTATTAATTAGAGTTTATTAATTAGAGTTGTACCTTATAATATATTGTGGATGCATGAAATATATATACAAAAGGCTTTTTCCACATTTTTAATTTATTCCCTTTTCCTCGTTGAGTTTCATTTTTTACTTTGTCCTTTATATATATATATAGATAGATAGAGAGAGAACTAACTCTTTAGATGTATGTTTCCTCTCCTTAAAGTGGAGAGAGCGGATAAAATTCACTCGTAATCATTTATTCCGTTCATGTAATTAAAAAATATTCATTGTCATGAAGTTTAAAATTTCATGAAGTGAGTTGTAAATATTCAAACTCCATAAAAATGACTATTTCTTAAATTAAAAAATATTCATTGTCATATTTCTTTTATAGCACGAAAAGTTTGGCCCTAAAAATTACATTTGGCTTAAATGAGTGATGTTCTAGCCTGATCGATTCTATTTTTTAAAAAGTGTTATTTCAAAAATAAGAAGACATTTAATCCATTTTAAAATATGCTAATATAACCCAAATTTAATTATGCAAAATTTTGTTGAAATATTTTATTTTTATTCGATATTCATATTATATAACGTCATAATAAAGAAAATTAAATACTCAAAACATTATATAACAAATTAAAATTCATTTGATACCTCTTCAACTACAATATAAAAAAAATTACAACAATATAGCTGTAACTATCAATTCTTCACATTTTACCCAAGTTATCTTAGCTGTGGAAAAAAAACAAAATGAAAAAGAGAATGACTGACCGTGATTCATGTTTTAAGTGCATCACTACAAACAAAAAGAGACATGCAACTCAACACTTGTTAAAACATATTTTGTAACGTAAACATCAGTTACACTAAAAATTTTAAAAAAATTAAAGTCACCCATGTGAAAGAAAGAAAAAGAAGAAAAGCTAAAAAAGAAAGAGGAAAAATTAAGGATTGTTCACGCGTTATGTGTTATTATTACAAATGAAAATATAAATATTCATGTAAATAAAATACATAAAAAGAAAACACTTATTAAAACTTTTTTGTAACTTAAAAGTCTGTTGAAAAAAACAATTCTATGGAAGAAAGAAAACAAAGAAGAGCATAAAAAAAGACAAGCCAAATATTGTTCATATTTTATGTGTTATTTATTACAAATAAAAATACAAACATGCAATAAAACACTTAACAAGGAAACACTTGTTAAAACATTTTTTTGTAACGTAAAAATTTGTTATACAAAATTTTTTTTAAAATTAAATAAAGTCACTCCCGTGAAAGAAAATTTAAGAAGAGCTAAAAAAGATAAAATAATATATATTTATTTATATGTAATTAAGCATGAATGTTGCATTCTTAAATACACTCGATTATGCCAACACTAATACACCGTATTTTATGAGAACATATATCTATTTTTCTTTTTATTTCCATCAGTTTCTTATCCTATCAGTTTCAATTTTTTTGTAACAAAATTTATTCCTAGTCCTCCTTAAATAATTCATTTTTTAAAAAATGAAATATCACAATATATCAATAGTTTCACAAGGAAGGTAAATATTTAAAAAAATTACAACTAATAATTAAACTATAAAGGGATACGCTTGTACTAAACAAAACGTTTACACTTAAAAAAATATTTCTTTACATAATTATCAAAATAAAGCATATAAATATTATATTTAAAATCTCAAGGAAGGTAAGTTCTATGAATACAAATATGGAAGGATGTTTATGACATTAATTGTGTAATCTAGTCATTAGATTTATAAAAAGGAATCTTTGACTAATTCATATATTAATTTTATTTGACAATTTCATATTCAATGATTGATTATTAATAATTAAAGTGTTGCAAAATTAAAATTCTAATTAGACAATAATTATGTTTATTTTAGTTTATTTTATTTAATTCATCATTAATTTATTTATTTTCTAAAATAAATTATCAGTCAAAAGTAATATATCATGTTTTGAATATTCATGTTTAGAGTTGATCCTTTTTATGATTTTTTTTTAAAAAAATAAAGTTACTTACATTAAAAAGAAAAAAAGAAAAAATTAAAAATTATTATAAGTAATTTTTTTTTTATGCAAGTAGAGAAATACTTGTGACAGATAAGCATTAATAAATATGACAATTTTATTTATTTATTTATTTTTCTAAAAAAAACCATAAGTCAAAAATAAAATATCATGTTTTGAGTTGAACCTTTTTATGATTTAAAAAAAAAAGAGTTAAAGTTACTTAAATTAAAAATAAAAAGACTAACAAAATACTAAGCATTGTTATAAGTAAATATAATTTATGAAAATAAAGAAACACATGTAATAGATAAATGTTGATAAATTGACAATTTTATTTATTTTCTACCTCTACCTGATGATACTACCAGATATGATAATTTCATTTATTTATGTATTTATTTTCTACAAAAAGTTATAAATCCAAAGTAAAACATCATATTTTGAGTTGATTCTTTTATGATTTTTTAAAAGAATAAAGTTAAAGCTACTTAATTTTTTAAAAGAAAAAAGAAAAAAAAGAAAATATAAGAAATGTATTTATACAAATAAGGAAATACTTATAGCCGGTGAATATTAACATATATGACAATTTCATTTATTTATTTATTTTCTAAAAATGGCATAAATCCAATATAAAATATCATGTTTAGAATATTGAATATTGAATATTCAATATGTCTATTTGTTTTCTAAACAAAGTTATAAATCAAAAGTAAAATATTATTTTTTGAATATTCAAATTTTGAGTTGATCCTTTTTATGATTTTTTTAAAAAAAAATAATGAAGTTAGAGTTGCTTAAATTAGAAAAAGAAATATAATAAAATATTAAGAAGTTAAATTTTATCCACCGTGCCCTTCACTGTGACCTTCACCGATGAGAAATCGATATCCATCTTGTCCCCTTTTCCTTCGTCTCTTCTCCCACCGTGACCCCCGCCGATGATAAATTGATATCCACCTCCGTCTTCTACGGATTCTTGGTATCCACCTGCGTCCCCTCCTCTTTCATCTCTTCCCTCATCATCTCAGCCATGGTTCTCTCTGCCTCCTCCCCCACCTTCTTAGCCAAGGTTTCTTCGGACACCTCCTTCATTTGTTTTCCCCCTAAACCAACTTTATGAAAGCAGTCCTAGTACAAAGAAAAGGCTAAAATCTAGTTGGCGTGAGTCCTTATATGGTAATCATGATTTTTGCTTTGAACAATCAAGTCATTTTTTTCCTCCATTGCCATTGCAAAATTTCAATGCTCCTTCATGGAGAGATGAGGTTAAGAAATAAGAGAGAATTAGAAAATCAAAGGCATAAACATCGATTAAGGAAATCATAGAATAGGATTTTCAAGAAAACCAAAAAGGTAGCTTCTCGTATGAAGGGTCATGGGTCAATTAGCATATCACATATGTCTGACAGAAGGATTGCCTCTTTGCTAAGTCGTGACATGTTGAAGAAGTCGTCATCATTTCTTTGCGAAGGATAAATGTTCTTTGCGGAAGATGAAGAAGTGGTGACATGAAAGAAAATCGATTTAATTATGTATTTATTTCTAGCCAAGTGATTGTTTGATTATCATATGTTACAATTGTTCTATATTAGATTTGTTACCTATTATCTGCTCCACTAAAGATTTGAGTTTTCAAGCATACTACTTAGTCGAAATTAATGTTTTGTTTAGAATACTTCGGCAATATTATAAACCACTATATGCTTTGTTACTTTGTTTTGTAATGATTTTGCTTGTTTAATCCATAACATTGTCCAATCATTGTGAGTTTTTTTCTCCTAAACTATTAATACACTAGTTAATTAATATAGTGATGATCTAATTAATTTATTCCTTTTCCTCATTGAGTTTCATTTTTAACTTTGTTGTTATTTCAACTAATACATACAACAATGAAGAGTCATGTAATTAAAAATATTCATATCATGGAGTTTTAAATGTCACAAGTGAAACTTTAGAATATTGTCGTGAACTTTATTAGTCATAAAATTCAAACTCCATAATAATAACTATTTCTTAAATATACAAAGCTAAAAATGTTCTTAAATATACAAAGCTAAAAAATGACTAGGTGTCTGAACCTGAAATTTCTTAAATATACAAAGCTAAAAAGTAACTAGATGTCTCAATTTGGGATCCGCGAGATAAACATTTGAAAAGTAAGGTCCATGTATTTCTTTTGACTGGTCTCTTCTAGCACAAAAAGCTTGACTCAAGAAATTATATTTGGGCTTAATTTTTGGACACCTCAGTAGCCTGTGTTAGATGGTTTCCTTCCTTTTACTCAAAGACACAAACTTTCATTGGTTATTCTTTTTTGGATAGTTATTTAGTAAATAATTTGTATATTTATTTAATTTCTTATAATTTATGAATATTTAGATTACAATCTAAAGACTTCTTATGAGTGAATTGAGAATCGTATGAAAAAATATTAGATTGTGATTTGAAATTTGAAATTTTATAAGTTATTCAAATGTTGGAAGACAGTCTAATATTTTGTTAGTAAGATTGAGAAACATATGAGCAAAAATTAAATTCGGGTCAAATGCTATTTGAAGGGTGATTTTTCAAAGGCTATATATCTACACAACTTTTAAAAATAATAATATACTTTAAATAATGAACTTAGAGAAGGATATTTGTATAAATCGATCATTCCTCGAAGAATGATACAATGCTTTGCTTTGTCTTAAATGAGTGACATTCTAGCCCAATCGATTCGATTCTAAAAATGTTATATCAAAAATAAGAAAATATTTAATCCATTTAAAATGGTATAAAATAACCCAATTTTAATTATGCAAAACTTTGTTGAAAGATTTGGTTCTTATTTGATATTCATAATATATAATATCATAATAAAGAAAATTAAATATTCAAAACTTTTAAAAACAAATTAAAATCCATTTGATATCTCTTCAACTACAATTTAATAATAATAATAATAATAATAGTAATAATAATAATAATAATAATATTACAATAATATAGCCGTGATATCAATTCTTTCCGTTTTATCCAAGTTATTTTAGTAGTGAAAAAAATAAAATAAAAAAAGAGGATAACTTTTCATAGTTCACATTTTAAATGTATCATTACAAACAAAAATAAACATGTAACTCAGCTCCTGTTAAAATATATTTTGTAACATAAAAATTAATTACACAAAAATTTAAAATGATAATATTACTGCAATATAGTTGTGATTATCAATTCTTTTAATTTTATCCAAATTATATTAGCAGTGAAAAAACAAAATAAAAAAGAGGATGCAATATAGTCGTGATTATTAATTCTTTACATTTTACCCAAATTATCTTAGTAGTGAAAAAATAAAATAAAAAAGAGGATGGCTCACCATGGTTCACGTTTTAAGTGTATCATTACAAACAAAAATAAACACGTAATTCAGTACTTGTTAAAACATATTTTGTAACGTAAAGGTTAGTTACACAAAAAAAAAAAAAAATTAAAATATCACAACAATATAGTTATGGTTATCAATTTTTTCCATTTTACCCAAGTTATCATAGTAGTGGATAAAATAAAATAAAAAATAGGATGACTCACCATGGTTCACGTTTTAAGTATATTATACCAAATAAAAATAAACAAGTAACTCAGCTTTGATTAAAACATATTTTGTAACGTAAAAATTAGTTGCACAAAAAAATTTAAAACTAATATTACACCAATATAGCCGTGATTATGGATTCTTTCTATTTTATCCAAATTATCTTAGCAGTGAAAAAAACAAAATTAAAAAAAAGGATGACTCATAGTTCACGTTTTACGTGTATCATTAAAAATAAAAATAAACACGTAACTCAGCATTTGTTAAAATATATTTTGTAACGTAAAAGTTAGTTACACAAAAATAAAAATAAAAATAAAAATAATGTTACATCAATATAGTTGTGTTTATCAATTCTTCCATTTTACCCAAGTTATCTTAGCAATGAAAAAAATAAAATAAAAAAGAGGATGACTCATCTTGGTTCACATTTTAAGAGTATCATTATAAACAAAAATAAGCACGTAATTCAACACTTGTTAAAACTTATTTTGTAACGTAAAAGTTAGTTACACATAAAAATTTAAAAATTAATATTACAACAATATAGTCGTGATTATCAATTCTTTCCATTTTACCCAAGTTACCTTAGCAGTGGAAAATTTTGCAACTAATAATTAAACTATAAAGGGGTAAGCTTATACTAAACAAAATATTTATACTTTTAAATAATTTAATTTCGTCAAATAAGTATTAAAACAAAGCATATAAAAATAATATTTAAAACCTCAAGGGGGTAAGTTCTATGAATACAAATATGGAAAGATGTTTATAAAATCATTCACTTATTTAACAGAAACAATTAAAGTGTTGCAAATTTGAAAATTCAAATGCAACTTAATAATTAAAGTGTTGAAAAGTTAAAAATCTAATTTAATTCATCATTAATTATATAATCTAGTCAACAGATTTATAAAAAAAAATCTTTGACTATTTAATATATTAATTTATTTTTCAATTTTATAATCAACGATGGATTACTAATAATTGAAGTATTGCAAAATTTAAAATCTAATTTGACAATATCATGTTTATTTAATCTAATTCATCAATTAGTTATTTATTTTCTTTTTAAAAAAAACTAACAAAATAGTAAGAATGGTTATAAGTAAATATAATTTATATAAACAAAGAAACACTTGTAACAGATAAATGTGGATTAATATGACAATTTTATTTATTTTCTACTTATAACTGATAAATACCAATAGATATGACAATTTTATTTATTTGTTTATTTTCTAGAAAAAGTCATTAATTAAAAGTAAAATATCATATCTTGAATTGATTCTTTTTATGAATTTTGGAGAAAATGAAGTTAAAGTTGCTTAAATTTTTAAAAGAGAAGGAAATATAAGAAATGTATTTATGTAGAAAAGGAAATACTTATAATAGGCGAATGTTAACAAATATGACAATTTCATTTATTTAATTATTTTCTAAAAAAAAAAATCACAAATCAAAAGTAAAACATCATATTTTGAGTTGACTCTTTTTATAATTTAAAAAAAAAATGAAGTTAAAGCTACCTAAATTTTAAAAAGGATATATAAGAAATGTAACAATATGCAAATAAGGAAATACTTTTTTTGACAATTAACTGGACATTTTATTATCACCAAGTCAAATATGAAAATACTTATAACAAGTGAATTTTAACACATATATATGACAATTTCATTTATTTATTTATTTTCTAAAAAGGGCATAAATTCAAAGTAAAATATCATGTTTTAAATAGTCAGATTTTGAGTTGATCATTTTAATGATTTAAAAAAAAAGAAGTTAAAATTATTTAAATTTAAGAAGAAAAAGATAAAATATTAAGAATTGTCATAAGTAAAAATAAGTTTAGCGAGTAAGGAAACACTCTTAACAGATAAATATCAATAATACAATTTCATTTATCTATTTGTTTTCTAAATAAAAAATCATAAATCAAATGTAAAAAAAATATTTTTTGAATATTCAAATTTTGAGTTGATCCTTTTTATGATTTTAAAAAAAAAGAAAATAATGAAGTTAAAGTTACTTAAATTTAAAATTTAAAATAATAAAATATTAAGAAGTTATATTTTATATGATGATTATAAATTTATGCACTTAAATTTAATCGTTATTATTTCTTATTCTCGGCTAATCTCTGGGTGTTTAAATATAAGTTTTTCTTTACATATTATTACTATTAGAGTCATATATTTTCACGAACCACCTCTTTCGTATTCTCCCTTTAGTTCTCGCTCAACTTGAATTTTTTTATGGGCGTCACCGGTTAAATCACTGTTCGGCTCCTTATAAATAATGTTAGGATCGGCCGGCTCATCCTTAGAATTCAAGAAAAAAACACAACAAAATCATTTTATTTCAGTGATTATCTACCCGTTTCGTAAATTCTCAGATTTATTCTATCATAACCCTAGTAGCCAAGAGTTGAAATCTTATTCAAACTTAAAATTCTTGTGGTTCTTTAGTGCGGGAGAATCATGAACGAAGGGTTTTTGCTGACTCTTTGATTTTAGAAATTGATGGTAATTTTCTTTTTTGGCAATTTCGTTAAGTATCAGTGGTACAAATTCATTTTATTAATTGATTTGATTTATATTTTTTGCCAGAGTTGAAATCTCATTCTAACTTAAGATTCTTGTGGTTCTTGAGTGCAGGAAAAACAAGAACGGAGGATTTTTGCCAACTCTTTGATCTTAGAAATGGACAATTATTTCGATAAGTATTAGTGGTACATACTCATTTTATCAATTGATTGATTGATAATTTTAGCCAAGCTTGGAATTCCATTCAAATTTAAGATTCTTGTAGTTCTTAAGTGTAGGAGAATTAGAAGCGGAGGGTTTTTGCCGACTCTTTGATCCTAGAAATGGACGGAGATTTTTTTCTCAGTGATTTCGATAAGTATCAGTTGTACAAATCTATTTTATTAATTGATTGATTGATAGTTTGCACTTGCCTTGAACATCAAACAAAGTACAACATAAAAAAATACTTTATTGATATTTAATTTTACAAAATTGATGTTACATCGACGATCTCCAAATTAGAAATTCTCAAGTCTCAAGAACAGTACATCGGCATTCTCATAATCAAGAATTAGGTATGCCAAACACAAAATTGAGCAAAAACAATAGAGGATTGAAATCGAATCAAGAAATTCACAAACAATTTTCAATTCTTTAGAAAATAACGAAATCCACTTCAAAGTAAACAAAAAATCAAAAAGAGAAATTGAAAAAGAAAAGAATGTTCTGGTACGTATATGACACGATTCATCATTCAACCCGTAACCCCAATTTTGTCTGGATTGGAACAATGGTGGCGGAGGAGGAGGAATATTCTGGTGCTTATATGATGATCCATCATTCACCCCGTAATTTCAATTATGCCTGAATTGGGACGACGGTTATGGTGGCGGAGGGTTCTAATTCTGCGATAGCGATGCCGGAGGAGCAAACCTCGACTGAGACGATTAGTGGAATGACCCAAATGAAGTCCTAGGCACTTTTTTATGAAGTAGGAATATATGGACACTAATTAAGGACTCAACTCTCAAGAACAATATATCGATATTCTCAAAATCAAGAATTCAGTACCCCACACATAAAATACAACCAAAAAAATATAGGGATGAATTCGAATCAAGAAAATGAACAACAAATTTAAAAACACTTTTCTATTCGTGAGAAATTAAAGCAGAATGAAATCTACATGAAATTAAACAAGGAATCAAAAGAGAAATTGAAAAAAAAAATCAACAATTTTTTTAAGTAGGAGAAACGGAGTCGAGTTACTTATTTTTTATCAAAAATATTTATTGGTCGGAAGCATAAGCGGCTACTATAAATATGTGGGATCCTCGACTGTTACTACTCAACTTGCAAAATATTCCTTTTCCTTCCTCAAATTGTAAGCTCTAGTGAAGAAAATAACTTCTTGAGAAAGAGTAATTAATGTAGTGACAAGGGGTCTCCAGTGTGATTATGTGTCTCTCTGCTCTAACTTTGTTTCTCCTACTTAAAATTTTTTTGCTGCCTTTTCTTTTTATTTTTCTCCTACTTAAAAATATAATTTCATCAAATAAGTATCAAAATAAAGCATATAAAATTGATATTTAAAACCTCAAGGGAGGTAAGTTTTGTAAATGAATACAAATATAAGTATGTTTATGACATTATTCATTTATTTAACTGAAACAATTAAGTGTTGCAAATTTAAAAGTTCAAATGCAATTTAATAATTAAAATGTTGCAAAATTAATAATCTAGTTTAATCCATCATTAATTGTGTAATCTAGTCATCATAATTATAAAAAGAATCTTTGACCATTTCATATATTTATTTATTTGACAATTTCATAAATCATAATAAATGATGGATTACTAATAATTAAAGTCTTGCAAAATTTAAAATCTAATTTGACAATATCATGTTTATTTAATTCAATCCATCATTTATTTATTTATTTTCTAAAACAAATCATTAGTCAAAAGTAAAATATCATGTTTTGAATATTTAAACTTTGAGTTGATCCTTTTTATGATTTTTAAAATGAGGTTAAAGTTGTTTAAATTAAAAAAGAAAAAACGAAAATAATTAAGAATTGCTATAAGTAAAAATAATTTACAGAAACACTTATATATAATAGATAAATGTTGATATAGATGACAATTAAATCTATTTATTTTCTAAAAAAGTCACAAGTCAAAAGTAAAATATCATGTTTTGAATATTTAGATTTTGAGTTGATCCGTTTTATGATTTTTTAAAATGAAGTTAGAGTTACTTAAATTAAAATAATAATAAAAAAAAATATTAAAAAATATATAAGTAAAAATAATTTATGCAAATAAAGAAACACTTATAACAAATAAATGTTAACAAATATGACAATTTTATTTGTGCATTTATTTTTTTCTAAAGAAATCATAAATCAAAAATAAAATATCACATTTTGAATATTCGAATTTTGAGTTGATTTTTTTGAAAACGAAGTTAAAGACTTAAATTAAAAGAATGTAAAATAAAGAAATATTAAGAATTGTTATAAAAATTATTTATGCAAGTAAGAAAAATACTTGTAGCATATAAATGTTAACAAATACGATAATTTTATTTATTTATTTTTTAAAAAAATCATAAATTAAAAGTAAAATAACATGTTTTAAATATTTAAATCTTGAGTTGATTCGATTTTTTAAAAATGAAGTTGAAACTTAAATCAAAAAAATAAAAAATAATGAAATATTAAGAATAGTTAAAATAATTAATGCAAATAGGGAAATATTTATAACAGATAAATGTTAAAAAATGTGGTAATTTTATTTATTTATTTTCTAAAAAAGTCATAAATCAAAAGTAAAATATAATGTGTTTTAAATATTCAAATTTTGAGTTGATTATTTTTATAATTTTAAAAAAATGAAGCTAAAGCTACCTGAATTTTTTAGAAAATAATAATGAAATATTAAGAAATTATATTTTAAATGACGATAATAAATTTATTCAATATATCTCTAATTCTCTACTAACCTTTTGGTGTTTAAATATAAGTTCCTCTTTGCCTATTATTAGTATTAGAGTCATATATTTTCACGAACCATTTCTTTCGTATTCTCTCTCTAATTCTCAAGCAACTTGCATTTTTCGATGGGCGTCACAGGGTAAACCACCGTCCAACTCCTCATAAATGATGTTAGGGTCGCTCGACTCATCCTCGGAATTCGAAAAGAAAAGAAAAGAGAGACAAAACAAAATCATTTTATTTCAGTGATATCTCTATTGGTTTCTTAGATTCGCCAATGAATTTTGTCATAACCCTAGTAGCCAAAAGTTGAAATCCCATTCTAATTTAAGATTTTTGTGGTTTTTGAGTGCCGGAGAATCAGGAACAGAGGATTTTTGTTGTTTCTTTGATCTTAAAAATGGAGGACGATTTCCTTTTCCGGCGATTCCGATAAGCATTAGTGACACATATCCATTTTATTAATTGATTGATTGATATTTTACACTTGCTATAAACATCAAATAAAACAAAGGATAAAAAATAGGAACAACGATAGCAAAAGAAAAAGAAATAATACTATACTAATGTTTGATTTCACGAAATCGATGTTTTTCAAAATTATTAGGGTTTAAAATTCGATTACCATTAAAACTCTCTTTTTCGAAATAAAAAAAAGTATATCAAATAGATTTTCGAGTTATTAGGTGAAATCCTTCATTAATCACTAATCATAATACATAAATATATTATAAATGAGAGTGAAATTAGTCGAGTTGTTTCTCATTGTTGGAATGGAATCAAGAACAGTACATCGACATTTTCAAAATAAAAAAATGAGTATCCCAAACCCAAAATCCAATTAAAAAACAGAGCAAGAAATTTCCAAACACTTTTCAATTCCGGCGAAGTGGTGAAACCGACGGTGGAGGAGGAGGAATGTACTGGTACGAATATGACGATCCATCATTCACTCCGTAATTTCAAGTTTGCCTAAATTGGGACATCGATGGTGGTGACGAAAGGTTTTGGTACTGCGGGTTCGGGTCTAATCCCACGCGTAGAACGGTTCAATTATAGCCCAAAGGTATGAGGTGTTACAGAGCTGGACTTAGACAAAGTGTTTGGAGTGCAAGTTCAGTGACATAACTCGCTTGCTGGATATTGTAGTTGTGAGGATTGAGACACAAGTCATATCTAAGAGAGACAGTTTCAAGTATCTTGGGTCAATAATCTAAGAAAATTAGGAGATTGACGATGATGTTACCTATCGTATTGGAGCGAGGTGGATGAAATGTAGGCTCACATCTAGCGTCTAGTGTGATAAAAATATCCCACAAAAACTTAAAAGTTTTATAAAGTGCTTGCCAGATCAACTATGTTGTATGGGGTGGAATATTGGCCAATCAAGAACTCACACATCTAGAAGATAAAGTAGTGAAAAATAAGGATATTGAGATGGAAGCGTGATCATACTAGAAGGGGTCATTTGGTAGAGTATAAAAATAATGCTATATAAAGTGTATTGGTAATGCTTGTATTAGTCAATCTTGCATTAATAATATGTAGATTATTCTTTATGTATTGTTTGGTTTGGTGTATTAAAAATAGCATGCATTACATAAAAATATTTTTTTACAGAGATATCCTCCACAATTATAGTGGAAAAGATGTAAAAAAATATTTGAGAGGTAATTGAGTGTTTAATCATGCTAATGCATGCATTAAATCCCCTTGTATTACTAATACCTAGAAATCCATGGTATTAGTAATACACACCTTAATACACCATAGAGTGTATAACTAATGCAAGCATTAATTATACATAGCATAAAAAAGTGTACCAAACAATGTATTGCTAATACATAGAGCTAATGCATGCATTATTTTTGCTAATACACTCTTCCAAATGACCCTTAAGAGATAGGATTAGGAATAAGGATATTTGGTATAAGATGAGGGAAGCGAGATTGATATGGTTCGGACACGTGAAGAGGAGAAATGCATATGCTCTAGTGAGTAGGTGTGAGAGGTTGACTATGGTGGATATGAAGGGACATCAAAGAAGTATTGAAGAGAGGTGATTAGACACGATATGATACACATGTAGCTTACTGAGGACATGATCCTAGATATGAGGATATGAAGTCAAAGATTAGGGTAGAAGGTTGGTAAGTAGTCGAGGGCCATCCAGTTTCCCTTTTCAGTATTGTTCTTATTACTCTCCTACTGTCTTATCCTTCAATTTTATTATTATTTCTTGTTTCTTTTTGTTGAGAATATCATTACCTAATAAAAATATGCTTTCTCTAACAACTTAAGCTTTTAAATCAGATAGTTACACACTTCAACATGGTATCAGAGCAGATAAAGGTCCTGGGATTGAATCTCACCGCCACCCTAATTAAAAAGAATTTCCACGTGCCTGGTCCATGAAAAAAAATTAGGCCTGCACGTGTGGGAGTATGTTGAGAATATTATTAACTAATAAAAGTATGCGCAGCTTAAGCTTTTAGATGAGATGGTTACACACTTCAACATGGTATCAGAGCAGACAGAGGTCCTGAGATCGAATCTCACCACCACCCAAATTAAAAAGAATTTCTACGTGCTTGGTCCATGAAAAAAAATTAGGGGCACACGTGTGGGGCGTGTTGAGAATATTATTAACTAATAAAAGTGTGCTCTTTTTAACAACTTAAGTTTTTAGATGAGATGGTTACACACTTCAACATGTTAAATTAGGTCTTAGGCCTAACTCACACCCCAAAAGCTAGCCCAAAAGGAGGAGGATTGTCCAAGCCTTATAAGGAGTCCACTTATCTCATTAACCACTAATGTGAAACTTTTGTCATTCTTTAACACCCCACCTCACACCCAGTGCTTAGCACCTGGTGTGTGGGCAATTTTTTATTTTTGGGAGCCCGACATTGGGTAAGATGGATCCTGGTCTAATACCATGTTAAATTAGGTCTTAGGCCTAACTCATACCCCAAAAGCTAGCTCCAAGGGAGGAGGATTGCCCAAGCCTTATGAGGAGTCCACCCATATCGTTAACCACCAATTTGGAACTTTTGTCGTTCGTTAACACTTTTGGTTCAGTTATCATATTATCTGTTGTTGCTACTGTTCTCTTCTCCTTTGTTTTTTACATGACTACTTTACTACTGTGTTTCTTTTCCATGATTGTTTATGATATTCTTTACTTGAATCAATGATTTATTGGAAATAGCCTCTCTATCTTTGCAAGGTAGGGCAAGGTTGCGTACACACCAACCTCCCCAGACCCCACTTGTGGGATTGTGTTAGGTATGTTGTTGTTTGTCCTTATATTAACTAACAGCCTTGCTGATTTAGTGAAATAAAGTTTTGCTTTCACATTGTTTTAAGACTATAGGTGGATTTGTTCAATGTAGAAAGCTCCAAAGTGGTACTTGGAATTTCTCAACGTTTTCCTCCTTTAAGCCTTTTTTGCAGTATCATAGCGGGATTTGATTGTTATTTTTTGTTATCCTCTATCCTGTCTTTGTAGATCTCCGCTATGTCCCTTACAATAACTTACTGATAATGCAGGCTAGTACTGGGAGAGCAGTGAGATGGTTATGCAGATTTGGCCTTGAAGGAAACAATTTCTCTTTGTTTTGATTAGTGTTCTTGTGTCAAAAGTTTCAATCACCTTTATAACAACAAAACATGCAAGTGATTTATGAATTAGTCTTCCTAGTGTAGATTGGAGCGTCTCTAGAAGAGACATGCAAGAAAATTTGGATGATGGCTTTTAAGGTATTTGAATTCGGTTGTATTTCTATCAGCCTTCCAGCAGCTCGCTGTTATTCTAAGCATCCACACATCATTCTTCCTCTAAGGTTGATTGTCAGGTCTCCTACGGAGTCGCTTCAACTTTTTAAGAGGCCCTGGGTCATAACCCACGAGCCAGTAAAAGAACTGGTGAATGCTGTGAAGATACAAATCTATCGCCTCCTCCCAGTTTCATTCGCAACTCGTATGAGAGCCAACCATCTTGATTGGGTCTTCTGGAGCCGGGAAGACGTTTAACTAAAGAAGTCGTACAAGCTATGGCAACCTTCAATAAGGTACTATCCCTTGTTCCTTGAAATCCTTCTTTTGTCGTCCGCCCAGTCTGGGTAAAAGACTTGAGCAACCTAACATCACAGTCTGAAGGTACTGCTGAAGAGGGGCTTATACATGGAGTGAGGTAAGTTATTGGACAGTCTATTTTTAACATTCAGGGGATTTTTGCTAACGGGGGTCCGATTGCTTCAGTTGAGTACAAGGGGAAAGTCTTTGTGTCTGGCCAGGTCCGAAATGCCAAAACATATGGCTTTACATTTTCTCTAAATAAATTTTAATTTCCTTTATAACATTAGTACTAAATTTCTCTCTTTTATTATTTAGGCTAATAATGCATACATCTTCCTTGGGTTGGGTTCGGTCTGGGACCGATTATGATGTGCTCCCGGTAGCCTGTAAGTTCTGCATAATGTTACTTCCTCCGTCCATATTATGTTTCGTGTGTGGTGGGTGCAGGGATATGTTGATGAGCAATTTATTGAGTTAGAAGAGCTACAAGATGATGCTACTCCTAACTTCGTAGAGAAGGTTTTAACTTTGTTTTGTAAAGATTCTGCTCAGTTGATCCATAACATTGACCACTCGCTGTGAGTGTCTTTCTCCTGTTCTTTACTAATTTTTTTAATCCAAGCTTGACAACTATATGCACCAGTTCAAGGGAAGTAGTTCAAGGTTGGTAACAACGAATTATTAAACTAGATAGTTGAAATAATACTGCATAATTAAGCCATGCAATATAGTAATTGGTCTTGTGCAACATTGTTAAGTGTCTATTGGAAACAACCTCCCTTCCCCTCAAAGGTAAGGATAAGGTTATTACACTATGTACATTATTGTTGTCGTCTTGTGGAGCATTGGAGCAAAGAAGGTCAAAACTGAATGTAAACAGTTCATGGAATACTGCCGAGCAGTAAATGTAGAAGGGCATTACTAATCTTTATTGGATTTATTTTACAGTCTTATAGAATTTTTAGGTTACTTGCCTCTTCTTTTATGAATTACGTACTTATGATATGATAGTGTAAAAAAATCTTTTATATTATTACGAGTATTGTATAAAATTAACCACTCCATATATTTCCCAGATTCCATTTAACATTTTATGGGTTTATGGAAAGAAAAATGACATTAATCCTCTGCAACATGTCGTAATCGATGGCTTGTAAGATGCTTTTACATGCAACTAAAGAACCATATCAAAGTAAAAAGCTCTTACATAACGTTATTTTCATGGAGTTTGAAATTCTTCATGTGAAACTTTGGGACATTGTAATGAGAGTTTCAATTGTGAAATTTCAAACCCGATGACAATAATTATATTTCAATTACAAAATTGAAAAGCGATCAGCTCGCGCTATCACTATAACCTGGGCCGTGTTGGCAAAATGCAACAAATCCATTTCTAGCACGAACAGTTAGCCCAACAAACTCGGGGCTTAATTTTCACACTTAACTAGCTTGTGTTATATGGTTGGAATAATTATGTAACAAAGCAAACTTTAGCTTTATAGTTATCTTTTATAGGCGATGGTTTAAACATAGTTGTATTAATGCTTGATCTCATGAAATCAACGTTTCTCAAATCATTTAACTTTTCAAATAAGTGATAAACTATTTATGAAATTTTCACTTTATTATATCAGCCAATGAATATAATAAATTCAATATTATAGTATAATGAATAAATAAAGATAGACGAAGGAAATACTTCTATTAAATATCCATCTTGTTGGAATTTGATGTTACTCTCTCTATTCACTTTTATTTGATATTAATTACTTATTTTTCATATCATTTTTCAAGATCCAACTACTAAATGGCATTATGATATAAATTAGTTATATCAATTATAACTTTTAAATGGTGTACAAAATTTGAAGTGGACAAGTAGAAGTTAGCAGAAGAATATGATCAGTAGTAGTAATTTTTTTTTTTGTCGACTATATTTGGTAAAGGAAGGTGAAAGGTGTCATTTTTTTGGGAAAGTTTTCCAGAGTTTGCAAAAACATAAGCGACGACTATAAACTGTTGATGCTACTCAACTGGCAAATTTGCTGAGCTAAACATAAACTCTTTGTCTCCTACTCAAATTGTTGCTCCTTTATCCATCAATTCCCGTTTCAGTTTTTTCATTTTTGTTTCAATTTTGAGAAATTAGTTCATGTTCCAGTTGATTTCTTTTTTAATTTATAGTGAAATTCGTTATGGTTTAATCTTCTCAGAATTGAAGAAGTGTTTGTGGATTTCTACTTCATTGATTCGAATTCCACTCTCGTTTTTTTCCCCTCAAATTTGAATTCCAGAATTGAGGAAGGCTCAGTTTTGTATTGGGTTAGGTTACCCAGTTTTTGAATTTTGAGAATGCTGAAATCAATAAAAAAATTTAGCGGTATTTGTTTTATTAGGGTTCTTTTGATTTGATTGTGTGTGCAATAGGTAAATCTGAAGAGGTGAGAAAGAGGATTTGTGAATTGTAGAGGTTATTTGGTGGTTCTGTTTTCTTCTAGGGTTTTAGTTTGCATTCGTAGTTGTGTTTTGCTGTTGAGTGTCCCATGGCTTCGTATAGGCCATTTCCTCCACCGTCGCAGTCGAGTTTTGTTCCTCCGCCACCGCCTCCGCAGAATCAGAACCCTCCGCCACCACCGTCTCAATCCAGGGGAAGTCAGTACTCGCAGAATTGGAGTTACGGGGTGAATGATGGATCTTCGCATACTCAGCAGAATTACTCTCAGGTGCACCAGAGTTCAAATTATCAGCACCCTGGTTACGTTCCTCCACTTCCTCCCACGAGAAATCAGTATCCACCTCCGCCTCCTCCTCCTGCGGATTCTTCGTATCCACCTCCGCCACCTCCTTCTGGGCAGCCTCCTCCCCCTCCTGCTCCAATGTATTATCCATCTTCTCAGTACTCTCAGTATAGCCAAAATCAGCCCTTGGAGCCTCCACCTCCACCCCCTCCTTCGTCTCCTCCAAGTTCTGCTATTCCTCCTCCTCCCCCATCTTCTCAGCCACCGTCCCCTCCGCCACCTCCTTCATCAGTTCCCCCTCAGAACCAACGTAATGAAAGCAGGCCTAGTGCAGAGAAAAGGCGAGAATCTGGTTGGCGTGAATCAGGGCATGGTAACCATGCTGCTCGTTCTAAACAGCCAGAGCATTCTGTTCCTCCATTGCCTGTGAAAAAGTCCAATGCTCCTTCAGGAAGGGTTGAGACTGAGGAAGAGAGGAGGTTAAGGAAGAAGAGAGAATTAGAAAAGCAAAGGCATGAAGAGAAGCATAGACAGCATTTAAAGGAATCACAGAATAGGGTTCTGCAGAAAACCCAAATGTTAGCTTCTGGTACGAAGGGTCATGGGTCAATTAGCGCATCACATATGGCTGACAGAAGAACTGCCCCTTTGCTAAGTGGTGAGAGGACAGAAAACCGGTTGAAGAAGCCGACAACATTTCTTTGCAAGTTAAAGTAAGACGTTAATTCTGGATTTACTACCAGCCAAGTGATTGTTTGATCATTATATGTTCCAATTGTTCTATGTCTATGTTGGATTAGTTACCTGATATTATCTATTATCCGTTCCACTGGAGATTGGAGTTTTCAAGCTTACTGGTTGGTCGAAAGTAAAGTTTAGTTTGGGATACTTCTGGAATGTTACATACCACTATATGCTTTGACTTTCCTTGTAATGAGACGATAAGCATCCCTTTAAGCATGCAACTATAATCTTGCCATTCAACCCCATAGCACATGAAATCTTGTCGCGATGCTTTGAGATCCTTTTTAGTTTGTACTTTCTTCTAGTTCTGTTCAAATTTGTTTCAAATTTGTTCTTGTCGGTGTGGTTTCAGTTAGGGTCATGGTAAGGGTGAACTTCACACGTGGTGTTTGTTCCATAGGGTAGGTTGGTGATAAACTTAATGGACATCATTTATTCAGATGGTAGGTGTATTTAGTTATTTACTGAATGACTTTTCTTCTATTATGTCGTTTCTTTATAAATGTTCCTTTCTGTGTTAGGATTATTTGTGAAAAGACTATGGTATGTTATCATTTGGGACAAACAAATCGTTTTACATATTAGAGATTGCTGAACATTCTGTAATTTTTGTGTGTACTCTGCAGATTCAGAAATGAATTACCAGATCCGACAGCGCAACCAAAGCTTTTGACTTTAAGAAGAGACCCAGATCGGTATGTGATTCTTCTTTTCGTTGTGCTAGTCCTCACTTGTATTTATGATAATCAATTCAACTACAAATGTATCTTCTGACAAAACTAGAATAAACTAAGCAAATCATGCTCTTTATATGTAGACAAAATGGCTTATCAAAAAATATGTAGACAAAATATTCCATCTAGAATGTGCACCTTTTGTAAAGGTTGTCAGAGTTAAATGAGACTTCTTTCCCAAGCACTGCTTGCAAGCCTTTTGTACTTTTCCCTTGAACATTTTTATTGTGGATTGCTGGTTTGCTACATATGCCTAATTTGGAATTGTGCTTTAACCATCACCTCTGGTTAGTCTGATCCAGAAGTAGTTAGGCTATCGCTGTTGGTGTGAGAATGGACATGGACACAGCTATATCCTCTCTCTTTTAAACCATTTTTATCTAGCAGTGTAATTTGTTGATTTTTGGTTGTTGCACAGCCTCTCTACCCTCCTCGAGGTAGTGGTAAGGTTTGCGTACACTTTACCCTCCGCAGACCCCACTTGTGGGATTTCACTGCATATGTTGTTGTTGCACAGCATTGCCGTGCCCACTATAAATCACACTATGCATGAATTTGCCTAGAATTTGGCCTTTAATATTTGAATGATAATATTGTTATCTACCTATTAACCAATCAACTATTGCTTTAATGGTTATTGCTACATTTCTCATGTTAGATGTCAGTCGTTGCAGTTAGTTGATTTACATTGTTGAGCATTTAAAGTTTGAGTGCAAGGACTAACACTTATGAGGAACAAATGACCTTTTGTTTTAGTAGTTACTAACTTCATCTGCACGAGAATAGGCAAGTGTTAAGCTCATCCGGTGATTCTCTTCCCTTTCCATGTCCTTTCTTTTGGGAAGCAACTCTTGTTCGAGGCAAGTGCAGGTCGTAGTTAATAGATTGAGAAAGCTTATCTGAGGTTGCTTAAATGTTGTGTATTCGTAAATCGTGATTTCATTTCTGAGTCTTTCTTGCATTTGAATCGCCACTTATCCTTGGAGTGAGAGTCTGCGTTGGTTCTCCGTAAGCATTTTGATGCAGCATAAGGAAGTTCTTTTGGAAGGATTTTGGCTATATGTTAACAATATATATACAGAGAATTATTGTACTGGAGAGACTGCTGGCAGAGAGTAGCTTGAAAGTGATGATACTTGACGTCTTTTCCACCTTTCTTCAGCACAAAACACTTCGTGTAGCTTTTGATACATGAAACTCCAGGTTGTTGTCAGAGCATTACTGCTGTCATATTTTCTAAGAGCAATTCATTAAATGTGCAGATTTACAAAATACTCAATCACCTCATTGGAGAAAATGCACAAGCCTCAACTATATGTCGAACCAGACCTTGGAATTCCACTTGACCTTCTTGATCTCAGCGTATACAAGTATGTTGCATGCTCTCTCCTTTTCTTCAAGTAGCACATTTTAGTGGAAAAATTATCTATTGTTTTTACCTTGTTGCTGGCTTGCTTAGTCCTCCCAAGGGCGTAAAGATACCACTTGCTCCAGAAGATGAAGAGTTGTTGCGCGATGACGATCCTATAACCCCCATCAAGAAAGATGGCATAAAAAAGAAAGAAAGGCCAACTGACAAAGGTGTTTCTTGGCTGGTCAAAACACAATACATCTCTCCTCTTAGCACGGAGTCAGCAAAACAGGTTCTTGCTAATGATAGCTTATAAAGAATGCTTTTGAAGGAGTAGCAAATCCTTATTTAACTAATTGTTTATGCCATTTGCAGTCTCTTACTGAAAAGCAAGCTAAAGAATTGCGAGAAACAAAAGGTGGCCGCAACATCTTGGAGAATCTTAACAAGAGGTTACTTCTGCTTTCAGTGTCCATGCTATTCATGTCTAAGATAATGAGACATAGTTGAGAATCTTGTATTTCTCGAACCCTGTTTTCAGAGATAGACAAATCCAGGAGATTGAGGCTTCTTTTGAGGCATGCAAGTCACGGCCCATTCATGCGACCAATCGCAGATTGCAGCCTGTCAAAGTCCAGCCACTTTACCCTGACTTTGATCGGTAAGTCTTCCTCTCATTTGGCCTTCTCCCCTTTATGTTAATTATCTACATGTTGAAGAGGAGGGATGTAAGAAGATTACATTTCGTATAATTATTGTATTTTCCCTCTATATTTTCTCGTCATCCAAAAGTATTTGGTATTGTCTTCTAATATGCATGCAAAGGGCTCAGACATTTTCTAGTTTCTTCTTTTATTGTTGATTTATCATCTTGTGATAATTGCAGCTTCTAGTCTTTTTTTTTTCTCCTTTTGATTGTCTGGTCGGGGAAAAGTTTATCTCAATTCTTAATGCCAAAAAGCTTACTTTTGTTTGGCTGTATTTTTTGAATTGAAAGAGGATTTCATGTTAAGTGGAGTAATAAGCTATATATTTCAGGGACAATGTTCACTTTTATTGCCAAATTTGTGCAACCCCCCACCCACCCACGCACACACACATACATGGATGGTGCCTTGCACTATGGCCATATGGCGTACACTTTATTACCGTTGGTTCTGTCTTAAAGAGAGAGACCCTAAATATTAAATATTGTTACAAAATTGTATATCAATTGTTAATTAACGATTTGATGTTAAGAATGAACATTTTGTTTTCCTTTTTTTTTTTTTTTTAGTATATTCTCAAAGAAAAAAGGATTAGGTACTTCGAAATTTAGTACTCCCCCTATTCCTTTTATATTGTACTCTTTCTTTTTTTATTTTGTCGAATATAATGACACCTTTCTATATTTAGAAACAATATAGCTTAAACTTCCATTTCACTTTTTCTTTTTTGAGAATGGTAACTTGAGTATTAAAGAAAAAGGCACTAGGATAGTGCCAAAACCATAAATACAGAGAGAAAGGACAGCAGATCCAATTATGAAATCCTAACAATTACAGGGCACCTATAAGATCTACTAAGGATACTGCCTCCTCTACAAAACGTTCTTTACACCAAAGATGAAAAAGAAGAAAGCACTTCATCTTAAAATTCTGTAAAGAGCTACTTCTTCCTTCAAAAATTCTTATTTTCTTTCTTTTCAAACTGTCCACCATATACAAGCAGGAACCAATCTCCACCCCCATGGCAATTACAACTTTTTAGCAGATCACTGGTATTGGAAGGCATGCACCATTGGAGGCCCACAATGATTAGAAAAAATTTGCCACAGAAGACTAGTAACAGAACAATGAAGAAACAGATGGCTATTGGATTCTGTTTCTAAACCACAAAAAGGACATCTAGTAAACTTCCATTTCACCCTTAATGACATTTTTATAGTCATAAAAATATCATGTCATGTTTTAACACACATGTTTCAAAAGTTTTTCCGTCTTTCTTATAATCCACAAACTCCTCCACATAAAAGACTGAGGGAACATGTAAAATCTTGTCACTTAATAACGAGAAACTCAAAATCAAAAGGCATTCAAATCCTTTATCCATTTATTTGGGTTTTTGATATATGTGATTTGGCACTTGCTATTTGTGGCACTTTGTATCCTTCATTGTCTCTCGTTCTACTTTACTTTTTCTAAAATATATGGCAGGTACACAATTGATTCTGGTATACTTTTTAAATTTTCTTGGAGTACCCAAGACATCTCATTTGTATAGATGATTGGATGGGATTGTACAGGAGATGTCCAGATTGCTTTCTTGTCTTATGCATCTCATATACTGGAATCACTTGCTCTCTTTCTACTCAATGAAATAATGTTTGCTTGTCAAAAGAGAACAGAAGAAGTTGGATGTATTTTTCCATATGCAAAAGATTCTAGCAATAAATTAATAATTGCTTGCAACACTTTTTCCCTTTCTTTATATAAAACTCATGGAGTTATTAGATCATGGCGATCTCTTGGTGCTGGAGATAACATGAACAAATAATGTTACTTTGCCAGGTACAAGGACCAGTTTGTACTTGCGAATTACGATAGTGCTCCAACTGCTGATTCAGAAACCTACAACAAGTTGGATAAAACAGTTCGTGATGCATGTGAATCACAGGTGAAATTATTGATTAGATGCCTTTCTCCAAATTTGTAATCCTTTCTCCAGGTTAATAAGCTATAAGGGAAACACTCCTTCGGTCAGTAGATGTGAAGGAGCAATTGCTAAGTGAAAGAAAGAATGGCAAAGTCAGATTTTTCATATGAAAACTAAAACCCCATATTCATCTTCTCCAAACTTATATCTAGAATCATTTTGCAATCAGCTCCTTGTCCAACATCATTGTCCAAAGCGAGAATGTTCAATTCAAATTTTGATTGGGTTGAAGGCCTTTGCCAGAGTGTTGATATACAAATTCTTCTAGTCCCTGGACATAATTATTTGTCTGTGTCACTGGCATGGATCATTTTCTATTTACCCTCGGACCTCCATGATACTATGATGTTTGGATTCTATCTTAATGAACATGAATTTTGATTTGCAATACACCGTGCAGGCCGTTATGAAAAGCTTTGTGGCTACAAGCTCAGATACAGATAAACCTGACAAATTTCTGGCATATATGGTCCCTGCACCGAATGAGGTGAAATTTAATATTGTTTAAATGGAAAAGTTGGTTCCATGGGCATAAATCTTGTTTAATGATATTCTGTTGCTTTTCGTGGATTGTGACAGCTATCGAAGGATATGTATGATGAAAATGAGGATATCTCATACTCTTGGGTTCGGGAGTATCACTGGGATGTATGTACCTTTTCTGAGTGCTGAAGTCAGCCTAGCTACAATTTTGTACATTGATAAATTACTTAGTTGTGTTAATATTTCCCTCATGTTCACATTGGCAGGTACGAGGTGATGATGCAGATGATCCTAATACGTACGTTGTGGCGTTTGGGGAAACAGAGGCCCGTTACATGGTAAAACTGTGTTCTACTAGTAAAACTTTATATGTGGTTTAACCCTGTAACTTGAAACCCACCGTGGATGTGATGTGATCCAGCCTCTTCCAACAAAGCTTGTTTTGAGAAAAAAGAGAGCTAGAGAGGGAAAATCAAATGAAGAAGTCGAACATTTCCCAGTTCCCTCGAGAATCACAGTAAGGAAGAGACCAACTGTAGCTGCCATTGAACTGAAAGAAGAAGGGGTAATGAAGCCCAGCCAGACTCTCGCTTCATTTTTTTTCCTGCACGACCTTTTCTATTTGCAACTAGACTGATTATAACATTGTTGGATCCACATAGGGTTATACAACAGCTTTGAAGGGGAATGTTTCAAGTTCAAAGAGAACAAGAATCAGTCATGAAGATGTTGTTGGCGAACAACATAACGATATGCATGATGATGATCAAGATCAATCTAGTGGTGGCGAGTACTATATGTCTGATTGATTCCTTCACATTCATTTCAGCTGATCAGATAATTTATGGCAAAGAGAAAAGAAAAAAAGAAAGGGTAGGTACATGAGAGAAGTTGCATAAATAAGCAATGCTTTGTACCATATAGGAATTTTGCTCTTTGAATAGATTTAACTTTCAACTAATTTGCATATGCTGCAGTGATTGTCTGGCCTGACCATTATTCTTGTGTGGTCTCACTTACCCCGTACACAGATCTCGCATTAGGTTTGCAACATGTGCTTTAATTCTCAGTATCAAATTTCTCAATATTGCTCACTCTGCACTTATGCGTGTTGTGGCAGTGTTTAGAAATGGGCTAGGGGATGGATCTGGCTTAGCATAAGGTTTGTTTTGTGCTTTAGATTAATAGCCTGTCTGGCCAAGCTTCTCAAAGCTGAGGTGGTCACAATATGCTGATTTTCAAAATTTGGCCAAATAAGCTATAAGCCTTTGTACATCTTGCAAAATCTGATGTCACAGGGAAGTATACATTGCACTTCCTCAAATAGTCCTCATTTGTGATGTGACGAGTATTTAGGGATAGAAAAACATTTATGAGGAGCTCTGTTTCCATTTTTCCAAAAGAATATAAACAGTAACGGCAAATAGTATTTTCTTCTTATCATGAACGTTTTTGTGGAAAGCTAAGTTAGCCTACCAGCCTACATATTTCTTTTTAAAAAACATTACTGTTGTAAGTTTTAATATAAATATAACAAATCATAGTTTGGTAGAGGTACTGTAAAAGTTAAACGAAATGTATAGAAGTTACTTAAGTCCAAATAAATGCAGCATAAGCATAAGAACAAAGAATTTTTAGAAAGGTCCAACTATTTTGCTAGTTTTTCTAAGGTGCCTGAAGCAAAATTTTAAGTTTGATAAGTGCGGGTTTGAATGATAACATTTTACAACATTCAACTGTTAATCATGCAGAAATTATGTACTAAAATGCGGTGTCACAAGTTTAAACTACTACAATTGAATCTTCCAAGCATTTTTTCATACAACTAGGCTCTGAAAGATAAAAGAGTACCAGGTGTACCCAGAGAGAGTGGTTGAAGGAAGGATACCATATCTGGTAGTAGAAACATTTTTTGAAGCATTTTGTTTCACCCACAACGGTTCAATAGGGTTCCCCAGTTGTGGAATGGCATTCATGTTAGCAACAAGTTACAAGCGTTACAAAAGTCAGTACAATTTTCATTTACAGTTTGTTCCTCTGCATCCAACGGAGGGGAGGTGGTATGTCATTGTAGCATTAAGGTTGAGGCATCACCAGTTAATTGCTCTCACAGGGGTGGGGAATAAAACTGCTGCCCCTTCCGATGTTGGATCACTGCCCGGGGATTATCCCTTTGTCAAACAAGTCTACTGTGATTGATGGCTGAATTGACTGCTGGATGTTCCATAAGCAAGAACTTTGATAGAAGAGCAGCTGCCCAAAACCCTGGGCCTTCCCCCCTTCTCTGGAGACCACTTCCTCATATTGAAATTTAAAGACCATGTCATTGACAACATGTCTGACACCCCCTAGCCAAATTAAAATAATAAGCAAACAGAAAACAAGGACTGATTGCAGACCTATCAGTAAGCTACTATACAAGCAGAAGCAAGAGGGGTATACCATCTGCAAGGCTGCAACATATGAATGTAGTAACAAGCCTGCTTATCTACGCAATCCTGTCAACATAAAAGCAATCAAGCATGGTAAGCAAAACTCTATGTGGAAACCGCGTGGTCAATAATTGGGTTGTTGAGGAGAAGAGGTGAGTGCGTACAGCAGATCATTGATAGGAGGGGATCTGTATATTGCAAAGCTAGAAAATGTATAGACAAAGCAGATCAAAAGTCATAACCATCCGAAGTAACGAATTTTCCCACATGCTATATTTTTGCAATAATATGTGCCCAATACTTCTACATTGGTGAGTTGAGGTAAATATCGATGACACACATGATAAAGATATTACCCAACCAGGCTTGCAAGGAGGTCCGATGCGTGCTTTTAGAAGCGAATACTCCTTGATGCAATTGAAGCCCTAAGAATTAACCAAAAAAAATAAGGTTTCAACTTGTTAATGTGTAAATAATTAATGTAAAGAAATGATGGATCTATAATTTCTTACCAAGCTAGCCGACATTTGACTGCCTCTAGACGAACAACCCTCTTTGGATCATCAAGAGCTTTGGTTATAGCTTGCAACACCTAAATACAAAAAGATACATTGTGAATAGATGAGAGGAATCTCTTGTACTCCTGATAAGTAAGCGATGGCATCCTTCTAGAAGATACACATGCCACTTCCGAAAAAAATTGAAGATTATCAACAAATCCATACTTGATCATGCTAGGTCCATTTGTTATTACAACCTTACCACTGAGGAATTCATGAAAATCATGTATGCACATATTATACATTTATACAAACATGAAAGAACTCAGGTTCTCAAGGATGCAAACTAGGACCACTGCAATCTTACAACATGTTCACAAAGGGACAAGTGGATGCAGAACACAGCATCAGCTCGTTGAAGGCATGGATGCTAACTAAAACAGACAAGTAACTTAAGCCATGTAAGCTTGAGTAAGGATGGCAATGAGGCAGGGGATGGGGCGGGGCGGAGCGGGAAATTTTCACTCAAGTTGGTCCATACAAATCATGTGGCCGAGCTTCTTACATATGTAGAAAATTCGAACGGTGAGAGACTTATCACTAGCTATTGCATTCATTGTTAGGCCTTCAATTATTGTTTCAGGACCAATCTGATAAAATGACATATAATCAAATCGTGATTGCATTTCACACTACAAAACACCAACCTGTGTTCTCATGGGATATATCCTCGCATGCGGCAGCTCCGACATGGCACCAAGGCACTGGATTGCAGTCTCTCGAATCACCTGCTAATTTTAAGAAATGTCAAAATTAAGAAAGACCACAGGACTGAAGATGATTTCATGAAAGACCACACCAAATTTTACTAAACAAATGGTGCTTAATTGCAAGGAGCTCTTCCCAGTTCCCACCACCTATCCCTGCTTGTCCCTAGAGACATAAAGCAAAGACCAAGCAAAATGGAATTTAGGGATGGAAAGGGTACAAGACTCACCGGATTGTCTAAGTATTTGTCAAAAAAGAGGAAAGGAAGAACCAATCAAGAGAGTACACTTATGATTATTCCACAAGCTTTATGTCGTTACAAGCACTAGCCGTAGTCATAGTTATGACTCATAGCCTCACATGTAAATTGAAAAGACCTTCAGAAGAACTTATTATTAGATTCGGCAGGACTTTTTAAGACCCCAAGAAGTTGGAGCGGTGTTGCGGTGAAAGATTTTTAGAAAGATTCGGTGTAAAGAAGCAGGCTACATGGAACAAGGTAATTGCAGAAAATATAGGATTCCAGAAGGAGGCTGCAGGGCAGAAAACATCACTCCGTTTTTTTTTGGAAGCATAGGAAAAATTTGGTGGCAAGTACGGCAGTTTTTTCTTGACACTAGTATTATGCATTGAGACTCACATTTCTGCACATCTACAGGATTTCTTGCCAAAAGTAGATGACAACGCCGACGCCTCAATCGCAAACCAGTTGGCATCGGCTTTATGAATCCTAATTGATTGTATTTCTTCATTTAAATTCAGCCAACATTATATTATCCAAAATAAAAAGTACTAAAATTCTCTAAACCTTCTATTGGCATAAGAATCTATGATAGGGCTTAAACTCCTAGTAAGCATAGGACCTACAGTAAACGTACTGACAGCAACATTACCCGGTGTAATCCCACAAAGTGGGGTCTGAAGAGGGCAGAACGTTCACAGACCTTATCCCTACCTCAGAGATAGAGAGGTTGCTCCCGATAAAACTCGGCTCAAGAAAAACAGTCCAAAGCAGTGCAGAAAAAAGAAATAACAGAAATCGATACCTTATCCCTACCTCAGAGGTAGAGAGGTTGTTTCTGATAAAAACTCGACTCAAGAAAAACAGTCCAAAGCAGTTCAGAAAAAAGAAATAACAAGAAACAATATAGTAACACAATACTACAAATAAACAATACGATAGTCGAAGTACATGATACAACATATAGTAACAAAAATTCATGGTTATTGGTTACGAAAAGGCCAAGCTCACTGGGATCGAGTCTAGAAGAGACCATTTGTACTGAAAGGTAGCGGAATTCCAGAATACAATTGAGTACTTCATAAACAATGTTCTTCACATGACAACCAAAATCCTTGGAGGTGCAAAATGGGTAGTAGTGGGTTATTTTCAATGACATCCTACTATATCAAGCTCTTGATTAGTGAGGAATTGGCTTTCAACATTCATCTGTTCTATTCTCACGTCACTAAGAATGGAGGTTTCTTCACTTGGTTGACAATGAAGGAGCATTTTGAGAGCTGGAAACTTGAGAAAAAAAGAGAATTACATATACCACTTCGTATTTTTTGTGTAAGAACTTGGACAAAGACGTGGACCATTGATATCCTATACATTGTCAGGTAGACAGCATGACACATGCAATGTTACGTAATGTGATTGGCAAGCACTCTTCTGCTGAACCTTTATATTACAGAGGACAAGTCAAAGGGCAATAGAGGTTGCTCTATTAGCACTCGCATTGTTGTGTGCAAAGAAAAGAGAAATGAGAAAATCTTTTGCAGGGACAAAAAATAATTTTATAAATATGGGGAACAACCTCTTGTTCCTAGTTTCTGTTTGGTGCACACATGAGGTCTCAATTTGTATAAAAGAGAGTATTTTTCGTATAGAATCAAATTACTTTGTACGCTCTCTACTTATTAGTGTACCGTGTATACAAGAGAGCTATTTTTCCTCCCATATCCAGTATAATTACTTTACTTAACCAAAAAAAAAAGTCACATGCCGTGAGTCAAAGTTTAGTTTCTCATCACATGGATTTTATGCAACTTTCTTTTTCTGTTCTTTCTTTTCTTGAGGAGGTGGGGGAGAAAAGGGGCATCCAAGAATCCCAAATGAAAAGAAACTTTTACCATCACATAAGGATAGGATGTGAGCTCAATAAGTCTGCGGATAACCAAGGGAGCATTTTCTACGATAGCTTCTTGTCCTGCAACAACGAAAGAAGAAGTTTAAAAATGAATGACAGAACCATTGAATGCCAAATTGAACATTGAAGTGTGAAAACCATGACCTGATTAACCTTTTTTTTTGTATAAAGTAACAATTTTATTAATATGTTTGAAACCACATGTATACAAGAAGTACACCAAACAGTGGAAAACCTATAGAAAGATATGATTTTTGACAAAAGACATCCAATCTTCTATATATAAATGAACCTAATGAGTGCAACAACAAAAATAAGAGATACAGGTTCAACTATACACTTTCAAAACTGTCCAATTTCGCTACTTAAGATAGTCATAAGAGGGTTATCAAGCAAATAAAAGCTCCCTATTACACCTAAGGGCGAGGTCTAGTGGTCAATGAAGTGGGTTGAGAACCATGAGGTCTCAAGTTCAAATCTCAGCAGAGACAAAATACTAGATGATTTCTTCCCATCTGTCCTAGCCTTGGTGCCCATGGAGTCGAGGTGCGGGCAAGCTAGCCTGGACACCACGGTTATCAAAAAAAAAAGCTCCCTATTTCTTTCTCTCCAAATGACCCACATAAATGCTAGAGGAGCAACATTCCCAGCCCTACTTCTCCAAATAACCTGATTAACCTTAAGTTGGATAAAGATACATGTAATTTGTTAAGATACAATAAAGAGTTTCTCGCACTTCGGGAAGCTCAATTAGACTACAGGTCCTCCAGACTTCTGTAGTGAAACTATAAGTTACTACTTATAAGAGCAAATAGCACACATCTTTTCATCAACATGCTTACCGTCCAGGGGCATTATTGAAATTTAATATAAAGCTAGCTTAATACTGTTGTATTCTATGTTGTGGTTGCTTAATGGTTGGAATGAATTCCAGGAAAGGCAACTGCTTTTGTTGAAAGTCCTGTCGCGTCCTCTTAATTGCTGGGCCAAATGTCTTCCTCTTACCACTGATACGGTACAAGTTTTGACACATAAGGGCCTGAATTCTGAACTCTGGATTGAGGGACCTTTCTTATATACTACACATACATTAGGGTAAGATCTACAGGAATACAGAACCCACAGGTTCACCCTTTTAATATCTAACCTCATGCTTGCATTATTCCACATAGTCATACATTGATAAAAGATTATAGTCACTCAAACGAGATGAGTGATCATCCTTATTACGATTTTCAGTTCACAATTTGCTTAATACATAAAATAGAACTAATGTGGCATATCAAATGAAGATGAGACGTTAAAATTAACACAACAAGACAACATAAACTTCAAAATAAAAGCAAATATATATATTCCTCCACTTAATATAAGAAAAATATATTGAAATTTGTATTTTAAAATGATAAGGGAAGTCTAATATTTCTATTTCTTTCCTGCGGTGAATTGACTCGTTTTCTTCAAATGTCTTCAACAAAAAAATATTGTTTACATCAAAGAATTACAAAATAGTGATACATCTTGCATAATAAATGCTTATAAGAATCGTTCTCTTTTGTACAACTAACAACCTATAAATTATTGCTAACACACTGAAATAAACTAGAAAAGCACGAACTATAACGAAGATTTGTTTAAGTCTAGCAATAGGAAGTTTACTATGAAGATGTCCCATTGTAGACATTCATGGAAATACAGCAAAGATTAGCATTGGTTTAGTGCAAGGTGACATGAAGAAATGATCCATAAATTCTAATTGTCAGGCTTCCACAGTCCAAATATATAATGACCACCAAGAGGGTACTAATCTTCATATTTGTTTCTTTTACTTATCTTTATGTTATTGCTACAATAGCTAAATTTCTATAAGTGAAGTTGTTTGGTGTAGCAGATAGATTGTGGTTAATAGCTTCTGTTTGAAAATTTTCCTCCTGGTTATGTTTTTTATTTGAGATAATGAGAAGTCAGTAGTTATAAGTTAATTTTCAATTACTTAAAACCAAACACAAGTTTAAGGTTATGCACCATATTTCTTAATTTTAATAAAATAACATCTGCTAATAAATAAATATGTACAATGATTATTAATCACTTTATTATGATTTGTATCATAATTCATAAGCATATACCTTCTTTCGCAAACCAAATCATCTTAACATACTCAAAGAGTAAAGCACTAAACTTGCTTGTCATGATCATTATTCCATACGTACTTCCAATTCACTTGTGCTAGAAAAACATTAAAAGAAAAAAAGAATAATTTGAAAGTCTAAATTATTGCACCCTCCCTCTAGCATTCAGATATGCCACTTAGCACTTACATCTAGCATCACAGATAAAAATCCACAGCATGTACAAAATTAGCAGTCAGTGAAGCTCTTCTAGATTATTCAAGTAACTTCCAAAAGCTAATTGCTTATGTCTTTAACTTCTTTATTCAACCTTGAAGACGAACACGTAAAAATATGCAAAATACAGTGAATATGCAAATCCTAAGCTGTCAATATGCTCATTGTTTGCACATGCTACAGCAGTGAACTTTTCAGAACTAAAAGAAATTCTCAGAGAAATAAGTAAACACTCTTACCATTTTTATCCGTTAATATTCCAGAGAGAACTATTAGGACACTGTAAATTATCTCCTTATGAGAGATATCCTTGCTCAATATAAGAAAGCAATCCATAAGTACAGGAAGGACCTGTATACAAGAAAAGATATCATAAGCAATCAACCTCAGACCTGACCATCAACAATATAGGAACTAACTAGTTGTGTCATTGCACTGCTGACTAACCTTTTTGGCATCACCAACAACAGCAGCAAGAGGAGTTTCAGATACCAGGTGTGCAAAAGCTTGATAGAGAAAACATCTGAAATTGCAGGACGATTTAACTTAAAAACGAGGATGTGAAACAGGCAAGCCAGCTTAATATTAGATCAGATCTACAGCAGTCCAATTCAACTCATTACAGTGAGCTCTTTTAAGACATAAGAGGTCTTTTAAGACAGAAGTCCTCTTATTCAATCATTGATCAGGGAAAACGATGTAGCTACTGAAAATTCTAAGAAAAGATTGTCCTTGTTTAATTATGGAAGGAACAAAACTTTGGAAACATACGTTACGGGAATTCATGTATGCACTGATATGGATATATTCAACATTCAACAAGGCTTAGCATACTTTGAAAATCCAAATGAAACAACCCATATACGAGTAGAACACAAGTATATAGGTAACAAAATGGGACATGACAGCAAGCTTGGTATTTTCATTCTGCTTCTTTTATATCCTTTTATATCCGAGTAGAACACAAGTATATAGGTAACAAAATGGGACATGACAGCAAGCTTGGTATTTTCATTCTGCTTCTTTTTTTCTTTTCAGATTAGCATTGAAATTTCATAGATGAGAACACACATGCACACACACACACACACCGGACTTTATGACTGTAATATGTTGCACTTCGTACCCCTTTCTGCATTTGACAACCTGCTGCTGAACTTACCTTTTAACTTAGTACACTACTTTGTAGAAGATAGTAGGTGAACTTCAGTGTTATTTTTTTAAAAAAAATAAAAATTAGGTGGTCTTCAGTGTTATAGAGAGAATCGTATTAAGATTATCCAAAAATAACTTGTTTAAACAAGTCAAAAGAAATTAATCAAGAAACTTATACCAAGACACAAAAGCTTCTTAACATCTATTGGCATTCTTAGGCTTCTGAATGTTTCATCATTAAACCAAGAACCAGCAGATTGTAGTTTCTACCATAACCAGATAGAAAATGAGTGCGTGAAGCTCCATATATATAAACAAAAGAAAACTTCTCAACTATTTTGATACGTACCTTGAAGTGGATGAATCACATTTTATTATTGCAGATAAGAACATAGGCATCATAATGTTGAAAAACCGTTGTTTATAGAGTGGGCGAATGATTGCATGGTAATTTCTGTTCAAACAGGCATCAGAATCACTCATAAGAATATAAAATGCATCAGCAGCTGATTTTCTGAGACTAAGCACTTTGTGCTCTGCGGGATCTTTCATTGGATCACTAAAAGGTAGCAAATCTCCCTGATCTTCATTTGAAACTAAGCAACTCAAGAAAGTCATAGTCACATCTTTTAGCTTCTCATGACCCCGCATAAGCAGACCTTTCCCTATCCATGCTAATCCAACAACAGCATGACTATTCAGACTAATTAGTCTCGGGTTACTCATATCAACTGCACCACCATCATTGCCCTCTTTCCCAATACTAATGTTGCGCCACATTACATTCTTGAATAGCGTATCAATAACTTCTTCGAGACTGCAGTCTTCTGATATATTCAGAGGAAGTTTGTTAACAAAAGAACCAAGGGCCTGAGCTGAGGGAATATGACCTTCAAGGAGAGTCATCGTCAACAACTGTAATAAGAGTCTTATATTTGGTATCTGAGTTTGAGGACGCAATGCAATTATAACTGACGTGAAGAGTGAAGTAATCCATTCGTCTCGACATGACAAACCCTCAGAAGTCTGACCAAGTTGAGTTTTCTTATTAAAGTGATCGGTTCCTAAAATCAGATTGTTTGAAAGGAAAAAGGAGCTTGTTTCTATCACATCAATAGCTTTCTGAAGAACCTTTTCCTGACTTTCCACTGAACAGCCTGTCACAGCTTGCTTCATTGCAGCCATTGTTGCACCCCGAAGTTCCTAATGTAAATTATAGTATGTATTAAAGCACATTTCACATCGAGCTAATAGTGAAATCAGACGACAGCCAAATGTTTCTTGAAATAGAACAAGACAACTGAAGAGAACGGGACGAAAATATGCTATGCTTACCTTTCCCTTTGCTTCTAGATTCAAAGATGTGCTATTTTCCATTTTAATGAAAATATTAACTGCAAAATTCAAAGAGACTTCATCTGCACCTCCATTGCAAAGGAACCTGAGAGGCAACCAAAAAATACAGGTCAGACCTTTGCTCAAGAACATTGCAAAACCCAGAAATATTAAGTCCAATTGCTAGACAAAAGATCCCACTATCTGTCGACTTACTTTCATGTAGGCTGACTCCACCTGCCAAATGGATCAAATAGCAGATACTTTTGTTAAGGTGTGAGACTTGCTCAAGCATTTCCGAGGTACAGGAAACTGTGACTACATAAATAAAGGCAAGAAAAGAACAACTAAATACTGTGTACTTTTTACAATTCCCTTTGTTCTTCGTCCTTGACCCATTTTTAAAAAATATTTTTGTTTCTGAGAGCATAAGTGGAAAAGTAAGCTAGTGAACCAATGTGAAACTGGGTTGCATCAAATATCACACATAAGAAAAATCAACAGAGAGCACTGGCCAGCCAGATGAGGATGCATCATAATTGGGAATGCAACAAGGAGAAATAGCTTGAACAGAAATGGAATACAATGGAAAGCTAATAAAAGCGAGATTGTAGAGACTGAGTTCGTACCATGGAAGTACCTTATTGGAATAACATTCCAAAAGCCCAGCTGTCAATCCAGCTAACCGCCGATCTCCATGGACCTGCAACAAGAGAAAGCTGTTCTGTTAATATAAGGTCAAGATGTTAGTGAAAGGAAACAGAGAGTTGAAAGGGAGGATGTGCTCAATAGTGAGGTTTTCCGTTTCTAGTTTAGTCATTTACAGCAGGAATTCATGGGAGCATACACCTACATGTGTACTAAACATGCCAGAGGGAGGAAAGTGCTTTATCACTAGTTTAGTCAGTTGCAGCAGGATTTCATGGAAACATACACCTAGATATATACTAAACAAGCCAAAGTATTGAAGTAGGACGCACATGACTGGAAGAAACACACTAGCGAACTTGACCTAAGAATGACACTAGGAAGCACATGACATTTCCTGTAACAGGAGGGTTTACAATGCCCCAAAATTAAACAGATGATGCATGTGGTAAGTTAGTAACAGCCTCAAGGTTTCAATTAGTACACGTACAAAAATCTCAGATAAGTTGGCAGATATAGTCTTCTCCAATTCGCTTATAACACTATGCATGAAACTCTTCCCAGTCAATCCGATATCAAAAATGGCCTCCAGTTTGATCGATTGAGGCATATTTAAGTCATCAGAAGAAATCAGAGAAACAATCTTTTGCCTGACAATACTGTTAAAGGTAGCTGCCTTCTCGTCCTCATGATACTTATTGACAAACAAGCTAATCTCCACTAATGCTTTCAGTGCTGCCTTCCATAGAAACTTCTTGTCGAAATCAGATTCAATGATTGACGTCAAAGTCAGCAAGATATTCTCATACATGAGTTTTGAGACGGAAATAAAGCTTCCAGGAAATGTAGCCAAGATCTCCAAACCTTTCACTACAAATTGAGCACAAAAAGGGAACGACTTCAGTCAAAAACAATTAACTTACACTTAGCAGAACTCAATGAGCATAGAAGCAACTCACATTCAAACTACGAGCTTAACAGGTTCAATTGATCATAAAACTAAGTGTAGGCACGTTCCTAAAAGAGGAAGGAAACCTAAATTAAGTTCTGCACTCTCCTAACAAGGCGGAAGAACTAACAGCATCAGATTGCATCACTACTAAATGATCTATTTTGATATTGCAACAATGAAAAAGAAAAATTTAAATTATGGACCAGGTGATTATCGTCTCTGTACCTACTCCATTATCATTTTTTAACAGGTAAAATCCCTACATTACTTAGGGACTCATCTGCAACAACTAGAGTAACACATCTAGAAAGGTCCACTTTTTGAATAAGTAAAATGATATGTTGGTGATGACAGCATTAAATAGATTCACTAATGTTACAGATACAGGAAACATTGAGTTTCTATCAGGAGGAATGCCCACTTTGTTTACATACTTCAATTAATGCCAACAAAACAAAGTTTGTATGCATCTATTTTTCTTCATAAACCAAGAAATCCCCAAGCACTAGTGAAGCACAGTTCAGAACTCGGTGGATTATAGGTCCGCCTCTCTGCCTTCTCCACTTTAATACTAGGCATTTGTCTACAACAGGTTTGAACCATGTGCCTAATCCACATATCACCGGGTTGCACTCTTACTATCACAACAAAGCCCTCAGCGCGTGTTTATCAATTTTGAACTATCAATAGCACGTAACCAGACATCAAAGCATCTTATTGCTCCATTTTTAGAGGGAAGAGCAAATGGGAGAACCAAGGGTGGATTTATAAGGAAAACTGACAAGACAGGGAACACCATTTTACATATATGACTTAGACTAAAGAAGAAAACAGCTCAGTTCCGGACAAATTCATTTGTCAAAGAGAAGTCCTTACCTGCTGCATAAACATAAGCATTCCAAGTGCTTTCAACACAACTTGCTCGAATGAGACAAAAGAAAACATTACATAATGATGTGCAGAAACTATGAAGTATCTGGCACCAAGAGTCACGTGCTAGATCAGGAGCTGAAGCGACTTTATCAGAGCTGACTACCAGCTGTCTGCATGCAGCAAGGAGTTCAACACATAGATACAAGGCTCCAAAGTTAAAGTTTGCATCCAAAGCTGAATGAACAATTCCATGGGAATTTTCATCAGAGAGCTTTAAAGCATCCACCAAACGAGGAAAGAAAATTTCAAAAACTTTATTGCAGGAAGATCCAGAAGCTTTAATGCAAACAGAAAGAACATGCCCAACTGCATGTAATCTCTGCTTGTATTGGGTAGAAAGACTATTAAAATTGTCGAACTTGGAAAAGGAGTTCAGAAATGTGCTTATGTCCCCATCACCCAGAATCAAACTCAAGAATGAAGCATTATGCTGCCGAACAAGCACCTGAAGAAGTTCAAGGGCCTGTGTCATAATTTCACTCTCATGAAAACCTAATCCATCTATTGTAGTGGAATCCACTGACAAAGTGGATTGCGGACAAGTAAATAGTGCATCTTTTAATGCAGACCAAAGGGATTCTGTGTACTTTTCCATTCTATCTCCTCCATATTTCAATGTGCAGTAGCTAAGGTACTTCAAAGATTCCACCTGTCGCACAAGAATCCATGAAAATATTAAAAAATAAAGACATTATCAACCCAAAACACTAATACCATAGAACAAATTCCCAACGTTGGAACTAACCTTTGCTGACGGCAGAGAAGAAGATAGTTTCTCAAGAAGTAATGGAATGACCGAGGGTTCAAAAAGTGGTGTCGAAGCAAATGCCAGCTAGAAAACAGCAAATGGATGTTAGAATCTAATTAAAAACCAATAACTTGGTAAAGGAACTGGAAGGAAAAAGCTCCAATGAAGTATCTAATATCACTAATTGAATATAATCGGCATATGAAAAATGAAAAGACAACAATTAAAATGTGTACGCAAATAGCTAGTTATTTTTATCGCCTTTCTAGACAAACACACTAAATCAAATTATGGCACTACATGATTAGTTTTCATAATTTAAGATTTCCTATGTATCGGAATAGGTCCTTCAGTTTAACATTTGGAAAGCATAGACCACTCGTTTGATTTCAAGAATCTCACGCATACAAAGAATTGGTCCAAACTGCAGTCCTATTAGTAATAAGCAACATAACTTAACATCAATGAAGTCTTTGGGCCAATAAAGAGCAAAGTAACAAAAGCAAGAGACAATAAGTCCACGATGCTAGAAGAAGTTTTCAACAAAAAAAGTTCTAATGTAAAAGACAATCAGATCGTCCATATATAAGAGTTTTATCATATTACTAAGAAATTAGCATACCATTAGAGCCCTTGAGAGTTCTCCCCTCTTCATATCAACATCATCACTCTTAGGCTGTATATTCAAAAAAATAAGACAAATGAAAATTTGTGAAGTACAGAAAAGGTTGGTGGGAGAGAGAACAATAACACCACAGTTATATAGAAAAAATACAGAGAGAGATGGGCATTATAATTCAATAATCTCACATGGGTGAAATGGATAGGAAAGTAACATTCCAAAATCTCGAACAAATCCCCTGCAAAATTCGCAAATGGACCAGAAGCTTCGGGAAACAGTTGTGCCAGCAGTTCAACTATATGAAATATGAGCATCAAGCACTGTGGATCCTTCTCACCATCAATAGCTTCACAGATTCCATAAACGAGATCATCACCCTATGTGGTCACAATCCAAAGATTAATATTAAACATGTAAAGGACCCTAAAGCAAACAAATACATAGGTGGAAGGGAGTAATAGGCTTGTAAAACAGAAACTAGATGTCATACTCAAAATAACAACAGAATGGGATGTCGAGGGACTGCTATATAAGTTTGGTAGCATATTAGCACCACACATCTACAGGACTGCATGTTTCTCAGGTGAAGAAGATCTGCAATCCCTTCAAACTATAAGGCCCCTTAGCCTAATCATGAATTCAAGAAATTGTATTTAAAAGGGTAACTGAAAATTGAAGCAGCTAGAGCTAGAAACAAAGATGTATAAGACATTGAATGTCAAAAAAAAAATATTATGACGGATGGCCAACTTACCCGCAACCTTGACTATTTCACCGGGTAAGGGTAACTTATTCACCAAGGCTTAGGCAAAGGGGACAATGTTATAACTTTCTTTTGTTTCTTTAGTGTTTTGGTGTAAAGAGAAAACACCAACTTGTCTAGATAGCTTGGTGCAGCTCCTTGGGAGGCTTAATTATTGCTACAAGTTACAACTAAAGAGAATATCATCTTGGAATAGTATTAATGAACTCATTTGCTTTAATAACAAAACAAAAAAAAATTACACCGAGAGTTAGTAGTTCAAAATTATATTGTTTTGTTGCTTACCCAAAATCAGTATGATAGTACCAAACAGCAAACCCTGCTGTAATTAGCACAAAAAATAATTAATTGAAATGGATTAAAAGCTATTACCAGTGAAAAAAGTGCATCCTGATAGCGATCTAATAGGCATTCCAATATTTGAAGGCAAAGCTGCAAGAATTAGATAGTAAATTCACCTAGCTGAAGATACTTCCAACAGGCATAGAAAGAACAGTTTATTTATCTGTGTACAATCACTAATTCACTATACCTTCCTGTCTTGCTGCCCCAAGGACTGCACCTGCAGGGTTTTCAGATAAGACTCTGCAACAGCCTTTGCTTGACTCCTATTGATCATACCAGTATCAGTTTTCCTCCTTAGTAGAGCCAAACAACCTACAAGGGCACCATGCAACGCTTTCCAATCTGCCTGTACAAGTACAATATCATCTATTCAGATAACTCAGATGATAACCAATTAAAAAACAGATACACAAAAAGGTAAAGATACATGGTGTGCACAGCGGTTGAATTTTTCCAAATTTCTGGATGGGTAGTACAACAATACGACATATTCCTATTAGAAGCTTAAGAGTGCTTTGTAGTTGAGCTTTAAGATTTTTTAAAATTAAATCCATTTCATAAGATTAAGCCTTAAGATTTTAGTTCACAATAAGAGAAACTTTTTCATCATAAGTTCCTATTCTGAAAACAGTAGTTCACCAGTAATGAACTAACTTGGTACAGATACGAGACACAAACTAAAGAACATGCAGATAAAGGCACTAGCTCGTATCTTGTTTTTATTATATTGTCTTTGTAAGGCAAACTCCTGATCCTAAAATGGTTGCTCACCAGCCGCTCAGTGAAGAATTCTATCAAGCTGCTTATTGCAGTATCACGCAACGGCTTCGACATTAGTCGCATCAATAGCTCTCCAAGTAAGAGGATACCTGGAAGATCAAAGGTTATTTAGCTTAGAGTAAATATAGGAATAGAAGGAAGGGTAAAATGTAAATAACGGAGAAAAAAATAGTATTATCAGAGGAAAAAAGCAAAAATGTGTATAGATCTAATGTAGCTTTCAACATAAAGCGCAAATGATCAAGAGGTTTTATTGCAAGGGCGCGAACGAAAAGAATAAAAAATGCAAATGAAATTCAAGAGTAATAACTATAAACAGAAACAACAATCATGGGGACAATAAATTGAGAAAATTTATAACAAAGTTAAATAGTTGGTGTTCAGTACTTCTCTTCAAAACAAACCATGCGGATGATACACCTTCATGCCGCTAAGAAAGAAAAACCCATCAATCTTGTTTTGCACCTTGGTAATAAGGGTTAAACACACCTCAAGCAAGCCACTGACAACAATGGGAAAAATTCCATGGACATGCAAAATTACTCACATTACTGCCACTACTAATCATGACAAATTTACATACACAATGTTTCTGGGAACCAATAATGAATATTTACCATGGTTCAAGAGAATATCTAATTGGCATCTCCGACAATTTTCAAAAACTTGAGTTCCATAATTACCCGAACGCAAATTTGTTACATGAACAAATTTGCTACACATAATGTCTGTCTAAATTAAATCCACAATTGGCTAAACAATGATTTCAGATTTTTCACAGGAGATAACAAATCAATAGGACAATGCGCAATAAGTTCCCAACAGATTTATTGGTTTTCTCAGCAGCTCACTTTCTCTGGACTATGTATACTCTTATGGAGAGGGCGGTACATCTTCCCTCAATTGCTCTTTCTAATAAAATTTCTCTAAATATCAAAAATAGTATATGGACACAGCACTGTTAAAAATCCCTATCCAAACACTGGAATCAAAAAAGGTGCAGAATAATGTGAAGATAAACAACTAGTCTACTTTTAAAATCCTGAAACAGGGGGCCACTTCGACCTTGTCCTGGACAACTTGATTCTTAGTCCTATCCGAGTCTAATGCAACATGATAAGAATTGATTGAAAGAGAGTAGAATTACAGACAAAAAAAAAATCAGAAATTACAGACAAAAATCCTAAATTACTCGAATCAATCCCAGTCCCATACCAACATACCAAAAATTGCACTGTGAATTGGGGATGAATTTCCTTGTCTTCCTTCCGACAAATATTTCAATTATCAAGCTTAATAACAACAACCAAAAGATGAAAGAAAAAAGAAAGGGTACCTCTTGAACGAATGATATTATCTGTAGTGGTCAAATACATCTCCATCTCCCTAACCTATATGTATCCACCCTAAAATTTAGCTTCACAAAACAAATAAATAGACAAATTTCATAAAAAACAAATCTTTACTAAACACCCACCAAGGTTTCTAAACTTAACAAGTCATTCTTCAGAAGAAGAGCAATCGCATCAATGCTTGCCGCCTGAAAACGCGAAATCAAGAAGTGAAATCAGATACTTGTAAGCTTTTCTTGACTTGTTAGAATTGAATGAAACTTTATTGAATTCTTGAAATTGTATGAAAGAAACATACCTGCTGTGCCGCAGAGCTGGAAGAGCTAACGTAAGACTCAATGTGAATGACATACTGGATTGTCGGAGTGCCACCCATAACAGCAGAGTGCCGAGAAGAGGATTTTTAAGGAACAAAAGGTAATCGGAGGTTTTAAGGTATAGCGAGGGTTTTTGAAGTTTGGAGTAAATAAATTATGAAGAAGCGGCGGGGGAGACTTCAAGCTTATTATTTATACCACTTAATATACACATAATATATCTTGTACATATCATTATTATGAAACATATATCTAATTTTAATGCACAATCTCATAAATTGATATAACTTAGAGCCGTTTGGATTATGTGGATCTATTCAAATTTTTAACGAAGTTGATTGGAAAAATATGAACTTCTCTATAGAGAATTAGAATTTCAATTTGATAGTGTGTTGCCCGGGATTCGAACCCGGAACTAGTCGGATGGAGTAGATAAGTTCCTTGTTAAATAAAATAAATGTTAATCTTAAATTAAATAAACAAGTAAAGATCCCTCCCCAAGCCGTACTTGCACTTTTCATTGCACACAGCTTTCCCTATGTATACATCAGTTCCTTTCTTATAGAAATTAGAAAGACTTAAAAAAGTACCCCTTATTAGTATTACAATCAACATTTCAGAATAGTTAAAATTTTTGATCTCTTCGTCATTTAGAAAATCTAAGAATGAATCATTGATAATTCGCCAGATCATTGATACAAAAAATATCCAAATACCAAATCCGACTTCTATATACTCCCCACAAACTAGATTGGCTTAAAATAAGTAACCTTTAAAAAGTTACTTTAAAGTCATTTTAAAAATAAGTAATTATGTGTTTATTGATGTGTTTGGCAAAAAGTATTGAAAATCACTTTTTTTATCAAAATGTTTGAAATACCCTTAAGGGGCCGTTTGGTTACTGGATAAGGGCAAAGTTAATACATGAATAACTTGGTTATTCATGTATTAATTTTTATACCATGTTTGGTTTGTAAATAGAATAAAAGTTATCCTTGTGTTAGTTTTATACAATGTTTGGTTATATTTTTGTAATTCTACATAACTAATACTCACATAAATATCGAAAAAAGAAAAACCGAACCGAACCAAATTAATTCGGTTTTTCGGTGTCGGTTTTTCGGTTCGGTTTTTCGGTGTCGGTTTTTCGGTTCGGTTTCGGTGTTTTTTTTTCAAAATTTCGGTTTTTTGGTTCGGTATTCGGTGTCAGGGTAAGAAAAATTCGGTGCACCGAAAAACTGAAATTTTATTAACTAAATTTAAAATAATATTTTAATTTTATTAATTATATACTTGGTAACTTGTGTTTGTGAGTTGTGACTCCTATTGTTTTTTATTTGAATGAAGTTAAGGCATTTTTAACTTTGTATTGTTTTAACTTTTAAATTTCAAGTGTTGAATTCTTGGTTTAAATTGTTGGCTGCTATTACAAAGAGTGTTTGTTGAAACAAAAAATCGGAAAGAGAAAAAAAAAACTTCTTTAGTTCTTTGTTGGAAACTTTAACTATTAAATATGTTAATTGATTATTTCGAGTTTTCAACTTTTATCTTTAGTTAAACGTTTTGATAATTTAATTTTCACTTTATTTTTTATTTGCTTGCACCGAAAAATCGTTTTAAAAACACCGAATTAAACCGAACCGAAGTTTAAAAAACCGAACCGAACCGAACCGAAATATTTTGATTTGGTATTTGGTGCACATTTTTTCAAAACCGAACACCGAACCGAAATTTAAGAAAATCGAACCGAAGAACCGAATGCCCACCCCTAGTTGATAGGTTTTTAAATATTGTATAAACGTTATTTATGTATTAATTTTATACGGTGTTTGGTTTGTAGGTTTAAAATGTTGTATAAAAATTATTCCTGCATTAGTTTTATACAATGTTTGGTTGTGTTTTAGTGAATCCACATAATTAATACTTACATAACTTATGAGGAAATCTATGTATAATTTTATGCAGGGTAGAAGGTGGAATAAGTTATGTGGGTATTAGTTATACATGGATTAAATAATATATTTACATATTTACCCTTATTAATTAACTTTTAATTTTTTTTAATTATGTGTGCTTTTAAAAAAGTTACTATTTATTTTTGTCTTGATAGTTGCTTAATTATTTTTAGTTTCTTTGCTTTATTTTTTATTAATTATTTTCTTTGGCGATAAGATAGTGCCGGTTAATTGTAATTAGTTCTTTACTTAGTTTCTTTGCTTTATTTTTTATTAATTATTTTCTTTGGCGATAAGATAGTGCCGGTTAATTGTAATTAGTTCTTTACTTAGTTTCTTTGCAACGCACGGCCAATACATGTATTATAATATTTTTAGTTATTTCTTATTTACTTAATTACTTATCCTATTCAATACAAATTACTTAACTTCTTTTAGTTATTTGTTATTTACTTTAGTGTTTTTAGCTATTGACATTTATTTAAATTTTAATGTGTTATTAAGATAGTTGTTTATTTTAATGGATATAATAAATATTAGCTCGCTAAACATTTTTGGAATTAAGAAATAAAAATTAGTTTACTGTATTGTAATTTGTACATAACTAAATCATGTATAACTAATACATATATAATTAAACCCTGCATAACTAAACCATGCATAATTAATACCTGCATAACTAAACCATGCATAATTAATACCTGCATAACTAAACCCTGCATAACTAATACCTGCATAACTAATACCTGCATAACTAAACCCTGCATAACTAATACCTGCATAACTAAACCCTACATAACTAATACCTGCATAACTCTAACCAGTAACCAAACGGCTCCTTAAAGTTGTTAACATTATAAAAGAATTAAGGGTAAAAAAATAATATACTTGGTCAAAGTAGAATGATTTATAAGTTAAAAAAAATAAGTAGGGGTCACCCCACTTTTAACTTTTAACTTATTTTAAGTTACTTTTGACTTATTTAAAGTTATTCTTATAATTGTTAAACACTCTAATAAGTCAAAAACTAATTTAAAAGTTAGTTTGACCAACTTAAAATCTCATCCAAACGGGCTCTTAATATATACAATCAGTGCATGTAAAATTTTACTTGGGGGTCAGTTTGATTACATGGTTTAGTAGTTTGGCTCGTTAGTTCATTTCATCTCATTTAGTCTATTTTGGATTAGACTTATTTTAGGTATTTATAGCTAAAATAGTTTTAAGACATTTTTATAATATTTGAATAAAATAAAAAAAGAATCTTTGAACATTTATTTTCAAGTTAAATAAAATAATCAAAATAAGTCATTAGTTAGAATTATTAATTTACGACTTATTCTTATAAGTTCTAAGTTTATCATGTATACGCAGTCCATCCATTTCCACCACCATTTCACCCCAACAATTGAATTAAAGATTTTGATTTTAATAGAAATAATTATGATCATAATAATTTCAGTAATATAGACATAAAATATCAACATCTAAGTTTATATTAAGCATATGATGATTCCCAATAAAATTTTAAAAAATATTTATACGAAAATTAATTTTTCCAATGAATATGATATTGGCGCCACGCATATAATATAATATTTTTTAAAAATTAAAAAATTATTGGGTATAACAGGGAAAATGAATTATAATAAACAATAGAAATCACCATTATTGCACTGCCATGGATTTTTTTTTCTTGCCCATACCATTTCTTCTTTTGTTTATAAGTACTCCCTCACGGGATAAAATTCGACACTTGGTTGGTAAGATGACGTACATAAAATTAGCTATCTCATATTTTCATAATTTCGAGATAAAAATAAGATAGAATAATTTTAAATGGATTAATACCTATAATCAAAAGTAAATAGTTTTTTCATAAATAGTTATAATTTAGAGCATAATTTGTGAATCATAGCTACAATGTCATATTTATAAAATGTAGCTATAATTACTTTTTATAAAGACAGATTTCGATTATATCAACGAAAAAATTATATTTGTCAATAGAAAAACATACGAAAAAAGCTATTTGAATGCATACATATATATTATGTATGTACTATAAAATTCAAAATATAACTATATATTTTTAATTTTTTAAAATTATAATTGCATATTATCTCTAATATAATCTAAATATTTGCCATATCCCATAATTCTTTTACAAAAGATATTTGAGATTTGTATTCAATGAATATGGACGTATTTCGTGGCAAAATAAACAATGAAATGTCGACAAAAAGATTAGCACAGCAGTGACGCTGCAACTGTTCCATATATAACTCAACAATTGTTCAATAATGGCGAAAAACAGACAACAGAAAAGATGCCGGAAAATTTGTTGACCCAAGTCGGAATACCTCAACAGAAGCTTTACAATGGAGTTCCTTTCCCTGCTGTGTTAACTCCCAACTCTAATCAACCTAAATCCCAACTTCCTCAGATAATCAAAGAACAAAAAACATGGATTGGGTCTCTTCTCCATCAATCTGGGGCTATTCTTTTCAGGGGATTTCCTGTGAACTCAGCATCAGACTTTAACGACGTCGTTGAAGCTTTCGACTATGAAGAATTGCCGTACGTCGGCGGTGCAGCTCCTCGTACAAGTGTTGTTGGTCGTGTCTTCACTGCTAACGAATCGCCACCTGATAAAAAAATTCCATTTCATCATGAAATGGCTCAGGTATATGATTTATTAAATTGTAAGAGAAACTAGTTTGAATCTCGAAATTCAAACAGTGCCACATAAATTGAGACAGAGGGAGTGAAAATTACTAATGTATAAGTAATTAGAAAATCTGCAGAGCAGAATGGATAAAAAAGATCGTACCTTTGATTGAATTTGAGGTGTAATTGATTGAATTATTGATGATTATAAGATCAAGAATCGGTAAAAATAAGTATTAGTAGTAGAAATCCCTTATCAATCATCTGTCTATACAAAAGTTTAAGTTATATAGACAATTGAGGAGTATCGCTACATGAACTTTCACTTTGTTGGTGCGGATTTGGTTCCCCTAGTTATATAGATGTTTGGTGTAAAATTTCTTAATCTGGAGGTGTATATAACTTAAACTCTATGTACAAAGAAAAATACTACCCTTTTCTTTTCTTCAGTTAATGGATGTTAATTTTAGCATTTTTATTTTGCATGGAGTAGGTTCCCGAGTATCCATCAAAATTGTTTTTCTTTTGTGATGTGGAACCTGGAAGTGGGGGAGAAACTCCAATAGTCCTAAGTCATGTTGTATATGAGAAGATGAAGAATAAGTATCCTGAGTTTGTTGAGCGATTGGAAGAGCATGGCTTAATCTATATAAGGGTATTAGGAGAAGATGATGATCCTTCTTCCCCAATTGGTCGAGGCTGGAAGTCTACATTTTTTACCAAAGATAAGAGTGTTGCTGAAGAAAGGTTTGTACTTTGCTCCTTTGTTTTCTTTTTAACTTGTTGAGAAGTTGTTGGAAAATACATCATTTTTTCAATACCTAGATGAGTTTCTTACTTTCTTAGACTTCGATTTTACTATTACCTATTGTTTCCTTTCCTTCATTTTCATATTGATTTTTGTTGCCACTAGCTTTTTCATACTTGTTTGATATGCTTTACTTGAGCCAAGGGTCTATCGGAAACAATCTCTCTACCCTTATAAGTTGTAGGGTAAGGCTGTGTAATCTCCACTCAGACTCCACTTGTGGGGTTTCACTGGATATGTTGTTGCTATTGTAGTAGCAGCTAGATGAGTTAACTTATACCTTTCTTGCACTATCTATATTTTTTATTGACTTGAAATTTTGCAGTAATGATGCAATAGTTTAACTCTTAGAAATTGGGGGAGCAGGGATAGATATATTTATATCTCATATAAGCGGTGAGGAAGGGTTTTTTTAAACCCCTTCTTTGTCCTTCCCTAACTGCTCAGTAATGAGTTGTGTTAACAGTAGATAGTGGTAAGGATGGCGTGGGGAATATTCAATGCATCAAATAGGGGAATGAATGAAGTAGGAATTGATGACAAAAACATAGTTGTTGTACAATTTCTTTTTTATTTTTGCTGCTGAAACAGACATCGACTTTGAGTTGTTTATATGGAGCTGGTGCTTGATATATTTCTATCACCTCACACTCACAGATTTCATGACCTTACGTTTGTTCAAATGGTGCAATACCTAGAGCAGTCATATTGCACCTTGCATATGAGCTTATATGATTCTAGTACTTTGGAAAAGAGGAAGCTTCAAGTTTCTCTAGGCGTTGCACCATTTGAACAACCTTTCTACCCCACAAAGGTAGGGGGATAAGGTCACCCCATTTTGTGAGATTACAATGGGTATGTAGTTGTAAGGTCATGAGATATAAGACTGATGTTGCAGTGATTGCTTACTGTAGACAAGGCAGACAGGGTAATATTTCCGTGACAGACAAGACTGTTGCCTACTAGCTTATTTGCTTGCAAGTAGCTGGACTATAAGAGGCTGATCTGTTCATGAGTTTTCTCTGGGACAAGAAAACTTGAAAATGATCCTGCATTATACTTTTTCCCCTACAAAAATTCACTTTAACAGTTGTCATTTTGTTTTTTTAAGTTGTCTTGATCTCTCCCCACCCTTTACGTAGAGGCGACAGTATAATTGCCCCAGCTGTTTGTAAAACATTTTCTTCACTAGGATGAAGGTTAATGGGTTGCTAATGTTGTATGAAACCAAATGCCTGATAATTGCACAATGTAATTGACTCGCATTACATTTAACAGGGCTGCCAAGTTAGGGATGAAGCTGGAATGGATAGAGGATGGAGTTAAAACCGTAATGGGACCTATACCAGGCATCAAATTCAACCAAGAAAGGCAGCAGAAAATATGGTTCAATAGCATGGTAGCTGCTTATACTGGATGGAAAGATGCTAGAAACGATCCTGTGAAAGCAGTCACTTTCGGAGATGGTCAGCCTTTGCCTGCTGAAGTTGTACATGATTGTTTAAGCATCCTTGAGGATGAAAGTGTCGCGATTCCATGGAAGAAAGGCGATGTCTTGCTGATTGATAATTTGGCTGTACTTCACTCCAGGAAATCTTTCAACCCACCGCGACGTGTGTTAGCTTCACTCTGCAAGTAAAAGCAATCATAAAGAATATAGGGATGAATTTTCTTGTTTGAAGTTTTTAGTAGTCTGTCTTCTATTTGGTCCTCTCTATGGCAGACTTGAAGAACTTAAGTGTTCTCTCTCTTTGATATTATCATCTTATGGTAATCATGATGGTAGTTTTTATAGTTTTGTTATCTTGTATGCATGGAGAACCCCCCACCAACTAATCACTACAAGTCTACAAAATACATCCCAAGGCCCTACTGCCAAAGATTTAGGGTGTGTTTGGTATGGAAGAGAACAATTTCCAAAAAATGTTTTCCGAGCTTTCCATGTTTGGTTGGTCACAATGTTTAAAAAATAAATTCCCATAGTATAACAATTTTCTTAAAGACCAGGAAATAATAAGGAAAACAAGTTTTATGAGCCAATCCAATAATTTTTACATTAGTCCTTACAATGATATATCATACAAGAACACACCATTGTAAAACGTACAATCTGCAGGCAATAGAATGGAAGGAACTTCAACATTCTGGGCAATAAATGAAAACGTTTACAATATATTAAATGCAAAACTGCAGCTTAAGCTCTCATTAAGTATCCCAAAAAAGAAAAAAAAGAGGAAAAAATCCGCTATATGAGAGATTACTCGGTGAATAAAAAAGATAACATTATAAAGAATGATAGGAAAAAAAGTGACTGGACTGGTAAAATGGAGAAGATTGGCTTCAAAAATACAAGATTACTATGTACATTATATATGAGGATGCAAGGCAACACCTAGCATATGGACCTATCTTCCCTGCACAATGCCACTGAACACTTGACTGTTCCCAGCAAGAGTTGCTTCCCACTCCACAGAGGATAACATTATCTGTGAAAGTGTAATCACCACTTGCTTCATGTCTGGTCTCAATATTGGATCATCATCCGCACATTGCTTAGCCAGCATAGACAACTACCAAAGTAAACATGTCAATGATGGTGGACACAATGAAATAAATCGTGAAGCTTCATTAGTAAATCAACCACCTTTGTCACTCAGCTGATAATAACTAAGAGCTTCCAATCTTAAAACTATCTGTTTCATCTATTATCTTAACTAAACCAGCTGAGGAAGTTAGTTTCCCTACCAATTCTATGTCCATTATTATCCCGGATTAGGCGCAACTTGAACTGATTCAAAGTTAAACAAATTGTTAAGCTGTAAACTTACCTTGAAAACACAGTCTGAAGGGTACAAATCCATCAAACTGGGATCCAGCTGGTCCTTCAAGCTTGTCATACTAGTGGAGTCTGGTGAGTTCCTCAGAGCTGACAGCATCTGCAATAATGTAGCATTAATCGCTGCCATATGGTGTGCATATAAGAGTGTAAATATATATGTTATGCATACATATTAACTATACCTATACATAGAGACAGTACAACAGTGTAGCTATGTACATAACAATAGGCAATGGAATTTCTGATTTTTTTTCTGAAGTAAAAGCATTTAGGAAGTTGATGAACTAATCCTAAACCTGAGAATAGTAAGCTTTCCACTTTGATAAAGATGCCAGATAGGCAATGGAATCTAGTCATATGTTGACCGTGTCTGATGAATGCGAAAAACATTTTTTCAGAGCCTTCATGAATTTCATCTTACTCAATGTGTATGATAAAGTCGACGTTTTCATCTTTTCAATCACATAACAGAAAAGAAGTGGCAACACGGGGAGGTAGAATCCACAAGGAAGCATGCCTTTCATTTTGAACAGTTTGTGAGCAATAAGACTTACAATGGATACTAAGGAGCGTCTTTCAGCAGTTTTCATCACATTGCCTTCAGTTCGGGTGACGGCCTCTTTCCCTGTCAGCATCTCAAAAAGAACAACACCAAATGCATACACATCAGTCTTTTTAGTTGCCAGGCCATCCCTCAGGTACCTGCAACAGCAAGAGAAACAAACAAAATCAGAGAGAAGTTTCAGTTTGTGTTATAGCTTATTGTTGGTTATGTTGCTTACTCTGGAGCTACATAGCCATAGGTTCCAACAACTCGTGTTGCAGAGGCTTCTGCATCATTAGTTATCCCCATAAGTTTTGACAAACCAAAATCTGAAATCTGTTCCAAACAAAGGCAATGAGAATTTGGGTTTGAAAAATGACAGCCACAAAGGAGAAAAATCGGGCACCAAAATAGCTACAACCTTTGCTCTAAAAGAATCATCAAGCAGGATGTTACTTGTCTTTATATCTCGATGCACATAATGCGGCTTGGTGTGCTCGTGAATGTATTCCAGGCCTCTAGCAGCATCAAGTGCAATTTGGACCCTCATGATCCAAGAGAGTGGTGTGTGGCCTACCCAAAATAAGAGGTCAGATCATCTAGCTTTTTCACCAAAATGCAGCAGTGACAGGTCATTTCCATATCAACAGCTGGAAAAAATGTATATATACACTACACAAAATTCTGAGCTTAACGATTATCTTCAAGATGTGTTACCTTTGTTCTGAGGATCATTCAAGTGGCTTTTAAGAGAACCCTTCTGGGCATATTCATAAACAAGGAATAATTCGTCATTACTGACTGCATAGCCGATCAATTCTACCTTGACAAAATAATACCAAGACAGGAGTCAAAACTTTGAATTGATGTAGCACTATCATCAAGCTCCAAAAATAAAACTGAGGATACTGCAGTGAAATTCAGTATTCATTACCAAATTCAAATGATGAACTTTACATAGAACTTTCATCTCAGCAGTAAACTCTTTTGTTTTAGTGGCAGTCATTCTTTTGATTGCAACTTCCTGAAAGGTTAACATTCCAAAGTGATAAGCAAGCTAATATGCCATGTTGACAGGTCTATCAATATAGGTAAAGTAGAGAGAAGTAACCTGGTTGCGGAGAATGGCGTAATAGACAGAACCATAGGTTCCATGACCAAGAAGATTGGAGTCAGAGAATCCATCGGTAGAAGATAGAATGTCTTCATAGACAAAAACAAGAGGTTTTTCCATGTCAAAGACATCAGTCCCTATAACTGCAAGGCAGCCCAAAATAGTCAGTTTTTTGTTTTTGTTTTTTTTAAAAAAGAATAGTCAATTTTTATATTGAAAAGTCCTGCATAATAGTGAAACCATCTTTTCCCCCATTATGAGCACAGGAGAAAAAGTTCTATGAACATTTTCAAACAACTCCTTTTACAAGTAAAGGACTAAGGCCAGCCTAGAATCAATTTCAACTTATCCTGGCTAATTATGTTGCTCGGACTCTTCAAAATATGTTGATGGTACATGTCAGATCCTTCAAAAGTAGTGCGTTTTAGGAAGATTCGACACGGGTGCGGCAACATCGGACGGCTATAACATCATCCTGTTTACTGTTTAGACATCCATTCTCGAATAACTCAAGATCAAGGGAACAACTTGAATTTTAGTGGGATATTCCTGATGTGTAACCTTCGCATAACAGTTTGCTTATGACATGATTCTTTCAAGGTGGGAAAAGCAGTATTATTTAATTTTTGAGAGCTTATTTGACATGTTGGCTTATTTGCTTCTATTTGACTATTGATAACTTGATCAATAGCATGCCTATCATTTTCAGAAGTATTATAGAATAACTTTGTTTTAGTTTTATGTTTCCATCTGAAAGTCCATTCGAGGATATTTTTACATAATGATTAGAGAACCAAACTCCTTTTGCTTTTCCCAACTTCCCATCCCCTCTCTAGCAGGAGTTCTATAAGTCTATAACAGGAGTGGCTTATGATTTGCCCTGATGGATTTTAGATCAACCGCACATTTTAATACATATGAGCAAATACTTGATCTCATGCATAATAGTTTGGAGGAAATCAACAGGAAGGACCTTCAGTAATATCAATAAAAAGCATGCATGTCTACGTTCTGACCTTTTGGAATATTAATCTGTTGGTCAGTAGATTCTCCATTCGGTTCTTGCCGGTCCCCTGAGTTACCGCAAATGTACCTTCCTGATGCACAACAGAAACTTGTATTTCGAAGTATCTGGAACTTATGAGAAATCTTTTCATTTGAACCTGCTGTGTGACTTCTCTCAGTTCTGGAAAAACAACTTGACGACCTCCAGGTAACAAAAGCAAGAATGAAAACAATCAGGAGAAGACCAGCACCCAAACCCCCAATTATCCACCAGTAAATAGCATGACTCTTATGATGCTCCTCAACTCCTGCAGACATAGTCGAAAATTGGAGGTTTTTTACTCTTCAACAGAAAGGTAGCCACTTAAAACACATTTACTAAGGAAAAAAATTTCCTTTAAGAAATGGAGTCCTGAAATACTTCTGAGGATTATCTTTTTTTAATTAAGAAAACAACCAGAGGATGAAAAAACTTTAGCAAACCAACATTGGGAGGACAACAACAACAACATATCCAGCATAATCCCACAAGTAGGGTCTGGGGAGGATAGAGTGCATACACCCTTACCCTACCTTGTGAAGGTAGAGAGGTTGTTCCAATAGACCATTGGCTAAAGTAAAGCATATCAAATCAGGTATGAAAATAATGGGGAAAGCAGCAGTAGCAACAACAAACCAACATTAAATGAATTACAAGGTTACTGCATAGATGAATTGAGGATATGGCTGTCAAGGATATATGAATTTATTGTGGATTTGTTATATAAACTCCTCAGTGTCATGAAAGATTATAAACCTATCAATTAAGAGGAAATCTGAGAAACAGTTGAGGTAACACCATCAATTAAGGGGAAACCTTATCCTCCTTACATTGTTCATTTTCTTCTGCCAAATTTTCCCATAAAAGAAATATTATAGCTTGGCACTGTCCATATAATATGCATAAAACTGACTGACAAATAGATTTTTAACACAGCCAAAAGTTGGTGATAGAATAAAGCTAAATTCAGTTGACTGCTAAGATGAAACCATATATTCAGATAGAGGTCTGTATTTTTCATTGCAATAATAGAGAATAACTTGCAGAATGATAATCAAACTCTTGGATCAGCTTGTGAAGGAAGTTCTCTCGTTCCACTGACAGAAAATTTATGCACACACTGCCTCGCAAGGAACTTCTAACGGAAAGGATACAAAAACTTGACTAAAAGTTAAATTTATTGGTCGTCCTTGAGTGATATTAATAAAGAAAAACACATATCAACCAACAGAAAAGTAAGAACGCATGTAAGCTATTAAGAATTGAGAATACCTGAAATATCAGCAACAGAAGGTGATGGAGCAGGAGCTGGAACAGTGTGATTTTCTACAGGATATGGCTCGCCAGGAGCTGGACAGACACAAAGACATTAAAGTAAAGTACTTTTAACAAAAAGAGGCTTATTAGAAAAGCTATTCACTATGAGTAAATGAAGATAATTATTGAGTTTATTGAGCCTCACAAACTTCATTTTGAGGATTGGCTAATACACTAGTGGTCTATACTTCAGCAATCTCCTTGCAGAGCAGTTTAATTTAGTTGAACACATGAGATCTCTTGTTCAGATAAAACAGCACAATCCATATGCTCATCTTCACATTAGGTCCTCTTTAGCACTTACAGGTTGTGTGATATAATTATTGTGCTATATAGTCGGATGCATCATTGAAACTAATACATTATATGATGTATTCTATATGACATGTTATCCATCAAAGTACAAATTTCCCTTGATAAATTCAATCCAACTCTCTAACTGATCAGAGGCAACTATTTTTTGCCATGCCTCAAGGGTGCCAAGCTAATTCCCATTACATCCACTTTAATCAACTTTTCACTGTTTAGTGCAAAAAGTGTAGAGCTTTTTAGATGTTCTTGAACATTGTTCTCATGTTCACTTTGGATAAAAGCATTAGGTAGTTGATGATCTTCTCCAAACCTGATTATCACATACTCCCTCCGTTTCAATTTGTTTGTCTTACTTTCTTTTTTAGTCCGTTTCAAAAAGAATGACTCTTTCCATTTTTGGCAACTCTTTAATCCACACTTTCCACGGATAAGAGAGGATTGTGTGCCCCTCTAGCACAAAGGTTCATCCCCTCACTCACAGAAACAAAAAAAGAAAGAAAAAACTGACTAATCTTCCTCAGCAACTAAAAGTTCCAACATTCAATCACACTTACTTACTACAACTAACACAATTTGATTAATCAAACAGCTCCTGAATCAAAATGCTGATACACATTTGGAATTGGAAAAAAACACAACCAGAAGTCATAAGAGGGGAAAGGAAACTCATACCTGAATTCAATGGCACATAGTATAAAGATCCTGCTGTGAAATTATCAGGATTGGCAATTCCATTAACATTCTCAATATTATCCATACTAACCCCAAACCTACTGGACAAAGACCCTACAGTATCATCCTCTGTCATCACATAACTCATAAGGTAATTCCACAGCCCACTTGAGCATCCACATATGAGCTTCAGTGAAACCACTGCCCCTTTCTTCCCCTCCCTTGTAAAATTAGTTGGAAAATAAGCCAACCCATCATAGGCATCAACAACCATATTATACACAGATCCATTGTTCTTTCTGACAGTAAATGTAGTGTTTGTCAAGTACTTTCTCATCCCAGAAGCACAAGAACAGTTCTTTCTGATAAAGACATAACCTTTACCATTTCCTTCAACAGTTATGTCATTAGGTAACACATCAAACATGCTTTGAATCACTGGGAGGGTCTGCTCTGGGCTGGGTTTAAAAGCCAAGAAGGAAGCGCACAAGCGACCAGTGTCCGTACAGTTTGATGGAGTAGGGTATGATGAACAAAAAGGGACAATCTTGAAAATTGCTGACAGACAAATTATTGCAAGAAATGTTGATTGTATATGATCCATTGTATTAAAGATTGAATCTTTGATAGATTTAGTGAAATGGGTCATGGAAACTTAAAGAAAAACATGAAAAAGAATTGCAAAGAGTTGAATCTCAAGAGAAAGAAAGGGGAATGGGAATAGCAGGGAACCAAGAACAGAGCATTTTGTGGGGTGCGGGGTTTGGTTGTCCTGTAATGGCTGAAAACAAGGTGTTTTAGTGAAACTTATTACTCTGTGAGACTGCAAAAGAGAGACAAATTACCCCAGAGAAATGGATATCATTTTTACACAGACTAAACTACCGCTATTGAGTTTTAGTGACTAATCAGACACTAAATAAACATAGTCCATGTTACCCCACATTTAAATGACCAAGAATCTTGTTTTAAACATACAATAATTAGTTAGTACTAGTTTGAGTCAACTACATAAATCTTAATTGTTACTTCGTCTTTTTTTTAAATCATAATGTTATATCTCACGTTCAAACCATATACTCCCTCCGTTCCTTTTTATATGTCATCTCTTTCTATAAATAGTTGATTCATAATACTTGTCATTTCATAAAATCAATGCATAAGTTACAATATTCTTCCAATTATACCCTTGATAGAGTAGTAAATTAGTCTTGAAAATATATAATTTGACCAACCTAGAAAAATTAATAAGTAATTAATATTCATTGGAGTACTTCATACAATGATTAATTACTTTCTGCATTCACTATTCTATAAAATCTTATTTTGAAAAAGAAATCTCAACAAACAAATTAAAAATAAAAGATTGAGAAAAAATAAAAAATAATCTTGAAAGTTGAAGTTTTAACAAATTTTTTAAAATCTTAGATCAATTGGTGAAAAAAATTGGCTCCAAAAATAAACTCAAAAATTTAAATAGTCATCCAAATATATTTTAATTTTTTGAAATCTAGCATATTCATTATTTATTGAAAAGTTGACTTAAGAAAACATTAAATAAGAGTAGAAGGATAAAGTTACTTAATTTGTTAATGCAAGTGCAATCTAAAAAAGTGACATATAAAAAGAAACAGAGCAAGTACTTGCTATAATAAATTAGAAATTCAACCACTTTTCTTGAGATAATTAAGAGGTAGAATTGGGAGGGCGACATATGGAAATGAACATTAGAGATTAGAAACAAAAAAAGGACTTGTTTTCGGGAAAAGGAAAGCACAAGTTGCAAGAGCTGCATAGTTTGTACTTGGGGTCCACTTCCTTTAGTACACCCAATAGTTACCTTCCCTTGCCGCCAAAAAATCTCTCTTGAAAAAATATCGCCCATCGTATGACCATCAAAAAAGACTTAGGGTTCGTTTGATACGTGGGATAAAATAGAATATGTTATAATTAAATTTGAGTTAGATTTTCTATTTTATTTAATTAACGATATAAATGTAAATTTAAATTGACATTAAATTTGAGAAATATATTTATATAGAAATTATAATCTCAAAATAATATAGTTCGTTCACTGCTGATTCGAAAGGTCTTGCGAACTGGCTCAACCATCTAACTCGTCGGAGTAAATAAGTCGTTGAGTTGACTTTCAGCTACCCGGTGACCGACAGAGTATAAATTTCACCGTGACGAGTAAAAGAAGTTTTTAAAAATTATAGTAAAAATAATGTGGGTTTCAGATAGAATGAATAACTGCTGGCTGCTGAGTATTTAATTTCAGTGAGGCTGTCAGAATCCAGCTATTGTTTGATTAAAATTATTTATGAGTCATTCCTCAGGAGTTATGATCTATTTAATTATAATAAGTATGGTACTTTTTTTATTCCCTATTAATTGAATTTGTGAGAAAATGTAAACATATTAAAAAAATATTCAAGGACATAATTTCCACTATTGCCCTTTGGGGAATTATAAATATTATTCACTTTGTAAGTAGTATAATTTATCTTCTAGAAAATATAAAGCTTCAATAAATGAAAAGCCAAATATGAAAAAAAATAAAAAATATTCATGTTGAACTTTGAACAATTCAATTATTTTGAATAATAAAAAAGGCCCAAAAATTCAACTAATATAGAATATAGGGAGTACAAGTTAGAATTATTTGGAGCAAAAATAGGTACTTTATTCATCCAAATTTATATAAAAGTGTTTGACTAGATATGAAGTTTAAGATTTATTTATTTATTAAAAAAATATGATCTGAAATAAATCATAGATATTTATATAACTATAAAAAATATATTCTTTTAAAGCGAGAATGGGGAAAAAAATATGTAAAAGAGAAAGGGATCCAAAGTGTTTGTTAAATAGAGCAATAGGCCCACACGTCAAATACAAGTGTAAAATTAGTAAGGCATATTTTATTTTCTTCAACTTCACTTCATTCATTTATAATTACTTTCCCCTTTTGCTCCTTGAACTTTTATGTTCTCTCAACACATAATAATTATGGATGTAATGATTTTATGATGATCAGGAGCAAAGTTATAGTTCTAAACTAAATAACTAAAACGAGTAATTATTAAATTTTGACTCCGCTTCTCTTTAGATTATTTGTTGCGTGATTGCTTGCTTGATGAACTAAATAATGGAGCAGTTGTAAAATTATTATGTTTTAATTTTTCAGTATGAAAGAGGACAAAAAGTGAGTAGCTATGAATGGATATTAGAGCAAACAAACAACGTTACCGCTACGCAAATGGTCACATCAGCTAGCACATGATTAATAATTAAAAGTCAGCTGTTTTAGCATATACTTCCTCCGTAGTTTTATCTTTTTTCATGTTCATTAAAAAAAGTTTACTACTATTTAATAAAGTTAAACTTATTTTTCTTTTAAATGCTGTACGTACATCTTTAATGTTATTAGTAGAAATAATTGTCAATTTTATTTTTAAATTTCTAAGTAATTATTATTTTCTTGATGAATTTTACTAAGTTGAAATGACGAGAATGTATGAATTAAGAGATTAGGACTCCTCCTTCATTTTCGCCTTTAACTACTCTTCATCTAATTAAATATCAACCACTTTGACATAATTGCTTCTTCTTTCTTTTCTTTTAAAAATAAAATAAAATCACATGACAAGAGGTCTAGTCAAGCAAAGGAAAAATGCAGAATTGTAAATCAGTATGATCAAACTATGTCATGTTTTAATTGAATATATTAATTTTCAGGATCCATTTGGCCACGTGAGATAAAATCATAATTTGAATTTATATGAGATGGAGTTGAAGTTTTGTTTGGACATATAATTTGAATTTTAAAATTGTATTGTTTGCTCCTAAACATAAAACTCTCATAAGTTGTGAAAATTATCAAAATTGCCCTATCTTTATATAATCGTACCAAATAAGCATAAGTTTATAAAAAAAAAAAAAGTATAATACACTATCACAAAGCTATTCTAAGAAAATTAAAACATTTATTGATTGAACTTTAGTTCAGTACAAAAGTAAAATTGAACATGAGTTGTAGTGTACTATGATTATTGAATTATTTGTTGGTCAAATATCATTAGTAAGTATATCATAATGTTCATATTCTGTGAATATTTCATCATTCTTTTGATATTTTCGCAAAAACATATGTAAATATAAAATGATTTTAATTTTTTTTGCAAAAATATAAACTCACGAGTCAATCTTTGTATTTGAAAAATGTAAAATCGTGATATGAAATTTCAAAATCAAGTTTTTTTGGAGAATTTGAAATAATTTTAAATCACGAGATAAATTTGCATGTCCAAACAACTACTTGATAAATTGTTTCAATTACACCCTTTCAATTTTTATCTCAATATGTTGTGGTACTCTGTTGGACTAGAACATTACAATCCATGCTAAATGGAGAAAATTGGAAAGCTAAAGACATAAGAAGATAATAAATGTTGAGAAAAAGATTGACCAGAAACTAGAAAGAGATATGGTCCATGCTCCATAAATAGTAAACTTTTACCACATAAAGTATTACAAATTAAAAAAGAATAGACAGGTAGACAGGGTAATTAAGCAAGAATTCCATCTCATTTTTCTATTATTAATTAATTATACAAATTGTCAAGTACTTAAATAAACAAAAACATTTATAGTAGAAAAAGGCTATAATTGTGGGCCATAAAGCCCATGTCTGGTGCATGTGAGTATTTGCTGGAAGCCCATTTCCATACATGTGGGGTACAGACAAATAAATAAAATACATTTATTATTATGTACTATGATTAAATTATTACTTCTATTAATTAATTAATGAATTCTGCTTTATTAGCTTTATTTATGTGCTAATACAATTAAGGTATAGAAGGAATGAATAAAGTTTGTTTAATAAAGGAGTTCAACTTTATGAGATCAACTTTAATTTAAAGTAATCACAACTCCAATCAAATTACTCAGACAGTGCAGTTTGTCTTACAAATAAAATTATGCCTTAAAGTCACATTTGTTCCCAGATTTAAATTGTTGTCTCCTTGTGCACTATGCCCCCACGTTGCTCTTCATTTAAACACACAATTTATTTTATATAAAAAAAAATAATTATATGTAAACTAAATCGAGTTGAATTAGGATTTATGACACTATGTGTGTTAATGAGCTGAATGGGAACATATTATGAAAAAAGTATGATGGTCGATTTATTGAGTACAATGTAGTACGAACAGATGAATATACTGAATTTAACCCGAAAGAAACCTCCCGATCTACGATAAAAGTATCTTTATATATTAAAAGTTTAGCTTCCTTGAAGATTTCGTTGGATGAAAAACTTGCAATATGATGATATTCAGAATTTCATGTTTAGTTTCCGTAATATTTGTGTGATGACTGATGAGCTTCTTCTGCCTTGTCATTTTTGGTATTATTAATTGGAGTATTTTACTATCTTAGGCCCAAAAAAAAATGTAGAGCCCAATGGATGGCTATCTCAATAGGCTCTCTGTATTATACTACTCTTAATTTTGTTGACCCAACTTTACTTTTGGCATGAGATTTACCTATTAGGGTAAGTTACATAAATCACATGGTGTAAAGATGAAATTACTATCTATCCCTACATTTTTTCTAATTACAATAATCCCTTAAAATTAACCTAATCCGGATACATTATTAAAATAAAAATTAACTCAATCCGGATACATTAATACGGATACATTATTAAAATAAAAATTAACCAATCCGGATACATTAATGAAAGCGCGGATACATTATTAAAATAAGGAATTTTAGTTATTTTTAAAAGATATAGGAACAAATGGAAAATAATATACTTAGTACTTTAGTAATTTTTCCATTAAATTATGAGTTAAGTTTGGGATTTTTATGGTCTAATCACTTGCCCAAGCTTATAACCAAAATTAGCCTATATTTTAGATCTTATCCTACTTAGTCTATTTTATAATAATTTTTTAATTTGTGATTATGATTTGTATTTTTCATGCTTAGAAACTGAAAGAGAGTAATATTCATGTTTATCATCACAAATTTAAACATCGTTTAGTGAGTTAAAATATAAAAAAAAATTAAAACTCCATTGTTGGGTTTTTATAAAACCTGAAAACTCAAAATAGGTTTCTGGGATTTGTTGATTTTTTTTTTCAAATTGATAATTGAGGTTCGTTAGAATTATTATTTTGAAGTTGTGGTTTAAATTTGAAACACATAAAAAAAAGATTGAGATATTTGTTGAAGTTTGTAGGAGACAAACTTCAATCCATTTTATAAAAAATCTAAATTTGTATAATTTAGTATAACTACGTATTTATGCTGCACCTACATGTACGGGAGAACCAAGATATTCAACAACCAAATAATTCCATGAAATATTCTAACTCCATATGATATTCTTGCTTATCCTAACTCGAATACTAAACGACCCCTTAGATTATTCCAAAGAATTTCCCTTCAAAAGAAAAATAGCATATTGTTTTCTTGGACATTAATTGATCATAATGAAATATTGTTTTATAAAAGTTGGTCAAATTGAATATCAAAATCAAATTAGTTAGGCTGGTAAAAAAGATCCAAACTGAGTATTCCATGAACTTAGACTTACAACTATTTACGCCCACATTCAACTTTTAAATTGGGCCACAATATGGGCTTTTTGGGGGAATCAATATTGGGCTTGGGTAGTCCGTTTTTATAAGTTACAATGACCTGGGCATGATGTCCAGTTGACGCTCAACCACCGTCGCCGGCCGCCGCATGTGTTGAATAATAACAATAATAATAATTGTTACAATTATTATTTTGTGTTATGATAAATTGTGTAAACTTTTTTCATGTGCAAAAATGAAGTAACTTTGCATTTAATTTTCCAGGGGGAACATTGTGGGACCTTATTAAAAGAGTCGTGCAAGTTAAAATTGAAACTATACATGCACGTAATTTTATATAATATTTGTAAAGTTTAGTTAGAACTGATATATCATACTATATATTTCATCTATTTTAATTTGACTGTTTTACTAATTTTTTTTTTGTCTAACTTTTTAATTCTAACTTTATCCGTGACATGTTTAAGATAAATTAAAAGATTTAAAAGTCATATTTATTCTCTTAAATTCAGTGTTAAGTCAAAACCAGACAAATGAATAAAAAGGGGAAGAGTATTATGGAAGAGTTTTAAGAGTTCAAAACGTGGCTACCCAATCAACCTACCAACACAAGTAGACATTTTGAAACGTCTAAAATTCTTGTGTCTAATTTTCCCTTTTCACCATAGTCTAGTATTAGAGAATTAAAGCCACATTTAAAGCTTTCTATCAAGTGGGCTTAGTTTGAAACTTTGTGCCATAAAAGAGAAAAAACATTGAAATTTTACACACTTTTGCTGGAAGAAGCAGCAATATGGTCTTTTATGACTTTAGAAGAGAAGTTTACATAAACAAATAATCAAACCATCATAATTGGGTGGGATTGTGGGAAGCTAACTTGAAAGTATAAAGTGCAAGTTGTGAGAATATGGGTGGTTGGGGGTCTCTACTATAGTTTTGCACGCCTTAACAGAGACCGAAGTAACTGGTAAGGACTTACTCGTACTCGATGTTTATATTAAGCCAATATATATATAATGTGTTTTTTCATAAATTTTCAACACTAAACTATGATTATCTAACATATATTTTCACATGATTTTATGTAAACATTTGATGGGGACGATATAGCCTTTGAACAATTGGTTCAACTGGACTCAAATGATGTCAACACAAACACATGCTTCATGAATAACCACTCAAGTTTTAACAATTATTAGTGTATTCGTGTTAAGAAAGTCGTATTTAAATTCGACTATACACGCAAAAAAGACTGGGAATTTTCTCTTGAAGTGTGTATGGGTTAATTTGGTGGGTGGGTGGGTGTGGGGAGCCTCTGAAGTTGATAGAAACCCAATTTAGCTGTTCATCTCAAATAAATCAAGATATGCAATCACACGTGTCCGTAAATGTTCGAAAGAATTCAGCAACTTTTTATATTTATATTAAATATATAAAAAAAAATATACTTAATTATAGTTTAATAACTAAAATGAGAAACACATTCAATAATAAATTAAGAATTTATAAACTTTGAATTCTAGCCAATCATATCTTATCCATTAATAATCCCTTCATGTATCACATCTTTTTCTTAGAGATGTTTTAATTCTCCATTTTAATTTAATGTTTTCTTTGCCATAAAGAGTAATAGGAAATTTCAATGAAAACTACAACTGCTATTCTATTCTATACCTATCAGTCAACATATTCTGTTCTATCTATATATCATTATAATTGAATAATGATGAGGTAATTAAGAGTGTGCCTTGTTGATTAAAGGATATATCTTGTCTTGGTGGGTAGTTGGTATAAGTTCAAATGAAATTTAGACAAAACTGATTTTATTTTATTTTTTTTGGTTTTCCTCTGGTAAGCTCATGCGGGATAAATGCTTTCTATTGAGAATTTTTTAATAGACAAGGCTCAAAATCAAAATATCTAAGAATTATCTCATTCACTGCACCATATCTTTTGACGGAAAGAAAACTGAATTAAGGACGGAAGAAGAATCAATTGTGGTCCTGCCATTCTTGTTATTCATACTCTTATTAACAACTCTTACCATATTTATTCTCCAATTTAAATGAACTAAACGACAAATCTTCTTCTTTTGAAATCGAATAATTTCATAATGGCTACTCCTCTAGCTAGAATTCGAATTTCCAGACGATATTGTTCTTATAAAAAGTGCTTGATTATAATAGTAATAAATTTATCACACAATCAATACCCTGCAAAAAAAATAGAAATTAAAATTAACTAAGAATTTTGTCACTAATATGTTGCTAAATTGCTCATGTAGCTAATTTTTTAAAAATAATTTGTCTCTAAATAAGATTAACAACGAATTTTACTGTTAGATACAAAACCTGTCCATCATTAGGTTTATCTTTTTAGTTACCATATAATGATAATGTTCGAGTCATCTTGCGTGTATCTCAATTATTCCATAGGTAGCTTAGCAATAAAATATCGAATAACTCACAAAATTATGGTGATGTGGAAAGTGTTACTATAATAGCAAGGGATTTAGGGGGATGAGGTGTTTAAAAAGCTAGATACGGCGTGATGATTTAATTAAGTGTAATCTTGATTTAAATTTGTTAATTAAGGGCCACTAAAGCACAAATCATCATCAGAATGAAAGGAACAGATGCGTCATTAGCTCTGTTAATCATAACCAAGAACACCACTAAATATTATAATAATAATCAGTTGAACAAGATGCAATTTTAATTAGATTTGATTCATTCATCCTTCGGCTAAGATTATCCTTATTATTTCTTTAAGGCCGACGTTGGCATATACAATGAATCTTTTAAAAAAAAAATTAAGAGTGATTAATTAATCGATTAATTCTCACTAACATAACAGATTAAAGGCTTTGTACTAACCCCCAAAATTCCCATGCATGCTTCTAATCATCAAAAACGTCATCAAGCTTCTTTTTCCTAATAATAATAATAATAAACAAATTGCCCCTCCCTTCAAAGATATGATTTGGGATGTTAAATAGACGATTTGAGCTAAATCTGAATGGATTAAAATAAGTTGTGCTTATAATTTGATAGTGTTGTAATTAAACCCCCCTCCCGGCAAAAAAAATAATTGTTTTTTTATTTTCTATAAGGGAATTTGTTTATAACAAATATTAATAATACAATTTTTTTCTTTATCATGGCTATATCTAACGTTTTAAATTAAACAACAAATGACAAGTCCTTTTATAAATATATATTTGGACTATATATCTCCTAAATCAGTCCAATTTTTATACAATGATTTAGTTTTTGTCCCAATTGACAACACTTCATCCATTTCAATTGTTTGTATTATGGCTTTCCTTTTTAGTCTATTTAAAAAAAATTATCAATTTTTAAATTTCAAATTTTCACGTAGTTTATTCATTTAAAACTTTTTTTGGTGATTATAGCTTTTTAAAACTTTATGCTAAGTTAAAATTAAACAATCAAATTGAAACGAAGAATTTAGCACTTTGTAATAAGACTGTATGGCCCTCCTCCGTGGTTTCCGTCCAGATAAACATGAAATAATTACAAAAAAAAAAAAGAATGAATAAAAAGGTGGCTGTCATATAAATAGAGAAATAGTGTGCTATTTTTGAAAGTGTCCATTGAACAAGACTACACTTTCGAGTTCCGACCATTGTTGATAGAAAGGTATATAATAAGGTGGGTCGGGTCAACACAAACGTTACAGCTATACTTGATAATGACCCATAATGCTATTAATGATGTTTTTGTAAGCTAAGGTCTAAGGATATATATCAACAAATAAATTGCTGCATGTCTCATCTAATCTTTTTCCATTTCAATTTAACTAAGTATGAAAAATAAATAGAGATTTTAAATTTTATAATCTTAAAATAAAAATCTGTTTATTCACGAAAATTAGTCGAAACTAGTCTATTTAGTTTTACTTGCAAAAGTGTTTTTTTTTAAATTAAAAAAAGAAGTCTTTCTATGTGTTTAGTCGAACAAAACTTTCTAGTTTTAGTTTTGTAAAACTAGTGTACAAAATTTTGAAGCAGATCATCAAAGGATGCAGTGTATTGGATGAGGTTGTTTCTCCCTTAATTATAGATTTTGAATTCGAACTTTAGATATGAAAAAATTCTAGAAAGCCTTTCTCCTTGAATGAGGGCCTGTATAGCTTGAATTCGGAATAGTCGAAACGCCAAATAATTTTTTTTTTTTTTTGAAGTAGAGCAGTATGCCACTTGGAAAAGAGGAAACGAGTAGGGTTGTGGTGGGAAAACGCTGTAGATTTTTATTTTATATTATAAAAATGGAGAGCAGCATATGACATAAAAACGTGAAAAAAGAAGAAAGGAAAGGGAAGGGACATATCGAATATTATTATTATTATTATTTTACATCTCTTTTCTTTATTAGTATCTTTTAGGGATAGTGATGGAGTGTTTGGAGGCTAATAAGTGAAGTGAAAGAAAAAAGTAATTAGTGTTCATCCGACTCTTAAGGCTTTAGTTGAGTGAACGAATCACTATCATTGATGAAATCAGAATTTTATTAAAAGAATTCAAAGAGGTTATAAGAGGGTAAAGATATTATAATAATTTCAACGTCTATTATATATATGTATAAATTAATTTTATTCTTATTTATATATAATTTAATTTTTCAACAAAGATAATCTCTTACAATATTCTGACTCTCCCTCCGAATGACAATTTTTTATTAACTTATTGATTCAATTAATTTAGACTCACATAATTAGTTGGGAGCTAAAGTGTTAACCCTCCTTATTAAAAGGGATATCATTATCATAAGGGATACTTATATTTTTAGTTCCTTAATTATTGATAAATTTTAATTTTGATCCTGATAATATTTGGATAGGCATATCTGACCTTTAATTAATAAAATATCATATTCTTGGTACCTTTATAAGGAAAGTATATAATATTTAAATTATTTTAGAGCTATATTACCTTTAAATGGAGTAACAATAAAAATATTACGTAACACATCAATACTTTATTAAATTTGTAAAGGTTTATGGTTAAAGGGATTAAAAGTACACATATTAATTAATTAATTAAAAATTAAATATACTTAACTAAAAACTACAATCATCATTTATCAATATTTAAGAGACGAAAAGTGTTTAATTTCTTTTATTAAAATTTGATTTTAATACCTGTAATGTTGAACCATATTTGACTTGATATGATTCAAATGAGTGGAAAATAAGAGCATTAAATCCAAAATAGTGAATAAATTGCTAGTGTGAAATGGACAGATCCACATATGTAAACATCAAGAGTATATGGGACCTACCACAAACTTTTATGAAGAAATGAGGTGAATAAGATTAAGGGCCAAATGTGTTCCCCACACCAATTATATTACTATGAATGAAGTGCTACAAAAGTTATGGGGTCCTCTTTTCATATTCTCCAAATATAATGCATAGTCTCGTTAATTATTTGGAAAACGTGGCCAAAATATTTTTGCTTCTACTAAAGAAACAATAGTCGGCAACTCACCAGCAGCCTCCTTATCTTTTTCTTTTCCTTACCCGATATTCTCGTTACTTATATCGGAATTTGACTATTCTGAATTTACGTCGCATAGTGTTCTATTCAGATGGAAGCACTTTCTATTAAGAATTTTTTCATGTACAGGACTCGAATCCAAGACCTTTGGTTAAGGGAGGATTAACCTCATCCATTGCATAATATCCTTTGGTGGAAACAACCTCCTTATCAAATGTACTCTGTTTTTATCATGTTTCGTTTTTCGAAAATTAAATTACATAAAATTTAATTAGTATTTTAAATTATATATTTTTTTCAAATTGATATAAATAATAAAATAATTTATACTACTTTTTATAGTTTTTAAAATATTAAAATTTTAATTATGAAATGTTGAATTGATCTAATTCAATTTAGTTTTAAAAATTAATTAAATCAACTTTCAAAAAGTGAGACGTAACAACTAATACGAGCAGAAAGAGTATATCTCTCGGTTCTCAACTCATACCAACTTTGTGATGTGAGGATAAGACTATGGAAATATTTAATTTAAATTAACTCAAGTATACTAATTAAAATTAATTAAAACAAGATCTTAGGTTGATTGTGTCATCTTACGACTTAATTATGTTTCTCACTACTAATATGTTTAATTTATAACCTTTGTAAGGAAAGTATTATATAATTGGTCAATTCATCCTTAAGCATATGATATGATTGGCCATCCACTTTAAAGTATAATTAAAGGATATATAAAAAGTTGTTACTTTGGTATGTCGACGTGTAACAATTATATGTCATATCTTTCCATTTTTAATTAATAAATTGTTGTTCCTCATAAAGATGTTTTCCGTTCTAATTAGAAAAAAGACTTTCATTCAAACTTATCAACAATAAGAAAAAAAAAGTGACATATTTATATAATAAAAAAAACAATTTGATTTTAGCAATAAGAACAATCTTCTTTAATTCATGCAGCTGAATTTATGGATAAAAGAAGGCAATGTTTCTATATTTTACCTAAAGTATAATCATACCGAATATGACTCACTTAAAGTAGAAAACAAAATATCAAGCACGAAATAATTATTTGGTTTTATTGTTTTTAGGAAGGTCACAATATGAAAATAATTGTTAATATTAGGCCATTGGCAAGATACATTGTATCATAGTCTTTTTCGACCAAAAAAAAAAAAAGAAGCTAATCATGGTTACTAGTGGATGGGGTGATATATATATTTGGTGAAATTAGAATATAATTAATATCCTAGAAATTTATGAATAATATAAATAAAAAGATTTTGACAATTGATATTAATTAATTTAAAATATAATTGTTATAGTGCGCCGTGTCTAACTTGCAATAAAAATTCCATTTGTGAGGAACAAATTATAACTATGATTATATGTAGGACTAAAAAGGGGCTCGTCAACCTTTTCCAGGGCCCTCTAATGCTTTGCTTGATTTGACCCTAAGATCACGCCTTGCTCCCGTCCCCCCACCCACTTAACCCATCACATTGAATCATTCATACTTGTCGTCTCACAAATCTAATGTTCAAATATACTCACACCGTTTTTATTTATTTGTTTGATTTTAATTTGATATAAAAAATAAATAAGTGATTTTTCAATTTTTTTTTGTTATTTTAAATTAGAATTATGTAAAATATGTATCAAAACATTCTTTGATCTTATGATCTTAAATATGTCTGGTGAAAAATAAAAAAATAAAAAATTACTATTTTTATGAAACAAAATTAAAAAAATAAGTTAAACAAATTCGAAGGAATATTTTTTATTTATAAGAAAATGAAGAGGAAGATACAATAATATGGGGATTAAACCCTCACCAATAAGGTGAGAGTTTAGATAATTAACAAATTGAGGTATTGAAATTTCCTGAAGAAGAGAGCAACATAGAATAGAGCTCTTGGAGATTGTTAATTAGTTTACGGGAAAAAAGTTTCATACTCGTTAACACTATTATATCTTAGGGTGGCAAAATCAAGCCCAACTCGTCCAATCCGACCCAATCCATTTAGGTTTGGATTGGTTATTGACCCGCCCATTAGTAAGTTCAACCCATTAAAAATCGGGTTGATATGTAACCCGAATTGGATTTTGAGAAATCTTGTGAAAATATTATTAAAAAATATTTTTTTTGATTTTATATGTTATACATAGTTATAATAAAGAAAAAAATAATTTTATTAGGTTTTAAAAGCTTATAAATAACAAATAAAGCTATTAAAACTTAGTAAAAATTGGGCGGGCTGGGTTATGACCCGTTACTAACCTGTTACCTAACCCGTTTTGACCCAAACAAATTTGGGCTGGGTTGGGTCTTGACCCGTTTATTCTCTTGTCCCATTTTGATCCGCCCAAATTTAACCCAACCCGCCCAATTGCCACCCCTAATTATATCTTATTACTAGTTATTCTTCTTCTTCTTATAGACATATTTTAAAGAAGAATTAATATATTTAGTTGAATAGAGTTGTGGATACCGTTAACAAGTGTCGTGGATAAATGAGATTACTTCATCTTCAGACCGCGGCTTGTAGAGGAGGAGGGGGGGGGGGGCTAATTTATATAGGGCTGACTTAGGCAATAGAAGCATTAAAAGGTGATGAGCGTGTTTCATGGTCGGAAGCAACAAAAGATAGCGTCGAAATAGTTATGCCACACACTCCTATTTTTTTTGGTTTCCCCTCCGATGTTCGGTAGACCAGTACCATATTAGAGTCTGACAAAATCTGAATTCGCATCAGAAAATCCACATTAGGAGATAAAGCGTTCCCAAACAAAGGCGACTCCGTACCCAAGTCTACACACTCCATCTACAATTATAAAATATACTTACTAAGTTTTATTGTGAATGTGAAGTAGGAGAAAAGTAGAGATGGCGTTGTTCAGTATCCAAATACCACAGACAACAGTTGAGCTGCGCGCGCAGTCGACAGACAGATAGAATCCTCATGCTCTTTTCTTACAAATCCCCAAAAACAACATCCGTGTCCACTTTGCTAACCTTCTTCTCACTAACCCCTCTTTTGTTTCACTTCCACTCTTGTATCCTTCACATGCATGATCAAAATTTTATGACTCAATACATAGTATAGGTGCCCTTTTAAACTTATCAAAATATTTTATTTATACACTCAAATATTAATGGAGCATCTTAATTTCTAATAAAGTGTTGCAATACAGTCTCTTATATTTTATTGACATCTTAAATGATAAGTTCTTTTATGAGTTAATATCTCAGATGGTCACTTAACTATGCACTCTTTTCTCATAAAGTCACTCAATTTTGAATTTTAACTCAAAAGTCACTCAACTATTCACTATTTTCTCAGAAAGTCACTCAACGTTTAATTTTAATTCAAAAGTCACTCAACTATCCACTCTTCTCTGACAAAGTCACTCAACCTACTTAATTGCTATTTTAATTAAATTTATTAATATAAATTTTTTATATAAAAAGTCAAAATTTTTTTAAAAAAATAATACCATTTAAACCATTTAGTGACCCGTCCACTTGACCCGACCCATTAAAAAATACAATATTGACCCATTTTATTTTGCCCTTGTTATCCCAAATTATTCCCTCTCTTTTACAACTCTTTCTCCTCTTCTCCTCTGTAATTTTTTTCTCATTCTCCATTGTCGTTGCCTCTTCTTCCTCTTTTAGCTAGGTTTTAATTTGGGCATCTCAATTTCAAGCTCTATATTATGTAGGTTTTAATTTGCCTTGCCTTTATGTTTCTGTGTAAAATGTTGATACATGTGTCTGACACAATTTCTATGTTCTGCTTCTGGAAACAATTCCTTAACAGCTCCAATCAACCCCTGTAACATTGATTTTAAATTGTTAAATACATAGTGCAAAAAAAATTAGTAAACTGGAAAAATGAAAGAATTTGGATGTCTCCCTTTTGTCTGTCAGACATGAAGGCTCTATAATTCCTACATAATATAGAGCTTGAAATTGAGATGCCCAAATTAAAACCTAGCTAAAAGAGGAAGAAGAGGCAACGACAATGGAGAATGATAAAAAAAATTACAGAGGAGAAGAGGAGAAAGAGTTGTAAAAGAGAGGGAATAATTTGGGAGAACAAGGGCAAAATAAAATGAGTCAATATTGTATTTTTTTAATGGGTCGGGTCAAGTGGGCGGGTCACTAAATGATTTAAATGGTATTTTTTATTTTTTAAAATTTTGACTTTTTATATAAAAAATTTATATTAATAAATTTTAATTAAAATATCAATTAAGTAGGTTGAGTGACTTTGTGAGAGAAGAGTGGATAGTTGAGTGACTTTTGAGTTAAAATTAAAAGTTGAGTGACTTTCTAAAAAAAGAGTAAATAGTTGAGTGACTTTTGAGTTAAAATTCAAAGTTGAGTGATTTTCTGAGAGAAGAGTGCATAGTTGAGTGACCATCTGAGATATTAACTCGTTCTTTTATATATTTAAATTCTTGAAAGTTAAAATTACTTGTTTTTAATATAAACACATGCAAGGAATATAAGTATTTCTACACATGCATTCCAATCCACGCATGGTGCAAGGTTTTATCTCTTTCTTGATCGACACACGAAATCTCATCAGAGCTTAGCTTATCTAGAATGAAACATGGTCAGTTAAATATCTTCATAAAATAAGCTTAAATTTGCTCTTTACTTATATATAATATATATTAAATTTTGAATATATCTTAACGAAATTTTTAACTTTGTCACTAAATGTCAGTGTGTAACTCTTTACACGAGTGCTCAGTCTGATCCACTTATCAAATCTTTTTCTTTTTTAACCTTTATCATGAAATAATATCTTGAGATTATAATTTGTTGCATTTTTTGTGATCCTAATGTGACTATGCTATAAAATTAGTCATGTCAAATTTGGTATACTTACCATTCGACTTTAGGGGGGTGATATGACGAGACACATTAAATGTAGGCTTATGAAGAAAAACACGACCAAAATGTTACCAACAATTGATACAACCCTACAATTCCTCACTTGACCAATATATATAATTGATTAATTAATATATATAGAGACATAAATACATTTCGTTTTCAAATGTTTAGACCAAAGAAGGTAGGCTTGTGGCCATTGAACTAAGAGGCCAGGCTATACCCACACGTGAGGTACCTAAAATTAGTCTAAATCCAAAGGTGTGACGTGGAGCTTTATTATTATCTTGTTTAATTACTACTAATGTCAAATTTAAACTGAAATTAAAATTAATCAAAGAAAGTAAACAAGTATTTGACACACGGACGCTAAAATGCTTGACTTTTAAGGAGACAAAAAAATAAATAACTACCTACTAATTGGACTAACAACAGTTTTGAGAAACAATTTGCTGTTCCATTACACGAAATACGGTAATTTGTCAAAATCAAAAAAGAAAAAGTAGGTTTAATTATTGGTTATTATCATGAAAGTTACATTTATTATATCTCGATTTGTATGAGCTTATTCACATTGCTGATCTCAAACATAAATAAGAGAAGGAGGGTTGCCAAGGAGTCGATCAAAACAAAAATCTATCAGCTGCGTATATCTTATCATTTTAGGCTTTATTTATGAGATTATATTGAATTTATTGTCGTGAGTCTAAAGTTACAGTGACTGGTCCTTGGGAAGGGCTTTAGGTAGCGTATGTACAGTAAAAATAGAATCAAATAAGGAAGTGGACAAAATCATGGGATGTGCATGTTTTTTTTATTAGACTGCCAAAACACGGATCATGCAAATCCTCCTCTGTTTCTGTCTCATCTCCAACTCTTTATCCAATACTACAATACACGAGGAGTTTAATTAATTAATTATTTACAAATTCATGTTTTATAAAAAATAAAATAATATATATAGTGGAATTACAACCTGAAATATTAAACGAATTAAGAAGGATTGTTGCGATAGAATTATTATGATGTGTTTTGTTATAGTATGCTAGACTTTGAGCCTATTGTGATTTTAGGAGCATTTTAACATTATCTAGTTTTTTTATTATTATTATTTTCCATTCGGTGGTCGTACCTATATTAGAGTCGAACTAAATCCAAATTCATGCCAGAAAGTCACATATTAAGGATAAAACATTATCTAACAAAAACGATTTTGCACGCAAGGGACATATATACATTTTTTCACTTCTATTATTTTCATATGATTTAATGAACATGAGTTAAGCGTAAATAGAAATATATTTATAATAAAGATTTACATAGTTCATCGGAGATGGATGGAGAGTGTACATATGTATATATACTCCTATATATATATATACCAATTGATAGTGTAAAAATTCTTTATATTATTTAACATAAATTGATAAAATAATAGCAATAGAATAAACAGGGTTTGGTAATATTAGGCTTAACCTCCCTAAATTAAGGATGAAGTCACTATGTAAACTTAATTTACTTTACTTAAACATTACTAGAGGCCGTTTAAAGACTTACATTTTCATGGTTAGAAGCAACCACTATTCACACTTGTCTTTCAGTGATGAAGCTTGACTTTCTGCATGTTTACAAAATTCTTTTACTCATTAAATACATTACTATTCTATTAAGTAAAAATAACAACTAATTAGCTTGTTTAGGGAAGTGTGTTAATAAGTCTATAATGTTATAGGTTTACTGTAGAGTTGAGTCAGAAAAGTAGAAAAAGGTTAAAAAAGGGTGGGTCAGCACAGCACGCTTTGCTTATTGAACCAAAAAAAACAACAAAAATAAATATGTTAGTGGTTGCGTGCGTTATGCTCCAATTCCGTTTTGCTGTTTTAAGGGACTGAAGAGAATCTCTTCTACCCCTATATACATATACATATCTCTCCTATTTTTCTAGCTTCCTTCTATTTACATCTTCTCCATTAACTTTCATATGCTTTATTAGTGGTCTATTATACAAATATTACAAGTCCTCTTTTGTTTGTATTTTTCTCTGTCTTTGTGGGATTTCTACTTCTTTGGGGTTTTTTATTTGACAAAGTATTAGTTCTTCAAGACAATCTGGATTCAAGGTATAACAAGTTTGTCAATCTTTTCATAATTTTTTTTTCTCAAGTTTTTTCAATGTGAAGTTTCATGTGACCAGGAAGATTTTGTTTTTTTATGCAGCAAGTTTTTAAGGTGGAATAATCAAACAGAGTTGGTTGAGTATTTTGATTCTAGTAAAAAATGGAAGGTTATTCGAGAAAATGGCTTATGCAAAGGGGAGAAGAAATAAACCATGGAAATTCTGAAGAGAAAAAGCTTGAGTTAAGGCTTGGTCCTCCGAATGGAGATTGGTCATCTTGTGAAAAGGATGAGAAACTTTTCCCTTTCAGTTACATATCAAAGGGTAACAACAAAGGTAACCATGCCCAAAATTTTTCTTCATTTCTTCAGCTTCAATCAACGGCACAGAAGCAAAGCCAGATGGTAAAGGAATCATCACAGACAGGTTGCACCAAAACAGCAGATTTACAGAGCACAGAGAAAAAAAAAGCATTTTCACAAACAGCTACTGTGCAGAACAGCGCTCAGAAAAGGTAACTCAGCTTTTTGCTCCTTATTTGCTTTTTTATTTTTTTGACAGAGGATATTCACTGCTGTGGTCCATGCAACTAATGCTTTGTTTCAATCTTTGTCTATTCTCTAGTGTAATGTGATTTTGCAAAGTAACGAAAATTTTGTTTTGTTGTATTAGTCAAGCAAATAGTTCTTTTATCTAATTCCGTGCCTAGCTATTTTTGTGATGTTGTGCAAATTTGTTGAATCAATATAGAGCCGTGTTTCTTTTGTTTGTTACAATATCCTTTTCGTGTACACAACTTTTAATTAACCCGAAATTCAGGAAATTCGTTCCTTATTTTAGCATAGTTTTACAGATTTAAGTTATATACCGTGATTGCGTGAAAGACTATCATAATTTATGGTTTGCACCTAATGGTGTGACCTAGTGATTAATAAAATGAGTTGAACATCATGAGTTTGCAATTTCAAATTCAAGCTGGTTCGGACACCACGATTAGCAAAATAAATAAATAAATTTATGGTTGTAGCAAGTTATCATTCTACGTCTCAAGTATGCAATATCAATTTTAGTATGAAGAGTTGCTTGTTTATTGGTCAATTTAACTAGATGGTGTAAAAAAATCAGGATATCCCGATTAAAACCCCGACTATAACCTTTTATCCCATGCGATTTTAGTTAACACCTTCATCAAAACATGGGATTAATTTAATCTCAAAATTTGAATAGGAATAATCCACCTAATCCCTTGAACCAAAACACAAAGATGACTTGTTTTGCCCTGTCTTAAATTTTGCTTTCGGCGATGATTTAAAGTTGGTGGGGCTATTGTATATTGTTTTCTCAACTAACTTGTGTTGTTGTTTCTTTCAAAAAAAATAAAATAGGACTGCACCAGCACCAGTTGTAGGTTGGCCTCCAATTCGTTCATTTAGGAAGAATCTTGCAAGTAGCAGCTCTGTGAAACCTGCAACTGAGACACAAAATGTGGTCCCAAGTAAGAGTGCCAACAAAAAACCAATGGAAATTTGTCAGAAAGGATTATTTGTTAAGATCAACATGGATGGTATTCCTATTGGAAGGAAAGTAGATCTCAAAGCTTATGACAGCTATGACAAACTCTCTTCTGCTGTTGATCAACTTTTTAGAGGCCTCCTTGCAGGTTGCTTATCTGCTCTTTGCAATTAAAAATGTTTATTTTTTTGAGTACACTCCGTGGATAATAGGCTCGTCCCTTTACCCTTACTTAATTGAATACTAAGTTTTTGTCCGCGATGGGGTTCAAACATGTGACTTGAGACTAACATTTAAAATCTTGATTTTATGGAAGGTTCTTGAACTTAAAAATTCTAATTTTGTTTTGCTGCTGTGTTAATTAGCTCAAAATGATCCATCTGCTGGTGGGAATGAGAAGAAGGAAGACGGGGAGAAAGCGATAAGTGGTTTATTGGACGGAAGTGGGGAATATACTCTTGTATATGAGGATAACGAAGGTGACAGGATGCTTGTTGGGGATGTCCCTTGGCAGTAAGAATCTTAGCTCTCTCTATCTATCTATCTATGGATCTGATACTCTCACTTAAATTATTGTTTTCCCTTTTAATATTCTGACATTATTAGCATATCTTAATGCTCTCTTTATATTTGGATCACATTTAGTTGCACATTTTTCTGTCTGAAATAGTCTAGTCTTTTACTGTAAAAGAACTCTTATTCTTCTAACTAAAGTACATAGGACAAAAAAATGAATCTTTTTATTATGTATTAATGTTAGCCTGAGATAGGATTCATATAAGCAGACAACTTGTTTGTAACTGAGTGGTATTGGTTGTCTGTTAAACAAGCCAAAAAATTTGCATGTATGTGAAGTAAGAGTTGCCATACTGCACCAATAATGGTTAGAACACATTATTTGGATATGTCTGTTTATTCCTGTAGTAGTTTTCATCAGTTCGTTCTAATTGTTTAACGTGTGACATTTTCAGTATGTTTGTGTCTACTGTGAGAAGGCTGCGTGTGTTGAAAAGCTCAGACCTCTCTACACTTACTCGTGAGTTCCAAGTTGTGACTCTATATTTGATTTGTGTATACTACAATTCTTTTGCTCCAAATGAAACTTGGGAACTAAAATTGGTACTTTAATTTTGATTGTTTCAGGTGCAACTAAGCAGCTGACCTAATGATATGAATGAGCTAACGAGATGTAGAGTCAACATATCTGAGAGAAGAGAGTGACTTGTTTTGTATGGAATTTGATGTTTTTAATTGTTGAAGTAGTTGCAGAAGCAAAAAATATTGATGTAAATTATGAATATTGCTGCTAATATTTGTGTTTTTGGAAGGCAAAAGAATTGTTGCTTTCTTATGATTTTTTGTGCTACAGTTTCTAATGGTGTAACAAATTAAAACCTGAACTGTTCTCTTATGAGGATCAGCAGCTGAGTAGAAGCATAGTTTCACAATTTTGCAAAAAACGTCTCAATTAACCCGGGCTGATACTGCAAGTTTCTTCTATTATAACATCAAGTTCAGTATAGTCGATAATAGCAAAATTCTTGGTTTTGTGGGTAAAGTTATGTGCGTATATGTTTACCAGATGAAGTAGCCGAAATATGTATACCAGATGAATTAGTCAAGGTACACACATAACTTGAAGGACTGTTATAAAGAAAAATGATAAAAACTAAAATTAAACTATAAAAATTTTGTATGATTGAAGATCGTCCAGTCAGGTAGTAAAACAACCTTGATACATGAAAATTCTGTGCTTATGGTTGCACTTCTCTCCTAGAGATAAAAGTTAGAAGTATCTGCTGGGGAAAATTATTAATTTCATTCGATGGTACAATAAAGGAGTGAAAATACCGAAAACGCTAGAGAGCAAAATGTAGAGTCTAAAGGTAGTTCCCTCTAGCAAGATATGGATTTGGTCACACTCCCCTAAGCTTGACCTTCAAGGTACATTGAATGAGAGGCAGCAAGAAGAGCAGCACCAATGCCAGAACCATCATTGGAGTGCACAAAAACGATGCTCGTTGCCAATTCCTCTCCGAGTAAGTCCTTCAAAGAGTTCTCTAAACACATCCTATATTCTGTATAGTGCTCATACAACCCGCCATCCATGGCTATAACCGTCCTTTCTGAACCACCCTTCTTAGGCGTATCTCTTCCCATCTTTTTCAAGATGCCCAATACCCCAGCAGCAGCAAGTCTTGCCCCACGTGCTGCAACGATATTGCTCAGCTCAACCACTAATTTCCTCGTCTTCAAGGAGGTATTAGATATCTAAATGGCAGAAGAAAAAATAGTGTGAATTCATGTTTGGTGATGTGTGTATCAAATATCAAGAAGTAAAGATACTACTGTTGATGGAAAAAGAATATCAACAACTTCAATCTCTTTTTCCTGCAGTTATTCTATTTGATGATCATTAAGGCACTTTTGTTGAATAATTTTGCTGTATACGTATATCGATTTATTGTGTGGTGCCATCTTAGGGGCTAAAACCTTGCAATTTACTGCCAGCAAAATTTTCCATTTATTCATCACTATCTGATACAGGGATACTTCTTCAGTTTTTGCTCACAACAAGAGAAAATTATCAAGTTTTTGGGTCTATCGAAAACAGCCTCTCAACCTTCACAAGGTAGGGTAAGGCTGAGTACACTGGGTATGTTGTTGTTCTAACTTTTTCAGTCTTTGTTTCAAAGAGTGACAGAATTGAAGAGGTAATATTGTTCACCATGTATTCTCCTGAAAGTTACTCTACAAGGAAATTGGCATATGTCGTACCCGTAGGCAATGAGGAAACCAAAAAGAGGCCCTTGTTTTATTTTCTACAGTAAAAAGACAAATGAATAGCAACATTTCTTTTCTTGGTGACTGTCGAAAGGCAAGAATATTTACCTCTAAAATATCCTTCAGCTTTTCACCAACCACTTTCAGATCAGAGGATGTGTCATGATGCATAGCAGACATATCAGGTGTCCTGCATAAAGTTTAACATTTTTATCAGAGGAGCTGTTTGAATGTGGATAAATGGACAATAAAATACAAATACCATGTGATGCAAGTGAATTAGAAACTAAAATTCAATTACATTTCTAAATGCAAATACCATCTCATTATTTTGTACTGATTGATCATCCAGAAACAGATGTAAATAAATATGCTTCCTCGAAACTTAAATCTGCCCATGTTCCACTTTTTACTCATTATTATCCAGACATGTTGCAGAGAGAAATTGATATTGACTTGCGAGATTTTCATCTAATTGCAAAGAGAACATCAATATACAAGTTCAACACTTAAGCCAATAGCCCATTAGAGAGGTGAAAAAGGATTTGCCAAGCTTGTTGATTTTATGAGGGACACCGCTCGAATAGAATTTAAAGGAGCTAGACTGATAATGAAAAAAAAATTAGTGGGGTGTAGTGTAGCCTTCGGAAGGAGGTGAAAGCAAGAATATTTTCTCTGATTGCAAGAGCTAAAGAGATCTTCAGAGGGGTTTAGAATTGGGTTCAAAGATGCGTGGTTTCATCCGTTTTACTCTGGTTATTGCAATAGTGTCACGGGTTCATCAGATTGCTTAAAACTATTGGATAAGACTTGAGAAAGGAGTGTACAAACGTTCAGCTCGAGTATGATTGTAAGTTCTTTTGTGGGTTTGAGTTTGGTAATGAGGACGGTTGGATTTTTAGTGAAAGATACGGTAAGGTCGATGGAGAGGCGGTCAATGATAAGCTAAGATACATGAATTCATAAAAATCTGTGCATATAGCCTCTACGGAACTTAGGAAAGCAGAAAAAAATAATGATAAGCTCCTTAACCATGAAGGAAATGAACACTACGACATACGGGGATGTTATAGTTTACCACTAGAATTAATGATCTGTTTTTAAGTTTTTTTTAATAATTGAGGTATACGGGCTAGCTTGCGTACGCCTTGACTAATTCCACATGATACTAGCTACCTCCCACCTGCATTCCACAAAGGTTTGGACAGATGGAAGAAAGCACTTAATGCTTTACCCTCCGCTAGTATTTGAACTTGAAACTTCATGGTTCTCAACCCACTTCATTGACCACTAGGCCACCCTTGGATGTGCTTTTAAGGTGTTTAATAAAGCAATTTGCATTAAAAGGTTACTAATCAGCAATTCTGAAGTTACAAAGAAGTACCTTAACACAAATGGATCCTTGAGCTTTGGTGGGACCTCATCACCAAAAACGCCAGCTTCTTCAGCCACCCTGAGTAGAACTCTGCGTAAAATTTCTCCCAAGTACATGCCAGAAGTCATCTTCTCAAATATCTGTTAGGATGAATGGAAATATTCCTCAGGTGCATCCAAGTAATAGCAACATAAAGCAAGCCTACAACAAGAAGTTATAAAAATAGACAAACAAGCACCTGTTCACCAGGATTCAAACTCTCATTATCCAACGCATGATCATACTCTGTCAAAGGAAGATGGGATGACCTAAAATTACCCCACTCCATATTGATAACCTAGAAAGAAAAGGATACATTTAGTAACTATTAACAGTATCAGAGAGAGAGAGAGAAGCAGATAATAGCGACTGAAAGATCCCAACCATTTCACCAGATTTTGGCACAGGACCATGCCACTTTGGGATTGCCTGTACCCGTTCCACATAAGCTGCATTGGTCCCTGTACCTAAGATAACAGCAACAGCAACATCGTTGTGCGTATATTTACCACCAGCCAACGTTCCAACAGTATCATTTACCTTTCATTAAAACATTAATCAAAATCAATATTTTACAACTAAACAGTACTTAACATGCTTTTCTGCAAGTACTTCTATCAGTATCTTTTTTTTCCGCATACACTCTTAAATGGAATAATATTCTGTGGCACCAGATAAACTCACCAGAGCTGAGACCCGCATATCGACGCCTTTTCTTTTCATAGCTTTGGTGAGTTCTCCAACAACATCTTGGCCAACCTATGTCCAAGCAACTAGCACAAACTTAGATCCATTGGACTTTTACGCAAAGGACATTTCAAGTTCCCATTTTAGTAAAGAAAGGCACAGATGACTAAATAAAACAGTGTCAGTGTGTCTGTTTGTGTTTAAGTAATACAATAAAAAATAACTATAAGCACAAACGATAATTCTATGGAACTGGAAATTTGCAGTCAAGTGAAACATGAAATGAGAAAAACCATATGGTTTTGAACTTTCTGATTCAGATGGACTGATGCAGTTTTACTTCTCATCTAGAGTTAGTGACTAGTTTCTTATACAAAACATAAAAGTTCTTGTATTGAAACCGTCTGTAAAGAGAAGTGCCAAACTTAGGTTGCACCTAACATTCAGCACTTATCCGCACCTTTAATAACACTGCTTCCATATATGCTGATGAAATCTTAAAATTTCTACTATCAAAGTATTCTTTCAGGCCAAACATATTTTAGCGTCTAGGCCAAACACATTTTGAAATATAAATCAGCAGGCTGTTTCAGTACTAGTATAACCAAACCGTTCACTCTATATGTTATCTTCAGAACTAGTAGGAAATAATCGGAAATCAAATTGGAAAGAACACAACCAAGATACAGAGAGTGGATGGCTAGAATTACAAGGAACTACAATAAACAGGAAACACAAAGTGGCAAGGACAATGCATACCGCATCATCAATAGAGAAGCCTTTTGTCCACCGTATAATAGTCCCAGAGTTGATTGAAGTCTGCATTACTGGGAATGAGAAGGTGAAACCTAGTTCTCTCTGTTTACCAGGAGGTTGATGAAATTTTTCCTCTTCCGCAGCAACAAATTTTGCAAGCTCAGCCGCAATATAATCAAAAAGTGCCTGAAATCATGTCAACTTTAGAGTTCAAAAGAAACGAAGTAAAACAATATAGCAGGCTACAACATCTCAACAGGTGAAGCACTTACATCTGAAGTCCCAACCATCAAACTTGGAGGAATTGATGCCTCAGCAAATTCTTGATGAATAATACCACCATCTTTTCCACCCAATTGCACTCGCAATACTCGAAAATTTGTTCCACCAAGATCCAATGCATAAAAGACGCCAGCTTCATTACTAAATTAAAAGGGTATTGATGGAACAAACATTTAGCATATCCTCAGTTCATAATGGGCTTAGAGCAGCCACCATACAGAATACTTCAAATCACTTGAATAAAAATGATTGACAACACGAGTTGGCTGTACATTCTTTTGGCAGTTTAAAAGAGCACCGTAATACTGACATTCTGGATAGAAACAATGGCTGCAAATCACACATCATAACCAATGCAAAGAAATTTACGTCAATCGCATATTGGAATGACAATGCTCAGCACATCTATTTCAACTCAGGATATGTCCAGGGGATGTCGGGGGGATTTGAGGAGTAACTTTATACTGGTGAGCAAAATTCAGTTACTTCTAATAAACTTTCTCTGTGCTGGAATTCAGCTCTCTCAATGTCATTGTACATCAATAAGTAGCTTAATAATAAACAGAAGACATGCAAAGCAGTAGAAAACAAGAAAATACAACTATCATGTAGCTAAAGACTGATTTTTTAATACATTCCCAATTTCTCAACTTCATAGAAATGATATCTAAATACTCCCCAATACTTGTCATATAAAACAGAACCAACATTGAGAAAGACTGTTTCTTTAGTACATTCATACTCTCCTCAGCTTGTCCTGATTGACTAGAGATTATGAATATATGCCTACATCTTAATCTGATATCATCCTAGACAAAAAAAATAGCTTTTATAGTCCCCGTCTTACTACAAGATTCCTATTTTGATCCTTGTAATATTCGACTCAGCACATTTAACCTTCTATTAAGTTTTTTCACACAGCTAGCGTCCCCAACACCCCAGTAGTCAAATCTATAACAGCTGAACCGAAGAGCATCCAAGCTTCAATTTTGAGACTCAACTTACAATTATTATCTCACAAAGTCACTTTCTTTGCAGAAATCAACGAAGAAATAAGACTTTCCGATATAATAACTATCAGTGACCATTTGAGAAATCAAAACAAAGAAAGATTCAGATTTTTTCTTTCTACCAATGAATTGATGACACCCATCACTAACGACAAATTAGCACCGCTAATTTCATCAAATGGGAAAAAGAACAGTTCAGATTTTAATCAATACAAGCAATACGTAAAAAGGAACACTAACCCAGTTGGGAGATTATCAACATAAGTGATAAGCATCTTGAGCTTACTGCCGCCTTCGGAAGCAAGTCCGGCGTGCATCTCAACAGTCATAGCATCAGCAACTTGCTTAAGCTTTGCATCTTGAGTCCTACACTTTTCCTCAAATTCACGAAGAATCGCCATAGCTCGACCCCATTTACTAGATTTCCGCATCCGGTGATTCACTATTAACACCGCCACAGCACACACCGCAGCTGCACCAACCACGGCGGCTACCACCGTCACTTTCTTCATTTTTTTGGCCGGAATTTGAGGTTGGTCCACTGAGAAAACTGAAATGAGTAAAGTAAAGATTTGTGATTTTTAAGGAGAAATAATAAATTACAGAGAGGGTGTCTTTGTTGGTTAAGAAGGAGATCGGATCAAATCAAAGGAGAGTTCAGTAATTCAACGAGAAAAAATGGGGGAATTTAAGGTTAATATTCTGGACTGGATATTTATATTTACTCTCTATTTATTACAAATATAGATTTTCATAATTTTGCTTTGAATAAGAGAAAATGACAAAAATAATGTCTTGCTAGTTGGTAAAAAACTGGAAAAAAAAGTCTTCTATGTTTAATGAATTCCTTTATTCGAGGGAGAAACAATTTTTCCATTTTCGCAAAGTAAAAATAAGAAGAACATATTAATATTACTTTCTCCGTCTCATATTACTTAATTATTATATGTCTCGCTCCATCTGTCTAACAATAGTTGTTCACTATTGACTTGACACACTCCTTAAGAAACAATAAATAATAGGGGGAATTTAATGCTTTGAGAAATATGTTAGATGATAAATAATATTTAATAGCAAGGGTAAAATAGACACAAAATGTAAATTATCTTTTGATTTTTTAAATTGGACAAGTATTGTTGGACATCTATTTTTAGTATAGTGGACGGAGGGAGTAAATATAATTATCTTGTATTAGTTGATCACCTTATTAAATCAAGAAAGCATTAATTAATTTTTTTCTATATTACCCTTCACTTAATTTTTTTTGAAAGTTGTTTATAAAATTTCCAAAAAGTTTTTTAAGGAGTGAATTAGTAAAATCATTTTATTATTTACGATTTATTAAACATCATGCAAAATGAAAAGTGATTAACTAATATGAGACAGAAAGAGTAGTTATGTACATATTTTCATTCCCAATCTTTTTCTTTTTTGGTGCCTATTTTAGGTTTTTTTATGTGTCGTAGATTTGATTTGATTAAGGGAAATTTTATCTATGATTTCTTCGTTTAAATAGTGTTGGCGTGCTTCTCACAATTAATTTCATAAAATACAACTATAAATGTGTTGCTTAAATATGTCAAATATCAAAAGTGCCCAATAACATAAACAACTAAAAATGTTTGATGAGATTATTTTTAACTTAAATATAAGAGATTATTAGAGATTTATATATTTATTTATCACATGCAATGTATAATGTATTTATTAAATTTCGACACGTATCCTAGTAAATAATAATACCCCTAGAATTATTCGAAACCAAAAGAAGAGGGAACAGCTAACCTATTTTCTAAATGGACTTTTTATACTTTCTTAATTATATATTGTGGAAAACAACAAATTTGTACCAATATATCAACAAACAAATTTTATTTATATTTTGTGGGATGTCGATGTAAGAACAACCACACAAAAACGTCCTTTTCACCCACGCTTGGATGCGAGGGGAGTAGGGCAATATAAGAAATATCACATCATGTATCTTTCTTTGTTGCTAACTTTTATATTTTAGATATTTATTTGGTCGAGTTGTGTACATTACTAATATAAAAAACTTATGTAAAATATATCTTTCGGCTATCTAATTTATTAACCTATTTATAAATTAAATGTTGGAATGATATTTTATTGCAATTTTTCCTATTGATATACATGACTTTTTCCATTTTTTCCCTTATATTTTTAACAAAATGATATATTCTACGGATAAATCGAATTTTGATCTTGTGGTAAGAATACATCAATGCCTTATATGAAGGTTTAACTAACATTACAAATTCATATCGTATAAAGATAGAGAAGTGATCACTGATCCATTAATCAAGTTTCGAACCATATACTTACAGTTCTAGAAAAAAATTGTTATATAAAAAAATACTTTTATCTCTTATTTATTACTCTAATTATTAATGTACAATAAAAAAGGCAACGTAGAAATGAATCGAGGTGATGATGTATGACCTATAAAGGAAATATACACCAAATTAGAGACCTTTTCTGAGGCCAGTTGATCAAAGTGGAAATTAGGTGCATAAATTCTAATATTATTAAATTCTCATTTTCTTTGACTTTACTTTTTAGCATTGAAACGAAAGAGCCTCTTAACTATTTTGACCAACACATTACCGAGGTTTGACTTTTAAACCTTTTACTTTGACCAAAACACAACTTGAATGAATACAATCGTTGACCCTTCTTCAATTGCCATTTTTCACGGCATGCGATCATGTACATTCGCATGACATTTGATGTATCTGAGTCGGTTTATATATATTCAAAGATAAAGTTATGAGTTGAAGTTTATGACTTTGAAATCATATTCTTTTTTAAATCTTAATAAAATACAAATATTCAATGAATTTCTCAAGACAAATACTGATTTTGAATTAAAATTACTGAGTTCGATCCAATCGATAACACGTACTCTAGTGGAGCTAGAGTGTTTACCTCGATTGACCACCAATACATTTATGAGTTAACTTTGTCTACCAAAACTAAAACGTATGAGAAAAAGTCACCTAACATTTTTTATTCTGGTATATTTTAACTTGAGATCTCATAGTTCTCATTACGCCCTTGGATTTGTTGGTGACTTCATTTTAGTCGCCTTTCATTCTATCAAATTCAAAGGCGCAACTATTTCAAGATTCAGAAAGCGCGCCAGACACGGGCCAAGGCAAAAGAACTTTAATAAAGCCCAAAAATGAATATTGGGCCCAAACTGCAATCTACACAAAAGCCCAACTCGGTTGCATTTCTTACGCTGACAGCCCACATGCCCCAACGGTCATATTTCTGAAATTTGAGATTAAAAAATCGTTATGCTACCCACTCTAACGGTCATCTTCTTCATTACTTTTCAAAAAAAAGTGAATGAGGGAATAGAAACAAAGAAAACAGCAATTTATCAAATCAGAAGAAATTCAAATTTGATTTCTTGTGTGTCTCCACCATGGATAACGCTACTACTCCATCATTGAGCTCTCCTAACTCTTCTGCAGTTCCAGATCGTTCGCTTTCTGGTATGTTGTTATTTACTTAATCGTCAATATTTACACTAATTAACTTTATCCTCCCCAGAAGACTCCACTTGGGGTTACACTGGGTATGTTGTCGTCTAATTGATGTACTTTTCTCGTCTTTATCAAGCTTGAATTTCTCATATTTGAAAAAAAAATAAAAACTCAACCCCCATGTGTCTACTATGTCATATGTTCACTGTGAAAGGATATGATTATTAAGTAAAATTTGGAAATCTAGGAAATTATAGTAGCTGTATGCCTGTATCCATCACAAATTGTGTTATTTTGTTGATAGTAGTTTCTTTTTTTTGTACTAACAGGGTCAAGAGAATCGAATGAAAATGAGCAGCCACTTAACCAGAAACCCATGACTAAGAATTTCATGTCACCCACCATATCTGCTGCTTCCAAAGCTTCAATTCCAATTAGGAAGAAAATTTTGTCAGAAAGAAACGAACTTTCCACCACTTGTGAAAGCCTTCCTCACAAAGCCTCAAATGTTGGGCCTAAGACCAGTTCCCTAAATTCGACCTCGCATCGTTCAGGAAAATTACCTATTTCTAAATCTGACAATGATCAAGAAAACAACTCTGTTGTTGATTCCTCATATAAGCCATATGACCCTCTTACTAATGACCTCGGACCTAGACCTAAGTATCTCCGCTACCAGCCAAATAGGCGTCGTGGGACCTTTGTTGATCCTCAGAAATCTGATGATAATCAAGGGTCATTACAGCAAATTCTAGATCCCTCAAATCTGCCCGAAAAATGTGATCTGGAGCCGGCGAATGATGAAGATGTGGTGGAGGATAGTGTTGAGGATGATGAAGAAGAAATGGAAGAGGATGTGGACCGGGAATGGAGTGTGAAAGGGCTCTTCAAGATTCTGCTTTTATTGGTTGTTTTCGTTGTCTCAGGCTCAAATTTATCATACATGGACTCTCTGGTGAGTTCAGGTTCTGGCGAGATGATTCGCAAGAACATCTTTGAAGCTGTTTTCCACGAAGTTTATGGGAGTGGAAGTGTATATGTGGATGAGACACAGCATACTCAAAGCGACCTTCTAGAGTTGAGTCAAATAGAAACTAATTATGAACTTAATGCGGTCGAATTTGTTGAAGATGTTGTGGAGTTGTTGGAAGCGGAAGATGCTGAAATGGAAAAAACAACTGAACCACAGGAAGGACTAAGTGCGGATATTGATATTGATCATGACAACACGGAGGTCGAAGTTACTCATAGTGCTGTACATGGTGATGAAGAGGAGCAAAGCATGTCAACAGCTGCTGATGAAGTTACTAGTTCCAATGAAATGGATGAGGAAGAAGTTGACGGTTTTGATGAGCAGCTGCAGAGGGATCAAGCTCTTGAGAAAAATGATCCTGGGCAAGAGAACCTTGAAGTATTGCTTGTTGACATTTCAAGCACTTCTGCAAATGAGCAGAATGCTGCTCATTCAAGCTCCAAATTTGAGCTAGCAGAAGCTGACAACAACGTTGAGCAGGTCGAAAAAATCTCACAGGAACGAACTGGAGAAGTAGAAATATCGGAGACAGTATCAGAAGGAGCTGAAGAAGTTGAAACAGAACTTGAAATCAGCAATCTTGACACTGAAATAGTGTCGGAGAATGCTGAAGTCAAAGAAATTGGACAAAGTAACGCTGTAATTGTCGTTAGAGTTTCAGCAGCCTCAGTACTTTTGATGGCCTCTTTGGCTATCATCTATGTTACAAGGAAACCAAATGCTTCTACTGAAACTCCTCAAGCTGAAACACCCAACAACTCAGCTATTGCTAGTGTTGAAGGAGGACTCTTAGAGAAGAAAACTGAAACTTCTGTAAAGGTTTCATCTTTACAAGAACCACTGAATGATCCCTCCGAAAATCGCAGGAACTCTCACCTTGAGAGGACACCTGCCATTGGATCAATTACACAAGCTTCATCTTTGTGTGAACCAAAGAAAGAAGCATCGAAAGAGATCAGCCACATCAGTGCACCACAAATTGAACTACTAGGTGAAATGATGGTTGGAGAAGTTAGCAGCTCCCTCAGAAGCTGTGTTATGAAAAACAACATGATTGAAGCAGAAGGTAGCAACACTAATTTACCAAAAGGTGTTGTTTTACCTCCTGCTCAGCCATCTGTTGTGGATCATTCCATAACAGATTCTCCATCATATGGAAGCTTCACAGCTGAAAAGATGATCTTGAAGAAAAAGGTATGCTGCAAAATTAAGTTGATTCTTAATGTAGACCTTGCTTGTATTTGGATAAAAGCTACAATCTTTAACACTTTTACTTTTAAAAACAGCTGGAGAAAGATGGAGAAGAGATCAAGAAGGTGGTGTTGACAACCCCAGTTAGGAGATCAAGTCGAATTCGAGATCGTATTGGCATGTCCCCTTGAATGAATTCATCTACTGTAGGAGTTTTTGTTTGTTTTAGTGGAAACAGCATCTCTGTTGTTTCGTATTCTTTGATCTTCTTTCGGATCAAATTCTAGGAGTTATGTATCCAGTGCAAAAGCACTAGAATTTGTAACTTGTAGGAATTGATGATCTTAACTTTCAATGGATCCAGTGCAAAAGCACTAGAATTTGTAACTTGTAGGAATTGATGATCTTAACTTTCAATGGAAAATTCACTTATCTTATATGAATATTTTGTGTGGAGACTAAGAGAGATTAGGGCAATAAAGATCAATGCATCCAAATATCTGCAGAACAATTAAACAAAATTAAAACAAGAGAGAGTGTGTTTTTTTCAGTTTCAATTGAACTTTTCAAGGGCAAATAATATAATCCAAAATTGAATATACACAACTCTTTCTCACTCTCCAGCTAGATCTCTCTTCTGTTGAATAAATACTACTCTCATTATTTTCTTTTTTCTCTCTACTACACACTACAATCCTATGTTTCTTGCACAGGAATTAGAGGGGGCGGCCTGCTCCTGCTGATAAAACTTGCCTTTCCATTACTAAAAGATGCTGAAAATGATGAATTCCTTGAAGCTTTCTTCAATATAGTTGCCTTAGGTAGAGTATATAATTTGTAAGAATCCAATCCAGTACCATAGCTCTTACAAGACTTCATTTTTCTTCTGTATGGTGATTCTTTCTTAGCAAGATCTTCTATACTTGTCACTCTTGACAAAGATGTAAAAGACTGTGATTTGCCTTCATAAAACTTAGATAATCCCCTCCTGCAATTCATAAACATCAAAAAAAAGGTATAAGCTTTTGACCATCAAACTTCTCATTATAACAAGATTAATCTTTTTAAACTTCGTGCCCAGTCATACTTACTTGATTGGTAATTGTGACATGAGGGATGATAAGTCATACAAAGCTCCATCATCAGAAGAGGGTGATGAAGATGCATCATCTGTTGTATCTAGTGAAGATGAACAACAAGATCCATTAGAGTTGTTTGATCCTTCACCAATTGATGATGAAATTGATGATGAAGAAGAATGGCTCATGTTATCACAAATTTCACCATGATCTAATTCATGTCCTTCATCTATCATCCATAATTGATGCTGATCTTGATTAATCTTCTCCATATGATCAAATCTTCTTGATTCTTGAAACTGAATAAACAGATTTTAAGATAATATTATCAATGTGTGAGCTAGCAAAAAGCTTTAGTCTTTATCTTTTATAGTCACCACATACAATACAAAACATAGGATTGTTTGTGATTTCTAGGAAGTCATATATATATTGTTGGCATGTACAAAAAGATAACGTGTGGATATAAATTAAAACATTTACTTTTTAGGAATTTATGACAGCTAAGAACACAGAAACTTGCGTCACACCCCAACTAATTACCGACACTTGTCAAATAACCACATGATCGTTATACACGCGAGCTAAAATTTAAAATTTATGAATACTGAATTTTCTATCCAACACATAAAGCGTTACGATTATTAACTTCACAATAAATATTTTACATATATGTGATGATTCTGTTTATTTTTATTATATAAGTGTAAGATTTAAGAAAAAAGTTACTGAGTTCATCTGAATTTATATTTTGACTCTATACACTTGTCAAAAAGTGAGGTAGGTAACCAGGCAAGAAAATGGAACGTTTATTGTGAAAATAGAGGAATTCTTGATTTAAGATAATAATTTTTAATTGAAAGAATGACAAAAATATAAGTAGGGCTTATCCAGAGATTCGACATTATCTTGTCGTATGGTTTGAAATAAATGTCTTTGACTTTAAAATTGCACTAAGTTAGAAAAAGAGGATAAGCTCTATGACTATGAAACTATTATAATGATATATATTAGCCACCAGTATCTGAGTCACCAGCTAAGTCCACAAATATAAAAATAAAAAATAATAAAAAAGCATATTCTTTTTCTTTCTAGTTGTGCTTTATGATAAGAAGCAAGTTGTAGATAATATCATTGACTAGGAGACATGGGGGGCCAATCTTGCATGCCACTTTTCCTACCCACTTTATCCTTTTGAAATTTTTTGAAACACCCTCAAGATTTAGGAGGAAAAAAAACATCTCAACAAAAATCCATTTGTTTTTCTAACCCATTTCAAAAATAATTATAAATTTAAAAAATAAAATGAAAAGGCTAAAATATCGATAAAATACTACTCTCCCTCCGTTTCTTTTTATATGTCATCTTTACTATAAATAATTGGTTCATAATATTTGTCATTTCATAAAATCAATGCTTAAATTACAATATTCTTCCTTTTACCTTTGTGAGTAATAGCCTTGAAAATATACATTTGACCGACATAAAAAAACTAACTAAATAATTCATGTTAAATTAATTAATTAAAATAAATTAATTTATATTCATTGATTGAAAACTTGGCTTCAAAAATAATAATTAAATAAGGGTAAAATAATAAACTTATTTAGTTTCTTAATGCACGTAAAATCTAAAATGGTGACATATAAATAGGAACGGAGAAAGTACATAAAAGACTAATGTAGATTGTGTTGCAGTGATAAAACTATCTCACCATTAAATTAGAGATTTCGAATTTCAAGCTATGAATATAAAAAATAAATTTATTGAAAACACCATCCACTAATAGATTATGCAGTATACGATCCAAATTTAATCACTACAAGGGCCGGGGGTGTGGTCAAGAATAGTTTATAGAGAGAAAAAACGTGAAAGTAGTCGTACTGTTTAGTCTCCTCATGTGGAACATTACAGTAAATTTGAAAAGGTCAATAGTTTGGGCTTTGTTTAAGAATCCTATGATGTTTCAACTATTTTTCCTTTAACTTTTTTCTTTTTTTGGTTATGACTCTAAAATTTTCTATACCATAGAAAATAAAGAGAAAAGTCTGTATATAAGGTAAAAAGACTTGGGGGTGTTCAAATCAAACTGACAAAAAAAAAAGAACCAGGCTTGATTTGATATTGATTTTAAAAAATTATATAGAATTTTCTGAAGAAAATATATGTCAAGGAAATATTTGTGATTCTTTTATTGGATGTGGTATTTAATAAAACTTTATTTTTATATATTTTAAATAATGCTTAATTTAATATGCATAAAAAAAAATTAATCAAGTGTTGTTGAAATGTGTTTCAGTGTTCTTTCATATTTATATTTTAAGATATATTAATAAGTTTAAATGCGTGCATGTTAGAGTGGAAAACCTAACCCCCAATGTGGAGGTAGAGAATATTATATATTGACAAAATATTATCTAAGTATTACATAAGTGGTACAGAAGAATAAGTAAATTACAATATGTGTACAAATAGGTTAAGTAACTCTAATACCCCCCTTCAAGCGAAACGGTGGTGGACGAAGGCCAAGCATTGCGCGGAAAGATTCAAACTGAGGCCGAGGAAGACTCTTGGTAAAGATGTCAGCCACCTGAAGCGTGGTCGGGACAAACTTAGTGTAGAGTTTACCAGACGACACAAGCTCCCGAATGAAGTGATAGTCCAGATCAATGTGTTTCGCCCTCTTATGAGACACAGGATTTTGTGTGAGAAAGAGTGCACTCCGATTGTCACATAGCAGCGTGGGGCGATCAGGAGGCAAGGCATGGAGCTCGCGAAGCAAGTGAGTGATCCATACAATTTCAGCCGCAGTATTCGCCATGGCTCGATACTCCGATTCACAACTGGAGCGGGAGACAGTCGGTTGTTTCTTAGCACTCCAGGATACTAAGTTTCCACCAAGGAAAATAGAGTAGCCATAAGTAGAACGGCGAGTTTCGAGACATCTGGCCCAATCAGCATCAGAATAACCAAGAATAGAGACATTATGCGGCTTGGTGAACAACAGGCCATAGCAAGTGTGCCTTTGACATACCGAAAAATGCGCTTGACACACTGGAAATGAAAAAAAGTCGGTGTCTGTAAGAACTGACTAACCTGGTTCACTGCATAGGACAGATCCGGACGAGTAATGGTAAGGTACTGCAATGCTCCGTCTAGAGACCGATAATGAGTTGGATCCTGAAAAGGATCACCAGCGGTGATGAAGGACTCATGAGGAGCTAAGGGGGTGTGCACAGGCTTAGAATCAAGCAAAGCAGCACGTTCAAGGATATCACGAGCATGCTTGGATTGGCTGAGAAATAACCCATTATCAGTATAGGTCACTTCAAGACCAAGAAAATAATTGAGAGCTCCAAGATCTTTAATAGCAAACTCCTGGTGTAGACGAGAGATAAACGCAAACATGAGGTCAGTTCGGTTTCCAGTGAGGATTAAATCATCAACATAGACGAGCAGGTACATAATGCAGGAGGAGCGTTTGAAAACAAACAGAGATGTATCTGAGCGACTGCACGTAAAACCATTGTTGAGAAGGAAGGAACTTAATCGCTGAAACCAAGCACGCGGAGCCTGCTTGAGGCCGTATAACGCGTTGTTCAAGCGACACACATGATCAGGAAACCGAGAGTCTGCAAAGCCAGGGGGTTGTTCCATATGAACAACTTCATTCAGATGACTATGCAAGAAGGCATTTTTGACATCAAGCTGATGAAGCTTCCAATTGTTGATAACGGCAAGAGATAAGACAATTCGTACCGTAGAAGCCTTAACCACCGGACTAAAGGTGTGGGAATAATCTAAGCCAGGGATTTGAGTGAAGCCTTGATCCACCAGTCGCGCTTTGAAACGTTCAACAGACCCGTCTGAGTTGTACTTAGTGCGAAAAACCCATTTGGAACCAATAACATTACTGGATTGCGAACGAGGCACCAAAGTCCACGTAGCATTTTGAGTTAGAACGGACATTTCCTCATGCATTGCAGCCATCCACTGTGGGTGCTTAGCAGCCGACTTGAACCCTCTTGGTTCAGAAGAAGCAAATAAAGCGCTAAAGAGGCGATGAGTTTCAAGATGAGCTAAGTTGGCTTGATGTCGAGTGGAAGGTGTAAAAATGCCTGCCTTGGACCGAGTTACCATGGGATGAACTGCTGGAGTGGACACTGATGCAGGGAGCTGAGGTGGAGCCAAAGAATCACCTAAATCGGCAGCCATAGTCGGCAGAGATGGGGCAGCAGGTTGTTGCGAGGGAAGGCCGACCCGAGACGATGTGGAAGGAACAAGGACTGGCGGCACTGCAACGGGTGAAACATCAGACGGAGCAGCATGTAATGGCTGGGATACTGCCGGGTTATCACTGTGAAAACCATCCAAACAAGGAGGACATAGAGAAGGCAAATGCGTTGAGGCTGGTGAAGACGAAGAACTAGTGATCACGGAGGATTCTGCCGGCATGGAAGACGGCTCCAAAAAGGTTGAGAGATGCAAGGAGTTTAAGTCCGTTGATGAAGTAACGCCCGAAAAGGTAAAGAGTGCTCATCAAAACGAGCATGGCGAGTAACATAGATGCGAGACGTTGCCGGATCAAGACACCGATAACCTTTGTATTGAGAGCTATAACCGATGAAGATGCACGGAAGACTTCTTGGAGATAACTTGTGATTTGTATAGTCTCGAAGATATGGAAATACTCGGCAGCCATAGCCCTTGAAGGTACGATAATTGGGCTTCTCAGAAAACAAGAGCTCAAAAGGAGACTTGTTGTTCAAAACCTTCGAAGGTAGACGATTGATGATATAAACAGCGGAGCTGAACACATCTACCCAATAAGAGGTAGGAGCATTTGCATTAAAAAGCATGGCCAAACCAGTCTCCACGATGTGACGGTGTTTTCTCTCAACTCTGCCGTTTTGCTGGGGCGTATACGGACAAGATAACCTGTGAAAAGTGCCATTTTCTTCAAATAGTCGACGAGCAGTGTGATTAACAAACTCTGTGCCTCCGTCACTTTGAAAAACCTTAATTTTTCGAGAAAATTGAGTTTGCACAAACTTCATGAAGACAGACAAAACAGCAGCAAATCCAGACTTGGTTTTGAGAGGATAAAACCAAGTGAAGCAAGAGTAGTCATCAACAATGGCCACATAATACCTATAGTTATCAGTAGATGTAATAGGCGCAGGGCCCCACAAATCACAATGTTTTAAGTCCAAAGGATGCAAAGATCGTTTATTATTTAAATCAAATGACAAACGGTGTCCTTTAGAGAGTTGACAAGAAGAGCAAATGACTGGTTTGGGTAAAATAGAAGTAACAGACAAAGAACCTAACTTATGTAAAAGTAAAACAGTATCAAAGGCAACATGCCCTAAACGACTATGCCAAAGTTCATAAGATGCCTTCAAACTTGAATTTGTAGTAGCCGCCAAAGCTTGATGTTCATTATGCAAAACATATAGCCCATTCTCACATTTGCCTCGAGTTAGAACCTGTTTCGTTTTTCTGTCCTGAATCTGAAAAAACGATTTTGAGAACAAAACATCCACCGGATTATCATGTGTTAGTTTACTAATGGACAAAAGATTCTTGGCAAGATGTGGAACAACCAGAACATCACGCAAGTGCAGATTATTAGACACAGTAGAGGAACCCGTATGAGTGATAGGAAGAGCAGTACCATTTCCAAATGTCACGTTAGCATTGCCGGAGTATGGAGAAGCATGAGGAACACTTGGTGAAGACGAAGTCAGGTGATCAGTGGCCCCGGAATCAACATACCAATCAGGGGCAGCAGTAGTGACATGACATTGGGCATTGAACGCTTGAGCCAAGTTTGCGTCACGAGAGGCAGCTTGAGCGGCAAAGGTAGCAAGAGTGGGACAAGCACTTGCATAGTGGCCATCAGTACGACATAATTGGCAGTGAGGGGGCCTGCGGCCACGACCACTACCACCCGAACCACCACCGCCTCTGTTAGAGCGACCACGGCTGCTGACGAGAGAGGACTGCCGAGGCAACTGGGCAGTGAAGGCAGCAGGCAGCGAGGATGCGGCACCATGAAGGGATTTGAGAAAAAGTTCATGACACTCCGCCTGTGAGAGTAAGTCGCGAAAGGTAGGCGCCGGTTTGGTGGCACGAATGGCAGTGGAGAAAGTCTCAAAAGAGGCTCCTAAGCCGCATAAAAACCAATGAAGTTTATCGATATCATCAACAGGCTGACCAATGGCAGCCAACTGATCACAAACGGATTTAAATTGACGACCAAATTCAGCAACAGATAATGAACCTTTGACCAATTGACGAAGTTGATCGCGCAGATTATGGACGCGTTCAACAGAAGAATTGCTATAGGCAGATTCAAGCGCAACCCAGATTTGGCGGGCTGTTGTGAGACCCAAAATTTCAGAGACCGCCTCTTCCGTAAGGGAAGAATTAAGGATAATGACAGCCCGTTGATCAATGGCAAGCCAGGCATCATAAAGAGGATTCAGAACCTCGTTGCCATCCGTAAGAAGAGACGATGGAGGAGCTACGGAGGACCCATCAACATGATCCAATAAGCGTTGATAAGAAAGTAGGGGCAACATCTGATTTTTCCAATAGAGATAATTGGTGGAGGAGAGCTTAATTGTAATCATGTGTAAAACAGTGGCAATGGGAAAAGTGGCATCGCTGGTGGAGGAGGCAGCCATGATCGAATGGAGAAGAGGGGAGAGGAAAAGCGAAGGAAGAAGAAGAAGAGAGGAGGCAGCAGCGAGAGAGGAGCGGCGGGAGGGTAGAAGTAGGAAAGATTAGGCTGATACCATGTTAGAGTGGAAAACCTAACCCCCAATGTGGAGGTAGAGAATATTATATATTGACAAAATATTATCTAAGTATTACATAAGTGGTACAGAAGAATAAGTAAATTACAATATGTGTACAAATAGGTTAAGTAACTCTAATAGTGCATCCTTGAAAAATTATTTCTATTAGACTAACAAAATAACTATCATATAGTATTTAATCTATAACTCTAATTTAAATTAATATTTATAAACTAAAAACTAAAATTAAAAAGTCGATAAAATTGAACCGTTCAAATTAATTTGATTTTAATAAAAATCAAATCTATTAAAATCAAATCAAATCAAATCAACTTATGTACAACTATGATAAAGTAGATAGAGATAAGAGAAAGAGGTCTATTCGAAAGTACATCAACACAACTTCTCTATGATGGACCTTCTTATCCATCAACCTATTTGTTTCTTTCTTTTCTTTATATTATGTCCGTTCGTTTAGATATATATGTAATATGAAATTAAAATTGATATAAAGTTCAAGTATATAATTTAAATTTATTAAATTATAATTTTTAATATATTTAAATATGGAAACTTTACAAGTTGTGATAATTGTTATAATTTCTTCAATTTCTATTTAATTTTCTCAAATGAAACAGATCGCAATTCATAAACTCCTTAAGTGTCGCATTGATAAATCACATATCTTTATATTTTTTCTTATAAATAAATATCTATGATTACAAGCTTTCGGCATAATTTCATAAAGATTCACTAGTCAACAATTGTGATAACTAATTATTCTTTAATATAAACATCTCACACGGTAAATACATCTCTTCACGCGAAATATGACTCTTTTTTTACAAAATTTAAAACGATAAGCTTTGTTTAAAAGTTATAAATTTATAAGTCATGTTTTACATTTTCTTAAATTATAAATTTAAATCTCAAACTATATTTTTAAAAAAAATTAAAAATTAAATTTAAATTATAATCTCAAATCACATATTCAAACATTACTTCATATCATATCACAACTTATTCAAAATTTTAAAATATTAAATTCAGTCTAAGGAAGAGTCGTTCTCCTGTATTTGATATCCACAACAAACTCATTTTCCCCTATATTGAAGCTTTTCATTTCTAAATTTCGGACCATCTATTAATTTTTGTTTTATTTTATAAAACTTTTGCAATCCTAAAAAAATAAATTAAAATGTACTTATTTTCCCAAATTGTCAATTAATCCGACCTAAAGAATAAATAAAAAGTCGATAAAATTGAACCGTCCAAATAAATTTAATTTTAATAAAAATATTAAAATCAAATCAAATCAATTCATGTACACGCTATGAAATAGTATTACGTAGAGATAAGAGAAAGAGGTCTATTCGAAAGTACATTCAACACAACTTCTCTACGATGGACCTTCTTATCCATCAACCTTTTTGTTTCTTTATATTATGTCCGTTTGGATATGTAATATAAAATTAAATTAATATATAATTAAAGTTAATTTAGATATTGAATTCAAATTTGTTAAATAATATTTTTTTATAAATATAAAAATTTAATGAATTGTGAAAATTATCATACTTTTCGTAATTTTTTCAAATGAACAAGTTCATAAATAAGATATTAAAATATTCTAAAGTGTCTTATTGATAAATCACATATCTTTATGTTTTTTTATAAATAAATATTTACAATCACAAGCTTTTTATGTAATTTTATAAAGATCCACTAATCAACACATAACAACACGAAAAAAATATACAAATTATAAATTTATAGGTCAAGTTTTACATTTTATAAAATATTAAAAATTATAATTCTATATCTCAAATTATGTTTTTAAAAATTTAAATCTTAACTTCATAGCGCAACTTATTCTATTATATAACTACGCTCTCTATGAATGGTCATAAGGAAGAGTCATTAGATACCCGCATCAAATCCATTTTCCCCTATATTGAAGCTTTTCATTTCTAAATTTCGAACCATCTTTTTTGTTTTATTTTATAAAACTTTCTGATTATCTTAAAAAAATTATTAAAAGAAACCTATTTCCTCCACTTTTTCACGTAACGCATATAAAAGGATAAATTAAAAGGTAGTACTAACTACTAATTTGTGTTGCGTGTTTACTAGAAGCAGAGCAATTAAATAACTTATGATTATCATGTTGAGTTTATTAAAAAAAAAGTTCAAAATATATGATTTAAAATATTAATAATTGGACTTGTTGAAAAGTTGTTAAATAGTTGCTAGAAATCTAGAAAGATTTGATCAAATCAAATGAAAGGAAGATAAGCTACAAAATAACTCGGTTTCAAATTGTGCAGTCAATTTTGTTTGGCTGGTGTCAACATGATATCTTACTTTTTCTAGAAATTAAACTTTTCTTTTTTTTGTTTTCCACTTGATGTTCGGTGCTCACATTGAAATCCGATTAAATTCAAACTTGCGGTGAAAAACTCCACATTGAAGGGTAAAACGCTCTCTAACAAAGGTGACTCTGTACCCAAGAGAAATCAAACCCAAGACCTTCTGATTAACAAAGGCTAATTTTATTTTAAGTTATTTTTAATTTTATCAAACACGTCCAAAAACTAAAAATAATTTAAAAATAGCTTTGATCAATTTTTAAGTCAATTCAAACAGGCTTTTTAACTTGATTATTATTTAAAATTATCTTGTGGCTGGAACTTTGTCTCGTATTAAGTATAAAAATAAAATCATTTTCTGAAAGATACGAAAGTAATATTAGATCAAAAGTTAAAATAATTTCAAATAGTAAAGGAGCCCTTTCCTTTTTTTTTTATTTTTTATAATTCCTCTCTAATTAGAAGAGAAATTAAAATATTACAACAATAACATATCATTAGTGTAACTCGTTCAATCTTATTTCTATTGCCTGAAGCTAGATAGGGAGCTAAAATATTATCCTTAAAAAAGAAGTTTTAAGATGATGTGTAAAGGTTCATTAATGGATGACCAATAGGCTAAATAAAATTATTATAGACCACAAAACTTTTTGTCTAATCAAAACGAAAAGGATGTAACCAATTATTCTTCTATATTGTTAACACCACATGAGTTGCAGCCTCTGTAAGGAGCAATTACAATGAATTAATGATTGGAAATAAACAACGTAGAACGTGAAGGGCCTCCGTTTAATCACGTTGAAGGCACACGTCTACTTTTTTTTAAAAAAACATGAACAAACAACAATCCGGCATAATTACAATTGTGAAGTCCGGAGATGATGGGGTGTACATAAACTTTTTTTGATTTATATTAAGTACAAATATTGTTTTTGATAAATCTTTGGCTCAACAAAAACTTACCCAAAACAAGTTTGAAAAAACTTTTCTTATTAAAACATCCAAATATATTATTACTTCATTCCACTTAATTGGTCCGTTTAAAAAATAATATTGCTTATATGTATGTAAAAATAATTTAATTTTAAACTTTCTATTTCATTTTTTATTTCATGCTTTTACAAGTATAAAATTTTACAACATATTTTGTTCCAATTTTTGTTCGATAAATATTTTTTCATTTTCAATCAGAAGTCTCAGATTTCAGCCTACTGATGAAATAGACTTTGGTATGAAGTTTTACTATTATCCAAATTTAGAAAGAAAGAAAAATTAACGCAAATTCCAATTAGTCGTGCTCAAAGATGAATAACGGATTGGGGGCGGGGAAGGAAGAAGAATTGTGAGTTGGGGAAATGGTCGGGGTAATCAAAGTTATGTGGATGAGCACTTGATCTTGAAAGGACAGGCCTGTATGATGGGCTTGGGCTCAGATTGCTCTTCTCCTGCTCGATACAATGTTTCCTTTTTGGGCTTGATCCATTTCTCATGTCACTCTATATATACATTCTTGTATATTATGGAGCCCGACTAAATTCGGATCGTGCATTGCAGGATTCATTCAAGGGTGATGTTTCCAATAGGATTTTTTCCATATCCAGGGCTCGTTCCCAAATAGGATTTTCTTCATACCGAGGGCTCCAACTTGAGATCTCTACTTAAGGGTGAAACAGTTTCACCAATGCACCACAACCCATGTTGGTCATCTTTGCTTAATCAAAAGATGATTTATATTTTCTGATGAAATTAAGTACATGTTAGCTATATATCTCTATGATTTTCTCGTCATATGGTACGTTTACGAGGATCATAATGTGTAATGTGTTAGTGTAAGTTATTTGATCTATTAGTTCAGAATACAAGAATCGATGACCTTTTTATTTTTCATTGAGGACTTCAATTTGTCACACCATGACGAATTTCTAAAGACTGCTTTTCTAAGTTTTCGCCGTAGACAACTACCCTCTTATCATATTATTTTCTATTTCTTCACACTCACTATTTATGTAGCGTTATTGACTGTCATTTTGTGTGATATGTTTTTTTTTTTTGGTTGTTGCTGACTGTGCCCATATGTCAAAACAAAATGGCAGCTTTGATTTTGTTTACATGCAGATGCGCATATTGTACCTTCTTAATAATTTTGTCGATAGCATAGAACGAAACATAAGTAACAAATTCCGAATCATGAATTACTTAGCACAGTTATTAATACAGAAGGGGAACACTCAAGAATCAAAACCAAACACACATCTTAATAAAAATAACGCGAAGATATAACAAGTAGGCAGCAAGGTTCAATCAGTTTCATGTTTCAAGCAATGTAGTACATTGGATCAGGCAATTTGAAAGTGCGCAAACCAGCAAGGTCACCAAGCAAATCACTCCATTGATCTCCTATGTTGCCAACAATTCTGTATCCATCTTTCACTAACTCCGCCCTTTTCCCCGACTTGAACATCACTGATGATCCTGTATCATTTACTCCCCTGCACTCGCAACATCACAAATCACAATATTAAAATTAAAAAAAAGATCTCAAGTTCGAGTCATGAAACAAAAAAAAATCTAATAGATAACTAGCGCTTCTAGTAAGAGTGCTTACTTCAAGATGAGCTTAATCCATGAATGATAGCCAACTTTGTTTAAGTTGGCAATCCTTATTTGTCTGAACTTTTCCTTTGTTCCAGTGATAAATACTGGTTTAATACCCATAGATAACACCGTTTTATACAAAAACAAAGCGCCTGGTACTGCTGGTGCTTTTCCTTCGTTAATCCACTCGTCAAATTTTGTATCGTTGTATTTTATTGCCCTGGATCACAATTAAACTACTCTTAATTTTATTTATATCTGAATGTCGTAACTCGTAAGTATACACAACATTGAAATTAATTAAAATTACCCAAAAGCGACTTCAGAACGAGCATAATAAGGAAGGTTAGATAGAGTGGTTTCATCAATATCAAAGACCCAAACGTCCTTGCCATCTTTGTCAATTTTGAGAGATTTGACATACTGGATAGCCGCGGCGACTACGTTGTAGCAGTCGTCGCGGTATTGCTTGCCAAGCATGTAGTGCCCTACGTAGCCTTCGCATTGAAGGGGCACTAATGTCCAGTCATGGATATTGTTGGTTTCAGCTGCCAGACGCCAGCTCAGACAGTTGATTTGAGCCACGTGGCGTCCAGAGGACCCGGTTTTAGGCCGTAGCTGGTGGATTTGGTTGGGAATAGAGTCTGCATGGGATGCTTTTGCAGCTATGGAAATAAGGAGGAAGCAGAAAATGAACCTCATATTATATGTTACTGTAATAAAATTGATTTGTGAATGGTCCTTTAAATAAGATTTGAAGTTTGAACTGAGGGGCTCCTTTCATCTCATGATAAAGTTAGTGAGTTAGTAGCACTTTCTTTCACGTGCTATTGATACGTATCTTGATTTTATTCTTTTAATATCATAGAAAATATATAATCATATATATCCATTTCTTTCAATATCTTATCCATGCTATTTGACTGATTGGAAATATATGAGAATCATACTATCTAATGTTCTCTACGAATTCATACATAAAAAATTTCAGTTGAATGTTCAAATAGTAACTTAAGGAGGCCAATTAAATAGCTTATTAATTCTTGCATTTTTATTGTTCATACTTCATAATATCTTTAACGCGTACTCAATCTGGCCATACTGATATATATATATTTTTAAATAATTAACGAGGGCACATTTTTCTTTTGTGTGAATTCACGTGAGGCCTATAGTCCAACAGAATGATAATTGATTGGCGGCACTTATTCCTCATCCTAATTATTGAGCTTCATAAAATAAAATATACATGATTTCTCACGTTATTTAATGGTCATCGAATAAATACAAAAGTAAGAGACATATATGATTGCTTAAGATTTTCGACCAACTCATACAAATTATTCCATTTCATCTTCATTAATCATTATCTCTTACTGAATATTGTTAAGTCTTTTTATAAAGTCGTAAATATCCCTTATTCGAGCAATGGTATATTTGGGGGTGGGTGGGGGGGTTAGTAAGCTACAAATGAAAAGGATCAAAGGCAATAAGTCATATGCTTTAATATATATATTTTAGGGATAATTTGAAAAGAAATTGTCAATAAATAAGGACGTCATATTTTTTTCTTCTTTTGAGGAATTAAGACCTCTTGTCCTTTATGGATGAATAGAAGAAAACAATCTTTTTAGATCTCTTAGGTATACAAATGAAAATCGCTTGTAAAATGATATAAATTTAGAAAATAATGTCATATAAATTAAGACTCCACAAAATTGAAGTGTGTAATAGCAACTTAAGATAAAGATAAACTGTGTTTTAAGCTATTTTCCTTTTTAAATAGACTAAAAAAGAAAATAATTCTACCTAAAATGGACAGTGAAGTGTATATTGTGGATATGTTCCAAATTCTAATACACGATCTGTAATTAACCACATATTCTTTTGTTTTTCAGTCTTGTCCACATCATTATTCAATTCTCAAAAAAAAAATATAAAAAAAAATCTCGGTAGTCGAATATATGAATTACGAATAGAATTATTTTAAGCTGGTATGTTCTTTAACACGTGACTAATATGATTGAACAAAATTCTTATATGTTTATATTTGAAGATTATTATCTTAATGTATATTTTGTTACTCTTTAGCTATGAAAAAAGAGCCTGAAAAAATTGAAGTAGCCGCTTTATTTGTTCTCCTCGAATCTACCATACTGAGAAAGGATCATGGATAAAAATCAAACAAGTGAATCATTATAGAAAATTTTGGTGAAATAATCAGTTCAATATGCTTTATCTAGTGATTGTCCATTTGTGTCATGTGCATTTTTTGTTCTTGCTGACTATATGTCAAAAACATCTATATTCTACCAACTTAATAATTTTGTCTATAGCATAAGCACAATCATTGTGAATCATCTGCATTTCTCATTTCTACACCCTTTTGATTGATTACAGGAAAAAAAAAAAACTCAAAATAAGTAGGTAGGGTTGTAGAAGGAAATTAACATTTTTCAACATCCAAATCCAAACAGAAATCGTAATTAACTAATTAATAGAAATCATAACCATAAAATTACTGACATTAGTAGTCAGTTTCAAGTTTCAAGCAATGTAGTACATTGGATCAGGCAATTTGAAAGTGCGCTGACCAACATAGTCACCAAGCAAATCACTCCACTGGTCTCCAATGTTGCCAACAATTCTGTATCCATTTTTCACTAGCTCCGCTCTTTTCCCCGACTTGTACTTCACTGATGATCCTGTATCATTTACTCCCCTGTACCCACAACAACATTATATCTCAGCTTCGAGCTATGGGATGAAAAAAAAAAAACAATTCTAATATAAGAAGCTTAATGAACCTTACGAGTAAAGAGTACATGCTTACTTCAAGATGAGCCTAATCCATGAATGGTACCCAACTTTATTTAGGTTGGTAATTCTTATTTGTCTGAACTCTTCCTTTGTTCCCGAGATAAATACTGGTTTAATACCCATAGATAACAATGTGTTATACAGAAACAGAGCTGCTGGTACTTTTGGTGCTTTTCCTTCTCTCGTCCACTCGTCGAATTTCGTCCCGTTGTATTTTATCGACCTGATTTCATCAAATCAAATTACAAATCAGTTTTTATGTCTATCTGAATCTAAATAGAATATGTTAATTAGGCGAATTGATTTATGACTGGGCACGATTGGATCATGATAGTTTATTGATTTAATCAATTTTAACATAACCCGAAAACTTACCCAAATGCGACATCAGCACGAGCGTAATAAGGAAGGTTAGAGAGAGTAGTTTCATCAATATCAAATACCCAAATATCTTTGCCATCTTTACCGATTTTGAGAGATTTTGCATACTGAATAGCCGCGGCGACTATATTATAACAGTCGTCGCGGTATTGTTTGCCAAGCATGTAGTGCCCGACGTAATCTTCGCATTGAAGGGGCACTAATGTCCAGTCCTGAATGTTGTTTGTTTCAACGGCCAGACGCCAGCTGAGGCAGTTGAGTTGAGGTACATTGCTGCCGGAGGACCCGGTTTTCGGGTGCAGAGGGTGGATTTGGTTGGGAATAGAATCTGCGTGGGATGATTTTGCAGCAATGGAAATAAGGAGGAAGAAGAAAATGAAGTTCATGTTGTTGGTAATATTGGTGTAATAACATTCGATGTGTGATTCGTCCTTTATATAATAAAATTTGAACTAAGACGCTCCTGTCATTTCATGACAATTTAGTGAATCAGTAACACTTTCTTTACATGTCATCGATATCATATTTAATCTGATGCTTAAGATTTGAACTTAGTAATATAAAATTAAAACGTGTAGTAATTGTTTGATCATCGAGATGGAATAGATAATAGATATTTTAAGGATTGAGTTATTTCAGGAAATTAGGTATATCATCTTTTATGTGTGATAGATAAACTAACTTCACAAAATGTGTTACAAAATAATTTTTGAAACTAATTAATACTAATAGCTAAACACACATAAAATATTTCCACATTTTGATGTTACTTCATCATTTTCATTTGTTTGTTTTATTTATCCTTTTAGTTTGTTTTTAAAATGGATATCCCTTCTTTCTTTTTTTGATAAAACAAAGTAAAAAGAGGTAGTATTTTTTATCCCACCCTTAAATTAGGGGCAGTCCAATTCTCTACATTATTTTATGTGAATTCACGTGAAGCCTAATTGTCAAAAAAATAAATGACAACCAACACTTTTTCTGTATTTTATCTGTTAGTGATGATTACATTTAAAAAATAAATAAAAAAAGCGCTTCGATCTTAGCTTATCTGATACAAAATTTAAGAAAGAAAAAAATATTTTTGAAATTTATGATTTAAAATGAATTGAAATTTTTGTTTTCAATTTTACCGTCCCTTATCCCTCTATAATGCAATATTTTGTCTCGAACATCATACCTACTCCCTTTTCTTTATTTCATTTCACATCATTTTAATTATTGCACTTGATAAAATAAAATATATTGACCGCGCCATGATATTTTTTATATAATCAAATAAATACAAAAGTAAGGAGGCATATATGGTCGGTTGAGATTTTAAAATATACGTATATTATTATTAGTATAAGAATTTTTTATCCCATGGAATCACCATGAATTGCGTGGTTTTCGCCACAAAAGGATAAGATGTTATGTCGCTATTAATAAAAGATTTTTTATATCCTAAGCTCGAACCAGAGAACTATAATTTAGAGTGAATGACCCCCAATCGCTCCATTGTACCCCTTGCTGATTTTCATTATATCATTTACTTTAGTATGTTACGATAAAATTAAATCAAATATGAAAAAAAAATTAAAATATTTTCCTCAGTACCAAATACCTATGTATAAGATTATTTAGCTTGTCGTTCGACAACGCAATAATTTTGGCTTGGACGTACCTACTCTCTTTTCTTTATTTCATCATCTTAATAATTGCACTTCATGAGATAAAATATAACAAGTGCAATTTCTGTTTAATTTTCCATATTATTTTATCATCAAATAAATACAAAAGTAGAGGCTTGTATGATTACATGAGATTTCGTCCACTTATGCGAATAATTTCATTTCTCTTCGCAAACTCTTTCTGAATATTGGTAACATCACTTTTTATAAAGCCAAAAATATACTACCTCTTATTAATCTTCTGATAATTATTTTAAACTAGTTTTTTTTTTTGTATTTTGCTACAAAGGATAAAAAATGTGTATGCTTTAATATAATTCAATATCTTTTCCACTAACCACATCAATTATTCCTATTCACAATGTTTTTTTTTAAAAATCTTGAGTTGAGAATTTATGATAATAACAAATCTATCTCATAAAAAATAAAAGTGAAATATGTGTACATTTCATTCTCTCTAGGTCTCATAAGTAAGACATACTGGATATGTTGTTTTCTTTTCATCTTCATACTTGTCCACGTTATTAAAATTGAGAAACAACAATTGTAACATCCGTTAACAGGTGACTAATATGATTGAAGTCACTACCAAAAGTTACCCAATTGCTGCTTTGTGCTTTTGACCAACGATGGTATATACACAATTATTAGATACACCAAGCAAAAAGTTCTTTATTACTATCTTAAACGACGAAAAGAACCACCACCTGTCACCTTTTCAATTTGAGCGATGAGTTATAAGTTATATATAGTAAGAAATAAGAATATTATCATGTGATCTTTCTTATTTTCAAGATTACAAATTTCAACCTGCCAAGTCACCGTGAATAGTCGATGAGTAATCGAAACTCACCATGGAATTATCTACTAAGAGGGATAAAACGCTCTCCGGTAAAAGGTTTTTAATCTTCTAGACCCAAGATCTATGATTTGGAGTAAACATGAACCATTCACTTATACCTCTCTTAGTAATTATAGACCACCTAACTCAAACCCAGAAGTTTGTTCGAGAGTTGTGTGGCTTTTGATTAGGGATTCCTTACATGAACAGTAGTAGGTTAATTATATGGCCCATTAGCAGACACAGATATATGAACTGAAAGTTTTGAGTCAGGTGCTCTTGAATTCCCATTTTTACAACTTCCTAATGTGAAAACAACAAATTGGTCGGAAGCTTGTCACATATACCTGAAAATCACGCTAATTGTTTCAGTCTTAATACAAATGCAGATACGATGGAGAACTTACTGAAGTAGTCTCAAAATTGGCATCAGGTTGCTAGCACTGGACCACGATCAAGAAGATTCAGGATAATCATGTCTAAACTCAGGAACGGTCATCCAAGTAGGAGCTTAAATCATGAATATCCAATAAAACGATTGCAAATACCACATCTTGAGGATGTTATACATCCACAATATGATACATTCATCAACAACATCGAAGATAGGATAGAACGTTTAATAGATAATTTCCAGAAACTGTCTTACTTGCTAGAAATAAACACCTGACCCAACTGCTTACCGGCTTCTATTCATTTTCACCTCAAGTCTGTCAAGACAGTTGTTCTGGAAATAAGCAGCTTCACACTTGGCCCAACTTCTAACTGTCTTCTATTCACTTTTCACCTCAACTCTGGCAACATGGGTGATTAGTGCAATTTCATGCTTCTAGACTCATATCTCTAAAGCAAGGGGTTTACATGTTTCATCTATTAGAGCGATTACTATGGCCAAAGAGGACTTTGAACATTAAAATAACTGTAGAAGTAAACCTTTTCACCAAGTTGGATTTTGTAAATAAGCACCAATATACAATTGCCTCTCTCACGAAGAGATCAGATCTTGTAACCACTTTCACATAAGAAACAATCCGTGTCGTCTACAGCAGGTCACTCTTTGAGGTAGTTTAATTCCTCATCATTTGAGTTCTCAGTATAGATTCAATGTCATGTTGCTTTAGGACCATGCTGGCTCAAGCCAAAGCACAATTGCGCAGTAAAATCCTTTAAGCGTGTAATCATGAACAGCTTAATCTAATCCTTGTTTGCCTGTCACCTTAATGGACTAACCACCCAACCGGTGATTGGATTTTTTCTGCGAACTCTCGATGTTCTATGTGAACCACTTTGTAAACGTTCAAGGATGGTGTATGTGATTGAATCAGCTGCCAAACCTTGTTCCTTCAATTTCGCATATAAACTAACAGCTTCTGAGGTTCTCCCACTTCTCTCGAGACAGTCAAGTAGGATATTGTATGTCACTATGTTAGGATAACAGCCAGCTGCAAGCATTTCATCAAATAGCCGACGTGCCGTCTCAACTTTTTCGGTCTTCCCAAAGCACTCAATGAGAGTGCTGTATGTTACAACATCAGGATTCAAGCCCTTCTCCTGCATCTCGATGAATTTCATGTGCGCTTCATCAATGTCTCCATTCTTTCCCAGACAATTTATTAAGGAGTTGTAGGAGACAATATCAGGCTTACAATTGCTATTCTCAAGTTCTTCAAAAATCTTGAGAGCTTCCCCAACCTCCCCCGCTCTACCAAAGCTAGAGATCAAAATGTTATAAGTAAAAATGTCTGGTGTGGGGCCATCCTGTTTCATCTTTTCATACAGATCATGAAGATGAGGAATCTGCTTTAGTTTCCCAAGAGCAGAGAAGACAGTATTATACATGAAGCTATCTGCTTTGACTCCCTTTTCATTCATCTTATTCAGCAAATCAATAGCCTCGGCTATTTTCTTAGAGTTGCATAAGCTCTCTAACATGGATAAGTAGGCATCACGATCTCCTCTATCATGGAAGCTCCACATATTGCAAAACAGCCTATGAGCTTCGCTTGCATGGCCTATTTTACTCAACGTTCTAACAAGATATGCATATATTGATTTATTCATGTATCTCTTAGATATTTCCACAACTTCATCAAGTCTTCCAAGTTGCCCTTCTGTGGCCAATACATTTAAAATAATACTGTAAGTAAATTCATTGGGCCGGCAACTATTCTCCACCATCTTAGAGAAGACAAAGATACTCTTATCAACCATGCAGCCTTTGGCAAGAGCTTCGATCATAGTATTATAAGCAATTAAATTTGGTGAAATACCCTTAGACAGCATTTCCTGAAAGAAAGAAAGTGATTCACCGGGTTTCCCTAATTTCCCAGTCATTCTAATCAGAATGGTATATGTATATTCATCAGGTTCGCAGTGCCACTTCTTCATGTCCTCGAAAACCTTGTGGACCTGATCAACCTGGCAAAGCGCTGCACATTAGAATCATTAGCCAAGCAGAACCATATTCATCATATATTTCAAGACACTCATGAAGTGGGTCAAAACACCTCTATAGCATTTCCAAATGCATGTATACAGTTTATTAAGTATTTTATCTCAAGAGACAATAATTACATTTATCAGATAGCTAACTCAAAACAAAGAGACATCTACTTGTATAGTTCCAATACCAAGAAATAATGATGGCACCTGTGACTAGAGACCGGTTTATTTGAAGATAGATGAATCAAAAGCTTTCTTTAGACTTTTTTCAATTGAAATCAAGACTTTTGCCAACCCTCCTATTTCCCGAAAAAGGGCATGTTAAACCACGCGCCCATTACTTGGTGAAGGAAAATGCTACTTTGTGATCAAAAAAGAAAGTTTGTGCCTCCCCAAAAAGATTTGGTTCGCAAAGTAGAGGCATTTCCCCAAGATGTTGGCCTTAAGATGCTTTATTCTATTTTGCACTAATGACTAATAAAATATCTTTAAAGCATCTTAAAAAACGTTTTTTAGTTTTTCAAAAGTATGTCCTTGTCCAAGGTTAAGTGAAAAATCCTTCTCACAGTTGCACTACATAGACTAGAACTTTTCCTATCCATCTTAGAGAAAGAAACTTCCTTTTTAAAAGAGCCAACATGTGTGCGTCCACAAAGGTTTAGAATACTAGAAAGAGTTCACCGAGTGCCACCTTGTCGTAGTATGAACTTTCATACCCAAACTTGTGATGCAAGTTTTTCGACTGCTAAACCACCCCTTTTATATTTTGTATAACTAAGACAGCTTATTTCCATTGAATTGGTATACCTAGTGTCACAAAGTCAATAAGGATTCACATTTCAGATGAAGAAACATGAGATGATCCATCTGTCCCAAACTTAGTGATATTGTACCACAGATAATTCATTAATTTCAGAAACTGAAGCTAAAGACGACATTTTTTACCTCATATGTTTCTTCACAAATAGAACAGTTAATAATGCCACATACATCATGTGTTTAGGAAACTTAGATTCCAAAAAACTGAATAATGTGAGAGACAATCACAAGGATTCCAAAGAAGAAACCTTTTGGTCCCTAGCAAGAGCATCAAGAAGCATGTTGTATGCAAATATATCCAATCTGTACCCACGTCTCCTCATTTCTTGATAAACTTCCAAAGCCTTGTCCGGATTGCACAATCTGATATAAGCTTGTAAAAGACACTTGTAACTATAGCAATTCAACCTCAAATCCCATTTTTGAACCAACCCCAAACACCTCGTTAGCTCATTAACACCATTCCCTTGGCCGTCTCCAAATGTTCCAATGAGAAGATTAACAGTGGATATGTTTCCCCGAATACCAGACCGTTCCATTTCATCAACAATCTCGCGGACGTAATCGAGCCGGTTCAGAAGAGAAGATTTGGAGAGGATGAGAAGGATACGGTTGTAAGTGAAGCAGTCATGGCGGAATTTAGGGATTTCGGAGGGGCAAAATCGGAAGAAGCGAAGAGCGAGGTTTGGAGACTTGAGGGATTTGAGAACTTCAGAAGCTTCAGAAGGAGTTAGGGTTATTGTCAATGTATCAAGGTAGTCAGATAAGTCAAGGAAAGGATCAGAAGAAGGGGAAGGAGGTGACTTCAGAATCTGGGAGACCTTACAGATTAGGTCACGGCGGGGAAGAACATAGCCTCTGGAGTCGGTTTGAAGAGTAGGGGCATCGACTTCGACGGCGAATGAACGGCCATCTTCAGCTTCCACCACCACTCTGCCGCTATATTTGGTGGCGAAGCATCGGAACTGTTGCCAGGAAGTCAGCCGGAGCCGGTGACAGGGATGCCGGAGCTGCATGAATCTATTGTTATGTTCAATTGGACACAGAGGAGGAAGAGTAGAGGAACCCACTACCCAGCACCAGTGTATGGGCTGTTCAACTTAACGGCCCATTTTCGATTGGGCCGACCCTCTTATAATTGGTTAAGATTTAAATTATGAGTAAGTTACATAAATCACATAGTGTAAAGATAAAATTACTATATATCCTTATTTTTTTTCTAATTACAATAATCCCTTAAAATTAACCCAATCCGGATACATTAATGAAAGCGTGGATACATTAATACAAGCACGGATACATTAATACACTAATACGGATACATTATTAAAATAAAAACTAACTCAATCCGGATACATTAATGAAAGCGTGGATACATTAATACAAGCACGGATACATTAATACACTAATACGGATACATTATGAAAATAAAAATTAACTCAATCCGAATACATTAATGAAAGCACGGATACATTAATACAGATACATTATTAAAATAAAAATTAACCCAATCCGGATACATTAATAAAAGCATGGATACATTAATACATTAATACGGATACATTATTAAAATAAGGAATTTTAGTTATTTTTAAAAGATATAGGAACACATGGAAAATAATATACTTAAAGGTGTGTACTTTAGTAATTTTTCCTTAAATTTAAGGAAAATACATATTATTTCAATCAATCATGGTTAAGAGATTAATATTTATGTATACAGAAGATACACATTCATTAGTTTGGTATAAACACCAAGATATCAAACGCTTGTGCCGATTTATAGATGCTAAGAAAATTAGGTAATAAACTTTAGACAATTTGTCTATGTTAATATACAGTACTGAGTGCAAAATGACATAATTCTGCGCACGAAAAAATACAAGGCACAACCTAGATAATATACAGTACTGAATATCTGTGTAGATTGCATCACCATTTACACACAAAAAATTCACTACAACACATCTCAGCGTTTTCTGAACACAATGTTTATCATCTCTTTCAAATTCCTGCAGGTCACAATCTCAGTGTCTCCAAGATCTAAAGCTGACAATGATGCTTCAGCTGATTTGGGAATTATACATTTCTTGTATCCCAGCTTCACTACTGTATTTATCCTTTTGTCCATTCTTGGTACCTAATTTTTTTCAAAGGGGAACAAACAGAATTCGATCAGAACAGGAGGAAGAGGAAAAGAACGTGTCTTGTGCATGATGGGCAAGTATGGTTAAGCATACGATTTCCAGCTAGAAACCATTAATGTTTTTTATTGAAAACCAAATGGCCAACTGTTGGATGCACGGAACATAATTAATGACTAATTCCTGGCAATGGTGGGGCTGAAGGTGAGATAGGATGCATGAATTATGGTATTTATTTTTTATAACTGAGGAAATGGAAGATCACAAAAGTAGACGCGCATGAGATCGGAAAAATCGTGTAATATGGGAGGGCTAAATTTATGAGTTTGAGCAGAAACCAACAATTATAGTTTGAATCATACTTCTGCCTTTTTTATAAAAAAAAAATATTGATATCAGCTGGCTTATTCAAATTTGAGGATGCTATTTGATCTCAATGCATTGTATGAGGTCCACATAGCATCCTCAAATTTGAGAGAGCCATGTTTATCAGGATGCAACGTCCAGAAATTTTACAAAAAAATACTTTGAGAAGTGTACAGAAAGTTAGAAAAGGGGGTTGCATAAGTATACATACCGTACGAATTTCACCACCAAGGCCAATTTCCCCAATAAATGCAATGCCCACAGGAAGAGGGAATTCCAAAAAACTGAAAAGGACACAACACACATGCTTACAAACATTTACATACTTGACAAGAAATATAAAAACAATTACAAGAAGTAAAACAAATGCAGAAATCCACTTGTCTATTTCACTCTCAAGATTGATATCACCTTTGTGGCGTAAAAGAAGGTTCAAATTCATGTTAAAAGAAGGATAACCTGAATTTGACTGTTTGTTCTGAAAACCAGCATTGTTATCAACTTCAGCAAAGCCATGCACAAATCTGTTTGCTTTACTTTAATAGGGCATTGGTCATGTGTTTCACATTGTTTTGCTTACAGCTAGGCAAATATATCTTCCAATTCAAGACAAGGAATTTCATGTCATCAAGAAAAACTGCATAATCTTGTTTCTTCTTTTACTTTTCTGTTCCTTTCTTCTGTTCATTCACTTCCTCCTTTGTCTTTTACATAGTTAGATATTAATGTACAGAAAACATCCACTATTATCAGGTATTTCTTTGTAATTAATGTGACACTAATTAGCTCAGCATGAAGTTTAAGCTGTCTATTTGACTTCTATGTTCTACCAAGAAATAAAACAAATTAATACTTTCAGGGGTCGTTTGGTGTGATGGATAAGGAAAAATAATCCTGGGATAACTTTTTAGTAGCCCTCAATTCTTTGTTTGGTTACAAAGTGTGGGATAACTTATCCCAGGATTAATAATTATGACTGGGATAAGTTATCCCTACTTATGGGTGAAATAGTTATCCCGGGATAAAAATGTAAAATAACAAAATTACCCCCTTAAACCCTCTTTTATAAACAAACAACTTATTCTTAGAGGGTATTTTTGTAAACACACAACTTATTCTTAGAATTATGTCATGCATATTTGACAAACCAAACAACTAATAAAAAATAATCTCAACATAACTAATCCCATCATAACATATCCCAACATAACTTATCCCATCATAATTAATCCCAACATAACTTGTCTTCAAACCAAACGACCCCTCAAAGTTAGTTACAGGAAAAACACCCCATCAAATTATATGTTTCATTAATTGAAAGAAATTGACTTTCTAAAAAATGTGAAAGTTGTGTGAAATAATAATACGAATTGAGACAGAAAACTATGTTGGTGGTCGACCTGAGCAGACAGATGACTAGTATATATGAAAACAATACCTGCTGCAAATTGCTGCTGCTACTGCAAGATCACCAGCAGTCTCTGATAGGCTAACACCACTGACAACATTGAGAAAAACTCCCTATAATCAAATTAAACAGGAACTATATCAAAGATCTAAATAATATATCAGATTGTAACAGAAAACAGAAAGCATACTCTGAGAAACCAAATATATATATAAAGGAGGACCAAATCAAAAGATACCAGATAAGACATCCTGCGGAGAAATCTATGTAAAAGTGAATACGTTACATGAGAAATCGCCAAATGCTTTAGTATATGCTAATGGTGCTCATAATAGCCTTGTCTTTTTAAGTTGGTAAGGTTTTTCGAAATTAGATAGATCATAATACCAATTCATTTCCATGAATGATCTCTCTTCTATTATGAAAACATGGCCATTATGTTGCCAAGAAAGCTCCAGAGTCATATGAAAGCCAGTTGATGGAAACTAACAAAAAAACTTTAAAATCCAACTATCAAAGGGATCACAATGAAGGTAAAACAAGGACAAACTAAGATTTAGAGTGCGTAAGTCATTTACCATAGAAGACTTTATGGGGTTACTGTAATCCACTCAATCTAAAAGTCATATGAAGCACATAGAGAAGGAGCCATAAAAGGAAGAAAGTATTGGGTGAAGGTTCATTAGAATCATTACATTCTCTTGTAGCTTGAGACCAGCTTGCTTTATAAGAACCTGAATACAGTAGTAAAGGAAAAGTTAATTTGCAAACGTCAGCATATCTAATCCAAAAATAGCAGCCCATGGCATCTGAATTATGCAGTTTCAGGAAATGAAAAGGACATATCAACAATTTCCAAGAATATTAACTGGTTTCTGTATAATAATAAAGAACCAGTTAATTTGCAATCTTCAGCATATCTGATCCCAAAGAAGTAGCCCATGGATTCTGAATCAATCAGTTTCAGGAAAAGGAAAAGGGAATATCAACAATTTTCAAGAATTGGCATGTGGGCCACAAGTTTCAGCACATGTAACTTCCTTACAAAATTTCTTTACGAGTTCATTTAAACTTTGAAGGATTAATACTCACTGAAATTATCATCTCAGCTCTGCCAGCTTGAACACCATTTACTTGTCTTGAGACAGATGAACCAGCAACACACAATGCCTACATGGATATAGACTTTCTTCAAACTATAAAAGAATGTATGAGAAAATGTTACATTAGAAGTGCAGATTCATGTGGACGTAACTAGAGAGATACTTGGATTGCTAAAAAACAATAAAGCTGCTTAAATCACAAGCTCTTTCTTCCCCTCATTGGTACACCTATGCAGTTGTCATAGCTTTTGGAGAAAAATGTAGAGCAGGTGTTGCACTAGAAACTATCACTACACCATTTTTGTTTCCAGGACCTGATACCCCCCACCCCAATATCTTTGCATACCCCTCCAATTCCCCCCGTATCTTCGTTATACCCCTCCGTAGTCCTACCCCATAAGGCATGCTAATTTAATCAGTCCTTACCTGTCCTTGGGTTCCACATTTGTCTATGATGAACCTTCTTCACAACCCTTGGTTCCACTTGAGCATAAACTTAAAGACTTGAGAATTGAGAAGAGACTAAGTCACATGTGAATTGCTAGACTAGGTTGGCACTCTGCACTCAACAGATATATACAAAAATGATAATTACAAGAACAATAAATAATAAATGTGACTATCGGGACTCTGGTGTAATATGCAGGATGTATATTGGAAAGATAGCATGACAGACTTTATCTGCTAACTACTGGAGTAATCTCTGATAAGGGAGAACCCTCATTTCTGTTTTTGCACAAGGAGACCTTCTATTCTGTAATTACCAGAACTAGCTTAGTGCTTGGCAGCTTACATCACGAGATACCCAAAAACAAATTATTGCATAAAGACATACCTGAATTTCAATAAGAAAGGCTCGAGATCCATCCATAATTACAGTAACAGCTAATCCAGCCAGAAACTCAGAATCCGACTGCTGCTCACTTAGAAACATTTCACTTGGGTTTGAAACAGCCTGCAAGCCTGATTGCGACATTTCAAACACTCCAAGCTGCAAGCAAAACGTGTCAGAGCATACAATAGACAAAAAGTACTTTTAAAAAAAAAGATTCAGGAAGTCACTAGGGATGGTCCAAATATATTCAGTACGATTTTTCACAGATAATCATAACTAGTCCTGAGATGAGATTCCTACAAAGAGTATGCACAGTCCAGACTAAAGGGGTTCGAGAAATCCTTTGACAATTTTACTCTATATTAAGTCATGTCTCTTTTGTCCTTCATATTAACTTTTGGAAAATCTTCAACCAACATTAGAAAGTGATAACCTTTCTCAATCAGGATATGCCGACCAGATAAGAAGGATAACCTTCTTGATCACCACTATCCCAACATCGTGAAATGAAACTGAAAAATTGGACTGCAAGTGACAAACAAGCTTGTTTCTGGCAACAGCAGAACATATATCTCACAGCTATTCGCCTACATCACTGAACATACATCTCACAGCTATTCGCCTACATCACTGAACATGAATCACATTATGAGTTCCATCAGTGAAAAGAAACTAGGTACATTAAACCCAAGGAGAAAAAGCTAATGAGCTGGACGCAGGATGCTGCTTTGGTGAAGCAAGATAAGTTAAGCGAACAAACTCTACTTGTTTTTCAAAGTTCTACATATTAGCTCCCTTTCATTAGCTTAACAACTTTGAGTTTTTGCTATAGGTTTTTACTCCCAGATCTCAATTGTTTTGTTGCAATTCTGGAGTTATCACCTGTTTTCTTTGTAACTATCTTGTTTCTTCTTACTGACTTTTAATACAACCTCTTACTTCATCAAAAAAAATTGTTTGTTTTTATACTATTATTGAAATTCTAGAGGGCCACTAGCGCACAGTTTGAGACTCTGTGGATATGGACCCGTCCATCTATTCTTCTTCACTTAAATACCAAGCATTTGCCTGTGAACTGTTTGGACCACAATGTGCATCTAATCTACACTCACATGTTGCATTTAACACTGGACCAAAGCCCTGGGGCAATAATAGTTGTTTGGTTTTAAAACTAACTTGATTTTGAAAACACAAATACTCACGTTTTTCTGAACAGTTTAGACCATGACATGCTTCTAATCTACACTCATGTGTTGCACTTTTACCACTTGACCAAAGCCCTGCCCCCCCCCCCCAAACCCTCCGATACTCCAAACTTGGCAGTAAAAATGAAAACCCATAACTAGACAAAATTCACTGCTCCTAGCAGAGAATCCTGAAAATCCCAAGAATCAACATTCTACTAAACTTGAAACTAACTGATTCATGCAATGCATAGATCTTCCTTTTAAGTTGCCCCATATCTCCTCATCAAACAATGAAAAAGAAGCTTTGTCTCAAGTCCCATGAACATCTAAAATCATATAGAGCATTTCAACAAAAGGAAAGAACAAGAAAAATGACCAGCAGCATCTGAATACCTCATCTGTGGATCCAAATCGATTCTTCACTGAACGAAGTAAACGATGTGATGAACACTTCTCTCCCTGCAATTTTTAATGTGTGACCCGAGCATTGATGAGAAACATATATGGCATAATCAAAAGCAAGAATAAGAACCTCCTAAAGGAAGGAAAAAACAATAGAGAAAATTGTTCTGCGGAGGATGTGTAGTGCTCGGTCTTGCAAGAGCGGACTCCAGACACATTAGATTCTAAATGTAACCAAAAGAAAATATGCACAAATATAACTTATTATCTCTATTAAGTAAAAAAGAGCATGCAAATGAGCCAAAGAAGCCACAAATTATAAAAAGGATACACCCAAATGTTCATGGACTCTGAATAAATTAACCAAGCATGTACACTTGATCACTAAAAAAACATGCACTATATCATACAGCATAACTAGCATGAGCACATGGTTTCATCTTCAGTGTCAAAACTCAAAAGCCATATCAAAACCTCTTTATTCTCTTTTAAAGATAAATCCAAGCTACATAAAAACATGTGTATACTGCAAATAACATTAAAGTAGGAGAAGATACTGCTCAAATCTGAAATTCAGAAGGTACCAACTTCCATATAAAGAACAACATCAACTATGTGTTCCAAGACGCGAGGACCAGCTATTTCTCCAGATTTAGTCACATGTCCAATCTGAAATTTCCCAAGTTTAGTATCAGATCGACAGATAAATAACTGGCAAAGAGAATAGAGGAAGATTTCTCTAAACCTATCAAAAGATTCTGGCTGCTGACAGCATATCATCAAGTCAGAAAACAAATTCTAGTTGAGCATAGGTTCATAACACAAAACAAAAATTTATCCATCAAAGAGAAAAAAGAGTATAACCTCTGATGAGGTGATTGATATGATACCTCTCAAATAAAGGTGAAACTCCTCTTATTAATTTTACCTCTATCATAAAAAATACTATATAAAAATATTGAGATAATTTAGTTTACTTTTTGCGAAGGAGGAGAGGACGAGAGGGTGATAAAAGAAAGCCACCTAACGTGACAAAAAAGACAAACAACCTTAAATTAAGTTACAGCAATAAATATCATCAATCAGATATCTTAAGTAAAAGCACAGTGCTCAATTGTCCACCCTCACCAGAAACACAGGGATGTTCGTCTTCTTGGCAAACCGCAGCAATGCTTCTGTGCATTCTTTTACCTGTCATGAATGAATCAGCGTTAAGTAAGATGACTCAACACCATAGTGAGAAGCAACTTAATGGTTATCTATCTCATTATTTTTAAAAAGCAGGTAACAAAGCTTTATCAAGACATCCTTTAGAGGCAGATTCTTTTCTGAAAATTCTGTTAGCACAGCTGCCTTGAGACAGAGGATTTATTTATAGGAAGCTCCATCACATGATAACTTTCAATAACAAATGAATCTAGATCTACCCTTCCCATTCAAATGGATAAAAAGCTTGGATGAACTCTCAGCAAACCTCTCACTACTACAAAATATAGCACAAAACAGTGAACCTGTGATAATACAAAAGGTAGTACAAAACAGTGAACCTGCGATAGACCTCCTGCACTTCCAGTTATTCCTCTCAGATAAACTGTCTGGATGGAATCAATTACCAAAGCTCGCAGTGAGAGAGTTTGGGTCTTTTCCAAAATATCCTGAAGAAAGACAGCAACATGGAATAAAACATAAACACATCAGATTTATTCACTCTAAGCATCTGTTAAACAATTATCTCATTCCGCAACCTTCAAGTATTCCTGGTTATTTGTTGAACAAATATGCAAAGGACCTAGCCTTTACAAGAGAAATGAAGCACACAAACTAATACAAAGCTATCTTTCATCATTGATATAGATAAACAGCCTATCTTTCATTAAATGATCTTTTTTTTTTCATCTGCATACACTTACACATACAATAACTTGCATGTTTAAAGATTATAAAGATAAAAATATTGATACATTCCCATCCTTCCTCCACTTGTAGACTCCTTGAGTGAGATGCAATTTCGGCTAAACATTGGTCACATCTAAGAATATCATAAGTTGGTTCAAAAAATAAAAATTGAAGTACAACTAGAAAGATATTTTGGTAAAAACACGCTAGGTCAATATACCACTAACTTTATGTTCTAGGGTCGGCAAAATCAGCTTGTCTCCAACTAAACAATGACTACAAACATTTTACACCTAGTTAATTATGTGATGAAGTACTGAGGACGACTCCTAAGTTCAAGCTTTTTAATTATTACAAGTTTATAAGGTGAAGTGCTTGCATGGTATAACAAAGAGATATGTGAAAAATCACGACCATGGAGAACATGGTTTGTTTTCATTTGGTAGTGCAATTGTTTATTCAAAGTCTCTGCAACAATAAAAAGGTAACTACTCCCTCTGTCCAACAATTGTTGTCCATTATTGACTTGGCACACCCCTTAAGAAACAATAAATAATAGGGGCAATATTACTATATTATCCTTTGACTTTATTAAATTTAATGCTTTGAGAAATGTGTTAAATGATAAATAGTATTTAATAGCAAGGGTAAAATAGACACAAAAGGTAAATTATCTCTTGATTTTCTAAACTGGACAAGTATTGTTGGACAACTATTTTTAGTATAGTGGACAACTATTGTTGGACGGAGGTAGTACATAAATGGGTCAGCATTCACATTAATCACACTGCAATTGTTAGAACCACTAATCAGTTCCCATCTAAAGGTTCAACTTTGAATCCTCTTCTTCTCAGATCTTATGAAGTCTAACCTAGCATTGTTTGTTTTAATTAACCTAGCACCCAAGTTTGCATCGCCGCGGTCAAGCTAGTTATCTTAAGCTCAACTTGCTACACTTTCAAGGGGACAAGGGTCGGGAAGGGGCTCATGTTGTACCGACTAACTCTAGTCATAGTTGTCCCACCACAAGCCAATTTAAGATTATTAGTCAACAATCAATACGAACAACTACTTAAGAAAGGTCAATCATACCAAAAAAATTGACATTCATAATTATTGAATGATATCAAGGGGTTAACCTCAACATCTGTACTTGCATACAAAAATAGTTCATCCGTCCCAATTCTCATCCTATCAGCTCTGTTCCCAATTTGCTCAACACTCTGCCATGAAGATGACTCAAGACAGTAAGATACCAACATTTTTCATGACAATAAAATTGCATACAAGGAAAAAGACTTATTTAAACAAGAAAGCTAGTATATAAAATTGGAACATTTACAAGCCATCAACATTTTCCCAAATTTTGTTTCGTGCATTACAAGGCCAAAACACAAGTATCTGCACTCAAAAAGAGTGTGCTCCTTCAAATTTACTTAACTTGAAGCCATAAAGTTTTTTTATACAATTGCTATTCCCATTCCCTTTCCAGATAAACCAATCACTTCTCCTTCATGCATTCATGCCCTTGGTCGAATTTCAGTTTAGAAGATGCAACATATCAAAAGCTTAAAGAAGAACTATGGCATTGCCCCATTAGGAATGATAAACACCCACCTCTTCACCAGACACATAGAGAACTGATGCTGGTCCCCCCATATCACACCCCTCTGCAACTATGGCTGCAATCTTGCAATAGAGAGTAAGATAGTTAAAGTGATTGGAGAATATAGATCACTCCAAATAATATGACCTAAAACGAAAAACTTATGTCGCACACAGCATCATACCTGTAACAGTAATGTGCTCTTACCAACACCTGGATCACCGCCAATTAAAACTAAGCAACCTGCAACATAGAAAGGTGAAAAAATGAATTGGTCTTTTTTGAGAAGGTAGAGACCAACTTACCTATTAAAGAAAAAGGTAAAGACCAAATAGCTCTCAATAAGTCAAAGTCAAAATGCTCCACGAAAGCAATGGGAACATTAAAATAGTGAGAAGCAGAGACTTAAGGCAACCTAGAGAGTGACTGTACATTTTGCAGCATTTATTTATCTAGATTAAAGTTGGTTGATGCTCCTAATCCATCTGTGGTACAGTTCAAGGTGTAGCCTTTTACAGTGCTTACCATAACAAATACAGGTAAAATAAAATTACAGAATGCAACAACTTCTGGAAGCTTTCTTTTTTTATTTGCAGGTGGATAACTAAGTCTAGCAAAATTGCAAGGTTAAAGTGAACGCTGTAGTGACCCAATTTCATTAATAACAGAGTAGCAAGCTGGCTACATTACTTTATTTATTGCTGGAATTCTTTACCGAATAGTATAGACACTTGGGTCCATAAATACATGCCTCATTGACCATTAACAGAGTAGCAAGACAAAATGAACTTCATATGTAAAAGCAGGGTCTGAACATGGCAGTACCTGGCACAAGACCACCACCAAGTACTCTTCCCACTTCAGCTCCAAAAAGGCCAGACCTATAACAAGACCATTAATTCAGAGTGTTCATTGACATTTATCAATGATCTCCCTATATTATATATGAAACTTAAATGGCCAAAAGAACTCATTCAATGATATGAACTTAGAAAGATGCAGTAGCATTCATTTTTCACATTATTAAATTCAGCATTCCACTAGAATCAAATTGATTTACGACTGTCCACCTGGTCCTATACTCTTGTCAAAATTTCACCTAATCTACACATTCACTCATTCGAGAAGCTAGAAAACCTGGTCAATATTCCAACTAAAAGATATATGCAATTAGTATATCAATAAACTAGAAAGCCAAAATCTTAACATAATATGCATAATACATAGACAAACTCAAATTCAAGTTGGTACAAACTGTCACTTCACTTACAGAGGGATTCGCCAATTCGATTGATTAATCCCCTTATTCACATCCGTCAATTTCGTGGGCATAGCTCTAACAGACTGATGAGGCAGCCACGACCTTGTCACATTCTCTGAAACCTCAAACCCACTCGTCGGACGCTCTAACCCTTCAGAAAACCGCTTCATAGTATTAACCCCATTACACTGCTTACAAATCCCCCACCACTGTCCATCATCATACCCACAATCAGAACACACCCACACTGTTTTACTCTTCCCTTTCCCCTTCTTCTTGTTCCCATTCCCTGTAACCTCATAAACCCTACTCTTTGAACCCAAAACATTAGAGTAATTTGCACTCGATTTAGACTCCCTTTGCGGAACATTCTCACCACTAGGGTTTTCTCGAGCTGCTGAAGGAGCGGTCCATCCTTGTACAGTGTCATCGGTGAGAGCTGTGGACTTGTCAGGGAAGTGTTTCCGGCGAGTGAAGTGGAACTGGCGAGAACTGCATATGATAGTGAAACGGAGAGATAAGAAGGGGTTTGTTGGAGGGAGATTGAGCAAATGTTTTTGGAAACGGAGAGCTCTTAGTGCTTGCATGTTTGGTGCTTGCATTTATAAAAATGGAGGACTCCGGGAGTTTTATAGCTGCAAATTTGAACAGAGAACTTCCACTGACTGATAAACGGCGGGAACGGAACTCGCCTTTATTAGCTTTTTGGTAACTTTTTTTTTTCTTCCGGTTTTCAATATTGTATTGACCCACTAAATTCAAATTATGTATCCATTTGTTGGAACAAAACAAATGATTTTTTAAAAATTTTTGAGTCTCGAATGACTAATAAATATAATATGAACAATAATATATTCTATATAATTTCACAAATTAGATCCATAGATAACGATTAATAAATAGAAATACTTAATTTCAAATGGTTAAATTATAGGATTTTAAAAATTAAAATTAGCTAAAAATGTATATAAGTAAGAACTTATGATTCATATTTTATAGAATGGTAAACTTTTGGTTTGATAATAAGTTTGGTGCTTATCTGTCATAATTTATTTGAAACACTATATATATCAAATAAATATAGTTTAAGATGTTATACGTTTACTGAGGACATAATATGTTGAAGTTCAACCGACAACGAATTAAGTAGAACTTAAAATTTTATAGAATAATGAATCTAATTTTTTCTTGAAAACTTAGTGCAAGTAAAAACTTAAATTGAAGATTAAAGTGCAACTAAAACATTTGGCTCGATATGCTCTTTTTTTTCTAAAAGAAATAATTGCTTGTACTCAAAACTTCGTTACGAACAAAAAGAAAATTAGTATCAAATCTAAACCATATTTATGAATGTAATATAACAAAATTTCATACTTTTTTCATCAAATGGTACACTCATGTGCAACCATTCATAAATTACATTAAAAGTAACATTAAAAAATAAAAATAAAAATGTATCTTTTTGTTAGGAAGAGAAACTTCACTAGAGAAAAATTACTTAGCTAACCGTTTATCAAGCGTTAAAGTAAAAAAAAATCTTGAAAATCACAATTTGTAATTAAAAAAAATACTTGAATTTAAACAAAACAATTTTTAATATTCAATTTAATCTAAAGTAGGGTCGCTATTATTTAAAATTGTAAATAAAATCATCCATCTAAAAAGAATTATCTAAATTAAATAGTCACTTATTTAAATGTTTAAATAAAAAAATATCAATATATAATCAAGGGAAAAGGGTCAAAAATACCCCTCAACTTTTTTTTATTGGTTGACTATGCCCTCGCCGTTAAAAGTAAGTTGTCATTATCCCTGCCGTTACTAATTTCATCATATGTACCCCTCCTTGGACGAAAATCCCCAAATCAACATAAATTAACCCGAAATCCTTAGAAACGACCCGTTCCCCATTTTAAACCTATGCCCCGACCCCTCTTAACATATAACCCATTCCCCTTTAACCCATTTTATCAAATAACCCATTTTAACTCATTCCTTCTTTGAACTCACGAACCCAACCTTCTCTGATTATCGAATTCCCATCAGAATTTCCACTAAACTTTCTTAAGGTATGAAATTTAACCAACCTTCTTTGATTTACGAGTTAGGGTTTGTGGGTTAAGGGTTTATACAAAAGTTTTAGCTATTTGTTTGTCTTTTTACCAATAAAATTTAACGATCTGTTAGTTTAGTTGTTGATTTACGAGTTAGGGTTTGTGGGTTAAGGTTTTATACAAGTTTTTTAGCTATTTGTTTGCCTTTTACCGATAAAATTTCATAATCTGTTAGTTTAGTTGTTGATTTACGAGTTAGGGTTTGTGGGTTAAGGTTTTATACAAGTTTTTTAGCTATTTGTTTGCCTTTTACCGATAAAATTTCACGATCTGTTAGTTTAGTTGTTGATTTACGAGTTAGGGTTTGTGGGTTAAGGTTTTATACAATTTTTTAGCTATTTGTTTGTTTTTTTACCGATAAAATTTCATGATATGTTATTTAAGTTGTTCATTTACGAGTTAGGGTTTTTGGGTTAAGATTTTACACAAATTTCTGAGTTATTTATGTGTTTTTTTTACGAGTTAAGGTTTGTGGGTAGGTTTTAGGGTATTGTATGATATTGGAGGATGAGATTTTAGGGTATTGTATGATTTTGGATAAGGTGGTTTAGGTTTTGGAGATGTTATTGAGTATGGGCTGATTTGTGGTCCCAATATTTTATTCATTCTTGATAGAATGTGGTCCCCGCTTTGAAATGTTATGATTTTTAATCTGTTTGTTGTCTTTGTGTGCCTTTTTATTTATTTTTTTACTATTTCTTCTACCTTTTTTAGTTAATGTTTAGTTAATCTTTTTGTCTCATTACTGTTTTTGTAAAGTGGTTTAGATTTGAAAGTTGTTAATGTTTATTTGTTTGCCCTTAATTAATTACAGGTTACCTAAAATGGTCCTGGTTGATCTGGTATTTCACTATGGTGGAGAATGGATAAGAGAGCCTAAGTTGCTTTATGACAGAAAGCTTGTTCACAAATGGGAAGGTTATGATTCTGATCTCTTATCTTTTATAGATATTACTAATGAATATAGTGATAAATTAGGATATATGGGTGTTCAACAATTAATTGTATCTATCCCTAGTGGAAAATACTATGAAATAGAAGGTGATGAGGGGATTAGGACGTTATTGTCCTTTGTTAATGAAAGATTTGATGTTATTAACTTATTTGTTGTTGAGGATAGTGAATTAGATGTTGATGTTGAGAGTATAACCAAAGTGAAAGAGAGTGTGGTAGTGATTGATGAAGTATCTACTGATTTTACTTCTACTGATGGCACTGATAATGACAGTGATACTTCTACTGATAATTCTGATTATAATTCTGAAGAATTAGAGCTTTTTGCACAAGAAAGAAAGAGGGTAATCGATGGTAGCTTGGGTGATTACAAGAATTTACATAGGTTAATGACATTTACGGATATAGCTAAAGCTAGAAGATACATTAGTTTGCATGCATTGGCAAATGGCTATAATCTAACCATTAAAAAAAGTGACGCAAAAAGATTTAGGGTTGTTTGCAAAGAAGAATGCAACTTTGTATGCCTAATTTCTAGTGAAAAGCATTCTCCTGGTGTTAGTGTGAAAACATTGAAAGGAGAGCATAAATGTGATGACCCATGTGGTAACTACACGGTTAGTGCAACTACACTTGCTTTCTACTTTAAGGAGAAATTGCAGGCTAATCCCAAATACAAGATCAAGGAAATGAGAGTTGATCTCAAAACTGCTTTCAACATTAATGCTCATTTTGAGAAGTGTAAAAGAGCTAAAAGGATGATTTTGGAAAATATGGAAGGCAGTTTTTGTGATGATTATAAAAAGCTTGTTGGGTATGCAAATGCTTTAAAAGAGAGTAATGCAGGAAGTGATGTGGTCCTTAAGGTTTCAAGAGATACATTATCAGATGGAAAAAGGAAATTTTTGAGAATGTACATTTGTTTTGAAGCAATGAAGAATGGTTTTAAGAATGGGTTGAGACCTTTCATTGGTCTGGATGGTACATTTTTGAAGGGTAAAGCTAAAGGCCAACTGTTATGTGCTATTGGTCAGGACTCAATGAACTATTTCTATCATATTGCTTAGGCTATTGTGGACAGAGAGTGCAAGGTATCTTGGCTGTGGTTCTTGGAATTGCTTCAGAAGTCTCTAAACATCAACAATGGAGAAGGAATCACATTTATCTCTGATATGCAAAAGGTAAAATCTCACTGATTTATTCATTCTTATTTTATCTTTATCTAATGTATCTTTATTTGTTACTGTCATTGTTTATCTATATATCATTATATTATGTATTTGCACTTGTCATGTATATATTTATGACTGATAAATAGGGATTAATTGAAGCTGTTAAAAAAGTTTTACCTAATGCTATGCATAGATATTGTGTGAGACACGTAGAGGCCAATTAGAGAAAAAAAGGTAAGAGATCTAAAGTTATATCTAAGATATTGTGGTGGTGTGCATGGAGCAGCTACAAAGAGGAGTTGGATGATCATTTGAAGACATTATGTCAAATGTCTGAAGAAGCAAAAGACCATTTGTTGTATTTTCCAATACAAACTTGGTGTAGAGTTTTTTTTTACACTGTTTGCAAGAATAATAAGGTGGAAAATAATTTGGCTGAGTCATTCAACTCTTGGATATTGGAAGCAAGACACACACCAATAATTGGGATGCTTGAGGATATAAGAATCAAAGTTATGACCAAGTTTGTTGACAATGAAAATGAAGTGATGACTTGGAAATGTGAATGGAGTCTAACAACTATTGAAATTTACAATGAATTCTTGAAGATTGCTAATGTGTGTGAATTAAATTTCAATGGAGATGATGGATTTGAGGTAAGTGAAGGAATTGACAGGCATATTGTCAATTTGGCAACTAAGAAATGCACCTGTAGGGTATGGGATCTTACTGGAATACTATGTCCCCATTCAATCAAGGCACTTCTTTACAAGAATCTTGATCCATTAAAAGAGATCCACTGGTGGTACTCCAAAGAGGCATATCTTTTGACTTACCATTGTAAGCTACAACCAGTGCCTGGTCAAAAATTCTGGAAAATAGAAGCAGAACAAGCAATGGAACCACCAGAATTAGTAAATTTAACTGGCAGACCTAGAATGAATAGGAAAAGAGATAAAGATGAAGCACTTAAAAGACAAACAGAGTGGGTTGCACCAAGAAGAGGGAAAAAATGATATGTTCAAAGTGTGGGATTCCTGGACACAACGCTAGAGGTTGTCATAAGGTAATACACTTCATTTGTTATGTAATCGGTTATTTGTTAGAGTCTTGTAATTGTGAGGGTTAAAAATATTATCAATTTATATTGTAATTGTGATACTTCTTTTATTTTATCAGTTTAATCAAAATAGTGAAGAAGGCACTTCTAAAACTGGACAGATTAAGAATAAGAAGCAAAAGGTAAATACTTTTTGTTTAGTAATCACTTATTTTAGAATGTGATGCTTCAGTATTGCTTTAGTATTACATTCATCATAATGTTATCAGATGGATAAGCAATGCCACAAGGGAAAAAGGCAAACAAAGGAGAGGCATAGGACACTAATTGATGAAGAAAATGTTGAGCCTAGCCCTCCAACATCTCCCTATGCTGCAACAGTGGAGGACTTTCCCTTGACAGCTCCACAGCCTAATCAAGATTGCGCATCAGATGAAGATTTTGGTTTTGAAGTTGAGGATGACATACCCTGGAAGCCAAGAAGTGTCTCAGAGTTGAAGTCTAGAATCCAACAAAGACAGAAACAAGCACAGCCTACTGGATCAAGACAAATCAATTTTCTTGGTGATGGTCTGACTGTACCAGGTGACTATGCACCAAAAGGACCTACATGGAAGGGGAATGCATCTGAAACTAGAAAAATGTTAGAGCAATTAAGAAAGGAAAAGGTATGAAAGCAGTGATGTAATTTAGTAACTTATTTTAGAATGTGATGCTTAAGTATTATACTGTAATTGTTTTGCTCTTTTATCAGATGGCTATTCGAGATTGTACATCAGATGAAGATTTTGGTCTTGAAGTTGAGGATGACATACCATGGAAGTCAAAAGATTTTTCAGAGTTGAAGTGTAGAATCCAACAAAGACAAAAACAAGCACAACCTAGTGGATCAAGAGAAATCAACTTCCTTGGTGATGGTCTGAATGCACCAAGTGACTTGTATGCACCAAAAAGGGCTTACATGGAAAGGCAATGCATCTATTATTGGAAGAATGTTGGAGCAATTAAGAGTGGAAAAAATTAAGACAAGGAAGGGTAATGGCAAGGCATAACAATGACAAGTTTAGTAATGAAGACAATATTTTGTTATTTTGTTACATCTTTTTAAGATACTAATGTCAACACAAACATGTTTATGTGTTTAAAAGCTTTTCGTATTTGCACTAACTTCTTTTGGAATATGTACTGAACTAACTTCTCTATGCTCGAATCAGTTTTTTGTCAATATATATGAAGTGTTCGTCAATATATATGTAATGTTCAGAATCCGTTTCTTTTCAATATTTGATCTTGCAATTTTGTTCAGGTTCTATGACTATGTAAAAGAAAGATCATTAGTGATTAGTACAATTATTAACATTACCACAACGACTAAACATTACTTCATATTACATCAATGCTTAGGAAATGATCTTTCACAAATCACCCAACTAGATTTCACAACACCAAAATGTCATAACTTCATCAACATCACAAAAGACACTAAACACTAACAACGGAATTCACTACACACTAACAACTTATTTGGAAAGTAAACACTAACAACGAATTCACTTTGTCATTAGTGCAACTACAAATCCAACAAAAAGAACACATGAAATCATAAATTTGTGTTTTATCATGTGATACTTGTCTTCAAATGTCCAAACTTTTTCCACTTCCAAATCATTAGTTGCCTCTAATGTAGCAATTTTTTCCTACAAATGACCTCCTTCAATCTTTAAATTTTCCATTTCAATCTTCATGTTCTCCATTTCAATCTTCTAATTCTCCATTTCAATCTTTGAATTATCCATTTCAATCTTTACATCTTTCAACGACAACTCTAAATTACGTAGGTAAGCTATTTCGGGAAAACCTTGGTCTTCCCATTCCCAATATCCACATGAAGAAAACTGCCAATAGCAGTCAAAAATACCGTAATAACAATAATTAAAGACGAAAAAATTGAATAGTAGGAAGAAATCAGTTCATATACTTACATCCGGACGAGGACATCTGAAAAATCTTCTTCCCGGATTAGATGTAGTACTCGAGATCAGTGTTTTGACTATCAAACCACAAGCACATTTTCTTTGAGACGAATAACTATTTTGTGACATTAGAAGAACTATTAGATGCGAAGGAAGAGAATGGAAGAACAATCAGATGGAAGGAAACTGAAGAACAATCGGAGGAGAAGTTAATGGGTAAAGGGGAATGTTATATATGATATAGGTTATTTGATATAATGGGTTAAAGGGGAATGGGTTATATGTTAAAAGGGGTCGGGGCATGGGTTTAAAATGGGGAACGGGTCGTTTTTAAAGATTTCGGGTTAATTTATGTTGATTTGGGGATTTCCGTCCAAGGATGGGTACAGGTGATGAAATTAGTAACGGCAGGGGTAATAATAACTTACTTTTAACGGCGAGGGCATAGTCAACCAATAAAACAAAGTTGAAGGGTATTTTTTGACCCTTTTCCCTATAATCAATATACATATATAGTAAACCATTATATATGTGTAAAACGATTTTTTAGAAACAATTTTTTTTACATGTATAAATATTATTATATAAATCTTACTTGTAGAATTATATCGAGTATGTTGTTATTTTGATGTTATATACTGCCTCCGTTCAACAATAGTTATCCACTATAATAATTATAGTTGTCCAACAATACTTGTCCAGTTTAGAAAATCAAAACTTGGTGTTAAATACTAATCTCTAACACATTTTTCAAAGCATTAAATTTAATAAAGTCAAAAGATAAAATAGTAATATTACCCCTATTATTTAGTGAAAACTACATATATGGGTCATAAAACTTAAAATAATTACATGCTCATACCCAAATCCAAAGTAATTCAAGAAATACTCATTCTCTGATAAATAATTACAGTCCATACCCCCCTCCCAATTCATTAAGGCTGATAATTTTCGCTTAACTAATACTAAATTAGTATCATATACTGTATTGGTATCATTAAGGCTGATAATTTTGCTTAACTGATACTAAATCGGTATCATATACTGTATTGGTATCATTAAGGCTGGTAATTTCGCTTAAATGAGACTAAATCAGTATATATGCTGTATTGGTATCATTAAGGTTTCTTATTCAGAAATTACTCATTAGTCAATGATATTATAAGAGTATATGTATATTATTGTGGTATCATTAATGTTTCTTGTTCAGAATTACTTATTAGTCAACGACGTTATAAGAGTATATGTATATTGTGTGGTATCATTAAGGTTTTTTGTTCAGAAATTACTCATTAGTTAATGATACTATAAGAGTATATATATATTTTTATGGTATCATTTAGGTTTCTTGTTCAGAAATTACTCATTAGTCAATGATGCTATAAGGGTATATGTATTTTGTTATGGTATCATTAAGGTTTCTTGTTCAGAAATTACTCATTAGTCAATGATACTATAAGAATATATGTATACTGTTGTGGTATCATTAATGTTTCTTGTTCAAAAATTACTCATTAGTCAATGATACTATTAGAGTATATATATACTCTTATAGTATCATTGACTAACGAGTAATTTTTGAACAACAAACCTTAATGATACAATTACAGTATATATATACTGATTTAGTATCGATTAAGCGAAATTATCAGCTTTAATGATACCAATACAATATATGATACTGATTTAGTATTACTTAAGCGAAATTATCAGTCTTAATGATACCAATACAATATATGATACCGATTTAGTATCAGTTAAACGAAATTAGTTAAAGTGTATAGTGTAATTATTTAGTGGGATATGAATGTAAAGGGGTATATGTTTGTACTTATTTTACTTTTATGGGGTATTTGCTTAGTTTCTCCCTATTATTCATTGTTTCTTAAGGGATGTGCCAAGTCAATATTGGACAACTATTGTTGGATAGAGGGAGTATGTTTTAAAATCCCAACTTCAATAATGGGCCCAAAATTGGGTAGTCCACGAGTTCTTTTCCCAATTTAAAAACCGACTCCAACTAGACGCAACTTGACCCGCTCCATATCACGCTAGGGTTTTGAGAATTGGAGCACATTCCTGAAATTGCACTATAGCTGCAGAAGCTCTTCGTCCAGTTTCAGATTTTGAGAACCAAAAATGGGGAAAGCAAAAAAGGCCCCCAAATTCGCAGTGATGAAGAAAATGGTCACTCACAAAGCAATCAAGGAGTGAGTTATTGTGTCAATTCTCTCTTTCGCCCATCTATTCTCGTATTTGGTTTTCTATTTTTTGGATTTTAATGGTGTTTAATTCCAGGCATAAAGAGGCAGTTTTGAACCCTAATAAGAAAGATTTAACTAAAGAGAAGCTCCCAAGAAATGTGTAAGTTTGTATTTTGGCTTCAATTTCTAATTTAAAGTATAGGACTTCGTTGATTTTGAATATTGAGTTGCTGGTTATGTGTTTCAGGCCTTATGTTTCGTCTGCACTCTTCTTCAAGTACAATACAGCTTTGGGGCCGCCTTATCTTGTTTTAGTTGATACTAACTTTATCAATTTCTCCATTCAGAATAAAGTGAGTGGCTTCTTTTAAAATTTTGTAAATTGAGAGAATTTATTGTTGTTGAGCGGGTATGGTGTCGTCTTTGCTAACTATATTATTCCCGTCCAGTATTAAGCCTTCAAAAGTCTAACTAATAGTATATACAAGTCCGTATATCTTGTTTTTACCCTAATACGTGTTAGAAAAAAAAACATAGGATTCTTAAAAAATCTTACAGCAGAAAGATTTGAGTTGTTGAGAAATTTCGTGGACAAGGGGCTGTGACATCCATTATGCTTCTAAAGTTTCCGTTTATATAGGTGATAAAAGTTCTTGCGTAGCTTTATGGTGCTAGGAATGATTAAGAGCAGCTAACATTTTTTCTCTCGGTTTCATTGTCTTTCCCTTCCTTTATGTTCCAATAAGTAGATAGTGGTTGCCTTTCTACAAAAAAGTGAGAATACAGTGGTTGCTAGTGAACAATGTGGATTATATATGATTTTTGTTGGCTCTCTGTCTAATGATTTCTTTTACCTTGATATATGTTTTATTTCTGATTTCTGTGACTAAGTTGATCGAGCTTAACTCTTCTGTTTCAGTTGGATTTGGAGAAAGGGATGATGGATTGCTTGTATGCCAAATGTAAGTTCCCTCATCCCTAGGTGGTTTCTCACTTTCCCCATGCCCGCTTCTTTATCACAATCTTGCCTTGGTCGAATACATTTGTGTTTAAAGTATTGAGGTACATAATAGTTGCGTCTCAAATCATTGTCAAAATGAAATATCTGAATTCATCACTGAAAAATCCCAAAGAAGTACTGGCTTTGTATCTACAGAGAAGTTGCATTTTTCCGCTGAACATATTCTCCTTCCACAGGTACTCCTTGCATTACAGACTGTGTCATGGCTGAGCTTGAGAAGCTGGGTCAGAAATACCGTGTTGCTCTTAGGTACATGTTTCAAATTATCTTTTAATTCTATCACTAGTTGAAATGTGGATCAAACTAAGTGCTGTTTAGTTTAGTCCCATTTTTCTCACTCTTGGAAAGGGTGGATGATTAGCTAGAGCAGTGGTTTCTGTAGTGAACTTTCCCCGTTTATATATTTAGTGATTCAAGGGCATTGTTAAATAGTTTTTATGGTTAGAATTTTGTTTAATTTAATATCAATATAATAAAAAGAACTATATTGTGTACATCTAAGATTTAATCATTTCTTAATCTTTCCTTGGATGTGAAGGGCGAAGTAAAAATAGAAACACTTGGTTACAAAAAAAAAAGGGAAACGAAATATGCTAGCATTCGTAGAAGCTTTACCCCTTTACTTAGATAAACAGGAATCAATTCTGACCCCCACATGATGAAAAAAAGTAAAAGTCCCTGAGACCAAAATAGGACAATATGACCACAAGGAGATGTGAGTTAATATGTGCGGTAAGGATAAATGCTGAACAGGGAATAACTTTAATAGAAAACCTTGTTTTGGGTGGCCTGTAAGCTGTAAATGACTTGTAATATCTGCAAGGCTGTTCTGTCTCTCTGCGTGCTCTTTTTTATCTTTTTTTTTGAACCAACCATTTCACGAGTGCAAAGAGCACTACCTCGCAGAGTCTGTTTTTCAGATCAATAGCGGGTAGCTAGTGGCATTGGCTTAAATTGTGTTTAGATTGAGCAAACTGTGTTACTAGTCATGCAGCTGCTTTTTTCAGCTTCTAGTGATGACACAAGCATGGATAACTTTGTATAGTACTAATGGATTTAAGTTCCTTTAATCTTTTGGAAGTTCTCTGTTAAGAATAAATCTGTTTCTTCATCGTCATTTCATTTAGACTATAATGTGAACTCCTCCCTTTCAACAACAGTGAAATTGGTGGCAAAAACAAATGGGTTTTGGTTTTTGTCCCCATGATAACAGACGTTCTTATTCCCTTAAAATTTTCTTTGTTGTGAATAGAATCGCAAAAGATCCCCGATTTGAAAGGCTTCCCTGTACTCACAAAGGGACATATGCCGATGATTGTATTGTTGAGAGAGTTACACAGGTATGATCTTAATCCATTGTGCATAATATTCTCTGAATTCATTAGTTGTGTAAACCAATTTGTAATCCTAATGGCCCCCAAGGGCTAGCTCGAGTGGCAAAAGGTGGAGGATTTGTGGCTTAGGTCGCAGGTTCAAGCCCCACACCATGCAAAGCGAAGCCCGGTATTTAAGTGGAGAAGGGTAGAGGGTCGGGCCCATTATCCACCGAGTTTAGAAGGCTGTGATTGGTCCAAAGGGCGGGTCACAGACGGATTTCTCGGTTATCAAAAAAATAAAATAAAATTGTAATCCTAATGCATGTGTGGGTGATTTTGTTCCTCTACAGCACAAGTGCTATATTGTCGCAACATGTGATCGAGATTTGAAGCGTAGAATACGCAAGGTATGACAGATTAGCTTGTATCACTTTTTTTTGTACTCCTTTTCAGCTAGTTTGCTGTTTAACAATTGACTTCTGTTCCTTATCTATATATAAAAAAACTGACATCTACTGTTGAATGATCAGGTCCCTGGTGTACCAATCATGTACATCACTCAACACAAGTACTCTATTGAAAGGTTGCCTGAAGCAACGATGGGTGGAGGTAAAGCTTGCCTATGTTCTCTTTCTTATAGCTTCAAAAATCTTTTACTCGGAATTTTCCAAAAATCTAAATACCAAGCACTTGTTGGGGTTGAGGGGTTAGTTGAGGTAGACGGATCAAACCTCAACATTAGCAATTCCCCTCCCTCCACCCCCACTCCCATTGACGTAATAAAAAGGGAGCACACTTATCCTTTTCCGCTCAATTGATTCTCATTTCTCGGTTTCTCATCTAATATCTTCTTGCTTGTATTTCTGCAGCTCCAAGATTTTGAGGATATGGCAGCTAACAACGAATTCCTAAGCGCTGGATGGTGGTTCCAATTGCCAACATTCTGTCACTACAACAAGACTTCCATCTCTCTGCAGTGCTGGATGATAATCGCTGAAATATCATTATCAATTTTGTACCTTAGGAATTTCTGTGTCCCCAATGATATAAATCCTGTTCATTTTGCTGGCTTCTGATAGAAAAAAAAAATCCGCATTTGGGATCTACTTGCGGTCCATGTGTATATTGTTGTGCTGAAGCGCATACCTGGCTAGAACTATTATCCATGCTTATTAGCCACGATGTCTCACAGTTAATGAATACACAAAGTTTTAGTATTTATCCATAAGAAGTGTTCAAATGTAGAATGTGATACTGGGAGCATTTGGGTAATAATCCCTTGGCGTTGAGTATTAGGCATGCTAGAGATGTACACTCTGTTGCTTTTAGAGTTTGATTTTCCATCTTGTAATCTCCTTTCGCTTTAATTTTTTTTTATCTATATATATAAATTTACCTATGACATCATTATCTACTAGGCCTAAAAGATACAAATGAAACCTATAATAATGCATTGAATTTAGATTTGTTTCCTTTTTTTGCGCGTTCATCTAAATAATTAGAGCACATAAATATTGAAATATCGACAACAAAAAAGTGTAGGCCATTATCTCAAAATACATTAATATAGAGTAGTAGTAATAAACTTTCATTTGGATAATTAACCAACATAATTATCCTAACACCATTATCATTTTCTAACTTTATCGTCCTGGAGAAGTGATTCCCCTTCCCGCTTCCTTGTTTCAATTATCCCTATTTTTTTTTATCCTTGTTTTGTGTTTTTGGGGGTATTTTGATGAGGAGGAGGAGGAAGAGGGGAACTCAAATCCATGATGATATTTGTAAGAAAAATTGATAATGGTGAGAGATAATAGGAACATAATAAGGCCTGTTGTCTTCAAAGTTGGCGTTGTTTTGGCTATATCTCTTGCTGGAATTATCTATACCATTTTCAGAACCAAAAGAATCAAACCCTTCAATTCCAAATCCATTTCATCCTCACCTCCATACACAACAGGTTAATTGCTGCATTTTAGTGTTTTATTGATTGGGTGTTTTTTTCTCCTAATATTTTGTGGATTGAGTTTACAGGTGGTGAAAATTTTGAGCTCACAAATGATGATCATGCCTCCCATGCAACTCCGTCACCTTCCTCCCGGAAATCAGTTTCTACGGCATCAGATAAACACGTAAGATTATACATTTGTTCTTTGATTCTTCAAGCATTTGTAGACAAAATGTGTTGGGTAATATAGTTAGATTAGTGGGAAGTTGCACCAGGACTAGCATCACTGAAATCACTCGACTAGTCGGCCCTGGCCAGTCAATCTCATGTCATTGCTATTTGGTGCGCGAACATCATGTATTTTTAGGTCATTATGGACATTGGACAGCGAAATAGGGGTGACTTAACATTGTTTCCTGATACATTTATCATTGTTTCAGGGAAATACTCTCCCCCTACAGTCAGCATTGAACAATTTATGTTAGTTGTGAATTATAGTGAAAACAAAATAAGTTGCAATATAGTGAACCTTTAATTTGTTCCTATAACATATATTGGTTGTTGCGAGCTAATCTGTTTTTCGTTTCTCTTGCAGGAGGATCTCCACATATCTAAACACATTATTGACAATTCCACAGGTGTTCCATCTAGTAGTGGTATATTCAACACGGAGAGAGATGGATTTTTCCTGCCAGAGTTCAATGAAGTTGTAAAGGAACTTGCTTTATCTACCTCAAAGAGAGACATTGAAACAGCGACGCATCATGAAGATTCACCCAGAGAATATAGAATTGTTGAACTGGTTAACCATGAGCAAGAGATTAAGAGCCTGAAAAACATTGTTAAAACTCTCGAAGAGAGGGAGAGGATTCTAGAAATCCAATTGCTCGAGTATTATGGTCTCAAGGAGCAAGAAACTGCTATCATGGAACTTCAAAATCAACTAAAAATTAACAATGTGGAGGCCAAGATTTTTGGTCTCAAGATTGAGTCACTGACCGCGGATAAGATGAGGTTAGAGGCTAAAGTGGCTGATTATGGAAAAGTTGTTTCTGAGCTCGAAGCTGCAAAAGTCAAGATAAAGCAACTAAAAAAGAAAGTGAGATCAGAAGCTGATCACAGTAAAGAACATATTTTAGCCCTTCAAGAAAAAGTTATGAAGTTGCATGACCAGGAAAAGAAGACTGTTGAAGCTGAATCAGATGTTCAATTAAAGCTCCGAAAACTCAAGGATTTGGAGAATCAGACTGATGAGTTGAATAAGTCTAACCAAAGTTTAAGAAAAGAAAATTCAGATCTTGCTCATAGATTAGAATCTGTTCAGATCATTGCTGCTTCTGTCTTGGAGAACGAAGAAGTAATTCTTTTGTTCATGTTAAGTTTCATTTTCGATTTGTCCAGTGTTGTGTACTTATTGAACATTTCTTGTTTCAGACAGAAGCACTGAAGGAGGAAACTCTACAGCTGAAAAAGCAAAATGAGGATTTGGCAAAGGATGTTGAGCGGCTTCAAGCAGATCGCTGCGCTGATGCTGAGGAACTAGTCTATCTCCGATGGATAAATGCTTGCTTGCGGCATGAACTGAGGAACTATCAGCCAGTCACAGGTAAGACAATTGCAAGAGACCTCAGCAAAACATTGAGCCCCAAGTCAGAGGAGAAAGCCAAGCAACTAATTCTTGAATATGCAAATAAAGAAGAAAGTCAGGGGGAAAGGGATGTTAATGTTAGTGATCTTGATTCCGAATGGTCATCCTCCCAAACATCCTTTCTTACAGACTCTGTTGAATTTGATGACACTTCTACTGATAACTCATCACCCCGTAAAGCTCAGACTTCGAGCAAAAAGAAGGTGTTTAGTAAGCTTATGAGACTCGTAAGAGGAAAGGGTCGCCAACTTAGTCGGAGTTCTTCTATGGAAATGGTGCACACTTTAGAAGATAATGTAGCAGGAAATTCTAGTTATTCTCCAGGGCACTGTAGTTCTGGTTTAGATTCCGGAGCTAATGGGCTCAACATCAGGTCAAGAACGTCCTCGCAAGGCTCTTCCAAACAATTTCTGGACTTACATTCTGTGTCTCAAGGTTCAAGGAGTGGCTCGTCGTCAGGTTCAGGAAGATTGGATTCACCTCAAGAAAACAGAACTAAAGATGAGCCTGAGAAAGCAGAACTGCTGAAGTATGCAAAAGTTTTAAAAGGGTCCCGTTCTAAAATGGGATTTGGCAGGAGATCATCATCTGTTAGTTCCTTCTAACATTTGTATAAATAAAGTATGCTCAAACAGTCACAGAGGCGGAATCATGATTTAAAACTTAGGAGTTCTGAATTCTAATCATTTTATGTTACTGAGTTTGGACATATTCAATGTATTTAAAGACGAATAACAGACTTGACAACTTATGCTCATGGTTCAGAGCTAAAAAAATTACATAGGTAATACTAATATGTAGGCAAAATACTAAGGATATAAGCAATTTCTACATCACAACGACAAGCATCACAATGAATATTGGCATGTTCATCGTCACTGCCAAGCCAGCCATTCTTGCGAATGTTTTGTTTATGTTGAATAGTACAACGAGCGGGTCTTTTTCCCAAAATTAATGGATTCTTCACCCAAATAATTTTCAAGATCTCTTCTAAACTCTTTCGACATTGCCTTGTTTTTTTTCTAAGTACCGCTGTTTCTCTCATGATGCCAATCAACTTTACCCCTTTTTGCTTATATTCATCTCCCAAAAACACTGCTATTATGCCAATCACATACAATGCTCCAAAGTGGTCTCCATTTGCTGCTTGCTTCAAAAATTCCACTGCAACTTCTGGCCTATCGTTTCTGAAAAAGTCCACCTGACAATAAAAACACATTTAACTTCACATTAGTACTGAATACATCGATAAAAATTAATCATGTTCAAATTAAGCACCAAAACAAATGTGAAATTATTTTTCAAAATTAATTATTACCACGCCTTTTCTGTATAAGGCTTCTGTATTTCCACATTTTCTACATAGCTCCATGAAAGAAGAAACTTTATTTATTTTCTCTTGAGTCTCATGCCATGAAGGTACAATCCGAAAGTCTACCAGCGTCACCTTCTGATATATGTATCGTTCCTTTGCGACTTTATTAAAACCCTTGCAACTAAAATATCAATTGATTAGAAAAAAAAATTAAATTCTAAATGCTAACCAGCGGGAAACAACACATAACAGAAATACATAATCCGTAGTTTCTAATGCATATGTGTACGCACAGGATACAAAATAAAATATATTTGGAACATTAATAAAATACTATAATGTATTAAACAATTTAAAATGTTTACAGAGCGGTAATTGAGAGAACCAGTAGATCAGTAGAAAATTAACTAGGTGAATTCCTACTATAAATATACCTTAGTTTGACATTGATTAAATCTTTGAAAGAAGAAGAAGCGACCCTTGCAACAATTCAATAAGTAACTCTATGGGAAGCAATAAAATAGAAGAACAAGAATTTTCTTTTATGACTTTGTTATTATTTCTTCTTCTTTTGGTCCTCTTCATATTTTTGCTTGAATGACCATTGATCAACATTTTTATTGAAGAAATTTATTTGTTACAAAAAATGAATGCAATTGAGTTATTTGTTGCGTTTTAAATGGTTTGAATGAAGAGTTGTGACTTTTTCTGAAAAGTTATGTCTTTTTCAAAGAATTGTGACTTTTTCGAAAGATTGTGACTTTCTCGAAGGGTTGTGTTTTTCCTGAAGAATTGTGACTGTTCTAAAGAATAAGATTTTTGGTCTCAATTTATGTTAGTAGTGAATTATAGTGAAAACAATAAAGTTGCTATATAGTGAATCTTTAATTTGTTCCTATAACATATATTGGTGAGCTAATTTGTTTTACGTTTAATTTGCAGGAGGACAGAGATGGATTTTTCCTGCCAGAGTATTATGGTCTCAAGGAGCAAGAAACTGCTATCATGGAACTTCAAAATCAACTAAAAATAAACGTGGAAGCCAAGATTTTTGTACAATATTTAATGAAACTTTGAAGAAAATAAGAGACTTAACAAATAACGAATTAACTTCATCGTTCAAAGCCAAAAAATATTACATAATCGAAAGATAATTACGAGTAATTCTAATACGGGCAAAACACTAACGATATAAGCAATTTCTACATCACAACTACAAGCATGATAATGAAAATCGACATGTTCATCATCACTGTCAAGAGGCCAGCCATTCCTTGATGTTGAAGAGTTGTGACTTTTCCGAAGAATCTATCTTTTCTGAAAACTTGTGACTTTTTCGAAAGATTGTAACAATTTCTGGAATTACATTCTGTATCTCAATGATGGGGTTCATCGTCAGGTTCAGGAAGATTGGATTCACCTCGAGAAAACAGAATTGCTGAAGTATGTCCCGTTCTAAAATGGGATTTTGCAGGAAATCATCTGTTAGTTCCTTCTAACATTTGTGTAAATAAAGTTTGCTCAAACAGTCACATTTTCCCTTCTATGTTTCCCGACATTGTTTAAGATCTGAGTTAAGATGAGGTCCAGGCAGAGGCCGAATCATGATTTAAAACTTACTAGTTCTGAATTCTAATCATTTTATGTTACTGAGTTTTACATATTCAATGAATTTTGGAGACAAATAACGAATCAATTTATGTATATTGTTTAGAGACAAAATATATTACAAGAATCGAAAGATAATTATAACTAATTCTACTACGTAGACAAAACACTAATGAAATAAGTAATTTCTACATCACAACTACAAGCATGACAATGAAAATCGACATGTTCATCATCACTGTCAAGAGGCCAACCATTCCTACGAACGCGATGCTGATGTTGAATAGTGCAACTAGTGGGGCTTTCTCCCAAAACTAAAGGATTCTTCACCCAAATATTTTTCAACATCTCTGCTAAACTCTTTCGACATTCCCTTGTTACTTTTCTAAGTGTCTCTGTTTCTATCATGTATTACCCCTTTTCGCTTGAATTCACCACCCAAGAAGACTGCAATTATGCCAATCACATACAATGCTCCAATGTGGCTTCCATTTGCTGCTGCTTGTTTCAGCAATTCCACTGCAACTTCTGGCCTATCATTTTTGAAAAAGTCTATCTGAGAATAAAAACAGATTTAAGTTCACATTAGTATCAAAATTTCATTGAGAAACTCAAATTAATCACCTGAACAAATGCGAATTTTTTTTTCAAAATTTTGAGTCGCAAGTGTCTAGTAACAACAAAGTTAAGAGTATAAAGTTTAAAATTAATTATTACCACGCCTTTTCTATATGAGGCTTCTGTATTCCCACATTCTCTGCATACCTCCACGAAAGAAGCAACTTTATTTATCTTCTCTTGCTTCTGCTTTTGCCAAGAAGTTTCTATTGGAAAGTCTACCAACGTTGCCTTTTGATATACGTATTTCATTAAAAACCTTGCAACTAAAATATCAATCAGTTAGGAAAAAAAATTGTTTGCTTCAAAATAAGAGATTCATAAATATATATACATATATACATACCGTAGTTTGAGATTGATGAAATTCTTGAAGGAAAAAGAAGCAACCCTTGCAACAATATCAGTAAGTAACTCATTGGGAAGAGATTCAATTGAAGAACAAAAAATTTCTTTGATCAGTTTGTTATTATTTCGTCTTCTTGCAATGCTCTTTCTATTTTTTCTTGAATGACGATTGATCACCATTTTTCTTTGAACAAACTTATGACAAATAATGAACGCAATTGTGTTATATATACGATTTTATAGCTTAGTTTCTGTTTCTTTCAGGTTTCCTTCTTTAAATGGGATTTGGAGATTCTTTAGTTTTCTTGATTTTTTCTTCATATTTCAGGTGAAAGTAGGAAAGTGTGTTGGCGGTACTAATACTTTCCTTTTCTTATATGTACGTTGAGAGAGGTTCGTTTTTAGAAACTTTTATATAACTTTACTATTTTATTTAAATTGTGTAGCATTGGACAGGGGCAATGAGTAAAAAATAGGTTGGGGTTTTAAATTTAATTAATTAAAACCTGAAATTTTAAGTGGGTCTTTTTATTTCGGAGCTTCCATGTGTAAATGTATAATGAAACAGAAGGTGTATTTAAACTATTTTTGATAATACACGGATATTTTGGGCCTTTGTCGTTGTCTTTTTGACTAATATGATGGCTTCACAAGGCATGAAATTTTCAGATAAACGTTGTCTCTATAACATGGTTTAATTGTATAACCACATTCAATTTATGTCCTGACATTTTGATAAACATGGTTAAAAATATTCCCTCCGTTCACTTTTATTTGTCCACTTTAAACTTTATTATGATCTTAAGAAACAATGATTAGTATGAATATTGTATCATAATATCCATATTAATTGATATATAATTTTATATTTTGGGAAATGACTTGGTGAATAAGTGATTAATGTTGATGGTAAAACATAATTTTTTTTCTTATAATATGCTAAAAGTGATAATTATTCCATCCGTTCACTTTTATTAGTCCATTATTTCAAAAATAAATTTCATTTTTACTTGTCAATTTTAACATATGAAGAAAAGATAATGGATAAGTAAAAATGAACGGAAGGAGATGTCGATTTGCATTTAATAGACAAAACTGTTGCAGATGGATCATATACACACAACATGGTACATTAAGAATGGACAACAACACAAGACATCATTTTCATCTTCAACATCTAAACAACAAGGTGAGAAATTGAACCTACACCACCAACAAGACAAAAGTTTAAATAGCCAATCAACTGAGTTACTAAAATTCACAATTTTTTTTGTATTAGTTATCCAAGTAGGTAGATGCCTTGCATAATGAGCGTATCAGCTAGGACTTGGTTAGCAGCTTGAGATAGATGTATTCCATCCCAAAACACATATTCTGTTGCATTGCTGCAAGTCCCTGCTAACTTTGGGTTGCAAAATAGTGATGTAGTCTCCACTTTACCTGTCCCACAGCACCCTCGATTCGCTACCACGAATCCTAATAATCAACAAATGACATATCATGTCAATAACAATCAGGATTTTGTATAAGCAGTGTCGAATTGTAGACTTTATATGAAAAATTACCATGGTCTGACGGATATTTGACGAGGTTATACATGGGCTGGAAAACGTCAAAGATAGCAATCTTAAGGCCAGGAAGTTGCTTTCGCAATTTTGTTGCAGTTGAATTCATCTTTTTGTTGAATTGTTGGGCATCTCTATTGATCTTTGAGATACAACCACTCTTATGAAATCCGAACATTGTTTTAGCAGCTGGGAGACACCCCAAGGGTGGCAATGAAGTCACTCCAATTCTTCTTGCTCCTTCCCCATACAAATCCTGTTTTTACAAAATTAATCAATCTATGTTTTAATAACTTCCGATTCATCAAAGTTTAAATCAGTTGTATCATGTTGGGCGAGTTGTTCTGTGACCAATGCTATAAAAAAATTGAAATTAGTTATAGACTTCGTTGCTAATTTATCGTTAAATAGCTCATAGCTAACAATTTACCTTGACAAAGCGAGTGAATATGCGAACAAGATAAGAACTATACTGATGAGGAGTAGAAATTTTGTTAAGATAAGGATTGAAGTAATAATTCTGTAAGAAATCAGCTGTTCCAGCACTTAATATGTAGAGTGCATCCTTTATGATGGATTCCGCTTTTTGGCTGCCTGCAACTTTTGCTAGCTTGGATTTGTACACCTTGTAATATTGCATCTGTTTTGACAATGGAATTGCATGCTGCATCACCAAAAAAATTGTCAACTACACTAAGCCCCAAATTCAAAATTTGTATTAGATAACCAAAGATGCATTACAACAAAAACGGTCTTCTGCAACAAATCTTACTGACGATTCACTATCTGCCTGTGCTAGTAAAGACATCAACTATATTTAGCGACAATTATAATGACTACAGTAAAAACAGAGTGTTTGTAAAACTTACGTTGAGGATTGCTGTTTTATCATCGTAGCCAGCGGCTGCAGAAGCGAAATTTGTACCAATAAGGAGATTTTTTCCCGATGCTTCAGGGCTCAAATATGCAGCCGGGTAAGTAGTGAAGCCAAGTGCATCAGCTACAACAGTAAAAATCAAACCACATATGTTAGCTTGATAGTAGTGAATTTTTAAACATAAATACAGACTTTGAGCTGAAGTTGATGAGTTCTGCCAAATCCATAACTATGCAAGTAATATCTACTGTAAATATTGCCTAAATTGGTTGAATGATTTTATAGTGAAATAACAATAGTTGAATGATATTATAGGTAGAACCACAATAGTAGTGTGTGACTTTTGTGTTACAAACAAATTTGAATGACTTTCCTAAAGTAAAAATTGTTAGTTGAGTGATCGTAACTCATTAAAATTGTCAATACTAAATACTTTAGTGTACGAATTAGCAAATTAACTCACCAGTCATATCAGTGACTAATTTGCCATTGCAGAATCTACCAGTAGGTTGATGAGTAACAAAATCCCTTCCATAAGGCAGATAATTGGCCTTAAAAAGTGTAATAATGTATTCATTATTTCCTACATCAGAAGCTGAATCCCCAAATGTAATAATTGCTGGAACAAGCGTTGTCGAATCCTGAGCACTATTCAAATGGATCGCAAAACCCAATAACGTCACCAACAACGATGCCAATGCTGCTGGTTGATTACTGTGGATGCCCATTTTTTCAAAGATGTACTTTCTGTGTTGTGTGTTAGCTAGACACTTGAAAGCTATATAATGAGCAGTATGATCCCATCAACAATTAAAGGATGAATAATTCTGCATTCAATACAAGGGACCTGACACAGCAAGGGAGAACAGACTACACTGGCTCATTTATTTTATCTTGATAATTCTATGAGAGCATTAATTGGTTTTCTTCAAAGTTATGAAAATTTATTGCGGATCTACCTACTTTGGAGCTAAGGCTTTATTATGTTGGCGTTAAAATCTGTTTGGTGAGTCATTATGATTAGGTATAGAACTAGCTATTGTGCCTCAGTAGTTCATCCATTTCATTTGATGCAGACAAATGTAATTTTTTTTTGTTAGTTGAATCATTTATTTTGCCTATAGTACGAAAATCTATGTCATTCAGCATTTCTGCAAATTGTTTGTTTTATCTTTATTGTTCTCTATCAGAGGTTAGGTTCATGTCTCCCTCTTTTTCTTTTCTCCTTTTAGTAATTGCAGACCAGTCAATACCTTGAGTAAGGAGTCGACACGTTAGCAAGTGTTTTTATGTAGCACAGGACGAGGTGTAAGTTTCGAAACATGGGGTGTAAGTCTCATGAGTCTATGGGTGTATCTCTTGAGCATCTTCTATTTTATAATTTTATTACTAAGAAAATAAACAAAATCAAATTTTTTAATAATTCTACAAATAAATCACCAATAATATAAAAAAATATATTATAATTATTATTTGAAAAAGGTAATAACAGAAAAAATTAATAATAGCCGAGATAATCCTTCCCATTCTCAACTAATATTTTATATTGATTATTGTCTATATATTTCAAAAAAGAAGAAGGATAAAAAGAGTAAGAGCAATAAAAGAAATGGATAAAGTTTTCTCAGAACATAGTGCAATAAAATCGTATCAATTTTAGATATGATAATCTAAAAGACTATTTATGACAATGTCCATTTTCTATGACCGTTGCTTTCTTTCTTTATACATTTTAGAAAAACTCACTACAACATGAAAACATAATAGTATAAAATATAAATATCATTATGTCAATAATAAAAACACAATTAATAGCAAAACTACCTCTAAAATAATAAAAATCAAATTTCATTCCTCAGGCGTACACTTTTATGCGAGGGACTGTGTTTTTCCCCAAATTCTAAAACATACCTTCTATGAATCTACGCCTTTCATTTGCGCCCCAAAACGTTTTGGATGTGCCCAGGGGCGGAGGCTCATGCATGTCAGGATGTCCAATTGGACACCCTTCGTCGGAAAAAAACATCGTCTATATAAGTAGAATGATATACTAAGTGATTAAATAATATATTTTGAACACACTTGACATAATAGGTTGTTGTAGCCCAGTGGTTTCACATGCTTTGAATGGGCCTTTAAGACATCATGATTGAGTCAGTACTTGCGTGTTCGAATTTTGAATCTCTCTTTATGAAATAAAAGAGCTTTTATTGTGAAATTCTTGACTCCACCACTGGATGTGCCCCACTTGGGACTCGTTTTGAAAATATCTTTAAAAACACTGAGATTTATATCCTCCTCATTATATTTCTTATTTAAGTGTTGCTCAGCCACTCATCACATTAAAAAAAAAATAGAAGGGCCCTGAAGGTTGAGCTAGCCATCACTGTCTTTTTTCCGATGATTTATAGCTGTGCAACATGAGGATCAGAGAGCGTGATGTTTAACTTTAAGCGTATATATTTGCTTCACATTATATTTTATTTTATTCGTTTTACAATAAAGGATAGGGCTATTGGATTTTACCATTTCTTCTTCATATCATTTATTTTTATACTTGTTTGTATGAATTGTTGTTTTTCTTTCATATTTATGTGAAACTAAACTTCATAGTGGCACTGCCTCACTGAGAAGATCGTTAATGTCTTGAATTTTTTCTATCATTGAGTTGATGTATGAAGATCGTTAATATCTACTGATTTTTTCAATCATTCTATGTATTTGTTCTTAATTTTAATTGTTTGATTATTTGACGAAATAGTTGAACACTATCCTTACCTCATTAATTGTACTAGAAAAAAAGAATTGCAAACATAATAAATACAAGTATTATATTTACCCAAAATAGCTATAGTTTTTTTGTCTAAATCTAGCTGTATTTAAAGTATTATAGGTTTTTTTAAAAAAAAATACAATGATACAATTTTAAATATAATGCACAAAAGAAGGGGTTGTTTTGTTATAATAACTTACTGTCATTTAATTACGCCCTTTAAACTTTCAACTTCCCATTATTAAATTAACAAGAAACATTATGTGTACATTTAGCATATTAATATAACTATTGAATACACACATGAATAGTATAGGTATACAAATGATATGTATACATAAGAATACAACAATTCACTAACATACATTCGATACAACACTCAATATATCCACATTTTAAACTTATGTTAATAATTCAATACAAGTGATAATGACACTTAATACAATAGAAGTATCCAAGTGTATAAGTATTCTACTGTATAAAAATCTGAAAAATATTTAAAACAACAATATCTTTCTCCTATTCAAATTATATAATATTCATATGAATACAACAATTAACTAACATACTTTGAATACAATGAACTCATATATTTGTTTGAACAATATAAGTATTAATGTATCATGTACAACCCAACAATATGGCAAAATGAAATTAAAACAATACAATTATACAGGTGTACAAACCATCAATATGTCATTACAAATCTTTGTTCGCTTCTCGATCTCCATTGCAACATTAGAGCCTGAAATTTTTACTTGCTCTTGAGTGATACACAAATCAAACGAAGATACTTCTTTCAATAATTTATCAAAAAAATATGTACCTCTTGTGACCCTCTTCGGAATACTAACTTCCGCCATTGTAATGGTAAAAAAAAATCTTCAATCGAAACCCTATAAAGATAGATTAAACGTGTATACAACTATAACCTTCGATGAAAAAGAGAAAAATAATAGATTTAGAAGATATCTGATGAATCTGAAACACAAAATAGCTCATGAAATCATGCAAAGGATTGTTAATTGTAAGGAAATTTTGGGGAAAGAGACGGTGATTTGGGGATAGATTGAAAGAGAAACTTTAAAGGTGGGAACTAGGAAACAGTGAAGCTTAAAAGGGGGTTGAAAAAACTTGATTAGGCGTGTAGAATTGTATTTGCTATTTAATAATTAAATATATTCATAATAAATAAATAAAGTATACTATAACTAGATTCCTTTAATATGTATTGTAGTTTGCTATTTTTCGTAGTTTTTTCTATTTTTTAATTAAAAATATAAATTGAGTGTATTTTTAAATTAAAAAGTGGATGAATGAGATTTTATGAGCCATTTTTCATATGTTAAGGTATTTTTGGCCCTTTTTTGAACATATTATATAGAAATACTTATCTGCTCCCATGATTATTTTTATTGCTCTAGGACTAACAAAAATAAAACTTTTAGTTTTGTAAGATGAATTCGAAATACAATAGCAAATTGTTGTTGAATAAATGATTCAAACAAAAGAAGAGAAAAGTTGCTGCAGCTTTCTATTCTTATTTTACTGCACTTTGACTTAGTCTACGATAGTTGTTATTTGGTCATTAAGTTTCTCTTTTTAGTTGAAGGCACCACTAAGTTAGTGCCCTTTTAATTCTGCATTTTAGTTGAGTTGTAAGCCTATTTAAAAGGCATCATTGGTGAAGAAGAAAAAAAAAAACAGCTTACAGTTCAAGAACTCTCTCTGCCTTCTAATTACTTTTCCGTTCCAATATTTTGTTCTTGAGTGAGCTTGAGGTCTGTGTTCTCCAACAATTGTAACAGAGACCAAATAATTAAGCAGAACATAAACGAATTTCCACAAAGTTCAGATTTTGCACGAGCAAAAGTAATCTAGTACTTTATTTGTTCAATAATGGGGTCTTCCGGTGAAAATTTATCCGCACTCAGGCTCACATTCGGTATATATACCAAACAAATAAATGCATAATACATATTTATGCACAAGCTTTTAACAATTAATCATGATTTCACCTTATTAAATTATTTATCATAATAATTTAATACTCCTTTCGTTCACTTTTACTTGTCATAGTTTGACTTGACACACACAGTAAGAAAATAATTAATGATATAGATATTTTACCAAACTATCCCCTATTAAATGATGTCTAAAAAAATAATTTGAAAAATAAATATTTAATACTGAGGATAAAATATTTAAAAAAATTATCATATTTTCTTGATAAAGTAAAAGTGAACGGAGGGAGTATAAACATCGAGCAAGTGGGAATATAAATGTTTATAGTGCCAAGATGCAGATACGGCTTGAAAAATAAGAGGAGACTTTTCAATTAAAATCTTCCTTAGTACATTTTTTGCCAAGACCTACATTCATTAATAACAGTAATTTTGAAAGGAAAAGAATAAACTTTTAAAAGAATAAAAACAATATCTCTTGAAAGTTGAAACCATAAACCATGGAGTACTTATTTTGAAACGAAAAGAATAAACTTTTCATCGTCTTTTAAATATTAATTATATTACTTTGTGCTTCATATTATATTTTTAATATATAAAAATAAAATGATGTGAAGATCAAGAAATTAAAAAAATAATTAAAAAAAAAAAAAGGAAAAACAAATTACTAATAAAATAAAAAGGGACACTACCCAATCTTTTTTCCAAGACAAAGGAAAAGTGAGCGAAAGTTGCATCGCACACCTATTTATTTTGGATTCGATTATTTTATAAATTTTTTTTCATATTCATAATCTATAGATACATTTTGGGATAAGACATTTGAGATATGGACAACTAGAAGCATCACTGGGTTTTACTATTTCTTTATTTTTATATTTCTTTGTATGAATTGTTATTTTTCTTTCACGTTTATATGAAACTATACTTCATAGTTCAGGTGTTGGCACTGGCGTGAAAGTTGACGTATGAAGATTGTTAATATTTTTTGATTTTTTATCATTGAGTTATTTATTTATTTTTAATCTAAATTATTTGATTATTTGACAAAATAATTAAACATTATATGGTACTCAGTAATTGTATTTGCACGAGAGATTTGCGAACGTAATAAAAACAAATAGAGCATGGTCGTAAACTCTATGGGTCAAACGGAGTTTGCCTTTGAAGAAATGGGTCAGATCCTCAAATTAAATGGGTCAGCGAATTTGGGTTTAAAAAGTGGTGGATTTAATTTTTAAGTGAAGTAATATTTATGGCCAATCATGATAAGTACTGTTTTAAATTACAAAAAACCATCAGATTTTGGGTATTAATTTGAGTGATATTTTTAAACGAAAAATAAAGATTGAGAGTATTTTTAATTAAAAAGTAGATGAAAAATTTGTGAGCCATTTTTTGTACATTAAAAATACTTTTGACCTTATTAAATTACTTAATATTAGAATAATTTAGTATAAACATTGGGCGGAGTCACGAGTGAGAATAAATGTTCACAGTACCAAAATAGCTTGAAAAATAAGAGGAGACTTTTCAATTAAAATCTTCCTTCGTACATTTTTTTCCAAGACAACACGTGGTACATTCATTAATAACAGTAAAAGTAACTAATACAAGACATCATTTTCATCTTCATGCATCTCAACAAGAACCCCCATAAAAGGAAACGATAATTTTAAAATGTAAAAAAAAATAAACAAAAGGTAAATCACATGGTAACTTTAAAAGGACTTGTAGAATAAAAAACAGTAAAATTCACATATTTTATTGGGTTAATTATCCAATAAGGTTGATGCCTTGAATAATGAGTGCATCAGCTAGGACTTGGTTAGCTGCTTGAGATGGATGAACACTATCCCAAAACACATATTGTGTTGCATTGCTACAAGTCCCTGGTGACTTTGGGTTACACAATAATGAAGTTGTCTCCACTGTTCCTGTTCCACAACACCCTCTGTTCGCTTCCGCGAATCCTAATAATCACCAAAAAGTATGTCAGTAACAGTGTCGTATGTAGGATTTTTTATAAGCAATAGACTTTATATGAAAAATTACCGTGGGCTGATGGAGATTTGACAAGGTCATATAGAGGCTGGAAAATGTCAAAGATAGCAATCTTAAGTTCAGGAAGTTGCTTTTGTAATTGTGCTGCAGCTGAATTCATTTTCTTGTTGAATAGTTGGGCATCTGTATTGATCCTTGAGACACATCCACTCTCATGAAACCCGAACAATGTTCTAGCTGCTGGAAGACAGCCCAGTGGTGGCAGTGAAGTAACCCCAATTCTTCTAGCTCCTTGGCCATACAAATCCTGTTTTACAAAATTTATGGTGAACTGTTTAGTAAAGACTAGAGGTAGCAAAATCGACCATTTTCTTTGGTATTTCGCGTAACTTATTCAAATTCTACCGCTAAAAATAGTATTAAACCAATTACCTTGACGGAGCTAGTGAATATGCCGACAAGATAAGAACCATACTGATCAGGAGTATAGAGTTTGTTAAGATAAGGATTGATGTAGTAATTCTGTAAGAAATCACTGCTTCCTGCACTTATTATATAGAGTGCATCCTTTAGGATAGATGCCGCTTTTTGGCTGCCTGCAACTTTAGCTAGCTTGGATTGGTACTCCTTGTAGTATTGCATCTGTGTTGAGAATGGAATTGCATGCTGCATCACCAAAAAATTGTCAAAACAGTTAGCTCCAATTCCGCAATTCAACTTATTTTGATCAAAATTCCTTACCAACATAACAGCACTACAACAAAAATGGTCTATAGCGACAATCAGATAGTAGCAATTCATTATTTGCTTCTATATTTAACATAGCTAAAAAGGCTATTACAATGACTACAGTAAGGCAAACAGAGTGGTTATACAACTTACATTGAGGATGGCTGTTTTATCATCAAATCCAGCAGCAGCAGAGGCGAAATTAGCACCAATAAGTAGATTCTTGCCCGATGCTTCAGGGCTCAAATATGCAGCCGGGTAAGTAGAGAACCCAAGTGTATCAGCTACAACAGTAAAAGGAAACCACAACTGTTAGGTTGATATATAGCTAAAAATTATGTAACAGGGTGCTGTAAATTCAGAGACGAAACTAGAGTTTTTAGAATTTGAGCGTTGAATCATAATTCTTGTTTATTTGCTGAATTCTATATCAATTATTGCTAGATATTAAACGAAAATTAACATAAATATATGGTTTGAGCTAAAGTTACTAGATTCTGCAAGCTGAACACATAATTACTACTACTCTTAACTCTGCCCCAGCTGTAATTGATGAATAAAATGGTAAAAATAACAATCCATTTCTAAATCAAATATTTCGAATTCAAGAGAATATGAGACTCAAATTCTCAATACTAAACATTTTACAATATGAATTAGTCGAGCCAGTAGATTTCAAATCTCGAATAAAAATAACTTTACCAGTGATATCAGTAGCTAATTTTCCATTGCAGAATCTTCCAGTAGGTTGACGAGTGACAAAATCTCTTCCATAAGGAGGATAATTAGCCTTAAAAAGAGTGTGAATGTAGTCATTATTTCCTACATCCACAGCGGAATCGCCAAATGTAATGATTGCCGGAACAAGTGTTGTGGAATCTTGAGCATTATTCAGACGGATGTCAATAAAGCACAATAAAGCCACAAAGAAAAATGCCAATTTTTGCTGTCTGTGGATACCCATATTTCCAAAACTTTGTACTATGTAGTGTTACTTAGTGACTTTCCTCAACGAAAACTTTATAGTGAGCCAAATGTAAGTCAGAACCGACTAAGGATGAATAGTTGTGCATTCAAAGAAGGGAGATGAAGGTTGAGCTATAGCCATTAATGCCGCTTTGGAGGTTGTTAAGCGCCATTAATTCACAAGTTGCTAAATTCAATGTAAATATAGTCAGTACGAATTATCTTAATTTTACCTTTTCATAAACATTGAGGTTATTCATATCAATTATCATTAACAAATCGTCACGTAGTTAAGAAATTTAGTCGAGAATATTTTGACTCGTGGAATCCATTCAATCCATACTGAATAAACTTGTTAAAATCAAAGTTAGATACAAGATAAATTGACCTAAAATCGTATAACCGAGTTAGAATTTTGAATTCTAGATAAATTAACTTACTAAGTTTTGAATAAATTATGTATATATATTAGGTTTTAATACAACTATTAAGTTTGAGTCGAAACTACAGGTAAGCGCACACATATAGTCATTCATGTATTCCATACTTTTGTCATGCCTCCTATAAGTATAACAAGGAGTAAAATTAAGATATTTTGTACGCAAACGGTAAATTTAGACATTTTCCCTGAAAACAAAAACCAAAGATTTCATTAAACAGAGCTTTCATTGCCAGTAGTAATGCTTTATCGACAATAGGAAGCTTTGTTTGTCAACCTCACAAGCAGAGCAAAATTGGTAAGGTGCAATAATTATAGAGATAGAGAGTAAGTATGTTGTCAATTCTAACACGAAGCTAATTAATAATGAAAAAATAAAAGTAGTTGAGGGGCATTTGGTATTGCATTGGGCTGTGGCCACGAGGGAGCATGCATGTGATATAGTTAATTCCCTCTTTCATAATCCACTGGCAGCCTGTCTCAGAAATGATGAGCCACAAATACAACGAGGTTGATATTGGATATATACTATTAACCATATGTTTAGATATAGTATTTATTATAAAATAATTATTTATTCAGTTTTAATAGATCATATATTCGTTTATGATGTCTGTTTACTTATATAGTAGATGATTTAGTGTATAGAGTTTTAACTTATACACAGAGGATTAAATCATCGGTTCTTATAAGTATAAAGTTTTTTGTTCACAATCTGATATGTAAATTGGACATGCCATTGGTACGATTGTAGCACAAGATTATACGAAATTTATCTTGATTATGGAAATGGTATAGTTCCAACTTCTTGTGCTAGTGCATTTTGTATATGTTGAACGGGACCGAATAGAGATAGTTGTTTTAGACTGACTGACAAAAGCATATTCTCTAACCTGTTAAATGTACTTATATTCTTAATCCTGATATAACTATTATGATCTGTATATATTACTTATCGTTTTGATTTATTAAAATGTGAGATTCTGAGATGGGTCAATATGCCTGGTAGATTGGATGATAATAATATATATTGGTGAAATAATAAGTTAGTTGATGGAATCTATGTCTCGTTATAGAGATTGATTGATATGCCTTTTTGAGAAACTTATAAGTTTTCATCGTGTCAAACCCTTGCAAGTGGATTTATGAATCCGACACATGAAATAAGTTAAGTAGTGCTCTAAAGGAAATTAATCATTAAATTAAATTCGTCAGTAATTTAATTTATTGATTAGTATTTGTAATCTTAACATGGGGAATTACATAAGTGTTTAATAGGGAATTTCGAAATATAAATAAAGGAGTGCAATTACGAATTTTTAGTGGAATAATTTGTAATTTAATATGGTAAGAATAATTCAAATTAAAATTTTGGAATTATTTCCATAATAGGAAGCCTCAATAATTAATTCAGTGGTCCCTCCAGTGCCCATATTTAACTATAACTCAGAATCCTATATAAGAAAATTGGGTTTTCTTCTTCTTTTAAGATTGGAAATTTTTTTCTATAAATAGGGATTCTCCTAACCTAGAAAAAGAATAATAAGGTTTCTATCGATACTTGCCCACCCAAGTATTGAGAGAGTTCGGATGTGAACTTGGGATTACTGTAGAAGACTGTGGATTCGCTTGAAGGTCTGTCTAACTTGTGGATTCGCTTGAAGATATTTGTTCACGCTTCAAGAGATAATTCTTGAATTAAGTTTCAGCAAGTTTATGTGTTCTAGCATGTTTCTACGTGTTCTAGTATAAATGTATATTGGTTTTCAATTATTCATGTAAGCAGTATGATTTTGAGTATGCTTTTGTTGTGCATATAGTTTTCCAACAGCTGAACTATTATACAATAACAACTGAATTCATATTTGAATATCAATTTGTGTTACATAGGATCAATAAAAATATACTATATATTATATATTTTTTTCTTTTCTTCTTTTTGTCGGTGTATTTTGTTATTACTTGAAAAAACTAACACTCCTTTGATTCTCCCACGGCACGTTGGTTGTTGAGCGACTTGGATGGTCCTCTTCACATGAGTTAATTTTTGGGGTTGAGTTAGATTTAAGGTCTATTTCTTTATCGTATTAGAGCCACAATCAGATCTATCTCAATTTATTGTTTATCAGATGTTGAATCCATGCATCTTATATTATCCGTGCTTCAGATGTTCTGTCGTGGGTGTGCGAGGAGTGTTGATTCTCCCACATCAGTTGTGAGCTAATTTTTAAAATTGAGTTATACTCCAAATTTATTTCTTTATCAAACTATATCTGGCATTTACTATTTTGGGGGAATAACAAGTTCTTTGTACATAGAGATCAATAGAATTGGTATTTGGATGGTCCGGTTTGAAAATATAGGTTATGTGGAAATTATTTATAAAGTGTAAAATAAGCACAGAATAATAATATGATGATTGTTATACTGCGGTAAGAATTAGTATTATACATGTATTAAAATGCTAATATATATAAACTCTTCTTTCATTTTTTAATTTTCCATAAAATAAAGTGTACTACTTATACATGTAATTTTATTTCATATCACTTAGGATAAAATAATATATCGAATCATGCATAACTTACGTAAATAATAATAGTGATGAGTTTAATGAGACTAACAAACTTAGACTATGGTGTTTGGATTTACTTATTGTTAAGTACTTTTGGCTTTTAAGTTTTTCTTTTATTTTTTTTTTGTGATATTTAAAATAAATAAATAATTCTTTTAAGCACTTACTTTTATTATGCGATTACTGTCTTTCTTTGTAAGTCCAACCAAATAATTTACTGGGGATTTTTTTATGCTGGTACATTTTTACTAATATGTAAATCAATTGACCGAAGTATTGGTTAAGGGCTAGCTCACTTGATGAGTTTTGTCTTCCACAATGTTGACATGTAAAGTTCAAATCCTGTTAAAATTAAACATAGTTTGATTAGTTAATTTGTTATTATATATATATATATATATATATCCCTTTTCTCTATCGTCATGATGTAGTAATTTTATTTTATTTTTAAAATAGACAACGACGACGTCACATGTAGGGTACAACAATAGAACAAGTTCATGTTAGTTTTGTTGTTGATAAATGAAATAATAATGAGAAGGAAGTTAGGTTTGAGAGAAATTTGGTCTAAGGATGGTAGACAAGAGACTTTAAAGAGTGAATTCAATAGCAGTAAGCAGCAAAGCTCTTAAATGTGAAGGAGAACCACTCAGTCTCATATCATCATCTCCATAACCATATGCCATGATTGTTCTTCTACACTTACTAACTACTACATCATTTTATTTTTTTGAATTTTCCATCCAGTGTCCAGTATTTGCATTACAATCCCACTAAATTCGAATTCGCACTGGAAAGGGTTAAAGCGCTCCTTAACAAAGTCGACTAAGTACTCAATGAGACTCAAACCTGAGACCTCTGAGTGCTTACCAGTTACCACTCCACCATAGCTAGTACAACATAATTAACTTCGCATTGACAATTGAACTACATCGAAACCGCGTGTACTTGAATCCTTTAAAGTCGTAACGCACGAGCTTTGAAATGAAACTTGAATGCATACAAAATCAAAATTTCTTCAGTCATAGCATATCAAAGCTCTAGCATTCGAGCGCAGTAAATACTGAAGAATCTCTTGGTAAAAGCGTTTTACTGCTTTTTTAGCGAGTCAACTTGCATGCCACGAATCTAAATTAGTCAAGCGCGATCATGAAAATTACGATTCAAATCTATACTCTACTTCACACATAATATATATCGATAACTTGTTATATATATCTCAAAATTGTTTTCTTCCCCAAGGAAAAATTATGACAAAAAATGTATTTTCTCTATTTAAAACATTTCTCTTTTCCTTTTAGATAGATTAATTAAAGCAAGAGTACTGTTTGTTAATTATGTGTTAACATTTTCGGATGAATTAGAAAGTCACTGTTAACGAATTTCAAAGTTCCTAACTTAACTCATTTTTGGTGTTGCATTTATTACTTTGAGATATGAAAATCACTTTTAGAGCCACATATTTAACATGTTTAATTTTATAATGTGAAATCTTTTTTTCCATAGATCGAGAATTAGCTCTATTGACATGAACTCTTTTGTCATATTTTTTAGACATCAAACCCAAAAAATGATGAAAAAAATAATACTTTTATTATTATATATAGTAATAAAAGATTGTACTAATGCTACTCAGTAGCACATTTATTAGTACTAATTACTATTCTGGCAATATGTAGTTAAGTCAGGTTGGCAGAATTTAGTTCCACCTCTCTATCTAATCTTCCTCCAAAAAAATATATTATTGGAGGCCAAATAAACTGAAGTCATTTTGTATTTTCTTTTTTGATCCGAGTGGAGATATAATTTTTATTCTATAGACTACATGTCTATGGAGTTTTGAAAATTTTAAATTATTATAGTCTGAATGCTCGTAAGGTAGAATCGACAACCATCTTTTTTCAAATTGTATTTCCAAGTTTTCCCGCAAAAGCTCCCAAGTATGCCTCCTTTATCATTAACCTTAAAATTGATTTATCTAACTTATTACTATTGCCCTATTCACCTTTCGCGTATTACGTAAAGAATAGGAGAACTGAATTTTACTTTTTAGATTCTTCTATTCTATTCTCTTTAGGGGTCGTTTGGTGTAATGGATAAAGAAAAATAATCCCGGGATAAGTTTTTAGTACCCCTCAATTCTTTGTTTGGTTACAAAGCATGGGATAACTTATCCCGGGATTAATAATTATGACTGGGATAAGTTATCCCTACTTGTAGGTGGAATACTAATCCCGGAATAACTTATCCCGGGATAAAAATATAAAATAACAAAAGTACCCCCTTAAACCCTGTTTTAAAACAAACAATTATTTTTTTTAGGATATTTTTGTAAATAAACAACTAATTCTTAGAAATTATACCATGCATATTTGACAAACCAAATAATCAATAAAAATAATCTCAACATAACTAATCTCATCATAACTTATCCCAACATAACTAATCCCAACATAATTTGTCTTCAAACCACACGACCCCAGAAAAGTAATTCGCTTGAGTCACTCGCCACCTACAGATCAAATAACCAACCAACTAAGTACTAAGGGGCCGTTTGGTTACTGTATAAGGGCAAAGTTAATACATGAATAACTTGGTTATTCATGTATTAATTTTTATACCATGTTTGGTTTGTAAATAGAATAAAAGTTATCCTTGTGTTAGTTTTATTCAATGTTTGGTTATATTTTTGTAATTCTACATAACTAATACTCACATAAATATCGAAAACCGAAAAACCGAACCGAACCAAATTAATTCGGTTTTTTGGTGTCGGTTTCGGTGTTTTTTTTTCGGAATTTCGGTTTTTCGGTTCGGTATTCGGTGTCAGGGTAAGAAAACTTCAGTGCACCAAAAAATCGAAATTTTATTAACTAAATTTAAAATAATATTTTAATTTTATTAATTATATACTTGGTAACTTGTGTTTGTGAGTTGTGACTCCTATTGTTTTTTATTTGAATGAAGTTGAATATTAAGGCATTTTTAACTTTGTATTGTTTTAACTTTTAAATTTCAAGTGTTGAATTCTTGGTTTAAATTGTTGACTGCTATTACAAAGAGTGTTTGTTGAAACAAAAAATCGGAAAGAGAAAAAAAAAAACTTCTTTAGTTCTTTGTTGGAAACTTTAACTATTAAATATATTAATTGATTATTTCGAGTTTTCAACTTTTATCTTTAGTTAAACGTTTTGATAATTTAATTTTCACTTTATTTTTTATTTGCTTGCACCGAAAAATCGTTTTAAAAACACCGAATTAAACCGAACCGAAGTTTAAAAAACCGAACCGAAATATTTTGGTTTGGTATTTGGTACACATTTTTTCAAAACCGAACACCGAACCGAAATTTAAGAAAATCGAACCGAAGAACCGAATGCCCACCCCTAGTTGATAGGTTTTTAAATATTGTTTAAAAGTTATTTATGTATTAATTCTATACGGTGTTTGGTTGGTAGGCTTAAAATGTTGTATAAAAATTATTCCTGCATTAGTTTTATACAATGTTTGGTTGTGTTTTAGTGAATCTACATAATTAATACTTACATAACCTATGAGGAAATCTATGTATAATTTTATGCAGGGTAGAAGGTGGAATAAGTTATGTGGGTATTAGTTATACATGGATTAAATAATATATTTACATTTTTACCCTTATTAATTAATTTTTAATTTTTTTTAATTATGTGTGCTTTTAAAAAAGTTACTATTTATTTTTGTCTTGATAGTTGCTTAATTATTTTTAGTTTCTTTGCTTTATTTTTTATTAATTATTTTCTTTGGCGATAAGATAGTGCCGGTTAATTGTAATTAGTTCTTTACTTAGTTTCTTTGCTTTATTTTTTATTAATTATTTTCTTTGGCGATAAGATAGTGCCGGTTAATTGTAATTAGTTCTTTACTTAGTTTCTTTGCTTTATTTTTTATTAATTATTTTCTTTGGCGATAAGATAGTGCCGGTTAATTGTAATTAGTTCTTTACTTAGTTTCTTTGCTTTATTTTTTATTAATTATTTTCTTTGGCGATAAGATAGCGCCGGTTAATTGTAATTAGTTCTTTACTTAGTTTCTTTGCTTTATTTTTTATTAATTATTTTCTTTGGCGATAAGATAGTGCCGGTTAATTGTAATTAGTTCTTTACTTAGTTTCTTTGCAACGCACGGCCAATACATGTATTATAATATTTTTAGTTATTTCTTATTTACTTTTACTTAATTACTTATCCTATTCAATACAAATTACTTAACTGCTTTTAGTTATTTGTTATTTACTTTAGTGTTTTTAGCTATTGACATTTATTTAAATTTTAATGTGTTATTAAGATAGTTGTTTATTTTAATGGATATAACAAATATTAGCTCGCTAAACATTTTTGGAATTAAGAAATAAAAATTAGTTTACTGTATTGTAATTTGTACATAACTAAATCATGTATAACTAATACCTATATAATTAAACCCTGCATAACTAAACCATGCATAATTAATACCTGCATAACTAAACACTGCATAACTAATACCTGCATAACTAATACCTTCATAACTAAACCCTGCATAACTAATACCTGCATAACTAAACCCTGCATAACTCTAACCAGTAACCAAACGGCTCCTAACTACATTACAAGAATATCCATATTGGTTTGCAAGTAATTTGAAAAAATTAATATAAGTTCGAACCATCAACTCTCTTTGCTAGCCTAAAGTAGACTCATAGGGCTGGCTCATTATTTATTATTAATATATACATATAGTGGTCACACACTGCATTGCATTTTTATTCATTAATTATAATTATTATTACCTTGTACTGGTGTGATTAATTTTACCGGTAAAGATTATTATTTAATTATTTCTCATCATGAACGTGTCACTAGCTACTGGCTGCATAGTTGTTCAAATTCAATTCTCCAAGTCTCTTTTAATTATAAAATAGGCCACTATAACAAATAGGCTAGGGCCGCTACAATCCCTTGCAAAGTTGTGGAATTTAATGCAATATTCACTACGGCAGATTTTAGGACCTTTTTGGAATTTAAACAAACCTCTTATATTACTCATTCTCATCATTTTTATTTATTTAGTATTAACTTTATACCTTCCGTAAGGAGCAATAAGATAAATTTAGGGTTCAATTCTCTATTTGATAATTCCTTCCTCCATTTTCCCCTCTTTCACCCATTCTTTTTTTAAAATAGCAATAAATCTAATGTTTTCAGTTATGACTATAGTTAATTATAAGAGTAAATTAGGAACTAAGTGATAAATTATCTCTTAATTCTTTAAACTAGACTAATAACTAGTAAACATTTATTTTTAGTATAATGAACAAATAAAAATAGACCGAGAGAATCATAATCAGGATAATCTAAACTCGATTTAAAAAAGTACAATAAATGTATTTCGGTTTATTTTTCAAATGGTGATTAACTAACGTAATTACACAAGTATTACACTTTTACCTACAACAAAAGTAGAAACTAAATAGTATTAGTACTAAATATTCACTCTCTCTCTCTATATATATATACATATTATTGTTGTATATGCATTTTATTATTAAAATACAATATTAAGTGCATATGTTAGTGGATATAAATTGTGGTAGAAGACGACTATTGATTCTTATAACTTATATGACCATTAGTTTTTGTAACTCTCATGATCATTAGTTTCTTATAACTAATATGACCATTAGTTTCTTGTAACTTATGTAACATCTATCACATTTATCAAACCATATTACTACCCCTCATTCTACCCATTGATTGTATATGGAAGACTTCTTCACCTATAAACAGTGGTGTTTCTTCCTTTGTGAAGTAAGGATGAAAAATGTTAACTGTGGAAAATATTGTAGTATGTAGTAGTGAAAGAGAGAGTTGAGACAATGAAAATATTTTAAGTCTTCAACTATATTTACTATATACAAAAGAGAGTATTTATATATTGAAGGAAAGTGTTCTTTTTGTGGAGCTTTGGACTCTTCAACTAATCCGGAGTTGCTTGAATTGTACGACGTTGTTGGGCTATTATATCCTGGAGGGGACAAGTCAAAAGTAATACTGCTGGATCGGTGTAGATTATGCCGCAATGGGCTTGAATCACCTTAAAGAGAGCGAGATATCCGTGCCTCAGCCTAAAGATTTGTTATTCATTTTTATTCATTTTGTTTCAACTGTAATTTATTGTATTTGTGATATATTACACCAACATATATATATATATATTTTTATTTTATTTTTTTTTAATTTAAAAAGACTAACTTTATTTGTATCTTTTTCATGTGTTTTTAATTATTTTCCATATATGATTAGAAGTCGAACTCCCAATACCACTGCGGCTAAGATTTCAAAAAAAAAAACCCAAACAAATAAGATCAATTTAATACTTGTAATAACATTGCACTGTTAAATATTAAACCTCTTAAACCTTTAAACCTCTTAAACAAAGTGTACATAATTAATTAATTAATTAACGAAGGATTATGAATGAAGCTTTGATTGTTCCAATAATTGGTGTATTTGTCTTTATTTTCATCCTCTTTTGGTGCGATATGTGGGCTAGAAGAAGAAGAAGGCGACTTTCATCAGACAACGTCGTCGTATTACCAATTTCTTCCGGTCACGCTTTGCCTCCCGCCGCCGCATCCATACCGAATTTCGGCCCGCCGCAGCAGCCGGCTGAATCACTAGAAGAAGATAATTATGATATTTTGATTTTCAATGAAGGAAGCGAAAGCAGAAAATCGAACATTAATGGGGAGAACGATTGCGCGATTTGTTTTTCGGAGTTTTTAAAGGGGGAGAGTTACGGTGTTCTTCCAGCTTGTAGCCATAAATTTCATGCGGATTGCATTATGATTTGGTTAGTAACAAGCATACATAAAACTTGCCCCATATGCAGGACTCAGGTTTAATTAGGTTTTAATTTTTTTTTTTTTTTTTCATTCGGTATTTGATATTTTAAATTTTTGATTACGCACGCATTAGAGGTGACTTATGTTATGGGGAGTTGTTTGTTATTCGGCATATTGCACATTGATCATATAATTATTGACAGTTTTTATTTTTGAATTAGAAGGATTCATGTGATTTTGACTTTTGTTATTGAACTAACGGAGTTTGCTAGCCTTTCAAATTTAGACTTTATTTTTGTTTGACTTTACTTATAGTAGAAATTAGTGATTAGCTAATAATAGTGGTTGTTTTACATGAATGGATCGTAAGTGAATTATGTTGAATCTTTAACCATGCTGTTTTATGAGCAAAATTTCAATTCAACATGTTTTGCCTCATGAGCGACAATTTTGACTAGGGATCTATAAAATCCAACCGAAAATCGAATCAAATTGCAAATTGAGTCAAATCGGAAAAAAAAATCTGACTAATGGTTTGATTTGACTTGGTTTGGTATTAGAAAAAAAACCCAACTATATTTAGGTTTGTTTGGTTTGGTTTTAACTTAAAAAAAGTCAATCTGAGATCAAACCAATCCGACATTATATATATAATTTTTAAAATTTATTTTTTACATAAAAGTATTTACTTTGATGTAATTTCTAAATATTACTTATACATTTTTTATAATTTTTAGAGATAAATATTGAAAACACTCCTAAACTTGGCGTGAATTATTACTTTAGTCTTCCAACAATTGACAGCCTTAAAAACACCCCTCTACTTGATTAAGTGAATTTAAAAACACCCCTCTTATGCCACATGTGCATATATGTGGAATTTTATGCTGACGTGGCATACACATAGATATATGTTATAGAAAAAATATTTAAAAATATTTAAATAATTAAATGCTAAGAATTTAGCAATTTAAGAAGATAAAAGATTTTTTTTCTTTTTAAAAATTTAATTTTTCTCATCATCCCATCCTCTACCCAGTACCCCAACCTCACACTTCACTACCCATCCACTCCCGAAAAAAATTCTTTTAAACTTTACTTTTGGCGGGGAGTGGGAGAGGTAGGGGGTGGGATAAAAAAATATTTTATTTTAAAAAGTAATTTTTTTTTAAGGGGGAGGGGGGAGTCGGGGTACACAGTGGTGTTGGATAAAAAGTTAAAAAAAACTTTTTAAAAATTTTGAGGGGTGAGGTGGGTGGTGGGGTTGGGGTACCTGGGTAGGGGATGGGTGAGGAAAGAAAAAAAAATTCTTCATTACTAAATTTTTTAAATTTTAGCATTTAATTATTTAAATGTTTTTTTTTACTCTATATATATCTATGTGTATGCCACATCACCAGAAAATTTCACATATACGCATAGGTGGACACCATGCGGCATAAGAGGGGTGTTTTTAAATTACTTAACCAAGTAGAGGGGTGTTTTTAATGTTGTCAATAGTTGGAGGACTAAAGTAATAATTCAGGCCAAGTTTAGGGGTGTTTTCAATACTTATTTATAATTTTTATCTTTTAACATGTTTTTTCAAGTCTTTTTAGATTTAAAATTTTGAATGGTCTAATAAAGGTTATAGTCCATAGATATTGATAACTCTAATAAAACTAAATTCAAAATCAAATCAATACTGATGCTAACAAAATAAATTAATTCAACACTAAGAATGACAATAATGTTGAATATTTATTCTTTAGTTTTACATTATTTTAGACATTTAAAATACATAACCTAATTTTAATTTTTCTTTAATGTTTAATCATGTAATTAATGCTTATTAGACTTATTTTAGCATGATTTAGTACTTTTAAATTATGATCATTTTCATTATGACTTATCAATTTGCAATATTTATTTTATAAGTTTTCATTATTATTTTTTATTGAATGTTTTAGTGTAAACACAAATCTCATATTTTGTATTATTTTCTTTAGAAACACCTAAGATAGTTGTATTTTGGTTGAACTAAAGAAAAATTTGGAGCACAAGTTAATTATATGTTCGTGTGAATACTTTACTGGAAAAATCCATAAACCCGAAAAAATATGAGGTTTATTAATTTGGTTTGATTTAAAAATTTAAAAATTCGACACAAATGGTTTGGATTGGTTTTGAAAAATCCGAACCAACCCAAAAAAATTCGAGGTTGAAAAATCCGAAAAAATCCAAATTTTATTAGTTCGGTTTGGTTTATAAATTTAAAATTTTGAAACAAATAGTTTGGTTTGATATTTGAAAAATTCGAACCAACCCGGTCACGTACACCCCTAATTTTGACCTTAAAAATTTGTCCATACGATAAATGGGGATAAAAATTTGTCCATACGATAAATTTAATATCATCCTTTAAATAAAATAAATCTAGAGGAAATCTTAATAACTTAGTTGATTGTTATATAATACGAACTTTCACCTTAGTGGTGAAGGTTCAATTCTCTATTTTATAATTCGGAAAAGGGTCATATTTATCCCTATACTCTTAGAAAAGAATCATATTTGCCCTGTCATCCAACTTTAAGGCCATATTTACCCTTTATCCGTTAAATCTCCATATTCCCATATAAAAATACCTATGTGGCGCTTACGTGGATTTTATTTTCTCCTAATTAAATCAAAATATTATTAAAATCATTTTAACCCACCCACATAGAATTAAACCCAACCCGCTAACCACCAAAATGAACCTAAGATCAAGCCCTTATCTATCGTGGGTTTGGGTTTAGGTTTGTATGGAAGAGATAGGTTAATGGAGTTTCACATAGGAATGAAATCGTCAGATCTCCACCACCATCGGAAAATCGAAACACCACCCTTGAACCATCAAAGCAGATTCATCAAATAAATATATTCCCGAACAACATTAAATATTTTAGATATATAAAAATTTTCTAGTAGTTGCTTCGAATTTAGTCTCATCTCCTTCCCGTTTCACCATCGATAGTCACAGGAAACCAACTTGTATCCTCCATCTCCATTGTTGAACCTCACTTCACCTTCTCCACCGTTTGAAACCATCGAAAAAATAGAGCACATGTAGAATGTTTGTGAAATTCTACCTATTTTTTAATAAAATGTTAATTAACCAATTTTGTGCGTCTAGATTAAAGAAGAAAGTTGGCTCTAATTTACTTAGCAAAAATATTGAATTAAATGTTAAAATCTGTATTAGTTCTAAAGCTTATTACTATGTTTGTTCCAATAGAACTACAATCAGCTTAATTTTCTATGTTTGTTCCAATAGAAATGCCGAGAAAATTTACGCAGAAGAATCAAGTTGGATTATTTTGATTAGTGGATTGGGTTTAGTGTGTGGAGCATGTTAAAATGATTTAAATAATATTTTGATTTGATTAGGAGAAAATAAAACCCATGTAGGCACCACATAGATATTTTTATATGGGAATATGGAGATTTAACCGATAAAGGGTAAATATGACCTTAAAATTGGATGACAAGGGTAAATATGACCTTAAAGTTGGATGTCAAGGGCAAATATATCAAAAAAGTATGACGAATGGCAGATATGATCCTTTTCTAAGAGTATAGGGGTAAATATGACATTTTTCGGTTTATAATTCATTCCCCAAATCTAATGTTTACAGTTATGACTATAGTTAATTATAAGAGTAAATTAAGAATTAAAAGCCTGTTTGACATTGCTGCTAAAAACTGCTTATTTTCATAAGCACTTTTTGAAATGACTTTTTAGAAAAGTGCTTTTGAAAAAAATAATTTGTGTTTGGCTAATTTATTTGATAAGTGTTTTAATAAGCAAATTGTGTTTGACTAATCTTTTTTAAAAAGTGTTTTTGAGAGTTAAATTACGATAAAGGGCAAGTATTAATGTACTTTTAATATTAAGATTATTTTATAGAGAGAAACTAGTTTAAACATCTATTACAAAAAATTAAATTAAAAATTTATTTTTATTAAATTAAAATATTCATATTCAAACTTTCAATAAATATTATATATTTTTTTGGAGGGTTTAAATCTTTAATTGTTGTTGTTTTTTTTTCCTAACCTTGCAAAAATATTGTTGTTACCTTTTTTCTAATTCTGCAAAATAATACGTAAAATAATAAATAAAATAATAATAATAATACATAAACGTAAAATAAAATATAAAAATTATCATATAAAAATAAAAATATTAAATGAAACTTACCCAAACATATGAGATATGTTAATTAAATAAAAAATAATTTTCTGTTTGAAATTTTTAGTTTATTCCCAATAGCAGAAAAACTGCTTCTGCTTCCATTTAAAAGCTTCCTTACCAATTTCTTCCCGCCACGCGCTGCCTTCCTCCGCCGCATCCATACCTAATTTCGGCCAGCCGCAGCAGCCGGCGGAATCACTAGAAAAAGAGAATTATGAGATTTTGATTTTCAATGAAGGAAGCGAAAGGGGAAAATCGAGCATTTATGAGGAGAACGATTGCGCGATTTGTTTATCGGAGTTTCTAAAAGGGGAAAGTTACGGTGTTCTTCCCGTTTGTAGCCATAAATTTCATGCGGATTGCATTATGACTTGGTTAGTAAAAATCATAAATAAAACTTGTCCCATATGCCGGACTCAGGTTTAATTAGGTTTTAAATTTTAGTTTTTTTTTTTCTTTTTCATTTGGTGTTCGATAGATTTTAAATTTTTGATTACACAGGCAGATTAGAGGTGAATTAAGTTATGCGGAGTTGTTTTTTATACGGCAAATTGCACATTTATCATACGTATTTTATGAACAAAATTTCAAATTTAACAAGTTTTGTCTCATGAATGTCCTGCGGCTCCTTTAGATCTTAGTAGTTTTCTTGCAGTTTCTGCATTTTTGGTTTAGCTAAACAATTACCTTTAATTTTAAGGACTCTAAGAGCTACTATAACTTAAAAATATTTAGATTTTCTTTCTCAACAAGAATAAATGATGAAACGCTAAAGAGATGGTATGAGAGTTATGCAATCAGGTTAATGAACAGGTAGTCCACTAATATTATTTACGTTGTTTCCAGCGATAAGACTAGCCTATATATAATTGAACACTAAAAATTTTATATCGACGCAATGCCTAAAGTTATAGAAATTTATATGCAAACACATATCATATTTTTATTGATTCGAAATAACATAGGATGCAAATATTTTTCATGGATCGGTTACTTCCCAAGATGCCAGGGAATTTGAAAGTATCAGTTAGCTTATTGATTATGATCAAGAACACACAAAATGGACAAATACGAGGACCATGCCATTGCAAATTTGAGAAGTAAAAAAAATAAAATACCAAAGTAATTCATTATGTTTATTTTCGATCAATATTGATGCATCCAAAAATCCAAAGGTCGATGTGCAGCAAAAGCATACTTGTGAACTACTAATTTCAGAATTACAATTACGGTTGAAGTTATCAAATTTTAAATTCTGAATTCGTCTTTACGTGTGTCGATTAAGGCGAACCATTGTTGGACTGAGAATTAATAGGAGAAGCGCAACAGCTGCAACAAGATCCTGGTGGTGGAGGTTGACAACACACACAAGCAGGACATATTGGTCTCCTCACAAGAACTTCTGCATAATTTATTCCGAATTACACAAAAAATATTATAAATGAATAAGCAAAAAGAAGAAAAATAATATATTTTTGATGTATATTATAAATTAACTACCTCTATACACATTAGAACGAGCAGCAACACCTCCTTGGAATCCAGGAGATAAAATTAAACCAAAGAAAACAAGGGTTATGACCATTATACATCTTGGAATTATAGTTCCCATTGTGTAATGAGAAATTAAATTTTAGATGAATGAACAAATTATTACTAGGTACAATATTTTATAGTGCAAGATTTGTAAAAGGGAAAATGATTAAGCTTTGAAAAAATTGAAATAATGTGTGTTCTCACTCAACAAACTCAAGGTTAACTTGACTACAAGTTAATTGTTTAGGGGGTATCTGTTCAACTTAATTAGTTTGATTTGCTATAATTTTATATGCAATTGGAGAATTTCTGAGCTTTATCTTATTAAATAAACATTATATGATTGAAAAGTCAGCAATTGCGACTGCAAATTTAGAATAAGTCAAGTTTAGTTTGTTTGGGCCGATTTTCAACTCTTTGAATAGTACTTTGATTTAAACTTCTAAAATTTTCCACGCCAAAAGTTGACTTCTTTTTTTTTTTTTTTAAAAAAAAATAATAATACAAGCTTTGATTACATAAGCTTGATCATTTTTAGTCCATTATCCTTAAAAATACAAAAGGAGACAATTTTTCTTTGTATAATTCTTCGCTCATTTGGCCCTGTGATGGTGGTAATGGTGGAGGTGGAGGGTTTCAAACAATGTAAATCAAATGCATTATGATTTGAATTGTAAGTTACAAAACATGTCATCTTTTATTAACATGAAATTTAGTGCACCATTAAACATACTGTATTTGCAACTATTCTAAAGTTTTCTTTTTCTTTTGACATGATAAATGCCAGTGTTTAGTTTTGATAATTTCTGTGGATTTACTTTTTGCTATTAGAAAAAAAAGTCTCATCATTTTTCCCATTTGATATACTAGCGGTCATAATTAAAAAGTTGCTATCACAAAATATGGACATTTTTTTCTTGAGTTGACGGCAGGGGCGGACCTACACTAGTGCAAGTCATCAAAAAAATTTGCATTATACATATATACATTATGTGTAAATATGTATATATAAATAAAATGAACCCAAAACAATGGAAAGGCGTGGTTCAGTGGCAAGTGGGTTCAAAATCGCCCATGAGATCCGAGTTCGATCCGCAGTGAATACGCAACTTTTTATTCTTTTTAGTATTTTTAAGTCTTAAATGGTGGATCCACATACTTTTCCTTTTAAAAATTAACTAATAATTGTAGTGTGTGGACCATTATAATTCTAGACTCCTAATTCATGGAAAATAAGAATAGTAATATTTTAAATTTATTAGTTCAGTTTTCGTATGTTTGTATTTGAAATTGTTTTAAATTTATATTTATAGTTTTTGAATAAAACTTAGGTTAAATTTTTGTAATATACGAACTTGTGTAATTGTTTTCCTTTTCTTTTTTTTGGTATAGTGGTATACACAAAAATTAGGTTAGTGCATTATTATTTATTTATTATTTTACTAATTTTCATTTATGATTTTTCAAAATTGCTATAATTTTAGTCTTATATATAAGAGTAATAAAAAACATGTTAAATTGAAAATATATAAAAGAAATTCTTGTAAGTAGATAAGAATTTAATAGAGTATATTTTTTGTTAGGAATATCACTACAAAATAAATTTTTAGGGGTATAATAAGATTTTTTTTTAAAAAATATTTATTATTATTATTGACTGTCGTCATGGTTCTTTGTAACTTGAACCCACTTGAAATTTTTTTTAGGTCCGCCACTGGTTGACTGTGTGGAATGCATCCATTTTACGCTAGAATTTTAATAATTGCAAATACAATAAGAGTACGAAAGAAAAAGAACAAACGAAACAATAATTTCAAACAGTAAACAAAAAATAAATCAAATAGTACATAGCAAACAAAGCACTTTTTTTTTTCTTCATATTATTATTTTTATAGAAGTAATAATATTCACACAAACAAAAATCCAAATCACCCAAAATAAATTGCCAAAAACATTAATTACATAACCAAATTATTTTGTCATTATGTAGAAATCATCACACAAGTATCTTCTCGTCACTAATTTGCTTAATTCCGTGATCACGGCCGGTCCACGGCAGCCGTAAACGGAACGGGACAAGCGCAAAGGCAACACGACGGCGTATTTGGTTGGCAACAAATGCAATTTTCACATTTTGGTTGCTTAACCCCAAGCTCTGCACCAATCACCATAAATTCGTTAATTTTTTATCGTCGTTAAAACCATCAAAACCCAAAAATTCTAATGAGGGGATTCAAAAATGAAAACATTACACTAATTTTTTCTTTAGATAAAAAAATTCAACAATTTATATATATTCTTATAAATTTTACACGTGAAGGAAATTCACATAGCTCTGACATAGGTTATTATAAATTAACGTTGTTCGATAGTAAATTACCTCGACGAGTCAGTCTATCGGCGTTGCTAGGCACAGCCGGAGATAAAACAAGCATAAAGATGATGATTGTAGCCAGAAGAGTCTTCTCAGAATTCATCGCCATTGCCTTAGACTAAAATTTGATCAAGCTATGATAGTGTTATTAAATAAGTATACACTACTTCAATATAGTAGTTTTATATATATAGAGTTTGATGATGCAATAAGTTTTATATTTATTTATAATATGTTGCTTGATACAACAAGGCAAATATCAATCACCACTTTTTAAAGTATACAATGGAGGTTTTAATTAATTCCACCCTGTTGGAATTGTTTTAATAAGTAAATTAAAGTTTTTAAATTACTCTACCATTAAAAGTCTTTGAAGCGGGATTAAAACACGAGAAGTAGTTTGGAATTGGCTAGGTCTAATGTCTACTCATATATTCCTCAATCTTACCGATGAAATATTAAAATTTCATCAAAATTTGCAATATTATGTAAATCTTAAACAGTGGTATAATGCTTTCTCAAAATATTCTCACTCAGCAAAAGAGATTCTTTTAGACCGTGGTGACGTGGTCATTTACTAAACAGTTATCCCAAAAAAAAATAACTTACAAAAATTTATTGAATTTATGTTGGACGATAAAACTCATAAATAATTATTACTTTTTAATTCTTGTAATCGAAAAATAGCCACTATTTATATGCATTTGGACTCCACCAACGTTAAGTCTATTGGAGCAGGATATAGGAGCAAAAACAGAAACAATAAAAAAAGAAAAGAACAACAGGAAACAGATCTAGCAATACATTAATGATATATTATCAACTCCATATATATAAGAGAAAATGACCAAATGAGCCTACAACCTATTATCGGATTTCCAACTACACACTTATACTTTATGGGGATCCTATCACCCCCCTGAACTATTTAAAATCGAAATTATTACCTCCTTAAAAAGTCACAACCATATTTATGTTGATCAGTGAAATCCACGCGTTTGACACGTGTAATTTTTTATTTTTTTAATCTCTTGCCTTTTTGACTGATATTTCTTTCCTTTTTCTTTACTTTCTCTTTCTCTTCTTTCTTTAAATCCATGAACACACCCATATGTCAATTTATTTTTTTTTCTTCCCTTTTTTTATTTCTTTTTTATCAAATCTAAAATTATTATTGAATTTATGGTTTATGGAATAGATGCATAAATGATAATATAATTGACCTAAAAAATAAATTTCCGTCAAAATCTTTTCCGATGAGGATATTTTGAGAACTTTTTAGAGATTTTCATCATTATTAAGTTGTTTGAATGGATTTTGTTAACTGAAAAAGTTTGTTACAATAGCTTCAAAATGGTATTTCAATGGTGTTTTAATGGCTAATAGTTGATTTTGAAAATGGGTGTAAAGTAATTACTTAATAGTTTTTGATTGTATAGAGAGAGGGAAGAAGATTTCTATCTAGGATTTGTGGTGGTGTTGATAGATATGGTAATGGTGGTGATTTCCAGATAGTTATGGTGAAATTTGATGGCTGCCATGAATGCTCTACTAAATTCTTATGAAGAAGAAAAGAAATTAGAGATGAGAAATTTGTCTTCCTTTTTAAAATTTTTAAGAAAAAGAAAAGAAACAAATAAGGAAAAAATAAAAATGAAAAGAATATTAAAAATAAAGTTTTAATATTTATTTTTGGTCTTCACTCTCTCAAAGAGAGTGAAATACACTCACTCTGCCACGTAAGCATTCAGGGAGGTAATAATTTCAATTTTAAATAGTTCAGGGGTGTAATAGGACCCCCGTAAAGTATAAGTGTGTAGTTGGAAATCCGGTAATAGATTGGGGGCTCACTTGACCATTTTCTCTATATATAATAAGCTTTGCATGTTCTTGATATATTATCAATTTTTCCCCAAATATACAATATGTAATAAACTATATTCCAATATCTCATTGGTAATTTATTCTCCAATCTGAATTCATTCATAGAATTATTAATTAAGATCATACTATGGATTGTTATTATGAGATTGAGTGACGTAACAGGCACAATAACAACATGGTGGAGGTGGTGCTGTTGATCGGCAACATAGGCATGGTGGACACTTTGGTTTCTGATAAAGTCCTGCAAATACATTTATTTTGTAAATATTGTTTATACGAACTTTCGTGTATATAACTTAAACTCAAAATATTGACGATAAACATAAATTGGAAAGTATATATATACCTCTATGATTGATTAATCCTTCTGCTGTGCACGGAATCACGCTAGCATTTGAAATAAACATCACAAATATAACTAAGGCAATGAGATTAAGACCAGACCTTGATACAAAAAAACTACTTGCCATTGTCTTTTTTAAGTGTTAATTATCTTCACATTAAATCAACAATTGCATTCTTTCTTTTATAGGTGTTCTATATGTACAATCAATTTATCACCTGTCTTTGTTCTAATTCCGCGTTAATATTTTCTTTTGAATATATGAACTGACGTTTCTTCTACTTAATTACTTCCTTCCGTCCAACAATAGTTGTCCACTATACTAAAAATAGTTGTCCAACAATGCTTGTCTTATTTAAAAAATTAAGAGATAATTTACCTTTTGTGTCTATTTTACCCTTGCTATTAAATACTATTTGTCATCTAACACATTTCTCAAAGCATTAAATTTAATAAAGTCAAAGGATAATATAGTAAAATTATTGTTGGAGTAATTACTACTATTTCACTTAGTTTCTAGAGAGTTTCAAATATTCACAAGTCTGATAGCTAGCCATCGGAGTGTATTAATTATGTGCTTGGAATTGACTTGTGTGGAAACAACTTTCTTTTTCCAAGTCTAAGTAGGGGAGACTCCCAAGTCTTTTTCTTGGTTGTTTTCAAAAAATTTAATTCTGTCTCAAAATTTACAAAGTCAAGTCACTTAACCAGAGTCTTGAGTTCGAGCCCGGATATGAGAAAAATCATGTTGGGAGTGCTTCCCTCGAATAATTAATGCTCCAATCTAATAAAAATAGTAATCAATTACATATTTATCCCTCTTTTCACTTTTACTTGTCCAAATTTCCACTTGATAAAGGGATTGCCAACCAATTCCCCTTCTTTTAATCCTTTTACCAAGTCAAATATGAAGACTAAAGACTCTGCGTGACACTCCCAAGTCATAGCTGTTTGGAAAGATCAAGCCACTAGCAACATCACTAATAAGTACTAATAACTTTGGTGTGACGCTTGTTTGTAAAATAGATTGGATTATTTGATTTGTTTCTCTTGTGATTTTTTTAAATTTAATTTGATGAACATTAACTAACAAATGTGAGTTAACTTTTCATGGATTTAATTGAAGTTTGAACATACTCATTCACTTGGCACTTGAATTGCTTATCTGATAACACATAAAAATTTCATATTTCATGGTAGGTTAATTACTATCATTTAACCCAACTGCATATATACCATTTAATACAAATAGTATAATTTTAATTGGTCTGAAGTTCATCATAAACATTTATGCTAAATATAAACAAGGGTATGATACTGTTCTTTTTTTTTGTGGGTATTTCAACTCTATCGAGCATTTTCGAGTTCAGGAAGTTACGTTTTTGTCAAGTGTATGGAAAAATTAAGGTATGTTTGAAATAAGTTCAGTATTATTTTTTCGATGGTATGATAAATGCAATTCGACCTTTGAGCAGTTGGAAGCTAAAGAAAAAGAATACAGTAATACAATTGAGAAAGGCCAAAATAAATGAGTCAGCTGGTCATTGCAATTTGCAGCATAATAGACTTTGAATTGTTCTACTATTAACAGTTGAACTCCTTATTCTTTAGACTTTGAATTGTTCTTACACTTAGGTAGTTAAGGTGGACAGATACAAGTAGTCGAGATGAATGTGATGTTTCTCAGAGATTTTTCAGTTTCAGTTCCTAACGATGCAATTGTTTGAATGTGACTTAAATAAATTACTGTGTTGCTTGTTGTGCGTAGTCAAACTGCACAATGGAGGCCCGAAAAGATAGAAATTACGAATTCATCAATAACTTCAGACTAATCACTTTACTTCTTTCCTAAATGTCAATAATCATTTTACTTCAGACAACCTTGTCTAAGTTCTTTCTCCTATGCCGCGGTTGACACACCACTTCCTTCTCATACCTTCATTCTCTTGGACGGGCCTTGATCAATAATAGGATCAATTGGAGGCGGCTGAGTCTCTGGTTGCTGGTTTTCAGAGGGTTCTGAAGTGGAAGGGGGTGCATAACCTTCTGGAAAAGGTGGAGGCGGAGGTACTGGTGGTAGCTGCACAAATAGAAATAAGTACCTCAGTTTTAAAACTTGATCTATTCAATTTTACCACAAATATCCCTGTTAATGAAGCCTGGGACTGCAAATAAGAGTTTAGGCATTTCCGGGATAATTACTTCACAACTCAAATGAAGCTCCTTAGCTTAAAATTGATGACCTCATACTTTAAAATGAATTGGACAAGATTAATTGGTTTATCTAGGGTAAGAAAGCTCCAGGCAGACCCATACAAGTTCCGGTGTTAAGGAATTAGATTTACCTTCCGTTGTAGAGAAGAAAGGATGTGATCAACTCGCTTAAGTTCCTTGAAGTCAATGGCCTCTTTGGCGGGCTTAGTTTCAGATGCTGGGCTATCATTTTCAGACTCCACTGCAAAAGGAGTTTATTGAATAGAATCAATATAATGAAATAATAGTAAAAATGATAGAAATTGACATTGCAAGCTGAATGTAAGGTTATTGATTTAAACGAAATGAGTAAGATTTTGTGTCATGAAAGAGATGCAAGTTGAACTTCGAAGACTTCTTTTTAGAAAAAATCCATGTATAACAATGTGATATACACACTGCACACAGGTCCAACTTATTGAAAAGACATATAAACACACCCAGGTCTTAACTCCCAACTTTCAACCTGACAACTAAATGGCTATGTGTTGTAATCAGAAATTCAGTGTTAAAAGTAGCCCTCGAAATTATTTTTTTTCATTCAAGCCCTTGAAAGGAACAAAAGAATAAAATAAACTTGTCTACTACTTCATCTTCCCCTCTTTTTGGGTTGGGGTGGGTGAGAGTAGGGGGAGGGAGATTTGGGTGTTTGCATAACTCAAAACCCTTTCTTTGCAGATAGCAAGATAAAATTCTAGTAACGGCACACTTTTCTCCAAAGCACCCACATGCACAAAAAAAAAGGTTTAAAGGATGGAAAATAAAAGGAAAGAGATGTCAAGATACCATATCCAATCTTTTCCAACTTTGAGGAGGCAGTACCGAAAGCTTTTGATATATGATACAGAGCACGCCCCTGTCAAATAAGTAGATGAAGACAATGAACATCAGTGGCCTTTTATATTCCATCAATGAATTCTTCGACCCACACAAAATTAATAAGTGATATCCATACCGCAGAAAAAAGGGTACCAGTTTTCCCCATAAAAACAGAAGGGTATTTCAAGCATATCAAAAGTTCACACATATTACCTGCTTTACACAATACTAAAGACAGAGAAATACAGAAGAACATTGAAAAACCAATGCTGATTCTCATTGCATTATCCCTCTTAAAGTTTCCTCCCAATGTCATTTTTTAGATGGAATTCCTGCAGTCTCTCCTCCAATTTCAACTTCCTTTTTTGCTCTAATTCCTTCGAAATCCTGTAAAATTAGAAGAACTCCATCCACAGACCAAACCGCATTACCTAGCTGAGATCTTCCAGAGATAGCTTACTGAATTTCTTCCTACAAAGAACCTAACATGTCATGCCTACTACAAAAGTTCCTTTTATGAGTCAAAATACACCGTAATTAAAAATCAATAACCAGGAACCAGACCTTGGCGTGTATTATCTTTAACAACACCTGGTGCCACAAATAACTCATATTAAAAGCATACACATCAAAAGCAAAAATAAAGGATCAACAGTGATCTTTCCTAAAGTACTACTACAGAAGACAAAGCTTCATTTCTTCACTGCACACAGAAGTTCAAGTGACTGCACAAAGCCATTGTTCCTGTATACTCTCATCCATCCAGTCTCTCATCATGTTGTACACATAAATCCTTAGAAAGCCATGCTTTTGTTATTTATTGAGTTTTAAATAAGAAAAGAAGAGATCCTAAATTATTAAAATGGTACTATCTGCAAGCTTTTTTAGGACTTATCTAACTCTGCTTCGGCACTACGTTCACTGCCCCCTCTGAAGGCTTCAATACTCCTAGTTTCTTGCAAATCATACAACAGTTCCAAAAGTAAATTACTTTCTAAGGGCAAGGAAATTCTTGCACACCTGGTATGGATCACTCGGAGGAAACACCAACAGAAAGATCAAATGTTCAGAATGTTAGAACCAGATCAAAACCAATCTGCCGCCAGGTGTATAAAATAGTTTTTCCTGGATAAATCAGTAACACATGATTATTGAATTTTGAACAATGACCTTCTAGGTGGTAGGAAGGGAAGTTTTTCAAGCGATGTAAGCTATTCTACAAGGCAGAAGGGAGGATTTTCTTAGAAGATTCATCTTGAGTGCTCACTCAAATAACAATTATCCTTCTCTGAACAAAAAGACAGAAGAAGGGGAAGCGAAATATATTTCCTACCCAAGAAAGAGGCTAACTTCTTTGCTACTAAACTGCCCAGATTCTTAAGCTGAAAGATAAAGATTGCTACTCTTAGTTTATCTAGATAATGGCATATAAGATACAGGTAGAAAAAGACAATTTAATGGCATCAAAAGGACTAGAATACTAACAAGTCGAGCTGCAAACACGTTGCAGAGCTGTGGAGCTTGGTATATTGAACCATCCAAGATGTAATAAGTCAGCATTGGTGTGACCTTCTCAGGACTATCCCTCTTTTGCTTACGGATGACAAAGAGATTAGGCTCCATTACTTCACTCAATGTGTATTCAATGCCCGTCATTTTCCTACAAAACAAGTTGCATATTCAACTGCACAATTAGTTGTGCATGTCTCCAATAACAAATTACCATACATTCACATATGGTCTTGAAAAATCAAAAATTATTCATACAAATTAAGTCTGTGCACTTGCTAATGAACTTGTGCAGAACAACAAAATCATTAATTTTCCCCAAATACCAGTTGCCTCCAACTTGTCGTGTCTGTGAATTTTACCTCTTCCAACAAACTCTCCTTTCCCCCAAATCTCTAATCCCGCCCTAAGAACTCCAAGCTGATTGATTAAATTTTGTATCTTCAATCTACCTTCTACCAGCAGAAAAATTAAAAGACAAATTGCGAATTGAAACCCCAATAATTCAATTTCGAAATGTCAGAAAATCTCATTGTACAATACACAAAGATTAAACTTGTTCCTATTCGTTATCTATCATTTATTCCCAACCCAATCATAATCTCAGCAAAAAAGGGGGAAAATAAAAGAATAAAAACTAGGAAAAGAAATCTTACGAGATATGAGAAAAATCCAGCGGGTGGATGGCGCGGGCACGGAGTTGTTCATTATTGCAAGTCCAATCGTAGAACGGGGAGAGTGCAAAATAGTCGAACACTAGGTTTCTGTCGAGCGGATATGTATTCAGCCACAGCTGGTCTCTGAAACATATGCTCGTCATGTCCGTCCCAGGTAGCGGTGGAGCCGCCGGTGCACTTCCGTCGGCGTTCGGCGGCATCATCGGCGTCGACGCCATCTCGCCCTTTGATTCACTACACTGTAAAGAAATAGCACTATAGTAATTAAACAACGTACAATTTTTAAAAAACTAGTAATTTGGAAGGAAAATATAAAATATTAAACTAATTTAATTCAATTAATTTTAAAAATCAATCAAATTTACTACCATGAAGTGAACGGATAAATAAAAGTGAATTGAAGAGAGCAACCTTTTCTATTTTGTTTTGTTGGGAGGGTTGCTTTTTTCGATTTATTGTTGTGGATTAGCAATTCAGCATTCAATAAATTCATGGAAAAAGGTAAGAAATTTTTAATTTATTTTTAAAAAAGTGCTTAAAATAAGTATTTTACCGCCTCAAAATAATTCCTATGATAAAATTTTACTTGTGAAATTCAATATTTCATGATAATAACTATTTTATTAAGTTATAACTAAAAAGTGATCAATTGACAATATTACTCGCTCCATTCATATCTTGTAATAGCGCCCATTGATCATTTTTTTAGTCATGTCAGTTGAAAAATAACATTAATTATGAAATTTCAAATTCTAAAATATTAATTTTTAAAAAATACAGAGCTAAAAAATAGTAACTATTTATGAATTTACCCACGTTTTCTGACACGTCCTAACATATGGTTAATGAAATACTTTTGATTTATCAGAATAATTATAGTTATCAAAGTTAATAAACAAAAGCATCGAAGGCTATAGAAAATTCAAAATTTTCTCACCTAAGGGGTAGGGTCTTTCCTTACCCAGAACCTTTTGCCCCCCTAGCTTGTTCCAACATAATTTTTCTCCAAAAATAAGCAAATTTTACTCTTTGAATTTCCATCTAAATTCCACAAAATAGAGTTAAGGCATTGATGAAACCTGAGGAATTTTGTCTCTCAAGGTAAATATAATATGTTGGTCACTAATTCCTTTTTTTTTTGATAATTTATCATTCAAAGGATGTAGATTAATTGACATTGATGTAGCAAATAGGCATGAATTCTATGTATTTTTCAAGTATCTGAGAAATGCCTCGTCATGTTACCGCGAGGGCAAAATCATTTTCTTCTCAACCATCAATTGCTCAAAAACTAAAAGATGATCCTGTAGATCCTAAAAATGCTCAGGGTAGCGTTACATGTGTTTACCAATCTCATATCGGGGGATATTGGCGTAATGTGACTGTTATATGGAGAAAAAATATGATGAACCATTGCCTTACCATATCTGTTGATAGCGTAGAAAATGAAGATCATAAAACTTGCAAGATTGATCTTAAACCTTGGCATTTTTGGGCCAAAAAAGGTTACAAGACATTTGAGGTTGATGGAAATCAATTGGAGGCTTATTGGGATTTAAGATCAGCAAAATTTTCAGGTAGTCCTGAACCATTTAAAGATTTTTATGTCGCGTTAATTGCAGAAGAAGAAGTTGTTTTATTATTAGGTGATTACAAGAAAAAAGCTTATAAGAGAACAAAATCAAGGCCAGCTCTTGTAGATGCATTGTTGTTTTACAAAAAAGAACATGTTTTTGGTAAGAAAAGTTTCTCGACAAGGGCTACATTTGAAAACAACAAAAAAGAAAGTGATATTGTTGTAGAAAGTTCAACTTCAGGGCCAAGAGATCCTGAAATGTGGATAAGTATAGATGGGATTGTTTTGATTCACATAAAGAATTTGCAATGGAAATTCAGGGGAAATCAAACGGTACTAGTGAACGAGCAGCACGTACAAGTGTTTTGGGATGTGTATTCTTGGTTGTTTTGTGAACCTGGTTCTACTCATGGATTGTTCATTTTCAAGCCAGGGGTGTCTGAATTGGAAAGTGACAGAGACGGAAGTAGCGTTGGAGGTGACAGTGATTGTAGCGATCATACTAAGTATTATTCAACGTTGAGTCACTCCAGAGCCTCGCCTTTTTGCCTGTTCTTGTGCGCGTGGAAGATTGAGTAACGATGAAACAGAGAAGGAGAACATGTGTAGATGGTATGGAAGTCCTAAGGGGAGGCATGATGCAGAGACGGATACAAATTGTTAACTTGATGAGTTCAACCTTTAAGGTTCTCAGAATTTAAATTTGTTGTTGTTTAATGAAATTTCACGTGTATATTTATGTATTCTATCGAAAACAATTAGTTTAATTGAACTCATCAAATCCAAGGTCCGTTCGCTTTTGGAGCAGGATGCTTGGCTAAAATGGTACACCATAAATTTTAGCCTGAGCTTTTTTGTTCCAAACTGACTGCCTCTGTATCAAAGAATTTCTTGTGGGATTTGTTTTAAGTTTATGGGTTTCTTTTTTCCTTTTTTATAATGCTTCTCCAAGTCTATGTGACTTTTGTAAGTTGTGTTCTGTATATTATTCAGCAATATGACACCAGTATTAGAACATCAAATGGTTGACATTTTTTCGATATCTTTTATTTAAAGTTGGAGCTTGAAATCTCATGTTCCTCGGTCAACATGATCGATAAAATTGTTCATATAGCTATTATTTTAATCTCGCGCTATGTATATATCTTTCTTATAGATGTACGTACATAAACCATCCAGAGTACTTCATGATTAAATTGATATTGTCGCTTTTCATTGTCATTGTCAAGTTTTCCCTCTTGAAATACTTTGTAGCAAGCAGTGGTTGATGTATTCAAATCTAGTTAAATCCTAATCATATAGTGCTAATATTGAGAATTTTCTATTTGAGTAATTCAACTTCTCAAGGAGAAACTGCAAGTGGTGTCTTCTTCTATTTTTTGGTGCATCTGAAAGAAGAGAAATAACAGATATTTTAATGGGAATTCAACTCTAATTCATGTTATCAAAGTAAAATGTTTACTTAGTCTCTTTTAGTTGTCTAGACCAGGCCCCTGTAAACTAGTTGTGATTATTTTTGGAATGTGCATGCTCCATGGTGTTGTAGGAAAGCATTGGAGCAACGATAAAATTGCCTCTGTGTGACCTATATGGGTCATGGTTTGAGCCGTGGAAATAGTCACTAATGCTTGTGTTAGGGTACGTAGACTGTGTACATTACACCCTTTGGAATATGGCCCTTTCCTGAACTCTGCTAAATGCAGGATGTTTAGTGCACCGGACTGCCCTTTGTATGCTCCTTTGGTGTTAGTTTAACTTTGATGCATTGGCTTGATGTCATTTAATAGAATTTTCTTACTTCATCAGAAAAAAACTCTAATGGAACTTAATTATCAAGATTGTCATCATTAGCAAAGTCAATCTCTCTCACGAATTAAGCTTAACTATTTTAATCCTCACTTCACTTTCTGGTATTCGATGGCTACTGATAAAATAGAATGCATAAGAATAGTTCCTGTACGGGATAATTAAGTCGTATTTTTTATTTCTAAACAAAATAATTAGTGACGCAACCTGAATTATGCATGTAATTAAGCTTGTTAATTAATAATTACTTCCTCTTCTAGTGATCAAGAATCTAGAATCTTGGCTTAGCTTCAACACTGAAATAGTGAAATGACGAAAGATTTGATTTTTATCTTTCTAATTTGTATTTCTCTCTTTGCACTTGAAGCTAACGCCCAAATTGATCAATCAAGTATATATAATTTCGTCTTTCAACTCGTTTTTATTTTTTATTGAATGATGCTTCTAATATTGTTCAATTTTATTCAGGATTAATAAGCATAGATTGTGGAATTCCTCAAGGTTCCAACTACACCGATGTAGCTACCGGACTACAATATGTATCCGATTCATTCGGAAGTAATGCTACTATCTCGAGTGAGTTTCAGGCCGATGGCCTGGAACAGCAGTTGTACCCCCTCACAAGTTTTCCTCAAGGAAAAAAAAAATTGCTACACCATTAGAGTTCCACAAGGAAAAGGAAAAACATACTTGATCAGGGCAAGATTTTTGTACGGAAACTATGAAGGAAAAAGTCAACTGGCAATCAATTTTGATCTCCATCTCGGAGTTGACTTTTGGGCCACGATTCAAATAGTCAACGCTTCGACTCCTTTAGTTAGTGAGATCATACACATTCTCTCGTCGGATTTTGTACAGGTTTGTCTAGTAAATAAGGATCGAGGAACACCATTTATATCCGCTCTTGAATTGAGACTATTGAACACTAGCATATACAAGACCACATCCGGGTCACTACAAACTTTCCTACGCCTTGATCTTGGCTCAAGAGCCACTCAAGTTGTAAGGTAAATACTCTTTGTTTTCTTTCAAATTCATCCTCTATAACAACATTTTACTATAACGGGTCAAATTTCATCAGGTACCAAGATGACATATATGATCGTTTATGGTGGCCGTATAATAATGTGGCAAACACTATATCATTGAGTACGTCTTCAACCATTAATAACTACAACAGTTTTCTACAGCCGTCAAAGGTGCTGAGCACGGCAATAGCAGCCGATAATGACACTAATGGCATATCATTTTTCTGGAATTCGACAGATGAGTACTATATCTACCTTCACTTTGCGGAGATTGAAGCCGACCATGCGAATAGGCAATTCGACATATATGTAGATGGACAATTGAGCTCCGGATTATATGTCCGCAACCACAGTTTATACTACATCACCTCTAACTCCAAGAGCCACGCACCAAATTAGCCTCAACAAAACGGGAAATTCAATTCATCAACCCACCATCAATGCCATGGAGATTTATAAAGTGGTCAAACTGTTAGCTTCGTGATCAGATTTGTGGGTTAGTAGTTAGTTTGTTGGTTTGTTTAGGATTCAATAAGTTGTTTCCTAGTCTTTAGGCTACAAGACTAGTGCAATCAGTTTTTTAGATTCAGATTTCTTAGGAGAATAAACGTGTTCTTTTATTTACCAAGTTTTCTATTTAAGGACTCTTGTAACAATGTATTTTGCAGTATCAATACAGAGCAAAAGATGACTTCTGAAAATTTTGAAGTTAAAACTCCCCCTTGTTACAAAAATTCAAGTGTGATTTACTCCCGTTTAGTGAGTTCGAGATTTAATCAAATCTAGTAATATTCTATTAAATGATAAATTCCAAGCAAAGCTTGCTGATTTTGGTTTGTCAAGGATTTTGCCAACTGGAGAGGGAAGTCATGTTACCACCATGAGTATGTGCTCCTTCATTTTATTAGTCTGTCTCAAAAAGAATAACAAGTATATCTAATTCTCGATGTTAGTTCAATCATTCAACTCTCGAATTCATGACCTGCAGGTACTATAGGACAAATAAACTTATGGAAAAGAGTGATGTATACAGTTTCGGTGTTGTTCTTTTGGAAATAATAACAAGGCGGCATTTACTAGGAAAACATGACAAGATTTATGTAATAAAGTGGGTCAATGGAATGAAGAATGATAAAGGAGATGTTTCAAAAGTCATCAACCCAAGATTACGAGGAGAAGTTGATGTGAATTCAGCAAGGAATAAGCTGTGGAATTGGCAATAGCTGTTGAACTTAACACGATGGAAAGCTCAGTAATCAACACAGAAATAACAAGGAAGAAAAGAAGAAACAGAAACTGAAAACAGTTTGCAGAGAAAAGTTGCTTACTTTATTCAATACGCTAAGAAGGTAATATAGGCTTTCAGAATTTTGGAATCCTAACCCCACTAAACAACTACTTAATTTCAGTAAACTAATTCCCCTAAACTCTAGGAAAAGAAATCTGCAATACTACAAACAAGTAAAAGCATTACGTGCTAACAAAATAACAAAGCAACAACTAACTAGAAAATAGCTACTGCCAAGACTTAGTAAAACTAGAAAAATAAGCTGATGTTGCACGACTTTAACACCTCCTCTGGACATCAGCTATCGTCTTAGCCATGCCTAGTTGCTGACAGAAACTTTCAAACTTATTGACACTTAAGCCTTTTGTGAACAAGTCTGCAATTTGTTTCTCTGTGTTAATATGCTCCAGGTCAATCTCTCCTTGTAACACCTTTTCCCTGATGAAATGGTAATGTATTTCTACATGCTTCGTCCTTGCATGAAAAACAGGATTTTCAGCCAAACTGATCGCTGACTGATTGTCACAGTACAAAGAAACTGCATAGCCAACTAGTTGTCGTAAATCCTTCATCAACCGCATAAGCCATATACTTTCTTGAGCTGTGACTGCTGCTGCCCGATACTCTGCTTCTGTTGTTGAAAAAGACACTGTTGGCTGCCTTTTGCTGCACCAAGATATTGCTCCAGCTCCAACCTTAAACACAAAACCAGTAGTTGACCGACGGGTGTAATGGTCTCCTGCATAGTCCGAGTCACAGTAACCAACCAACTTGCATTCTTCACCTTTTTTATACACAAGGCCATAACCAATTGTACTTTTCACATATCTTAGGATTTGCCGAACAGCCTCCATATGGTGCTTCTTTGGCTTGTGTATGTAGCGACTCATCACACCAATTGCAAAAGAAATATCAGGCCGAGTCTGAGTTAGATAAATCAGACTACCTACCAATTGCCGATACATCGTCTCATCTTCTAAATCTTTTCCTTCATGTGCACATATCTTGGCATTTGGTTCAATTGGAGTTGCAATTGGCTTGCACTCCAACATTCCAAATTTCTTCAACAGGTCTCTGGAATAATTTTGCTATGAAGAAAAATTCCTTCTTGAGTACGATCAACCTCTAAACCAAGAAAATGATTAAGCTGTCCAAGTTATTTCATATGAAATCGCACAGATAAATTTTCCTTTGTTTGAACAATTTCTTCTTCATTATCACCGGTTACAATCAAATCGTCGACATATACTAGTACTATGGATAGCTTCCCTCCATTGACTTTGACAAATAAACTTGAATCTGCAGATGTAATAAAATAGCCACTTTGAGTTAAAAATTCAACAATTTTACCATACCAGGCCCTTGGCGATTGCTTCAATCCATAGAGCGCCTTCCGCAGCTTACAAACATACCCAGGGTGCTTTTGATTCTGAAAACCCATTGGTTGAGCCATGTAAATCTTCCGATCCAGCTCCCCATGTAAAAATGCATTTTTAACATCCATCTGCCACAAATTCCAATCTTTTCTAGCAGCAAGTGCAAGTAAGACTCGCACAGTTGTAAACTTTGCCACTGGACTGAAAGTTTCATCATAATCCAAATCATATTCTTTAGTAAATCCCCGAGCTACCAAACGAGCTTTATATCTGTCGATCAACCCATCCGTGCGACGTTTTATTTTATAAACCCATCGCAATGATATAGGTTTCACATCTTTTGGCTTTGGTACAAGGTCCCAAGTTTGATTTTGTTCTAATGCGACAATCTCTTCCTCCATTGCTCTAGTCCATGCTAAGTTTTGAGCTGCTTCTTCAAAGCTTTCAGGTTCTTTTCAAGATTTGTCTTCTATTATTGCTGCATTGGTATATTTGGGGTTTTGCCTCCGAACCCGTTCTGACCTTCTCGTCTCGGATTGTGGAACAACTGGTACTTCTCCTTCATTTGTTTCACTGCCTTCACATGTTGGCTGGTGAACAAATGATTGCCCAAAATTATGAGTTGCGCCTTGTTCAACATCGACGTCTTCACCTGATCGGAAATAAGTAATTTACAACTTATTTTTCAGATCAGTTTGGTCTGGTAATATATCCTTTTCCACAGACCACCATGAAGATGTTTCATCAAATACAACATGTCGTGATGTATAACACCTTCCAGTTGTAGGGTCACTACATTTCCACCATTTTCTTTGATTATCATAGCCTATAAAAATACATTTAACAGCTTTCTTGTCCATTTTGCTACGTAACTGATCAGGTATAAAAACATAGCATACACATCCGAATACTCGCAAATAGCTGACATTAGCTTTCATATTCTACAACTTCTGAAAAGGTGAAAGAAAACCTAACCTTTGTTGAGGAAGTCTGTTGATGACATATGATGCAGTCCTCATTGCTTCTGCCCAAAATCTTCTTGGGACATTCTTGGCATGTAACATAGTGTGACATATTTCAGCTAAATGCCTATTCCTCCTTTCTGCAATGCCATTTTGCTGCGGCGTGTAGGCACAAGTATATTGATGGCGAATTCCGCATACCCTTAGGTATTGAGAGAACTCAATAGAGTTGTATTCCCCTCCGTTATCTGTTCTTAAACAACGGATTTTCTTTCCCACTTCTCCCTCAACTGTTTCCTTAAACTCTTCAAACACAGAAAAAGAATCAGATTTTTCTTTCATAAAGAAAACCCACACATACCTAGAGAAATCATCAATAAAAGTCTCCATGTACTTCATTCCACCAATTGATGATTGCTTGATTGGTCCAAATACATCAGAATGAACTAATTGTAGTGATTCCTTAGCTTTAAATTTGGACTCTTCAAACGGCAACTGATGAGCTTTACCGAATTGGCATCCTGAACAAACAATGTCTGTTCTTACTTCAAGTTGAGGAAGACCCTTGATCATTGCCTTCTTCATCATAACACTTAGCTTGGAATAACTCACATGACCCAATCTCATATACCACAAATCAGCAGTTTCATTATTTTTTGTCTTTTGTACATATGCAGACTCTATAGACATCACATAAACAGACTCTAATCTACACCCCTTCATAATTGGATTTTCTAAGTTCTTGAGATCCTGATAAATCCTCACATCATCAGGACCAAACAAGACATAGTTTCCAGATGTAGTTAGTTGTGATACTGAAAGCAAGTTTTTCCTCATACCTGGAACATGATAGACATTCTGAAGTGGCATTTGATTGGCCCCTTGTTGAAGAGAGACTGCCGTCTTACCAATATGAGCTATCGGTAACCTTGAATTATTAGTTGTCACCACAACACGACTACCCTTGTACACTGATGGATCCTGCAACTTTTGTTTATCACCTGTCATACGATTTGCACAACCAGAAGCAACGATCCAGTCGTTCTCATGATCAATTGATTCAGATATGGTTGATGCAAGTGATGCAAATGCTAAATCCTCCTCTTCTATAGAGAAAAATGCTTCAGCATCCCAAACATCTTCACTTTTCTCGTTTGAATTTGAGGTAGCTGTGTTACTTTCGACAGACTGTTTCTTGAACCAACAATCCTTTTCCATATGACCCTTCTTCCCACAATTGTAACACTTTCCTTTGAATCTTTTGTCATTCCTGAGATTCTTCGAAACTCCTCTTGGGCGAAAGTTTCCATCTTCATGAAAATTTTTCTTCTTATATCCACCAGTAGCATGATGCTTGATGTTCTTGCTCTTGTTAGTGTAGAGTGCTTCTTCTTCATTCTTCACTGAGAGTCCTGCCATTTGCTTCGCCATAGCTTCTTGGCCAGCAAGCAGATTTTCAAATTCAACAAGTGATGGCTGATTTGGCCATCCCTGTATAGCAGCAACGAAACCTCTGTATTCAGGTCTCAAACCATGGATAATAATTCTTTTTACCCTGGTTTCCCCAATTGGGGCCGTTGAATCCAAATCTGAAATTTCACGGCATATCCTCTTGATTTTGTGGAAGTACTAGGCAATTGTCATATCACGTTGCTCTGTTGATAATAACTCGTTCTCCAAAAGTTGCAGCCTTGCATCGTTCTTCTTTGAGAAAAGTGCAGCAAGTATGTTCCATGCTTCTTTTGGAGTTTTAGCATCACGAATATGCTCCAACACATCTTCATCGATTGTTGTTTTAAGCGCAAACATTGCTTTTCCTGCTTTGATCTTCCACTTCCGCAATGTTCCATTTGCATCCTCTACCTCTGGTTGTTCAACTTCGCTTCCGTTGACAACTTTCCAGAGATCTTGGCCTTGAAGATAAGACATTATACATGTTGCCCATGTATTATAATTCTGGTTATTGAGCTTTTTGATTCCGCCAACTACTTGAAGATCATTCATTGTGCTGGCTCTGATACCAAATGCCGAACTTAACACGATGGAAAGCTCAGTAATCAACACAGAAATAACAAGCAAGAAAAGAAGAAAATTAAACTGAAAACAGTTTGCAGAGAAAAGTTGCTTACTTTATTCAATACGCTAAGAAGGTAATATAGGCTTTCAGAATTTTGGAATCCTAACCCCACTAAACAACTACTTAATTTCAGTAAACTAATTCCCCTAAACTCTAGGAAAAGAAATCTGCAATACTACAAACAAGTAAAAGCATTACGTGCTAACAAAATAACAAAGCAACAACTAACTAGAAAATAGCTACTGCCAAGACTTAGTAAAACTAGAAAAATAAGCTGATGTTGCACGACTTTAACAATAGCTTGTGTTTGATCACTCGATCCAACAAGTAAACCAACTATTTTTAGATGTCTTATTTGATGATCTTTGACTTTTCATTTTGCCTGTAAAAACTTGAGGCGAAGAACCAAACATCATAATAGCTTCACTATAAATTAAAGCATACAACAAAAAGAGATGTAAAGAGTACATAAGGATGTGCAATTAAGGTCACAAAAAGATAGAAGTTTCTGGCCGCTATACAATTTATATCAGGCTAGTTCTAAAGAGCAAATGAAGTCCAAAAAAGGATTTTTAGTTAACAGGTAGCAATATAGTTCAAAATGTGGCAATATATCAATTGTTAAATCTTGCATTCCACATTGATTGAGCCAGCTCATCCCTCCAAGTGGTCCATTCCTCTGAAGATTCAACAACATCAATATTCTTGTGTTGATACTCCATCTGTTCTTCTATATCAATGTCTAAAGGATCCACTTCCATCTCTCTACGAATGAAATTATGAATCAAGCAACAAGCACTAATGATTCTGTTATGAACCTTAACAGAGTACCATGAAGAACTTCTAAGAATTCCCCAACGTCCTTTCAACAAACCAAATGCCCTTTCAATAACTTTACGCGCTCTAGCATGCCTCATGTTGAAAAGCTCTTCTTTACATTGAGGCGATGGATTGTCGCCACGCCAATCCTTTAACCAATATCTATAACCTCGATAAGGTGAAAGAAAACCTTTTCCATTCGTATATCCTCCGTCGCACAAATAATAGTTACCTATATTATAAATATATAATTTAGTTACTTTTATAGTACCATCCTTTCTGTGATGTAACTTGAAAGCATATAAATGGCCTACCCTGGTGAATTTTCAAACCATTCCTTCGTACTATAGCATCTCGTTGTCATGATAATAAACTATTGTTTAAGATAGATAATCAACTATGACTCGAATTGAAGAACACGATCGATATTTCTGAATTTGGATAATGTCCTCCATCCTAAAATGAGATGACTGTGTGTTCATTTGGTTGTGACTTGTGAGTGTTGAAGATTGAGAAACAATGAATGAGAGAAGAGAACACGCGTAGGTGGTATGAAAGTCTTTAAGCGAAGGCATGAGCAGAGACGAATACAAATTGTAAACTTGATGAGTTCAACCTTTTAAGGTTCTCGGAATTTAAATTTGTTATTGTTTTAGTGAAATTTCACATGTATATTTATGAACTGTATCAAAAATGATTAGTTTAATTCAACTCATCAAATCCAATGTCCGTTTGCTTGCTTCTGGAGCAAGATGCTTGGCTAAAATGGTACACCACAAATTTTAGCCTGATTTTAATCTCGCGCTATATATGTATGTATCTGATTTTACGCGGTCGCCCATGCAAACCCGGTATGAATTGGTGTTGCGTTTTCTGAACCAATACGTTTTTTTCTATATAAATATCTGATTCTTCCTCAGATATTATATACGAATTAGTAATTTAGTACACACTAAGTACTAAAATTTTGAAGTTAAAACTCCTCCTAGTTGCAAAAATTCAAGTGTGATTTACTCTTGTTGAGTGAGTTCGAGATTTAGCAAATTTGAGGTACCACTATTCGGCTGAAGTGAATCATTTTATCTTAAGAGGATATATTTCATAACCTCGGCTACTCAATGAAAATAATTTCCTTAGTACAGATTGTGAATTCAGTAGACTTGATTCTAATTCTATCTTCATCTCTTTCTTATTGGTTTATTAATTTTCAGAATTAGCTTGAATACAAATATTTTATTTATAACCCAGAAATAACAAAAAAGTATTTAGTTAAATTCTGTCCTATATAGTGCTAATATTGAGAATTTTCTATTTGTGTAATTCAGCATCTCAAGGAGAAACTGCAAATAGTGTCTTCTTCTATTTTTTGGTGCATCTGAAAGAAGAGAAATAACAGATATTTTAATGGGAATTCAACTCTAATTCATTTTCTCAAAGTAAAATGTTTACTTAGTCTCTTTTAGTTGACTAGACCAGGCCCCTGTGAACTAGTTGTGATTGTTTTTTTGCAATGTGCATGCTCCATGGTGTTGAACAGGGAGCATTGGAGCAACAGTAAAACTGCCTCCGAGTGATCTAGAGGTCACGGTTCAAGTATCCTTAATGAAATTTGACTTTGCCACTGCAGGGAAACAATCACTAATATTTGTATTAGGGTCGACTGTTTACATCACATCCTTTGAGAGCAGCCCTTAGCAAAGATATGTCCTTAGTGTTAGTTTAGACTAGTCTTTGTCTTCTTGAGCAGTCACATTCACTCAATCTTCTATAACTTCTATGCATTTGCTTGATGTCATTTAATATAATTTTCTTACTCCATTAGAAAAAAGAATCTAATGGAACTTAATTATCAAGATTGTCATCATTAGCAAAGTCAATTTCTCTCACGAAATAAGCTTAACTATTTTAATCCTCACTTCACTTTCTGGCATACGATAGCTACTGATAAAATAGAATACATAAGAATAGTTCTTGTACGGGATAAGTCTAAAGTTGTATCGTTTGATTTATAAAAGAAAACAATTAGAAACACTTGCTGAATTATGCCTATAATTAAGATGGTAACTAACTAGTAATCAAGAATCTATAGTTTTTGGCTTAGCTTCAACACTGAAATAGTGAAATGACGAAAGACTTGATTTTTATCTTTCTAATTTGTATTTCTCTCTTTGCACTTAAAGCTAACGCCCAAATTGATCAATCTGGTATATATAATTTATCATTCAAACTCAATTATAATTTTGTTCATTTCTTTTAGGATTCTAATATTCTTCAATTTTATTCAGGATTCATAAGTATAGATTGTGGAATTCCTCAAGGTTCCAACTACACCGATGTAGCTACCGGACTAGAGTATGTATCCGATTCAGGATTCGTCGATACAGGTAGTAACTCTACTATCTCGCGTGAGTTTCAGGCCGATGGCCTGGAACAACAGTTGTACACCCTCACAAGTTTTCCTCAAGGAAAAAAAAATTGCTACACCATTAGAGTTCCACAAGGAAAAGGAAAAAAATACTTGATCAGGGCAAGATTTTTGTACGGAAACTATGATGGAAAAAGTCGACTACCTATCAATTTTGATCTTCATCTCGGAGTTGACTTTTGGGCCACGATTCAAATAGTCAACACTTCGACTCCTTTAGTTAGTGAGATCATACACATTCTCTCGTCGGATTTTGTACAGGTTTGTCTAGTAAATAAGGATCAAGGAACACCATTTATATCCGCTCTTGAATTGAGACTATTGAACACTAGCATATACAAGACCACATCCGGGTCACTACAAACTTTCCTACGCCTTGATCTTGGCTCAAGAGCCACTCAAGCTGTAAGGTAAATACTCTTTGTTTTCTTTCAAATTCATCCTCTATAACAACATTTTATTATAACGGCCAAATTTCATCAGGTACCAAGATGACATATATGATCGTTTATGGTGGCCATATAATAATGTGGAAAACACGATATCATTGAGTACGTCTTCAACCATCAATAACAGAAACAGTTTTCTACCGCCGTCAAAGGTGCTGAGCACGGCAATAGCAGCCGATAATGACATTAATGGAATATCATATTCGTGGGAACCTGCAAAATCAACGGATGAGCATTACATCTACCTGCACTTTGCGGAGATTGAAGCCAACCATGTGAATAGGCAATTCGACATATATTTAGATGGACATTTGTTTCAGTCAGCATTAGCTCCGGACTATATGTCTGCAACCACAGTTTATTCTACATCACCTCTAACTCCAAGAGCCACGCACCAAATTAGCCTCAACAAAACGGGAAATTCAATTCGTCAACCCACCATCAATGCCATGGAGATTTATAAAGTGGTCAACCAAATCATAACCCCTCAAACGAATGATCTAGATGGTAAGTTTCTGTGCGAAAAAATAAACACTTTTTAACTCGTAAAGCTTGGCCAAACAAGCTATAATTTGGACTATGCACAAAGTTTGGATGGACTAAAAGGGTTATAATATTAGTTTTTATTTCGAAACCACTAATTATATGACATTTATTTTTCTATTAGTTGAGGCTATTATGAATGTCAAATCGAAGTATGGAGTTAAAAAGAACTGGCAAGGAGATCCATGCGGCCCTGTAGCTGATATTTGGAATGGTGTCACATGCAATTTTGATGGGCATCTCCCCACAATTATATCCTTGTATTTTCCTTATACTCTCAAATTTCTTCATTATAAATATGTTTCTTCTAATTTTGTTTTGGAGAATGAAACTAACTTATAGTTAATTTGTTGAGTAGAGACTTATCTTCAAGTGAATTACAAGGGACGTTATCGCCTTATATTATAAGTCTCACAAATCTAGAAACATTGTAAGTATCTACATACTCACTGCAAGTTTTATCGATCACTTGTACCAAACTAGAAAATGAAGAACTTTTTTCATACATGTTGTACGAGGCTGGTGGTTGTTTCACAAATTAGTGGACCCAAATCGAACAAATTTTGAATACACCAATTTGTGAAACAAAATGAAGTTTTGAGGCATAAAGTAAAGTTTTCGTTTATATATTAAGTATTTTTATGAGATTGTTGTGTTTCTGTTGAAGGAACTTGTCAAACAATCAACTGACGGGAGAGGTGCCTGCCAATCTCTCACAACTATCCTTCTTACGAGAGCTGTAATTTACTCTCCTATAACTAGTGACCTCCTCCTTTATAATTACTACCTCTGTCTCAATTTATGCGGCACAATTGCAATTAACCTGATTTTTAAATATTTCAAGTTATTAATTATTCTGATCTATAGTACTATTTAATTTAAGTATGAAGTCACAGTCAAAGTTTAGAATTTTGAATTTCCAAATTCCAATTGTGCCACGATTGAAACAGAATATTGAGTATTTATTAAATTAGAACACACAGTAGTATTTTTGACATTGTTGTGTTTCTGTTGAAGGGACTTGTCAAACAATCAGCTGACGGGAAAGGTGCCTGCCAATCTCTCACAACTACCCTTCTTACGAAAGCTGTAATTTACTCTCCTATAACTCATGACTCCGAGTTTATAATTACTACCTCTGTTTCAACTTATGCGGCATAATTCCAGATATAATTTTACAATATTTTAAGTTGTTAATTATTGTGATTTATAGTAATTTTAAGTTTAAATTCACGGTCAAAGTTTAGATTTTAGAATTTCAAATATCAGTTGTGCCACATGAATTAGAACAAAAGGAGTATTTATTTAATTAGAATACACGGTAATTTGGTTCTCTTTGTGACAGATACTTGAGAGGAAACAGTTTCTCCGAAAAAATTCCCGACGAATTGCTGGCAAAATCAAGAAATGGATCTCTCGATTTGAGGTTTAGTTCGACTTTCTGAATCCATGAATTAATTTTTGAGTATACAAAAACCATCTAAGATTTATTTAGAAAATTATCTCCCCTATGATCGATATTAATTTCCCATATAATTGGTCACAGTTTAAATTGTGTAATCAACTCATCTAAAATTAAAGTCCGATGTTATATTGAATTGTTAACAATTTATCTTAGATTAGAAGTCATTAGATATTGAAGACACTTCTATTTAGTTATAATTACATTTCAATTAATTTTTTGACATACAGTTATGACGAATTTCGTCCTCCAAAAGATAGTAATAATCTTAGTGCTGGTGCACTAGCAGCAATTGTTGCATCCGTGGTGGTCTTGGGCATCTTGGCTTTACTACTACTTCTTTGGTTTATTATTCGAAGGAAGAAAAACCAAAAAGGTGAGCAAATCATAAGATCAATCGATACTTGCACGATGATTTGATATTGAAGAAATTAATTAAATTAATTTCTATGACAGGGAAGATCACTGGGACAGAAAGAACAGTACAGAGTCCAAACATTTCATTGGAGTTGAAAAACCGTCAGTTCACATACTCAGAGGTGTTGCACATGACAAATAACTTCCAGAAAGTCCTTGGAAAAGGAGGTTTTGGGACAGTTTATCTTGGCTATGTCGATAACCGCGACGTGGCTGTTAAGATGCTGTCCCCATCTTCGGTTCAAGGGTTCAAGGAATTCCGGGCTGAGGTAATCTGAAGAAGTATTTTTTAGTACATAAGACATTATATTTAGTTAACACGAATTTGACTATACATAAATTTGACAGGCTAGTCTCCTTATGAGCATTCATCATAAAAACTTGATTTCTATAGTTGGGTATTGTGTTGAAGGCACCCACATTGGTATCATTTACGAATACATGGCCAATCGAAGCTTAGACATGCAACTATCAGGTACCTGATTTATAGTCAAACAAATATCTAAAACTTGCTTTAGATCACACATTTCACAAGTCTTTTATCTTGATGTGCAGATAGGAATCCAAATGCTTTAACATGGGAGGAAAGACTTCATATAGCATTGGATGCGGCACAAGGTATATACACCATAACACCACTAGATGAATTTAATTTCAGTCGATCTACCTCATGTTTAGAATGATTAATTATATATTTGACGTGTTACGTTTAATTTTAACTGAAATAATGAAGGATTGGAGTATCTACATCATGGTTGCCAGCCGTCAATAATACACAGAGATATCAAGTCAAGTAACATTCTATTAGATGATAAATTTCAAGCAAAGCTTGCTGATTTTGGTTTGTCAAGGACTTTACCAACTGGAGAAGGAAGTCATGTTACCACCATAATCGCGGGTAGTCCAGGCTATCTTGACCCTGAGTATGTGCTCTCGTTTTTTATTAGTCTGTCTCAAAAAGAATAACGACTATATATATCTAATCTTAACTCTCGAATTGACCTGCAGTTACTATAGGACAAATAAGCTAACGGAAAAGAGTGATGTATACAGTTTCGGTGTTGTTCTTTTGGAAATAATAACAGGACGGCATTTACTAGGAAAACATGACAAGATTTATGTAATAACGTGGGTGAATGGCATGATTAATGATAAAGGAGATGTTTCTAAAGTAATCGATCCGAGATTAGGAGGACAAGTTGATGTGAATTCAGCTGAGAGAATTGTGGCATTGGCAATGGCTTGTGTTTCTGTCGAACCAACAAATAGACCAGCTATGTCTGTCGTTGTCACGATAATAAAGCAATGTTTAAGAGAGATGATTGATTATGACTAAGAACACAATGTGGATAATGTCCTCCATCGATCCTAAGATGAGATCGATGATCGTGTGTTTATTTGGTTGTGAATGTACAAGACAAACTACAATACGTAGTTTTGTTTCATGTAATTATATATGTACAAATACTGTATTTAAAATCAGTGAGTGCATAGTACTATCACATTGATAGTTTCTTTTGTGATAATGGTGGCGCATTTAGAATGATCGCTGAGGCAATATTTTCATCATAGAAGTTCATTATCTTCTATATGTACATAAAAACAATGAGAGATCCTGCTTGGTATAACTATATATGTTTTAAAAAAAAAAAAAATCAATTGAACTGATAGTTTTGTTGATTTTTTCTAACCGAAAGGGTCATGTACTCTTGTTAGAATGTTGACCGCAACATTATAATAAGTAGAGAGAAATCACTGATGAACATCATAAATTGCAATAAACATGACAATTAGGACTAGAATATATGTACACTAGCAATTATTGTTTTAATTATATAAGATAACTATTCCAAACAATATACTAACTAGCAGGGGTGGAGATAGAATAAGAGTTACGGGTTTAATCGAATCAGTAGTTTTGGTCCAAATTCTATATTTGTCCTCAAGAAATGTAATCAATATGTACAAATTATTAATTTAGAACCAATAACTTAAACCACCAAAATTGTGAACCTCTAAACTTCAAATTCTTACTTCACCTTAATTATTTGGTACAACGTGGTAGAAAGAGATTTTTCTATTGAATATTATCCTGTGACTTAAAAAATCTAGAATAGATCTCCTTATAAATAAATTAATTCAACAAATTGGGTACTTAAATTCTTTATCATTATTCAGCATTGATTTGATCTCCTTATATAGTATTTCATACGGAATGTTACTAATATATATCTTTCAATCAACTAGTTTATTAAAATGGTCAAAATATGCACAAACCATATATGATGTGTTTAGGTATATCTATTATACACAACCTATACACTTTGTATAAATTAAACTAGTTAGCCGAAGTGTTTAGGGTCATAATTATCCTTATTTCATATGAAGAATTGCTTGTTAGACATGTTTTGGTCAAGTTTCTTTCACATAGCATTTATCTATCAATCTTCTCATATGATAAATGGAAGAAAACAATCTCAAGTTACTCGGATCATTGGGACCAGAAGCCTTATTGTGGTCATGGCTCATGGGCCTGGCAAATTCAGCGGGTCAAATCAACTGCTTTAGGGCCTGATTTTAGCCCATTGCGCTTCAATAGGTCAAACTTCTCCTGGGCCGCTGGATTAGTTGGAGTATTGGCCCAAGGCTCTTCCGACTACCTTAAAATAGACCTATCACATATACTTGAATACTTCAATAAAATGTCTGAATTTCAATCATATGTTTCTCTGAAGTTTGAATTTGTCAAGTCTAACTTCAGACATCATATAACTAAATTTGTTTCGAATTGGGTAAACATCAAAAGTTAAAAATTGGGTATAGATCAAATAGAGATATTATATTCAAATAGAAAACCTTGTAAATGAAATTCCAAAAATAACGAGAACAAATAAGAGGAAATCAATGAAAAGTTAGTGACAAAAAAAAGCTCATTTTTTTTCTATTTTTACATACAAATATAAGTTTTATTTATGAACAATGTAAAAAATATTTACGAAAATCAAATTACTTATGAAGTAATTTTAGCTAATCTTTTATGATAAACACTAACTAATAACTTGATAAAAATGATAATTGTTCCATTATCGCAGATCGGCACTTGACAGTCTTTAAATTGGTTTTAATGAATCAACTAAAAAGTTGGAAAAAAATCAACCAGGACAAGTAGATAGGCATATCACAACCGGCTTAACTAAAAGCAAAGTCAAATGTTTATTCCTATCCATGAGAACACATAAATAAATTTGACTTTGATATTTGCTTAAAACGGTTATGCTATGAGTTTAGTTGTCCAGCTAGTTGATTCATAGATGACTAGCCACCACTAAAATTTTGTAGTAGCGAGTAATTATCATCTCATCTTAATCAGAAATTTCAGTTTCAAAATTTGAGAATGAAATTATCTTTATTAATATTTATTTTATTCACCAAATGAGGAATTTATATATGAATTTAAATTAGTCAGGCCAAAGCAGATAGCAAATACGGAGTGAAACTAAGAAAAAAATCATAGCTAGCCAAAAATGAGCACCTTATAATATGTTGATTTTGTGGACATTATACGCAATTTGAAAGAGAACAAGTAGGGCATTATTACAAGTCAAGTAACAGAACTTGCTATATTTAGTAAACAAAATCTCTAACCTCTTAATTCTATCCAATCAAATAAGTCCAATTCTCCTAACCCTCTTGCAACATACTATAGGTAACCCGCCCAACTCGTCCAGAATTTTAAGGGTTGGGCTCAAGATAATTTGAATTGGGTTTAATCTCAACCCATTCAAGCCTTAACCCATTCTAAGAGAATCCTCAATTGAGCCCAATTTAATTTCTAATTTCAACCCGTTTTAAGACTCTTTATTTGCATTGATGTAATATATATTCCTATATTGGAAATATGAATTACTATCTATTTTATATATCTTTTAGGATTTATCTATCCATTTGTAACTTTTTTTAAAAAAAATTCTTGAGTTGAAATTCAAATTGTGGTTATAAAACTTAAATAACAATATATTAAAAATTATTGAGATTAAGCAGATCAAATTGGGTGGGTTAAAACTCAATCCGTTTTTAAGCCCATTTGAGCCCAAAGTAAACTTGGGTGGGTCAGGACCCAACCCAATTTCCATTTCAACCCATTTTAATATCTCCAATTTCAATCCAACCCGCCCATATGACACCCCTAGTTCAATTAAATCCATGAAAATTTAACTCACATTTTTTAGTTAATGTTCATCAAATTAAATTTTAAAATATCACAAGAGAAACAAATCAAATAATTCAATCTATTTTACAAATCAAGCGTCACGGCAAAGTTATTACTACTTATTAGTGATGTTGATCTTTCCAAACAGCTATGACTGGGGAGTGTCACGCAGAGTCTTTAGTCTTCATATTTGACTTGGTAAAAGGATTAAAAGAAGGGGAATTGGTTGGTAATCCCTTTATCAAGTTGGAAATTTGGACAAGTAAAAGTGAACAGAGGGATAAGTATGTAATTGGTTACTATTTTTGTAAGATTGGAGCATTAATTCTCCTGGGGGAGGCACTCCCAACATGATTTTTCTCATACTCGGGGCTCGAACCTAGACCCTGGTTATGTGACTTCACTTTGTAAATTTTCAGACAAAATTAAATTCTTTGAAAACAACCAAGAAAAAGACTTGGGAGTCTGAGTCTCCCCTACTTAGACTTGGAAAACGAAAGTTGTTACCACACAAGTCAATTCCAAGCACATAAATGCATTCCGATGGACTTGTGAATGTTTGAGACTCTCTAGAAACTAAGTGAAATAGTAGTAATTTAGTACACGAAACGTCAGTTTATATATTCAAAAAAAATTAACGCGGAATTAGAACAAAGACAGGTGATAAATTGATTGTACATTATAAAAGAAAGAATGCAATTGTTGATTTAATGTGAAGATAATTAACACTTAAAAAAGACAATGGCAAGTAATTTTTTTGTATCAAGGTCTGGTCTCAATCTCATTGCCCTAGTTATATTTGTGATGTTTATTTCAAATGCTAGCGTGATTCCGTGCACAGCAGCAGGATTAATCAATCATAGAGGTATACTTTTCCAATTAATATTTATCCTGAACATTTTGAGTTTAAGTTATATACACGGAAAGTTTGTATAAACAATATTTACAACTTCACTTTCTGGCATACGATGGCTACTGATAAAATAGGATGCATAAGAATAGTTCCTGTACGGGATAATCTAAAGTCGTATCTTCTGATTTCTAAAGAAAATAATTAGTGACGCAACCTGAATTATGCATATAATTAAGCTTGTTAATTACTTCCTGTTCTAGTAATCAAGAATCTATAGTTTTTGGCTTAGCTTCAACACAGAAATAGTGAAATGACGAAAGACTTGATTTTTATCTTTCTAATTTGTATTTCTCTCTTTGCACTTGAAGCAAACGCCCAAATTGATCAATCGGGTATATATAATTTATCATTCAAACTCATTTATAATTTTGTTCATTTCTTTTAGGATTCTAATATTCTTCAATTTTATTCAGGATTCATAAGTATAGATTGTGGAATTCCTCAAGGTTCCAACTACACCGATGTAGCTACCGGACTACAATATGTATCCGATTCAGGATTCGTCGATACAGGTAGTAACGCTACTATCTCGAGTGAGTTTCAGGCCGATGGCCTGGAACAACAGTTGTACACCCTCACAAGTTTTCCTCAAGGAAAAAAAAATTGCTACACCATTAGAGTTCCACAAGGAAAAGGAAAAAAATACTTGATCAGGGCAAGATTTTTGTACGGAAACTATGATGGAACAAGTCAACTACCTATCAATTTTGATCTTCATCTCGGAGTTGACTTTTGGGCCACGATTAAAATAGTCAACACTTCGACTCCTTTAGTTAGTGAGATCATACACATTCTCTCGTCTGATTTTGTACAGGTTTGTCTAGTAAATAAGGATCAAGGAACACCATTTATATCCGCTCTTGAATTGAGACTATTGAACACTAGCTTATACAAGACCACATCCGGGTCACTACAAACTTTCGTACGCCTTGATCTTGGCTCAACAACCACTCAAGCTGTAAGGTAAATACTCTTTGTTTTCTTTCAAATTCATCCTCTATAACAACATTTTATTATAACGGCAAAATTTCATCAGGTACCAAGATGACATATATGATCGTTTATGGTGGCCATATAATAATGTGGAAAACACGATAACATTGAGTACGTCTTCAACCATCAATAACAGAAACAGTTTTCTACTGCCGTCAAAGGTGCTGAGCACGGCAATAGCAGCCGATAATGACATTAATGGCATATCATTATGGTGGGAACCTGCAAATTCGACAGATGAGTACTATATCTACTTGCACTTTGCAGAGATTGAAGCAAACCATGTGAATAGGCAATTTGACGTATATTTTGATGGAGAGTTGTATGAGGGAGCATTTGCTCCGGACTATATGTCCGTAACCACAATTTTATCAACATCAGCTCTAAAGCCAAAACCCAGGCACCAAATTTCCCTCAACAAAACGGGAAATTCAATTCGTCAACCCACCATAAATGCCATCGAGTTGTATAAAGTGGTCAACCAAATCATAACCACTCAAACGAATGACCTAGATGGTAAGTTTATGTGTGCGCACACAAACACCTTGCTTTTTAGAAAAAATAAATACTTTTAACTCGTAAAAGCTTGGTCAAACGAGCTATAATTTGGACTATGCCCAAAGTTTAGATGGACTGAAAGAGTTATAATACTAATTTTGATTTTGAGACCACTAATTATATGACATTTATTTTGCTATTAGTTGAGGCTATCATGAATGTCAAATCGACGTACGGGGTTAAAAAGAACTGGCAAGGAGATCCATGCGGCCCTGTAGATGACATTTGGAAGGGTGTCACATGCAATTTTGATGGGCATCTCCCCACAATTATATCCTTGTATTTTCCTTATACTCTCAAATTTCTTCATTATAAACATGTTTCTTCTAATTTTGTTTTGGACAATGAAACTAACTTATAGTTAATTTGTTGAGTAGAGACTTATCTTCAAGTGAATTACAAGGGACGTTATCGCCTTATATTATAAGTCTCACAAATCTAGAAACATTGTAAGTATCTACATACTCACTGCAAGTTTTATCGATCACTTGTACCAAACTAGAAAATGAAGAACTTTTTTCATACATGTTGTACGAGGCTGGTGGTTGTTTGACAAATTAGTGGACCCAAATCGAACAAATTTTGAATGCACCAATTTGTGAAACAAAATGAAGTTTTGAGGCATAAAGTAAAGTTTTCGTTTATATATTAAGTATTTTTATGAGATTGTTGTGTTTCTGTTGAAGGAACTTGTCAAACAATCAACTGACGGGAGAGGTGCCTGCCAATCTCTCACAACTATCCTTCTTACGAGAGCTGTAATTTACTCTCCTATAACTAATGACCTCCTCCTTTATAATTACTACTTCTGTCTCAATTTATGCGGCACAATTACAATTAACATTATTTTTAAATATTTCAAGTTATTAATTATTCTGATCTATAGTACTATTTAATTTAAGTATGAAGTCACGGTCAAAGTTTAGAATTTTGAATTTCCAAATTCCAATTGTGCCACAATTGACACAGAATATTGAGTATTTATTAAATTAGAACACACAGTAGTATTTTTGACATTGTTGTGTTTCTGTTGAAGGGACTTGTCAAACAATCAGCTGACGGGAAAGGTGCCTGCCAATCTCTCACAACTACCCTTCTTACGAAAGCTGTAATTTACTCTCCTATAACTCATGACTCCGAGTTTATAAGTACTACCTCTGTTTCAACTTATGCGGCACAATTCCAGATATAATTTTAAAATATTTTAAGTTGTTAATTAGAGAAAATGGTCTATAGCCCCTCCAATCTATACTCGAAATCTCAACTATACATTCTAACTTCACGGGTGTCCTATCACTCTCCTGAACTATTTTTTTAAAAAAAAAATAAACCCTTAATGCTGAGTTGGCTAAGAAAGTGCATTTCACTCTCTTTGAGAGAGTGAAAAGAGAGTAAAATCTCCTTTTATTTTATTTTTCTCTCTTTCTAATTAAATCAAAAATAATATCCTCCACCCCACCCCAACCACCCCCACACTTCTTCTTCTTCACCCCCCCCCCCCATACTTCTTCTTCTTCTTCTTCTTCACCCTTTGCTTTATGTTTTTTTCATCACAAATTTCTACGAATTTCTTCAGAAATTCTACATATTAATCCTCTCTTACCCATAATCAAAACACCTTTAAATAAATTTAGTTATCACTCCCCAATCAAAATAATTAAAAAAAATTTCCTTTCCCCGATCAAAGTAATAAAATAAAATTTTCCTTTGATGTTCTATGTAGGTTATTCCTTTCCTTGTTCTATATTCATTTATATTGGACTAAATTTCATTTATAAGTAAAATTCTAAATCAAAGATATCGGCCATAGAGACTTTTACTTGTCGGAAAAATTCATCGTCTTTTCTCTTGCCGGAATGTCAATGGAGGACAAGTGGGTTTGATAATGGTGATATTCTTGGTGATAATGGTGGGTTTGTAATTGACATATAATAAAAGAAAAGAAAAAGTGAGAAAAATAATTAATTTATTATGTGGCATTGACATGGCGCTGACATGGCATGTGTGTGTGTTACACCACAATATACTTGAGTGACTATGTCATTTTAGGTTGAAATTTATTTCCTTTTAAAATAGTTCAGGGGGTAATAGACCCACGTGAAGTATGAGTGTGTAGTTGGAAATCTGACCATAGATTGGGGGGCTTTTGGCCATTTTCTCTTGTTAATTATTGTGATTTATAGTAATTTTAAGTTTAAATTCACGGTCAAAGTTTAGATTTTAGAATTTCAAATATCAGTTGTGCCACATGAATTAGAACAAAAGGAGTATTTATTTAATTAGAATACACGGTAATTTGGTTCTCTTTGTGACAGATACTTGAGAGGAAACAGTTTCTCCGAAAAAATTCCCGACGAATTGCTGGCAAAATCAAGAAATGGATCTCTCGATTTGAGGTTTAGTTCGACTTTCTGAATCCATGAATTAATTTTTGAGTATACAAAAACCATCTAAGATTTATTTAGAAAATTATCTCCCCTATGATCGATATTAATTTCCCATATAATTGGTCACAGTTTAAATTGTGTAATCAACTCATCTAAAATTAAAGTCCGATGTTATATTGAATTGTTAACAATTTATCTTAGATTAGAAGTCATTAGATATTGAAGACACTTCTATTTAGTTATAATTACATTTCAATTAATTTTTTGACATACAGTTATGACGAATTTCGTCCTCCAAAAGATAGTAATAATCTTAGTGCTGGTGCACTAGCAGCAATTGTTGCATCCGTGGTGGTCTTGGGCATCTTGGCTTTACTACTACTTCTTTGGTTTATTATTCGAAGGAAGAAAAACCAAAAAGGTGAGCAAATCATAAGATCAATCGATACTTGCACGATGATTTGATATTGAAGAAATTAATTAAATTAATTTCTATGACAGGGAAGATCACTGGGACAGAAAGAACAGTACAGAGTCCAAACATTTCATTGGAGTTGAAAAACCGTCAGTTCACATACTCAGAGGTGTTGCACATGACAAATAACTTCCAGAAAGTCCTTGGAAAAGGAGGTTTTGGGACAGTTTATCTTGGCTATGTCGATAACCGCGACGTGGCTGTTAAGATGCTGTCCCCATCTTCGGTTCAAGGGTTCAAGGAATTCCGGGCTGAGGTAATCTGAAGAAGTATTTTTTAGTACATAAGACATTATATTTAGTTAACACGAATTTGACTATACATAAATTTGACAGGCTAGTCTCCTTATGAGCATTCATCATAAAAACTTGATTTCTATAGTTGGGTATTGTGTTGAAGGCACCCACATTGGTATCATTTACGAATACATGGCCAATCGAAGCTTAGACATGCAACTATCAGGTACCTGATTTATAGTCAAACAAATATCTAAAACTTGCTTTAGATCACACATTTCACAAGTCTTTTATCTTGACGTGCAGATAGGAATCCAAATGCTTTAACATGGGAGGAAAGACTTCATATAGCATTGGATGCGGCACAAGGTATATACACCATAACACCACTAGATGAATTTAATTTCAGTCGATCTACCTCATGTTTAGAATGATTAATTATATATTTGACGTGTTACGTTTAATTTTAACTGAAATAATGAAGGATTGGAGTATCTACATCATGGTTGCCAGCCGTCAATAATACACAGAGATATCAAGTCAAGTAACATTCTATTAGATGATAAATTTCAAGCAAAGCTTGCTGATTTTGGTTTGTCAAGGACTTTACCAACTGGAGAAGGAAGTCATGTTACCACCATAATCGCGGGTAGTCCAGGCTATCTTGACCCTGAGTATGTGCTCTCGTTTTTTATTAGTCTGTCTCAAAAAGAATAACGACTATATATATCTAATCTTAACTCTCGAATTGACCTGCAGTTACTATAGGACAAATAAGCTAACGGAAAAGAGTGATGTATACAGTTTCGGTGTTGTTCTTTTGGAAATAATAACAGGACGGCATTTACTAGGAAAACATGACAAGATTTATGTAATAACGTGGGTGAATGGCATGATTAATGATAAAGGAGATGTTTCTAAAGTAATCGATCCGAGATTAGGAGGACAAGTTGATGTGAATTCAGCTGAGAGAATTGTGGCATTGGCAATGGCTTGTGTTTCTGTCGAACCAACAAATAGACCAGCTATGTCTGTCGTTGTCACGATAATAAAGCAATGTTTAAGAGAGATGATTGATTATGACTAAGAACACAATGTGGATAATGTCCTCCATCGATCCTAAGATGAGATCGATGATCGTGTGTTTATTTGGTTGTGAATGTACAAGACAAACTACAATACGTAGTTTTGTTTCATGTAATTATATATGTACAAATACTGTATTTAAAATCAGTGAGTGCATAGTACTATCACATTGATAGTTTCTTTTGTGATATGGTGGCGCATTTAGAATGATCGCTGAGGCAATATTTTCATCATAGAAGTTCATTATCTTCTATATGTACATAAAAACAATGAGAGATCCTGCTTGGTATAACTATATATGTTTTAAAAAAAAAAAAAATCAATTGAACTGATAGTTTTGTTGATTTTTTCTAACCGAAAGGGTCATGTACTCTTGTTAGAATGTTGACCGCAACATTATAATAAGTAGAGAGAAATCACTGATGAACATCATAAATTGCAATAAACATGACAATTAGGACTAGAATATATGTACACTAGCAATTATTGTTTTAATTATATAAGATAACTATTCCAAACAATATACTAACTAGCAGGGGTGGAGATAGAATAAGAGTTACGGGTTTAATCGAATCAGTAGTTTTGGTCCAAATTCTATATTTGTCCTCAAGAAATGTAATCAATATGTACAAATTATTAATTTAGAACCAATAACTTAAACCACCAAAATTGTGAACCTCTAAACTTCAAATTCTTACTTCACCTTAATTATTTGGTACAACGTGGTAGAAAGAGATTTTTCTATTGAATATTATCCTGTGACTTAAAAAATCTAGAATAGATCTCCTTATAAATAAATTAATTCAACAAATTGGGTACTTAAATTCTTTATCATTATTCAGCATTGATTTGATCTCCTTATATAGTATTTCATACGGAATGTTACTAATATATATCTTTCAATCAACTAGTTTATTAAAATGGTCAAAATATGCACAAACCATATATGATGTGTTTAGGTATATCTATTATACACAACCTATACACTTTGTATAAATTAAACTAGTTAGCCGAAGTGTTTAGGGTCATAATTATCCTTATTTCATATGAAGAATTGCTTGTTAGACATGTTTTGGTCAAGTTTCTTTCACATAGCATTTATCTATCAATCTTCTCATATGATAAATGGAAGAAAACAATCTCAAGTTACTCGGATCATTGGGACCAGAAGCCTTATTGTGGTCATGGCTCATGGGCCTGGCAAATTCAGCGGGTCAAATCAACTGCTTTAGGGCCTGATTTTAGCCCATTGCGCTTCAATAGGTCAAACTTCTCCTGGGCCGCTGGATTAGTTGGAGTATTGGCCCAAGGCTCTTCCGACTACCTTAAAATAGACCTATCACATATACTTGAATACTTCAATAAAATGTCTGAATTTCAATCATATGTTTCTCTGAAGTTTGAATTTGTCAAGTCTAACTTCAGACATCATATAACTAAATTTGTTTCGAATTGGGTAAACATCAAAAGTTAAAAATTGGGTATAGATCAAATAGAGATATTATATTCAAATAGAAAACCTTGTAAATGAAATTCCAAAAATAACGAGAACAAATAAGAGGAAATCAATGAAAAGTTAGTGACAAAAAAAAGCTCATTTTTTTTCTATTTTTACATACAAATATAAGTTTTATTTATGAACAATGTAAAAAATATTTACGAAAATCAAATTACTTATGAAGTAATTTTAGCTAATCTTTTATGATAAACACTAACTAATAACTTGATAAAAATGATAATTGTTCCATTATCGCAGATCGGCACTTGACAGTCTTTAAATTGGTTTTAATGAATCAACTAAAAAGTTGGAAAAAAATCAACCAGGACAAGTAGATAGGCATATCACAACCGGCTTAACTAAAAGCAAAGTCAAATGTTTATTCCTATCCATGAGAACACATAAATAAATTTGACTTTGATATTTGCTTAAAACGGTTATGCTATGAGTTTAGTTGTCCAGCTAGTTGATTCATAGATGACTAGCCACCACTAAAATTTTGTAGTAGCGAGTAATTATCATCTCATCTTAATCAGAAATTTCAGTTTCAAAATTTGAGAATGAAATTATCTTTATTAATATTTATTTTATTCACCAAATGAGGAATTTATATATGAATTTAAATTAGTCAGGCCAAAGCAGATAGCAAATACGGAGTGAAACTAAGAAAAAAATCATAGCTAGCCAAAAATGAGCACCTTATAATATGTTGATTTTGTGGACATTATACGCAATTTGAAAGAGAACAAGTAGGGCATTATTACAAGTCAAGTAACAGAACTTGCTATATTTAGTAAACAAAATCTCTAACCTCTTAATTCTATCCAATCAAATAAGTCCAATTCTCCTAACCCTCTTGCAACATACTATAGGTAACCCGCCCAACTCGTCCAGAATTTTAAGGGTTGGGCTCAAGATAATTTGAATTGGGTTTAATCTCAACCCATTCAAGCCTTAACCCATTCTAAGAGAATCCTCAATTGAGCCCAATTTAATTTCTAATTTCAACCCGTTTTAAGACTCTTTATTTGCATTGATGTAATATATATTCCTATATTGGAAATATGAATTACTATCTATTTTATATATCTTTTAGGATTTATCTATCCATTTGTAACTTTTTTTAAAAAAAATTCTTGAGTTGAAATTCAAATTGTGGTTATAAAACTTAAATAACAATATATTAAAAATTATTGAGATTAAGCAGATCAAATTGGGTGGGTTAAAACTCAATCCGTTTTTAAGCCCATTTGAGCCCAAAGTAAACTTGGGTGGGTCAGGACCCAACCCAATTTCCATTTCAACCCATTTTAATATCTCCAATTTCAATCCAACCCGCCCATATGACACCCCTAGTTCAATTAAATCCATGAAAATTTAACTCACATTTTTTAGTTAATGTTCATCAAATTAAATTTTAAAATATCACAAGAGAAACAAATCAAATAATTCAATCTATTTTACAAATCAAGCGTCACGGCAAAGTTATTACTACTTATTAGTGATGTTGATCTTTCCAAACAGCTATGACTGGGGAGTGTCACGCAGAGTCTTTAGTCTTCATATTTGACTTGGTAAAAGGATTAAAAGAAGGGGAATTGGTTGGTAATCCCTTTATCAAGTTGGAAATTTGGACAAGTAAAAGTGAACAGAGGGATAAGTATGTAATTGGTTACTATTTTTGTAAGATTGGAGCATTAATTCTCCTGGGGGAGGCACTCCCAACATGATTTTTCTCATACTCGGGGCTCGAACCTAGACCCTGGTTATGTGACTTCACTTTGTAAATTTTCAGACAAAATTAAATTCTTTGAAAACAACCAAGAAAAAGACTTGGGAGTCTGAGTCTCCCCTACTTAGACTTGGAAAACGAAAGTTGTTACCACACAAGTCAATTCCAAGCACATAAATGCATTCCGATGGACTTGTGAATGTTTGAGACTCTCTAGAAACTAAGTGAAATAGTAGTAATTTAGTACACGAAACGTCAGTTTATATATTCAAAAAAAATTAACGCGGAATTAGAACAAAGACAGGTGATAAATTGATTGTACATTATAAAAGAAAGAATGCAATTGTTGATTTAATGTGAAGATAATTAACACTTAAAAAAGACAATGGCAAGTAATTTTTTTGTATCAAGGTCTGGTCTCAATCTCATTGCCCTAGTTATATTTGTGATGTTTATTTCAAATGCTAGCGTGATTCCGTGCACAGCAGCAGGATTAATCAATCATAGAGGTATACTTTTCCAATTAATATTTATCCTGAACATTTTGAGTTTAAGTTATATACACGGAAAGTTTGTATAAACAATATTTACAACTTCACTTTCTGGCATACGATGGCTACTGATAAAATAGGATGCATAAGAATAGTTCCTGTACGGGATAATCTAAAGTCGTATCTTCTGATTTCTAAAGAAAATAATTAGTGACGCAACCTGAATTATGCATATAATTAAGCTTGTTAATTACTTCCTGTTCTAGTAATCAAGAATCTATAGTTTTTGGCTTAGCTTCAACACAGAAATAGTGAAATGACGAAAGACTTGATTTTTATCTTTCTAATTTGTATTTCTCTCTTTGCACTTGAAGCAAACGCCCAAATTGATCAATCGGGTATATATAATTTATCATTCAAACTCATTTATAATTTTGTTCATTTCTTCTTCTATGATTCTTGATTGAATGATACATCTAATATTCTCTCAGGATTCATAAGCATAGATTGTGGAACTCCTCAAGGTACCAACTACACCGATTTAGCTACCGGATTACAATATGTATCCGATTCAGGCTTCACCGATACGGGTAATAATGCTACTATCTCGAGTGAGTTTCAGGCCGATGGCCTGGAACAACAGTTGTACACCCTCACAAGTTTTCCTCAAGGAAAACGAAATTGCTACACCATTAGAGTTCCACAAGGAAAAGGAAAAAAATACTTGATCAGGGCAAGATTTTTGTATGGTAACTATGACGGGAACAGTCAACTACTGATCAATTTTGATCTTCATCTGGGAGTTGACTTTTGGGACACGATTCACATATTCAATGCTTCAACTCGTTATATAGAGAAATCATACACATTCTCTCGTCCGATTTTGTACAGGTTTGTCTAGTAAATACTGGTCGAGGAACACCATTTATATCCGCACTTGAATTGAGACTCTTGAACACAACCATGTACGTAACCCAATCCGGGTCACTACAAACGGTCGAACGCCTTGATCTTGGCTCAACAGCCACTCAATTTGCAAGGTAAATACTCCTTAATCATCTGAAAAATTGTACTGTATTTTTTTCAGAATATGTAACATTTTATTATAACGATCAAATTTTTTCAGGTACAAATATGACATATATGATCGTTTATGGTTGCGATATAACGATGTGGCAAACACGGTACCATTGAGTACATCATTAACCATTGATGGCGGTCCGGTGAACAACAACTTTTTTCGACCTCCGTCAAAGGTGCTGAGCACGGCAATAGCAGCGGATAAGGACATTAATGGAATATCATATTCGTGGGAACCTGCAAATTCAACGGATGAGCATTACATCTACCTGCACTTTGCGGAGATTGAAGCCAATCATGTGAATAGGCAATTCGACATATATGTAGATGGACAATTGTTTCAGTCAGCATTAGCTCCGGACTATATGACCGCAACCACAGTTTATAGTACATCACCTCTAACTCCAAGAGCCACGCACCAAATTAGCCTCAACAAAACGGGAAATTCAATTCGTCAACCCACCATCAATGCCATGGAGATTTATAAAGTGGTCAACCAAATCATAACCCCTCAAACGAATGATCTAGATGGTAAGTTTCTGTGCGAAAAAATACACTTTTTAACTCGTAAAGCTTGGCCAAACAAGCTATAATTTGGACTATGCACAAAGTTTGGATGGACTAAAAGGGTTATAATATTAGTTTTTATTTTGAAACCACTAATTATATGACATTTATTTTGCTATTAGTTGAGGCTATCATGAATGTCAAATCGACGTATGGAGTTAAAAAGAACTGGCAAGGAGATCCATGCGGCCCTGTAGCTGATATTTGGAATGGTGTCACATGCAATTTTGATGGGCATCTCCCCACAATTATATCATTGTATTTTCCTTATACTCCCAAATTTCTTTATTATAAACATGTTTCTTCTAATTTTGTTTTGGACAATGAAACTAACTTATAGTTAATTTGTTGAGTAGAAACTTATCCTCAAGTGAATTACAAGGGACAATATCGCCTTATATTATAAGTCTCACAAATCTAGAAACGTTGTAAGTATCTACATACTCACTGCAAGCTTTATCACTTGTACCAAACTAGAAAATGAACAACTTTTAATTTATATATACATGTTGTACGAGGCTGGTGGTTGTTTCACAAATTAGTGGACCCAAATCATACGTTTTTTGGGTCGAACAAATTTTGAATCCACCAGTTTGTGAAATAAAATGAAGTCTCGAGGCATAAAGTTATGAAATTTTCAGTTATTAGTATTTTTATGACATTCTTGTGTTTCTGTTGAAGGGACTTGTCAAACAATCAGCTGACGGGAGAGGTGCCTGCCAATCTCTCTCAACTACTCTTCTTACGAAAGCTGTAATTTACTCTCCTATAACTCATGACCTCTTGGTTTACAATTATTATTTCCGTCTCAATTTATACGGCACAATTTCAATTTTGAGAATCAACAAAAAAAAAAAAATTGTCTGAATTTTCCTATGACTTTTAAATATTTTAATGTATTAATTATTGTGATCTATAATATTTTTTAAATCTAAATGCACGGTCAAAATTTAGAATTTTGAATCTAAAAATTCCAATTGTGCTACATAAATTGAAACATAAGAAGTATTTATAATTAGAACACAGTAATTTGGTTCTCTTTGTGACAGATACTTGAAAGGAAACAGTTTCTCCGGTAAAATGCCTGAAGAATTGCTGGTAAAATCAAGAAATAGATCTCTCGAGTTGAGGTTTCGTTCGACTCTCAGAAACCATGAATTAATTTACAATTATACGAAAAAGATCTAAGATTTATTTAGAAAAAACTCTCTCCCCTATGATCGATATTAGTTTCCCATATAATTGGTCACAGGTTAAATTGTGCGATCAACTCATCTAAAATTAAAGTCTGAAAGTATAAGTTATTTGTAAAGCTACTTTTCATTTCCACCACATGCTGGTTTGCTTTGATGTCATATTGAATTGTTATCAATTTATCTAAAAGATCAAAATTCGTTAGATATTAAAGACACTTTAATTTAGTTATAATTAAATTTCAATTAATTTTTTGACATACAGTTATGACGAATTTCGTCCTCCAAAAGATAGTAATAATCTTAGTGCTGGTGCACTAGCAGCAATTGTTGCATCCGTGGTAGTCTTGGTCATCTTGGCTTTACTACTACTTCTTTGGTTTATTATTCGAAGGAAGAAAAACAAAAAAGGTGAGCAAATCATAAGATCAATCTATACTTGCACGATGATTTGATATTGAAGAAATTAATTTCTATAACAGGGAAGATCACAGGGACAGAAAGAACAGTACAGAGTCCAAACATTGCATTGGATTTGAAAAACCGGCAGTTCACATACTCAGAGGTGTTGCACATGACAAATAACTTCCAGAAAGTCCTTGGAAAAGGAGGTTTTGGGACAGTTTATCTTGGCTATGTCGATAACCGCGACGTGGCTGTTAAGATGCTGTCCCCATCTTCGGTTCAAGGGTTCAAGGGATTCCGGGCTGAGGTAATCTGAAGAAGTATTTTTTAGTACATAAGACATTATATTTAGTTAACACAAATATGACTATACATAAACTTGACAGGCGAGTCTCCTGATGAGCATTCATCATAAGAACTTGATTTCTATAGTTGGGTATTGTGTTGAAGGCACCCACATTGGTATCATTTACGAATACATGGCCAATCGAAGCTTATACATGCAACTATCAGGTACCTGATTTATAGTCAAACAAATATCTAAAACTTGCTTTAGATCACACGTTTCACAAGTCTTTTATCTTGGCGTGCAGATAGAAATCCAAATGCTTTAACATGGGAGGAAAGACTTCATATAGCATTGGATGCGGCACAAGGTATATACATCATAACTGTTGGAAAACTATATGCACAGCGAAAGAATACTCATAATCATATTGCTTTCATGAATAATAGATAACCAATATACATTTATGCTAGAACACATACAATCATGCTAGAACACATAAACTTGCTAAAATTTAATTAGATAAATACCTCTTGAAGCGTGAACACATATTTTCGAGCGAATCCACAAGTTAGCCAGACCATCAAGCGAATCTACGGTCTTCTACAGTGATCCCAAGTTCACATCCGAACTCTCTCAATACTTGGGTAGGCAAGTATCAATAAAAACCTTCTATCCCCTTTCTAGGTTAGGAGAATCCTTATTTATAGAGATTTCCTCCTAGTCAAAAAAGGAGAAGAAAACCCAGTTTTCTTATAATTCATTTTTTCATAGGGACCACAGAATTATTACTGAGGCTTCCTATTATGGAAATAATTCCAAAAAGTTAATTTGAATTATTCTTACCATATTAAATTACAAATTATTCCACTAAAAATTCGTAATTGCACTCCTTTATTTATATTTCGAAATTCCCTATTAAACACTTATATAATTTTCCATGTTAAGATTTCAGATACTAATCAATAAATTAAATTACTGACGAATTTAATTTAATGATTAATTTCCTTTAGATCACTACTTAACTTATTTCATGTGTTGGATTCATAAATCCACTTGCAAGGGTTTGACACGATGAAAACTTATAAGTTTCTCAAAAAGGCACATCAATCAATCTCTATAACGAGACATAGATTCCATCAACTAACTTATTATTTCACCAATATATATTATTATCATCCAATCTACCAGGCATATTGACCCATCTAAGAATCTCACCTTTTAATAAATCAAAACAATATGTAATATATACAGATCATAATAGTTATATCAGGATTAAGAATATAAGTACATTTAACAGTTTAAAGAATATGTTTTTGTCAGTCAGTCTAAAACAACTATCTTTATTCGGTCCCGTTCAACACATACAAAATGCACTAGCACAAGAAGTTGGAACTACACCGTTCCCATAATCAAGATAAATTACATATAATCTTGTGCTACAATCGTACCGATGGCATGTCCAATTTTCATCCTAGATTGTGAACATAAAACTTTATACTTATAAGAACCGATGATTTAATTCTCTGTGTATAAGCTAAAACTCTATACACTAAATCATCTACTGTATAAGTAAATAGACGCCATAAACGAATATATGATATATTAAAACTGAATAAATAATTATTCTATAATAAATACTATATCTAAACACATGGTTAATAGTATATATCCTAACAATCTCCCACTTAGACTTTTAATCATCACAATTGTTATAATGTACTATATCTAAATGCATGGTTAATAGTATATACCCTAACAATCTCCCACTTAGATGTTTAATCTTGAAAATTGTTAGAATACTATGTCTAAACACATGATTAATAGTATATACCCTAACAATCTCCCACTTAGACTCTGAACTATGCATTTACAACTTTCACAGGCATTCCTTTATTTCTTATCGAAAGAAATTTACCAAGTTGTTTTCTCATGCAATTTCGTTTAGTAGTGCTTCATCGTAACAAATCGATTTTGTACTAGATATTGAAGGAACTTATCATGAAACCCTCTAAGAGTTTACTTCTTTTCAGGAGTTCTATCATGAAAGTACTCTCAAGCATACAAAACAAACCAATCTTTGTTATGATTCTCCCACTACGACTAAGTACTACTACTATAATCACACCTACTTATTCTTGAGTCTTAATATTTTCTTTAAAACCTTCCGGTATTGAAATATTAACAACTTCTTCATGTAGTGTTCTTTAATTTGCTCAACATCACTCCCACTACTTGAGATAGTAGTTTTCTTATGTCTACAAACGTTTCTCCCACTACTTAAATGCAATGGAACGTCAATTCTAACATACCGGTTAGATGTTTTTGAGCATCTGAATTTACAATTGACTCATTTGTTATTTCTTTGTTTAGTTCCTATAGAACTACTTTACTTCTAGGAACATGGTTTACTAAATGATCCTTTTCTAGAAATCTGACAGTTGTGTCAACAATTGCCTTATTTTCTTTAGGATAGTGAAATAAACCTTCTTTCATTCTTTAGGATATCCAATTAATACACACATTCCTTTCTTAATTCTAATTTGCTTATTCTCCCTCTCAGCACATGTGCTGGACAATCCTATATCTGAACATGTCACAGATTAGACTTACATCAAATCCAACTAGTTCTATAGTTGTCCAAGGTACTAATTTGAAAGGAATTAAACTCATAAAGTGATATGTAGTTCTTAGAACATATCCCAAAAGAAACAAAATAACTACGTATAAGTCAATCATTAATCTTATCTTCTTCATAAGAGTCTATTTCTTTTCTTTTTTACACCAATCTATTATAGAGTGTCTGGTGTAGACAGTTAAAATGAAATTATTCTATCAAATGAATGACTCATGAGCTCTGCAGAGAGGTATACGTCACTACAATCAGATTGCAGTGGCTTCATATATTTTTCATGATGCTATTTTAATTTCTGTCTTAAATATTTTGAGTTTATCAAGACATTCAAACTTACAAAACATCAAAAATATATGTTTATATCATGAGTAACCTTCTGAAAATTTCAGAATACTCAAACTCACCTCTTGCCTGAATGTTCATTTACCGCACAAATCAAAATAGATTAATTCTAACTTATCACTACCGCTATTTTTTTTTTAAGAGGAAAGGTCTCTTAGTTATTTTTCCTTCTAAATAGGACTCATACGTTGGTAGTGACTTCACTTTCAATGAACCGTTATGTCCATCCTTTAACCAACCTTGAAGTTCTATCCAGAACAAATGACTTAGACGCTAATGTACACATAAGTTTCATTAAATTTAAAAGATATTTTCTCTTATGAGATAGATTAATATTATTCAATTCATGAGAAATAATACTAATAAAAAATTCATGCATCAATATACCACAAGAGATCAAATATTCATCAAACTCAATAATAAGAGAGTTACATGAAAAATATATAAAATATTCATCTCTTATCTAGTTAGAAACTGAATATAATTTTTTCTAACATAAGGTATATGTATAATGCATTCTTTGAATTAATATTTTATCTCTATCAAAAGAAATTCTTGAGTAGTACTAAGTGGGTCTGTAAAGTCTATTGAGAATTAGAGATATAGTATATTAAATAGATCATAGTATATCGAATAATCCCGAATAACAAAATTCAGGGCTCATTTATACATATATATCCATGCATCTCGAATAGCCAATCGATGGGATTGGAGAACTACTCATGCAATACACATGTACAATGACCGATTATTTACTCCATAAACTTATACAGACCTAACCCAGATGGAGAGTCTACTGTTAGTTTAAGTCAAGTGAAAATCCTCTAGTTACATTGATCCAATCATATATTACTCAGTTTAAGAGAGTTAATACAGATTATCAAAACTAGCGATTAAATACATAGTGACTTGTATTAATTTCATCCGATAGGGAGGAAGGTCTAAGCAAGCACGTGAAACTAATACTTCACTATTATTTAATCAAATATGACCAAAAACTCATATAACGATCTGAAAAATTTCTTACTAGGTCGTTCTTAAGAATCTACCAAACTTCATATCAATCAGAGTTCTTTTTCTTTTCGAATTCCAAAACTATGATCAATTTGGTTGAAAACGTTGTTTGGCCATAATAGAATTTAAAATTTTCCGTTCAGTAATTCTTATCACATATTATCAAATAGATATACGAATCAAGAACAAAGAACATAATTCTAAAAACTAATGACATTATCTGAGTACTATTTTCCAAAAACCAGTATGTTTATGTATACATTGAATATTAAAATTCAAAACACATCTCTTAGATATTCATGTATCTTGAACGGTAATTTTTGATGAAAAATAACTACTCATGCAACATACATATGTGATGTCAGATATTCACTCCAATAAATTTTGAATAAAAGCTAACTCAGATGGAGAGTATATGTTAATTTAACCAAGTGAATATCAATATCCCTAGATCCAATCATATATTACTCAGATAGGGAGAGTCAATACAAATTATCAAAACTAGAGATCAGACTAAATCTAGTGACTCGTATTAATTTCATCCGATAGGGAGGAAGGTCTAAGCCTGCACATGAAACTAATACTTCACTAAAATTTAATCATGAAGACCATAGAGAACAAACTCTATCACCACTATATCATAGTCGAGTAATTTTTCGTTAAAATTAATTTTCAAGATACAAAAAATTATCTAAAGAAAACATCATCTAAACGACCTCAAATTTCCAAATCACTTTGTAGCTATGAGTATTTTTAATTTGATCGTTTCTGATGAGCCTACCGAATTTCAGATCAATCAGAGTTTAAAAAATAATATTTATCTCCAAAGCTATGATCAAATTCATATTCAAACGATTTAAGAAAAATTAATCAAATCTACATCCTTATCATATATCAATTCATGTTAACTCATCACGTGTAATCATGTACCACGTTTAACATAAATGAAACTGATATAAAGGATTATATTTATACTAAATCACATTTTAATTCCAAAGAACAACTTAAAAATCAGCTTAACGACCTCAAAAATCATAACCGCATTGCAGTGAGTATTTCTTACTAGGCTGTTTCTCATGAACTTACCAAATTTCAAGTCAATTGGAGTCTAAAAAGAATTATTTCCAATACTATGACCAAATTCAAATTCAAGTGATTTAAGCATCTTTAGAAATTAAAACCATATGACCTGCATTCTTATCACATATCAATTCATGTTAAATCACCACGTGTGATCATGTTCCAGATTCAAGATAAATATAATTGACATGAAGAATGACCTTATCATATTCAAATCAAATTTTAATCCGACAAACTACCTAAAACTCATTTAAATGATTTTCGATGGAACCATCAAATTTCAAGTCAATCAGAGATCATAAAATCCATGACCATCTAAACTATGACCAAATTTAAAAAATAATTGTTTTAGACATAATTAAAGATTAAAATAACTTGATCCAGATGTTCATTCTCCTTTAATAATTATCTCATGAGCATAAGGTATACTGTGTGTCTTTCCTTTGACAAAAACACACAACTAATAAACCTCCTTACAATAAATTGTCCTCTCAATTAATATACCCGAGAATCCAAGATATTGCGTTTCTCCTTTTTAAACCGGTGAAACCCTTTAATATCTCTACTCATTAATTAATTAAGCATTACTAGCATCTCAAGGTAAATCTCCATTCAAGTAAATAAATATTCACCATTAGTATTCACTTAGGACAATTTATACATGATACATTGAGGATATTCTAACGACTCAAACAAATAAACCACTTTCGTAGATCCTATTTATTAATCAGAATTCTCAATTCATGTATTATAATCTCACATATATAAAACATTAAGAACTTTTAATAATTCCAAATAAACAAACCACTTTAATGGTAATCATTTATTAATTATAAAATTATATATATATATATATATATATATATATATATATATAGAAGTTTATATGTTCACGTAAGAAATACTGCTCATATAATTAAAAATCGGACCAATCAAATTACGAAAAGGCTAAATTAGTTTTTTTTAAAAACAACGTTTTGTTTCTGCCACCAGTTAACATGGCCAACTTGATTTGCCATTAATCATTATACAACACATAGGTTGATACCTCTAGGCAATCCAATTGTCATTCAACTGTAGCCCACAGTTAAAGTTTTTCTTTGCTTAGCCAATCAGTAAATAGAAAGCCACATATGAGTCTAAACTGAAAAGCAATAACATGATATTCTTAAGATCTCATCTTTACTTTTAAATTACAATTCTGTGACCATGGTGTCAGAAACCATTACTCAACCATTGTCGATTTCAGCGAGGGCCTCATTGAGACAAATCGGCAACAAAAGCAATACAAATTTCAATTAATAAGTTGAAGTCTTAATTAATTTTCATACAACCACACAAAATATCGGACAATAGCTTTACAAGTGATTTTAAACAAAGACTATAGATCGTGAATAATATATGCAATCGGACATACACATATCATCTAGGTTATCTATTTAGATGCAAGCATGGCTCTTGATGCCAATTGTTGAAAAACTATATGTACAGCGGAAGAATATCCATAATCATATTGCTTTTATAAATAATAGATAACCAATATACATTTATGCTAGAACACATACAATCATGCTAGAACACATAAACTTGCTAAAATTTAATTCGATAAATACCTCTTGAAGCGTGAACACATATTTTCGAGCGAATCCACAAGTTAGCCAGACCATCAAGCGAATATACGGTCTTCTACAATGATCCCAAGTTCACATCCGAACTCTCTCAATACTTGGGTGGGCAAGTATCATCCGAACTCTCTCAATACTTGGGTGGGCAAGTGTGAAACCTTCTATCCCCTTTCTAGGTTAGGAGAATCCTTATTTATAGAGATTTCCTACTAGTCCAAAAAGGAGAAGAAAACCCAGTTTTCTTATAATTCCTTTTCCCATAGGATTCTGAGTTCTAGTTAATTATGGGCACTGGAGTGACCACAGAATTATTACTGAGCCTTCCTATTATGGAAATAATTCCAAAACTAATTTGAATTATTCTTACCATAATAAATTACAAATCATTCCACTAAAAATTCGTAATTGCACTCCTCTATTTATATTTTGAAATTCCCCATTAAACACTTATGTAATTCCCCATATTAAGATTACATATATTAATCAATAAATTAAATTACTGACGAATTTAATTTAATGATTAATTTCCTTTAGAGCACTGCTTAACTTATTTCATGTGTCGGATTCATAAATTCACTAGCAAGGTTTGACACGATGAAAACTTATAAGCTTCTCAAAAAGGCATATCAATCAATCTCTATAACGAGACATGGATTCCATCAACTAACTTATTATTTCACCAATATATATTATTATCATCCAATCTACCAGGCATATTGACCCATCTCAAAATCTCACCTTTTAATAAATCAAAACGATAATTAATATATACAGATCATAATAGTTATATCAAGATTAAGAATATAAGTACATTTAACAGTTTAGAGAATATGTTTTTGTCAGCTAGTCTAAAACAACTATCTCTCCTCGGTCCCGTTCAATACATTCAAAATGCACTAGCACAAGAAGTTGGAACTACACCGTTAACATAATCAAGATAAATTACATATAATCTTGTGCTACAATCGTACCGATGGCATGTCCAATTTCCATCCTAGATTGTGAACAAAAAACTCTATACTTATAAGAACCGATGATTTAATCCTCGGTGTATAAGCTAAAACTCTATACACTAAATCATCTACTGTATAAGTAAATAGACGCCATAAACGAATATATGATATATTAAAACTGAATAAATAATTATTCTATAATAAATACTATATCTAAACACATGGTTAATAGTATATATCGTAACAATAACACCACTAGATGAATTTAATTTCAGTCTCTACCTCAGGTTTGGAATGATGATTAATTATATATTTGACGTGTTACGTTTAATTTTAACTGAAATAATGAAGGATTGGAGTATCTACATCATGGTTGCCAGCCGTCAATAATACACAGAGATATCAAGTCAAGTAACATTCTATTAGATGATAAATTTCAAGCAAAGCTTGCTGATTTTGGTTTGTCAAGGATTTTACCAACTGGAGAAGGAAGTCATGTTACCACCATAATCGCGGGTAGTCCAGGCTATCTTGACCCTGAGTATGTGCTCTCGTTTTTTATTAGTCTGTCTCAAAAAGAATAACGACTATATATATCTAATTTTAACTCTCGAATTGACCTGCAGTTACTATAGGACAAATAAGCTAACGGAAAAGAGTGATGTATACAGTTTCGGTGTTGTTCTTTTGGAAATAATAACAGGACGGCATTTACTAGGAAAACATGACAAGATTTATATAATATCGTGGGTGAATGGCATGATAAATGATAAAGGAGATGTTTCTAAAGTAATCGATCCGAGATTAGGAGGACAAGTCGTTGATGTGAATTCAGCGAAGAGAATTGTGGCATTGGCAATGGCTTGTGTTTCTGTCGAACCAACAAATAGACCAGCTATGTCTGTCGTTGTCACGATAATAAAGCAATGTTTAAGAGAGATGATTGATTATGACTAACAACACAATGTGGATAATGTCCTCCATCGATCCTAAGATGAGATTGATGATCGTGTGTTTATTTGGTTGTGAATGTACAAGACAAACTACAATACGTAGTTTCGTAAACATGTAATATATGTACAAATACACTATTTTAAATCAGTGAGTGCAGAGTACCATTACTTGGTATAACTATGTATTTAGGAGAAAAATTGATCAACTGGATATATAAAGATCGAGTCGAAGACAATAAATACATATGCCTTTGCTATTAAAACTTGAAAATGAATACATCTGCAATTGTGTACGAGAACTCTGGTTAAAAATGGAGCAGCCCTACCTCTGCACCACAACCTATGTTGGTGTTCATCATCCTCTATATATACATAAAAATAACTATGTCTTGAATAAATAATGTGTTTTTTCATTGAACGAAATTTCATTGATTCCTATAAGCCCCTCCTGCCCCTTTATTCCGCCCCTGCTTGGCATATAACTATATATTTTTAAAAATAATAATCAATTAAACTGATAGTTTTGTTGATTTTTTCAAACCGAAAGGGTCATATACTCCTTGTTAGAATGTTGACCGCAACCTTACAATAAGTGGAGAGAAGTCACTGATGAAAATCATGAATTGCAATAAACATGACAATTAGGACTATAATATATGTACACTAGTATTTATTATTTCAACTATATAAGATAAGTAGATAACCATTCCAAGCAATATACTAAGGGGTGGAGCTAGAATAAGAGTTATGGGTTTGATGAAACCAGTAATTTTGGTCTAAATTCTATATTTGTCTTAAGAAATGTAATGAATATGTGTAAATTATTCATTTAGAACCAATAACTTAAACGATCAAACTTATGAATCCATAAACTTCAAATTCTGACTACACCTTTAGTAACGGGAACAACTTGGTAGAAAGAGATTTTTCTATTGAATGCTATCTTGTGACTAAACAATTTTAAAATAGATCTCCTTATAGATAAACAAATTAAACAGCTTCCTTATAGTTTGTTTCGATCGATGTCTTTAATTTGTTTATCCGAAGGTCAACACCATATTTTATGTACGACTTTAGACAAATCAAACACGTGTCATCCTTCATGATTTGCTGAAATACTTGCACATGTTTTTAAGTTCTATAGTATTTCATAAGGAAAATTACATGCATATACCGTTCGACCAACTATGGTTGAAATATGCACAAAACATATATACATGATGTACATGTTTATTATATTGTATACACAACCTATAAATTTTATACATATTTTATAAATTTGTTGGCCGAAGTGTTTAGGCGGTAATAAATCAGTCTCGTCAATATTCTCATATGATAAATGGAAAAATTTAATGATGTGAGAGGCACATATATTACATGGCAGACAATTTTTGTGTGAGATCATCTCATACTTTGCCAAGTGGTGTTTGGGTCCCACTACAAAAAAGGGGCGCTTCGTTCCATATCTTAATTTTCTTTCTCTTGTTCCATATCTTCTTCTTTTTTCCGTTTCTTCTTGAAATTTTATTATTTTTCTTATTAATTATATTTATTCATCAAAAGTCGAAACTCAATATTTTTACTAGGATTAGCCGTGGTTTAGTTTGGATCATTTTTTATTAAATTAATTAATTCGGTCTTTTATCACTTTAATATTTTTTTTGCTATTTGGCTTTTGTCGACTTTTAGAAAATATATGATAATATAAAAATTTGATCAAGTTGTATATATGATACTTCAAATATATGTATGTATTATCTAAGAATTTAATTATTTAAAGAAATATGATAAATTCTTTCTAACAATTTTTTTGGCAAAAAGTTAAAGATTTAGCTACGATATACTATGTCTTGATGATGTTTGATTTAAATAAAAATAATCAATTAAAAAAACATGAGTTATTTTGAACATGAAAATGCACTCTTAAAATTATCAAAATAAAAATGTAAATTAAACTACAAAGTAACTGCAAACAATTTGATTACTATAAAGAGAAACACATGAATAGAACAAAGAGATTTTTAAAAAAAATATTTATAACACTTTTTAAATTTTTAATATTTTTTTTATTTATATATATATAATTATTACGGACCATTAATTAATAAAACAATATGATGAAAAAATTTACATTAAAGATCAATGTATAATCTTTTATAAATGAACACAAAAACGAATAACTCAACAAAATATCTAAATTCTCATATTCCTTATATATCATTTTATAAGATATTTATAGAAAAAATAAAAGGTTCAATTTTATGAAATTAAGACACTAAATTTTATGATTTTTTAATTTATAATTTCACTACCTTCAGTTTCTTCAATCTCATTAGAAAATTAAACTGAAATTTCCTCGCTACATTCACTTTATTTTTTTTTCAAATAAATGATATATAAAAATAAAATAAACATATTAGACATTTTGGGCAAGTCTAAAAAATTCTTTATGATTTCAATAAATGAAGTAATGTACAGAGGAGGAAAAAAGAAAGTGGAAGGAAAAATTTTAAACGAATGAAAAAAGTCAGAAGATGAAAGAAAATGAAATAGGTAAGATATGGGTCCCATTTGTACATTTGGCAGTCAAAGAAACCCTCACACAACTGATAATAGGTGTGCCTCACACAGAATAAATTTTTTCTGATAAATGGAAGAAGATGATCTCAAGTTACTCGGAGCATGGGGACCAGAAGCCTTATTGTGGACATGGGCCTGGCAAATTCAGCGGGTCAAATCAACTGCTTTAGGGCCTGATTTTAGCCCATTGTGGGCTTCAAATATGTCAAACTTCTCCTGGGCCGTGTGATTAGTTGGAGTCTTGGCCCAAGACTCTTTGGACTACCTCAAAATAGTCCTATGCTTCAAAACTTGAATAGAATGTCTGAATTTCAATCATATGTTTCTCTAAAGTTTAGGTTTGTCAAGTCTTACTTCAGATATCGTATATCTCAAGTTATTTCAAAGTGGGTAAACATGTTGGATATTTTGTAATATATAGAGGTCTTAAATTGAACAGACACATCTGTACGTGAAAGAACATGTATGTTACGAAAAGTCATATGTTTATGAAAGAACATGACGTTTATGAAAAGTCATATTTTGATGAAAGAACATGACTCTTATGAAAGGATACATCTATTCATGAAAGATAAAGAGTCATCGATCTCTTAAGTTCTATAAATATAAAGACTCTCTAGAAGTAGCCTAAGGAAAATCAGCATGTATAAATTAATGGGATTTGTTGTATCCTTGAAGAGAATTGTTTGTATTTACCCCAATATGTATATGGGCAATATCTCTTTAAAGAAAGTGTTTTCATGCCTTAAAGCCATCTTCTTCTTCAATCATATTTCCTACTATTATTTTTCTAACAATTTTAAAGAGATATTGAGATTGAAGAAGATAAACGAGACAAGATCCTTGAATTCTTGAGGAAGTGGGATTGTAAGAAAAAATATTCAACTGATTTAAACTATAATTCTAAGGCAGCAAGTCATATGGAAAAAGTGAGCCAACAATGGATCACGAAGGAAATGACATATATCGGGTTCTGCTTTCTTAACTTCTCTTATTATTTATTTATGAAGTTTTATCCTTTGAAATTTTTTTGAGAAATGATTTTTCATAAATGTTAGGATAAATTAATTCACTTGTGATGATCTTGAAATATTTTTTAAATAAGTTTAAGAATAACATATTTGGTATGCCTATTATAAATTTGTTATTTGGGACAAAGAAAATTATTATGACATAATAGTGTTGCATAAAGACCATGTGAATTGTATTTTCAAGTTGTGAGATGATATATATAAATTCCTTTATTTTGATGGATAATATCTATACTTGAAAGTTACTAGAATAATTGAAATTAAGAGAAATGATTACTTTTTATTAGATCATTTGTGTTCATTAAAGCTTGAAGATTTTGTCTTCTTATTAAATGTTCATGTGTTGTAGTATTGGAACGCTATAAATTTGATAACAAGATGATTTACTGATGTTAATTAGATGTCCACACAAGTTATGAAAAGGACATTTGAAACATTTAAAGTGTGGGGGTGATTAGATTATGATTAATAGTCAATAATATTTGAAGAAGTTTAAGATATAAATTATTTCTTCAACACCCACAAGATATATCTTTTATATATTTGGCATGATAGTTAAATTTATAACTTGATAATTTTAGCGATAACTAGTTGATTAAACTACTAGTGTGATGATTAGGCTATAAGCCTTCGTAAAAAATATTTTGTAATTTCGTGAAATAGTGTCACTTGAAGTATTATGACTTTTCATGAAAAGAAGTATATGTTGTTCGATAATTTTTGTATAGACATGACCATTTTATACATAGATAAATTGGTGTGTTGGTCTATAAATATTGAATCTTCTAATGATAATGATAAAATTCATATAAGTTGGATTTGTAACATGTATGAAGGTGCCATAAGTTTTGCATCAAAATAGGCTTGAATTCCATAGTGGAACAAGAATATATTTAGCATATAAATGCTTTAAAAGAAATGGAATGGTTGGAAACAAATATGATTTTAAAATGTTGTGGCCGCAACTAATGCAACTCATTCTAAGTTATTGAGATAATGATGATATCTACGATATGCCTATGTAAAATATTTGTTTATGATTTATATTAATCTTGTAAAACTTTGTTTCAAAAGATGCTGTATAATAAATGTGTGAATGAGTAAGGCTAAAATCTTTAAACTAAACACAAGTGATGGGAACCCAACTTTGAGTTAATATACACTCTAACAATACAAGTTCAACGGGTAATAACAAGTTACTTTGTGTTGCTAAAGCACAAGTCTTCCTTTTAGAGCCTTGACATGTGGTTGCCATCTAAGTAGGTACTTGGGGAAATGGAGAGGATGAGTAATGGAGAGGAGCCTCATCTGAACTTGTCTGTTATGAAAAGTCATATGTTTATGAAAGAACATGACGTTTATGAAAAGTCATACGTTGATGAAAGAGCATGACTCTTATGAAATGACACATCTATTCATGAAAGATAAAGAGTCGTCTCTTAAGTTCTATAAATATAAAGACTCTCTAGAAGTAGCCTAAGGAAAATCTGCATGTATAAACCAAGGGCTTTGTTGTATCCTTGAAGAGAATTGTTTTTATTTACCCCAATCTGTATATAGGCAATATCTTTTCAAAGAAAGTGTTTTCACGCCTCAAAAGCCAAAGCCATCTTCTTCTTCAATCATATTTCCTACTATTATTTTTCTAACAAAACATACAATAAAAAATTGGGTACAATTTAAATAGCGATATTATATTCAAACAGGGACCCCGTAAATATTTTACCAAAAATAATGAGTAAAAAATCAGAGGAAATCAACGAAAAGTTAGTGACAAAGAAATGCTCCTTTTTCTATTTACATAAAGTGTACGTTTTATTTATTGTCATTATATAAAATAATTACACAATCAAGTTACTTATACAGTAATTTTATCTACATTTTTTATGATAAACACTAACTACGAACTTGATAAAAATGATAACTGATCTTTTATCGCAGATCGTCAGTTGACAGTCTTTAAATTGGTTTTAATGAATCAACTAAGAGTTGGAAAAAAATCAACTAGGACAAGTAGATATGCATATCACAACTGGCTTAACTAAAAGCAAAGTCAAATGTTTATTCCTATCCATGAGTACACATAAATAAATTTGACTTTGATATTTGCTTAAACGGTTATGCTATGAGTCTAGTTGTGCAGCTAGTTGATTCATAGCTGACTAGCCACCACTAAAAGTTGTAGTAGCGAGTAATTATCATCTCACCTTAATTAGAAATTTTAGGTTCGAAATTTGAAAATAAAATTATCTTTAGTAATATATGTTTTATTCACCAAGTGAGGAATTTATGCATGAATTTGAATTAGTCTGATCAAAACGGATAACAAACACGGAGTGAAACCAAGAAAAAGATCATAGCTAGCGAAAAATGAGCACCTTATAATATGTTGATTTTGTGGACATTATACGCAATTTGAAAGAGAACAAGTAGGGCATTATTACAAGTCAAGTAACAGAACTTGCTATATTTAGTAAACAAAATCTCTAACCTCTTAATTCTATCCAATCAAATAAGTCCAATTCTCCCAACCCTCTTGCAACATACTACCAAAGACTCAAACCCCACATTTTTTTCAATGATTCACCACTTAGCCTTATACCATCATCCTACTCGTCATCAAGAGGAATTAATTGTACACATGTCTGCTTGTATTTCTTTTTTTTTCTTCTTTTTTAACAATGATGTTCATGCCAACTTTTGTGCACATCTAGCTAGGCTATTCTATCAGATAGGGATGGATGTTGTTCATTTTTCATGAGTTTAACTCTATATTTTTTTTCAAAAAGCATAAACGAATAATATGTCAAATCATTCAAATTCTATAAATTATTAAATTTTGAACCCATGATTACAAAGTTTCAATGGATTCAGTGATGAGAAAAAGCATAAAACATCGAATTCATCAAATTTAAATCATGAATCCTATATCCTCATCATCTATTTGCTGCTAAAAAGTATTGGATATATAACTCTGTCCACTAAAATTTATGAAGATGGGAAAAAAATCACCTTTCCGTTTTTTTTGTATGTGATGGAATTTGAAACTCATTTTTTCATAATTTTCACTAACTTCATTAACTGCTAAGTCACACTCATTATTGGAGAATTTAGTAGGGCCATACTCTCAAGGTTGCCTTATAAAAACTTACCGATAATATATATCATTATCCTATTAAATTAATTAATCAAAGTAAATTAATATAATTTGATGTAAATATCATATATCATATAACGACAAGTATCAAGCGGTTAGTATTTTTAATCCCTCCTCTTTTGCATAAAACATTCTGTTCATTAGGATTAAAATAAAGAGCAAGTGCCAAAAAGGAAGAATAAACGTGGTTAGCAATAAGGATTAGGAGTGAAAACCCCGAGGGGCACGCTTTGGATCGAATCAAGGAGACAGGACCACTGACTAAGATTCACTAATTTTACATTAAAATAAGGTTCACTCTTTTCTAACATCTCTAACTAAGTACACAAATCTGTAATTAAATATAATTAAACTTGCAGGTACAAAGTGGTAATCACTTTTTATGTTCTCCAATATCTTAATCATAGCCCTTATTATTACTTATGGCCTTTTGAGATCTTCACCTTGTGGATGCTCATTATTGAAGCTTTATTAGAGTATGTAATAATGAGTTCATAATGACATATTGGACCAAGATTATTTAGTTAGGCAGTAAAGATAACTTTCAGAGTTATATCATGATGAAATAATCATGAGTCTTTGAGTGTTGATAAATGATAACTTTAATTTTCTTTTTTCTTTTTTCTTTTCAAAATTGCTTAAAACAGAGAGTAACATGTTTTCTTTTTTATCTAACCTATATACGAGAGAGGTGGAGCTAGAGGCGCAAGAATTCATCCGAATCTTTTAATTAGTCGAAAAATATATTTTACTTATAAGATAAAGTTAAAATTTTGTTTTCTTTTTTTATATATTAGATATTGAAATTCTTTAGACTTTTTTATGTTTGTCTTTTTATATTTTGAAGCTCTCCTTAGTGAAAATCATGGTTAAGCTACTAATATATATTGGCAACATAAATAACTTTTACACTAGCTATTAGATATATCTTTTACTTTATTCTGTAAGTTATTATATTAATCTTGTTATGGACATTAGACAGACCTGTAGTTTTGATCACACAGTAACCTATTGGTGTGATTTTTCACTGTCATATATAGAAAATTAAATCTCTTTTTTTTTTCATTCACTAATCAAGATCCAGCTAATATTTATTCCAATAAAGTTACAATTTATTCTTCTCAACTTAGCAAAAATTAACTTGTGGATCAGTTCATGATATAGATATATATCTAAAAACAGCAAACGTTCAAGCAGTCAAGCTTTTTTGCACAAGTTTCAAGTACTCAAGATCAGTAGAATTTGACCCATTTTCTCATTGAACGAAAGGCACGAAATAAATCAAACTGCTAATAGTGCCATGTGAAATCTTCATTTTACGTGTCTACCATTTCACCACCACGGCATCTTAAAAGTTAATCCTTAACAAAGACAAATCAAATCTCAAGGCGTTCAAGATCAAAATAACTTCTTAGTAGCATAATTATTGTTCGTGGCGCATTAATCAAATTCAAATTGCTCAAACTCAACCTCCATCTAGTCTTGATCGATATTAATTAAGATCTACTAGAATAACGTATGTTAAAATTAATGTGTCATCGCTACAGAGTACAGACTACCATACTAATTGAACAAGCCCTCATTTGTTCCATGCAAAAAAATAAAAATTATCAACGACGTACTAGAAATAATTCTAATGCTTAGTTCCATCTTATAGAAAACTGAGGGAGGAAGAAAAAAAATTAACCTCCATCTGCAGAATAATAAAGACAAATTAAAACAAAGAGAATTTTTTTTTAAAAAAAAACTAACTTAAAAAGTTTTTACACTACATATCTTTATGGTCCCTTTCCTCCTGGATTTCTTTTCAACAAAAAAAAAGCATGTCAACTCTTAGGTCGATGAATTTGATTAGGGTTTTGTAGTGGAAAATGTGGTAATTGCATGGGAATTGGATAATTAAATGGTACTATTGAAGTAAAAGGATCTTGTCTTTGGCCTATTGCTTCCAATGCTTTCACTTGTGACCTCAAAAATTTCAAATAATTTGCTGCTTCATCAAGCATTGATGCTGTATCCATTTTACTTCCTCCTGGTACTAGCCTTTGTAAAACCCTAATCCTTTCACTTATCCTTTCTCTCCGTTGCCTCGCCGCGACTGTCTGAGGATCCGCTGATATCTTTACATTCTTCCGTTTAGGCTTTTCTAGTACTTCAGCACCAAAATCAACCGGCCTGAATGCTGCAGCTCGGTATATCATTTCTTTCATCTGTGCAATCGCCTCCGGATCGGGCTCTTGATCTATTGAGGATACTGATGAGCTAGTTTGTTGGAAATTGATATTTGATGAACTCGGACGCTTATTAGTACTAGTCTCAATTAACTTCGCCTTCTTTGATTTGGAATGTTTTTCCGAAATCAGCTGGAAATTACCACAATTTCCTGTTAATGAATTTGACTGAAATAGATTGAACTCGTTCGAAGAATTCCCTAGAGATGATTGTGAAACTGCTTCATCGAGCTCATAAGATTTTCGTTTTCTTTGATTTTGTTCTTCTTCGAGTATCTTTTGGTCAGTAGGCAGACAGGTCAAAAGTTGTGGATTCCACAAGCCATTCGAATCAGCAAAAATTACAGACATGCCATCGTCTTCGACTGCTGTGTCCGTATTGTTGGTGGTGGTTGCTGATAATAAACAATCTATGGATTCTAGAGATACAGTATTGGAGAGTAGCCCAGTTGTTGGCTTAACAACTTCGACACCGAAATCGGGCATCAGACCGATTGGATTGTTATCACTGATGTAATTGTTAGGCATATTGAGTATTGGGGAAGAAGAAAAGCCTATATCAGTACAATTCCGGGTTAGATCTGCTGCTCCGGCTTTAGCAGCCATAGAATCAGCAGCCAATCTACTTGCAGCTTCTTGACGCTGTGGCATGTTCCAGTTTGAAATTATATGTATTGGATCAAACGAAGATTCAAAATTAAACGGAGTTTCATTCCAATCCAAATTCTCCATTGATAGTAATTAAGAACCGCTTTTCAATACCTGAAAAAATGTGAGTCATGGATTAATATAATAAACTTGTGATTGAATCCAATACAGAGCAAAAATGTGTATGTACTCGTGAAAAATCATTAAAATTTCAACAATATATCCGTTGATGGATTCAATGGCAGTAACGTAAAAATTGTGGATGCCTATGCATCGTTTTCTAGATATTACGGTGATAATCAAGTCATGAAATTTAAAGAAAACAACAACTTACAATTAAGTTAGATGCAGTCTGCAGGAAAATTAAATGTTGCGCTTCTGTGACAGAATGAAACTCTGTATTATTTAGTGAAACGCAGAAGTAGTGGCTCTAACAACCATATTCTTGATTCATATAAATCTGTGATAATATACAAAAATAGATTTTGCTAACGTCAGTTTTAGCTACTATATACAAATTGTCTAGTTGCACAAATGATAAATTAGCAGAGGAGAAATAAAAAATGAAGAAATTTACCATATAACAGAAAACTGCAAGCTGTTAAAGAGAAAGAAGAGTTTGTTTTAGCTGCAATATTGGAATACCAAAATTCTTGACTCTTTTTGCAATATGTTGTTTGGAAGAACATTAGCTAATTATTTATATATGAAAAAGGAAGAAAAAAGACTAGTATATATTTTAATTGGGAAAATATTGGTCGCACAGGAATAAAATATTTTTTATATATAGTTCAAAGAGTTGACAGGAGTTGTAATGTTTTTTATTATTTGTTATTTAGAGAAGATAAGGTTTTTTGGTCAGTTTCGTGGGGGCTAGCTGTGGGGCGCTTCGTTTATTATTTACTCCAACTCGTGTTTACTATTCGAGTAACTTATTTAAATTTAAAATTTTTTGAAAATAATCTTTATCTTCACGAGATAAAAATAAAATTTATAAACACTTTATTCTTTTCAAATATCAGTGATTACCTATAAAAATTTTCTGAATATAATATTATTGTCATCGTCTTCATCGTGGGGCAATAAGATTATAGTTTTGCAGATGGGGAGCATGAGATTATTGAGATGCGTTCTGAATGTTAATAAAAAAGAATTATATTTATTATTCCGTCAGTTTGAATGTTGTTTTTTTCTTAATTAATAAATAATTAAACATTGTAGGAATTGAGAAAAGCTCTGACCACCTCCTTTTTGGTTTGCTTAGTTGCTCTAGCAATTGTTGCTCCATGCGTGCTCTAAAAAGTTCATGAAACCACATGTATTTTAGAGCCAGTTTAATTGATCAATAAGATTGTAATAGAGTCGTAAATATATTTTTTTATTTTTAATTTAAAATTTTGAATTTGAGCTCTAAATATAAAATTAACTTTATTATAAGGAAAGCACTTCATTCTAAACACGTATGAATTTTTTTATGTAAATTCGCGTTTAGTCGAATTCAAATATAAATATTAGTGGGTAAACCAAAAACCAAAAAAGATAAAGCCAATTTAAATTATATATATTAACCATGTGAAAAATATTATTTTTAACTGCTAAATTATCTAAATATAATCAATATTTATGCCTAATTATTCATAAAAAGTAATTTGAAAAATAAAGTAATAACAAGTTATAATAGCTTAAAATATATTGATAATAATCAATAATAGAAAAAGATTTACACAATCAATACATACATATAAGCAGAGGAAGAGATGAAGCAGAAGGTACAATATCGATAAAATTTAATTTCGAAGCAACTTTAGGCTTTGGCAATTTTTTCAAATCTTTCTAAAAAACTCCCACCAATCAAAGCTTTAATCATAACAATATTTTTGTTACTCTAACTTTTTTACTACTTTTTAGTCTCCCTTTTACCATCTTCTTTTAGATGATGATGACCAAAGTTTACCGAGGCTCAATCATACCCTTTTAATTGCTTTGTCATAGAAAAAAAAGGCAAACTTTTTGCAACTAGTAAAAAATAATTTGGAAAAAAGCAAATGACAGTCGAGGCATTTTTTAGCAAACTTTTTAGGTGTGCTTGGACTCCATTTATAATTGTGAAAATAAAGTTACTTTTTCTATTCCTTTTGGAGCAGTTGACCTGTAACTTGTCACAATTTTAAAGATTCATTTGTATTTATCTTTTATTTTTTCCAATGTTGAATTTTGGTTGAAGGAATGTTTGTTCCTCGTACTAATTACTTGTTCACTTTTGAATTGACACACATATTAAGAAAATAATGATTGACTTAGTGAGTTTATCATTTTACCCCTATTCATTATGAAGTTGATGAATTAAAAACTTAAAATTTTCAAAAAGTTATACATTTTTCAAAGTATTAATTGAGGGTATAATAGGTAAAAAAAAATTATCCTTTCTTGATGTCAAAATGGACAAGTAATTAGGAACAACTAAAAAAGGAAAAGTGGACAAGTAATTAAGGACCAAGGGAGTATCATTTTTAATTATATAATTTTTATTTCATAAGCTATGTTTTAGAATTCAAATAGGCTCAAAATCTCTTCTTCTTTTTTTTTACAAAGAATCACTATATATCACCTGAAGTTCTTAGTCCTTCCTTCATTATCCACGGATATATTCCTATCAACATTGTAAAAAAGAAAAAGAAATGGATTTAAAATTTTGGATTAAAAAATATATATATCTTACTATTTTGATTTATGCGAATCTATTTAATTTGATAGAAAGTTTAAGAGAGAAAAAACTTTTTAATTTGTAATGTTTAACATGTCATAACATTTTATATAGACGTATAAGTTTTGAAATGTATAGTCTTAAATATATAATATCATTTGTATTATACAAAAAAAATTATCACAGATAAATTTAAAAATATTTTTTTTAAATCCTTTTTTATAATGGACAAAAGAAAATAGATTGAAGAATAATAGTAGTGGAAGAGTTGAGGAGGCAGAGAGATGTTGGCAGGCAAGAAAAATGGTTAGGAGTCAGAACTCAGAAGCTAAGTGAAGATATCAGAAGCTCACTAACTTGCTCCTAGGACTTTGTCTTTTCACATCTTATCTAACACTCCCATTATTTCTTGTTTTTATCTATGATCATGGTATTTCGATTAGCTTTTTAGCTTGTCGTATCCCGATTAATTACACATATTTGCTACCTCTCATTAATATGTCAATTAAGTTACGGATATATGAGAAATCACTTATTAAAATTTTTATTTTCGCTGAAAGTTGAATTTGTAGAAAGATTTTTTTAATTGAAGAAATGTGTCATTTTAAAGAAACAGATTAAAACTTAAAAGTATTTCATATAAATTGGATAAACCTTATAAATGAAGAAATGTGTCATATAAATTGAAATTTGGACTTTATATAAATCTCACGATTCTTTTATTTACTTTATTAACCACTAAATCAAACCATTGAATGAAATATCAATCCATTTATTCTTCATTTTATTTTATTTTTTAAAACTTAAAAATAGAAAAAATATGGCAAATGTATATTTAGGAGAGCATCTAAAATTTCTGAATCGTACCCACATGTGACCCATCATTACAGCTCAGTGAAATGGGTTGCCATAGCAATTTGCTAGTTTCTGAATAAATTTTCCACCCAGGCCCCTTTCTATATTATCATTAAAACAGATTCATTTGATTTTTTTCCAACTTGTAATTGTCAACGCTCATGTTTTTCTTCACCTTCTAGTCTATTTGTTTTTTATATTTAGAGTTGTTGTAACCAAATAATCATTTCACTCCAATAATTAATTAAACTCGTAATAATTTGATTCTCTTTCTTGAGGTATATATGCTCCATTTACGTATATATTGTAACATAGTCGGAGGCAGAGAAACTTTTTTTTAAAAAAAAAAAAAGATACTCCCTTCGTCCCATTTTATGTGACACTATTTCTTTTTTAGTCCATTCCAAAAAGAATGTCACCTTACTATAATTAGAAACAATTTAACTTTAAAATACCCCTTTTATCCTTAATGAAATGATTTTCAACCACACAAATATCTAAGGATTGTTTTAGACCACAAGTTTCAAAAGTCTTTCTTTTTTCTTAAACACCGTGCTAAATCAAATGATGTCACATAAAATGGGACGGAGGGAATAGCATTTGAATGATCAATGTGTGTACGTCTTAATTATTTCATTAGATACTTATTAACTTCTATCAATACATAATATTGAATAACTCTTCCTACATAAATTTACTAGACGATCAAACTAGCTTGTACATACGTTAACTATTTTATTAGATATCTATTATTTCCAATTAGCATAGAATAAGTGGATAACTCCCACCTAGTGTCTTTTTCTTCAATGGAATTTGTACCAACAAAGTCCGACATTGGTAATTGAAAGGGAAAAAAGGTACACATAAGGTTATGATACTCTTAAGAGAGTTGGTATAGAGTTTTGGAAAAAATCATGCATGCTTGATTCAAAGCAAATAATATTACACCATATAGAGAGTATCTTTTAGTATTGTTTCTAATTAGATAGATGACATTCTTATAGTATTAATTAAAAATAAAGTATGTCACATAAATTGAAATGAAAAAAGTAACAATAGTAAATCTAGAGACTAAAATGTTGAAAACCTTAAAAGATTGAACTCACGGAAAATATATTCTGAATATTCATTAATAATTTTTTTCCACTTTATTTACCGCTAGATTACAAGGTAACCCTTTGGGATAAGTAGCAAAAAAAAAATCTTGCAAACAATGGGAAGTTGTAGCTAAGATAAGATAAAGCCAACTAGGCCACAAATGATCAAAGAGAAACAAATCCGTTTTGGACGCAACAATAAAACAGAAATATGATCTCCACGTAACAGGAATTATATAAATGTTAGTTGGATCATATCATTTTTTCTACATTTGTTTTAATTACTCTTCTTTTTTCTTTTTTTTTAACATCATCTACTTTAATGTACACACAGGTCATCAATCTTAGTTGCTTCAAGCTGCCTCGAAAGCTTTTGTCATTATCCCACGGATAATGAGAAGTTTCTTTCTCATATAATACAAAATATTATTGGAATTTAGTTCAAAGTACAAAAATACTACAGTATTGATTAATAGCTAACGGATATATTAAAAATTTACATGTAATCCATTAAAAAAAATCTCAATCTAGTTCATATTTCCATTTTAATAGTTTTTGTTTTTGTAAAACTATTAAGAGAAAGAAGTGAAAAAAGTAAAATGAATTTTAGACATATAAAATTCCAAGGGCAACCCGTAATGTGAAAGAAAAAAAAAAGTTGTAATGGAGGAAAGCCTTATTACCATCCAATAATTGATTAGCAATGAGAAAAATTCAAAAATAAACCATCAAGCGGTATCAATGAAAAAATTGTATTCAAACAGAAGTAGATATCAGCTTTATCAGTGCAACTGTATAGTAAAAATGCGTAAAAAAATTATATGTGTGTATTATTTATTTGCTATAAAATTCAATATATAGCTACATTTTCATGATTTATAAAATTATAATTATTTATCATAAATACTTATTACGGTCGCGTAGTGAAGTTGGGCCGATTAATTCAGATGTGAGCCGGGCTCATTAAGAAGAAAGCGGACCCATGATCCATCCACACGTCCTTGAATGGTCACTATCCAAAACTAAATAAATGCCACCCGCGTTAACAATAAGAGGCCGACGTGAGTTGTCAACTTGTCGGCTTCCATAAAGTCACTTTCAAGCCGATCAAATCTATCGGCTCAGCGTTTTGCCTACTGGGACCCACAAATCAGTATAAAATTCTTATCCTAATGTACACGTGAACACAACCTCTTATGTACACGTGGAAGAAATTTAGTGGTTGATTACAGTATTTTCCACGTGGGAAATCAATCAGAGCTGCTGATTTGGAACCGTCAGATTTGATCATGAGAATCCCATTGATTCTTGATTGGTAATTAAATATCATGACAGCAGTCAAATTACTTGTTTAGGTTATCTTGTTGGATTTCATTCTATTTCATATCACATTTTGATTAAGGAAAAGATTTGTGATTCTTTTGAACAAATTAGGAATCTAAGTAGTAATTTGTTTAGTTCAACGATTACTTAAAGAGGGAGTATAAGTATCTAAGACACTAGATTAGTCATTGATTAAGGAAAGTTCCAAAGTATTAATATTTTTTCCGTAATCCTCTTAATATAAGAAAAGATTCAATTATAGTGATAAAAGAGATTCAAGCATTCATTTATAGTTTGTTTGTCCAAGCTTTTGAGAAGCTAAAAGTACTTGTTTTTAAAAAGTTAGATGTTTAGCCAAACTTTTGAGGGAAATTAAGTGTTTTTGAGAAGTGGCGGAAGTTGTTTTTCAAAAGCTAAAAAATAATTTTTCTTCAAAGTTTGATTACCCACATTGTTTCTCACTTAGTAATGCTTTTAAATTTGATTACCCAAATTGTTTCTCACCAAAAGTTCCAATCCTTACTGTGACATTTTAGTGTTTTTAGGATTACCCTTGTATGAGTAGTTGAGTCTGGTACTAACCATAATACAAGAAAAAAGAAAAAAATACCATAAAATTAATTCTCTAACAATAGTAAGTCATATAAAATGAAATTAATTAACCAACAATCAGATGAATTATTTTTTAAGTGACTTCAAATAATTAATTGAACTTGGAAGAGTTCAAACATAATGACATACACAACGAAAACTAAGAAAGTCAACCTCAAATTGCTTAAGATCGAAGCATAATCGTTATTTGTTCTTGTCTCCATCTAGTAATATAGTCTCACATTAAAATTGAGTTCAAGTGTAGTAGAGTTTCACGAGAATTTTAATCGGTCCAACATAAGCAAATTTGAGTCATATTAAACCAAAAATAATTGGTGCCTTAAATGAGAAATGGCCCCATCAATTGTCAACTCTGTGGAACTGTTTTTCTTAGAGTTCGTGCTCACATTTACTAGAAATGAAGAACCACACAAGTCGGCAGGGATAATTTAGATACTCCCTTCAACACATTCATTAACAAAACAATTATTGATATAGGTATTTTACTAAACTATTCCTATTAAATGATGTTTAGTATTAGGTCTTGAAAAATGTTTATAGAATAAGTACTTAATACTGAGGGTAAACATGAAAAAAAATATTATTTTTTCTTGATATGTCAAAAGTGACAAATAAAAATGAAAATTTATTTTAAAAATATGTGACAAGTAAAAGTGAACAGAGAACTACAGACAGGGAAAAGAAAAGCCAACATCAAATCAATTCAACATTGCTTTGTATTTGTAGAAACATTTGCTGTACATGCATTGTACAGTAGCGCTGTTTCAAATTCAATGGCCTTAAGCCCACCAACGACCTCTTTTGTCCGCAATCCTTCAAAGTCACCGTGTGGTCATGTGAACTGTGAAGAAGGGGGGACTAGCTTTTATCCCTTTGTCACTTTCAACACATTTTCTAGAACTATCCCCCCATGGCTCCCACAACAACAATTACAACTAGATTTTTATAGTCCACTCCTACCCAGTATCATTCTCAAAATTCCCAAGCTGGCCACTCCATGGGGGGCATGGCAATGACCCCCCAAGACCACTCCACCAATCAAGTTCACAATTGACTTATAGAACAATGTCTACCTCGTCCATGTAAGAGAAGTATAAGGCGCTAACATACATTCAAATTCGCGTGTAAAACAAGTACGAATTTAATTTCAACAATATATGTATTGATTTAGAACCCCGTCCAATGTGAGATGAATTGGCATATGGAAGATCAGGGTTTGTATATTAGCAAAAAGAAGTGAGATAGGTTTCACTTGAGATTGTTTAGTGTGATGATCGAGTAATATGAATGCAAAGCTCTGGCTTCCAGGTGCGGCAAAAGGGTTGTCTTACAAGTCACAACATCCGGCCCCTCAGCATGGCTTCTGCTTTCCTTACCTGCTTCAGGGGTCCAATGATGAAAACCTGATAAACAGGGAAGATTGTGTTACACATATCAAATCAACATCCCTCAAACCGTAAATAAATAATAAAAATAATAATAAACAAAGCTATCATTCTAGTTAACTTGCACTTTTACTCAACTTCTTCGTTTCCCAGGTCAAGATTTACGTTCTAAAATGCAATTCTCAGGCAGGCAGGCATTTTAACAGGTGCAGACAATTATTCTGGAATCCTTTTCAAATAAAATATTTTGAAAGGATAAATTGGGACTCATCCGGAGTTGGCCTTGGAGTGAGGAAAGAAAACCTTGGGCCAGAAGTGTTAGGCTCTTGTCTCGCGAGACTTGGCCTCAAGCACCCAGACATACACTGTGAACAAGCCCAACACCCAATGTGGCTCATCTCATCGTTTCTCTGCAATTAGGTGTAATTAGCCTAGATCTTCAAATTTCTTAACTAATCCTTGACGGACTCTTCTAAAGTTTAAAACTTGGCTGCATATAAAACCAAAAATACAATAATGACAAGAGTAGTCCATTGCTACCTCACTTCCCATCATCACTAGTATCGGGTAACTCTGGTCACCAAGGCTTGGACAAATGTGAAGAATTCGACTACACTAGTGTTTTTGCCTCTGCTGAGGCTCGAACTATAGTACTAAACATATTTCAAGAAACAATTTATTTGAAAATTCTCATTTACATATAAAAGTGTATGGCTTGTTTTTTACCACATGTTTTGAAAGTTTTTCTTCCTTTCTTTAACTCCATGTCCAATCAAACCACCACATACATGTTTATATTTACCAACCTTGTCTGGCGCTCCCTTCGATCCACTGATTATGATTTCTGCCCTGCAAAATGTTTCATATTAGGACCCACTAATAGCATGTTTGGCCAAGCTTCCAAAACCTCTTATTTAGAAAAGCATTTTTCGAAAAAAGTACTTTTGGAAAGTAGCAATTCGTGTTTGGCTGATCAATTTGAAAACCACTTTTGTCAATATTAGAGCAGTTATTTGTACTTGGCCAAGGTTTGAAAAGTGCTTCTAGGGAAAAGCTATTGCTACCGCCCAAAAACACTTATTTTTTCATAAAAGGTTGGCCAAACACTTCAATTCTCTAAAATAAGCACTATTTGGAAAGAAAAAAAAAAGGTAGTACTTTTAGCTAAAAGCTTAGCCAAACAAGCTATAAACCAGCAAACAAGAATGATCAAAGGGAGAGACTATTACTTGCATGATTCTTTGATTGACAAAATTGAGGATCCTTTACTACCAATAACACATCCCATTTTCCCGGGTGGCACATCAAGTATGGACAAGATCTCGTCTTCTAAAGTATCTCTTTCCACATTGAGGAACTCTGACAAGACTAATCACATTTTAGCAGAAATGCACCAACATTTTATTGGTTAAAAATGTCTAGAAAATTGATAAGCTACAGATTTTCACAAATTAAATTTTCAAAATCATGTACTATTTTAAATTCACATCTAACACTTCTTGTGTTATACTTTTAATGGGGCAGCTTAATTTTCTACTAACTTATAGGTGATCAAACCTGGCAAAAGTCAGGACAAGGCTCCAATGCCTTAATATAGTCATGAAGGATAAGAAACTTCTCCAATTATATAAAAGTATATCCATACAAAATAACATATATCTTTTGGTACCACTATATGCATTCATGGCCTTGGTGGAGAAGTCGAGATCACCTGGAATAGAAGGGATTGCTGGCCAATCATTATATTCGTCGTCACTTATGCAGAAACACCGACAACAAAGTGAACCACGAACTGCAAGTCTCCACAATGATTCTTCACTCAATTTCTCCATCATCTTATGGAATACGAATGGAAGAAATCGAACATCATCAGCAGCTGCACGGATCATCAGCTCAGATAATGGTCGGTAGGTCCAAAACTGAGGATCCTGTATAAAAAGGAACTAAGCAATATGATTCTAGAAGGTACATAAGCCATGACACTGTGTGGAAAAGGGAGTACATAAGCATGGAAAGAAGCTCCATATAGTTAATCTAAGACTAACATGAATTTGAGAAGTGAAAGGTTGCTGTCAAGTATAACTGAGCAAAACTTGAAGCCTTTTGGGCCAGTATGTTATCTAAATGCAATACCATTTATATGTGATCGGCAACTATTTTGAAGAGCCATGAGGTCTAGGGTTCAAATCCTAGAGAACAGAAAAACACTATGTGATTTCTTCCCATCTACCTGATTAGTTGTGCTGGTGGAAGGTAGCAGGTATCTAGTGGAATAGTTGAGGTGAGCGCAAGACATCCCAGACACCAGCGTAATAAGAAATAAAAAATAAACTATTTCAAAGAGGACATAGTTAAGTGGAGCAATAAACAATGAAAATCTTGTCAACCCATCCTCATTTCCAACAGCACCGATATGAGGATGGCTTTCTTTTTTCCTTGTTGTATTCTTTTAATTTGGGGGTGGGGAGAGGCATAGCAAGACTTTGGTTTATTTCACACTGTGTTACTTCTGGAAGACTAGTTGTTGCCAGTGCCTACTTGGTAATTGTTTCCATATATATTTCACCATATTTTTCTACTACCCAAGTAGTTGAAAACCGTCCAAGAACTTTCTCAAAATGCTCATTTCTTCTGTAAGGCTTTTAACTGTGATCTGGGAATGATATTCAAAGATGCATGTTCCACATGATAGGCATGTCAACTGAAGAGAGGAAAAGGTAAAACAGAATCCAACCTCCTTCAGAAGGGAACGGACTTCTTTTTTCTCCACGTATGATATACCTGCAATCACATAAAAGAGATACAAAGTAAAGGAAAGTGTATTAGCAACTTAATCTGTCCATGAACTTCTATTTTACAACCAACAATAAGAAATTTGCCATAGCAAGCTTTTTCTAGTCATGATCATCATTTAAGTTCATTGCATTCCCTAGGATTTCATGAGCAAGAGCAGTCAGAGAGGAGAGGTGGTTAGAGCTACAAACTCCACTGGAAGTGCAAAATATATTTGAGTTTGTAGTGCCAGTATCAAGAAGAGTATTTGCTGTACACTATAGAATTGTTGCTTCAATTGTTTTCTTTATTTACAATTCGAAGTTATGAACTAACCAGAAAAGAATATTTTCCTTTAGAAGGTTCCTGCTACTCCCTTTCCCCATTCATTTGAATTTCATTACAATGAAAACTTGAAATATGCATATTAATTTGTTCCCTAGTCAAAACTTACAGAACAATATCACTTCCCAATGCCATCTCTCAAAATGCATGGCTAATACAATGGTGAAAAGACATTCCTCAAAGAATGAGATGCACTTCAAAGAAGAAACTTTGCAATTCTTTTCCTTGTCTTTTATGATTAAAAACCATAAGAGCAAACATAATCACTACCAAATCCTAGATGATGTCTTCCCTTTTTCTCAAAACCAAATCAAAATGTTTCCAGGAACCAAACTTATCTGGTCATCCAGTTGGGATTCTTGCATTTAACCACTCAACATTCATATACTTAATGCAGTCACCACATGGGAAAAGATAAATAGAAGCAGAACAGGGACATAGTACCACAATAGCGTGGATCTGCAAGAAGGCGCACAAAAGAGATATGGCCATCTTGTGTGCTCTTCTTCCCCAACTGTTCCTCTATCAGATAATAAGTTATCTGTACAACATAGAAAGATAAGCAGTCACTGTCATATAAAAGCAACTTTGTTTCGCTGTTGGAAGTAAGTTAATATTCAGGAGTAATTTGCATTAAATAAACCACATCTGGAATAAAGAATCAGTGGGAAATGATTCATTTAATAATCCGAGACAGATTTTTACTGCATGGTGGAAGAAGTAATCATCATAGCCAGCAACTAAAAAGAAAAGTGTCTTGACGCCAAATCACCATATAAAGGTCCCACTTTTTTTTTTTTTTGGATTTCATCATTTGAGCATCTTCTAAAATTACATACAATCTCCAATCGGTTAGAATCACAAAAAGTGGTGCAGTAAATTTAACAAAATATAGAGAGAATACAAGCAGATCCAGTGTAGAAATCAAAACTATCATGGCTGGAAATCAGCACAATCCAGGTGAACGATAATAAAACAAATATCATAAATATGAGGTGGTAGAAAGGAAAACACGCAATGAGTATGAAAAGGGTCGGGTTAAGCAGCTGGAGAGTAATGTGTGAATCACTTATTACTTTAGTTAAAAGGTATTTAACAGGAAAACATGAGAAACTAGTAGTCAAGTAGCACGAAAGAAAGTACCAGAAGCTAACCTGGGTATCCATAACATTGTGCAACTTGATACCAAACTGATAGTATAATGCCTGAAAAAGAAAGAGGAAAAACGTGAAGAAAATGATACAAGAGGGAAAGGAGAAACAAGAGGAGGCTAAAAGTTCTATAAGACCACTATCCCGTTTTCAGTCGTGAATAACTTTTGTGACATAAACAGACTCAAGAGCAGGTTTACAAGCGTTAATCAACTTTCTCCCACCGCGTATTGCATCAACCAAGTAGATAGCGTCCGGAAAAGCAAGCTATTAATTTAAATGAGGAAAGGTCAATCCATACTTCATCAAAAAGAATGTAAAGGTCAATCAAAAGGTGAATATGGTCAAGCCCCACACAAATTTCTACCAAAATACCTATAAACATGTGAAACTAAGCATGGAATCACCTAGCCAACCAAGACAGTCAATTTACATATCTCATAATTTATACACTAGATTGGACTAAGGACGCCAAAAAGAAAAGTTTTTACCAATGCCCAAACTAGTCAAATTTGGGTTGACAGGGTGCTTGAGTACAGCCTTGACATCTCAAGCTCGGGCACTGAATCCATTAATTTGGAACAGAGCAGGTATTTGATTTGGATGCATAAAGTCTTAAAGAGAATTATATCTACGGTTTTTACATTTTTTCATTGTCAGGCAACGGAAGATTAGGAGATAATTCTCTGGATGTCTGCAACTTATACAAACTTATTCTTCAGAAGTGTACCAAACTACCAATGTGTTTTTGCTTTGAAAGAAAACATATATTTAGTAAAGTTACTCAAAATAAACTTACAAAGCTACTGCTGAATAACATCATAATATCGAAAATAAAGTGAGGCACAAAGTTGGTATCTACTCAGAACATGTGAGAACTGAAAAAAACCTGCACAATACAGGGAGTTCCGTATCTACAGAGGTCAACACCCTCGCAGTCAAGTCCAACAACCATCTCATTTTTTGGAGAAGGGTAGAGAAATGTGGCTGGAAGTTGAGATTCATGGCTGATGATATAAATGGGGACTGGTTTTAAAACTACTTCATGATCAGCATGCCTACCACCTGCTCAAATGCATGATAGGTCATAAGAATATTGACCTGGAACTAACCTTACCATCCCAAAAAAAAACTAATCACAAGAAAACAAACCGCAAAAAGGACAAAAGAATATATGATTATGAGGATAAAAACACATGCCAGTTGACTTGTGCCGAAATAGCAATTACTGATTGTAGTATGCAAAAGATAAATCATGGAAGCATATAGCAACAAAATCAAGAACCCTAGCTTCAAAACTGTTCTAAAGTCGAGAATGATAATAAGTAAGAAATACCACCATCCACCAAACCCCACCATCACCACCAGCCACTGAAACACAGTAAAACCCCATTTGCAAATTTCCGGTAGAGTTAAATCCAAGGGTAAAATACAGAATCTCAAACCTCAAGTTAGCTATATGCAAAAGGGGAAACGAACTGATATCCACCCACTACACCAATAAACCCAAGAAAAGCCCTAATCATTCGCAAAACCTCAAATTAACAACACCATCACCATCATCGAAGTAAAACTAAATATTGGGAGATAAAAAACCACCTCAATTGGAAGATGGCAGAGGAATGTAAGTTTGATGAGGAGTAGATGCTAAAGCCATATGATTGAAAATTTTGAAATGAACACCAACAAAACAATCAGTTGAACATTACACATTCAATATCCATAACTACTGCTATTGTTCAATGGATACAACAACAAACGAAGCACCCTAAATACCTGCAGAATATTGCTTTTTCTCTCTTTCTGCTTAGGCGGAGTCGCGGAGTATCTGCAGGTTATGCCGTTTGGGTATGTTGATATTGGAAATTTGGAAGTTACTTCATCTCAAATGGTTTAAAAGTGACGATTTGAGTTTTAAAAAAATGATTTCTCTTGAAAATCTTAAAAACAAAAGACCAATATAAAGATAAAAGACGAGAAGAATATAAGACGAGAAATAATATAAGATAATTTTCTTTCTTTGTTAAAGTGTATCCGATTTGAATTTTTATGCCTCTATTTATAATTTTACATAGAGGCATGATATAGGTTAATCATAAACATGACATTAATCATGAAAATAATGGAGGATGTTATGGAAGTGAAAGGTTACAAGAATAATGATCATAAATGTGGAGGTTATCTTCATAACGGAGGGAAGTAAGGAAGATAATTAGTGAGAATAACTTTTTGGTGTAGTGGATATCCACAACATAATATTTTATAACACTCCGCCTTCGATTTCCATAGATAATGTGCCTCAGAAAAACCTTACTAGGAAAAATCCTGTGGGAAAAAAATCCTTGTGAATAAAAAAGAGTACACATATCTTTTAATACTCATTATTTGCTGCCTCATTAAAAACTTTGCCAGGAAAACCAGTGGGACAAAACCTCGATCAAGAAAAAAAGAGTACAACACGTATTATACTCCCCCTCATTAAAACACCACTTAATTTGTTGTGATGATGCCATCCCATCTTATATACCAGTTTCTCAAATGTTGATATTGACAGTGTCTTTGTGATCAAATCACATTCACGAAGATGCTGCATTCTTGAACTCGTCTAGATATATCATTTTATGATTTCATTGATATGATGAGTCTTTGAGCTTAGTCAAATATATTCTTTAAAATTACTTTATTTGTGACCTCGCTAATGCATGTAAATTGCTCATTCAACTAGTTCATAGCAACAATCATGTTGTCGACACTTTCATTTGCAATTGATTGTCTTGTAGAATAACTTGATATAACTTCAATGTGATACGACTTACTCTCATTTCCTGAATATGATAGGTCGTGATTCCAACCAAACACACTCCCGACTTACTTCATAGATCAATATTATTTTTGCATGATTTGAAGAAGTGGTTACTAGTATTTGATTCTTTGAATATCAAGATATTGTTGTGCCTCCACATGTAAACAAATAGCCCATTTGCGATCGAGCTTTATGCGGATCAAATAAATATTTTGCATCTACATAATCAAATAATTTCCGACTCGGAACTTGATCATTTCAATTTTATTGAAGCTTGTCTTTTTTTTCAAAGAAAACCAGACATCTTCTATGTGTTGAGTCACTTGCTTTGTTAGTTTCTTGGCATAACTTGAATGGTAATATGACAATTCCTTCACATAACTTTCGTTATGTAGATCAAATAATCTTCTAGCATTTGCAGAATCAACAATCTGTAAGTGCACCAATTGCACTAATACGTGATATTTTCTAATCATTTTCATGAGATCGAAAAGATTCTTTACCTGTGTTAAGCAATCTCAGAACCATTGGGTACTCAATGGAATTGCTTTAAGACCTTTTAATCCTTCAAAGATTTTCATATAATCTTCATCGTCTTGTTAGACATAATAATCATTCAATATACATATTCAAGTATTTCATCTATTGCCAGACTGAAACAAGTCTCATTGCATCCACCACTGGAAAATATATCTCCATTTAATAATGTCAGGACTTTTACGAAAATTCTTTATGCCCCGAGGCATAAACCGTACTTTATATCTCACGGTTATACTTTCGCACAATGATTCATTTATACCCCACTGACATTATATCTTGATCTATGAACTATAAGATCAAAAACATCATTTTTCTAAGTGAAATAAAATATACTTGAATAATGCATTTTATTTGGGCAATCATTTATCTGTCCACACTATATGACAAATTTGAATTCAAGATTCTCGTCATCATTTATAGCATCAAGTGCTACTTTATATCAAAAATACCTTCGACGGTCATTTTGGTATCGATTCCAATACGACATAACTTATCAAGATCTCTTCATTTTTCATCATTTTCAGGTACCTGAACCTTTGCCCAGGTTTTATGAAATATTATGTCATGGTGCTCTTTTAAAACACTTGTCTCATTATCATGATCATTTTGATAATTTGTTCCTCTCCTTCCTTTAGAAATTTTACTTTTGGAATCAATTGGTGTATCACGCTTCTAGCATACCATATACTTTGTCCTTCAAGGACTATTTATTGGAGTATTTGCAACTTAATTAAAAAATTGGGTCAACAAATACATCTGACAAATTATTTGCAATATTTTGCAAATGAATTATCTCTTGAATTTCAAGTTCATTTTTTTTAACGAGGATCTAGATAATTTACCCCACACATAATTTTTAGCTGCTAATCATATCTCCCTCTAATGTTAGGAAATCTAACATTTATCCTCAACCTCATTTGGGGATCCATCTTTGTGTGTGGTGGAGCAATAAAATTGTATGTGCACACATCAAATTTTTAGATGGAAATTATTTGGTTCCTGACCCCGAACCAATTGTGATGGGAGAACCTTGTTGGTTTGATGCGTACATTTTAAACAAACTCACATCATACCAAATTTTATTTGAGAGTTTTGTTTTCATAATCAATGGTCTAGCTATAATTGGGGACATACAATTTCTGCTAAACCCACAAACATTATCAACATAATTTTAGAGTTTAGAACTGTGCTCTTAATTTAACAATTCAAGCAAACAACCTTACAAAAACCAATTTGTAAGTTGATAACAAACGCATATGTGACCATTATGCATCTATTAAATCAAAATAGTAAGTGGTCCACATGGCAGGTGAATGGGTCTATATTCACTTTTTTATATGTTCCAAATAATTTCAGGAGATACAATCCCAACCTTGGCTGGTACAATCATTTTATCACAAAAACAAGTAACACAAAGAGAATTCTTGAAGAATCTTTTATTTCTTCAACATATAGACACGTGAATTCTCAATTATTTTTTTGCATCACATTGAACCGGAATGACCAATCAGTTATGCCAACTGATATTTATTCTAGTAAACTTCTAGTTTACTTTTGCATGTGATTCCATCACCATGCTCATATTTGTATACAACAAACAAGAGGAGAAAATGGGTAATCTTTTACGTAAATATTTATAACCCACTTCGATTGTAGTAATCGGAATATATTAAATCTTCTCATAATTTATTGTCTCAAGATAATAATTGTTTTCTTTTCAATTCCTCCGAAACTTAAAAGGTTTCTTTTGAGACTTACTACAGCCCCAATATTATGAACAATTTCATTTCTTTGAATAGTAACAAATTGCGTTTTCGGAGCTCTCAATTAATTTTGTGTACAACCACAAATTTCACAACACCATTTGTATGGTGACCATCTCCTTCAAGGAGAAAATTATTCTTGTTGTCATATGGTTAAAATTATTACTGACAAGACTTATTTCTTGACAACCAATGACAAATTTGTGTTGCCACACAATAATATTTATGTTGGTCATGGCCACAACTTTATAGGAAATAATTATATCTTTTTTTGTCTTTCAATAGTTCATATTAAAACATACCACAATATTTGTGTAGTACTCAAAGTATATGACCAAATGACCATTTATGTCAAAATATTTCTTCTCAGTCACTCAAACCTCCCGTAAAGGTGAGATGTGACATTTATCCAATCATACATGAACATGTCCTTATCCATACGAACACAAGTCATATTTTCTTCAAGAAATGGCCATAACCATTTGTACATGCATCATAAGTTTTTATTAGAAACTCATTGTCATGATTTGACATTATCAAATTTATGTGACCCACCTCAACATCACTTTAAAAGGTCAAGTGTACTAAATGTACCACCACTTTGTATTCCTTTAATTTGATGGAGGATTTACAAAACTTTTCAAATTGGATTGCACCAACAACAATGTGCCCAATAACCTTTCATACCACTTTGATGATAAAAAATTACCTTCACATTTGAAGGACCATCTTAAGAACTCATAATGTTCTTCCTTTTAATTACCACAATGTTGTCCATTAACATTTTACCATATTAATATTCATACGTACCACTTATCATTTTTTTTAGACATATTATGTCATGCTACCACATTAACATAAGAGAACGGAGCAAATTAATTGGGCAAATTTCATGACTTTTAGTCAAAATATATTATTTTACCTTAATCATCATCATATCATCACTATGGGGCATTAGGACTTAAACCCAACATCTTATCCATATAAAGAAGCCTTAGTCCATAAATCAATGGGACTTGAACTCAACATATTATTATCATGATGCACCGAGACTTTAACTTGATGTCTTACCCACTTGGTGCGGTGAAACTTGAATTCACCATCTTATCCTCAACCAATAACATAATAGGCCACAATATAATAGGGCTCTCCCTCAAGCCCTTTAGAAATATTATCAATTACGGTGGCTATGAATTTCTTAATTATGATACATAATTTAAAGAAAATCATGATTATATTCAACTGATGAGAACATGTGCTAATCAAGAGAAAACATAGATATCAAAAACATTTTTGAGATGGTAAGAAAACTAATGGTGTATAATCAAAAGTAGAATATAAAATAGATTCTATAGTAATTTACCTTTCCCGAGAGAAAAATAAACGCAATTATTTTTACCTTCTTTATATTTACTTTGCTTCAATCCTTCAATAGTAGAACAATCGTGCTGATAACGTGTTGAAAAACTTAAGAACAAAAGAGTAATATAAAGATGAAGACAAGAAGAATATAAGACAAGAGGAACAATAAGATAACTTTCTTTTTTTCAAGTGTTCAAGTGTATACAATATGAATCCTTACGCCTCTATTTATAGTGTTACATAGAGGCATACCAAAGATTAATCATAAACATGACATTAATCATGAAGATAATGGAGGAGATTATGGAAGTGAAAGTAGGGATGGCAATGGGGCGGGGCGGGTGTAACACCCCATTTTTTGAAAAGAAAGAAAAATGAAGTTTTTAAAATTTTTCTGGTGCCAGTGACGACGGAGGCCATATACGGACCGTAGGTGGAGTGACGGGCCGTAGATGGAAACCGTCGATGGCCCTGCCAGCTTTATGGATTTTGAGTTTCTGAACCTTGACCTACGGAATAGCAGGACGGTTCGTAGTTCGGTTGACGGGCCGTAGATGGGTTCCGTAGATGCCTTCCAGACTTAGCCAAATTTTCAGTCCAAAATGAACTTTCTTAATCAATTGACGGAAGAGCAGTACGGTCCGTCAGTGAATGTATGGACCGTAGGTCCTGTCAGTCGATTGGCTCCGACAGTTTATTTAAGGGCTTTTTGGACTTTTTCCCTAAGTGTTTATTCCTCATAATAGACGATTTTACCCCTTAGTCTTGGCCCTATTTATATTTCCTAATCCCTAACCCCTTCATTTTTTCCAACTCTCATCTTCTAAATATTCCTCTCTCTAGAAGAACAAGAAGGAGAAGAAGAGAGTTAGGGTTCTCATTTAGGTCACCAATCCCCTTTTATTTCAAGGCATTGGCTTTAAGGTATGATAGTATTTACCATTTGGAGTCTTTCCTCCAATGGGTCCTCTTTTCCTTAAGGTTTTCAAGGTATAGTCTTGCCCAAGAGAGCTAGGGTTTGACAAATTCTTATAGGTTCTTCATTATGCTTTCCATTGTTGATGTTATGGTTGATAGTGCACGATCTAGCGTGGTAAAGTAAGCTAGTGCACGATTTAGCGTGGTTTACATGCAACTTGATGAATCCCATGAGCTTATGCTAAGTATCCCCCAATTTATGATTATGTTTATGATTGTGGGTTGATTGAGAAAAGATGAATTGCATGAACTCTTTGTGAATTGAGTTAAGGATTATGATTATCAAGCCATGAATTTCATGTAAGACTATGAATGATGAAAAGAGGATATTTTATGAAAAGATGCATGATGAACCAAAATCTATGATTTTTCTCTATTATGTGGGTTCCTTCAATTATGACTAAATTGTCTTGATTTATGGCTTTCTAAGTATTAGCTTGCATTGAATTGCATGTTTTGAGGAGAAGCTTATGAACCCATGATTTATGAGTTAAGAGCATGATGAGCTATGTAAATATGAAGCTTGTGAACTCATGCATGTTTTATGAAGTTTATGATATGTTAGTGCATTTGTTGAGTTGTGAAAGGGTTTCTCATGTAATGCTCAACCTATAAGTGTGAAAGGTTTTCTCACACGTAATGATTCATAACTTGTTGAAAGGTTTGCTCAACTAAGCTTGAATCTATGATATTTATGAACAATTCTATGAAGGGACAAGAGGCGATTACCCATGTTCCCTAATGTAGACAAGCGGCGATTACCCATGTCTACTAATAATGAAATCATGTCTAATAGAAGAACAAGTGGTGATTACCCATGTTCTTAAGGAGATATTCTATGAAGGGACAAGAGGCGATTACCAATGTTCCCTAGTGTAGACAAGAGGCGATTACCCATGTCTACCAAAGATAAAAAGAACTATGATAATTCTGTGGGAAATATGCTTAGTACCGAGTGGACAAGTGGCGATTACCCATGTTCCATAACCTATGTGCCACCATAGGGTGATGGTCTATGATAGACACGATCTGAGCAGTTCATGGTCTTACCTTGGCAAGTAAGACACCTCTTTTCGGTGTGGGGCAGACACCGGATTCCATGTTGATAGCTCACATGGTCTTATATGTCGGTTAAGGCTATTTCCCCACAAGTTAATGAACAAGTGTTCTCATGATGATGACGATGATCTAAAGAAAAGTAAAAGAAAGATGAATAGCTTGTCTTGGACATATTTTATGTTTCATGTCTCTTATGTTCTATCATGTTTTAGCTTGGCCATTATATGTCATTCTAGCATAGGTTATATGCCTTTTATGTATTGCTATCATACTTGGTACTTGATTGTACTAACGCATACTTTTGCCTATATTGATTCTATTGATGTAGGACTTGGCGGTTCTTCTCATCCCACTCGTGGCTAGTCAGTTCCAGTGATAGTGAAGACTTGGTGAGGCCTCCTATGTCCGAAGACCTAACCTTGTTACATTTTCATGCTTTCTGTTATGCTTTTGGATATTGTACTGGGTTGCATCCCAAAACTTCATTTCTATTCTATTATGTTAGATGGCTTGAGACATAAGTTGCAGACTTCCGCTGTTTTTGTTATAAAATTCTCTTTTAAATTCTTATTTCTCTATTATCTTGTATGTTATGTATGCTAAGGGCTTGTATGAGGCCTCTCGGGGTCTTGTACGCCGTGTTACATCTAGGGGCTACCCTGGATCGTGACAGCGGGGCGGGGCGTGGTGGGTGCAGGGCGGGTAACCCGCAAAAATTTTTACCCGCCTCGTATAACAACTTTTTTCATTTTCAACCCACCCCGCATGACCCCGCCTCGCATAAATTTTTGAATATTTGTCCTTTTTAATTAAGTTTGATACTAAAAATAAAATTCATATAAATAAATTTATTTTCTCATTAAGTTGTATTAATTTACTAGATAATAACTAAAAAAAATATTTTTTAAAGGTCAATTAGGAAGAATGTAAGAAACCGTATTAAGTTTTATTGAACCGTTTTCATTTACTATCTTGAATATTTTAGTAACTTTAAAGAAATTATCTTAATAAATAATGCTTTGTCACTCTTATAACATGTAAAAAGTTAAAATTAAGTTTGAACCCGCATAAAACCGCATAGACCCACAACTCGCCCCGCCCCGCCCCGCATTAGTTTTTAAAAAACCCACTTCAACCCTCCCGCATAACCTTAAAACCGCCCCGCCCCAAATAGCCTTAGAACCATCTCGCCCCGCATTCGCCCCGCTCCATTGCCATCCCTAGGTGAAAGGCTACAAGAATAATGATCATAAAGGTGGAGGTTATCTTCATAATGGAGGGAAGTAATGAAGATAATTAGTGAGAATAACTTTTTGGTGTAGTGGACATCTACAATATAATATTTTATAATAATTTCAAATTTTTAGTTCAAATTTATATTTGTAAAAAAAACTCATATTTGGCGTGAAAAAATTATATATATCCCAGATAAAAGAATTGTATTAAACAATAACTAGTTACTATTATTATTAATCCATAATTTTTTATAAAATAATGTGTATTTTAAAATTTTATAACTAAAAATATCTATTTAATATATAATCCTTCCACATATTAAATATGACCAATTTCTTCACATGGTAGTTCAAACATAAGTTTCCCTCGGTGTTTTTGATGGTAGCCTGATTTCTATACTCATCAAGATCGCGATAGAAGTAATTGTTATCAAGGTTCACATTCATTATGACCTCATTCAAATCATACATAAAAACAATATCACTCATTGTTAAAATTAATATAGTGAAAAATGAAGTACTTAATTATAATGAAATTGAAGGAGACATTTGCCGTAGTAAGGCTAGCTCCAACCGCCGTTAAATTTGTATCCCTCCGGGACTAGCTCGTCACTACATTCAAAGATCATAAGCGGGGAATAAACTCCACTCACAATCCAAGCCCTTCCATAACCGAATTAGTGTTACATCTCTGGTATCTTTGCATCCTTTGCACTGAATGTGAGAAACCAATTAATTAGAAATATGAGAAACTAAATGAGACCTGTACAATGAAAAAAATATCACCATGAGTTTATTTTACTTTTAGGACATGGTTGACAATGTCACGTCCGTAGTCGACTGTCTTAGACATATAAAGACACTATTTTTTCGATAGTTCGTCACAATTTTTGCATGAACAAAAGAAAAATAAGAAAGTAGAAGGTGACCAATATATGTGCTTTATAATTACTAATTAATACAAAAAAAAAGAATAATTAATGTAACTACAAAGCTTATATACACTAATTAATTTAATTACCTTAAATAAATATAGCATATCCTCATCACCAGCCTCTCTTTTTTGAGTCATTTGTTAAATATGAGTCATGTTTGCTTTTAACTTAAGCAAATATTTGATATTGGGTTACTTTTCTAATTAATTGAGAATAACGAAAATTGTTTGAACTTTGAAGTTGTGATGATAGGAGATGCAATGACACTCAATTTATGGTCAATGTGGGCTAATTGTAGAACTAGAAAATGATTGATTTTGATATAACAAATTAAAGAGACTAATATAAGATTTATAATGATCCTGATTCGACTCGTTACTTGTTCTTAGGGCTTCAATTCGATGATAATTTACTATTTAATTTGAATCTTATATTTATTCTGTGATTCTTGACTTATTGACTTTTGGTGATTATACAGGAAATCATAATCCACTTTCAACCATGGATCTGACGTCGATTTATCAAGATCACTCTCTTTATTTCACTTTTTGTTGAACATAAGTGTCTTTTTTATTTCTTTTCTTCATGGACCATGGTTGTCATGTTCTCATGTGATCTTATTGGTTGTTCGCTTTGTTGTTTCATGAGTTGTTCAAAAAATTTTGATCTTCGTAATTTTTTTTGTTGTTGATTATTTTTGCGCTTAAAATTTGATTTTTTTTTGTTATATTGTTATATGTGAATGTGGAATACAATCAATTCAGAAACGTTTTATCAATCCAACTGATCCTGCTTTACCATTTCTCTAATAAAGTAGAAAGTCTTCGTTTGCATTTTTGTTTTGAAATAGATCATCCTATAATTACTTTATGGTTATGTTATTAGCTATGGTGTCTACAGTGAATGTGTATCTAGAGGGCAGATTTAATGATTTTTTTAGGATTGTCAATTCGATGTCTCATGCATTTCTAGGGGCCCAATCTGACCTCTTACTCATTTTTAGGGTCTCAATTCGATCCCTTACTCATTTTTAGGGGCTAAATCCGATCCCTTACTCATTTTTAGGGGCTAAATCCGATCCCTTACTCCTTTCTAGGGCCCAATCCAATACCTTATTCCTTCTTAGAGTTTCAATCCGATCCCTTACTACCGATTACTTTATTGAAATGCAAAACTTTTTCTCTTGACACACAACTTGAAACTTGAAATATTAAGGCAAAATTTTTAAAAGTGAAATAAAAACTTAAATATTAGGAAAGCATAGTATTCTCAAAACGGGAATAGAAGCTTAAACATTAGGGGAAACATAGAATTCTTAAAATAGCAGTAAAAACTTAAACATTACAAACCCAGAATCCTTAAAAGGGAAACAGAAACTTAAACATTTGGAAATCTAAAAAAGGAAATAGAAATTTGAACACTGTAGAAATGCAGAATTTTAAATAGAAATAGAAACATGAAAAAAAACACTACTAGATCACAAAATTCTTGATAACATAACTCATATCAAGAATCCTTGAAACTAAGGGTATAACGTGAGATTAACTTATATAAATTGAATTGATATGTAAGGTGAGGACGAACTAATCCAACACTATGATTAGCCTTACATACCTGGAAGAACAAAGTTCTTGGCAAAATCGGTGAAAACTCAAAGAACTTTTGAAACGCTACCTTTCTCCTCTGGATCCTTGCTCTAATACTTGGAAGCGTTAATGAACGTAAAATGATTGATTAACACTGTTCAAACACTTAATTAGGTGTTAAAACGTCGTGGTTTAGGCTTGAAAGGGGTGGAAAAAGACTAAAATACCCCTCTTAAAAATTGACGAACACCTTTGGGTCCATCTACGGTTCATGGTTTGTTCTACGGACTCTAGATCTCATCTATGAAATTTATATTGAATTTTACGACTCAAAATCTCATCTTACGGGTCCAATCTTACGTAAGATGAGTTTGGGTCAACCTGTAGATCACACTATCTACGCTCTCTTTTGGACTCAATGTCCTCACGTTCTTCAGCTCCACAGAGATTTCAAGTAAAAAATTCAATTTCATGTTTGAATACGGAAGAAAATAAGGGAAACAAGAGGAGAAATTGGAGTGAGGTATACTCTTAGCTTGTATACAGGGTACTGAGAGTGAAGATACATTTATATAGGGTGAGATTTATATATTCTTAGTATGAAAAATAAAGTTGATTTCTTGGAGGTACAAAAAATATTTTAAATATTTAGTAGAACTTTCTAGAGTTCTATAGAGATATCTTTAGTATTTGTTGTATCTATGAAAAGTATAGATATTCTAGAGAACTAGATATTTGTAGTTAGAAAAAATCTAGATAGTCTAGAGTTTTAGATATTTGAGAGAGATATTTGTAGTAAATGACAAAACGGTTTAGATGTTGTAATATCTAGAAACATCCCATATAAATATAAATAGGGGTGGCCTTAGTCATTTGTATACAACCAAAAAAACAAAGACATTTCCAATTAATTCAAGAAGTCTTTTAAAATCTTCTTTCTCCCTTCTAGCTTCCTCTTCTTTGGTTGAATCTTCCGAACTTATTTAACGATCTTGGGCTAGCAGAAGGTTTCCCGATTATAATTTTTTCTGTTACTCTCTACATGGTATCAGAGTCATAACCATACGTTGGTTTCTAAGTTTTATTTCAAGATCGGGTTGGTGGTAGATTCAACTAGTTTGTGTAGATGAATTTTAGCGATCGTGTTAATGGATTGGGGATGGAGTTGTTGAATCAGTCTAAGTGGAAAACATGTATGGAATCATATCTTGTGGGTGAAAATTTGTGAGATGTTGTTAATAGGAGTAACACAAATCCTCCTAATGACGGACCAGAAAATAGTAGCACATACAAGAAGTGGAAGCAGGTTAATGCTAAGGCGGAGTTCATTCTGAAGAGGACAATCTACTCCGATTTATTCGATCATATTATAAAGTGTAAATCAGCTTATGAAATATGGAGGACCCTCGATTGTTTGTTCAACAAGAAGAAAAAACCTCGGCTGCAAATACTGGAGAATGAATTGGCTAACACCACTCAAGGTAATCGTTCTATCTCTAAGTACTTTTTGAAGATTAAGAGTTTATGTTCTAAGATATCATTATTGAATCTGGATGAGGTTATCTCTTAAGCACAAATGAGAAGAATTATTATTCGTGATTTGAAACATGAATATATTCCTTTTGTGATGTCGATTCTGTTGGAAATCTTACGGGAAATACCTTCTTGCCGAACACTTGATATGGAGTTCACCAAGGCTTATACTTCACCACGAACTTTGTAGGGAATTCTTCAAGTTTGAGGCGTGTCGAAAGATACTGTCTTTAAGGATATTTCACCCGATATAGGTGTATCCCCCAGGTTTCAACAAGCTCTTCTAGTATAAAACTAGGAGCTAGAATCTAACAAACACTAAAGATGAAAACCCAGCATATTGTCACATAAGAATAAGATTTGTTTATGATATTTCTCACCTTTCAAGAGGAAAATAACTTAGAATATTTATAGGAAAAAATTTTCATATCAGTAAGAGGCCACAACGTTATATGTAAGTTAATGGCCAAAAGAGGATTAATGGCTGATAATTAAAAACAATGAAGAATAATGGTCAGTTAAATTGGTCAATAGGAAGGTTATTACAATATAATGGTAGAGAATTGATAATATTTCTCATTAACAAGTCATTTAAGACTTGATCAAATTGACTCAACAAATATGTTTGGTCATAACTGACCAAATATCTCATAATGAATATCATCAAGACTATTAAGGACTTTCAATAGTCATCAAAATATGTCACAGTAATTACCAAGATATGAACCTAGACAATAATACGAATACTTCTTTTTGAGATACTAGAATCATTTTTCCAACAGATTCAAGGATGGACTCAACAACCATCCTTGGAGAAATTTGAGAATTTGTTGTCGTCATAGGTGTTACTAGTCAAACAGTAGGCTGGTGTATTCGTCAAAGAAGGAGAAGAAAATACTCTTGCAGCCGACAAGAGGTACTTTAAAGGAAAAGCAAAAGATATGTCGCATTCTGAATTATCAAGTGGCTTAAGATCGCCTGGAATAAAGGAAAAGTCTTCTAACTATTATGGTAAGAAGCCTCTTATATGTTATCATTGTGGTGAAGTAGCACACATAAAAAGATATTGACGGGCCAAGGAGAGTAATATGGCTCAAAAGGTTGCTGAAAAAGAAGAAGAGTGGAGAAATTGTTTAGTAGCCGAGGCTCGAGCAATAGATGCCATGATTTTCATCAACTTGAAAGAGACTGAACTGATGATTCAGAATATAATGCAGTCGATCACGTGGAGATGGAAGACATTGATGTCATTGATATGAAGCAAGAAACTTCCAGAGATGTTCATACTGGTGATATGATAGGTAATATCGAAGAAATAAAGGAAGTAGGCTCTGAACAAGCAGTGTCTCATGCTATATATGCCAACAGTTAACATTCCAGAGAAAGAAATGATGGAGATGCATTAGAAGTTGAAGCCTCTGATCAATTGTTAGCTCTAACGAGATCAATCGTTGTCTTAGTTCAAATATTGAAAGCAAATGGAGAAGATGAAGATCAAATAGATGAGAAAACTAAACTTGAAGGCCAGATTTCAGGTGGAGAGACATATGATATAATCTGATGGTGAATCCTATTATGGTGCTGAGGTTTCACATGAAATAGTTGATCAAATTATTACTGATTCAAATGAGGAGGCTAATATTGATGAAAACTCCTTGCGTTATAAAGTTACAAGTTCCAAAACCTTGAACCCTGGAGTTCCAAACTTGCCTATCACAGATGTCTATTCAAACGATACAATTGTCGAGAAGCTAAGAGAAAGGGGGAGTTCAGGAACTCAGCAAGGAGATAATTTACATAGACCATTCAATAACGAAAAATCTTTATCTTTTGACTAAGCAAGAGGAGTCTGAAAGAAACTGTTAAGATTTGCACCAAGACATAGCTCAAAACTTCGTTTGAGTTCTTCCACGATAAGTGTAGGCCAATTTTCAAAAAATCACTTTAAGGGGGAGTGTGAAAAATAAAGTTGATTTTTCGAAAAAGGGCCAAAAATACCCTTGGTCTATCCGAAAAGGTTTAAATATACCCTTCATCTACCTATTTGGCTAAAAATACTCCTCACTCCATCTTTTTGGTCCACCCTTACCCTTAAAACAAACAGCTTTTTCTTAAATTTTTTTTTTTAATTATGTGGCAGATTTCTATTGGCTAAAGTTAAAACCCCACCTTCACCCCTTTATTTAACCCACCCAATTACCCATCCAATTAAAACACCCGACTACTGATATTAATGAAAATTGAATTTTTGCTAGAATTTTTTTTGGCATAATACATAAACATGACCCTTAACTTGGCTTCAGCGGACAACTATGCCCTCCAACTTTGAGTGTGTACAAGTAGGCACTTAAACTTGTATAGAATTGAACAAGTAGACACACATGTCCTACATGGCATAATACACGTAGGACGCCACGTAGGACACAAAATTGCCATGTAGGTGCCATGTAAGACGAATGTGTTTATTTGTTCAATTTTATACAAGTTTAAGTGTCTACTTGTGCACACCCAAAGTTAAAGGTCATAGTTGCCAGCTGGTGCCAAGTTAAGGGTCATGTTTATGTATTATGCCATTTTTTTTTGTGCCTGGATTAATTACAGAAACTTTCACTAAAATATAAATGAAATTTTAGTGAATCACTTGCCATCGTCGCCCATGAAGAACTGGATGCGGCTCCTCCTCAGAAAACAAAAGAAGTATATTTAAGTTTTTTTTTTCGTGCAAAAATATCATTCTGATTTACTTAGGGGTGCCAAAAGAATATGAAAAACCGATCGAATCGATCGAACCTAACCGATTTATGTTATTTTTTAAATAAAAGTGTGGACTTTTATTTAAGTGTATAACCGTCCCGAACAATTAGTATGGTCTTTTTAATTTATGAAAAAAATTGAAAAATTCCCCAACCGAACTGAATAACCTTACATGTATGTAAATATGTTTTATACATTAACAATATATTAAATTTAATATATAAATATATTTTATAATATTTTTCAAATATAAATATTACCTAGGTCTTAGGCCTCTGATGACTAGACGACTTTGGGTCTTTACTCTTCAATTAGTCTTTACTTAATTAGGTTAGGAGTGGGCGCTCGATTCTTCGGTTTTTGATTTTAGAAAAAGGTGCACTGTATATCAAACCAAACTAATTCGGTTTGGTTCGGTTTTTTCTACTTTGGTTCGGTTTAGTTCGGTGTTTTTAAATTGATTTTTTGTGTGAATGAAAAATAAAATAAGGAAAAAGTATGAGATACTTAAAAAATTAAAACTATGTTATGAAGGTAAAGTTGTGCTCATAACTTCAGTCTTACAAAGCATCCCTATCTATATGTTATCTGCAATTATTCCTCCCAAGAGTGTTATTCAAGACATACATAGAATCTTTGCAAAATTCTTGTGGTCTTTTAATAAAGAAAAGAGATATAAGCATTGGGTGTCTTGGGATAATATTTGTCTACCTAAAGAGGAAGGAGGCTTGGGTTTTAGATCACTGTTTTATGTGTCAAAGGCTTTATTTGCAAAGCTTTGGTGGTCTTTCAGAACAAAGAAGTTTATGTGGGCTAATTTTTTATGGAATAAATATTACAGAAGACATAGACCACAGATTGTTGATTGGAATGGAGGGTTTTCAAGTGTGGAAGTTCATGTTAGAAGCTAGAAATACATTTGATCAAGAAATATGGTGGGAACCAAGATGTGGTCATTCAAGTATCTTGTTTGACAACTGGACTAAACTTGGTGCTCTTCATTACCATTTACCTATTAGGGCTGATAATCATTATCATTTGGATGAGGTGAAATCCTTGATGACACAAGGGGGCTGGAATGAAGAGTTGCTACAGAATGAATTCACTGAAGAGGTTTGTCATCACATAACTCAGGAGGTCCCGGTGATAGAAGGGACTGGAGATTGGGATAACCCCGGTGGATGCAAAATAGCTCAGGCAATTTCTCTGTCAAGAGTGCCTGGAAACTGATAAGGCGGAGGCAAGAGGTGCAAGCTGATTTAAAAAACATATGGCTCAAAGGGGTTCCTTTCAAAATTAGCTTTCTCTGTTGGAGGCTATGGAAACAAAGGCTACCAGTAGGGGAAATTCTTATCACAACAGGCATGGTAGATGAGGTTCATTGTTGTTGTTGCTGTAATGCTAATGTACGAGAGACTGTAGAGCATCTATTCATATCATGTCCAGCAGCTCAAATGTTATGTGTGAGTTATGCAAATGCTGCAGGTATTCAAGGTCCATTTATACAGTTGCAACAAATAGTTAAGAAATGGTGGGAGGCTGATTGTGCATATAAATTGAAGTCCATTGTTAAAGTTGTTCCTACTTTTATTATTTGGGAGATATGGAAAAGAAGAAATTGCATTGCTCATGGAGGTAAAAGATCTATTCATACTATGCATTTGGAGGTAAATAGAAACTTATTTCGATATGTTTCCTATTTATTTCCATGGTTGACAGAATTGCCTAGGGACTGACCAAAGATGGTACAATTGCTTCAAGGTTACACGCCCATCTTAAAATGCAAAGTTGTTTATTGGAAACTTCCCAACAATGGGGTGTACAAATGTAACTCGGATGGGTCAACAAATAGTAATAATAAATAGTAATAATAAAAATAATTTAATAAAGGTATGTTAGTTTTAAGGGTAATGGTGGATCAAAAAAGTGGAGTGAGGGGTATTTTTAACTAAATAGGTGGATGAGGGGTATATTTAAACATTTTCGAATAGTCCAAGGGTAAAAATATCTGAGATATTTAATAGAACTTTCTAGAGTTCTATAGAGATATCTTTAGTATTTGTTGTATCTAAGAAAATTGTAGATATTCCAGACAACTAGATATTTGTAGTTAGGAAAAATCTAGATAGTCTAGAGTTTTAGATATTTGAGGGAGATATTTGTAGTAAATGATACAATAGTCTAGATATTGTAATATCTAGAGCCATCCCACATAAGTATAAATAGGGATGGCCTTAGTCATTTGTATACAACCAAATGAACAAAGACATTTCCAAGTAATTCAAGAAGTTTTCCAAAATCTTCTTTCTCCCTTCTAGCTTCTTATTCCTTAGTTGAATCTTCCGATCTTAATTAGTTAACAATCTTGGGCTAGCACAAGGTTTTCCGATTATACTTTTCTTCTGCTAGTCTCTACACTTAGCTGGTTGATCAAAAGAGTATCCGCAATATAAAGAACAACTCAATATCAAAGATGAAATTTTCTTTTGTCTTAATTATTTTATCAAATTAAAAATATATATTATTTTTTTAATATCATTTTTATCATTAAATAACTGCATAATATATTAATAGTCAATTTTTTTTTTTAATTGATCGGGCCAGTTAAAAGATATTTACTAATGACTGCAAAAATTATTTTGAGTACACTAATTAATAGCACCTAAGGGCTAAGGCAACGTAAAAAATAAATTAGTAATAGTTGGTATATGAGTTAAAACTTTTACCGCATGTGTGTTTGTAATTTTTTTTTTGAAAAACTCTTTCTTTGATATTTACATTGGAGTCCAACGACACATTTGATTAAGTGCATTGCAAAATCTATTTTTAGGATATGATTCTCTTAATAAGATTATTTTTTTATTTGGAGCTCGAATATGTAATCTCTAATTAAGTGTAATGGATCTTTATCATTTTACCACAATATGTGGAGCACTTTCTTGGACGTGAAAAAGGGAACATTTGCATGGAAGTGGAATATATACATACTTGCATGTACTTGGGAATATTATTAAAGGGAACATTTGCATGGAAGTGGAACATATACGTACTTCCCTTTTACCGCATTTGTATTTGTAATTTTTTTTAAAAAAACTCTTTCTTTGATATTTATATTGGAGTCTAATGACACATCTGATTGAGTGCATTGCAAAATTCATTTTTAGGATATGATTCTCTTATTAAGATTATTTTTATATTCGGAGCTCAAATATGTAATCTCTAATTAAGTGTGATGAATCTTTATCATTTTACCACAATTCATGTTGGTATATTTGTAAGTGGAGCAGTACTCGATGTTTACATTAAAATATATTTTAGCAACTAATCATGATTAAGTGATTTTAATGAGGTAAGAACGTATTAAAAACAATGATTTGTGGATCGGATGTAAGATGTGGATTAATACTATATATAATAATAAATTTGATTGAATAATTTTATATGAGAAAAATCTTAAATTGAATGATTTTATTGATATAAATAAAATTGAATGACTTTGTTGCATAATTTTTCATAGTTAAGTGACCTTAATTTTGAGATATTTACCCAATTATCGTGTGTGGATTTTTTACTACACCCAAGATCGATGAAGTACTACTCATGAAGATCAAAGCTGGCATGTCCTACATCAACAAAACGTACTGCTGTTTTCTATTAATTTACTGTTTCATTTCTCTGTTTGATAAATTGAAAGAGTGCTCTGTATTTTTTCCAGCTTTGCTAGAAATAGGAATTTATGTTCCCTATGAACACAGCTAGAAAATTGATCATCTTTACCTGAGCAAATGTATAGGACCACAATATAATATCACGTATAGGACCACAATATAATACTAAGGCTTATATAAACATCAAATGTCTAAAAGTTAAATGTTAAAAGTGGCATTAATTATTGGCAAAATAATTATTTGGTTATATCATTTTGAATTTGATCTAACCAAAGTTATTGTCTTGTTGGTATCAATGATGACCTTTTTGATCTCATTTGTATTCCAAGTCCGTTAGTAATTATTTACACTGAATAGGTAAGAATTAGGGAATCATTATGATTAAACTAACTAACGAAGAAAGTTAATGAATCTCTAGTCTCTACTATAGGGAAATAAAAATCTTCCACTAAAGTGGAGAAAAAAATAGGTAGGAACGAGCGGAGCAAGAACAAAGCAACCTTTAAGGTGGGTTGTTTTGCGGTACGACTCTCATGGTTAAGATAATGATACCTTACTTATTTCACTCGATATAAGTAAGGTTTATTTCCTAAAGTATTGAGAATCTGAAATATGACAATATGAGCATCTGCATGGGTATCAAGTGGTTGAGTTGCGTCATATATTTATTTAGCGATTAAATTAAGATAGTATTTATTTCTATTCAATATTTACATTAAATTATATTCTAGCAACTAATCATGATTAAGTGATTTTAGTAAGGTACGAAGGTAGTAAAAACAATGATTTGTGGATCGGGCGTAAGATGTGGGTTAATACTATGTATAATAATAAATTTGATTAAATAATTTTGTAAGAGAAAAATTTTAAATTGAGTGATTTTATTGATATAAAACAAATCTGAATGACTTTATTGATGGACCTTAATTTTGAGATACTTACCCAATCATCATGTGTCGATTTTTTACATCAAACCAATGAAAGGTCTTACTTAGATATTTTTAGTTAATCCTTAAAATTAATTATATTTATTATACATGCCAAATAAAAGCAACAAGATTGGCTGAAAATAGACCCTCACATCAAATTTAACAGATGTCCTTTGTTATCATACAAAGGCCCAAATAAAGAAGCAATTAAAGCGGGCTTCTGGAAAACCTGTCAGCCTATATAAGGTGGTCACTATCTCCTCAAAAATACGCACAAAGGCCCAAAAGAGAAGCAATTAAAGGAACTTCTCAGCCCATATAAAGTGGTCTTTATCTCCTCATAAATGCACACAAAGGCCCAAATAGAGAAGCACCTTCTGGAAAAGCAGGTGGTCTACATCTCCTCGTAAATATATACACTCATGTATTAATGAATCCAAAAAAAAAAAAAAAATTTCACTGTTTTAATTTTTGTATTTTTTTTGTTTAAAAATAAATGTCACTTTATATATTCATAATGATGGATTTGTGCTAGCCAATAATACTTAAGGCCTTGTCGCAGGGGCGGAGCGTCAAAAAACTATACCGTAAAATGATACTTTAGATATTTAAATAATATATTTTGAACATCCTTATAACATTAAGTGAGTGCAGCCTAGCGGTTTTTGGTGTCAAAAAGATTTAGGAGGTAGATTGCGCAGGTTCAAATTGTTTAAGTCAACTTTTTTCTTTTAAAAAGAGCTTTTAGTTACTTTCTAAATAGAGAAACTTACAGAAATGATTATAGTTTAAGGGTTTATGTAATTGAATAGCTATAATTATGTTAATTACACTATGTAGCTATAATTATGGTGGCTATCCGGTTGTATTCATTATATAAAAGGTAAGTTTTTATTATATACCTGTATACAATTACAATTATAATGCACCAATTAAGGTATTTTCTGTTTTTGAAATGGTAAGCACTTAAATCACGTCCCTTGAACTAGCAAACTTTCCATTATTAAACTGACATCCAGCTTTTTCATTATAATAAGAGGAACTTTCACATATAGCCACTCAAAATATTTTAATTATGCTCCATAACTATAGTTTGCTAATTACGATTCATAGCTACATGTTATAGGAGGAGAGTGGTGAGCGAGATTGGGAGAGGGAGGAGAGAGGCTAGCGAGAGAGGGCAGAGAGTGGAGAGAGACGAATTGTATATGTATATCTGTCAAATAATTGTATATATGTAACTAATATACATATGCATTTGTATATCTGGCGAGCGAGAGTGAGAGAAGGAGGAGAGAGGCGAGCGAGATTGGGAGAGAGCGGAGAGAGGCGAGGAGACAGGGCAGAGAGTGGAGAGAGGCTAATTGTATTTTTTTATTTGTCATATAATTGTATATATACATATGTATAATTTTTATTTGTACATGTATAAGTGATGTAATTTCAGTTAAAGTAAGTTGTGAGCCGTAATTAATTCAAACTATAGCTATGTTAGCTAATTAACTAGTATATGTTTGCTTATCCATGTAATTTTCCCTTGTATATATACATATGTATAATTTTTATTTGTATATGTATAAGTGATGTAATTTCTGTTAAAGTAAGCTGCGAGCCGTAATTAATTCAAAAAACAGCTATGTTAGCTAATTAACTAGTATATGTTTGCTTATCCATGTAATTTCCCCTTATAATAAAGTACGGATGTATACACCAAAACATGTATCCTTAAAACTATCAAATTGCACTTAAGCTTTTCCTTCAAATCATGAGATGTATTGTGATTTGTGCATATTTGAATGTGCGGGTTTCAACAGAACGATTTACTACATACTATCTGATTTTATACATATAGATTTACCAAAATGTATGAATTTAATTATCATATACAATATACATACTTTGACAGAAAATCGAGGACTGCTATATTATGTATACATACTATCTGATTTTCTACATATAGATTTGCATGAGATGCTGGATTATATTTTTTTTGTAGGCACAGTGATATAATATTGTTTTTATTATAAAGTCAATATGAAACAACCATATTTTCCCACGAAAGTTACTACTATGTTGAAATATCTAAAATGTCGACAAAGGCCTTAGTCCTAATTGAAGAGTGGTTGACTGGTTGTCCTATCATGGAAATTGACAATATAATTCAAAATTAAAAATTAATATTTCGTTTGAATATATATGTTGGTGAAGAATAACTTGATCTTATAATGTGATTTTCTCATTCACCCTCATAAGATCTAAAGAATGATAAAAAGATCTAAAAAATGAATAAGGAATGCCAGCCGCCGTTTTTTAAATTAAGGTAAGACACAAGTCGCCATGTGTCTTCCTGTGTCAGTTAACACTATTGACGGCATGGCCCCTGCACTTTTATCCTTTTGGTTTCATCCCTAAATTATTTGTCCTTTTTAAATTTTTAGTCAATTTTGTTGCCCTTTTGACTCCAAACTCTTTTTAATACTACACTTCACAATTAAGAAGACAAATTAAAATTTTTATTTGCATGCATAAGCTGAAAATCAGGAATTAGAGTAGTAGACCAAATAGAGGCTCAAAAAATCACTGCCAGTGATTCTTTATTTTTTAAAATGACAAACAATTTGACAAATTTCGAAATGGATAATAGTACGTACATGAATGAAATGACATATATAAGACATAAATTGAATCAAAGAGAATAGAGACTATTCATCCCATTAAAACATAAAATTGGTAATCCGCTCAATTAGGGGCGTGGATTTCAGCCAAGAGTAAAAAGGGGTCGTTCCCTCATCCTCAACTGCGTCTTTGCCTTTGTGATTAATGACTTCACTTAGTAATCCTCTATTTTGCTTCTTTCTGTATCCAATTATCGTCTCATGGAATACCTGTTATTTCAAATCTTAGATATAATACTACATAAACCATATATATATCCGAAGGAGGGGCTCAACTTATGTATAAAAAAAAGATAGTATGTATAATAATATAATGCAAGATTTATACCTGGACCATTTTGCTCTCAGTACATGGCACTATTGATATTATCTTTGGGTCGTCGGACTCGATTAGATCATAAGCGAATTTTTCAAGATGCATCAAAGGATTGGTAATGCGTAGTTCTATTTCTCGAGTTGGTGGAACAATAATTTCGCTTGGGTCTTCATAAATAAGAATACTATCATACTGCACATACACCCAAATTAACTAAGTTCAATTAACCCAATTCAAAAATCAAGTTATTGAAGCAATTTACATAGAGATATGAATCAGAAAAAGAAATACCTGTCTACAAAGGATTACTAATACCAGGCCCTTGGAATAGTTAACCTTTTGAACAAAGTCTTGAAGATTGTTATACCAACTTGTGTCTACATTTCCACATACAATATCTCGATCCACATATGATCCACGTTTATAAAAAAAGATATTGGCTCGTTTCAAGCTAGAAGGATCCATAGTTGAGAAAGGCATACACATTTTGCCACTTACAAAATCGAACTTCCTCAAATTTGGAGTCAACAAGTCGACTTGCTTCAGATTCCTCCAATGGCACAAGGTGAATTTCTTAAGTTTGTGACTCACAATTTTTATTTTCTGCATTTCATAGCATCTTGTTAGTTCTAATACTTCAAGGGCTGAAAACTTGGATAATTTATATTCAAACTCCTGATCAGTCATGGTGGCAGCTTCCAATTTGAGAATTTGTAGCGTCTTATAACCATCTAAAATATTAATCTTGCAAGGCAGGGGTTGTACTTCGCGTGTCTTTTGGTACTTGTATAGAGGCGCACCTTTAAATGCAAATACCTGAAGATTTGGAGCCTGAATTTCCACCTTTTCGAGTCCTTCACAATTCAATAACTCTAATTTCTCCAGATTTACTAGGCCTGCAACACACAAATTGTGGATTCCCTTGCAATCGTCTATACTAAGATTCCTGATTAATTGACATGTACTAATTAATTGTTGCAATTTGTTGGTGCTATCATCAACTTCAAGGTTACATCCCTGTAGCGATAATTCAGTCAGCATCTTAGCTGCATAAAGAGCATCAGGTATGCTATAGTACTTCAAATTCTTCTTTGAATACATTTTTAGAGATGTGACATAATGCTTAATTGCAAAGCTCAGCCAACGATCAATATGACAAGTTAATCCTGGATGAACAAGGCCATAGAGGCAGAGTGTTTCGATCCTCAAGTTCTGCTCAGCATAAGGGCGCAAAGAATCATCAACGGATTTAACAAAATTCTCCAAATTATTCTTGAAACCTTTGTGGTTGCATTTACTGATTATCACATCCGGTCGCGATCTCCAAATTGAACTCCATCTCTTTGACAAGATGCACGTTCGAGCTTCTTCTCTTAAATTATGGTATTTACCAACTTTACATAAGATGTTATAAATTATGTGTTCAGGCAACTCTGATATTCTATCAACTATTTCCGCCATAATTATGAGCAAAAATTTTCTCTTCTTGCATGCATAAGTTAGTACATAGTGTATATATAAAATTCTGATACCTCGTTTCTTTCCTTTCACGACATGAAATTAATTTTCAAAGCCAAAATTTGTACTCTTCCTTCTTGCACTCCAGTTTTTAAAGGATTTCGACACAAAGTTTGCATTTAATTTTCCTAATATTTATCTTTCTTTCCTTTTAGATGATGAAGTTAATTTCCGAAGCCAAATATTTTACTTTTCCTAGTTGCACGGTTCCTTTTTCCACAAATTTTAAGGCAAGTATATGAATAAGGAAAGTTAACTTCGCAAGTACAAGACAATTGACACTAAAAGTTGTTTTTGTTATAGTATAACCATCCCTCTATTTGTTTTTTAATGTCAAATTAATAAAGGCATAACATTACTTTTTTTCATAGAAATATTTTATTTGATTATAGTTAATTAAAATTTATTCTCATCATATTAAAATATATGTTTTACTTGATCGGGAAAAAATTCTCTGAAAATAATATTTTATTTAATTATATAAGTATTGGGCCGGCAGGATAACATCATGTATTTTTGAAGGAAAAATTACCTATACACACCTTTATTTTCCATAATTTCCATTATTTCCTACCATTTCAAAATATTTCCAAAAATCCCTTATTTTTTCCAAATTCTCAAGTCAGCCGGAAACATAAGTATCACAGCCTTAACCCACGTTTCCCCTTCTTTTTTCACTCTTTTAATCTCTCCCTAATTTCACTCCCATAATCTAATCAGTTCCTAATATGATACGTATTTGGTAAAAATATATGGCTAAGTACATAAATATTAATTGATTTAAGAAGAAAATAAGAATTGGCTATAAATAGGACTTTTAGAAAGGTGCAGTGTTTGAGTTATGGTAGGTAACTTTTAAGTATTTTCTATATAAAGGATTATGAAGATTTGTTTTAGTAATTTAAAATGTGGATTTGTTTGATATATTTAAGGTAGAGAATTAATTAATTGAAATGATGAATATTACGTTATCAATTGTGAGATTGATCTTCTATATACAACTGTCAAATAATTAATTTTTTATTATTAATGTGAAATATTTGATACGAAAATTCTACCAAATGTATCATTTATCATACATCAAGTGTTGCTATGTACCTTTTACGGTATCCAAATTTAGAAGGATATGTATCCGTACACAGTACCAAATTATATTCATAATGTACTATAACTGATACATATTAATGTCTAATGTGTATCACACGTATCTGATACACATTAATGGCCATGATACATTCATACAGATTACAAGTAAATACCCATTCTTTGGCAATGATACATTTATTCAAACTAACTAATGTGTATCACACGTATCTAATACACATTAATGGCCATGATACATTTATACAGATTACAGCTAAATACCTATTCTTTGGCAATGATACATTCATACAAACTAACACTACATGTATCTGATACTTAATATCTATCACACAGTAATGTTTCAATATAAAACCAAACACTTTACAAGCATTTTTTACTTCTCTAATTAATGTATCTGTAGGATTGCAGTACCGAGCAATTTACTAAATATTTTAGGACTAATAATGTATCATGAGTAATATATCCATTTCGAAAACACAAATCAAAAAAACTTTGGTCATAATACATTCATACAAATTAACACTACATGTATCTGATACGTAATAACTATCACACGGTAATGTATCGATCTAAAACCAAACACCTTATGGGCAACTTTTACTACTTTAATGTATCAGGTAACTAATTAGTTAACTAATTGTGTATATATACATATGTACGACAATAACATTCAATACAACAATCGGAAGAGATTGCTTGTGACCCTTCAATAAAGCAGGCTATCCTGTATTTGCAACCTGCTTAATCAGGTGATGCTTTCCGTCAAATTTTGAATGGACTTGCTCATAAACTGCCACACGACAGGAGCGTCTACTTGACGCCTGAAGAGAAGATCTTAAACTGGGTTGTTGGTCCAGTTGTTGACCTAAACTCTTGGTAGAAAGATGATTCCAATCACGAAATCTTGATTTTTCAACATTAATGCCGCGTCAAAGGTTTGAATAAAAATTGAGAGGATTTTCGATGAGTTCCCTTCTACGATGTATCTGATTTCCAAGTTTTTCCTAATCTCATCGATCTCCAACTCAGCTGCAATGTCGAATTTGAGATTCACAAACGAAATCGTTTGTCCAACAACAATTCCATCACTTTTGTAACCTTCATAATTCACCTCGCTTGCCCAAATTCCTCAACAAAATTGATATATTCATCTTGTATCAACCACTTTGGTTGAGTAATTTGGAGTTTTTCATGATTTCGGATTGATAGAGAAGATGAAAGATTGAATTTTAAATTTTGTGAATCTGTTATAGATTGGAATGGATTGATATCAATAAGTTTTGCTTGAATCGGGGAATTAAAATCAATTTTCCATATTAAGCACAACAGACACATATATAATGTATCACAATTAATGTATCCGGACATCCAGTTATGTATCCGGATGGCTGATATTTTAAGGGATTTTTGTAAAATAGAAAAGAGTAGGGATATAATGTAATTTAGGTCTTACACTATGAGATTTATGTAAGTTATACATTTTTGAATGGTCCAAGTCCAAGTCTAGAGTGACCCATCGCTCCTCGGCCTCATGACAAGTATTTGCATGGACTTCCCAATTTTATGGTGGCATTTTATAAAAATATAACTATCTAACTTATATCATAAAAATATAGATCCTTTTAATAGTATGGGTGTTGTCATGCCACTAGGCACGACCATGGATGTAATGAAAAAAGAAAAAAGGTATATTGTTGGACCATCTATTCTATTTGCTTGAGTTTTGCATCTCTAGAGAAGTTGAGAGTATACATCTCAATATTTTTGGAAAACAATCAAATTGAGGGTTCGAGAGCATATAAGTCGAACGTTTGTTATATTTTAATGACTTTGCGTCTATCCAGATTGGCTTTGCTATCGCTCCTGTGTAGGAGTCGATAAAATTTACATTACAAATGTTTAACCTAAAATATAATTCAATATACAATAATATACATTAGGTATAAGACATTATACAAAATTTTCATTTATTTTCTTACCAAAATATTTAAAAACTTGATATACTAAATCATACCTCCAATATATATTATTATGCAAAGTTATAAGAGGTATTTATATGGTCATATACAATAACATATTATTTTTATTAGACGAATCAAAATATCGTCAAACTTTACTGGCTGATTTTTCTCAAACTGCAAGACAAAATCTTTTGCAAATTTTGGAGAGGTAGATTTAATGATGATCTATCATCCCCAATAGGTGATATGTCATGAATCACGGTATAATTTGATTGGGAAATATTTTGAAATTCATTGACACTTAATCTTGGGATTTCTCTCTAGTTATTGCATTTGTAATTTACAATTTTCCAAAGTTATGAATTGTTGTGTTGGATTTGTCTCATCAAGATGTATCATTTGGTCCGGAGGTCAGGAGGGAGTTGTGGCCCATGACAATCCTCTAGGGCCCTTAAGCTCCTCCTTTGGGTTTTAGGTAAACATTGAAAACCTTGGATAAATTATGTAAAGAAACTTTATGAACCATACTGAAGTGTAATTATGTCTTTTAATTTTTGCCTCTTAAACTAATAGTAGTATTTAATTTTATTTTTGTTGCTCTTTAATAATGACTTAATTTTGCGGTGCAAACTTTTGAGAGAATATTTATTCTGGGGCATAAGTTTAGTACTATTGAATTGGCAACCCAAATCTTTAAAATAGTTCCAAATAGGATGTATTAGTATTATTGGATTAATTATGGTGAGATTTTTTCCTATTCACGGTTTGATTTGGAGTTTAGTGGTAGTTCTGTATTTACCCATGGTTCTCCATGTATTAATATCCCATGTATTATTGATATAATGATTTATATAAAGTGTATAATGAAAGACTAAAAATTATATCAAACAAAGGATTAAATAGTATCAAAAGTTCAAAACTAATACATGTATTAGATTCTCTAATAAGAACATTATATCTTAAGAAGTTCATACATTGAACGTATGGCTTAAGTATAATTTGTGCCTAAGGCATAACTACTAAACTTATATCTCAAGGCAAGAGTTACGTCTTACAAGATATAAGTTCAATTTTATAACTTTATGTCTTAAGAAGTTTATACTATTGAATTTATGTCTCAAGGCACAAATTTTGCTTTAATATGAATATATTAAAATAAAAAAATCACTTTTAATATTAGTGATATTTTTATTCACATTTTTATTACTTAGAATAGTGTAAAATAAATATCAAAGACCATAAATTAAAGTTTAAAAATCACTTTTAATATTAGTGATATTTTTATTCACATTTTTATTACTTAGAATAGTGTAAAATAAATTTCAAAGACCATAAATTAAAATATGCTAAATAAGAAGAAGAAGAAGAAGACATTCCACCCCCAAATTAGAGGATATCTAATTTGGCTCGACTTTATGATCTTAAATTAATGAATACGTTAAATATATTAAAATGTGCTTTAATTTTATCACCTTAAATAAATATGTTACATAAAAAGTTGAAACTAAAAATTTGTCAAAAAGGAAAGAGTTTTTTAAAAATACGAACTAAAAAAGAATATAAATTAAAATGGAAAAAATACTTACTAATAACTATTTAATAAGAGGGAGTTACATATGCCAAAGCAACATGTCTGCTTTGGCATATCAGGGACAGTTTAGTCATTTAGTCAAAATGAAACAATTTAATTGGCCTCCTAAGAATCAGACTGCAAATCGAGGGTGAAAATTTTAGTGCCTTGACAACATTACCCTTTGCTTACATCATCATGAATAACTAAACTTATCACTTTTATCATGTTTTGTTTGTGCCCCTCATTTGTGTATTTCTTACCTAGTTTCTCACAAGTGTTTTTGGTAAATATTTCAAAGTTTGAAGATAATTTCTATTGTACAAAAACAATAGAAGTGATATATTTCTAGCTCGTGGGCCCCATTGCAAGGCTTTTGAAATTTCAATTTTCTTTTTTTGTTCATTCAGATGGATTTCTGTTAGGTAAACTGTAGTATTACTCCATTTTATTTGCTCTATATTGCGTTAATAAATATTCTTCTTAAAAAGATATTTATTAATTCAATTTTTGATTTTTATTATTTAAATTAAAAATATGTCAAATATTTTAATTTTGTGGTCTTAAATATGTTAGGTAAAAAATTGATATTAAAAAGATGCTGTAAAAAGAAAATGTCAATCTTTTTAAAGCGGATTAAAAAGAAAAACATGTCAAATATATTGAAATGAAAGAAGTAATTTTAATTTATTAATTTTATTTTAAAATTTAAATTTAATAACTAATATTTTATATAGCTTTTTAGCGATAAAGATAGTATTAAAAAAATATTTTACTTTATTTAGATAATTGAATTTTTACATGACCACAAAATAGGTGTGATTTAATTTGAGATATAACTATAGTAGTGAAAATTCATTTCTCTTTTTTAGGTGTAAATACATTTCTTGTATGGAGAGTACTTATGATTAGGGGTGTTCAAAATCGAACCGTAACCGATAAGTCAATCACAAAAGTGGCTTATTGATATTGGGTTATCGAATAAACGGTTGGTGAACGGATTAGAATTTTATAATTAACGGCGTATTGGTGTGGGGACGGATTATTCAATTTTCTCATCGGATAAACCGTTAACCCGTTAAGAGTTATTATGCTTACACTTTTAACTTAGGTATATTAGCATTATTTAATATTTTTCCAAAATATATAATTATATATTGTTAGTCCTAAGGCCAAGGCCGTAAAGCCAAAAACTTGAAAATCTATTTACTCTTCTGTTATTAACTATTACATTATTATTAATCTATATTTTTTGTAGCATAGAAGAATTTTATAATTTTACTGCACTTAAAATAGGGAAAGTATGTCTTTTTTTTAAGGTGCGTTCATGGAGAAAAAAAGGTAGAGGTTAGCCGATACACCGTCCGATAACCGCCCAATAAGTGCTAATCTGTTATCGAACCAACCGATATCTTATAGGTTGGCTAGCGGATTAATAAAATTAAAAATCGATATCCATAAGCCAAACCGTTAAGCGAAATTATCCATCCGATCCGTCCGATAAACAACCCTACTTATGATTCTTTAAATCTCAACCCTACTTAGCATTTATATATAATTAAGATAACTTTGATTATAATGAAATTTTATAGATTTGAAATTATACGAAAAATACTGCACATTGTAAGTTTTTTATATTAATATAGTAAAACAATTATAATATTAAAGTATTAATCAAATTTTATGTTGTTCGACTGTTTGAAAAAAGAAGAAGGAATATTTCGAAATAGAGGGAGGTGTTTATTAGTATTGCTGACATCTTTATTTTGACATCTTTACTTAATACTAGATACAAAAGCCCGGCCCCAATATATATTAGTTTATTATTTTAATTTATGTGATACAGATAAAATTATATGAATCAATTAAATTTTTAAATATTATTGTTGTTAATTATTTTTATTATATTTTTAACGTACTTTTCAAATAATATCCGTGGCACATGTGATATTTTGAGAGTTAATTAATTTTAAAAGGTGAAATTTTGAGAGTTAATCAATTTTTTAATATATATTTTAAATACATAATTTTTAAATAATATATGTTATTTCTCATGTCCCAATTTATGTGACACATGTTAAATTTTGAGAGTTGATCAAATTTTTAATATGTTTTTAAATACTTTAAGTTGTGATTAATAGTACTCTTAACGTAATTTTTAAATAATATAGTTACTCCATTTGTCACAATTTATGTGGTACATGTGAAATTTTGAGAGCTAATCACCTTTTAATATGTTTTTCAAATATTTTAAGTTGTTAATTATTGTGATATATGGTACTCTTAATGTAATTTTCAAATAATATATGTTACTCCCTCAGTTTCAATTATGTAGTACAGGTGAAATTTCGAGAGTTAACAAAATTGAGTAATATTTTAAGTTGATTTTTAGTACTATTTTTTGTAAATTCATAACATACAGAAAGGAAAATATTAAAATAATTATTGTGATTTATGGTACTCTAATTTTAATTTTCAAATAATATATGTTACTCTCTCAGTCTCAATTATGTAGTACAGGTGAAATTTCGAGAGTTAACAAAAATCTTAAGTTGATTTTTAGTACTATTTTTTGTAAATTCATAACATACAAAAAGGAAAATATTAAAATAAAAATAAATTAAACGGATATAATACGAAATATAAATAGAGGAAGTTGAGGAGAAGGGCAAACCGGTCAATTGACCGGCTGACCCTAAGCTCCTCATATTTTATTACTTTCTTCGTTTATGTTATTTGATTTTTATATATTAATTATTAATTATTGTGATTTATAATATTTTTAACATAAATTTTAAATAATATGTGTTACTTTCTCTGTCAAATTTATGTGAAATTTTGAGAGTTAACCAAATTTTGAATACGTTTTTAAAACATCTTAAGTTATTAATTATCATGATTTTATGTTATTTTTACATAATTTTAAAATAATATGCGTTATTCCTTCTGTGTCAATTTATGTGACACAAATGAAATTTTTAAAGGTAACCATTTTCTAATATGCTTTTTAAATATTTTAAATTGTTAATTATTATAATTTACAGTACTACTTTTAACATACTAAAAAGGAAAGTAAGATAAATAAATTGAAGCAGAGAAAATACTAAATATAAATGGAGGAAATTGTTTAAAACATGTATATTTTTGCTTTTGCCTACAAATCTTTGCATGTTATGTATTTAAAATTTAAACAAATTATATTATAAATTATACTAATAATTAACAATTTATTATGATATTTTAAAAAGAAATACATTAAAAATTTAATTGACTTTCAAATTTCACTTGTGCCACATTAATTGACATTGACGAAGTAACGTATATTATAAATCACAATAATTATCAACTTACGATGTTAAAAAACATATAAAAAATTTGATTGACTTCAAAAATTTCACGTGCACCCATAAATTGGGACAAAGATAGTATTAACAATATTATTTGAAAATTACGTTAAAATTACTATAAATTACAATAATTAACAACTCAAAATATATTATTTTTTTTAAAAAAAAATTCATTGACTCTCAAAATTTCACATGTGCCTCTTAAATTGAGACAGACGCAGTAACATATATTATTTGAAAATTACGTTAAAAGTACTATAAATCATAATAATTAAAATATTTAAATATTTAAAATTTAACAACTTAAAATATTTCAAAAACATATCAAAAAAATTGGTTAACTATCAAAATTTCACATGTACCACATAAAATGGGACAAATGTAGTAGCATATATATTTTTAAAAATATTATGTTAAAATGCTATAAATCATGATAATTAACAACTTAAAATATTTATAAATCATATAAAATCTAATTGAGTTTCTTAATTTTATTTGTGTCACATAAATTAAAACAAATAAAGTATCATATATTGGATCCGTGCATGCACGGGTGGTTGTAACTAGTTAAAAGTAAGGGGAAAGGACTACAAAAAACATTTATTTTTTATATTTATAAAGGACATAATATAAACTAAAGAAGAGGGAAGACTCTAGCCACTTCCTAATTTGTCCAAATTAGCTTCTTTTGGGACCCATGAACGAGAGAGTTTAATGTTCTGAGAGTATCATGGTAAGTATTGGGCACTTTCATTTTGGCTGTGGGAATAGTATTCTGAACTTTATGTAGTAGCTTACATGATTTATATTGATTTCAGTATCTTTTATAATTAGACTTTCAGTTATTGCATGACCTTGTACTTATGTATTTCAGTTTAATATATCTCTAATTTTATGTTATTTTATTTGGTCACTGCATCAACATGTTTTACAGATTCAGTATGTTTAGATATCATGTTTATTATGCACAAACCTCATACTAAGTACATTTAAAGTACTCATGAGTCATGACCACATATTTTCTAACTATATTATTTGATAATATAGGTTTTGACGCTCATCATCAAGCATGCGGTTAGTACAGGTTCAGTCAGTGTGTAGTAACTTTTGGTGAGTCTTCATCTATTAGAGGACGACCTTTATGATTCCTTTTCAGTCATTACTTTCAATTTTCAGACATGTTGGATTTATAACTAAGGATTTAGCTGAGGGTTTATCCATATGTGTCCAAATATATACACCTATATATACTCCTTCTTCTTGTAACAAAGATAGAAGTAAGAACAAGTGAAATTAAAATATTACACCTACTGTTATCTCATCCATTTTTCTCGTTATCTTAACATTGATACTTATTTTATAACATCTTCTTCATTATCTCCAATTTTGTTTTTTTTTTCCTTTGCCTTTTCGCGCATAATTTTTCGGAGGTATCAAGTTTGCATATGTATACATGATTAATCATGATGACACATACAAAATTTGATTATTCTATCTTCAACATGTCAGATTATTCTATGTTAGTCATTATTGCACTTATTTTTGTTAGGCATATCCCATATAGTGCCAATTTCATTCAATGAATAAAACTATACTATAAAAGTGCAGGAACCGAGGGATGAAAAGCCAAAGAGAATGCTGCATTTTTTTTCTAGTCGAATTAAGTTACTCCTTCCAGCTTATCCAGAGCAGTCCGACTCATCTAGTGGTAACTAGTTAAAAAAGGGACACTATAACTAAAGAATTGTTTCGTTTTGTTGATATATCATCAATTGTTCTTCATCATGTTCTTATAAATCATTGATGTTATACTCCCTGAAGCATAAGTAGTTGTTTTTGATGTTATTGTAGTATCTATTAAGAATCTTTTATTAGTTTGGTCCTCAGTCATTTTTTTTTTGTTGTCTCTCTTCTTTCAGTTTCAAAAAATAGAACGAGGATACCTATATTTTGCATAACCAGCTCATTAAGTGTACTTATTTTCCTAGATCCTTAATGGTTAATTCATACAATTGAAATCTTTTTTTTGTGTCTAAGAAGATAATAAGCCATGAGCTATAAAAGCTGATCTTTAGCAGATTATTTTGCATAGGTTTAGATGGTGGCTTTGTTTGAAATATTTTATTGTTAGTTATTTTTGTTTCATTTCATTGTATGTCAAGCTCTGTAGCTGGAGAATATATGTTAATGTTTGATTGAAGTAGTATTAAAAGCTGATCGTTAGTAGATTATTATGCATAGTTGTTGATGGTCATACATGGTTTATGTTTGCATTGTATGTCAAGCTATGCAACTATTCAATGTTTGACTAAAGTAGTGTCAAAAGCTGATCTTTATCAGATTTATTCATACTTGTAGATTTCTAATACGGATTTTGTTATTTCATTCTAAGTCAAGATATGCAGTTGGTTAATTTATGTTTATGTATGATTAAAGTAGTGTAAAAAGCTGATCTTTAGCGGTTTATTATGCATGGTTGTAGTTGGTCAAACATGGATTTTGTTTGTGTTTCATTGTATATCAAGGTTTGAAGTTGCTTCTCTATAGCTGGTTGAATAGGAGGACCAAGGCTTTTTAAGCGTCTTTTTTGTCTTGTAAATTAACTTTTTCCTATTTATAGAGGGGACTTCAAGTTCTTAGGAAGAGCTATACGAGACAACTCATATATAGGTTGGGAGTCTAGTATGACCTTTTGTTTCGATTTGGTAGTCTCTAACATGAACCATAGTTATCTTCCTCACAAGTAACTAGCTAGGTTGATTTTCTTTAAATCCTGATGCTTGTGGTATTGGGGTTTGGACGTTTGGTTGTATAATTTCTCCACTTTGAACCACTTGGGAATAGTTTAACTATTTTGAATTTTTGATCTTAGTAAAGCTTCTATCAAACTATTATGTACATCTTTGCTTGGTCATAATATCCCTTGCATTCTTATTTCTTAAATGTGTTTTGCAATCTTTTACTCTAATATTACTATAGTTTTACCCTTTTATTATTATAAGCATTAAACTATGAAAATTGTCAGTGATGATCATGTGTTCTTTTCCTTAATAACAGGTATGAAGTTCTTAAACAATCACAGATGATGACAACTAAGATATCTGGCGGCATTTAGGACCTTTTTATTACTGCCATATGTATTATATACGTAAATGACAATGAACGATCAAATAGTGTAAAATATATTTAATTGATTTTTAATAATGAAATATGTATAATGTTCATATGTTCTTTGTAGAATAATATTGGATGCTTTTAATATATTTTTAGACAATTATAGTAATATTAATTTTATAAAATGAATGATTAACCGAAAACATTTTTAGAATTTTGGCCATTATTGTCGAGAAAATAAGTATTAGTGGCGACATCTTCTGTCACAAAAGAATTGGTATTTGGTTTCGCAGCAGTTGCCACTAAAACAGAGGTTACTGTGGCGAATAGAGCTGCAGCTGAAGGTATAAAGGTTTTTGTGGCAACTACACTCGCCACTAAATGTAATAAATCAGTGGCGACTTGCCTTAGATTTAATGTTGTGGAACTTTTTTAGTGGCGTATTTGCTTACTTTTTGCAGCGAGAGTTGTCACCACAAAATCTATACTTAGTGGCGACTTCTACTTTTAGCTATGGAAGCACTTGCTACGGCCCTTATGTCGCCACTAACTATAATTAGTGGCGACTTTCCAGCCTTTTGTGGCGACATTTGTTGCCACTATAAGTCTAGTTTCTTGTAGTGATAGATGCTTCACAAGCTTTGTACATAAAATACTCCCAAAACATCTTCACTCATACTACAGAGGTACTTAAGACTAACTTACATCCCTTTCTAAATCTTCATTACATCAACACACTATTTCCTAACACTCTCTATATCTTAATCCTTCTATTTTACAGACAAACAATAGAGGAGCAAGCTACTTTTGTGCGCTCATTTCAAAATTCAGCTTCTAGCAAATTCCCTGTCCAACATTTCCGCCAAACACATTATGCTAATATTTAATCTAATGGTGCTTTCTTTATTTACATTCGTCATCGTGTAAGTTTCTTCGGCTATGTTCCATGGCAAACATCCCTATTCGACAGTTTATTATTTGCTTGTAGCCCGTGCCTTGAGATATTTCTAATTTGCTCTGATTCCAATTTGTTTGACCTCATCTTCACATGATGACGTTGCCCAGGTGAACTACAAGGCCTACATCCCTCTTAAGACTAGGAGCTTGATTTGCCAGATTTCTTTGCTAGCATTGGAGAAGCTCTATCACACGTTCAACAACATTGTTTTAAGGAGGACCGACTTGCTTCTTTTAGTAAAGTGCTGAAATCACTTGGAAAATAGCTAAGAAAGGTGAAGGAACCTCTCAGAGTTTGAAAAAAAAAGAAGTTCCCCAGAGGTTCGAAAGTGCCTTCAAAAGTTGAGATGTTGTTAGCAAATGATCACTTACTGGATATTTAAATCTCTTACAAAACTTTGTTCCTCAATTCAAGAGAACTCCAAGAAATATTAAATCAATTTGATGCTAATAATACAGAGAACAGTGTCGGGGCTCTGCTTATCTAGTCCTTATATATAAGTGTGGGTCTTTTGGACGACGAAAAGTAAATGACTAAAGTGCCCTTTCGTATTTCTTCTTTGCTTGCCACGTGTTTCCACCAACTCTCTATATTTTTTTTTCCCTCAGTTTTATTCTTCCTTTTCCTCTTTCCACGTTCCTGAAGCTTATCCTTTCACCATTTTTACGTCTACTTTTAATTTTAAAGCTTCATTTTGTGACTAATTTGTATCAGCTCTGAGCTCTCAATTGTTCCCTTTTATGAGCCATGGAAAAATTGGAGACGAGGTTTAATTCCAATTCCTTAGAAACTCGGTCGTACGAACAAAGAGGTACTTCGCCCTTTTACTTTTAGGTGGAACAATTTGGACTTTGATGATTTTACTATACGTGTCACAACCTGGCTTACTAGCCAATCCGGTTAGTATATTTTGCACCATAACCTCCACTTTTAATAAATAGAATATTGAAAAGCTTCATTTTATTACTATATATTAGAAGTGTGAATGTTGAGGAGCTTATGGTTAGTGGTCAATTGATTGGTTTGTTCTTACTTAATTTCCTCTATTTATATTTAGCATTTTATCTATTTTAATTTATTTTTATTTTAATATTTTCTTAAAATAGTACTAAAATCAATTTTAAATATTAAAAATTTAATTAACTTTTGAAATTTTACCCTTATACATAATTGGGGCTAAGCGAGTAACATAAATTATTTTAAAATTACATTAAGAGTACCTATTAAAATGTTATCAACTCTCGAAATTTCACATGTGCCACATAAATTGGAACAAATGGAGTAACATATATTATTTGAAAATTACATTAAGATTACTATTAATCACAACTTAAAGTATTCAAAAACATATTAAAAATTTGATTAACTCTCCAAATTTCACACGTGACACATAAATTGGGACAATGGAAATAACATATATTATTTAAAATTTACGTTTTTAAAATATCTTTAAAAATTTATTAAAAAATTGCTAACTATCAAAATTTCACATGTGCTACATAAATCACAATAATTAATAACTTAAAATATTTAAAAATTAAAAACCATATATGAAATTTGGTTAACTCTCTAATTTCATATCAAAACAGAAAAAGTAACTAACGTAAAAAGTACTGTAAATCACAGTAAACTAACAACTAAAAATATGTGAGAATCATATAAGAAAATTCGTTAACTTTCCTAAAATCACTTGTGTCACATAAAATGAAACAGAAGGAGTACCATATATTATTTGAAAATGACATAAAAGGTACTATAAATCACTATAAATTAATAATTTAAAATATTTTTTAAAAACACACATACAAAAAATTTAGTTAACTCTTCAAATTTCATTTGTGTCACATAAATTGAAATAAAAGTAACATATGTTGGGCCCGCGCTGGCGCGGGCACCTAATATCTAGTATAATAGAAGAGATAGTTTTCACTTTTCAACATGTCTGTTTTTTGTCAATTAATTCTAAAATAAGGGCATTTTGGTCATTTAAAATCATCAAATTGATAAGGTTGTTGCCTATTCTCCTAGGGTGTATATGTGTGTCTTCAGTGTGAAGATGAACAAACACTTGGCATTTTAAAATTTAAAGCTTATATAAGCTCTTTTCTTTTCTCTGGTCTTTCTTCTCTAAAATGCTTTTATAATATAGAAAAGTAAAGTGTGGTGGTATTATATGGTATGTTTTTTTTTAATTATCTTCTCCTTTTTTGAATTAATCTTAGATAATTTATAATAGAAGAAGACCCAATTCAATTTTGTTATCTCACTATGCTAGATTGAATTACAAGGATCTTATGAGAAATTTTGATTCTGAAATTTCTTTTGGGCTGAAATTGCTTCAGAAAACTTACATATTAAGAAGGGAAGGGAGGTAAAAACGAGATTGAGATTGACTGCCTCAATTAAAATTCAAAACCCACAAACTAAAAAGACAATAATTTCGGTTAATCTTTCAAGATTATTTAGACAAAAAGAACATTAATTTCGATTAATCTTTTAAGATTATTGAGACCCAAGAAAAACAGGAAATTTTCTTTCGATTTTGATGGAGATTTGGGTTATTTATATAGAATTTTTTTTCCCTTTTCATTATTCCCTTTGTTTGCTAATGCATCTTCTTTCATGGCCCTGTTAATTTCTGTTTTTCTCACTGACCTGTGCTTACTATTTGGATGTAACAGTGTTTGGACAGTAGAAGAAAACAGAGATTATGTTATTTGTCGAAAATCACGAAATAGGAATAAAGGGGAGGTTCTCAGCATTAACGGAATCGCGACTGAGTCGGAGAGGGATAATTGTGCAAAGCTTGAGGGCCATGGCTGGGTCGTCGGAGCTGGCAATTGTGGCCGCGGTTGCTCCGCTTTAAGATCTACAAGATATCCTTCAGTAATCGGATGGAATTAAATTAAAGTCATTATTTAGGTTAAATTAATAAAATGAAAGATATGCATGCCACATTCTAAGATGTGCACATCTGAACCTGTACATGTTTTCTTTCTTTTGGCGTGTTAATGCTAATGCTTGTGTAGCTTAGACAAACATATAGGTCTTATTTACTAAATCTCACATTCTCTATTTTTATGTAACAGGTCTCAATCTTAATGTTAAAGATCTCAACATCGGATGTTATTTATGTAAATAAATATTATCCATAACTATATCGTAAAACTTGGCTCCTTATATGCTTATGTTTTTCCATGGCACTTGTGATTCTGATTGTGATTAGAATCAATCTAGCTAATCATACATACTCAAACATCCTTCACGTTGGGCTCGTGCTGGCCTCTCCCTAGTTATAAAAGAAGACATAGAAGTTACGTTGGACACAAAATGGGTAAATTTGTCTATTATTTCAAATTATTGAGAAATAGTTTTGTTAAATTTTCTGTGTTAATTAGTTGTCACTCGTCAATGCATATTACTTTAATTCGAGAATAATTATTAATAAGAGCAAAATGAAAAGAATGTACGTACTCAATTATATTTTGATTTAATAAAATGACAATTATTTTTGGACAATACTAGTATAGCAAGGACGACAAGGAAAATGGCCAAAAGGAAGTAATAACTTCATAAATATTTTGAAAAATGACTAGTTAATAGTAATGATAAAATAAGAACTAGTAAATGAATGATCCATGCAGTCATATCTTTATTAAGTACTTTCTTTGTTTCAATTTATATGGTATATATATGTCGAATTTCAAGAGTCAAATAATTTAATGAGTTTCTAATCTCTACTATAGGGTAGGTAAGAATGAGGGAATCATTGTGGTTAAACTAACTAACGAAGAAAGTTAATGAGTTTCTAATCTCTACTATAGGGAAATAAAAATCTTCCACTAAAGTAGAGAAAAAATAGGTAGGAGCAATCGGAGCAAGAACAAAGCAACATTTATGATGGGTCGTTTTGCGGTACGACTCTCATGGTTAAGATAATAACACCTTACTTATTTCACTCGATATAAGTAAGGTTTATTTCCTAAAAGTATTGAGAATCTGAAATATGACTAAATGAGCATCTGCATGAGTATCAAGTGGCTGTGTTGCGTCATATATTTATATACCGGTTAAATTAAGATAGTATTTATTTCTATTCAATATTTACATTAAATTATATTCTAGCAACTAATCATGATTAAGTGATTTTAGTAAGGTAAGAACGTAGTAAAAACAATGATTTGTGTATCGGGCGTAAGATGTGGTTTAGTACTATTTATAATAATAAATTTGATTGAATGATTTTATAAGAGAAAAATCTTAAATTGAATGATTTTATTGATATAAAACAAATTTGAATGATTTTATTGCATAATTTCTGACCTTAATTTTTAGATATTTACCCAATCATCATGCGACATAAAATCAATGAAAGGTCTTACTTAGACATTTTTAGTTTAATCTGTTAATCCTTAAAATTAATTATATTATACATATACAAATGGAAGCAACAAGATTGGCTGAAAATAGACCCTCACATCAAATTTAACAGATGTCCTTTGTTATAACACAAAGGCCCAAATAAAGAAGCAATTAAAGAAGCTTCTGGAAAACCTGTCAGCCTATATAAGGTGGTCACTATCTCCTCAAAAATACGCTCAAAGGCCCAAAAGAGAAGCAATTAAAGGAACTTCTCAGCCCATATAAAGTGGTCTTTATCTCCTCGTAAATACACACAAAGGCCCAAATAGAGAAGCACCTTCTGCAAAAGCAGGTGGTCTACATCTCCTCGTAAATATATACACTCATGTATTAATGAATCCAAAAAAATATATATATATTTTCACTGTTTTAATTTTTGTATTTTTTTGGTTTAAAAATAAATGTCACTTTATATATTCATAATGATGGATTTGTGCTAGCCAATAATACTGAAGACCCTGTCGCATCTGGATTGTCGGAAAATTAAGTAAAATGATGCTTTAAATAGTTAAATAATATATTTTGAACATTCTTAAAACATCGTATGAGTGCAGCATAGCGGTTTATGGTGTCAAAAAGATATAGGAGGTAGATAGATTGCGCAGGTTCGAATTTCAACGGCTGCATTGTTTAAAAAAAAGAGTTGTTAGTTAACTACTTTCAAAATAAGACATGCTTACTTCCTAAATAATAGATAATAAATCTCTTATTTTAAAATAATTTAAAATTAATATTATTTAATAAAACAATCCTTAATTAGAGACCTATGATTTACTAAATAAGGGATGCTTTTAGTTACTTTCTAAATAATAGATAATAAATCTCTTATTTTAAAATAATTTAAAATTAATATTGTTTAGTAAAATAATCCTTAATTAGAGACCTATGAGTTAAAAATCTAAGGAAAAAAAAAAACTAGCAGCCAATCAGGTTTTTAATCCATCTGACTTTGACTTCGTTTTTCTTTAATTAAAATTTTAAATAAACCTTAAAAGTTATTATTTAATTTAAAGTTAATAACCCTATAATTTTCTATAAAACTACTAAAAGGAGAAGAAGGCTCCCTATAGAGTTCTCTTAGAAAAACTCGTTCGCTTCTACTATTTTTCGTTTCTCGTTGTTATTGTTGTTGTGTCGTCACTTGTAGCGTAAAAATAATTTCATTAAAGTTAAATATTATGAGTTTGACTTTAAAATTTTTAGTATATTTATTCATGAAAAAAAATTAATTATTAATATTACGTATTGATTTTAAAATTTTCAATATACACATTGTCCAAAAAAAAAAATTACTACTGCCCTGTCGCATTTTCTTGTCATGCAATTATATATCGAAAGAGACGGCTGGAGCCAATTCAGATACGGGAAAAGACCGAAAACTTCTCTAAAGTAATACTAATGCTCATATATAAAAACGTCAAAATCAAATGTCTCAAAGCTAACTAAATAATTAAGGTGCTTAGGGAACCCTTGTTTAAGTTATTGCCTTGGCAGCCTTGATGGCCTTTTTAATCTCATCCGTGTTCCAAGTTCATTGATAATTATTTATGGTGATAGGTAAGCAAGAGGAGATTCTTGTGGTTAGACCTACCAACCAAGAAGTATAGTAAAAGTCTCTAGTTTCTACTATAGGGAAATAAAAAATCTTTCACTATAGTGGACAGGGGCGGAGCTACAGCCCGGCATGGGTGGTCAGCTGAACACCCTTCGCCGGAAAATTAGACGATGTATATAAGTAAAATACTCTTTATTATTTGAATATATAGATAAATGAACAATTTTGAACACAACGATTGATGGTGGTCCAGTGGTAAGGCTACTCAATTGAGTGGTTGAGGTCCCAAATTCAATTCTTGTTGTAGCGCCCAATTTTTTTTCAAAAATAAAAAAAAGAAAGAAACAAAAGTAGCTGCCCTATCTTTCTATTTACTAAGAAATAAGAAATTGCATTTAAAGATATACTTAAAGGTCACTTTTCACTATTAGTCTTTTGATTATTTCTAAATTATGAAAAAAAAGAAGGAAAGAAACAAAAATAGCTGCCCTATCTTTCTATTTACTAAGAAATTACATTTAAAGATATACTTAAAGGTCACTTTCCATTATTAGTCTTTTGATTATTTCTAAAAAAAAAATTAAAATAGTTAAGAATCTCAATAAAAGAAAAGGTAAATATGGGAAAAAAGTCTCAACAATTCTCTTGAACTATAAAAATTTCACGAAAAAAGTCCCAAAAATTCACTTAATATGAATCAAAGGGAGTGTATTCAACTAGTAGCTAAAATTGTTTTTCTTGATTTTTCTTCGTTAGTTTTGATTTATACCATTGATTGTTTTATAATTTAAGTTTTCGTATGATTTAGTTAAATGATATATAATTTAATTTTAAATTTGGATATACCCACTCATTAGAAAAAGAAAAAAAAATTTGTGCATCCACTACGATAAAAAAAATAAAAAAATTTACTCTTTTAAAGTTTGAACACCCTTGACCAAATTTCTGACTCCGCCAGAAAAAAAACGAGTAGCAGCAATAACAAAGCAACCTTTATGGTGGGTTGTCTTTGCGGTCCAACTCTCAGTTAAGGTATTATGGTGCAATATCCAACAGGATAATTAGGTTCAGTGTTATCGTTAAATGTTTCACCCCAAATATATTAAATATATATATGCTTTGATTAACTCGAGAAAATAAGTTTCTTTTACAAGAATGTTCAGCTAAAATGGATCTTTGTTAATCCTAAATTTAATCGTATCCATCAATTGAACAAAGCCATCATTTTTCACTAGTCCTGCTACTTCGTTAGACTGCTGCTTCTTGACTTGTATATCTATTCTTCACCAGAACGCAGCAAGAACAATTACAGATACAAGAAATTCAACTAGTTGGAATTAAGAAGATGTACAACTGGTTTATCACCGAAGCTCGAGCGAGCAAACACATTCAATATGAGGTGTGTGTGGAAACATGTCGACTGGTTGTAAGCTACTCAGTCTATAACGTCCTTCTATATTCTGCTCCGGCTGCATGTGAAATATGTCATGGACTAATTTAGCAGAGTGAATGATAAAGAGAAAAGGCATAAATTCCACCTTAAACTTGTACCGAAAAGTCAGTTACACGCTTAAACTATTATGACGACCTATTATACGCCTTTACTATTTAAAAGTGAATTTAATACCACCCTAAGACGCGTAACACCACTCTCACATTATGTGGTGTATTACACTCGCTGCCATGTCAGCGCCACGTCAGCTCCACGATAGAAATTATAATTTTTTATTTTCTTTTCTTTATTAACTAACTTTTATATTGTTAACTCTATTTTAGACTAATTAATTCCTAAATAATTATTAAAATTCTCTAATAATTATACCTTCTTCCTCACTATTTTATCTCTAATCTCACCGGAAAAATCATTCATTTAAATTTATATAACAATTATCTTCGACTTCTCCGGCGAAGAACAGCCAATCCATCACCACCACAAACCCACCTCCACAATGCCATCCCCATTTCTTTTCCGATCAGCCAACCCATCTCCGGCGAAGAACAATCACCAATCAGCCACCTAAACCACCATAAACAGCCATCCAAAACCTCAAATCAGTCATCAACAAAAATCGAACCAAACCCCTTTCCAATTTTTTCTTTTGATTTTTGTTGCAGGTGCACCGGCGAGATCAAAACTTCAACCATGGCTCCAATAACGTTTTAATGAGCTCTCCGGTTCCAGATCTGAACAACCACAACAAACTCACGCCATTGTGATGCTTTGAGGTTGTAATAAAAAATAAAAAATTGTGATGAAAAATAAGAATGAAGAAGAGGGTAATGGGTGGGGGTGTGAAGAAGAAAGATGTATGGAGTGTAAAAAGGATTTTATTTTTTATTTTTTTTAACTTTAATTTTTTTGACGCGCTTTTTTATTTTATTTTTTATTTTTTTGCCACGTCAGTTTTAGGGGTAAATAAATTCACTTTTAGGTAGTAAAGGTGTGTAATAGGTCACCATGATAGTTTAAGCGTGTAACTGACTTTTCCGGACAAGTTCAAGGGGGAACTTATGCCTTTTCCCAATGATAAATAATTATAGACTAATATGAAACTCAAATACTCACCACACCATAGCAGAGATAATTAAGGTCACGAGCACAGGTGGCAGGATTACATGATACATAAATGATGCGTGATGCTCTCAACCTTAGCAAAAATTTGATCAATTTTATGTGCATTCCAGGGCGATTAGGATCTACAGGTTTGGCAACATAATATAAACGTAAGCAAGTTTATGGAAACTCCAAAGGTGCACCGGGAAAAAGGTGAAGATTGCAATGTACCAAGTAGACTAAGTACTAAATCATGGTCTCACATGCCATTTACATAACATACTTGAGAATGCCATCGAAGATCTCATTTCAAGACCTGCATAATATTATCTACCACAGGAAGGCAACTTTATGTTAAGACCTTTAACTATAGGGAAATAACTTCCTCGTTCATTGCTTTTTGGAATAAACATTCTATGTGAACATGAAATTTGCTTATTTGGAAGGATAAGCCAATATTAAGAATCCTTAACACTTGTAATCAGAAGATTCTATGAAACTTCGAAATTTCCATTATAGTTATAAAGATATGTACAAGGGTGGCTACTTCAGGCTGTCTTCTTACTGTGGCTCATACCACAAACTGTGACCAAAGTTCTTCGCCTTTGCCATCTAGTTGTTATGTTGGTCTCCATCTTTTTTCATTGAAGGAGACAAGAACAGAAATCTAACCTAAAGACCTGGCCAAAATCAGATCAAACATCCTGTTTCAACAAGGCAGAGGTGATGTTTCCTTTCTAAACAATTTTCACACTTCCATGTACGTTAGTTATTTAGTTCTGAATATTCTTATACCAGTAGGAGTGTAGGACTACTGATCTTACGATATCACCCTGCTGCCAGGTAGTGAATTGGGAACTTAAACTGAAAGGGCATTCACAGAACAATTTAGTCCCGGGAGACTTAACCAATAAAACACTCCTAAGCGACATACAACCAAGGTTTTGTTAAAGCAACTGAAGTTAAAGCTTCAAATGGAACATATCATCCATCAGGAAAAAAAGAAGAGAAATAACCTGTGATAACAATGTCAGGCTTGGGCAAGTTGCTGGCAAAGGTCGAATCAATTTTATTCAAATCACCTTCGATGAAGGTTGCATTATTGATGAAATTTAGAGTGGCATTTTGACGTGCATCTGATACAGCTTGAGTTACTACTTCAAAACCATAAACATGCTTCACCCTACAAATTGAAATAGAAGTAAATGTCAGATCAGCAAAATCTAGAACTTGCAACTCAGAGAAGAAAACCTATATACCTTTTGGCCAGAGTAAGGCCAATGGTTCCTGTCCCACAAAATAAATCAAGAACAATTTCAGACCCATCTCCTTTAAGAAATGCACAATCCTCAATTAATTTATAGAGAAGATCAGCCTGCAAAGTTCAAGAGTTTGTATTTAGCACCAATTTTAAAAAAAGAAGGAAAACCAAATAGGGTTTGGAAGTATAAATGAAAGAGATCAAGGTACTGGCCCTAGCCATTTCTTTACCAAATACCTGTCGTGTATTCGTCTGAAAGAATGAGTTTGCTGAAATCTGGAAAGTAAGCCATCTCAAAATCTCTGTGATGGTAGATTTTCCATACAATGTATATTCCTTCTCCCCAACAGACGTGTTGCCGATAGAAGTATTCACATTGTTAACAATGCTTGCCTGTTAAATATCAATGACAAAATTTAGTAGCGATGATACCATAGATAATTTCTCTATATGCATGCACATTGACTAATAAAAAAGTAACTTTGTGGAAAATAGAAGGTTCGGTGGCATCTCAAAAGAGCGCAATGGGTCCACCTATAGGAGAGGAGCTAATTAAGAAATTGACTCATGAAACCAGAACTTGGCTCGCGATGGAAGTACTTTAGTGGTCGAAGTAATATGATTCCCAGAGTAAGCAATCAATTTAGGAATTTCTTCACCTAAAGAAACAAAAGAATGAAGTTATCTGCAATAATTTTAACCTACCACTTCAGGAATAGTTGCGATTTTCTCAACAAGGGGCCTCAAGAATTCAGGATTGTCAGAAGAAGTTACAAAGTTAACCATAAGCTCAGGAAGACCAGTTTCAATATTCCTGAAAGGAAAGGCAGTAAGAAAAATTATGGTTAGGTGCAAGGTTTATAATACAAAAGATATGAACTCTATATACAGCATGACACAGACTAAAGCTTCCTCGGGAAGAATCTGAAAAATGGAAGACTTGAGACTTGCTCAAGAACCCAAGAATTCAGCCTCAAAACATAATCTGAAACACCTAAAAGTAAAACCATATGCATGTCTACTCAAAGATCTTGCCAGTCAACCCAATGCCCTACCCCCACCCAAAAAAAGAGAGGAAGAAACGGATGACTTCAATGATTTATTCACAAAGGGAAGAAATAAGATCAAATACCTGCCTGATCTAAGCATTAGATGCTTCAGAAAGCCAGTGTGAGAGTGCACATTCCACGGAGAAAGCCCCAACTCTGGATCCCGCCAGCATTCTTGCACAGTTGCGAGAACCTAAATTACAAAATCATTTTTATACAAGAAGAAATTACATCATACAAAGAAAAAAAAATAAAGCACAAATATCACTGTCGAAACCAAAAACCCATATCAAATCATGACTAATCGAAGGCAGAACTGAAAAATAATAGATGGGAAAATTTATTCCAAGCTCAAATCTATGAAGAGTACAACTAAGGGAAACAAGATGCTCTCAGAGCTGTCTAATTGCATCAATAAGACTCCTGCTGCAGAAAAATCTACACATAAAGATCAACATGAGCCAACTATAAGTGATAGGTCTTGAATCAGGTCAAACCAACGTAAATGAGCTAGAGGACAGCTTTTCTTATTGGTGTTCTCGCTTAAAGGAGTTGGTAAATGTTCTAATCTCTCTTCACTATCTATAGTAAAATGACAACCTAGAACTCAGAAAATCTCATTTCTGTCTCTTCAATTCCAGGTATCGTAATATGTCTGTAATTTGCTATTATCTTTACTAGTGGAGTAAAAAAAAGAGATTTTGGAATTATCTGCCATCTCAATTCAGATTCCTTCTCAACCTAGTACTCCTCCTTCCTCTTCACCTCTGTATACCTGTGCTACCATCAATAACTTCTAGGTTGATATGCTAAATATTGTTGGAGATGTGCTTCCCTATCTCTGTTACCGCTTTGAAGCTGATGTATCCGTGAAACTCATGCATATTTTCATTCTCTTTCTCCAAAGACATTATGATGCTTTCTTCTCCGCTCCTGGACTCCATAATCCTCAACAATGACCATCCTCCTCCAAATTGCACGACTCTCATTGACAGATTTCTGAATCCATTTTTCAAATAGTGCTTTATTAATGCTTTTTTAATGCATTATGATGTTATTTTTAATATTTTGCTTTATTAAAAACTCTTAAATCATTTTACCTTAGCCCCCTATTTCTTAGGAGATATGACTACATTCCAGTTTACCACATAAAACTTCTTTGCCTTTTAATGTCTCCAATTTCAAAGTCACAGCTCTCTCTGCTGGCAATACAGACGTAAAGTATGTTGTTATTCTCAATAGTGTGCTACTGATGAATACCTCTTTACCCCCTTTTTGACAGCTTCTCTGTCTTTTCCCATTCCTCTGCACTTCCTCCCTACAATATGCTTGTTTACTCCACACACCTCATAAACGGTAAGTCCATCGAAACTCAAAAGACCATGTACAGTTTTAAAAAAAAGAGGAGAAAGGCCGACGTTTGGCAACTAAATCTAGCTACATTCAATGTCACATACCATACCTCATTTGCTGAATCACTTTGCAATAAGCACTTATTCACATTTAAAACCTTATCAAAAAATCCAGGGGCATGCAGACCCAAAGCATAGACGCATTCATCAGTAGATTTTTCTTGCAGCTGTTCAGCAGGTACCCATCCCTTTGGACCAAAAGAGAATTCCATCTGCATCACAAGTAACGAAAACAAAGTAAACATATCAGCTTTCCACTTGTCAAAATTCATTCTCTTCTTTGTTTTTCCTTTTTTGTTTCCCCTTAGATTTCTGAACATCAGAACTATTATTGCTCGCATATAATAGTAATAAGGCAAAACCAGCAGGTGAAATAAGAAGGTGGAAAAATAAAGAAAAATTGCTCTACACATGCAAAGAAACCAACATAATTTTTCATAAGTAAAGGAAATTTGCTTTCAGAATCTTCATATTGACTTTATAATAAAGCAACATTATATCACTGCGCCTATAAAAAAAATAATCTAGCATCTTTTAATCCAATGCAACCGTAATCAATAGCTAGCCTTGATCTCCCTAACTAGTCACCCCACTCATCTAATTTTTAGCACATTATCATTTCTCCTTTGTTTTTTTCTGTTCTTCTTGAAAAGCCCCTAATATTAATAACTTGTGTTTAATTTAAATTTTTGTTTAGTAATTTAGATAAAATGCTAACGCATTTGGTGCTCCATATTTCTCTCTCTCTATATATAAATATATGTATATATATCAAGAGACAGAGAGAGAGAGGCGCATTATTTTTGTGTGTGTGTAATTAAGTGTGTTGTATAAACCAGACCATCTAGTGGAGAGAGGCGCATTATTTGTGTGTGTGTGTATGTTTAAGTGTGTTGTATAAACCAGACCATCTAGTGGAATATAAGAGGCATGAAATTATTTAACGCCTTGCCACCAAAAAAAATGCACCTTTTCTCTCTATTTGAACAAATCATCTGATTATCAAAATGTTTCCTTATAACATATATCAAAATATAATTCCATACTTCCAACCACTGACTGTCAAGCCGAATGAAGCATTGGCAGTCAAAAGTATGTCTAATTTTTCAGACTCCTCGCCACAACAGCAAAAATAAGCAATATACAAATAAAGCAAAGGTATGCAACCAAAAAGGAAAAAATTCCAAGCAATGCTGTCTTAGATTGCATTAGTAGTAACAGTAAGTAGAATTTCTAGTCAAAAATTTCCAAAATAAAAATTTGGGTGAATTCTTTACTGACCTTGTTCCTATAGTGAAATTGGATATCACAGGGAACAATTGGTTTTATGACACCTGCGAACTCTGGTTCTTGATCAGAAAACTTGCCCACATGAACAACCAGGTCACGAACTTGTTGCTCTTTGGCCTTGAGCTGGGCTTCATACGACAAACTCTGCGTCTTGCAACCTCCACAATGTGATGCATATTCACATGGTGCCTCAACGTAGTCCAAATGAGGTGCTATTGTCTTCAACTTCTTTACCTGCCCTCCTTATCAACATGCATAACATCAATCAACACATTGGCACAAGTACTAAAAGATCACAATAAATTTACATATCTGTACTGTCCTCGCCAATTGAAAGAAAATAATATGCTAAATCATTCAAAACAAAAATAAATATAGTAATCCAACTGGAAAGGATAAAAAGCAAGACACCTCGGCGTAATTATCTTTTTTGCGAGTGACACGGCCAATAAATCGTTCTCCAGGGAGTGCACGATCACACATGAGTACAAAACCACTTTCAGCAACCTTACAGACGCCTTTTCCTTTGAATGCAAGGGACTCGCATACTAGCTCCAGTGTTTGACCTCGTTTCGGATAATAAGACTTATTGGACTTGTAATTGTTGTTGTTGCCAGTAATAAGAACACTTTCCCGTCCATTTTCTTTTGGAATTACGTTCAAATGAATGTCTTCAGTATCTTCAACGGGGGAAAGAGAAGCGAGAGTAGTGAATGAACGTGAACGTGAACGTATTGATGCAGCTGCTGTTCGAGCACTGAATTTGTGTAGCCATGTGTTAGAAGGTACGTAGCGAATGCCGAAAGTAGCCGCCGCCGCCGCCATTTTCAATCGGAGTAACTGTTAAACCATAGGCGCCGGAAAAAAATTCCGACTCCGAGTTACATAAAGGATAGGGCGGCTAATCCCAAAATTCTGGTTTAACAGTCGGTCTGGCTGGATCGCCCTATTTAGTGGGCTAATTTATTCATTGGGCTTTAGAATTGCATAAGTTAATGTCAAGGATTGGGTTTGGGTTTTCTACGACTGCATTTTAGGCCCATTCTGGATGGCAGAGTAGGGATATGGTCGGCGTACACTCTATTATTTTCAGACCTCATTTATGAGATTTCATTAAATATGTTGTTGTTGCCGAATGGCAAAAAATTGGGATGGTAACTGCTTTTAGCTTGAAAAACTTCAGACTAAGTATGAAGTTTGACTTTAATAGTTTAAACTTCACTCAAAATTTGAAACTTCATACTCGATTATGAATGATTAAATGTTAAATGCTTTTTAAAAGTTGATTACAATCTAAATGATGCTCTTAAAATAGTATATTTTGCACTTTGTATGAATGTCGTATTATATAAAATTGTGCTTTCCCACACTTTAGGGGATGATATACATAAATATTTCTTTTTCAGTTACTACTTGGATATTGTTCAAAATTTGAAAGTTTACAGTTAAAGCACTTGGGTCTGAATAAAACATTAAAAAGGTCATCTAATATCTATAAAAAATTTCAATTTAATTCAAAAAAAAAAAAAAAACTTAGATTAGATTTAAATGAACCATCAATTATAAAAGAAGGAAAAAAATAGATCATCTATTATCTATTAAATAATAAATAAAATAATTGTCTTCGACAAGTGATAACCGACAAAAGTTTGTGGACCTCGGTAGAGGTTCATTTTCTAGTCTAGTAAAGAAGCATGCGTTAATATGTGTAGTTTGTAGACATTTTTATTATAAGAGATTTTCTTCTACTTTCAATGACGTTTATCTATATATTATATATAGGATTAAAATATTTTTCTAATGTGTCCACAAACATAATATCCATTTCTTTCCCAAATTATGGATTTAAGTAATATAAAATTTTGTGATGATCATTCTACTTATAAATGTATGATACTTTTTCTGTTTTGAGTTGTTTGTTTTACTTTTCTTTTTTGTCTGTGTTTAAAAGGAATGCATGTTCTTTCTTTTTTTTAATTCCTTAATTTCTAATTTTTTATACATTTATGTTTAAGATTACAAAATTAAATGATATTTTAATATGTTTTATTTTTTTTATTTCTTTAAAGTTTTATTAAATAAAAAACAAACAAACAAATTTAAACAAAAAAAAAGAAGGGTTATATTATGTGCAATAATCACAGAATTAAAAGTATATGTACACTTATTTAAGCGTTCCACCTTTTAAACGTAAAATGACACTTTTAAGCATGCCAATTGATTGACATAAAAAAAGGAATCAATTCCAATCATTTCAAGTCACTAGTATATAATAGAGACACATGATGTTAACATGTTTGAAATTTGAATCATCGGTGGAACTTAATAAAATAATTAAGTGTTTAATGAAATATGGTATCTATTCCGTGTCTTTCTTCCTGTGACGTAAAGCAGAGGTTTTAGTTTAAACTATGAATATGAAATTATTTTCTTAGAGAATGTTTTATTTTTTATATGATATTTTTAAATTTAAATTTAGATTTAATTGACTTTCAAAAAAATATATAGAAAAACTTACAAATAAAAAAATAATTGTCAAAAGCTTCACATCTAAACCTTTGAACTAAAAATTGTTGAGCGGTCATCGGTCGACAACTCCCAAAATTCACTAAAATATAGAATACTTTGTGAAAAAAGTATCGAATGATTTATTGAGCTGAAATAAGATCTTTATTTTCACCGTTAAAATGTAATCAAGACAATCAGCTCTCATTATTCTTCAATCTTTGCTCTTGAAGGTTTATTATTGGCACAAATCTTCTTAGTTCTTGAAAAAAAAAATTTGAGAAAGTTCAATTGGCCAAAGCTCTTGTTCAGTTGTTTGGCAATAGATTTCAAAGTTGAAATTTGAATTTTTGAATTTGTGATTTTAGGAATTTGAAGTTATGCTTGGACATGCATATTAGTTGAAATTTTTTAAAGTTTTATGAGTAAAAGTCTCAAAAAGTAATTTCAGTTAGTTTTTTGAAATTTGAAAATAATTAAAAATCAAAATTTTAAAATCTAATTCTATTTTATGTAAGATGAAATTTTAAAATCTATTATTATCTCGCCTCAATTTACGTGGCATATTTCGGATTCAAAATTCAAACAAGTCTATCTTTAATTGTAATTTTTTCATATATCTTTTAAATATTTTAAATTGTTAATTATTATAACTTATAGTACTTTTTACATAGTTTACAAATATATTAACTTTATTTTTTAAAAAATTAAAAATTTCATGGGTAAATTTATATTAAACTTAAATGGTGACTCTCGAAAAATAAAAAGTATTACCTAAATTGGGACAGAGAAAGTAGCAAATGCTATAGGGAAATAAATTTATGGATATCAAAGGCAATCAAAAAGAAAAGCACAAACAAAACAAATTCTGAAACTATTTTTTTTTTTAGATAAAAAGAAGACGGAAAAAAGCGGCTGGCAAACTAACCACGTGAGAGATTTAGATTAAGCATATGAGGTCAACTGTAGCCTGAAAACTACTGGAGCTGTCACTGAAGGCATCTTTATAGTGCTCATCTCTTGGCTCTTGCTGCCAAGGAACAATATTTTAATTCAATACGCCTCCCATTTCAATTGGACCCTCAATCCATTTTCCCCACAATCCAATAATGTACAGAGTCCACTGTTGAATTTGTTCCTTTCTTCGCCTACTCTATTAATTTTCATTCACTCTTCTCTTCCATCTGTGGGTTTCTTCCAACTTTTTTTTTTCTCATATGGATTTCTCCAGATGGGTTTTCTTGATTTTGATTTTTGTTTCTTTTGACCCAATACCCATCTTCTCAGATTCTCAATTGAGTTCGGGGAAACTATCAGAAATCCCGAGTAAGTTCCTTGATTTTGCGAAGAAATCTGAGGTTTTTGATTGGATTGTGAGGGTAAGGAGAAGGATACATGAGAATCCTGAGCTGGGTTATGAAGAATTAGAGACTAGTAAGCTTATTAGAGAAGAATTGGATAATTTGGGGATTCAGTATAAATATCCTTTTGCGGATACTGGTATTGTTGGCTTCATTGGTTCAGGGAAACCCCCTTTTGTTGCGATCAGAGCGGATATGGATGCCCTCCCTATGCAGGTTTGAAATCAAATGCTTTCTACTCCCCTACTCTTAAGTGCTTGGTGGATTATTGATTCTGATATAATAGTTAGGTTTTTTTATACTGATATACTGTTTAGAGATTACCAAATTGGGGAGAGATTTTTCGTATCCTGTCTTTTGTTTTAGCTAAAGCAATTAGTTTTTCACCTTAATTGTAACAGGAAATGGTGGATTGGGAGCACAAAAGTAGGAATCCTGGTAAAATGCACGCATGTGGACATGATGCTCATGTTGCAATGCTTCTTGGTGCTGCAAAGATTCTTCAAGAACATCAGAATATTTTGAAGGTTTGATTATTGTATTAGTAGTATCACAATTTCGTTTTGTCTGCTCGAGGTTTGACTTTTTCTCGTTTCTCATTTTGCATCTTATCCATTAAGTGAATGAACTTTAATTGTTTGGCATGTATGCTGGATTTCTGGTTCATTGGATGAGTTTTAGGCCAATGTAATTGATTGGAGAAAGATGGGTCTTATTTTGCATTCATTTCTAATTTTCTGAGGCTTGTAAAAAAGGGGTTGGGGGCAGGGAATTAGATCTTTGGGTGACAGAAGAGCAAGTTATATGGTGTGAAAGGATGCTTTTACATTGAGAGAATGCGGTTTGAAAAATAAAAATCTTATCTTTACAATAGAATAGGAGTTAGCAGAATCATGAGTACCTTCTCTACTTATGACAACAACTTGGAATTGTAATTCTGGCTGGTGGATAATCAAGATAGCCTCTGATATAATCTTAAACCTTGATTTGCTTTGCGAAATGTCTGAAAGAATGCAAGAAGCTCTATTGACCAGCAAAGGAAATATCTTAGAGAATCTTCTAAGCTTTTTAGTATACTTCAGTTTCTGAAAATGTCAGCCGTGCTCTTAAATCTGATTACCTTCTGAGAAAATACCATATTTCTAGAAATCTTTCTTAACGAATCCATAGCTCACTCCTCAGTGCATACATAACATCAATTTTCTTGTCATGTATAATATTCCTCTGGCAGCTGATATTTCCTTGGCTAATTTTGACAGGGAACAGTTGCTCTTGTTTTTCAACCAGCAGAGGAGGGAGGTGGTGGGGCCAAGAAAATGATAGATGCTGGAGCACTAGAAAATGTAGAAGCAATATTTGGTCTGCATGTCAATCCCAACTTTCCTTTGGGTAAAGTTTCTTCAAGACCTGGACCCTTTTTGGCGGGAAGTGGTTTTTTTGAAGCTGTAATTAGTGGAAGAGGGGGTCATGCCGCTATTCCACAGCATTCGATAGATCCAATTCTGGCAGCATCAAATGTAATTGTCAGCTTACAGCATCTTGTTTCCCGAGAGGCTGATCCTCTGGATTCTCAGGTATATTTCTCCCCATGGGATAAGCCTCACTGACCACCAGAAAATTCTAATTGGTTTTTGTGATCAAACACCTCTGCTGTACTGGCTCTTGCATGTTGTAGTCACTAGTCACTATTAACTCGTTGCAGTGTCCGAACCACCCATGAAAAATTCAGAGAAACTGTCATGATTTCATTGCTTGATTGATTATTGTTTATCCAGCAAAAGAACTATAAACTGCAAACAAGATTCAATTACTATGTGCCTGTAAAATATGATATAAATCTTAAACATTTCCCAGGACCCTATGGTCTCCAAAAGAGGTAATAAGACTTCTTTGTTTGCCGACACTGAATATTCACCCATACAGAATTTCGTGGACAACATGAATGTCCCTGTGTCTGGTGATTTTTTTTGTCCATCAAAAGTTAAATTAACTTCAAAATTTCCTGTTCTGAGTCTCTATGAGATCCAATTATATAAATTGGAAGCAACCCATCAGAAGTTACTTGATCAGCTAGTACAGCCATCTCCTTGGCTCCATATGCATGCGAATCACCATATGCATCTATTCTGGTGATGTCCTTTATAAAGTGGAGAACTTTATAGAAGTGCTTAAATGAAATTTCTTAAATAATATCTTTAGTGCTTGGGCCGAACTAATTTAGTACTCATCAATAGCGGAACCAGTTTAATAGAGATTAGGGGTTCAAAGTCTCTGCTTTCCTTTAACAAAGCTCAAGTTTGGAAATTATCTGAAGTAGGTGAAGTTTCTTCTCTGTGTTCTGATTCATGTTTCTTTTGGATGAATAGTAGAAATATCAGGAGGCGTGCTGCTGCCTGCAGCCGTAGCCAAAAAAACTTATTATCTTTTTGATGAAAATGGAAATATATTCAAAGATAGAGGAATCTGTTTAAGGTTGTTTGGAATTTGGGGGGTCTCTTCTTTCCTTAACAAAACTCGACTTATGAAATTATCCGTAATAAGTGTAGTTTCTCCTCCCTGTTCTGACTTCTGGTTTGAAACCAAAAGTCATATCTGATGAGATGATACTATGGAAAGATTATTTAAGAACTTTTGAACTCTCTCACTGTGATTGTACAATGACTGGTACACTTACTGGGTTATGATATTTGACTAGAGCCTGATCGGTAGACAAAGCTCATTCTGCAGCTAAAGTGACATGGGTGAACTTCCTGTATTTGTGATGCATGTACAAACGTAATCCTTAAGATAAAGATTGGCATTCCTCAACAGATGGTTCTCATTTTCCAACTTTGTCATGTAGTTTTACTTGACATAAAGTATGATCCGCAGGTAGTCACAGTTGCTAAATTCCAAGGAGGCGGTGCATTTAATGTTATTCCAGACTCTGTTACCATCGGTGGCACTTTTCGGGCTTTTTCAAAGGAGAGCTTTCTGCAGCTTAGGCAACGAATTGAAGAGGTAGGATCAATTCTTAAATTAGTTAGTATCTCAAGCTGTTGCCTCGAAAGTCATGAATGTTCCATTTTTGTGCTTTCCACTTTATTTTAATCAGGGTTTTAGTTATCAATGTTCCATTTTTGTGCTTTCCACTTTATTTTAATCAGGGTTTTAGTTATCTCATTTTATATGCTGCATATGGAATGAAATTGCACACTCATCGTACTGCAAAGCCCATCTTATGCTTTGGTGTCTCTAAATTCTTTACATTATTTTTTTCCAGATGTGTCAAAATACTCTGCAAGTTGTTTCTGTTTCTGGATTTATTTGGCTTCAACAGTCTCATTCTGTTTATCCATGCTTTCTCCATTGTAGAGACGCTAATTCTCCTCTCGTGTAGGTTATTGTTGGGCAAGCTGCTGTACAGAGGTGCAATGCAACTGTGGATTTTCTTACAAACGACAAACCCTTCTTCCCTCCAACCGTGAATGATAAGAACTTGCACAAACACTTCCAGAGAGTTGCAGGTGATATGCTTGGTAACGATCATGTAAAAGACATGGAACCACTAATGGGATCAGAGGATTTTGCGTTTTACCAAGAGGTTATCCCTGGTTACTTCTACCTGCTCGGAATGCAGGGTGAAACAAATGAAAACCCTGCATCAGTCCATTCACCTTACTTCAAAATAAACGAAGAAGCACTTCCTTTTGGTGCTGCACTTCAAGCATCTTTGGCTATTAGATATCTTCTCGAAGCACAACCACAAGTTCCTTCGTCAAGTATAAATGGTCACGATGAATTGTAAGGTGCTACTCTTTTGTAGGCATGTGCACCTAAATAGATCCTTGTTCATTTTTATGTAATGGTGGAACCGGCCAATCTAGCTTGAACTGTATATCTGGAACAAGGTCAATGTTTATGCCACAATTATTTACTTCAACAACAATAACAACGTTGTACATTTTCTAGCAATTTGTTTTCCTGAACTTGTTCACAAATTGCTACCAAGCATAGTAAATGTAAGAGCTGGTAAAACATCCAAGTTACTGGGGCTCCGGTTCAGTGATAAAAACGCAGTGCCAGATGTTTGGACTGAATACACAATACGAGTTCACACTTCAAACCACCCAGTTGCACTAACGTGATATTTAAGGGAAAGCAGGATAGAGAACAGGCTCATACTTCCACCGAGTTTCAACTATGTCTTAGTTCCAAACAAGTTTAGATCGGTTGTATGAACCTTCACTGATCATGTTTACTCCAAGTCTAAAAATCAACGGCAACAATACAATAACATAATAGGAGAGAGTACACTGAGCATATCAGATCATGCATCAGCATTCTATATATTGAATTATCTAATAGCAAGCATGACACTAGCTTGATCACCAGATCTAATTAGCTAGGAAATTTCCTATATGGATTCCTGCTCATATTTCATAACAAATGTTTTTTGAATTTCAGAAGCCCAAAAACTTAGTAGAATGTTCTAATAAAGGACCCAACGCACTAGGAGCAAATTTTCTGGCAAAAAGGTAACAAAGTGAAGTTGGCTGGTTATTGTATATACATGTTGGGCTTTCAGAAATTCTCTTGAAAAATTGATCATTAATATCAGCCTTCCCAAATGTAGCAGGATGAGCACCACCTCTGGACCAGTCAACCCAAGTGAGAGTCCGGTTTGCCAGGAGGCGAGGAGATTCTATGGTCAGCATAGTTGGAAAATAGTGCTCATCCACATAACATGCTGGTCTGCAGAACTGCTCAAACTTGGGGTGGTATACCACATCTTTAACAATGTCAACAGCCAGTTTCCTGTTAACTTCAAACCACTGGGATCCTTTACGCCATTCAGTGATGTTAACCTCAGGTGACATATTAGGATTGTAACGCCCTCTTCCAAAAGGTCCAGGTTCATCAACTGCACCCATAAAGCTGTACCTCGATTTTGATATGTAGTGATAGACAGCTTTAAAGTTATGGAGAGGAATGCATGCCTCAGATAGGAGGATAAACCATTCGTTGGAGATATCAAGCAGTGCATTAGCAAGAAGCCGTCTTTCAGCATCACACATGTTCATTCTTCCCCACTCCGCCACCTACACAAAAAGAAGCAACAGAATGATGAGATTGATCTATTATTTCAGGACTGGCCTCTATATTCCTACTTCTCGTGTACAACCAAATTTAGGCTTTCACAGACTACTTAATTGCAGCTAAATGGAAAATGGACATATTCGCGAAAAGGATTCGACCAGTGAGCTTCTCCTTCAGTCACCAAAGTAGGCTCATGTAAACCTTCTAATCTAACAAATATGAATCATCCATTATGGAAATATGCATGAAAATATTCCTTATAGCTTTCTCAAAGAAAATAGTCCATACAGAAATGGGCTACTCTTCACCCTTCACCCATTGAAAAAACCAATATCGGAGAAAAACAATGGAATGCTTGGAAAGCTATTAGAAGGACGTTACTGTATCCTAACATCTTCTGGGCCTACTGCACTACCCCGGATAGCTTATCCAGTTCTACCCTATGATGCACGAGAAATCCATCTCAGCTATCATAGCCAACATGGTTGCTCCAACATATGATCATGGTACAAACTTCCTAATGTGGGGAACATTATTGGCGTCCCTGGTATTACAACATTCACTAGTCCAGCAAAAAACTTACGTGTTCATATTGAGATGAAGGGTATAAAAGGTTTACATCGGTGATTAGCTGTCACAAACATTCAGAAAGCATCTAGATGAACACAACTGTGACAAACTCATATAACAAGAAAACAATGCAGCTAAACTCTCTTATCCCACTTTCATCAATTCAGCCCTTATTGAAGCCATACTGCGAAAGCAAGCAACTTTCAATGACCTTGGCATTACCTCAAGTACAACAACATGGAAGTAACATATCACCTAAGCATAGTAGCATACCTAAGCCGGATGAAGATTAGCTACAACAAAGAACTTAGTTCCTTATGTCCTAACCTTGTACAACTTAAGGGAATCCCATAACCATAAAAATTGAAGAAGAAGAAAAAAATACCAAACTTTGTATTTCTATAACTGTTTACAGATATGTCTAGTCTCTTTTGAACAAAATGTATCATCCACTATTCTGGCTAAATCCTAGATAGTTTGTGGAGCATGAATCCAGAGATCTTAAAAGAAGCTAGATGAGAAAATAATACAAACAATTCACCTTCACAGAGTCCCAGGCAATAATAGACTAAGATAAGCTTTAAATACCTAGAATCTATGTGATATCTGCTTCAACAACCTAGTCCGAAAAGGCATAAAAAACAGAATTATTACTGTAGAGTGTAGACCACGACTGAGGCTTGCCTGATAGGCAGACGGCAGTATAAGGGTTAAGCATTTATATATGATGAGATATTCAAAGAGAATCCTCTTTTGACAGTTCCCAATATTAAAATCCCAAAATGGTAACAGACACACATTAGGTAATAGTAGAACTTGGGTGGAAACTATTGCAAAGTTAATTTTTCTTTACACATAATGGCATATGAAGAAACTCAAGCATAATGTACAATTAGAAAGGAAAGGAATATGTTCACTTTACCTGACTAGGAATTTGCCTGCCATGAAATACTGATGAAGGTGGGGAATCAGGTTTGTATGATGGCAATGAATGGATGTAGATTGAATAAAGCTTCTCATTCCCCTTGAAAAACCTCTCCCACAACGGCGCCAAAGGCATAGGCCCTCTAGTCAAGAACATGAATGCGATCTTACGCGTTCTATTAAACGGGTATTCTTTGATTTGAGGAACAATTGAAGCTCGCCAAAACAACTGAGTGTCATTCATTGAATGCAACAGACTCGACGGAGGCCTAATCCAACTCTCTAAACTAAGTTGCTGAAAACAGGGCTGAAATCTTGATTGTACCATAGGAATTACATTCTGCATTACTGAATACCGAACCATACACATACTAAGTAATGAAAATACAATACCAATACCCAAGAATAACAGCAGAAACTGAAGTAACCTTATTGGTAAAGGCTTAAACTGAGCTACCACCTTAGTAACAGAATCTTTACCCTCCTCCAATGACCCTTGACTCCCTACTCTTGATTTCATTTCTCCTAATTCTACCTAGCTTTTTCTTCCACTAACAAAATCACTTCAAGAAAACTCAAGATTTTCTTTTTACCAAATTACTATACTTTATCATCACAATGATGTGTGGTTCACAACATTCTACTTTTAAAAAGCAAGGATTTTCAAGAATCACATCAAATAGTCTATTCAACCAAACTATTTATAGGCAGTAAAATTCCAACCCCAGATCAAGAAAATCCCAACAAAGCAAGTGCATATGTCCCAAGATCACAAAAAGCTAAAAAAATTCAAATCCCAAGATTTGGCTACTGAATCAATACTATGCAAGAAACGGTGAAACATATATCATGGGGGTGGAGCAAGAAAGTTTTAAATTGAACTAATTGTTTCAATTGGGCTTAATAAATGAGAGTGTTGAAGGAACGAATCTTGTTTATGAAGAACCCAGAGACCAAAAAGAAGTTTTAGAGTCTAAAAGAATAAAAAAAACAGAATCTTGTTGTCACACCAAATCTGTAGGTGTAGTAGCTTTATAGCTTGTAGATGACATCTTCACCAAATGTCGAAATAATAGAGAAATTTTGAAGGGTTTTTCCAGTAATCGAAGTTGTCTTTGTTGGGAAATCAAAGGAATACTTTTTTATTTATATGAGAGAGAAAAGAAAAGTAAAGAATAGGTGTATGTTTTTTATTCTTGTTGGAAGAACCTAGATGTTTGCGTAATTAGATTTGTCTTGTGTTTTTCCATTGAAAATAATAAGTAATGACTAATGACCATTTATTTTGCTATTCCACGTCACTTTGTTTCCTTTCTTTTTTTGGTTTTTTGTTATTTAATTTTTTTCCAGATCCGAGGGTTGAGGATTGAACTTTTCTATCACTTTTTAAATGCTTTTCCTTTTTGATAAATCATTTTAAAAATGCTACTCTCTCATTTTATACTTTTTTTATATACTAGTTAAGTGTACGTGTTCTGCATATATGCTATATGTATCGTCTTAAGTAATAAGCATATGTCAAAAATAGTGATGATCTCATTTCCTACTTTTTCTATACTAGTTAAGCGTATGTGTTTCGCATATATGCTATTTATTTTATTAAGTAATAGTAGTAATAAGTAAAATGTAAAAATAGTGATACATTGTTTGTATGTTATATTATTAAGTATAATTTTTTTTTAAAATAGTGTAAGTTTATTTGTTAGTAAATTTTTTTAATTTTAATATTTTATATGACAAGTTTAAGATTACAATATTTAAATTACTACCCATAAGCGTTGGCATTTTTTGGCTTATATATTCCTCTGCTAAATATTAAAAGTATTTATGGTATCAAAATTAATGGTTAATAAAAAATTGTCTTTAAATATCTGCTTCAATGAATTCAAAATTTGATCTTCAAATATTTTCAAATTTATTTTTAGAAAAAAATTTACTTCCACTAACTTTATTTTTTTTCCAAATTAAAAGTGTCTAAACATAATCTTAAGCTCTAAAATTCGGATCCGACTCCTCTCCGTTTTTCCCAAGTTTCTATTTGGATTAATGGCACATGGCATATGTTTAATTTAATGGCTAGGATTTAGTTAATTAAAACAAAGTCCTAGCTATGGTTATTAGAATAATTAATTATTTCCATATATTTTCTCCCAAAAAGATTTTTACAATCCCATAATTTTAAATCAACATTATATTTTTCTTAAATATATATTAATAATTCTTTCTTACTTTGTGTAAATTTCTTAAATATATGATTGCGAGTAACTAAATATTTAATTACTTTGTTTTATTTACTCATAATAATATAATCAAATTAACTCAATTATGTGAGATCTTTTACTTATTGAAATTCAAACTCAAATAAATTTGTTTCTCTATTAAAGCTCATCTATTGGTAAAAAGTACTATAGAGAATTTTAGACTAATATCTAATTATCTTGACCTCAATGAATAAGTCATTACACAATGATCCAAATTCATCATTCACATATACTTGTATTTGGTTTTTTTTGTGTATAACTACTTATTGAAGTATTTATTTTAGTGAAACTTTCACATATAGCCACTCAAAATATTTTAATTATGCTCCATAGCTATAGTTTTCTAATTACGATTCGTAGCTACATGTTATAGGAGGAGAGTGGCGAGCGAGATTGGGAGAGGGAGGAGAGAGGGTAGAGAGTGGAGAGAGACGAACTGTATATGTATATATGTCGAATTGTATATGTATATCTGTCAAATAATTGTATGTATGTAACTAATATACATATGCATTTGTATAGAGTGACAGAGGGAGGAGAGAGGCGAGCAAGAATGGGAGAGAGAGGAGAGAGGCCAGCGAGAGAGGACAGAGAGTGGATAGAGGCGAACTGTATATGTATGTCTGTCGAATTGTATATGTATATATGTCAAATAATTGTATATATGTAACTAATATACATATGTATTTGTATATCTGGCGAACGAGAGTTGGAGAGGTAGGAGAGAGGCGAGCGAGATTGGGAGAGGGAGGATAGAGGCGAGCGAGAGAGGGCAAAGAGTGGAGAGAGGCTAATTGTATTTGTATATTTGTCATATAATTGTATATATACATATGTATAATTTGTATTTGTATATGTATAAGTGACGTAATTACAGTTAAAAGTAAGCTGCGAGCCGTAATTAATTCAAACTATAGCTATGTTAGCTAATTAACTCGTATATATTTGTTTATCCGTGTAATTTTCCCTTTATTTTAATCAATATGATATTAGGAAGTCATAATATAATTTGGTGTACAAGTGCAAAACACGTATTAGAGAGCTAGTAACTAACTTGAAAAATTGGCATAACATGTCAACTAAAACTTCAAGTTAACATTCATTAGCCATGTTTTAAAAAATTGGCATAAAATGACCATTTTACACGTTTTGGTCTAATAAATTTGACATTTCTTAACTACTCCCTCTGTCCCTATTTATTTGTCTAATTTTTACTTGGCACACCTATTAAGAAAATAATAATTGATATAGTGAGTTTACCATTTTACCCCTGTTAATTGATAGAATTTCAAATTCAATTTACTCATTAAAGAGGTTCTACCATTTTCAAAAACATTAACTCTCTAAATAAATTGAGAGTAATAGGTAAAAAATATTGTCTTTTATTTGTCAAAAATGACAAATAAAAAGGAACAAGTAAAAAGTCAAAATTGGACAAATAAAAAGGGAGTAAAAGAGTAAAAAATTAGAGACTAAAATAATTAATATTCTCTCCCCTATAACACTTTCTCTTATTTATTCTACAAAAATCCTTCAAATATTTATTTCTCTCATACTTTGCCTTTAAAATTTTCCCATTACCATGTTTATCTCCTCCATATTTTCACTTATGTTCAAGTTTTCATTGAAATCCCACAAAATTTTATCTGTCATGTTTTACCATAAAAAAAATAAAAATTACTGGCTCTGCAAATGCAAAATAATTTTGATTTTGTGATTTGGACATTTCGTGGAGTCCCATGAAATTTTATCTGTCATATTTTACGGAATTTTTTTTATTTTTTTGGCTTTATAAGTGCAAAATAACTTTATGATTTGAGATGATTGGGTGTATTTGTTGTATGACTTTACTTATAGATTGATGGGTAAAAAAAGTTCTCGGAAAAAAATAGATCAAATTTGGGCTAATGATTTTGATTATGAATGAGGTCGTAGTTGAGTTTGTGGGTTACTTGACACATATTTGATTTGTATACACATATTGTTTGTGGAATGTAATTATTTTTAAATTAATTTTTAACTGAGTTTGCTATATACAATATATATAGGAAAAATTACCTAACTACACATCTTTTTTGTTCCTTATTTTCTATTATTCCCTACCATTCCAAAAAATTACAAAAATCCATTTTTTTCTCTCGAATTCTCTCTTTTCCGGATACATAACATCCAATCTTCCAACTCCACGATTTTCTTCCTTTTTTCAAGCCTATAATCACTCCACTAATCACCAGTTACCTTTATCACTCCATTTTTTGAATTTCAAATATTTTCTCTTTCCAGTTAATTGATTTCAAATTAATCAAGAGATAGTTCTTCTTAATTCATTTTTTTTCCCAGTTCATCATCATCGTCGCTTTTTTAAATTTTTTTTGATTTTTCATCTACAAAATTCAGATACATATGGATGATGCTCCAACTTTTAGTATTGGGATTACCCAATTAGTTTCAACTGCTCAAAATAATGTATCTTGTATCTTTAATTGTGATGATGAAGATTTTGTTAAAAATAGATCTAAACAAATAAACGATCTATTATTCATGAAGAATCCGGAGTTGGAGAAGTCAAAGTCGAAGAAGGATTTCGACTTCTAAATCTATTTTGAAAAACGCTCAAAAAAGGTAGAAAATCGGATCAGCCTTATCATGTCCGTCTCTATCAAAAGCACAAGTTTTCAATGTATCTCGTTTATTTTGATTCTTTAAGGCACAAATTTTCAATGTATCTAACAATCCATTATTCATAAAGAATCTGAGATTATAAAAGTCAAAGTCGAAGAAGGATGTATCTTCGACCTCTAAATCGATTGTGAAAAAAAGTCCAAAAAAGAGAGAAAAAGATTGGATCTGGATTATACTGTCATCATTAGCAAATGTATCTAGTTTATTTTGTTTCATAATTTAACTTTTTGATACAATGACTATGTTTTATGTAATGTATCATGTTTATATTGATTATACGTATATATAACCTAATGTTGGTGATACTTCGACTAGTGAGTTTTATGTAATGTATCATGTTTATAGTTATTATACTGATACTTAACATAATGTTGTTGATACTTCGACTAGTGAAATTTATGCAATGTATCATGTTTATATTTATTATACTGACCTAATGTTGCTGATAATTCGACTAATGATTTTTATGCAATGTATTATATTGATACATAACCTAATGTTGCTGATAATTCGACTAATAGGTTTCATGTTCAATTCAAACGTACTTGATACGTAAGTAATGTATAATGTACCATTTGACATATATCAAGCTCTATAATGTATCGGTAATATTTAGTTGTTATTTATAGTATGGATTGTCTCATATAATCTGATAAAAAATGTGATAAAATTAAATATCAGATTCATTCATGCATATATATACAAAATTCTTTTTTCTCATTAGTTCTAGTTAGTCGCTGACACATTTGACACCTAACCAATGCAATGTACTCGATAACTTGATTGTTGATTCATTCATGTATATACTTGATAACTTAGTTGTAGTTAGTCGCTGATTCATTCATGCTGATACATTGGACACTTAGCTGTAGTTAGTTGCTGATTCATTCATGTATCTAATTGATAACTTAATTCTTATGTATTGTGATACATTTATAGATACACTTTAGTTCAGCTTACATACACCCTTCTTTCACAACCTTATTGTATCAGATACATTATTATCAACTACAAAATGGTACATCATATAAAAATATATCTTATCAACTAGAAATCTTCCACAATTGCATATTTATCTTTCAAGGCAAACAATGTATCTTCTTCCAGAATCCAAGATTGAATAAAGATACTCAGATGATGCAACAACCTCTTAACATTAAAGAAATTAGTGATACATTCCATAAAATAGTTATTTTTATGTATCAATCACAAACAATCAGACAACTAACTTATACTTAATATTAAATACAAAATATAAATATAATCTGATACATACCCTCATTCTTGAACATTTTAATGTTTTTACAACAAATTACATGTATAATGTATCATCTATAAATTATAATATTTCACAAACACAACAAGATACAAAAATGTAATGTATCATGCTAAATATTTGATCATGATACAATAATTTAAATTAATACAACATGTATATGATATATAATAACTATCACACAGTAATGTGTCGAACTCTAAGCAAACACTTTAAGTGCAAAATTTACTTATTTAATGTATCTAATTAATAGGAATACAGTACATAGCAATTTCTACAAACAACACAATATATGTAATTCCACACCTCTTATTGTCAGATCTATTTTACTCTGAAATTAAAGCTCTGATCTATTTTATACATTGCAAATCCAGGCTCATGTTTTTTTCCAGATTCCTGAATGTCAGATCTATTTTTTTCCAGATTCTTCAATGTCTCAGCAAAATCAAAATATTCATGATGTATCTTCTCAAATTTTTTGATAATTTTGAATCAAAATTGAAAGAATCTTCGACGAACTGGGAGAAGAAATTCAAAATCCACCATTTATGTATCGTTCATAACTCATCTCGCTTTCCTAAATTTATGAATGTATTCATCATGTATCAGCTATTATTTTCAAAAAAAAATTCAATCTATTACGATTTGGGTGAGAATTGAGAGAAGAAAATTTGAATTATTCGAAGATGGACGGATTTGGAATATAATTGAGAGAAGAAAAAATTGAATTTTGAATTGAAGCAGGCGGATTTGGAAGAGAATTGAGAGAAGAAAGTTTGAATTTTGATTTGATTAAAGTTGTTAAAATTTGGGAGAGATTCAAATCAATTAGATTATCGTGATTTGGGGAACTCACATTCAATTTAATATTCCCTTTCCTTTTCAAAAGCGTAACTGAATTTGTGATTCAATTTAATATTTCCTTTCCTTTTTAAAAGCGTAACTGAATTTGTGTTTAATATATCGGATATAATGTATCTGACTTGTTTGCTATGTATCCGGATAGCACTAATTTTGAGGGATTTTTGTAAATTGAAAAAAGTAGGGATATGATATAATTTGCTCCATACACTATGAGATTTATGTAAGTTATACATACATACATATATATATATATATACATATACATATATATATACATATACATATACATATACATATACATATACATATACATATACATATACATATACATATACATATACATATACATATATATATACATATATATATATATATATATATGCTAATAAATTCACCTAGCAAATTTGTATACATATGTTAGCATTGATATTTATTATTTTATATTGTTATACCTTGGTCCGTATTAACCTAATAAGTTGGTATACATTTGATTTTTTTTTTGTTGACTTTAAGTTGGGTTTGCATATATATAAGGGGAAACTATATAAATGAGCCATAAAGTTTAAAATAACTACATATTCATACCCAAATCCAAAGTAATTCAAGAAATACCTATTCTCTAAAAAAAATATTACAGCCCATATCCCCTATTCATTAAGGCTGATAATTTTCGCTTAACTATTACTAAATCAGTATATGTATATTGTATTGGTATCATTAAGACTGAGAATTTCACTTAATTGATAATAAATCAGTATATATATACTGTATTGGTATCATTAATGTTTCTTGTTCAGAAATTACTCATTAGTTAATGATATTATAAGAGTATATGTATATTGTTATGGTATCATTGAGATTTCTTATTCAGAAATTACTCATTAGTCAATACACTATATATATATATATATATATATTGATTTAGTATCAGTTAAGCGAAATTAGTTGGAGGATATATAGTGTAATTATTTAGTGGGGCATGAATGTAAGATGGTATATGTTTGTAATTATTTTATTTTTATGGGGTATTCTCTTAATTTCCTCTATATGTAAATGTATACATATGCTAATAAATTCATCTAACAAATTTGTATACACTTATTTGAGTTGATATTCATTTTTCCGTATCTACCTAATAAATTGATATACATTAGTCCTTATTCACCTAATAAATCAGTATATATTAGTTTGTATTCACCCAACAAATTGTACATGTATATAAAGATCAATGGTAGAATTAAAAATAGTATTTTAACTAGCACTTACCGCAAATCAAAGGGACACAATAAAATAATGAATACCTAATTTTAGAAAAACAAGATAATTGAATCCATAGTTTTAAGAATATATAATAACTAGATAAGAAATATAATAAAATAATTAATTTCATAATTTTTAAAATATATAGCAACTATATAAGGGAAAAATGAATTCCTAATTTTAGGAATATAGAAATTTAAAATAAGAGAAAAAAAATTATTTTATCTCCTATTTTTTCCAAGCAAAATAAAATGGATAAATGGTTTAGCTAGATAGTGCCAATTTTTTTAGGCTTAAAATTTGCTAAATAGTTTTGGGCTAAAAGCTACTCCTTCCGTCTCATATTAATTGATCACTTTCTCTTTCACACACATATTAAGAAATCATAAATAAGAGAAATTTTACAAATAAATGTGAACAATTTAAAAAAGAATTAATTGCAATGATAATATAATTTTTTTTTAACTAATTTTTTTTTTGATTTAGTAAAGTAATCAACTAATATGAGTGAACTATTTTCAGTAAGATAATCACACTGAGGAAGAATCAATTTTACACTTAGATTTGTACCTATGTGTCAATAAGAATAGGGACAAAATTTATATGGCGGCGTTAATCAGGCCCCAGAAACCGTCTTTGGGCTTTTAGGCAGAATTTAAAGCCCAAGTCAGCGAACAACATATAAATATCTTGCCTGGTTTCATTCAACACAGTTCGTCTTCCCAAATTCCAAGTATCTGCAGCCACGACAGGTAATCTCGCTTTTTTCTTTGATTTTCTCCGAGCTTATTGCTATCATACATATACGATCAAATTGTTACTCGATTTGGCATTTAGGGTTTCAAGTTTATTAAGATGGTCATGCTTGGATTTCTTCGCATTCTGTTTTAATTTTTTAAAATTATATATAGGATTAGGAGAAGATGAAATTGGATAGGTGATTAGAAGATGGATAATTCGATAATCTGAAAATTCAGATAGCCAAACAACTATATGATCCCCTGTTACATGTCATTCTATGATGTTTATGTATACGTTATTTTGGCACAAATGTCAGTAAAATCATTTAGGTTTTTTGTTTTAATAACCTGCTGATACAGGTTAAAAATTGATTGATATCTTTCCTTAATTTTTCTTCTATTGGTTTCGGATTGTTTTGTTTCCCTTTTAGGTCTTTGGGGTTTTAGTTTCCTCCTGATGAGAAATTTGAGGCTCTAACAGAATGGGTTCTCTTTCATGAAGCTGAACAAGAATTTATGGCAACAGTGTGATTTCTAAAGCTATAGACTTATTGTTTTCCAAACCAAGGGTCTCTAGATTTTGCCAAACGGTACTATCAAATTGCTAACCAATTTGGCATTTTGGGTTTCAGGCTGATTAAGGTGATTGTGTTTAGGTTATTTTGCATTCTATCATGTTATTTTGGCACAAATATTAGAAAAATCATTTAGTTTTTGTGTTTTAATAACCTGCTGATAAAGGTTAAAAATTGATTGATACCTTTCCCTTATTTTTTCTTCTATTGATTTCGGATTGTCTTGTTTTCCTTTTGGGTATCTTTGGGGATTTAGTTTGCGCTAGTCTTCTCATTGTGCTCACGTGATAAGAAATAAAGTGGATTTTTTTTTCTTGAATCTAAACATGATTTTTTGGCAACAGTATGATGTCTAAAACTCTACACTTATTGTTTGCCAAACGAAGGGTCTCTAGATTTTGCAAAGACGGGACGCTAATGAAGAAAAGGAAACGAAAAGGCAGGACACAGGGAAAGGCAAATAGAAAAAAGGGAAAGATGATGGAGATCACCAACCCAGATGAAAGAGCCGTTAATGCAGACAGGATCTCTGAGTTGCCTGAACACATTTTACATCACATCCTTTGTCTTCTCCGCTGGCCAGCGGATTTGGCAAGAACTAGCATTTTGTCTAAGAAGTTTAAAGTCATTTGGGAGTCTTTCACATCCTTTGATTTTGATCAGAGGCACTTCCAATGTGTAAACGCTGCAGATAAATGGGATCATCTCCAACCTCTACCAGTGGAGAAACAGAGCTCAATTTTCAAACAGGTTTTTGAGGAATACCTGGGGGGTGTAGAGCTGCCATTAATACAGAAGTTCATTCTGTTTGTCGAGAATACCTTAGGAACCAGACTTGACCAGTTGCCAAGTATACAGAAGTTCAGGCTGCATGTCTTCTTTTCTGTTCATCTTTTGGCTCCCTTTATGAATCACTGGATAAGTGTTGCTACTGAGAAGAATGTTAATGAGCTTGATATCCATGCAAAAATGGATGGCAAATTTTACGCTCTGCCTGAGGTTGTCTTTGCTTCGAGGACAATAACTTCATTGAAGCTCTACGGATGTGGAGTGGGTGATTCTACTGCCATAAAGCTCCAAAACCTACGGGAGTTATCCATGAAAGCAATGCGTATCAATGAGAATATAGTCCATAATTTTGTCCAGGCCTGCCCTTTGATAGAGGATATGCGACTGATCAATTGCTATGGTTTGAAATTCTTGCATGTTTCATCTCTGCCTAAACTAAATAAGTTTGAGGTACATGAGCGATCCATCCTCAGGTCGGTCAAACTTGAGGCACCCAATCTTGAGACGTTTTGGTTCTATGGGAAGAAATCTTCAAGGTGCAAATTAATCTTAGCAGAGTGTGGAAATCTTAAGAATTTGACTTTGAAGCATGCACATATGGCAGATAAGTCCTTTCATGAACTTATCTCCCACTTCCCATTACTTGAAAAATTGTTCCTGTTAGAATGCCGTACATTGCACAGAATTACAATATTGGGTGACAAGCTGAAGAAACTCTCTCTCGTAAGGTGCCACAAACTTAAGGAAGCCAACATTGATGCACCAAATCTACTTTCGTTTGAATATACTGGTGCTGAGTTGCCGTTTTCTTCCATGAATGCTTCACGGTTGCAAGAAGTGAAGCTTTACTTGAAATCCCAAAAACAGAAGTCAGTGCAGAAATTCATTGAAACCTTTGATGGCAAAGGTTTCAAGTTGTTTCTTGCCTCCAAACAGGTTTCAAACTTCTTATCAACAATGATTGTATATGGATTTCTCATATGTTCTATTATTTGCTTATTTATTCATGTTGCATTAATAGGGTGTGAATATATATGAGGAATTGAGAGCACTTCATCTTTCTCATTTTGGAGCATACAACAAGATACAATTGACTAAATCAGCAAGAATGGTGGAAAATCTCCTCAACAGTCACTTGCGAGATTTTCATCCAAAAACTCTTATCTTAAAGACATCTCTCACAAGTGACCTCCTCGTGGTAAGATGACCTCCGTCTTTATTGGATCATTAGGTCATACTTTCTGGTTCTTCAATGCTTTCATTTACTACAGTAGATAGGACTCATTGTTATTTTTTATGGAATACAGTTTATACAGGAGAAGATATTGAACAAAGAGAAAACTCCTCCTAGCTGTTGTAAATATTACTCAAAGAAATGCTGGCGACATTATTTAGAAGGCGTTAAAATGTCTCTGTTTCCAGATGCGTCCCCTGCGGAGAATCCTAATATGTTCTTGGAACTAAAATGGAGCGAACCTGTCCCTCTGCTGGAAGATGTAGAGATATAAAGGATGTAGATGAGTAATACATAGGACATATATGCATTTGCCTGGACTTATTTGAACTAGTTTTTGTTTTTTAGATCATTTTACTATCAGATGGGCTCATCTGGTTTTGGTTCAAATATTGTACTTCAGTGAAAGCAAGCAGAATTTGGTTGATCACGCCCCCCTATCTGTCCCAAACTGACCAAGGTCAAATTAAAGAGCGTTCTTTTCATGGTAGTATCTAAATAATTCGTCAACTCCATTTTCTGATGGTTGGTTTTTGCATGTCATTTGGATAATTTGGGATGGAAGTTAAGTGTTGTCTCGTAAATTTTATCAGCTCCCTTCCATATCAGAGGGGAACTATCTTACACAATTCATTGTACATATTTCAGCCTTCTTTAGTGCTGGTTTTAAGTAAAGGAATCTTTCCTTTACTGATAAAAAGAAGGTGCATTAGAGATTATTGGAATAAACACTGCTACTCTCCGTCTCTGTTGCCTTTGCCATACGCATCTGATTCTTACCCAAAATCTCAATCATGATAAGATTTGCACAGTTTCTACTACTGTTTATAGGAAAGATGTAAAGCTAAGGGTCTGAAGAATAGTAAAAAAACAGAATCAGATACGTCCTGCTACAACAATGGCTTCTCCACTATATAAACATTACAACAATGGCTTGGCTTCTGCCACTATATAAAAGCGGTCCTTTCTTGAATCCACTTGATCAACTTTTGGTGTCTATTTTTGCATCTTTGCATTTACGGTGATGGACGAGGTAAGTTATCAAATTCAAATTTTTTGATCCGTCTATGAATGTGTGCTAGTGTCATTTGTTTGGGCTATGCTATCGTAAGATTGATGGACTAATATTGTGTGGATAAAACGCGTGTAGAGGGTGGAGAAGGACGGAGGAAGGGAAATAAAGAAGAAGATCGTCATTGGATCATGGGGTGGTCATGGTGGAAGCCCTTGAGATGATGGTAGTTTCAATGGAGTGAGAGAAATTACCCTCGTCTATTCTCTTTGTATAGACTCCATCACTGTGGTCTATGACCAAAATGATCAGCCTTATCAAGCAGAGAAGCATGGAGGAGTTGGAGGCAGTAGAACTGCGCAGGTAACACATTTTTGTACATGAAAATTAATACTTTACAATTTAGGATATATGATTACCTTGCAAGTGTTCTAATTGTATCTTTTCCAAGTACTGTTAATGTATAAAACTTGAACTCTTCTCTCTTTTTTGATCTTTTGCCGTCAAATCTTGTTATTACTACGAATCTTAATGCCTATAAGTGAATCTCAATTCCAGATAAAGCTGCAATTTCCAGAAGAATATCTGACGAGCATTAGCGGCTATTATTCTCCGGTGGTGTATGGTGGCAGTCCTGTGATGAAGTCCCTCACTTTTAGCAGCAACAAACGAAAATTTGGACCATTTGGTGTTGAAGGAGGAACACCATTTTCAATGCCAATGGAAGGTGGGCAAATTGTAGGCATTAAGGGGAGAAGTGGATGGTATTTAGATGCTATTGGCTTCTATATAGCTAAAGTGATGACAACTAGTCTTACAGAAGGCTCAACAAAGTCTCGTGAGACTTGCATCTCCTGTGTCTATGAACTACAGATCTGGAGATGAACCAAAAAAGTACTCTTATTTCTACAAACCAATTATTCCAAAAACTGAAGCATAAGGATCTGGACCTCGAATCAGTCAACCTGGATCATGTTTAGTCTTGCTTCTTCCATTATTGGTCTGTATTAGTAAATCCCCTCCCTCACCTCGAGAAATAGAGAGTTTTGAACATATCTAAACCCAGAGGGAGCAGATGAGCAAACTTTTAAATTGAAACACAAAAGCATCATCAAATCTTTTACCAATCAAAAAGTGAATTTATCTCTTAGTAAACATATGTTCAGCACTTGTGCTGTCTGATCTAGGGCCAAAACTGGCACAGGTATAACCTGCAATACCTCATTACAACATTTGAGGAATGAGCAACATAATACTTCCGCGTTCTGCATAAAACACAAGTTATCTGAACTGGCTCTTCTTTAAGAATGAGATGATGAATCTGTTTTCTCGGCCAAATAGTGCTCAAGCATATCTTCTTCTTCATCATCTGTTCACACAAAAATAAAAAATTTACGAGAAAAATAATCACGTCATTTTGATCCACAAACAAATAAACATAAGTAAAACAGGAACACGAACAAGAAAATTGACCTTCAAAATCATCATCATCAAAATCAATATCATCCACGTCTTCATCAGATTCTTCAGCAGTAGCTGCTGCAGCTTTCTGTTGACAGAAAGAAAAACCTATTTAACAACAGCACACATAGCCATATCATGAACCCACAACCTTGCCTAAGCAGCTTATGCAGTAACAGCACCTCACACCCAAATCAAACGAGCTACCACTACATAAAGCAAACACTTGTGACTTACAGTCATTCACCAATACTGTTGAATACAGTATGCTATTTTAACCGTTCGAATTAATGTATGGTCAGGGAACATAGCTACCAGCTGGACTAATCAGAAGGAAAAGGAACAGGGCCCAGAGCTACACTTTTATCTTACAGGTAATCTTTTCTCTGAGCCCCATAACCCTTGTCTCAGTAACACCAAAAGTTCTGACAACACAAAAGTAAAAGATAATAGAACAAATACAGAGATCATATTAAAAATCAGGTCAGAGGGTATTTATTGCTTGCATCTTACATTTTTAATCCTGCTGAATGCAGAAAAACATCAATACATTGTTATCATGTCTTAGATTAATGTCCGTATATTTTAGCAAAGAGAATTGGACGTTTGTCTTGATATAACATTATTGCCTTCACATTTATTAAACACAAAAAAGGGAGATAGACTCCCCATAATGGTATAGTCTTATGGAACTCTGGTCAGCATCTGCAAAGTTGAAACTATAGCTCGGTGTCCTCTTTAACATAAATCATTTTGATGGCCATTATAAAATTTCAGTTTCCATTATAACACAAAGCAACGCAGGCATCGATGAGATTAAAATAGCATGATTTCATAATTAACTTAGAAACAGCAACTACACAATAGAATACATTACCCCACTGGCTCTTCCACTTTCAAACCATTGCCTCCCTGTCAGTTTCTTTTCCTTCGAAACAGAAAGTGCAGAATCTGGCATTAACCTGAACATTGATATATGGTTGCACTTCATGAACAAAATAGCCAAATTTAGAGAACAGGAAATGCAGAAAAGTAGTTGACCAGCCACAAGTTTCTAAAGCAAAAATGTTGAAAGCAGAGGAGTTTAAGAGGTAACATAATATGGCAATAATCAACACGTTCTGTCTATATACTAGTCGATTCAACATTTCCTAATATCTGACGCACAAACCTGTTTAAAAGTCCCTGCACTCCACAAATAAGAAAAGAATAAACATTTCACTCTGGCAACAAAGTGCCCCTAAAGTTGCCCAAGATTTGTGATTTTCACAGGTTAAGAGTTGATGATTTGTTTTTACTGTACGCAGCTTCACTGGCATTTCAGAAAGTATAATGCTTCTAGTTTAGTGGATGAAGAAGACCCACTTCAGTGCTACAACCTTGGCCGAGAAGCGAATGCAAAAAACTTACTTGGCTCTTTCCAGAGCTAGTTCAGCTTCAAATCTTTCCCTCCATGCCAAGAATGTTTCAACGGTAACTGCTTCTCCATGTGGTACAATTACCTGAAGTCAAATGAACAATAACAATTAAGTGATCAAGATTCAAGGCCAATCAATCAAAACAATAAGTGACTTGACGATTTTCCAGTTGGTAGTTCAAAAGAGCACCACAGAATTGCTTATAAATATGTAGATGCAAGCTAGATCTGCAAGGTTTCCTGAAGAGGCTAACTAACAAAAGTGAAGAATTGAAGTGTTGGTCACCTCTGACTACCTTGACTGAGAGGCGGATATAACCGTCTTATCACTTTCATGCTCAAACTAGAAAAAGCCACTGCACTCACACTGTTGACAACTTCGGGTAGATTTCAAGTACATCCCAATATCTTGGCCAGGCTGCCCCTTCTTAAGCCAAAACACGAACTACTTTTTTAGCTCAACTTATAAAGTGACATTAGAAGAATATATGTTGGAGCCTGATTCCAAGTTACCATCAGAATAGAACATGCCCCTCCCTCCCCCCCCTCAAACCCCCCACCCTTATTTCCCTTTCTTATTGAGTGGATAAGTTATCAAAATCATACTAAAGCAACCAGGTCTGTCCAGTGTTATCACAGGCGCGCTTAATCCCTGAAGCAAGGCACAAAACATGTTGAGCACTTTGCTTCGCTTCATGGGCACTTCAGTGTCCTCATCAAGGCTATAAGACATTTTTCCTTGCCAATGAGCGTAATCCTAAAAAGGCGACACCAAAATAATTGATATTTCACTTTAGCATAATTCTTTTCTTTGTTCATATATTGTTATTTTTTTAATTATAATTCTTAGTCTTGGACTACATAAACATATTTTTTTCTCCATTTGCGCCTTTCTTCATTTAAGGCCACATTTTATTCATGCTTTGTGCTTAAATCCCCAATTGACCTTAGAGCTTTCTTGTGCTTTTTGCCTTTGATAACACTGGTTTTGTCTACTCAATAAAAGTTGAGAATTCATGATTCATGCGTCAAAATCACTGAAATCTACGATTTATGCCTTTTCGCGTTTGCAGTTGATGAAAGCTCATTTCACATGCAACAACTCAATATGGACAAAAAAAAACATACTTCCTCTTTTTTGGCTTCATCGTCTTCAACACCTTCGTCTGTCTCTTGAGCAAATCTTTCAGATAGCCAGTCTTTAGCTGATGAGACCAATGTGTAGATCATGGCCATGCCAAGATTCTCAACAGCCTGTGAATGCAAGCATTCATAGAAGAAGCTAAGACATAAAAAACAAGTGCATGAAATTACAAAAAAACAACACTTGTCAATTCTATAAATAATTCCACATCAGTAGCTAAATATTAAAGACAGGAAAGATGGAGAGAAGAAGGCTCCTTTTGGGGGCCTTCCGGGTGAGGTCAGAGCCACTGCCACAATAATCAGCCAAATTTTAACTAGCAGAAGAAACAATCTTTACTAAGGAGCGTATTGCATATGATCAGGGCTTGAAACATACCTCTTGTTCAAGCTTCTCTTTCAATATTTTAAGATCTCCAGAATGAATTCCTTTTAAACTAAAAAAAACAAGAGAGAGATCGTAGATGTATTAATTGCACAAAGTTGCTTACATCATATCATAATAGTAAAGCAAAACTAAGATAGCTACTAGGCACCTCCTGTTAAGCTGACATAAAAATGAGTTCTACTAACATCTGCTGTTAAGAATATTAGCGAAGTAAGTCGTTTTAAGAGCACAATGATGAATCACTCACTCAATGGATTAAAGCTTGCTGGACCACATTAAAATTTGAGTTTGTTATTTATTTAGTCTCTCCTACAGCTTGTTATCTTTGCAAGAAACTACATAAAGGACACGCCATTTACGATATGTTGAACCATGGGTAAAAGGCAAAAGTTCAATTCCAATTACAAGCAACAAAAGAATTTAAGGACGATTCTCTTTGTAATGTAGCATTGAAGAAAAATGAATGCAAATAAATAAAATACTACAGGTCCTGGGATGGCATATCCTAGTGCAAGGTTAAATTACCTTGAGACATTCAAAAGTGGAGGTTCATCCGGATATTTTTCTGTGTGAGAGAATATTAAAGCCAGTCGAACTGCACCAACAATTTGGTACCAATCATTGTTAGCGGGAGTTCATTACTCGATGAAAAATAAGTAAAGAAGAGAGCTACAGAGGAAATAACTGTGAAAATAGCAAAACCTGATGATTGTGTAAATTCTTCGTCCTCCTCCTGTACAAAAAAGCTAAGTTGTAAGAAGTATGATAATAGTAATCAAAACAGCCTAAATACCACTGGTGAAAGAACCAATAAGATGCAAAGTTCCTTTTCGCTAGCGCAACAATAGACGAGGCCTAACAGAAGCTCAACTACTTATTAGATAATTCCGGACCTAGGCACTACTATGTTGGTTATATCATCAATTTCGAATAGCCAAGTAGCAAATGACACCAAAAGTACTACGTACCTGAGGAGAAATAGTAATTTGGAAGCATCGATTTGAAGTGTTTAGCCCACTTTCACTAGAGTGAATTTCTAACAGAACCACCACAATAAAGTTATCCAATAAGATAAAACAACAGAGCAAAAAGGAAACTACAACTTATAAAGGATGGTTATGAACCTTTGAATTCATCCATAAGAATTGCTTCCAATGCTTCGATTTCCATCTCTTGTTCCTGCACATAGTCTAGTCCAAAGTTCTAATAAGACAGATATAGTGATTGCAATCAATGAATTCAACTGTATACACACCAATATATTCAAATTCTGTATAACATATGCCTAGCACATATTCTCAGGATTTGTCACAAATTCAAATATTTAGCTTTAAGTATTAAAGTTAAATTTTGTTACTCCATATATATGAAAATGGTTCAATTAAGTGACTTCTGGATTTCGTCCGATTACATAGCTCATATAATAAAAATCTTCCAGCTATAAATCAACAGCTCAAACATCGAATGAAAAATAGGTCAAATAAGCTCAAATTTGTGGGAAAAATCAAATCTTTTAGGGAAATTACCTGTCATGGTTGCTCTATGATGGATTTCTCACTTGCTCTTGCTTCGCGATCACTCAAATAGCAGACAGAGACAGACTCGAGAGAGCTGTAGAAAAAAAACCTAAAGAGCTCTATCACAAGAGAAGCAATAGAGGAGGCTACGACGTCGTATTGGAATTTCACTCGCATAAATCTAGGGTAAAGGAACCATACTGAATTCACAGTGATCGTGAGAAATCAGAGCCGTTGATCTCAAACACACTTAAAACTTAAAAGTCAAACTCTTTATAATTATCAAAGACTCCTTGTGGTTTCTTTCCTTGACATTTGAGTTCATAAGGTTTGCAATGTTATATGGCATCTCACCAAAATTAGATGATTTTTTTTTAACCTTAAATTGTCTTCCAAAATTATAAAATAGTATTAATAATGCTCCCTCTGTTCACTTTTACTTGCTAAATATTTTTTAATTTGATTTCTACTTTTACTTGTCATTTTTTGATAAATCAAGAAAGTATATTTTTTTTCTTCTTGTTATAATTTCAATTTATTTACATTGAGTTAATATCTTTGAAAAATATATAAGTAAATATATTTGGGATCCTATCAATTAATAAGGGTAAAATAATAAACTCACTATATTAATGATTGTTTTCTTAATAAGTGTGTCAAATCAAAATTTGACAAGTAAATTCGAATGAAGAAAGTTGTACAAACTTATTTCTTCTTTCTTTCATGAAAAAAATGTTAATCATTTAAATTCTTAAACTGATTTATGATTTGCAATGAGAGTAAATTTATCTTTTGTTTTAAAGTGTGTAATTAATAGTCCAAATTTATGGACACAATAAAATATGAAATACAGTCTTTGATAAAATGACTTATAACTTTAAAATGAGAGAGTGATTTCATTTTTTCTTTTAAAGTTTATTGATATGATGCAAAATAACTTACGAATATATATAAATTTAATAATTTTTCTTTCATAATTATTAGCTTAATATTCTCCAATGCAAGGGCGAAGCTACCTTACGGAAAGGGGTTCATTCGAACCCCATTCGATAGAAAATTATACTATTTTTATGTGGTTAAAATAATTTTTTATGTATATATAGTAGATATCAAACCCCTTTCAGCTAGTTCACATGTCTACTTTTTCAGATACTAGTGAATATCCTAGCTTCACCACTGCTTCAATGCAAGTTGATAACTAACATAAATGAGATCTTGAAAAACATTCACTATTCTTAAAATATTTTATTTAACGGATATTACTATATAAGAAAGGAAAATAAGCACACAGCTGACCGTCAACATGTCAGCTTCAGCTGTGTGCTTACCTCCACATTATCCTGTTTGGCTTACTGGTTCAAGCTTGACTTTTTAAGGACAAGGTCTAGGGTTCGAACCCAGGCAACCTCATTTTTTATTTATGTTTTTGTTTCAACTCATTTGAAGCTTTTGACATTTCGTATTAGTTATTCCATCTTTTATTTTACATAAAAATATTTTTAATTTTTAAATTTCATCAAAATATTTTGTTTTATATAATTAAAAAGATATTATTATTATTATAAGAAAACCTTATCTACATAAATGAATTTTTACTATAAAAAACAAATTAAATAAGTACTACTTAATTAAGTGTAGCAGATATCTAGGATGTTATAAATTGAAAATTTTGATTTATTTGTCCATATTTTAATCTATAAATTAACTTTTATTTTGAAAATTAATGTCATCTTATATTTGATTCTTGCTTTAATAAAGAAGCTATAACATTTATCTTTAACAGGACTGCAACATTATTTGTTTTAATCCTTCAACTAATTATAGAAAGATGTGAGCTCCAATAAGACAATTATTTAATTTAATTTTATTGCATTTCATTAATAAAAAAATTATACTAAAAATCACGTAATTTTTTGTAAGTATTATAGAAAATGTCTCATTTATTTTTCTCAAATGAATTACCGTGTTATATTTAGACAAAGTTGAGTGTTGATAATTTTAATATAGTGAATAAAATTTGAATGATCATTCATGAAATTAACTCACGTTTAACTAAAAAGTGATCACTACTACTGTTTGATTTTTTTTTTAGTATTATTAGTCCAAGTTTCACTCATGGCTAAATATGGATGTGATTAACAAATTAATGAATCAAATAAGCAACACTTAGGTACTACTTAATTAGGTGTAGCAGATATCTACGATGTTATAAATTTAAAATTTCGATTTATTTGTCCATTTTTTAATCTACAAATTACCTTTTATTTTGAAAATTAATGTGAGATTGTTAATATTATATCTATAAAAAAACAAATATCATTGAATTTAAATAAAAAATTTAAAATACCACAAATAAACATTATGAATTTCAAATAATGATGATTGGGCCCGTGCAAAGCACGGGCTTTCCCTTTCTAGTTTAAATAGAAGTGTAATAGAAGAACCTTAAACTGTTACCCCATTTCCAATCATTATTAGGATATTTTTTTAATTTAGTTAAATATATTAAAAATATTTTTTTAAAAATTAAAGCAAGACAAAAACTCCAAAATACAATAGAAAAGTCATTTTATCTCTTATACGTGTTGTGGTTCTATTTGGGGATTTAGGGGTTAAAATTTTCACAAATTTAGGTAGGTTTGCCCACACCTATTGAGAAAATTAATGCTTCAAAATTTAGAGGTCAACCAATTAATCAATGCTTTAGTTGAGGGTTAAAACAACAATTTACTTATTTCACGTGACAAGTTATTGCAATTACGACAAAATAGAGGGGCACGTTTTCTTCAATCAAAATTAAGGGCCCACTACGAAGTACACATTAATAGAGGTGTATATATCTTATTGTGTAACCTGTCGTGCTGAATCACTACTTTTTATTTTCCAAAAAAATAAATTACTATAATATATTATTATTTTACAGAAGAAAAAAAAAATCCTCTCTCCCTCTTCCTCTGTGTGAGCGTGCGAGCGAAGACGGTTCTCTCTCTCTTCTCTGTTTTGGAGAAGAAAATAAAAAAGATACTAAAAACGGTACGTTCGATCCATTTTTACTTGTTCGTACAGAGAGAAGCCACTCTTTTTCTACTTCATTTGTTCATCAAGTTTCTCAGTTTATGCGGCGGCCACTTCACTCTCTCTGTTTTGTTTTTCTTGTATATATGTATGTACTCTTTTTCTCTGAAACTAAAATCTCAATGCGTATCAAAGTGATATAAGAAGAAAAAATGGAGGTGGGTTTTGTTTTTTTTATAAAAAATGAGGTAAGAATCATTTTTATAACCGAAGATTTTTTCCAGCTAGATCTATTTATCTCTGGCATAAACCCTTCAATCGATTTTGTTCTGTTTTTTTTTTTTGACTCGTTCATTTGTTTTTTTTGCGGTGGTGTTTTAATGTTTTAGATACCTGGGTTTTTGTGTTGCATGTGAGGGTTCAATTTTTTCTGAAAAAAAGTTCTGTTGATTCATTTTTTTTTTGTTATGTGGTTTAAAGGGTTATGTGCATTTTTTTGATGATAGGTAGAGAGGAGATTTTTGTGGGGCTTTGGGCATGCTTAGGAATGCTGTGGATTGACTGAATTTTGGGGATTTTTTCCGTTGTTTTTTAAGCCGGTAATCTCGGGTGACTTTGAAGGAGATGGGGAGTTCTGGTGAGTCTGGTTTCAAAGCCATTGATGCATCGGTTGGGGGGCTGGTGTGGGTCCGGAGGCGAAATGGGTCGTGGTGGCCTGGTCGGATTTTGGGCTCAGATGAGTTACCTCAGAGTTGCTCTGTTTCACCAAGATTAGGGACTCCCGTGAAGCTCCTTGGAAGAGAAGATGCAAGTGTGTAAGTTTTTATTTTCTTTCATTGTTGTGGGTTTCCTTCTGTTTGTACTATCATCTCTGACTACTTTGCCTTTTTGTATTTATTTATTGTTTTTTATAACGGTAGCCCTTCAAGTATGAGAATTTAATTTGTTTGGCACTTTCTTTGGTGGTTTCTGGAGGTGTGGACATGTTTATAATTAGTTATCTTTTCTTTTCAAGGGTTAAACCATGGTCCTTTTTCCTCCAGTTTTTGTTTTCTCTGCTTTAATCCAAATTATAGTTCCCACTCCTAAACTTGTCAAAGATGGATGAAAGAGAGATTAGATTCTTCTGTGCAGTTAGTTGATGTTTTATATGCATAGAATTTGGATAGGATTTGATAAATTAACTTAGAAGCAGCAACTACACAAAATGAACGTAAAATTCGTTTTGTAGAGTCAAGTGAAGGAAAGGAGTTCACCGAGTGTATGGTTCAATCTTTTGTGGCTGCTAAGGTTCTCGTACTCACAAGTCACTATAGTTATAGGCTTATAGTGTCTGTTTGGAACAGAAATTTAGACGTAATATGTGTCAATTCACTTTCCACCTATAACAGAACTAAGCAAATGACACTCATTGCCATGTTGTGAAACAAGAAATTGTGGTAGCTACTTCTGACCATTAAAATATGAAAAACCTACCGAAATAACTTAGTGTTAAAGTATTAACTCTTCATCTATTCTTATGGAGGGGGGCGTTCAGCCTTTTGTAATGCTGGAGTTCTTATCCTCAAATTCTGGGTTCCATATATATACATATACATTTTAGGATTATATGATTTGTCTTGAAGAATGGGCCAGCAATGCAATCTATTCCATCTGCTTCTATTACTTACGGTTTTAGTATCTCCATTCTCAATTAAACTTTTTTATGATACTTTCTTTGTCTTGAAATATTCTATACTGCTTGGGCCATTTATGCAGTATGTACAGCAGTTTCTGGCTTTGAAAAGTTTAGTGTTGGCAGTGAGATCACATTTTTAGGTGTTTATTGGCATTTGTCGAGTAACAATGCTGTTTTTTTACTTTTTCTAGTGTTGTAAGCATTTTGTCATATATGTGACCTGCAGAATTTTGTTTTGGCAGCATGGGAAATCTTCCTTCTATTGATAAAAGTTGATTTATCAAGCTAGCTAAGGTTACTATGTTCCTAACTGTGGTTCTTGCCCAGTGGCATTAAGGGCAGAAGTCATTTGGAGCCCCTATTTCATCTATTCCCATTGTGAATCCAGTTTTACATGTTCTTGGCAAATTAATACCAGTTCAAGTGTCTCAAAGTTCTTGTAGGGTACTAAAAGCATCTTAGTACTTTTTCTGTAATTGCACCAGCTTCTCCCAGTTATGGGGACATTACTTTCTTACTAATCTTTGGGCCTGCATAACAAATAAAAAGGAGAGATCAGTTTCCTTGCTATCATTTAGCCTGCTAATGCTTCCACAATTCGGACTTGTGGTTTTCCTTTTTCACAATCCTATGTTTTTTACTTTGTCTAACCCAGTATTTGTCATCTTTGTATCTTTTACACGGACTCGTGTTTTCCTTGCTATTCCCATTTTAAGGAGTACCAACTGTCGAAGTGAACATTTTCCTTTTCCTTTTAGCTCGATTCTTGATGAAGTGTCTAATAGTTGCTGCTGTTTCAGGGACTGGTACAATCTTGAAAAATCTAAGCGGGTGAAAGCCTTTCGTTGTGGGGAATATGATGAATGTATTGAGAAAGCTAAGGCTGCTGCTGTTAACTCCTCAAAAAAGGCTGTCAAATATGCTCGAAGAGAGGATGCCATTATTCATGCTCTAGAGATTGAAAGTGCTCGTCTCGGGAAAGACCATCCAAATTTTTTCTCAAGAATAGATAAAGAAGGTGGAGAGCATCATACCATGGAAGAATCACATACTTCTTCTAATCCTCTTGAAGATGGTAAAGAGTTAGATGAGGAACTGACTAGTTCCGAAAATAATTCAAATTCTGCTCAAGAATTGTCTCAATCTGGTGTATCATTTGAGGCGCCAAATCTTACAATTGCATCTGAGGAGCAACCTGTGTGTGGGACACGGAGGAGAACACCAAACGACTCAGAGGATGATGGAACCGAGGGAAGTAAACGCATGAAAGGACTTGATGACCTGGGGATGGGTGTCGTGTCATCTCTGAAAAGGAAGCGATCTCAGGTGGCACATGTTCATGATTTCTTAAAGAAGAAGAACCGTCGCCGTCCATTGACAAAGGTTTTGGAGAGTACAGCAATGGTGTCTGTTCCCATCACGTGTGAACAACTTCCCAGACCAACTGGCTCTACTCTTGCAGTGGCATCTGAAAGCAAAGGTTTTGCGTTACAATCTAATGAGTCTGGGAAAAGTTTTCCTACAGCACTAAATAATGACACAGATATTATCTCAGAGAATGGGAAGCCATTGGATGCATTTGGCCACACTCATGATTCTTCCCTTGTTAAGCACGAACAGAAAGAGAATGGAATTTCCAGTATTTTGGGGTTGTCTGAGAATGGTTCTTCTGACAGATTGTTTGATGTGCCCTTAGTTGCAGAAGAGAAGCAATCTGCAGGTATTTATGTGCATTAGCAGAGATTTCTTTGCGTTAATGGTTTATAACCTTCATAGTAGTATCAGTGCTATTAAAGGCTCATTTAAGCTGCGTTTAAGCCAGGTTGTGCATTTGACCTCACTTAGGTGGTGCTATAGTGTAGGCGTTAAGGATTTAAGGCATGCACCTCATCACCAATGGGTCTATCTTTAAGTGGACGGTACTAAACAATAAATATATATGACAACTGATTACATCAATTGTTGAAAAACATTATGATTAAATTTTTGTGATTACGAATAAAGAATGATGAGTTTAGTATAAGAAAACTTTCTTAAGAAACACAAAACTTCATCTTTTCATCTATATCAGATATTTTGAATAATTTTTTAACTTGAACATCATGTTTTTTACATCATCTAATTTGCTAATTATAATTGTTTCTGATCTTTTATCCAAATATTATTGTTTATGTTTGTAGTTATTTTTCCTTGCATTATTACACACACACACATATTCTTCACTAGTACCTTTCTCCATTTAAGCCCACACTTTAATTCCCTCTGGGCTAAAAGCCCCATCAGACGTTGGAACTTCTCTGCGCCTTTTGTTAACTATACTGCATTGTAAGAAGACCCCAATGATCTGGAGCAATCACAATAAATGTTGTCTTTTGTTGCACATGTGCCACTAGTGCAGGCACTGAAAATGGTAATAAAATCTGGCCTTGGAGGCCTTTTTCATTGATCTGTTAGTCGGAGATCCACATAGATTTTCCCTTGGAATCTTCTGGTGGATAACCTCTGCATAATATGGTGTAGAAGAGCATAGATGCTACAGGATTTCCTTTCCCTTCAGTTATGGGGGACCTAGAATAATCTGTTCTATGTCTCATGGAACCTCACATATTGGTCTTAGGCATCAGACACAACTTACTTAACTAATATGAAGTGGTAGTTTTGGTGAATCTTTCCTCGTAAGTTTGCAGTTGGTTTTGCATTATGGAAGTATATTACTTAGAGACCAGAGTGGGTCACTCTTCATACTTCAGTTTTTCTTCTCTACTCGATGTTGGGGTTTGTAGCTGAGTTTGGCAGATTAATTAGTAGAGGCACCCATTTTAATCTCATGGTTCCACATGAATGACAGTCATTTTTATGCACAAACCTTAGATACATGCCGTGTGCCCATCTTGAACTTCTTTGCTTTCACTCTAGAAAAACTTCTTAACTCTGATTGTTTCAATTAAGAACTTATTTTCTGTGGAACTGTTCAAAAAAAAAAAGTTCATGGATTTGTGTTGAACGTTCAGTGTGTGAACTTGTCATTGCACTTCTCTTTGTACATGGATTGTCTTCAATTTCTTTTCTTATCAATGCTATTAGTTTTTAATAGTTTTTTTGCCAATGATTTCTGAAGCAATTTTATTAAAAAAGCTTCTCTTCCCTGGTTTATCGTTCCTCTTCTGATTTTATATTTCTGAATTTCAAATGGTTGCAGTTCTTCTGTCTGATTTATGCTGATATATTTTATTTCTCCATACAGGCTTGTCTCCTATAGTATCTTGCACATCTCAGAAAGCTCAAGGTGGTGTAGGGACACAGTTTAGCCGGGGCAGCCAAGTTGAAGCTATGTCGTTTGGGAGTGAGGAGCTTAATGACTCAGGCTCCACTAGTTCTGGTAGTGACGATTTCCATTGTTTCAGCCAGAGGATGGCGAAAGGAACTTCAAAATGGCAGTTGAAAGGAAAGAGGAATTCGAGGCACACACGTAAGATTAAAAAGAAAGATTCTGGAAAACACAGAGATTTGAAAGATGAACTAAATGTATATTTGGCTGCTATAGATCATGATTCATTCCCTCTTTCTCCAGGTCAGAAAGTAGACAACCATCGTTTGAAGTCTAGACCAGTTACGGAAATTCAAGTGGATGAGTTGCGAGGTTGGAGCAGGAATGTTTCTCTTAGAGAAGCTCATATGAAGGGGCCAACAGCAGACCTGCTTACTCCGCAGAGGTTGCTACCCTATCGTCAGTCTCGATTTACAGTTAACCCCAAATATGAATCGTCAGATTTCTCTCTTAGGCACCACATTGCTGATTCTTCACTGTATGATGTTAATCTTGAGGTCAAAGCCAGCTATCGTCCACAGCATGTTCCATATATCTCCCTAATGAGCAAATTGAATGGTCAGCCTATCATAGGTCACCCCCTCACAGTTGAAGTCTTGGGTGATGGCTTTTGTGATAATCTGCTAGTCAGTGGATCTGAGTACTATAGTAGCAGCTATGACTTAGATGAGGATCACGGTGAGAACAGCTCAGTTTTGCAAAGTGCGGATATTGTTTATGAATCCAAGCCGAGTTCTGCGGGCAGGATTTCGACTAAGCATCTCATGGTGAAACCTCGTAGTTCACCAACAAAGTCACCCAAGACACGGAAAAATGGCCTCCTTTCAAAGAAGATTAGAACATTGTCTTCTTTAACCGGTTCTCACCAGCAAAATAGAGAGAAGAAACCTGTGGAAGAGAAGCTTAAAGGACCTGCGGTAGCTTGTGTCCCCTTGAAAATAGTGTTCAGTAGGATAAGTGAAGCATTAAATAACTCAATACGACCTGCCCACCGTTCTCTTGTACCAAGCATTGGTTGAATAATGTTCCATTGATCAGAATAATCAGAGTTAGTGGACTATGAGAGAATTTGTTTAGGAATTCTGATTTGTAGCAGTCCAGTCTGGATTCCGGAGTTGAATCATTTCTGTACAATAACAGGGTGTGATCATTGGCATTGAGGAATTTGCTGATCGGCTGCTTTGTTTGTGTATATAATGTAACATTAGCTGAGATGTAAAGATGGTATTCTGATATTAGGATTGGTTCAATTCTTCAACTTTGATTTTAGAGGGTTGATAACTTGGAAGTTTTTAAATATTTATGGTACGGGTTGCACTGATTAGTCGGTGCATTTTACAATTTTCCCCTTCCTTTTTTCTGTATTTTGAGATGTTGACAACTGAAAGGCTTGATTTGAAAATGAAAAAGCGCGGAGCTTTCAGCATATGAGATCCTAGCAGATGAATTTTCACATTCTCACCTCATGGATGCAATGTCGCTTCTATTAGGTGTGAAGATGGTCTTGTTATGTCAATCTGAATCTGCGTTTAGAAGGGATATCTTTGGTGTATGTTACAGCAAAATGGATTTCAGTTTTGGACAAACTGAAACTAGTCAAAAATATGAGTCAGTAGATTTACTTGTGTTACTGTTTGCATGTGATAATGCTAATAAATGTCTAGCTGCATGATTGCATCACAGTTTCAAATAAGAAATGAGTACTGATATTGAGAACCAGGTTGATGACTAATTTGCTGAAGGTTCCAGGAAAAAAAAAAGTGAAAATGTGTCATGGTTGGAATGTAGTGTATTGGCACTCTTGGTAAAAAAAAGTTGGAGCAAAGGCTTTGGGGTCTAAACTTTCATTACATTTAGTATGATAAATTATTTATTCAAGTCTTGGTTAAAGCTACTCGATAGTTGTGTTGATAGAAATCAAAAGCTCGTTCAAGCGTCTCATTCGAAAACACTATTACTTTCATAAAGTTTATCATTAAAGTACTTTTTGCATACTTATAACAAAATCATTGAGGACTATAAGATCAACTTTTATCCCACTTGCAAATTTAAGCCCAAACAAACCAAAAAAGGATTCATCTAATGATTGTTAATTCGAAGAAAGCGTTCATTGATAAGGCATAAAACGTTGGGCAAAAAATGAAAGGTTTTTTCTCATGAATGAAGAAAAAACAGGGGACATATTTTCATTTCACTATTTCGTGATTGAATTAGATCAATTTAAATTTAAATATTTAACAACTATACAAAAAGATATTATTAATTAATATTTTTTCATGTCAATATGATAAAAATAAAAGTCCATTATAAAATATTTGATCAAAATTTGTAATAACTTAGAATCTTGAAAAAAAAAAATTGTTTAGGCTAAAATATTTTCTTTCTTAAGCGTATACTTTGTGAGAGGAAAATGAAAAAAAGATGGGCAATTCGGTAAATTAATAGGCCCAATTCGCCACACTCCTTGCCTAGGGTTTTAGAATACCCATATATATAAGAAAATGTAGCACATTTTTGCGATCTTAAGCTCTCAGCATCCTTCTCCTCTTCCCGCCGTCGAAACAAACCCTAGGAATCATTTGCAATGACAACAGTTCCAGGGCAACTAGTATGGGAGATCGTGAAGAAGAACAACTCCTTTTTGGTGAAGGAGTTCGGTAATGGTACCGCCGGCGTCGTCTTCAGCAAAGAACCTAACAATCTCTACAACCTTCACTCTTACAAGCACTCTGGTTAGTCTCTATGCAATCGACATTTCTGTTTTGCTCTTGGAACTCTTAGATCGAGATTTTGTTCCATGGATATCATCTGTTGATATGATTATTTTTTGTATTTTTATACCGTACATGCAGTGGCGGAGCCACCTTGAGTTCAGGGGTTCCGAACCCCCTTCGGCAGAAAATTATACTATTTATACATGGTTAAAATAATTTTTTATGTATATAGTAGATGCCGAACCTCCTTCGGCTAGTTTGTGTGTCTACTTTTCAGATTTTGAATCCCTTACTGAAAATCCTGGCTCCGCCACTGCGTACATGCAATTTTCATCTTGCTTTACATGCAATTTTCATATATGATTTTAATGTCGTATGAGATTTTGCTAGTGTATACATCGGATTTTTTCTATTGTACATGAGTTTTGTTATGTTTGGTGAAGTGGTGTTTTGAATTGTAGAAGGTTTTGCCTAGCGTAGATTACTGATTTGGTTTTGTTTTTTTGAGAAACTTTAATTTGTCATGGGTTTAATTGCGGTGAATCCATTCTGTTTTATGCTTTTATGATTCTTTAGGCCTAGCAAACAAGAAAACTGTGACTATCCAGCCCGAGGGCAAAGATAAATCTGTGTTGCTTGGTACATCGAAGACCAAGAAGCAAAACAAGCCTTCAAGTTTGCTGAACAAATCTGTGATGAAGAAGGAATTCCGCAGAATGGCCAAGGCTGTAACAAACCAGGTTGAGCTTTGATTCACTTCTGTTCACTAATTTACTGGAGTATTTCCTATGCAATTGTTTTCTTTAACTAAATTTTACTGACTTTGCATCTTGGCAATGTTTTTCATTAAATTGCGTACGCAGCCTACTCAAAATTGTTAAGCAAATATTTGTGGATGCCTGGTGATTAAGTCATCAAGATCTAGTGTTGACGATGAATAATTTGTCTTCTTCCTATCTAATGATGATAATAATTTGTCTTCTAAAAAATGTAGTTGCTCATTCTAGTGTAACCCATTCCTTAGTTACACAGATGTAGTTACACAGATGTAGTTACACAGATGTATTGAGATAATACAAGCATTTAATAATATTTAGACTTTTGTTGAAGTGGTAGTTAGCTTAGAGAATTGGTTCTTTTTTATAGTGCTAAAATTTCTATTTTGGTTAATTGAAGTGATTAATTGAGTAGTCCAAACCAACTTTAATGATCCATATGTGGAATAATGAGGTAGTACTTTATGTGTAAAATAGCACATGAATCATTTTGACTGATTTGCCATTGTTCTGACCATTTGGCTTTGTTTTTTTCTCTTTGGAGATCCTTGAAAATTTTGGTGTGTCTATGCTTTTCTTAATATTAGATTGCTGATTGCCTTGTCTAATTTGCTAGTTGGTATTAAGCATACTGTCTTAGCTAAATAGGAACTTCTGTTGTCTCGACTTTGTATCGTCACATTTTTGTATGAATGTAATTTAACGACTTCTCTGTACAGGTTGGAGACAACTATTACAGGCCAGATCTGAAGAAGGCAGCCCTTGCAAGGTTGAGTGCTGTGAACAAGAGTCTCAAGGTCACCAAGTCAGGTGCCAAGAAGAGGAACAGACAGGCTTAAGAGTTTATGCTAGGAATTGCTACAGTGTATGACTTGTAATGCATGGGTTTTCTACAGTACCAAAGTTTTGTGTTTGACTTGATCTTTGTTTCTTTCTGAATTAGCTATTGGCAAGAGCAATATCTCTAGTTTTGAGTTTAAAAATGACATCCTTTATCAGAGCTTTAAAAGATTATCTACATTAATTTGTGGCGTCTTAGATTTGGGCTTTATTTGTTTAGTCCATTTCATTTTTTAACTTTTGCTTAAAACTGCAAAGGTTTCAAGCGTTTACTTCTATGTTTTAGTAAGTTGAGAGATCACCAATTGATTTACTTTGTTGAGTGCCTTCTGGTGCCCTTGATAAAGTGAGTTTACATGGCAAACTAAACTGTCAGGATCTTGAATTGGGGAGGGGCCTCTTTATTGTTTAAATTAATTTGGCCTAGCTTTCATTTTAAAATTGGTTTTTGGCAAATGAACTTACAAGAGTAGTACTTTTGGTTAGTAATAACTAACGTACGGCCATGTTTTTTTTTTGAGCCCTAGGATAACTTGACCGCTACAACCTCTGCCCTGAGCACTCTGTGGTGAGTACTTTCTGAGCATTGGGTAAATCCCCTTGTGGGACTGCAAACTACTTAGGGGATGTAAGACCTATGCAGGGGATTGATCCCGGACCAACTGAGCCATCCTGTGTTGTTTGGGCTAAAATCATTTGACATTTGATGGCTGTTGCCAAGGAAGGGGTGTATCGTATTCAAATAGAAATGTACCGGTCCTATTAAATAATTTTTTAGCTACAGACCACCTCTTGCAAGGAAACTGAAAGATTAGGACATCAGAATTTGTCGAATCCATTAACACACAGATTCTCTTGCATCCTCATTGGCTCAAGCTACAAATTACTCTTCCAGAGCAGCTCAGAGTTAGTGGGCCTCTGGTTTTATGTCTTTTTTTTCCTCGTATGATTGTTAGGTTATCGGTAGAAAGTTGAAAGTTTCCTCCCAAATAAAATCCAGACGTGCAGAGAACTTGGAGAATTAGTTCCGTCAATTCAAGGTTGGAAACAACTGTTCCTCGTAGAAAGAAAAGAAGAGAAAAAAAAAAGAATACAAGAAGCTTAGTAATTTTTGGCCTTCCATTTAGAATAATGAACACCAATTTAACACGCTTTAACGGAACTGGACATTAGACTTGTAGCACAAACCCCCCAGCAGAATATTTTGAAAAGTCTATTGTAGAGAACTATTCCTTGCTACATACGACGCTTGGAAACCTCTGGTTTCATTTCCCTTTGGTATAAAACCGTCCCTAAAACAACTAACCCTCAATTAAAAAACAAACATCTTCATCCTGGGGATGGAAAAGTATTCCATTCCCATAGAAGCAGCTGCTTCATGCAGCAAAGGGAAGCAGATTATAAAGAGCGATGAAGCTGCAGCGAAGCATGGACGCTTCAACAGCTGCTTCTCCTTCATGGAAATCTCAATTGATCCTGGGATGAAGTCGTTGAAACATCTCGATTCTAAGAAGTTCAAGGAAGAAATCAAGAAATGGGCTAAAAGCGTGGTCTCTTATGCCCGTCAAGTCAGTGACCGTTTTGGGAGCTCTCGTCGTTGATTCAACAGTGAGATATCAACAAGAAGATCAATATGCAAGATTAAAGTGCATACAGTTATAAGGGTATGCACAACAATGGAAAAAGAAAAGCTCTGTCATATATGCAAATGACAGAACTGCAGATAAACAAAGAACGGACTGCTATATACGATCATAAACTCAATTCTATTTTGAGTTTGATAGTTCGTAATTTGGTATCGTCCATTTCGCTGTACATAATTTGACATGAAGTCAATCATGTAGCATCTTTTCTCGAAATTTCGTTTTCTCTTTCTGAAATGTTACAGGGATTATATTCTCCAAACATGGCTTTGGGAGGTTGTATTTGTTTATGTTTCTTCTGTTTGTTGTCTTGTTCTTTTACATTTTTGGGCCTAATTTAATCTAATAATGATTATAAGAAAAAATGGATTCTGTTTAGCAGTGATGGACTGATTTTTGTCTTCCTAAGTTAAGGTCTGGTACACTCTACCCTCCCAGACTCTACATTTGGGATTACAATGGGTATGTTGTATCATTGTGTATGAATTACCCATTTTACCCTTAAAAAGAAAATTACGTGCTTGGCGCGGAGGTGTGATATAACGAACATTATTAACAATACTAGGAAATGGTACCTAATCTAGCTGCTCAATCAAAACAAAACTTATTTACTTTCACGGAAGAAAACCCACTTTACACTGGCTTGCCAAACAAGAACACTGGCACCTAAGGGTCCACTAAGATGAAATTCACTCGTTGCAAAGTTACACACAGATCAAAATCTTCATATATGCTCCGACACTACCTTCAAATTTTTCTTTGAAGAATGAAGGCGATACCATAGTGTGGATAGGACGAACATGTCACTCTCTAAGTCCTTCAACATATCACTACTCATCTTTTTTTAATTCAGCATGCATCTTTTCACCAGAAATGCTCCTTAAAAGCTGTCTGGAACACATATCATGTACATGAGTTGCGTTCTTCATCCTATTAGCTTTTATCCATGCCGGCTCCTATTCAAGATGTGGGAAATGAGCAATGCTCGTTAGTCATAATGGTACATGTATTCTCTGAGTTTGGAATAGCCACCAGAACTCATACCTCTGGAACAATGCGCGAGAACACAAATTTTAAGAGCAGAAGTACATGTTCCATAATGAGAATTGCAGCAATTCCAGGCGATATTTTCCATTTCCCCTCATGATCATATAGGCATACGAGGAGAATGCAGTTCGTACATATTGACATGACAATCAGAAACTGAATTCCAAGAGATTAAGACATTGCAAGAACAAGCTGTTAGCAAACAAGAGTTTGTATAATTGGGTTCAGCAAGAGAAAAGGGCAGCACATACCTGAAATATGTTTAGCCAAGCTCCAATTGTTGCATCAGGACGTGGAATGGGCCTTCTTAACATAGCAAGCAATTTCAGTGCGTCTGTTCGTATCTCTGTTATGTTGTTCTGCAAAAGCAAAATTGAATTTGGGTCCTGATTACTCTCATTAAAAACAAAATAGTAAACAATATTAAAAGAGGGAGGGGCCATGTGCATTATGTACCAAAGTAGCAAAGGCAAAACCAAGAGGAAATGCACAAGCAAACATCATGATCATGCCAAATTGCAATGCCAATTCCAAAAAATCTGCAATTATTAAGAGTTCCAATTAGCTATGGGTATGTTAAAACAGTTGCGCAGTTGCAATAATTCAAACACGGACATGTTATTAAAGGTGTTCAATAAGATTAAATTCGTGTAGGATCTTTAACAAGAATAGGAAGTATGGATTACCATCAAAAAGTCCGTCCTCAAGCTCCTCTCCGATACTAGCAGAATAATCAGGTTTAAGGTACTCCTTTTCTACTCTAGACATGTATTGGTTCTTTTCCGAGGATGTTCCTTTCTCACGTTTTCTCTTGTTTCTTCACATTAAGGGATATATATCAGATGGACCATAAAGTAAAAAACAAATAATAAACCAGAGTAAATTAGCTCTTCAATTAAATCCTGTGCAGACCAGCCGAAATGAAGGAAGTGCCTTACCCCACAGCTCTATATTTCTTAAGGCTGTATTTTAAGTATGGTAGAGAGTTCTCCAACATATTCTCCAGCACCTGTGAAACAGTAACATACATTAATAAAGATTCAGATGGCATATGTGAAAGAAATCAGAAACAATCCCTTCTACCTCTGATATAATTAGACGTTGAATGAGAACTTGGCGAAGTGTCATAATGTTGCGGTGCAATAGAGCGTGATAGAAGATTCCAATGTAGGATTGCATGAAGTAAAGGCCAAAGACCTGCACAAGACAACAAATTCTCAATTAGGGGCTAAAAGTCTGGACAAATGAGAAAGAAACAAAGCTTCTCATAACCACCTTGTAAACCCAACTGTCAGCTCTCCGTTCAATGTTTTTGTTGTTCTCATATTTTACAAGCTTCACTGATATTTTTCCACCAATTTTGTTGAAGTACTGAATAGTAAAGAGGTATACAGCTGTCAGACAAAACCTGTAAGAAGCAGAAAGCATTTTATATTTGTATGTGGCAGACTGAAGTGAATTTAAGAGCAGAAAAGGCTATGTTAATATTTACTGTGAAGTCTGCAAAGATTTTGAAATGGATAGGCAAGAAAATTGGAATTATTTGGAAGACCAACTACTTTCTTGGGGTTAAGACCAACATTTTGAGAATGCAATCTGAATACTAGGATATCTAAACCCCCAAAGGTGAACATAATAGAAAAATTGAACAAAATATTGGCAGGTTGTTTTATGAAATAAAACTACATGTTGGCACGACAGAAGAATTTCAATGGCAAAGAAAAAGTACTACGTAGACATTCCAAAGCTGGTAGAATTCTCGGCCCTAATAGAACATGATAAAGGAGTAACAATCAAAAGAAATTTTAGCAATATTGGTATCTCTCCAATAGTATCAAAAACTAGGTAATACATCAATAAACATGATGTGAAATTTTATGTCATCCTACGCTGCTGAACTGGGATACTTAAAAGTAATGCATCCTGGATTATTTAAATTAAGATGAACGCCGACGAGAGGATCTTGACGTGGAATCTTAACCATCAACCTGAAGATATCTCAGACACCAGGATGATATTAGGAATTCAGACATAAGATGGAATGTTTTTTCCTTTCTTATTTCATAAGCAAAAAATGATACAAGTTGGTAAATTTAGATAAAACATGTCGTTATGGACAAAGTACTCTAATGTCATGGGTAGAAGAATATAAATTTGCTTACTTTGATACGTCAGACCTCAAAACCTCATAGACATGAGCAAAAGCCAATTCAAAAGGCAACTGGAGACATATAATGCTCATTATAATCATGGCATCATTTCTGAATCTCATGAAATGACCAAGCCATTCCTCTCTTTGGAATGCTTCTTTTCCTCTTGGTTTATCAGTTTTATCAGCTCCTTGTTTCTTCATGAGCTCCACAGGGGACTGAAACTGATACCATTCACCTTCCAAGAATTTAGATTCTACACCAGCCGGATAATTCATCTGCCACCTGCACTCCAGGCAGTGAATTACGAAGGAGAGACGCCAATCCAAATAATTCAATAGCAGATAGAAAAGAAGTGACAGAAACAAATGGAATAATCATGTTGAATGTGTCAACCTGACAAGAAGCGCCGAGTTTTTACGTTTCCAGAATTGGAAAAATAACACAGCCCAAAGAATTATGCTTATGAAGAAAGCAGAAAGGACAAACAACTGCAATGACCTGGAGAATGTATAAGAGCTTGTTCAGAATCAGAATTAAAACTAAAACAAACTTTGACAGTAAAAAGGAACAGAAAGTGGGATTGACCTACCCAAAATCCACTAACTGCACTGTAAGTCCAAATGCAGCTGGGAAGAGCATCCATCTTGTGTACATCCCAAGAAACGCGAAATAGGAAGCTATCTATTGTTGACATTATGTATTGGGTGTTAGCAAGTAGAAGATGTGCATCCTAGAGAACATAGACACAAATAGCAGTGGACCATAACATGATTAGAGAATGGCAAAAGATTCCTCCAAAAACTTCACCTTCGTTCCATAATAGTTACAAATATCATCTATAGGTTGCACTGTGAAGTCCCACCAGTTCAATGCCCAACTTCTTAGAAGCTGCTTCCTCTTTGTTTCATCTGCAAAGTAAATTTTAATCTTCTTCGAATGTTTCTTGACCACTGTTAACTTGAACATATTAGAGAAACATACCATGCACAGGGAACACTTCTTTAACAATGCCCATAGACTCCAATGTTCGCAAAAGAGGCTTCCCTGGCTCCCAGTGCACCTCATTTCCATCAGACTTTAATATAACTGTTGAGGTGCTTGTGTTCACCTGCAATTTTGGACTTAGCAAACATGAACTTGAAATATGGGGAGGAATACATTGAGAGATATTACATAACAAAATAATTTTTATACATTAAGACATAGACAACTCCTTTTTTGGAATAAATTAAGATGCATAAAATTTATTTGTGATAAAGGGAAAGGAAATAATAGTTGCAAAGATAGGACAATTAAAGAGCACTGGAAAAGACTGGCTTCAGACTTGCCTAATCTGATATAGACAATCAAATGATGGCGGTAATAAACTTATGCATCCATTAGGACAAGTAACCACAAGATCTAGAGTAGGCTAGGATTCCAGTGAACTCACAATCCCATATATTATGTGATGGTAGCAACAGTAGCGCTCAAACCAACTAAACAAGGAGCCATCTGGCTGCCTTTCATATGCTTCAACCTCATCCCAGTGAAATTGCAAATCCACTCCTGAAACCAAAATTGTGTGCTCAGAAATAAGCAAAAGCCTGCAAGTTTTTTGGATAGGTGAATCAGCCAGTAATTACTCAGATCATACAAAAATTGAGAAATCTAATGAGGAAACTGAAGAGGATTTAACGATTATCACCGATATGAGTCCGTTTCTTCAACTGCAACTCTGCTGCAGCCTGGCCAAGAGTTTTTAATGGCGCTCCCAACTGGAAAGAAAGAGCTTAAGATCATGTAATTTCAAATGTGAATTCAGAATAAACCAGCAAGAAGGAGATATCTTTTGAGTGATCAGACCTATTTTGTTACATGAACCAAGTATATATATAATCATAACGGTATTCTCCAATTAAGGAAAATTATAATCATAAAAAAAAGGACGGCCCACATAGATGTGTATACATACATAGACATTGGCAACTTATTTGTATTCAAGTGTGACTCCCTCTTCGTTTTGGTTAATCGTGGTGTCCGGACTAACTTGCGCTCACCTCGACTAATTCCACGGGATACCTGTCATTCCTCCTCCCACTAGCACGTAGTGTTGTTTGTCTTTCTTCACTGGAATTTGAACTTGAGGCCTCATGGTTCTTAACCCACTTCATTAACCACTAGACCACGCCTTGGGTCCCCATATGTGACTCTTCAAGCATTGCCTATCTTGCTATTTTTTAAGGTAAAAGAACCTAATGTGTTATATGCTATCGTTCAAACTCTTTAAAGCAAGAATACACTAGTTCTTAGCTCGTGACAACTGAGAATGTTTGTTCTCAGTTTCAAGGATCCAGAATTCAGTTCTAAAGTTTTGGGGTCCTTTATATCCCACAAAGAAAGACATTATGCCTACCACCCTAATCTATGTGAGCCAAGCTTAATACTATGGTCTATGCTGTTCTTACAAGCTTGCTTATCATTTCTGTTGCAGCTAAGAAGAAGATACACAACACGAATACTGCTAGTAAGGAGAAAAGGGGAACAGAGTATTGTTATACACAATAGAAATATTAAATAAATCGTGATAAAGTAAGTAGGAAAGTGACTTTGTAGAGGGGAAAAGGAAATGCAGAAAGATTCATACGTTGGGTTAGCCAGAATTATGAAACTAAAACAAAATGTAATCTAAACAATGGTGATTTCTCTAGCAGTACTATTCAAACAAAAAACAAAAATTAAACTAGTAATTTAACTAATGGAGATCGATCTCCTATAAAGCTAAGCGCAACCGTAACGTCAACCATAGTATATGACAGCTGAATATAGAAGAAGAAAGTGGTAACGCACCCTGAGGAATTCATTCTGAAGGCCAACAACTCTGTCAACAATCAATCCCGCTTTTCGAAATTCATCAACGAGAACCTCAATACAATCAATAGTTTCATCTTCATCCTTATTATTTCCTGAACTCTTCGGAACCACCACGCCAATTTCAAAGGCGACAGTTTCCAAATCCTCCGCACCAATATTCTCATTCATTTCCCCAAAAAACTCCAACCAGGGAAAACGTGAATCCCCGCTGAAGCTAATGGAACATGCAATCAATGGAAGTTATCGAATTAGGGCGTGAAAATTGTGACGAAGATGGCTAGATAAGCGTTTTGTAGCAGAGAGAAAATGGCGGAGAAATACATGAAGAGCAGAAGCAGGGGGCGAAAGGTGACACATAAGCTGAAAGGGTGAAGAGTAGTGGCAGAACACGTGGAGTGGGCGTTTTGTTGTTTTGTGTAACCGTTTTTAGGTCCCTTTCAGCATGAAACAGGTCAATTTTCAGGCACAATAACCAATGTTTCATCGATCACGGTGACCCTTTTTTTCGTCTTTTTGTATTCCGACTGCAGATGAGCATTTTTAACCCGTTTAATTTGTAGGTGGTAATGAGTAAACTCGAATTAATTACGGAGAAATTGACTTGATTAAATTAGTTTTTGGAGCTAAGTAGAGTATATTGATTCCTTCTTTTTAAACTAGATTAATACGAACAGTAAAACTCACTTGTCTAACAAAATGATTTTGATTATTAGTTAGAAAGTGAAATTTTTCATGTACTTCTTCTAATTTGTGAAGCCAGAATTAGGAGTTTGGGATTCGAACCTATAACTCTAGCAAAGAAAGCATTTCTATGCCCCTTCCTTATCAATATACATATATATTTATTTTATTTATAGTATAAATACAGGATCTACAGGAAAACTACTGAATTCGTCCGAACCCACCTAGCTCCGCTCCTGCCAGTGCAACCCTATTATTTATTTATTTTGTTATATTGTAATTAATACGTAAATTGAAGCTATTAATTTGGACAGATAGGATTCTTAACAAGATTTTATTTACACACTTAAAATTCAAACTTGAGAATTCTGATTAGGAATATAATAGTTTCAACCGTTCCATCGCAACTCATGTGATTATCATTTTTGTTTGAACGAAATGATGTAATTATAATTCTTCTGTTTTTGAGGTGTTAACAAAATTGGTGAAGTTGAAAGTATATGTATAATAATGAGAGTGTTATAATAGCAACTGGTGACCTCCATGCTTTCTCTCTTATCTTGGCCAGCAGGCTCCAGAACAAGTTGCTACTGGGAATAATGATGGCAGAGAAATTATTACCGCCGAGTATTTCTGCCGTTTGGCAGAAAGAATATATATGTCTTTTGGACTTGGATTTTGAGGATGTCAACAAAAGCTGCTACTACAGCGCCTAAAAATTTTTACACTTTAAACAGATAGTATATAGTACTAGTATTAATTTCATTTGCAGAGGATTTTTCGAATTTAATGCAAACGAAGTTCATGCTCTGCTTGTATATGAGTCTTACTTTTCCTTATCTAAGTCTTAGAACAATGGTTGATCAAACTTCTCCGCACTTTGATTGACTAATCAAAATCGAAATGACTAACTTCTATTGAATAGGACCAATAAAATAATCGATTATTTAGAACTTAATCAAGAATCTTCTTCACGTTACCCATTAAAAAGACTATTGTTTGAAATATAGTAAAAAACAACTCAAAGTTTAGGAGCTAATGAGTCCAAGGGCGGAGCCACCTTAGGCGAAGGGTGTTCCGGTGAACACCCTTCGCCAGAAAATTATATAGTGTCTAAAGGTTAAATGTTAGTTATTATGAGTGTATATTTGATTTTGCACATCCTTAACATAAGTGAGAAGAAAATTTGCACACCCATCTCGAAATTCCTAGCTCCGCCACTGAGCTAATCTCAAACCACCTACTCAATTGATAAAAATAACTTTTTATAATAATTCTTTATCTACTTGAAAGTTTATAGTTCAAAGTTAATATTTGTAAGTACTCTATTAAGGAGAATTTTGTGAGCTGATTGGACAAAAAAAATAATCTCATTTTAATCTCTTTTACAACATGAGAAAATAATTGATCACATTCTCAATCCCTCTTTTCAAAAGACTACTTTTTATAGCTATGTATTAATTTTAATAAAAAAATTATATTTTTACAAAGAAAATAGGAAGGAGGACATAAATAAACACGTCGAAGAAATACCAACGTCACTTATAAACTAAATTAATTAGTACATAAAATTAAAAAGAAATACCAACATGGAAAAAAAAAGTAGAGACTTGTACAACGGTCGACTCATCGCTTGGGCCCACCACAGCGTGTTTCGGTGATCCAACGATTATTATTGAAATAAAAGACGCTACAATTGTTTCTGACCGTAGATTAGTCATTACACGGAAAGCGAGTAGCATATACAAATTCGGTATCCAAGTAATTTCCAGGAAAATATCTGTCTTCAAACCCTAATAAAACACCAAAAAGAGAAGAAAGTGATCATTCGAAGGTGAAAAATCACCAAATTGCATCGATAATTCACAAATTTGAAAGAGTTTATCGCCAGATCTAGATCCATGGGGAACACAGAGAAATTGATGAACCAGATCATGGAGCTCAAGTTTACATCGAAGAGTCTTCAACGCCAAGCCCGAAAATGTGAGAAAGACGAAAAATCCGAGAAGCTTAAGGTGAAAAAGGCGATCGAGAAAGGGAATATGGATGGCGCTAGAATTTACGCCGAGAACGCAATCCGCAAGCGCAGCGAACAGATGAATTATCTCCGTTTATCTTCTCGTCTCGATGCCGTTGTGGCTCGACTTGATACTCAGGCGAAAATGAGCACGATCAGCAAGTCTATGGGCAATATCGTCAAATCACTTGAGTCTTCTCTCAATACCGGTAATCTCCAGAAGATGTCCGAGACGATGGACCAGTTCGAGCGCCAGTTCGTTAACATGGAAGTTCAAGCTGAGTTTATGGAGAGTTCTATGGCTGGAAGTACCTCTCTGTCGACTCCGGAAGACCAGGTTAACAGTCTCATGCACCAGGTGGCCGATGACTATGGTCTTGAGGTCTCTGTGGGGCTTCCACAAGCAGCTGGCCATGCTATTCCTACTAAGGATACTGAGAAAGTTGACGAGGACGACCTAACCAGGCGCCTTGCCGAGCTGAAGGCCCGTGGGTAATTGAGAAACTAAAGATTTTCCTGTTAATAATGAGGCTGCGCAATTGATATATTGTGACATAGTATGTGGAGTTCTCTCTATTTCATTCTGAAAACTGAACGTCTTTAATGTACATTTTAACTCTCTTGTGTTGGTGGAGTTCTTTTGCTTTTCTTAATGGTTTACAAAATTGTGTGTTTATACTTTAATGTGCATGTTGGTAATGTATCCATTGTCTGGTCATATTGTTATTTGACTTGTTAATATATCTGTTCATAACCTTTGACCGGGTTGCATTGTTGTTACCTGTGAAGACAAAGCTGTCCGGTTGGTATAGTTGATCTGTATGGAACGGATATTGAATTTATAATAGATTCATGCTCAGTTACAAGAAAGTAAATGTGAGCACCCTTCTTATTGGAGGGGGAGGGTATAGGTCCATAGGGGAATAAGAATGGTTGCTTTGTTCTATAGGTCCATAGGGGAATAAGAATGGTTGCTTTGTTCTATAGGTCCATAGGGGAATAAGAATGGTTGCTTTGTTCTATACAAGCTTGATATTTGTTGTGTCAAGCTAATCTTCATACAGTTCTAACTCGTTATAGCATTTCTTCGTGCGTGAACAATTGGGGAGGTTTGGGTACCCAAATCTCCTGTTCATGGACTTTAACTTTCTCCCATGCTTGTCTTTGTGATGATAAGGAAAAGACATAATAATGAGTATTGTGGAACTGGTTGTCATATCTGATACTGAAGTTAAATGTTTGACTTCACTTTATTTCAGCCAGAGAAAGCATCATTACTGGTAAGAAGCTGCAGAAGTGTTAATGCTTAGCTTCGTTTTCATTGTTTAAGTTTAGTTTTCATAACTAGGAAAACATCTATGAATATTGCATAACTCACACGTCATAACTTTTGCAATTTTATATTGAAGCGGTTTTATAATGTTGATGATCTAAGTGGGGGTGGGGGTGTTGGATATTGTATTCACAAGTTTGTACACTGCTAAAATTCCTGGTTAAGTTCAACTACATGCCAATTTGATATCCTCTCATAGTTCTTGTTAGCTTACTGTATCATATTATTCTTACTAGGACAAATTAGATAGTTGTATGTTGCAGTGCAATAATCATCCACCTTATTAGTGTAAGTCTGTGAGAGAGTGTAGTGGATAACATATTGCACAAACACATTTTTCCATTGGGCAAGTCCATAAGTGCAAAAATATTTGGGTTAACAGAGCTGATTTTGCATGGTCGTTCTTACTATTTCGATTCAACTTTGCAGATCAGTTTTTGTTAATTTTACTAGTTAGATTATGCGTGCGGGAGAGAGATCATCTGTAATCTGTTCCCCATGTGTGACTAGTGTCTTCTAGGAAAATAGCCTTCGAGTGATAATATAATTGCTGCTGGAGGTGCTGTCTTGGTGGAGAAATCATCTTCCCAGTTACTGGTTTGCCATGCTCAGTAATCTTCAGTAATAGAACTGAATATGTTTTTAAGTTTCGAGGCAGAAAATTGTTCAATTCTGCATAAACTTCATCAGGTATGAACCGGTGAAGAGAAACAGTGAAACTTTTGGTGCAGTAAGCCCTACCAGTGTAGGGTGAGCAAAGTTTAGTAATGGCTATGTCCTACTTGTCAGTGTGCATTTTATGTGCTTTTGTGATAAGAGAAATGATATTTATGGTGGTTGTGTGTTTTGAGTAATACAGGGCTCTTGATTCAGTTTTAAAAAAAAAAGTAAATAGAGGCTTTTGATGTGATACTCTAGAAATCTTTATATAATTAGGATTCTAGAGCCATATGAACTACTTTACTTGATCAGGAAAAAAAGGCAAACAAAAGGAAGATTGGAGTTATAGTATAGGGTGGAGTTTTAGCCTTTTTTGGGTTGTTTTATCCTTGAATCACAAAATTGGAATGTCTTCATGTTGAGCAACAAAAATAGAAAACGACCTTATGCTAAGCTAATTTGTTGATAGTTTTTACAAACTTGAGTTTGTCGTGTGAAGCCAATTTTTTAATTGGTTTTGAATATGTATACAATTGTGTTTTCGGCACTTGTGTCTGTGTGAATAGTTAAAAATTTCATGTTAGATGACTTCAATCATCTGTATGCATGTGGCTATGATGATAAAGGAATAACCAAAGCTTAAGCATTATAGATGGTCAGCTAAGTTTTCGTTGAGTAACTTACTGCATACATCAATTTTCATTTGGGAAGTTCGTAGCGAGGAAAAATTCTGGTTAACTTAATAATAACATCATGTCCTCTTGACTTACATTCTATGGAGCTGCCTGTATTTGATCATTCGTAATTAGAGAATTGTACTTTCGCAATTCTTATAGTTAATTTACTTGCTGAGTTGTATTATGCGGATGAGTACCAACTGCTAATAACAACAGGTGGAGGTGCTGTCTATGTGTGGAAAGCACCTTCAAAAGCTCATGCTTTTCCTTGCTCAGTTAAGTTCAGTAATTAATCTCGATGTTTAAGGTAGAAAGTCGCTGAAATGCTATTCTGTGTGATAGCTAAGAAATAAAGGATGAAACACTGCAACTTTCATCCATGGACATGCAAGAAGGGAAATGAAATTGTGCCCTTTAGTTCTGTGGTGTTGCGTTTTGATCCGCGGTAGTTTATAGCTGAAGCGGTTATATGGTTATTTGTTGCACCAAGGGTGTGGCGTGCTATAAAATCACAAGGTCTCAATTATGAGGCAAAATTATTATATCCAAGCTTTGGGGCACAAAGTTACCAGTATCAATGCTGGTTGGAGTTAACACTAGGTATGTTATTGTCGTAAATCAAGTTTTAGGCCTCCACTCGCAGGTTTTTAGATCACAAACATTTTTCCTCCAACGTCTCATCATATTATACATCAATATCCAACAAACTACACCCATGAGAAACTGTCTGATCACCAAGAGATGTGGACATCACGCCCCTTCATATTAAAATTAAATTGGCAGGCATTAAACATTTTTGATGTTTTTCCCACGAAGGCTGTTATGATCTCATATATTTTGAGCATAAAAACATTATAACTCAAAAGTCTCCACACCAATAAAGCTCAGAAGTATAGCTACTAGCAAATAGAGAAATTTAACAGGAATTATCGTGTTTCTATTCCCTATTGACCATAGAGAAAGGACAATCCACTTTCATTTAGGGCCTTTGGAGAGGAGGCCAGGCTGCTAGTACGTTTGAATCTTCCTTGTCAGCGGCAAGCCACTATGTAGAAAACAGATGACATCAGGACAATGCTCTTGCCAACTTTCAACCATACCATGTCTGAACTTGTTCAATAAAAGTAGCCAAGAACCTGTCCACCCACATTTTGCCGCTGAGCTTCTTCGTGATCCAAAACTCCGTTTGGTGTTGTAATTACAACATATCCCCACTGCAAGAAGAGGAATAGATCAATACCCTCAATAGGAATAAGAACAAAAAATTAGTAACAAGTTCTTGGTCACAAGTAAGAAAAGGTGGTGAAAAGAACCTGACTTGGATAGTTGGATGTTAAAGCGCATGATCATTTAAGGTTTTCATGCAAAGGTCTAAAAGCAAGATTCCACATAAAAGCATTTGAGGTAACAGGTACCAACAGGTATAACATGTGTCTAACGAGGTTCAAAGGTCAATAACACATTTAACTGCAGCAGCAATAGATGACTTCTCCAAGCGTATGCTTTCATTATCTTCAAATAAAATTGTGTTTTAGACAGAAAAATAAATCTAAATGGAACTTTGGAAAAAATTATGTTAGCAGACAAAAAGAATGGAAGGAAGATAAAAAAGAAAGACTGAAAATGTAGCCTGTGCCTACACCCTGCGAGAAAAGCAAAGAACTGAATTTGGCTCTACACTCAACTGCGGCATCTACTTAAGAATATGTTTTCACAATGCAAATATGAACTTTTAGACGCATCGATGTTTAATAGTAGTAAACTATTGTAACTTGAGGACTCCTTGTGGGTATAATACTCTTGGACAATGGTGGTATAAACCCAGGTAGCACGTCTACACGATGGCTTTTTCTGGTCAAAGATGCTTCCTTCTGCTTCATTGTCCCAGATAGAATGATGGCTCAAAATGTTTCCTTTTGGACAGAAAGATGGATGAGAATAATTATTTCGGACGGAAAAGATAGTAAAGAGGTTGGTGTGGAAGTGGAAACAAAAGACAACTTTGGATATTCTTTCCACATGTCTTGGTAGAGCAGGAACTCAAGAGAAAGAGCAGCAGAAATAATGAATGAGTATGGTACATGGATAAATATACAGTAGGAGCTGGTTTTGAAAATGCAGAGGACAATATATTCAGAAACTGGAAAAGAACAAGTGAAAATAAATGCGGAAGAGGAAGTTGTTGATCTGTTGGTTGCACAAATTTGGTGGACAGTGAGTGCAGCAGGGATTATAAACTGGCACAGATCCACCTCGAGATATAATATGCAAAAGAGCTTCATGAAAAAACAGGTTGTGCAACACAACCACTGTTCGACTGCAAATATTTTTAGTACATCATTGACACTTGACAGATCTAGGAAGGTAGGCGGGCAAGACTCTTCTACTCCATATCTCACAAGTTCACATTTATGGAGAACTATTTCATTCACAAGATATTTTATGTCTTTTATTACCCAGTGAAACTGCGAAGTTGTGTTTCCTTCCTATAAAGAAAATTTGTTAAATATGTATTTTATGTCGACCTGTAACAGCGAAGTACCAACCTTCCTTCAGTTAATGAGAACCAGTGACAACTAATACCCAGCCCCTCGCATCAGGTAAGATTTCATGGACATATGGAAGCATTACATTTCCATTTACAGTAAGCAAACATTTCATGTAAAAAGTCAGAATCAGGGAGCAAGAACCTATAAGTACCTAAAGATGGTAAATAACACAATCGGCAGCCTTCTCTGTTTGCACTTAAAAAAATGATCAGGATAAGAATTCATTGTCTATGATATATATCCACATATACATGAACTCCATAAGTAAAATATTTAAAAAGAACATGGTAAGCTGTCAGTGCAGTACTTGCTAGTTAGGGATGCTACTAACTCAAGATGAATATCCTCTTGTCCAGGCCAGACAGTCATCATGGATTCATGGGAGGTGTACTCCAGAAGAAGTGTTTAAGATTGGGAAATTGATGAGGTAGAAAGATCACAAACTTTAAAACCTTGCAATATGGAGAGGAAGATAAAATGATATGAAAGTATCCCCCCTCAAGGAGCTTTCCGCGAAGTTCCACACCAATTTTATGCTTAGTGGAGGTTGTGGATCATCTTTTTGACATTGTAGATTAGTGTTGGGCTTGTGGGCTATGATCTTCTCCATTCTCAATGTACAATAGGTACACTACCTTAAAACACCTCTAGTAATTGCAAGAAACATTCTCACCTAGAAAAAAATCTACTCTGCTAGGAAAAAGTTACCATTCTGCTTCGGTGGTACATGTTTTTTTCAAAAATTTAAGAACATCAAAATGCAATAGGATAAATATAAACGAGAGAAATTATAGAGCAAACTGATTCTTCTGATAAAGTCGTTAGGGGAAAAGAAATGCAAGTCATGTTAAACATAAAGGAAATTAGGACTATGATCCAAGACCTTAACATAGTCAAACAGAGGAAAAACTAAAAGCAGAGCAGAGCAGATTAGCACTTAGTGAACAATGCAAATCAAACAGAGAACAGAGAGAAGATATGAAATAAGATTTACTAAATAGGAAGTACATTATATGAAGCAAAGCTAGAATGGCACAACTCAAAATTTGATGAACAATGATGCAGCTCATGTTTGATGGCTTTTTTTGTAACTGGCAAGAGCTCATTAGCATGTAGAAAACAAAGTCCTACTCAGGGAGATGACACGAACCTGATGTGTTGGTAGCGTGCATATCTTATAATTCTCAATTATTACAGCAATTATAACGTAACTTCACAATTTTCCAATGATCAATTACTTCACGAAAATATAAGATCAAAAAATCCCAACAGGATGAATTTGAAACATGATAAATTATAGAGAAAAAATCATTATCTGTGATTAGGGAAAGAGACATGTAAGTCGAATGAACAAAACCGAACGCATTCAAACGCAGGGGTGAATTACCATTTGCACATCTGGTGAACAAAATTCAAACAGAGAAGATATGAAACAGGAATTACATTATATGATGCAAAATTCAAAACTCAATGAACAATGAAGCAGGTCATGTTTGATGGCTTTCTTATAACTGATGAGTGTTGGGCAGCATGTAGGGAAAAAAAAGAGTCAAACCTGACGTGTAGGAAGCGTGCGTGTTTTATAATTCTCAATAGTTGCTGCCTTGATATCCTGTCTATAGGTGAGAGCTCGACAATCGTTGATCCTTCCAAGCAATTCAACAGATATCTTACCAACTCTATGAGGATCGTGTACTTGAAAGTCTTTAATATAACCTGAGAATGTAGATACAATGTAAGCAGCCCAACATATACTATGATTTTTATAGGTTTATTCGATTAATAAACATGATTTCTCTCATATTGGAGGAAGGACCTTAAATAGGAGATTTGCAGGGCAAATAATGACAGCTCATAGAATGATCAATAACACAATAAAATACATATTCAACCTCTTATTTACAGTGAACATTCAAAGGGAAATTAGTCCAAACATACGAATTCCAGATTTACCATTTGCCTATCGATTTCAGCAGATACATTTCAATTCAATATTCTATACCAAAACAAAATCTAAGCCAAAACATATTGAAGATTTTAGAGCTTAAAAACTAGGAGAACCGTTAATAATTACCTCGATATTTCATGATTTGGAGGAAATTAGCAATAACATTGGAGACGGGTTGTAGCTCAGCAGAAGCAAATCCTCTCTTTTCTGCATTCACAATAGTCCTCAATGCGTCGTTCAATATTCTCCTCCCCATTTTTACTTTACTGTTTCTTCTCCGGCGACTGTGAAATCCCCTTTCAACTCCTAAAACCCTCGCACAAAATCTTCAATCGGCCATTTTCATCTGTAGGACCCGAAACATAACGGATGAGTAATTGTTTGGGCCGTACTGGGTAATGGGCTATATATAAACCTACTGGATGCTCATTCTCGAAAATATTTTTGGCCTCTTATTTAATTGTACTATAAGTTACGTAAATCACATGGTGGAAAGATGAAATTACTATATATCCCTACTTTTTTTCTAATTACAATAATCCCTTAAAATTAACTCAATCTGGATACATTAATGAAAGCGCGGATACATTAATACAGATACATTATTAAAATAAGGGATTTCTCAATCCGGATACATTAGTGAAAACGCGGATACATTAATACATTAATACGGATACATTATTAAAATAAGGGATTTTAGAGATTTTTAAAAAATATAGGGAAATATGAAAAATAGTTTACTTAAAGTTGTGTAATGTTAATCAGAGATAATAAACATAGTTTAATTTGGAATATGTTTGAGTTACTAGACATGTAGGGGCTATAATTATATACGATACTTGTATCCTTCAAAATTGTATGTCTAAATATGAAATAATATGTTATGAAATACTAACAAATTACATTATAATAAATATTTAAAAATATATAGTATTCTTAAAAAAGTATACATACAAAGTCAGTTTGTTTGGTTTAACTTTTTTAGCTTTTTAAAGTTAAAAGCAAATCAAAATCAAATTTATGATTTGGTACAATTTGTCAGCTTTCATAGAACACCTAGATAGGTTTTTTGCCCTTTGGCAAGATATATGTGCATATAGACCAAGAAAAAAAGAAAGAAGATATATGCATTTATACTTGTTAAGTTCACTAGTATTCGTAACATAATATTCTATAGTTTTTCTTTCTTGTTATATGAAAAGCAAGACGGGACATTTTGGAAGTGTTTGTCAAAATTGTAAAGCATGTCCAATATGCTTGGTAAACATGTACATAATTAGAATCATAAGATGAATACCTTCATTTTTCATTGCAACTACAAATGGCGAACAAAACTTTTAAGAAACCAAAACTTGCACCTACGCTAATGCACAACAGTTTGTATCAAAATTTGGTAAAGGATCATTAAGAGTGTCCACTATGAAGAAAAAACTATGGAAAACTTGCCCTTGGGGCGATTTTACAATCAGAAGTCAACACTTCGAAAAAGAAATTTACACAAAAATGTACTGGGAAACAACCCCTCTAAAGAATGGAAAAAAGGAAACCAAAAATAGGCACTCTACATGTCTATTTACACCCAGGAAATTGACTCCAAATCTTGTAGTAACCACCTTCACCCTGTTTGCGTTGCTCCCACTATAACTTAACGTCTTCTGTCAATTCTTGTGGTCACCATCATTGATTTTATCTTCAAATCGGACAGAGCACTTTCTGCTGGCTTCTCCAGCAAACTACAATTCCTGAGCGATCTGGTTCCCCAACAGAGGAAAGATGAGTTGGAACTTAGAAGTCAATCTTTCTGGTTACCGGTCTCTGGCATATGAAACAGCAAAGTCTTTGATAATCAGCTTCAAATGCTGCACAACAAGTTGAAGCGTTCAGAAATTGTATAGGAAAAGAAGAAAACTAGGACAAGAAAGAATGAACTTAGGGAAGTGAAGCAATAAGGTTCAAAAGCGATGGTCCGATAAGTACCTTCAATTCCTCGTGAAGCACAGTAAATATTTTCTTCAATCTTTTATGTCTCTGCAGTTTTTAAATCGTAATTCAATGAGTTAGAGATCCCATAGAAAATACAATATCAATAGATAACCTAAGGCACATGGGGAAGTGGACAGATACATCTGACAAACCAGCTAAAGGAGTTAAATGAAAGAGTAAAGGGCTATCCAAATAAACGGGACTACATAAAAAAATGTGTCTCCAGAGTGCATTGAAACTATTTCAACCATGAAAGAGTAAAAGGTAAACCAAGTTAACAGTACTACCCAAAAAATGTGTCTCCAGAGTGCATTGAAACTATTCCGACCATTAGGCTATCTGTTCTCCAGAACTAGCTTGCAGAAAAGGCACTTAACACTTGCATCCGAAAGCATTGAGAAAAATGCAGGGGAGGATTTTTGAACTAGTGCACTAGAGCTGGTATCACATTAAGAGACATAATAGACAACCCACATAGGAAATTGTTGGAGTATAGTTTCGAACTGCTTATCCATGATTACAAAAACATATTGAGAGGAAACTTACTGGTCCACATTTGCGATAAGAATCTTTTAACTGTCCCAACATGTCATAGAATCTTTTTGTGTCTCTTCCTTTAGAAACATCAAGCTCCTTCCCGAGTTTAATGAACTCATTCCTAAATAATTGATCCGAATCCTTATTAGAAAAACTAAAACTGAAAATAAACTGTTTGAAAGAGGTGTTGGTTAAACAAGTCTAGAAGAAATAATCTCCATGGAATTTTGAAAAATCAGCATATTTTTCTGTTCTTGCAACAAACCTGTAGGACTCCAATATTTTGTTTATCGAGCAATAACTATCATACTTTTCCCGATACTCCTGCACATACTCTTCATACCTGAAACAAGGAGAAACTGACATGAGTAACATCAAGAATAAAGGTCTTTAGCAAAAAAAGATGATAGTGAAGTACACAAAGCATTAATTACATCAACACAACATGATCTACTTTTTTAAAGTAATGGTTTAAAGAACAAAGGTCTCAAAATAATGAAGAGGATCTGAAGTATCCAATGTACTTACTACTCTTTCTTTATCAGTAAAGGGGTAACTTTGTATTAATAGTAACAAATGCATTTACTACAACAACCCTACATGTGTGTACTCTCTCTTTTTTCAGCGAAGGTTCCAAAAACAAGTTTTCAACAATGAACACCACTTGAAGTATTCAATGCATTTGACACTTGAACACTACATTTGTGTACCCTATTTTATGTATTAATTTAAATGCAAGGAGTATGCCTGTATGTTTCAACAAGCCCCAAAAGTTTACTCCACTAGAGAAGTAAATGTTAGAAAACTTACTGGGCAAAATTCTCTATTGGTCCCTTCAGTTCTGGTTCCTCCTTTTCATACTTGGAGTACGAACTCATCTCATCAGGAGAACACTCTTGCATCCTTTGATGATCTTCACAGCTCCCCAGCAAAGAAGCATCCTTATGCCTATCATTGATCTCAGCAGCCAAACTGGACTTTTGCCCTTTGTTCTGCTTGACCGATGGAGGAAGTACACTCTGTTTTAGATCAAGTTGTTCTCGTGCACCAACAGACGATTTTCTGCGGTTGTCTGCATGGACCTCCTGACAAGTCCCTAAGCTCCCTTCTTCTTCAATTTGCCTACTACTATGCACGTCCACTGGTTGATTATATTGGGACCCAATATCGTTCTGATTAATTCTAGGACGGTGCTGTTGAGGCTGAGGTTGTGCAACCTTTTGGTGAGATCTTGAAAAATCTTCAGCATGCCATTCAGGGGTCCTCCTCTTAGATAAGCCATCTGGAGTGCCAGAAGGCACAGAACTCAACTGGAGAGGAGATGATCTTCTAAAGTCTGCTACAGTCTTATCAACAGTTCTTCCTTTACTTGACTCAAAATTCCAATAATCTGAACTTGATGGTCTATTCTCTCCTTTAAATGAACTTTTCCTCTCAACCTGCTTTTTCAAACCAGCTGTTTCCTGTGTTGGAGGCTCCCGAAGTTCTCCTAACTCCAAGTCTGAAAGCTCTCTTTGAAGCATGTGCCCACGCCCATTAAAGAAAGAAGATTTCCCCGTATTACCCATATTATCCTTTGGAGAATTTCCTGGCAGCGGGCTATCATACTTATTGAGGTTTGAATCAACTGATGTTCTATGCTGGTCCCCAACACCATCTTTCGGATTTTTTCTTTCCCTTTTATCACTAACAAGGCTGTATTCATCTTGTGAATCTTTAATAACCTTGTCTCTCTGTAAGGGGAACCCTTCATTCATTTGAAGGCTTCTTTCAGTGTACTTAGCAGTATGCCCTGAGCTTTCACCTTGTTTAATTGGCCTCTCAGAACCAGTCGGAGTTTTGCCCCTTGCAGAGAAATCAACAGATCTCCGGTCTGGCTGCAAAAATTCAGAAGCAGACTTTCGAGACATGGCCTGATTGTAACTTTTTTGTGAACCAAAATCCCCAGCAGCATCTCTGGAAGTTGTGTCTTCCATCTGCATATGAAAGCCCTTATAAGGCCCTTCTGAAGGCTTATCAGGAGATAAGTGTGAACTCTCCACAAAAGTAGAGTTCCTACCCCCAGAACTTTGTTGCTGAATAGGATTTTGAGTTTTTTCTCTCTTATGCTTGCCACCTTTATCAACTGAACGTTTTTCATCACGCACTCTTTTAGATTTACTTTTTTGAGATTTTTGGACGCTATTAGACAGCTCATGCTTGAACCTATCCTTGTCAATGCTTTCAATTTCACTAGAATGGTTTTGGTAACTAACATTTTCTGCTTCACGAGGAAGCTTGCCCATTTGGACCTCGCATTGTTTATGCTCATGCCAATCAGATGACAAAGGCGTGATCTCTTGAACAGGTTTTTCATCATCTCTCATAGGACCCGAGTCAGGAATAACATCCACTTCAGCTACTTGGCCACCGTCAGGCAAGTCCTTCTCAATATCCACAATATCAGCAACATTACGACCTTTAATCTCACCCATCTCAAATTGACCTGACTCAAAGTCCAAAGTTCCACATTGAAGCTGTTCAGAAGCTTGCAGTTTATGATTTGTCTCTTTGTCATCATCACTCATGATATTGACATCCTCATCAGATGCCTCCTTACTATTAGAAGAAGCATCACTTTCACTGTCACTGCTACTCCCACTGGCCACGCTTTTACTTCGGCTTCTACTCTGACTTCCACTATCACTTCCACTGTCACTGCTCTCACTATCACTATCGCTAGAGCTAGAGCTATTAGCCTGCCCTTCACTTCGATCAGGTGAAAGATGGTGGATATCAATGTTTTCAATGGCATCAGATGCTTCTTGAGGTTTAGAATCACTCACTGCCCCCTCTTCCAACTCACCACTATCAGTTTTTGGAAGTAAGACTGGCTGCAGAGCAGGTAGTTGGTCAAATTTATGAGGGGCAGATGATGGTTGACAATGATCTTCAGGAGAACTGTTAGGAGAAACAAACATCAGCGTAAAGGAAATTTTCAGTTAACACAGAATCAAGCATTTCAATCAATGCGCAAATCTTTTCAGAAAATGATTCTCCTCATATCAAGGACATAGTAGAGCTAGTACTCTGGTCCTCAGCAGCACCAGCATAGAAGAGATACATTAGAATTATGTTAGCACAAGTTTAGTCTACCAACAGTTTACACATGAAATATTTAAAGAAATCAGAAAGTGGATTACTTTAGCTTATCTATTAATTATGTTTTCCTATTTCATTGTAGCAGTTATTAGCAGTAATAAGGTTATTGCTTCACTTTCTCATTTCAATAGTAGTCGGAAGTTATTTCCTTGTTATTAGGTGGGTGGTTAATCCACCAGTGGTGTATTTAAAGTTATTTGAATTCAATGGAAAGAAAAGCAGAAAATTGTTCCAGTTTTTGAGTACTTTAACTACAGAGATTGCAGGTTCTCTCCTAATGAACAGCACCGTGGGTCGTAGAAAGAAAACATCTGATTTCATCTTGCAACGTCTCATAACTAGAGAGATTTCAGGGGACTGTATGACATAGATATGATCTCTGTGTGTTAGCATCATACCATTTAAATTGGAAATCAAAAGAAGGGTGAATTCAGAAGTACATGTTAACCTTTGTAACATCAAAAACATGTATTTGGTCCTTGATTGTTTTAGCTCAAAATTGAGGGAAAATGTCGGGGTCTTTTTGTTTACTAGTATCATTTCACTTTGTCTAGTATCATTTCACAAACGTCTTCTATGTTTTTCTCTGGTCGAAAGTCCCTTGCTCCTACAGGTATACTTATGGAGACTTCAATTTGACTATGCGTGCTAAATGTAGATCAGTTTTGTCTCCAACAGATACAAGTTGGAGTCAAATTGAAGAGACAAAACACTAACAAACAGCCTGAAGAAACTTGTACCTTCCACTTTCAGGGGCAGGTTTCGGGAAACTTTCTATATCCACTTCCGGTTTCAAGAAGTATCTTCCTGGAGCTTGGTATATAGCAATCTGCCACCACAAATGGGTAAAACATTATAACTATTGTATCAAGGACATGCCTTCACTTCTCTTTGCTTTTTTCAGCAGAATTATAGCAAAGCATGTACCATTTACCTTTTTTATAATGGACTCAATTTGCTTGGTTGAGTTCGGGAGCGTGTCTCCAACTGCTTTTTCCAGTGCCTAAGAACCCAGAAGATATTTCAAGGGCAAGAAATAAGTAGCTGATGAAGTATAGAGATATACTTAACAATTTACCAAGTACTCCATGTCAAAAAAAGAGCATTAAGCCAAAGGGAAAAGGATCTCTTTGTTCTGAACTTACACTCCACCTCCTACACCAGATTGCTAGCTAAATTAACAAAGGTCCAATTCAGTTCACATGCTTACCTTAAGACTAATCCCCTTGGACTGGTTCTCCATAAGTAGAGAAATCAACATGCTACGCAGATCAGTAGACGTTGTGCCTGTATGACTTTTACGTCCTACTTTATCTTGTACAGAACTTGTGATTGCCTTGCCAGGAATTTCTTTGTCAGAGCTAGCAGCTTTAATTATTGTTTGAGTGGGTATCATATCATCCACAACAATTTGCCCCTTCAAGAGATTGACATTGCCAAATGGAGATACTGGAGCACCAGATGGTTCAGGTGGAGATGATAACGGAGAAGCAGAAGGCTTTCCCTTTGAATTTGTTGTTGCAGACGAGCCAGATTTGTAAGCAGATCCGTAAGATCCCCCTGCAATTCATAAAGTTCAATGAAAAGACAGGAAACTTAACACCACCAAAACTATGAAATTATATTCAAGAAGTCCCCTCTTCCCAACACCTGGACATGACATATACTGACTGGACTACAAGCAGAAAACATAAGAAACCTCTACACTTCAGCTCCGAAATTACCTGGAGGTGGTTCTGCCTTTCGTTTTTTCAAAGGAGGCTCTTTCTTTTGCTTGAAATTCATCTTCCATGGATTAGCTGAAAGAGACAAAGGGCTAAATTAACATTAAACTGCAATATCAGAAATTAAACATACACAGCCATTATAGATCATCCATCTAGAGAACTAATGTTCTCCACAGTATCTGTTCAATAAACAAAAGACAATCTCATTTTGTCTCTGCATTTCTGGTGTAATGAAATTTTTGAAGAAGAGTCTGAGTCAATGTAGAGTTTTTGCAATCTTTGTTAGTAGATAATCTTTAGGATTTGCTGGAACTTTTGTAAGTCTGGCTTCCAGCACAATCTGTGCTGATGAATATACTGTTACCATTATCCAAAAAAAAAAACAGACTCTCCAGAAGACAAGCATACACACCATCTGCTTTACTATAGTGTTTTCTTCTTATCAGCCATTGTTTCACTATTGTGATTAACTATTCCTTTTAAGCTGCTGTTTCATAGGGTACTACAATTGATTCTACCACACAACAATAATATCTGAATCCATGCAAACCAAACGCAAACATCAAAGAGAAGTTCTACGTTATAGCCACAACGAGTAGCACAGGAGCATGAGCACTTCTACAACACCAAGAATGACTGCCAATACACCACTATTAGGACCTCATATTTCTTTCCTTTCTCACATTTAATTCATTGATTATACCAAGTTGGTGTGAAAAATATGTATAAAGCGAACTCAACAACAGTTCTCAAACAAGTTATCCCAATCATCTAACCAAAGGTCCCACAAGAATTCTTTCCCTACACCATAAAAAGCACGAGAAAAGAAAACGATATCCTTATAATACTAATATCTCTTTCACAAATATGGAACGATCTCCTTCTTCTTTCATTCCATGTAGCTAAAAAATACGTAATGATTATCAGACCCTTCAGAATAGAACACCATTAAAACTATCTTCTCGTCCCCTCAATTTTTCTTCTTCCGCTTGTAAATAAAAAAATAAAATGGGATACCAGAAGCCTTCCTCTCTCCTATACTAATGCACACCCATCAAATCTTTTGAGACTTTTGCATTGTAGCTTTATCCTCAAATAGATACCAGAAGCATTTCTACTTCAGGTTTATACTCCATCCAATTTGCAGAAGAAATTATCAACTAAGAACAATCTACAAGGCCTTTTTTTTTCTTTTGAGAAGGTAAAAAATTCATTCCATAAATGTACAAGAAAATGATTGACTCCTAAGTAAGACTTAAGAGCAATCTACCAGACCTTAACCAGCGTAAATTAGAAAAGTAATTATCAAATGCTTAATTTCAATGTTCATGACGATGCATACCTTCAGCTGCAGCCATTGCCATCCTCTGACTCTTATTAGATGGATTGCCATGGTCCAAAACAATGGCTCTGTTTTAGAAATGCAACAATATCACTATACATGAAGAATAAGAATACAAATACCAGTAAGATGTAAGCAACAGTAGAATCTTCCTTATTTAACTAGTACTTCCTCTGTTTCAATTTGTTTGGCCTATTTTGACTTAGCACGGAGTTTAAGAAAGTAAAGAAGACTTTTGAATCTTGTGGTCTAAAATTAAAGATATGCCAAATGTACCAAAATGCCCTTTAATCTTGTGGTCTTAAACATGTCAAATGGAAAGTTGAAATTAAAGAGTTAGCTAAAAAAAGGAAATGGTCATTTTTTTGAAAGGACTAAAAGGAAAGTAGGTCAAACAAATTGAAACGGAGGGAGTATGGAACTTCTCCAAAGGATCGGAAAAGCCTTAAAATATTTTTACTCAGCATTTCACAATCAAAAAGCAATATTGTTAAAGGCTCACTTGAGTCACGCATAAGCCCTCAAGCTAGGTACAAAACAGGTTAAACACTCCGTCTCGCTTATGCCACACTTTAGATCAGGTACCGAGGTGCTAAGATGTATGTCTCGTCACCATCAACCATAGGCTTCTTCTTAAAGTGAGCAACACTAAACAATAATTATTTCCTTTATCCATATAATTTTTTTCTGTTTATAGTTTATCATTCTTGAATTTTAGTGTCTATATTTTTCATTTCTGTCTTAAAGCTCCAGGAAATGTCAGCACCTTTTCTTTCTACTTTTTGCCTTTGATAATACTGCTTGGGAATCTGAGTGTGGATTTATAACAACAATCCCAAGCTAATTCCTTTCAACAGCACAAAAGTTTAACTGCGGGTTAGACTTCAGAGATAGGAATGTTGTTACTCCTAGTGTAGTGGTTTAAATTTCAGTCAACTACACATTAGCAAACTATTTAACAAAATTTAAGACAGGATCTTCCTCTCGTCAAGTAAATAAAAGTCTAACAGCAAAATGCTTAAAATTCCATCCTCATTAAGCCCTTCTCTTCCCCTTTCCCCTTAGCCCTCCCAAAAAAGTAAAAAGCACTCAACTTTATATATCTAAACAGCAACAAATTGAGCACAATATTGTGGAGAAATTTAATATATCTAGCTATAATAATCAACCATTTGCATATGTCATCTAGAGTTAGTAAATCCTAATCCAAAAAACAGAGTTACGCAATAAACATACTTTCGTGATTTAAGCTTCTTCTCAGCTTCTTCTGACCTCATTTTAACATGGTTTGTAAATGATTCATCCAGAACACGTTGCACATTCAATTTTCGCCAAGCACCACCTGACTCGACAAGCAAACCATTTCCATCTTCACCACTTTGACGTTCTTCATAAATATCACATAGATCTCCTGGTTCACACGACCATGTGAATCTGAAGTCCTTTCTACCAACATTCATGACCTGATACAAGTTGTCAAAATCACGTCCAATTATACTTAACCATAATAACAGTAATGTCCAGCATGAGTTTAAAATCAAGTCAATGGATGTCAAAAGTTCTTAATGAGGCACTCATACATGAAACTCGATAAGGAGCATAACTAAAGATGACTTAGTAAGTTTGATATTAAAAGTTTATGTCAGAGAAGGAACAAACATAAGTGATGCTCGGTGACATTTCAGATGTAAGTTATGGACTTATGGTATAAAATTATGGCGCTGTACTATAAAATCTAGGAAAGACAATCACTAAAATATACTCCCAGTCTATTCATTTTAAATGAATAAATACATGATGACAAATTAGAAGGATAGATCAGAAAACACTGGAAGCATAATGTTGTAAATACTTTGATATGGACCACTAAAGAAGCACATTTCCCGTTTCAAAGGCTTTTAAATTATAGTGTCCAAACTAGGTTATTCTGTTTCTTTATTTTCCTATTCTGTTACATATGAAATCTAATAAAGAAAGCACATAAATGAGGTATAGCTTTCAAACAAAAGGCAAACTACGAACCACAGCGGCGGCAGAGCCAGGAATTGATGTAAGTTCAAGAAAATAATAGGATCTCATAGTTGGGATTTAAACTTGTAACGTAAAGCAACTTTAGAATCCCTTTTACTACTACACGAGAATTTTCCTTTTTGTTAAAGGGGATTCAATGTTTATATATAACCAAAACATATATTTTATCCTTTAACACAGTATAATTTTTTGATGACGGTGTCCAATTGAACGCTCTGCCCCTGCTTTGAAGTTTTATTGTTCAGATAAGTAGGTAATCTACAAGTCTTATCCTTGCAGATAGACATAGATATCAACTTGCAGCAGTTGCTAGAGGTTTAAAATGCTAAAAGCTTTTTTGCTGCACACCTGCAGTATAATGTTTGTGTTCCATGTTCATGTCAAGGAGACCTAAGAAGCAATAACTTAACTTGGACATAGAAGCCATCTTCTTATTCATTTCGAGATAAAGGTGCGGAAGGAAAAGGAAACAACGGAGGGACCCGAATCTAACCTAAATGGGTATGACGCGAAAAGTCTTTTTCAAAACCTAGCATTAAGGGCGTTACGAAGAGAGGACTTTCCTTTAGCTACCGGCCCAAACAAAAGAGATTAGCCACTTGACAAGGACAGGTTTCTTTCTTCCTTTCCCATGGCAAAGTTTAAGCTGGAAATCAACAAATGTTTATTTGCAATCTCCCATGTTCTCCCTTGCACTAGAAGTGGTATCCAGTTAAGCACATGTTCAAAGAAACCAACTTATAGGTAAAGCCCCCCAAAAAAAAAGAGAAAGCCATCTAACAACAAATAAATATGTTGCACACAGATCTGTAAAACAAGTTATTCATTTCTTTTCATTGTTGTTACAGCCCTCCGAATCTAAAATCTCTCCGTGTAGTAGCAGACATGAGGTTGAAGTCCAATTCAAGCTCTTTACCTAGATATCAGACTCAAATGCTAAATAAAAGCAAACAAAAAACTCACATTTCCATCGGAATTAGCATTCGCATCAAACTTGATCCTGGCTGCACCGCCCTCAGTTTCCACTCGCTTGATCTCCTCCACTAGGTCTGGCGTCAGCCGAATAATCATGGCATAATTCAAACGATTTCCAGTAACGAGGCTAAAAGTCTCCTCGGCTCCATTAGAGGGAGTAGAGGAGGTAGGACCGGAGGCCATATTGCGGTTGCGCGGTGCAGCAGCTCCACTACCAACTGGAAGCCGGCCGGCAGGCGAAGGAGATGACCTGTGGAGAGGCGGTGGTTGGAACGGTGACTGGATGTTGCGCTTCCCGACGCCACCACCACGGCCGGCTCCTCCGCCGCCACGGCCTAGCCTCCCGGAACCCCCGTACATTACGCTCGGGTCCTGAATGGTAAGTGGCGAGTGGAATTGACAAAAGAGGGAATCGGAACTTCTGAGATACAGAGAATACCCAGCGAAAGGGGGAGCCGTCGACGAAATTCACTAATTTGGGTTTACCGGTTTTGTTTTTTAACGTGGGGCCACGCCTCTCTTACTCGAATTTACATTAAGATAAAATCGATAACTCCTTTCAAATTGAGAACCATATCAACGGCAGAGCCATAAATTTGGTCAAGGGTGTTCAAATTTTAAAAGAGTGAAATTATTATTTTTTTTAGCGAAAATATTTTTTTTCTCTAATGAGTGGGTATATCCAAATTTAAAATTAAATTAGATATCATTTAACTAAATCATACGAAAACTTACATTATAAAACAATCAATGGTATAAATCAAAACTAACGGAGAAAAATCAAGAAAAACACTTTTAGCTACTAGTTGAATACACTCCCTTTGATTCATATTAAATGAATTTTTGGGACTTTTTTCGTGAATTTTTTATAGTTCAAGAGAATTGTTGAGACTTTTTTCTCATATTTACCTTTTCTTTTAACTATTTTAAAAAATAATTTAGAAATAATCGAAAGACTAATAATGGAAAGTGGCATTTAAGTATATCTTTAAATGTAATTTCTTAGTAAATAGAAAGATAGGGGCAACTATTTTTGTTTCTTTCTTTCTTGAAAAAAATAGGGTGCTACAAATAGAATCAAACTTGGGACCTCTACCACTCAAATGAGTGGCCTTACCGCTGGACCACCATCATTCGTTGTGTTCAAGATTGTTCATTTATCTATATATTCAAATAATAAAGAATATTTTGCCTATATACATCGTCTAATTTTCCGTTGATGGGTGTTCGGCTGACCACTCATGCCGGGCTGTAGCTCTGCCCCTGAACCATATAAGGGAAAAAACTGATCATAGGTCTATTTGAAAAGACACTTTATAGTTTATAGTTTATACTTTATACTAGGTCTTTATGATTATACCAAATAGTCATGGGATTAAATTATAGTGTCACTTAATTTGTTATTTGATTGGTATATTTGGGATAATTCATTTCAGGATTAATAATTAGTATCGGAATAAGTTATCCCTCTCCTTGGGTGGTATAATAATCTTGGGATAAAATAAGTAAATGACAAAAATATCCTTTTAAACCCTTTTTATACATCATTTTTCACATTCATGAAGGGTACTTTTGTAAACAAACAAATTGTTCTTAAAATTTATACAATGCCTATTATTTTGAATACAACAAACCAAACACTCAATAAAAAATAATCTCATCATAACTCATCCCATCATAACTAATCCTATCATAATTTACCCATCATAATTAATTCCATTATAACTTGAATTCAAACCAAATGAAGTAGTTACACTTCTCAATTCAAAGTTTTCAATTTTGCAATTTTGATATACATTTTTGTAAGTGACGGTAATATTATAAGTAAAAGTATGATTCGTTTCACTTTTTAATACTTATAAAATGTGTATAATCATAATAAAGATCAAGACATATAATCCGAAAGTGAGGTTTACGGAAGATGACCTTAGTTCTATGCTTGAGTTTTCTATTAAGAAAATATATGTGGCAATGAAGGGTACATATCAAAAAATCCAACGGAGCAGAATCATATGTAATAATGAAGGATCTCCAAAATGGATTTTCATATTCAGACTTGCAGCTTTGAGGAGACTACATACTAAAGACAGGCTGATGAAATAGAGAATCATAGATGAACAACAATCTGTCCTTTGTGATGCAGGAACGAAAAACAACTGACCATCTATTTTTTGAATGTCCTTACGGTACATATATTTGGTCTAGTTTGCTGGTGTGGATAGGTGCTTCAAGACAAGCTATGTCGTGGCAAGAAGAACTTGAATGAGCATTCACAAATGCCAAGGACAAAAGAGCTTTAGCAGCCATATACAAGATGTGTCTAGCAGCAGTTGTTATACCATGTTTGGATAGAGAGAAATCGAAGAATTTTTCAAGCCAAGAGCAGTACATCCTGGTCAATCACAAGGAGAATCATATAAGAGGTGTTTGTCAGAGGACTCCAAAAATTGCAAAAAAACTGGAAGGACTGAAATTTTATCCTTAGACTCCTAAGTGTGGTAATTGATTATGGTGTTTTGATGTAATAGGAGATAGTTTTTTGCTTACTGTTTGGGTGTCATGCCAGAGTAGTTTTTGAGATTGTACAAGAATAGCTATTTGGTAATGAAAATTCCTTTTAATTGCAAAAAAAAAAATGTGTATAATCAGAAAGTAAGAATTATTGATACTTATAAAAAAAACGGGTGTTAATAATGAACCTATAGATTATTTCTTTAAAGTATTATTCTATTTTCAATAAGATTTTCAACCTTTGCTTGTTTCTATTTCTTGTATTTTTTTTCTTCTACCGTTCCACTTAATGTTACTAGTTTATGTTATATTATTTTTTGTTTCAAGGGATAACGAGTTTTCACCATTATTTCTTATATTTCTTCTTTCAAAGGATAACGAGTTATTCTCCCTTTGATTTTCAAACTCTGATTTTACTATTAGACCTATGTTTTTCCTTTCCTGCGAATCCAGTAAGTTGTAGTTTACATTTTACTACAACAAAAAGTTTAGTGTAAATCCATTTTTGCTCTTTTCATTCTAGATACTTCTAGATTTTTAGTATGTGTTTTTTTCTATGTATCCCAATTTGTTTTCTATTTTTGCAAAATGTTTGATGAATATTATAAAAATCATTTTTTTAATTCTTTCTCGTTCAATGATTACCTCGGCTTTCAATATCAAATCTATTTTATGCCATTTTCTCTTTTATGCATTTAATAGTTTTCAATATCAAATATATTCTATGTCTTTCTCTCTATCGTGGATTTCAATGTAGTTTTCATTCTCAAACTCTAGATTTCTATCTGTATATTTTTTTTATGAAGATCTAGTACGATTTTTGCATGTTATCCTTTATTGCTTTCCAAGATAGAATGAATATTCAAATATTAATTCTATTTTATGCTATTTTCTCATCTATGGATTAATCTAGTTTCCTTTTGAATTTTGAACTCGATTTTATATCTATCTATTCTCACATGAAATGGTAGACTCTGAAAAATATCAAATTTACAAAAGAGTAGTGTACGTATTTGAACGAGACCGCTGTGTTCAATAAGGTAATATTCAACCTTAAGCTGAAGGTTAAAAAAAAAATCAAAGAAACAATTCTATCATCTTTTATGGGTTAATTGTGCAGAATACCAAATATTTAAATGATATTAAATGTTATAGCTACTGTTTTATAAAATAGTGATTCGCAACCATAGTTTCCCCAAATTTTGCTATTTGTTTAATTTGTATAATTCGCCTAAAATTGTATAATTTGCCTAATTGTATAAATCAGAATTTTGGATAATTCGATTTTCTGATTGTATAAATCCAGAATTTATATATGCTTACCCTAGTTATTTGTATACGATTCATGAAAATTTCACAATAAATTACCTTGTTTGTATATTGGCAAGCGAAATATACAAACGGAGTTTTGAAAAATTCCTAAATGTATAAATACAAAATTTGTATATTTGCAAGCGAAATATATAAATGGGCAAGTGAAATATACAAACCGCACGAAATATACAAATGGGCAAGTGAAATATACAAACCGCGCGAAATATACAAATCACAGCCTCCATAACGAATGAAACTATAGCTATGGAGCGCAGTTATCGAAAAGGGACACAGTTTGAAAAGGCCAGCCCAAAAGTGTCTGGCCCAGGAACGAAATCAACAATATTATTATTTTTAACTTGTTTAACTCATAGTTATAATTTTTTCCCTCCAATATCGACTATAGTGTAAGAATTGTTCACGCATCGATACAATGATCCTGCTTTCTGAATCTGAGATGCATTAATATATATTCGCGTCGTGATGTGTGAATGTGAAGGTCTTACACTCACACATCATAAGAGGTGTTTATATTTATTTACATATATTTGGTTGAATTATTATTATTCCTTTTCTCGTTGTTGCTTTTTCTTCTTTCTTCTTTTATGATTAATCAACCATTAAAGTTTTAAAATTTGATTGATTTAAAAAATTAGATGTACTATAAACGTGAATTGTTTCAAGCGAATCATATATCAAAAGACTCAAAATATCGAGAGAATTTCATATCTAAAATTTAGGATTGTTTAGAGGTGATTTTGAGTTGATCGGAATTGAATAGTCAGTGTATACTTCATGTGTGGTTAAACTATATTCAGCTTTTTGAGTCTATCATAATGTATAACTCATGTACAGGTAAGCTATATTGAATAATCACTATATACTTTCTATGACTTTTGACAAGCTATATTGTATAGTCATTGTATACTTTCTATAACTTTTGACAAGCTATATTGTATAGTCATTGTATACTTTCTATGACTTTTGGCTAATTTTTATATAAATAAAAACATAATTATATTCATTATAAATTAATTACTTTATTGTATATATTTGAAACTATTCTTTTTGTTTTTTTTGGGCATATATAGTACAATTATGTAAGCCCCTGATCTTTTCTGGATTGTCAAACATGGGCCAAGCTTACTTTCGCTCTTTTGTCTTTCCAACGGCCCACTTCAAACTCCCGCTTCTTTCCTTAAATAAGGGAAAATTTTCAAAATGTCAATATTTTGACATTTAATAGGACTCCTTAGCCACACTTTCAATATTTATTTAAAATGTCATTATTTTAGTTTGTTATGTATCTGATTTATGTATTTTTTATTTGTTTGATTTACAAGGATACAATTATTTAATAACATAAAAGAGAAAATCAGATGAGAGAATATTTTTTAAAAAAGGGACATCACTTAAAATTCTCATCCGTTATAATTTCAAAGAAATCCCCTTTCAATCTCCATTTTTCTCCTTTATCAAGATCTTAATCATGGATGGTGAAATTAAGAACATCAAGAAGTGGAACATATTGTATTCAGTTTATATAAATTCAAAAAAGACGATAGCGGAAGGAAGAAGAATTTGTGTGACGTGGTGGAAATAATACAATCTGTCAAGGAAGGATACAATATTCTAAAAAAAAAATACAAATTGACTGTGAAAGAAATAGGGATACAAGATTCTGAAAAAAATATAGCATACATTGTGGAAAATATAATATTCTAAAAAAAAAATACAAATTGACTGTGAAAGAAATAGGGATACAAGAGTTTGGAAAAAAAAATAGCATACATAGTGGAAATAATACAATCTGTTGAAAAAGGATACAATATTCTAAAAAAAAATACAAATTGACTATGAAAAAAATATGATACATATATGATACAAATCCATTTGGCATACCTATTGGAATGACTACAAACTAAAAAAGACATACAATGTTCATAATAAAAATACAAATGCTGAGTAAAAGAAAAACAATTGACAAATAAAAATTAATATGAATACAGTTCTGGTATGAATACAATTTTTGCAACATTCTTCTCTGACTCTGTCTTTCTTCTTCTTCTTCGTCTGCTATGTTCCTTTTTTCTGATTTTTTGTTCACCAAACCCAAATCCGAATCTGTATTCACTTGTGCATTAGTAATCCTATAAGCAAAATTCAAAATTATTAAATATGAATGTATAAAAAATCAAATAATATATGATGTATGAATGCTAATGTAGATTACTACAATCTACTAAATCTCAAATATGAAAACAAAATCACAAAAAAATCAAAAAATAGTGTTTAAAAGACGAAAAATCTGAAATACATAAAAGAGGGAAATGTCACAAAATACTTGGTGAATATGAAAACAAAATCACAAAAAATCTCACAAAATACTTGTTGACTTCGAATTTACCTTTATCAATGGATGAAAAATCTTTTGAATTAATTGTGAGATTTCTTGAACAAAGTGTAGGAAATTTGAAGAGTTGAATTTCTTGAACAAGAAAAGGAGATAACAATGGTGAAAAAGGGGAGAGAGAGAAAGGAGTGATTTGGGTAAAACCTAGAAAGAAAGATGGGTAAGTGGGTAATGGATGCATTTTTTTAAATTTTGTACGTGATAGTGGAGTAAAAAAAGGGTCCAATGTGGGCCTAATTTGAGAAATAAAAGAAAAAAATTTAATTATATTAGGATACAATTTATTTTCTAAAATATTGACATAATGACATTTTAAATAATTATTTTAAAGTGTAGATATTTTTAATAATTATGTTAGGGATTGTGACTAGTTTACTAATTTTCCCTAAAATTATTACATTGTTGATTGACCGTTGAGCATAAACTTAAAAGTTTTTAACAGCCATTATTTAAAGTTGAAGGGTCAAAAATATATCTAAACTAATGTATTTCGATTATTTAAGTTTCAAATCTGAATTATCAAATGTGTATGTGAGTTTCCTATTTAAACTATCCTTAATTTTTTATCGAAACACACCTCAACTATCAAGTGTTCACTTTTCCTATCTGAACGCATAATGATATTTCATGTAGAAAGGTCACTGTTCATATATGAAACTCTAAAAAATTAAGATATTTTATATATATTTTTAACCATTCACTCCGAATATTCACGTGATCTTCTTTCTTTCGGAGCTACTTCAATGTAAAAAACTAACCCACATTCCGTAGATGCATCAAACTAATCATGATTAAATGATATTTTAATTTTCATCTCCTATGATTAATTCACATAGTCTGTAAATTACTAGTTTCTAGTTAGATGCATAGTTATTTTGAACCAAGCAATATCATCCGGAAGAAGATTCTCTACATAATTCAATCTTTATAATTACAAGGAAAATTTCTATTCATATCTACAAAAAAAAAAAGAAGAAGAAATCGCTTAGCCAAGAGCTAGAAGTAAAAAAAAATGATATATATAAAAATCATTCACTCAAAATAAAATAGACGCCGTTTGCCATCAGTTAATTCAGAAGGCATCTCGCTCAAGGATGAGCGATATGTCTGTATTAGTTAAGTCATTATTAGAAAAAATGGCTAAATGCCCCCTCAACCTATAACAGAATTCTCAACTACACACTTATATTTCACGAGAGTCATATTACCCCTTGAACTATTTTAAAGTGAAATATATATATATATATATATATAGAAGAGGCTAAGGAAGCAGCTGTTCGTCAACATGCTTGCTTCCCTATCCAGGGGTAAAATGGATAATTTATTAATATTTTCTTAATATTACATTTAAATAATATTGTACTTGGTTGTTTTATAATTGTATTTTCTTCAATGGGACATAAAAACCCTTCTACATTCACTTTCTTAGCCGCAAAATTGGCCCAATTTTCCAAGCGTGTGGGCTATTCTTTTTAATGCATATGGGTCGCACTTCAATTCGTTCTTCTTTCACTTTGTTATTTTATGGGTTAATGTTATAAAACATAAGCTCAGCATAATATAATATAAAGAGAAGAAGATAAGAAATGTAGATGAAGAAGAGGATTTTTCTTCTTATTCAAGTGTGTCTTACAATGGAGAATATATCTCTATTTATAGGTAGAGAAATCACTCCAAAAGTCATCATGATGAATGCCAAATTTAATAGATACATTGTTATCCCAAAAAGGTTCATATCACCTAGGGAATACACATACATGATAAGTATAAGTTTATGGATAAACGCAATGGACAATCCACTTAGTTCAATGGATTTATAACACTTCCCCTTGGATGTCCATAGATAATGTGCCTCGTTAAAACCTTACTAGGAAAAACCCCGTGGGAAAAAAAATTCTAGTGAAGGAAAAAGAGTACACATATCTTTTGATACGCATTATTTGTTGCCTCATTAAAAACCTTGCCAGAAAAACCCAGTGGGACAAAACCTCGGTCAAGGAAAAAAAAAGTGCAACGCGTATTATACTCCCCCTGATTAAAACATCACTTAATTTCTTGTGATGATGTCATCCAGTCATATATATCAACTTCTCAAATATTGACAGTGTCTTTGTCATCAAATCACATTTATGAAGATGTTGCATCGTTGAACTTATCTTGATATATCATTTTCTGGTTTCATGGATATGATAATAATGCTTTGAGCTTAGCCAAACACATTCTTGAAAATCACTCTATTCGTGACCCTGTTATTGCAAGTAAATTGCTCATTCAACTTGTTCATAGCAACAATCATCTTGTGGACACTTCATTTGTAGTTGATTGTCTTGTAGGATAACTTCGTATATGTTCTTGATGTCATTTCAACGTCTTCTCGTTGGAGAGGAGCGAAATCTTGTCAATAAACTCGCTGCAAAATATTTGATCATATATAGCAAGGTTCATTAGTATCTCAATTGACTGATATATGGAGTTTCATCACTAAGAAGCTCTTCGTCCTTCTTTTGAGATCGAAATGGATCTTTATTTATGTCAAGCAATCTCATAATCATCGGGGTACTCAATGAATGTGATTTATCCATATAAAATCGCATCAAAACTTTTCTGTGTATGTTGATTGATAGACAAATATTTCATTTGTGAAATTCTCAATCTATAGGCCAAGACAAAATTTTGTCTTACCAGGATCTTTTCATTTTAGATTTCCTTTTCAAACACTTAATAGCTTCTAAAAGCTCTTTAAGAGTGCTAATGTTCAAGTCATCAACATACACAACTATTATAACAAATTTAGATCCTGACCTTTTTTAAAAAATATAAGGACAAAATAGGGTCATTTTCTGTACCCTTTCTTCCTTGATTATCTCAATCCATATGAGGATTCTTAAAGATTTATTGAAAAAGTTTCTTTCAAACTTTTATATGTTTCAGGCACCTTGATTGCTTCAAAGATTTTCATATAAACTTCATTGTCTAGCTAGACATGGCAATTATTCATTATATGCATTCAAGTTTTCATACATTGCCAGATTGAAACAAATCTCATTGCATCCACCATACGAGAAAAACATCTCCAATAATGTCAGGACTTTTGCGAAAAACCTTTATGCCCCAAGGAAAGTCATACTTGATATTTACGGTTATACTATAGCATAATAATTTATTTGTACCCCACTGACATTATACCTTGATTTATGGACTATCAGTCCAAAACGTCACTTTTCTAAGTGAAACAAAATATACTTGGATTATGCTTTTTATTTGGCCAATCATTTATCTGTTCACACTATATGACAAATTTGAATTCAAGATCCTCATCACCATTTATATGATTGAGCGCTACTTCATACCAAAGATACCGTCGACGGTTATTTGATATCGATTCCAATATGACATAACTTATCAAGATCTCTTCATTTTTCATCATTTCAGGTACCTGGACCTTTGTCATGGTTTTATGAAGTGTTATGTCATCTTGCTACTTTAAAGCACTTGCCTCATTATCATGATCATCTTTATCATTTGCTCCTCTCCTTTCTCAAGAAACTTTATATTTGGAACCAATTAATCTACCACACTTCAGGCGTATCATAGACTCTGTCCTTTAAGGACTTCTCATTGGAGCATTTGCAACTGAATTATAACATAGGGTCAGTAAATTCATATGGCAGTTGATTTGCAACACTATGCAAATGAATTATCTCTTGAACTTCAAGTTCACAATATATTTTTTTAACGAGAATCTAGATAATTCATAATTCATCTCTCACATAATTTTCAGTTGTCAATCATCTCTCCCCCTAATGTTAGAAACTCTAACATTCATCCCAACCTCATTTGGGGATTCATCTTTATGCATGTAGTAGAGCAATTAAATCATAATCTAAAATTATTTGGTTCCTGACCCTGAACCAATTTTGATAGGGGACCTTTGTTGGCTTGATGTGTACAAGTGTTGCTACATGTTAAACAAAATTCATCTCATACCAAAATTTCTTTCGGGCGATTTGTTCTCTTAACCATTGATTTAGTTATAATTGGAGACATACAATTTTTGCTAAACCAACCAGCATTATCAACATAATTTTATAATTTGGAACTATGCTCGTAATTTAATAATTCAAGCAAACAACCTTACAAAAATCAATTTGCAAGTTGATAATAAATGCACATGTGACCATATCATAGATGCATCTATTAAATCATAATAGTAAATGGTCCAAATGGCAAGTGAATGGGCCCATATTCACATTTTTATATGTCCCAAATAATTTCAGGGAATACAATCTCAACCTTAGCTCGTACAATGATAATTTTATCATGAGAACAAGCAACACATTAGAATTCTTGAAGAATATTTTATTTCTTCAATATATAACCACGTGAATTCTCAATTTACACATTTAAACCGAAATGACCAACCGGTTATGCCAACTGATATTTATTTTTCTCAAACCTTCCGTAGAGGTGAGTTGTGGCATATATCCACCCATAATGATTTTATCACATCTTGCCCCATTCTCTTTCAAAATGGCCAAGCTTTCACGATGCTGATCACAAGTCACATTCTCTTCAAGGAATGAACTAATCATTTATATATGCTTTATAAATTTGCATTATAAGCACATTGTCTTGCCTTTAAAATGTATCATTTTTGCATGACCCACCTCAACATCACTTTGAAAGGTCAAGTGTACCACCATTTTATCTTCCTTTCTTTTGATGGAGGATTTTTAAAATTTTATCAAATTATTAGGTCACATAATGACCACAGGTCCAATGACCTTTCATACCATAATGATAAGAAGTACCTTCACATTTTGAAGGACTATTTGGAGAACCCACATTGTTCTTCCTTTTGTAATTACCAAAATGATGACTATTATAATTCTGTCCATCAATGCCCTTATTCATACATTCAATAACTTGTCATCTTTCAGACTTATTATTCACTGCTACCACATTCATATGATAGAATGGAGCAATTGGGCGGATTTCAAACTTATCATGTACTGCTACTACATCCGCTTCAGAGAATAGAGCAAATTCAATGGGACGAATTTCATGACTTTTCATCAAAGCCTTAGTCATCATTATATCATCACTAAGGTGCATTGAAACTCAAACTTAATGTCTCACCCATATAAGGCACGTTAGGCCATAATTCTATGGGACTTGAACCCAATCCTTATCATCAAGGTGCATCAAAACTCAAATTGATATCTTACCCTCTTGGTGCGATAGAATTTGAATCTACCGTCTTACCCTCAAACAGTTTCCATTAAGGTGCATTCAGACTTTAACCTGATGCCTTACCCTCAACCAACGGTATAATAGACCGAAGTACAACATGATTCACCCTTTGAGTCTTTCAAAATATTGAAATAAAATTCTTAAAATATAATACTCAAACTCATGCTACCAAAACTTTATACCTTCTTCCATTAATTAAGGAACTTTGTGGAGCAGAGAATATTCAACCAGTAATAGTATATGCCTTTGATTCCTGGTCAATGTTAGTGACCAAACACTATTGTATTCTAAATCATAAAAAGATTTTAGAAAATACATACATGATTTTATTCATATAATACTTGATTATATTGAAGTAGTTATCATTTTTCATTCTTGATTCTCATAACGAGATCAACCAGAACATGAGTTAAAGAAACACTAAAACTCAATCTTAATTGGCTAGAGTCTCGTGCTGATAACGTGTTATAAAACATAAGCTCAGCATAATATAATATAAAGAGAAGAAGATAAGAAATGTAGATGAAGAAGAGGATTTTTCTTCTTATTCAAGTGTGTCTTACAATGGAGAATGATATCTCTATTTATAGATAGAGAAATCACTCCTAAAGCCATCATGATGAATGCCAAATTTAATAGATACATTGTTATCCCAAAAATGTTCATATCACCTAGGGAATACACATATATATTAAGTATAAGTTTATGGATAAACGCAATGGACAATCCACTTTGTTCAATGGATTTATAACAGTTAATATATTTTTCATGCATAGTATATCAGAGAAAATCTTTTGCGTTTAGAGTGAAAAAATATCGAATATTGGAAAATTATGTCTTTTTTTAAAATTACATAAAGAATATTACAAACTATAATAATTAAATATTTAAAAGTTACATAAAAAAAATCAATTGACTCTCGAAATTCTATTGGTACCACGTAAAATGAGTTAGATGATAAATATTGAAAATGACGTAAAAAGTATTATAAATTACAATAATTAACAATTTTAAAAAAAATTAAAATACATATAAAAAAAACACTTGACTCTAAAAAAATCTATCAATGCCACATAAATTGGGACATGGAAAGTAACATATATTATTTGAAAATTAAGTTAAAAAGTTAATATAAATTACAATAATTTACAACTTAATATATTTAAAAGACATAAAAAATAGTTAATTTTTGAAATTCTATATATGTCACATAAATTGCAACAAAGAGAGTAATACGTATTATTTTTAAAATTATGTAAAAAAAGGTACTAACAACTTAAACAATATTTTTAAAATCATATAAAAATTTGGATAACTTCTCAAGTTTCATGATACTCCCTTCGTCCAGCAATAGTTGTCAACTATACTATTTTGGGATGTCCAATAATACTTGTTCACTTTATGAAATCAATAGATAATTTTACACTTAGTTCCTAATTTATCCTTATCACTAATTATAATCATTTTTCTATTACATTTTTCAAGACATATATTTATTATATTTAAAGAGTGATATAGTAAAATTACCCTTCTATTTATAGTTTCTTAAGAAGTGTGAACAAGTATTATTGGATAGAGGGAATATCACATAAATGGTAACAAAAAAATAATATATATTGGCACGGGCTCCTATATCTAGTATTACTAGAAGTAGTTTTCCCTGAACATCATTACGCAAACTGTCATCAAATACCATAGTAAAAACATAGTTTTCTCATTATTAGAAGTAGTTTTTCCCATCAAACAGGGGAACCCATTTTTTGAATGTAATACAAAATTGGTAATCTATAACTTTGCAGAGAAGGTCATCTAATGCCTTGACAATATCACCAGGGACTATGGGCTTCTCAGCCCTCAAACCTTCTGAAGTGACAATATCACCGTGGACTATGAACCTCTCAGCCCTCACCAGAACCTTGAATAAACCTTCTGAAGAGACTACTTTGCTGGAGATAACACTGAGCAAACTTTCATCGTTGTCGGCCACCAAATATGTGAACTTGTCCGCAAGAATTCTATGCTCAATTGGATGACTGTAAAGTCCTGGACTTTGCCTAGAGATACGTTCTGCAAATTGTAGTCTTGTTCTCCAACAAGACATCAAGGAATCAAGTGCCCAGCTCAAAGCAAACTGTTCTGGATTATAGCTGTGCATAATGATGCATATCTAAATAAAAGAAACGTAAGTAAAATAGTATGTATTTTAGATATCCAGGTTATATAAGACAAGCTATAGTATCTATACCTTTCCTAAGCAAAATACCAAATAAGTAGCCCTAGCTGAAACAGCATACTGGGATGGATCTGTTAACGAGAATACCTGAGACAAAAAAAAAAGTAAATGTTATAACAAATTACTAAAATGAAGGAAAGGAAATAAATTAGAAACAAAGAGGAAGTCTGAGTTTATACCATGACACAATCAAGGATATTCTTGAAAAGAAGTTCAGGGCTCAACATTTGGCAAAACAGGTTGAGCTGACCAGCAGCAGCTCTTTGGACTTCGTCATCATCATCACAAAGTAGCCAGAGATAGGCAGAAACCAAGTCCGTCCTTTAAATTTCACAAAAAAACTAAGACATAGCACCAAAAAAAGTTTGGGGAACTTGGAAAGCACCATAATTTATTACCTGGTAGCATCTGGTCCAACTGCCTTACACAGTTCATTTAGTTCTTTTGGGATCATAGGAAAAACTCGCCAGTATTCATCCTGTTAAAATGGATAAGCAGATAATGAAATTAAGTCTTTTCACCAAAGTACACTGAAAATGCATGCCATCAAATCCATTCAAAGTTTAGTGAGCTACCTAAGCATTCTCTGCTACCAATTCTTGTGGCTCCAATAGGAGCCCTGAAGCTGAACACCCCCCCTTGACAGCTGATATCCCAACAGAATGTTCATCTAAAATAGAACCAACATCAAGATCATTCACACTAATTTTAGTTGAAAACCCCCCTATTTATTAGCTCTACAATCCTATGTGAAATGTGTATTATATAAGAACTAATCTCTCAATAGTACCGGTTTCCTTATACACTATAATATTACTCTCTGTACAAAAAAGAACCAAAGAGAAGCAGAACTAGAAAGAAATTCTTCTACATGGAATTCAGATCAATAAAAGCTTTTAATCTAAAATAAACTACTTCCAGAAATCAAAAACTTGTAATTTTATATTAAAAAGAAATAATTAATTACTTAAAACACATATCAAAAGCACCATACCATTTTGTTTATGAGTCTTGAGTATTGATATTTCATTTATCCAATACGGTTGCTCAATAGTCTCAGCAAATTTCCCAAAATTTACTGCAGCTGCTTCTCTCACCCTGTTCGAAGGATCCCGACACAGTTGGATGTACAATGTTTTCAGTTCGTTATGTAAAGTCTCTTGACGCATTGGTGTAAGCTATGTGAAATAACCCACATGACGAGTTTCGGGCAGTAGACCATATATCAGGTGCTGTTGCCAATCTCTAAATGAGGAAGAGAAGATCAGGATACTACATTAACTTACTAATAAACAGATATGGATAACTGCTGGAATACCAAACAGAAAAAAAGAAGAACGCATCCTTTGAATGCCATGAAGGAACACCTCCCGGACAAGATATTTAACATATCTTTAATTTAATATCACAAAATTCATTACATCCGTTCACCATATCTTTAATTTAATATCACAAAATTCAAAGCCGGCAAAAGAGAAATACATTATCAATACCTTTAATAAGGGAATGAAGTATTCTATCGTGTGTTCTTCCCTAAGCTGGATGCCGATTCTGCAAAGCGATTCCGTCGCTTTCTCTCTAACATCAGCATTTTCTGCTGAGCAAAGACTTTCTAAAGGCATGAGTAACAGGTAAGCATGATTAACTCCACCCACCAATCCAAGTAGTGCGCCAGAATTATAAGAATGTAACTCGGGTAATCGTCTCGAACTCTACAAAGTAGTGGAATAAACTCTGATCTGGTTCTGACATGACCTAATTCTTGAGCCAGCGATGCTAATTGCAAAAAGGAATTTAATTCCAAGTTAGCTATTCCCTCCATTACTTCCTTTACATTCATCGTGATACAAGTTCGTTCAACATACAATTTTCAATCCAAGTTCTTGATAACTCCCCGGAAGTTGATAACCGCTTCAAACTAAACTATGGAACAGAATATTTTTATCCTTTTATATTTATGCGTACAAATATATTAGTAGGCCTTTGCCATGAAAATTTAAAACTACGTATTTTATTTTATTTAAAAAAACTTATTATAGTAAAAAGTTGGAGGTAATGAATAAATGGGCTGATTTTTGTATAAAATTTAAAAAGTTGGGATAATAGTTAAAAATAAAGTAATACTCCTTCCGTCCAGTTTTAAACATGACACCACTTTCTTTTTGGTCCGTCTAAAAAAGAATGTTAGCATACTTAATTGGAAATAACTTGTCTTCAAAATTCTTCTTTTACCCTTAATAAAATAATTTACAACTATAAAAATATATAAAGATTGTTTTAGACCACATGTTTCAAAAGTCTTTTTTTAAAAAAAAATATTATGTCGAGTCAAATAGTGTCATATAAAATGGGACGGAGGGATTAGTAAAAAGTGAAAACACGTCTTGAGGTGTTTTGCAAAATCTCGAAAAAAAAATCGAGTTGTTATTGGTATTTTTATGATCAAATAAGGATTTCAGGATAAAGTTAATAATATTCATAGTCAAACAACTTTGTCGGACTTACTAGGAAAGATATTTTGTGATGGTGTTTAATTTTTACCTCTCACGGCTATTATAATATCTTATAAATTATGCTCCACATTTGTAAAATAGTTATGCTCCGCTACACATAAGCTAGATTTTTAGGGGAAAATTAAAGATCAACCCCATTGACATATCTTCCTCTGTAAATAATTTATAATGTGAAAACACATAGGTAACTGATCTTTGTTATTCAATCTGTCTTCAAAAGAAAAGGAAAATAGTAACTAAAATAAATAAATAATTGAATATAAATCGAGTCCACTAAATTTACCATATATCCTTAAAATAAATTATCCGAATAATGAAATAGATCCTCTTAGATAATGGAATTGGTGAGTCCTCTACAAGGTGAAATAAGAGTGATGAAACTAATTCCGAACTACGCGAACAAAGAATGTTCCATTTTTTAAACTTAACAATTCAGAAAGTAATAAATGAATTTTGAGAAAAATGAATCACAATAAGAATCAATTTTCTCAAATCGAGAAACGGAACTTCGTCGATCGGAATTCTAAGCGATCGAAACTGTTTAGAAAACTACGATCTAAGGCAGTGAAGACGTTGGCTGTAGTGTGCTTCAAAATTACAAGCCATGTGAGGGATGAAACTTATATGATTTTACTAAACCAAGCAGATTGCAAATTCCAATCTGACAAATCATTTTCTCAGACACTGCAATAGAATGCACCAAATTTACCAAAGCATTTTCAGCTGTTTTTAGAGAAATAGTAGAGATGCAAACTAGTAATAGAGAGTAAAAATAAATATATTAAAATATCACCCTAAGCTTCATTATCTGATCACGAAACGCAGCAATCATCTTCATCCGACGAGATTTCAATCTATTCTCTGCGATTGAGCATTCAAGATGTCACAATCGAGGACGCTGAGGATTTGCTTTTCGAATCCAAATCGGAAGCCCGAATTACTCAGAGATATCTTGTGCGAAGTCTCAGTAATACTATTGCTTCTGAAATACACCTCAGAATTATACAAGCTGATCAGTGATCAATAACAACTCTCTAACTGAAAATAGAAATTAAAATTTGAATTGATGTTGTCTTGCATTCGAATTTATCTTATTTGGAAGAGTAAATGCCTATATGGAGATATGACAGAGAGAACGATTAGAGTGGAAGCAAGTTCCCGTACACCATTACTGGGAAATGCTTCTTTCATTGCACCTCGAGAGAATGCTGATTTTGTTTTTCTCGGTTTTTGAAAATGGCGCGATGGTATGGAAATATTTGAATTTTCGTCAAAGCTTTTCGGAGCTATAAGACTGCCCTTTGCGGTTTCAGATATTTGGATCCAAGGCCTGGGAGGATAAATTTTGGGCTTGGCCGAATAGTCACTATTATACAATCCATGGGCCCCAAAACATTTACTAATAATTATCGATAATTTGTTTCAAATCTAATTTTTCGTAGAGAAAGTTTATAATTGACATATAAATAACTAAAAATATATTACCTCTATTTAATTTATTTGGGCTATTTTGATTTAGCATGAAATTTAAGAAAATAAAAATGATATTAAAATTTTATGGTTTAAAATTTAAAATATGTCAAATGTTCTAAAATATTTTTTAAATTTTGTGGTATTAAACATTTCACATAAAAAATTGAAACTCAAGAGTTATAGGGAAAAAAAGGAAAATATGTTCTTTTTTGAAACGGCTAAAAAGAAAAATAGGTCATACAAATTGAAATAGAGGGAATAATTTTTTTAAAATTTTTTTTATCCTCAACATTAATGATTTAATTTTCAATTTATTTCCTAAGAACTAAGATTTACCATCAACTAATATTTTCTAACGGCATGTAAATTTTAAAATAAGTAAGTAAAAGTAAATGGAGTAGGTATTTTAAATTAAAATTTTCTGAAATAAGTCAATTTGAACAAGCTCATAGACATGGTAATCCTGATTGGGTTAGGGCTAATATCCTCCCCCATGTTAGCAATATCTACTCTTTGGGTGCTCGTTTTGTATTTTTATTTTTGATTAGGAAATTTAATTTGGAATTTTAAGCGAAAATGAGATTTTTGTGTCATTTACAAACTAAATAAAAGGATATAATTTTTTTTGATTTTTTATATATAAAAATAAAGATATGTTAGGTATAAATATAAATATCTTTTGTAAAAACAACACAATTCAAAAAGAATATAAATAACTTACTAAACTAATTTTCCCGAAATTTAGTGCTTAGATAGATAAAAGGAGATCTTTGATAAATTCGGGAAAATCTTTTATCCTCCCTTCGAGATAGGTAAGATTCGAGTACACCATTCTCAAAACTCACATATAAAATCACGCTACATAGGTTGTAGTATTAAAGAAACAAAACTTCATCCATGTAGCAGTAAATTCACAAAATTATTGTCACATTAAAATGATTGAACCTTGCAGTCATAAAAATACTGAAGAACAAGATTTAAAAAATATCTGTTGAAGAGAATTTTTTGCAGGTACAAAGCAATGAAAGATTGCTATTTTTACATAAGATAAGAGTATTAAAATACTGAAAATCCTGAAACCATAAGACTTGCAAATTCTAACAGTAACAATATCTGCACATTGACTAATCAAGAATCAGTCTCAATGTGCTTCTTTCGTTATAACCGTGGTATCAAGGCCAGCTTGTGCAGACCTCGACTGTTCCTCCAGAACCTGCTACCTCCCACTAGCAAAATCTCGATGCGCACTTGAACCAATGACTATACTATTGTTTTACATTTGCAAACCAATACCAACTTGACAGTAACCAACATATATGTACAGAATCTTGGGCAATTGCAATTCATATGAGCCTCAAATGGAAAGGTGTGTTGCATATCTGTACAACTTCACCTCCATCAAAGCCAACTTTTTGATATGTAATGGATCTTCAAATATATATCTTCAGACAACTAACTGAAACCACTTTATTAGTTTATCCTCAGTGTCATCAACTGCAAATAACCTCAACTGAGAGTTTCTTCATAACATGTGGACATGGATCACCTCCAAAGATCTCTGGTGTTACAGGTACTGAGCACGAGTTTTGCCCGATGCAATACTGGTAAAAAGAGAGAGTTGTTCAATCAGGTCTCTACAGAAGATAGCTACTTCAACAATGATAAGAAACAGGTTCTTTTAACAAAGAGTAGGATTTGTAAATACCCTTTCAAAAGCATCATATGAGTGGAAGGCGTGGCAGCTTCCTTCCCGGAAGCTTCCGCAGACCCCTTGTGGTGTTCCGAAGCTTGCAAATTGCAAATTTGATTGAAGTAATATTCTGACCAGAAGCACACGAGAGGTGAGCTTTAGGCCTTAGTGGTCTGTCGACTTTACCAGATGCTTGCATTTGCCAATTCACCAACTGTGGTTGCCATTCGTTTATATCAGCACAAACACTAGCGACTTCTCTTTTTACCAAAGAGATTCCATGAGGCTTTCCTCCTGATTCCTCAAATAGAACTAACAAATTTCCAGTAGGATACAGTCAAGAACGGGGAACATGATACCTGAATTATATAATTCCCAGTTAAGTTAAGTTAAGTTAGAGCTTCTTGTTACATCGAAGGAAAATGCCATAAGGTTTACCATTACTTACCATCGTTGCAAAGCCTCTCCACAGTTACTTAAGCACTGCTTCTCATCAAACCAACCTGCATAGTTACAGGCACCACAGTTACCAGATGCTTTATATCCAGGCCAGTAGCGTCCGAGGCTTTGACCATTTATCCACACTTGGCCTTTGCCCATGGTATTCAAGTCTAAAGCCAAAGGATCATTTCCAGCTGGAGCATTGAAAGTGCTCTGTATAAATAGCACAAAGATTCAATAGAAATTTTAGTCTTTTAAGCCAAGAAATTCAAGAAGCATAAAGCTGCTTAAAGAAGATTTAAGTATTCCATCTTGCAGAGGAATGACTAAATGTCAAAATATACAACTAAGTTGGTACAGAAGAAGGTTTAAGTATGAGGTATGCACCTTGTACCATGTGAGTGGCAGTCTCTGAGCCACAAAAGACCCCTCGACCCACTCAACTGATGAGCTACCACTGAGTGAATGGAGGCCAAAGGCTTCTCCTTTCAGACCAACCTGATAAAAAAATATGTAAGTTTAGATAACCATGCAATGGAGAATCTGGTTTCTTGTTTTGGAACATTTTATACACACTAACCTTGTAAGACCATTTCTGCCATGTTAAATCTCTTTTCCCCTCGTCAAGACCACTGAGTGAGACTGGCCCAAGAACACCAGCGTTCCATGTCTCAAAATGTGGGCCAATATTCTGCAGTTGAGCACATGAGTAAGGAGGCTAAGTAAGCACATATTAGACTTAATATGCATACATAATAAAGTAAGAGGGCGACAGTGAGAGAGAACACACCGGAAGGCCAACAGCAATGCTCAGCAGAGAAATTTTGTTAACACCTGGTCTCAGATTTACAGCTTTACTGAAAGCTAGTTTCGGTTTCTCTAAACTTCCATATGCAGTTCCTGCAAGAAATTTGAACAAAGAGAGACGTAAATATCAAAAACCGCCACTGTGTGTCAGGGTGATAGGGACTTTAGTTTTTTTTTTATTATTTCACAAACTGTATACTTATTGTATTTGCTTGACGAGACCAAATAGCCCTCAGCTTTTGATTTAAGAAATTTTACAGCAAACAGATAAACTGAAAATGGTCCACTACTTTTTACTTTTAACATATAAGCAGTAGTATAACGCGCAGAAGTAATGATTCAAATTGTAAATCACGTCAAATACAATTAATTATGCCACAAAGCTGCTAATTGACCATTCACAAAAACATGCAATGCATGGCCAGCTGACATGATCGTAAGCCAAGGCCATTTTCCGCCTCTCAAAAACTTTTCTCTTGAATCAGTCTTGACACTGAGGACAGAAAAACAATCATAAACATGTGGCTGATCCGACGTAATTCAAGTGTGTGTGTTTTTCTTAATTCAATATGTGAAGAGGAGTCAGACGCTACATAGGCACTTACTCAGTTGAATACCACAAATAATCCGACACGTCTCTTGTTGTATTTATCTGTTCCAATAACCCAACAACTGTAAAACTACCGTCTTCATAAGATGCTGTCTCTTCATTGAATGACTGCCAGGGCAATCCTCTGCTGACTGGAGTCATCTTCATCTGAGCGCTTTGAGCACCAATCTTCACATGGAATCAATAACGTTATCAGTTAGTTAGATGGCAATCTCCAGGTCATGAATGATTCTCTAAGCAGCATCACTATTTTAGGGAGAAAGTACATCCTTTCTTCTTACCCGTGCTGTATTAAATACAGTGTTCTTGCAGTCAGGAAGAATGCTGATTGACCATGGTGGCAAGTTGTAATGCCTGTTTGCAAATGAAACAGTAGCAAAAGAGTGTTGGTCGTAGTTAGCAAGGAATGCAGCACAAGAGCCAGACTTCGACCTAAAAACATGGGCCAGTATAAGAAACAATGAAGCTCCAGTTACTCTCATTGCGAACGTTGTAATAGTGACCAGTTCAAGAAGCACTCAATTAAATCTCACCTCCTGCTGGTGTCAAAGTGCTGTCACAGCTGGATCTCCAGAGACTAAAGCTGGTTCACAAAGCTTTATTGCTCTATGCAGATCTTTCAGGCCCCATTTAGGTTGTCGCAATAATCCTAAAGACCAAATGGAAAATGTTAAATTGGGCTAAACTATACATTTCTTAAGATGAAGATGGTCTCTACTCTCTTCTGAGTTTTCTTCCTAGTTCTAAATCATGGACTCGATACTCAAGAAATTTCATTCGTAAGAAGTTAGAATTAACAGCTATTTGACTTACTGAAGAAACTCAATCTAAACAAGATTACAAAGAAAAGGTGCATACCATATTCATCAAGTGGTGCATCATAGTCATAACTAGAACCAATAAATGGACCACCAGCAGTCCGTCCAAAGTTTGTTCCTCCATGATACTGAAGAAAAAAGGGAAAAGAAAATCATAAACAACATAATTTTCTTGGCATCAGAAGAAACATCAACACTCTTGAATATCAGAGATGATAAACATACCATGTAATAATTGATGAAGGAACCTCCCTTCTGTATAAATTTTGCAACAGCAAATGCCAAGTCCTCAGCAGGACGGTAAGGAACTGGATTTCCAAAACCTGTAAACCTGCCGGAAAAAAAATTAAGACAGAAATTTATCCCCACGTGTACTCTACCAGAAACATAAAACTAGAAATTTTATTTATTTAATGCATTGGAAAGATATATGTACTTACCATGCAGTCCAGGCTACAGTCCATATCTTTGGTTTATAAGCCTTGTTTGGAGAAAAGTAGCCACAGTAGAAGCCATTGCAAGCATTTATCTGAACGGGGGGAAAAGGTATATCAAAGTAGGAAACTGAAGGAAAAGGATAAGGTAAAAAAAGAAAAAATTTATCACCTAGATATTTTAACAATATTGATAAAGTAGAGAATTCAGATACAAGAATCTCAATGTACTGAACAAGATTACACATATTAAGACTACTTAGGTTCTGACTTCAAAGAGTGAATACTCCCACCTCTAACTTTTCATGTGGCATGTTTAAGAACATAAAATTCAAAAGTCTTCTTTACTTTCTTAAACTTCGTGTCAAGTCAAAACCAGACAAACAAATTGAAATAGAGGGAGTAATACATTATTTTGCATAAGACTACAAGGAGAACTATGGCAGAGGTACATTACAAGAGTCAAAGACCATTGAATGCTTGATGAAGAGAAAAGGAATACAGAAAGTAGTTGGAAACAAAAGCAACCCATGTGCAGAGTAAGTCTTGCAATTCTGGACCATCAAGGGGACAACCATTGGCACATAAGAACCCCACTAGGAACAGGAAACATAAAATGAAAGAAATCAACAAATATAACAACATCAACGACCCCTCAATCCCGAGCAAGTTGGGGTCGACTCTATGAGTTCTCACAGAACATTTTGCTCCATTTAAACTCATTTCAGACCAATAGTATACACAATGGCACATGAATTTAATTTTCATTTCCTCCGAAAAAGTCATCTTTTTCTCAATAATGTCTTTGTCATTTGATCCAACAGTATTCCATTAGATAGGAATTAATTTGATAAAATAATGATATCTATCCTATAGAATATTAAAACGGGAAGATCCATTAGATAATGTACTACTTGTTCTAAGTCATCTCTTACAATTAATCAAGAATTTGAAGTGCTTTTCTTGCTTATTCTTGATAAATCAACATCTATTTAGAGATGCAGAAGGATATAATTTGTGATTTTGTAACTGAAGATCACGTTTCCATTTGCATCCTTAAGAGTGCGGTCATGGAAAAGAAGACATTTTGGTATATTTCACATATCTTTAATTTTGATACCACAAATTTAAAAAAAATTCTTTATCTTGAACTTCATGTCAAGTCATAATAGAACAAACAAATTGAAACAGAGATACCAATTCTCTGGCACACACCCTTGAACTTACACCGTGAACTTACACCGTCAAATCGACCTTTGTTTTTTCCAGCCCTGAAAAGAAAAAAAGAGAATGAAACACATTTAAACTGGCCTAATGGGTCATCACGTCAATCGTACTTTTACGGCACACACCCTTGAACCGACGTCGTCAAAACCCACCTCTAGTCTTGAAAAGAAAAAAAAAAGAAAAGAAACACACTTAAACCGACCTAGTGATAATCATGCCAACCGTAAAGGTAGACAAACCACTTTTATGGCACAAATTCTAGAATTGTTGATCAACCAAACTCTCCTTTGTACGGAAAGAAAATCCGACGAAGGAAAACTAAATTTTTTTAAAATAATATTTTTAAAAATGAATTTAATCTAGTAGAATAGATGAAATTTTGTAATAATACATAATTACCGTAAAACTTTTGTTTTAAGAAGATACTTGAAACTTGAACTTTACTCACTAAATGTTTTATTTATACAATTTTTTCTAATCTAAATGAAATATTTGGAATATGTCAAGTCTTATTTAAGACACGTCTTATTTATAAGAGCAATATTGTGTGGATGAAATGTTTGGATTATATCAAGTGTCTTACTTACATATGGTTATCAACCGAACTCTCCTTATTTTTTAAAAATAAATTTAATCTAGTAGAATAGATGAAATTTTGAGATAATACATAATTATTTTAAAACTTTTGTTTTAAGAAAATAATTGAATTTTTCCTTCACTTTTGTTTTAAGAAGATAATTGAACAAATGAAGATAATCGAACTTTTCCTTCAATACGACGTGAATTTTGTTCACGCATTATGACAAAGCTTGAACTTTACTCACTAATTGAAGTGTTTTATTTATACAATTTTTTAAAATCTAAATGAAATATTTGAAATATGTCAAGTGTCTTATTTATAAGAGCAATATTGTCTGGATGATATGTTTGGATTACATCAAGTGTCTAACTTACAAATGGTTATAAAAATGTTTTTTTTATGTTGTTGATTATTTTTCACATTATAAAATAGTAAATACTATTACATATTTTTTCAACTCAAACAGATGGTTATAAAAATATTTTTTTTTATGTTATTGATTATTTTTCACATTATAAAATAGTAAATACTATTACATATTTTTTCCTCTTGAGTTGAAGACCACTTTCGATTCCCTAATTATATTTTCATTGCTTTCACTTTGTCAGAATAATTTAAACTAAATTCAAAATTATAGAAGAAAATGACTTGTTTTTTTATAGAAGTTTTTGGTGGAGGATGCAAACTTGTTTTTCTCTTATTAGTATTATATAAACTAAAGAAACGAGCAGATTTCATATTGAAAAAAGTTGTACGGGTTGTTAAGTTATTCACAAGTCAATACACAATCTAATATGCAATAAATTACACTATGATATATCGCATACACAAAACTAATCTAAGTGCATACTATAACTAAAACTCATGGTCGATGTGCAACAAAATTCATTTAAATTTTTCTTTGTTAAGTGCGGACAAAAGTTTAAAACCATCCCTGTGTTCTATTTCAACAAAAAAATTTCGAAAACACACCATATCAAAAGAATGAATACAATAACATATATTATCTAATTATATGACCACATTTAATGATCATATATTTTTAAATTATTTTGATTTGATTAAGGCTAACTCATAAGGTTTGATATAATCATCTTAGATAAGGAAAACGTTTATCAACACAAGTCCAATAATAATGTCAGGCTTCTATTTGATCTAAATTTATCCATATCAGGTGTTAAAATCAAGCCAATAAATATATGATATGCGTTGAAATATACACATATATCACTTAAATTATTATTACATACTTAATATATATTTTACTCCATCAAACCATTTAATTACAATAAGTTACATTGATTGAGTGTAAACACCCTATACCAAGAAATATTTACCTTGTATGTCACACCTTCTAATTCTAACATGGATGTGGCCTCCAAATTCGTATTTCTTTCCGATGATTGTTTACTATATTGACGGCATCACAAATACTTTACTATCAACTCATTCAGACGCGTTCATTGTGCAAAACTAACGAATCTATTATTCTATTTGTCTCCTAAAGTTCATTGTGCAAAACTAACGAATCTATTAGTCTCCTGAAGTTTCTCAACATTGTGTAACTCTCATATCGTTTAATTGTTACTTGTACACCAGTCAAAAACTCTCATACCAACTAATTGTTACCTGATAACCTCTCTCATACCGACTAATTGTTAGCTGATGACCTATGATAGACCTGGTACTAATGATTGCGTATAAAAAAGTCAATATATTGTAAATGCAAACAGATCACAATTGAACCTCCGGTTAAAAGAATTGTTGAATTGAAGTGTTTCCCATCTCAGTTTCCATACAGATTTTACGGCAAGAAATCGTAAAGCATATAAAGTCTAATGTCAAAAATTGACAAAGATCATTAATGCTACAGCTGGTTTTGCAATATATTTGATAAATTTTGTTATTTCGGATTTGTGTGCCTATTTTTTCTTTTTCTATAGAAGAATATAATACAATGAAGTATCAAAAACATCGACTATGGTATTCCGCGAACAATCACTTCAAGATGGGTAAGAAACACGGGCGGATAAACTTAGACCAAGGATTGTCACGGGGCATGGTTTTGTCGGGCCAATATATATGATTAAAAGACAGCAGAACCACTAGGATTAATGAGATTATTTTCAATACAAAAATTTAGTCAGAAAGGATATAATAGTATGCGTAAAAGAAGCCATAGCACGTTAAAGAAAGAGAGGTAATAATAAATTGATTAACTGCTGCAAACAAAACACACTAAAAAGATGAAGCAAAAAAAAGAAAGAAATAGATTATCGAGTTAAAGGAAAAAGTTGCTAGTCTGGTAAAACATAAAATTGCATCGTCTTCCTCTCCTTCATAGCTCGGGCCGCATGAATCATCTTCTTTCTCTCATGAGAATCCAGCACACGAATTTTCTTCTCTCTCTCCCGAAGTTTCTCTGCTTCAATCTTCTCCTCTGCACTCTCAAACTTTCCATTCTTTTCCTTGTCGCTATCTATCGGAGCATCAAGAAGACGAGAGAATACTTTTCCATCCCCAGAATCATCAAGCCGTTTTTTTTTGGTTGGTGCTCGTTTTTTTTTGGTTGGTGCCATGATTATGTATATGAATTATGATGAAGAAAATATTTTATTTATAAACTCAAAAGTTCTTGAACGTGATTTCAATATTTGAAATAACTAGCAACATTCCTATTTATAAAAAGTAAGAAACTAAATTAAACTTAAACTAGAAAATCTATTCCTATATGAATTTGAACAAACAAATCCTAAACTAACATAATTAAATAAATATCAAAAATAAAAAATCCTAAACAACTTAGGATTCCTATTTCAACTTTAAATTATTTTTCCAACCTATGACAATAATTAAGAATATTGGTAGTATGCATGCCTTTGTATTTATTTTTATTTATACTAAAAAAAAAGTACAGAAAACCTAATCCTAAAAAGAGAACAACTGTAATTCCTTAATTTCTATTGGGGATTCGAAAATATTACCTATTTTTTCAGTTTTTTTATTGATTTTCCTATGACATTAATTGCAAAACAACTAAACCTCCTTATAGTAGAAGTAAGTTAGGTAAAAATCTCTAAATCTCATGGGTGCTACAAAACTTTCAAAAAAAGGTCAATGATTTTATTTTATTTTTGGAATTAACGAACAATTTGATGAGTTCCCCCACATTCGAAATAGACAACATTGAATTGGCATTAAAAAACTAAGTCAGAAATCTGCAAATTGGTTGGCAAACAAAGACCCAACAAGGCCAATCTATAAGGGGTTGAAATCAAGGCTTCAATTGCTCATTGCAGACCATTAGGTAATGCATTCATTCCTATATACATCAACAATCATCATATTAAGACAATAAATGGTATCTATATCTATATGACTATATCAACATCTATACACTTAAAATTTTACAAAAATTGTACAATTTGAGTTCGAAATAGAGGATACTGAAATATGGATGTTTCACATTGTAAAAATGACCTTTCTTACCACTCCTTGATTACATCAAATCATTTAATTACATTAAGTTGCATTGATCGAATGTAAACACCCGATATCAAAAAATATTTACCTTGTATTTCACACCTTGATGTGGCCCCCAAATTCATGTTCTCTTTGGAGAAAGTTGCTATTTCTACAATCTATTTTAGGAAAATAATGAATACATAACATATATTATCTAATTATTTGACCACATATAATAACCGTATATTCTAAATTGATTTTAATTTGATTAAGGTAATGAAACTCATAAGGTTTGATTTAATCATCCGAGTTAAGAAAAATGTTCATTCATCAACACACGTCCAATAATGTCAGGTTTTTATTTGTCAAAATTTTCTTGATACCGAATGTTAATATTAAATCAATAAATAATGATATGTGTTGAAATATACACACGTATCACTTAAACTATAATTACATAATATATACTTTACTCCATCGAACTATTTAATTACATTAAGTTGCATTGATTGAGTGTAAACACCGGATACCAAAAAATATTTACCTTCAATTTCACACCATCTAATTCTAACATGGATGTGGCCCCCCAAATTCATGTTCTCTTTAGAGAAAGTTGCTAAATTTTAGCTCAAGTGACTCAAGAGGTCACTCATGTGGGTTGGTTCAACATGGAAAATCATAAATCCATAGAGTGTACCTGCTCCATCTCAATTGCACGTTATGGGTTACGGACCTTTGGGATACATCTCAAAAACTCTAATCAAACTGCTTAGTTTGGTAATATTAATAGTTGTTGTCAATCATTGCATTAATTCTGACAAGTAGATTGATTGACTTATCCCCAACCACTCCTTTGAGGTGTTAGATCAATGGGGACTGGGGTGTGCTATATTTAGACGGGTTAAATGGATTGAATTAATAAATGTATTTATAATTTGTTGAATAGTTTCTTGAATTATGATTAGTGGGCATAATTAGGTCTTAAATTTTTAAATAGGTAAACTTGATTGTATATATACTTTGAATTAGGCAAGTGAAACAAGCTAGTATATTATCATGAGCTAAATTTGATACCTTTAACAACAAGCTTTCTTATTTTAAAAGACTGATTGAAGTTTACGAGTTCGATGATTCTTCGTTTGGAAGCGAATTCCGACCCATATATGTTGCTGGTTTTCTACGAATTATATAAACCCAATGCATATTTAATAATTTCTCAACATATACGAATTTCAGGCTAAAATTATTGAGTTTTGTTTGGACTTATTTTTTGTTGGTTGTATAGAAGCATATAATTCTATGCAGCATTTGAAACATTGACCATGGTACTCAGAAACATGTCCAACCACTTCAAGATGGGGGGAGAAGGAGATCTAATAAATTAATTATTAGTTGTTACAAACAAAAAAAACACTAAAAAGGGGAGGCAAAAAAGATAAGATTCTAATATCTAAGACATTGCAACAAGTCTAGAACTCTTCTATAAATATTAAACTTGTTGTCTATAATGTCTTTCACCATGCCCCATCCCATCATCCAGCAAATCAATTTTATCTATAATCCAAAAAAGAATGAAAAATAGTCTCCTTTAATATTTGTATTGGCAGAAGGTAACAAGCATCTCATGGAACAATACTATGTATCTCTTAAAATTAATCGAACTGCGTACAAAACTGACTAAATCTAGGCTCGACAATTAATTCAATATTTAGAATTTACATCATGGACAAGAAAAGTTATACCAATTCTTTTGTCCTTGTTCTCTTATTTATTTTTAAGAGGATATAGATGTGAACAACACAAGGATTTTCAATCCAATTGAATTACATTTATCACTTCAAAAAGTCTTGTTATGTTTCTTTACGACAATCATTTGCTCAGACAATTGGTCACATTTCACAAAAAGTCCAATCCTTATACTGTAGAAGAGTTTACTTGCATATAGTAGCAACGACTCTTGGATTAGAGTTGTTCTACAAAAAAAGAAAAAATGTATTATGAAATTCATCACCAAATTGGAATTTTATAATAATCATCCCTTAATAGAATTAGTAATAAACTTTGTTGTTTAACTACATAATTTGCCCATCGCTACTTTTTGTTTTTGTAATTGTGTGTGAACATCAAAAAGAAAAGGAATGCTCGTAGTGCCCAACGCTAAGGTGAACGGCCGATGGATAACATAAGTACTCGATTTAAATCTTTGATTTATATTGAACCCAATGTTTCGATACCAAGTATAAAAAAATATGTAGAATTAAAAAAAAACTAAATTTTGATGTATGGTTAATTCTGAATTCATAATTTCAAAATATAATGAGTTCGGTACTAAGAACCTAAAGCATTCAAAAGATGGAAAACAAAAATTTTTCCACGATTTACCAATTTCCCTTTAGGATAAAACATTAAACACACGTAAAGTATCAAATAACACACATATTGACATGCTTTATATTGCATTACCTTTAGCAAATGAGTGTTGTAACCATGCGCATTAGAAGAAGACATTGCTCATACACAACACTTCACCACATTTTTCAGAAGTAAATTATGTACTACTGATACTTTAAACTGCCTACTTAAACCTCACTCGTGAAATTAAACTAGATAAGTTATTTTTGTTGTATTGCTACAAGAGTGCAATCAACAACAACACTCTCAAAAGAATGTTCAAAAAAATAAAATAAAAAAGAGGTTTAAAAGTTAAATACTTAGCAAAGTAGTTAAATACCTTCTCTTAAATACTATTTCGTACTAATAATATACCATCTCTAATATTCTTTATTGGAAATTTGAACCTGGTGTGAAAATTGCAAGATCAGGCCAACCATTGTTACCACCACTCCAACAATTATTTGATTCTCCACCATTTTGAACACCCAAATATGAAGTATTCCCATTTTGATGGTTAGGGCCCGAGCCCGAACCCGAACCCGATCCCAAGCCCGAACTGGAAATTGGGTTACCCAACTGTAAAGTGGACCCATTATTATTCGGATTCAAAGCTTCGAGAAAATTCCCAAATTGCGGCTCGGTTGACGCTAACAGTGAGCTGAATGGCCCAGTAGTCACATCAAAAGATGGAATTGCAGGTATACCGAATGGCTCTGGTTTTGGATTTGTTGATGAAGTAGATGAAACAGAGGAAGTTAATGGAGGAGTTGCAGGGGATGAGGTTGTAGTTGATGAACTTTTCTTACTGGACGATGAAGATCGTTTTGTGCTTTTACGAGAGCCTCCACCAACTGGAATGTTACGAAGAGTACCGCCTTTAGTCCAATACCTTCTACAGCTTTTGCAATAGTGGCGTGGCTGAGAAAGGTTGTAATTGTTATAGTAGCAGAATTTTGTGTTTGGTGAATCGCATCTAGGGCATTTCAGGTGTTCTTGCTCTGGGAATTGAGGCTTAATTTGTGAATAAATTGATGGGTCTTGCATATTGATCCTATAGTGTTCCAAGTGAATTTTGAGCTTAAAAATGAAAAGCAAATAGAAGAATTGAAACCAAATTTGGGTTTCTGAGAAGTGGCAAAACAGCAAAGAGGGAAACTAAAAAGAGGACAAAAAGGAATAGATATTTTTCAATCGAAAGCAACAGCAAGAACTTTAAAGACCATAAATATGACTATTAAAATTTCCTGAATATACGAAAGCCAGATTTCTGAAGATCTATACCTCCAATTTATCAATGATCTCAGTATCCAAATTCTCAGTTGAAATCTTTCAGAAAATCGAGAAAAAAGAGGAGACAGGGTATAAATAGACTTGAAGTTTGAATGAATAATGTGTATTGATGTGCAGAATTCCGCGTGAGAGTCGTCACCAAATACACTACACGCAGAGAGGAAGAAGAGAGAAGCAGAGTTTCCTCTCTCTTTCTTATGCTCTTTTTATGCTTATGAATTGGAATTTTCTCGCGCCAAGTAGTAAATACTTCTTTATTCTTTCGTGAAGAGGTTTAGAGTTAAAGTCAACATAAATTAATAATAACATAATATTTAATATAGATTGGAATCTTTATTAGATAGAAAAAATATTTTTGACAAATTCTTCACTAAAAGAATGCTATCGAAGCTAGAAAAATATAACAATCAAATTGCAAAAAAAAGTAAAATATAACAAATAATTATACGTATAAATAAATAAGAAACTATGAAAGTACTAAATAATACTATCAAATAAAGAGGAATCACAAAATTAACTTTATTGGTGAAATTTTAAAATATAAATTCAAATTCAATCAAGTCATAATATAATCTTTTTACTATAAATTTAAATTTAATCGAATGTCAACATAAATATTCAATACCACACGGAATAGACAACATTAAAAAATGGAATTTTTCGTGGTCCAGTCTCAAAGCTGTATTTAGTGAAGTCTCACTCAAGCTGATTTTTGGAGATTGGCTAAATGCTAAAGAGGAGTCTAGTAAAATGACACACTGCCATTCATTTTTAAAAAAAGAATTTTCAAGTTGGTGGGCAGAAAAATAAAGAATAATCTAAATGATTAAAAATAGTTTGTTTTATTTGATTTAAAATGATTGAAAATAGCTAGTACTTTCTTTGAGCCTTGGCTGCTCTAGGGAGGAAAATAAAACAGCCAAAAGCTAATATTATTATATTGTTAAATCGTCAATGTAATTGATGTTATTATCAAACAAGGAGACTAAACGTCAATTCTCGTCTTTATAAATATTCACTAACCTTACAAATTAAACATTTAATAACTCTAATTTATCCTATTTGATAGAGATATTTTTCATTTTTTAAATTACAATGGGTAGATGTGGTTTCAAATATTCACCACTTTCTTTTTAAAAAAAATTAAAATAAAAAAAAAGAAAGTTGTAGAATCAAACGTCACTAGCACAAAAAAAGTTCCTCCAAACAATGTGCGATTGATTATCTCTAGTCTAGAAATAATTGTGGGTGTTTTCTTCGTTTTAGTTTATATGACACGATTAAAATTTTAAAAGTCAAGTAAGTATTTTTTTTTATTAAAATTTCTTTATATATATTTTAAATATTTGAAGTTGTTAATTATTATATTTAAAAGGAATAGCATAATTTTCTAATATATGAATTTAATTTTTAAAAAACTTATCATTTCTATGTTTAAAATTACGATCAAGATTTTAAATATTGAAATCTTAAAATTTCAATTGCAGTCACATGGACTAGAGAACATAAAAAGTGTTATTCATTCAATTTGTTAAAATTTCGACAAAACCAAATTGTTCATTTGTAGGAAATAACAATGGGAGGGGGGGATTTAGCTTTAATGGCATGTTTGGCAAAAGACTTTAGCATAATTTTGTCGTGTTAGACAACTATTAAGGAATGTCTTAGTCAAAAAAAGATTCTATGAATTTGACTCCGCATCCCTAAAATAATCCGCGTGATGACTTTTCCTCTCCTGTCTTATTCATAACTTATTAGTCCCTCCGTCCCGTTAATTTGACTTGGCATGAAGTTTAAAAAAAAAAAAAAAAAATTGAAATTTATGATCTAAAATAAGTGATAGATATTTATATAGCTAGGAATAATTTCATTAAGAATAAAATAAATATTTTGAAATTAAATTATTATTAAATAGAGAAATATATCATTCTTTTTTTATTTGACTAAAAAGAAAAAAAAGTAATATAGATTGGGAGAGAGGGAGTACTACTGTTTGATTTTGACTCTTGGGAATAAAAAGTTTTCCATTAAAGAATATTTTCTTCTTCTTGTGAACCTTACGCAATGTCAAATTAATGAAATGAATTCTAGTTGTTTAATTGAAATAGATTATAGTTTGAATGTTCAAAAGAAACTTATTAACAAGACAATTTTAAGATTATATGATTCAAAAGAAAGAATTTATTATTTCGTGTCCAAGCAAATTAAGACATATAAATTGAAATAAAGGTGGACTGTATTAAAAATTATTCCTTCTATTCTAATTTAAGCGATACAATTCAAATTTCGAGAATTAAACAGTTAAAGTCTGACAGTAAATTAGGTATTGAATTTTTAAATTTTTAAAAAGATAATTTATAGATTTGAAAATTACGTAAATAAAAAGATTTGCATTGTACACAATTAGAGAATCTCCTTCATGTGCAAAACATAATTCCTTTCACTAAGCACTTCTCCCATTGAGAGAGAGAAAGTATGTATTATGACTCATATTAATTAACAATTCAAAATATAAATAATATATTAAAAAATTATGATAAAAATAAACTCGTTGAATATCGAATTATATTACCCAAAAAAAACTGAAATATCAGAAATCCAAACACGATTTCGGCTCGGCTGCAATTAAAGATAAAAGCTGAGCGCCAAGTCGGCAACAGTAACAGCTCCCAAAGCCAAAAATAGCTAAAGCTTGTGTGCAAACAAAGAATAGTGGCATCATGATGACATTCATCGTGGCCGTTGGATTGTTATTGTTGGATGAATCAAGGTCGTACATTTGTGAGCTAGATAGGTGGAATCGTAGCTTTGAGTGGCCGAAAAGCCACGAGCCAATCTCGCCGGAGCCACGTGGCGGAGCCCCTATGATGGTGTTGGAGCACTAATGTTTATTATGGTGAGAGAATATGAATAATTGCGACAACACTTCTAATGCGGACTATGCCACGATCCACGCAAAAGTGCAAACAACAAATTATACTAAAATAAAAAGAATAACTCGGTGTACTAAATTTTTTATTACTGGTGAAATTTAGGAAATGACCAAACACAAACGTTTATTATTCATAATCTTACTTATATTTTTGTAAAAGACTGTAGAAATTTTATATACTTGTTACTTTTATTAAAAGAGAAAGACGTCAAAAATATTCTTATATTTTATCTGTTAGTTAAGTTTATCCATAGTTATGTACTTATGTTATAAGGTTAAATATATCCTTGTGGTTATCAAAGTATGGATGAAATCTCCAAATCAACTAAGATTAATCAATTGAAATTGAAATTACTGGTGTCCCCGCTTTAAACTAATTAAATCCTAACTGATTAAACCTCAAACCCAACTTCAAAAACTGAAGCATTGTTTTTAGTTTGTTAAAATTAAGTGTTTTAATCGATTGAAATTTTTTGTAAACTTTCGATCATTTGTCGCAATTCATTTGTAAAGAATTATTTTTTCATTACTAATTTACTCAGTTTTGTTACACATGTTATTTTGTTATGAAATCGATTAATATGACACATTTTTCTTTTTAGTCCACATAAATTGAGGCAGAGAGAGTATCAGAAGGTAGTGAGAAAATGGGGCAAATTTCAAGAGCGTATCTAGAGGGGGTTCCATGGTTCACGTAGAGGTGTGAACCCACATTAAAAGAATCATATTCTAATAGGATAATAATTTGATACGCCTTTCTAAGTGAGGATAAAAATTTAAATCTTATACCTATCTTGTTTTTTTAGTAACACCTCTCCAAGAGTTATCGGTAACACTTTTGGCGTTTTATTAATTTTTTTTATTTTTTTTTGCTTTAATCTTTCAAAATTTCAAGTGTGTTACATTGAAAATTTCTAAAAAAAAATTAGCACTTTAAAATTTTATATAATTAAATCAAATGTGTATATTAAAATTTAAAACTAGTAGTATTATATATTTTGGACTTATAATTTTTAAAAGTTAACAGTCCAGTGTTAAGAAATTAAAGGTTAAATCGGTTAAATTTATATCTTAGATACATCTTTTCGTAATAATACACTCATCCTTTCGAAATTCTAGATACGCCTCTAACAAATTTGAGATATGTCCGCGCTAGGGTCAGCGTCGCTGTTGTCAAAACCCGCGTAAAACACGGCTCATCAGTTAGCGTGGCCTATCAAAGTTTCTTGGTTCCCCTTCCCTTGGGCATTATCTCATACACATAGGCCCAAAGCCATTAAGTCATAACCATGAGAATTCCCATCATCCCCTTCGATTTAATGATTTTGCTTACTACGATTCGACACCGTATACATCTAGATATTTCAACTAGTGTTTATTGTGACAGTAGAGCACTTCAACTTACCTAGTGATCATCATGATACTACTAAAATTTATATTCCCCATCAACATTTCCACGAGACACAATAAATACGAGTTAATGTGTTTAGTTGTCAGTTGAGACCAAATTAAGGTGTCTAGATGTGCACTTTCAAAGTCCATACGTTACTTGCCAATTGAGGTCATGTGAAACTCTGATTGTTTTTCAATTTCCCCCAAAGAGTGTGAATTCAGTCGGTCTTTGTCCCAAAAAATGGCGATAGCTAAGTGGTTAGCAGTAACATCGACCATTTAGCAATGGCAAAAAACAGCCAAGTCAATGACCAACTAAAGTGGACATGACTTGCAGTTTTAGTGCATTTGAGTGGACTTTTGTCACTATTAGTAAGGAAAATAGAAAATGGATTTGTTCCACATGAGGACAGTGTAAATGCAACAATTGTATTGTATTGTAGTACTGATTTGAAAGGGGGGAAATGTAGGAATATTTGATCTAATCACATAAATAAATCAATAGACAAAGATGGACACTTTACCTTAAATTCGTAATTTTTTTAAAAATCACATAAAAGATAACTACAACTAACTATTCCTAACAAGTGCATGCATATGTAGAAGTAGAACTAATAATCTGAAAAATTAACAAGAAGTTGCAACATCATGTTGTCCGTGTAAATAAACGTATATATATAAGTCAAAATTCATGTTAAATTGGAGAACCCAATTATTATCAGAAATATATATACTAGATAAAATAAATGTTATACTACATCACACGAGTTATACAGTTTTTAACATCTTACTATATATTGACAACTACATAAGAGATCAGATTGCAGCTAGCTAGTACCACTATGCTGCTCCAAAGTTGCCGATTCTCTAGTGCTATCTCCTTTTTTTAGCCCGAAAACAACAAAGGTAAGACTTTATACACCGGATGCCCTAACTTGCTTTCTTTTCACACACAACGGCGTAAAACACAAATATGGAAAAAGAAACACCACATTATAATCTGAAGGATGTTCTAAACTTAATTTAGTGAATCTTCTGATTACATCCTAATTTATCGCAATTCTTTAAGTGGTTGAAACCAAAAAGAAATAGTTAACAAACACGGCTGACTGTTTTAAAAAAAAAATCAATGCTTTGTTGAATTTCTAGGCAGACATTTATTTGGCTAGAAAAAACTCTCTTTTATTTCAATTTATGCAATGATATTTCAATAAACATGAAATTTTAAAAAGCAAAATCTTTTAAAATTTGAACTCTAAAATAAGTCATAGATATTTGAGTAATTTTTAACATTTAAAATTCTAAAATGATTACTTTCTCTATTTATTTTTACTTGCCTAGTTAAACTTGACAGAGTTAACACATCTATCATAAGAATCAATCAATAAAATGATATGATAATGTATTAAAAGATGAATATAGTTAATAGCGAGGACAAATAAGAAACAAACGGATAAATTACCACTTGATTTTTCAAACTGTACAAGTAAAAATTGACAAGTAATAATAGACGGTGAAAGTACTAAATATGAAAACGTATCATCTTTTGGGACTGACCAAAACAAAATATCCCATAAATTGATGGACTAATTTAGGAAGGATCAAAAAGTATATCCACCTGAAGGACGAGATTAGCTTTTCTTTGGTGATAGCGAAATTCATAGGGACGGTGACAAATTTTACACGTGAAATATGCGACACGTAAATTTGTTGACATGAATTTCAGTTCATACGCACAACATAGACTAATCTATTGATACGATTCACAGATCGGGTCGAAAGCAATGTGTAGGGGCAAAAATAACGTATGATATGATCACGCAACACCATTCAATTCTATCAAAAAACATGTTTGCCAGATCATTATTCAGTTCCATCACAAGGCACTGGCAGCAAAAGCAAAAGCACAGAAGTACCAACTGCAATCTAATATGAGTACTAGAATGTTAAAACACTGAAAATTCTGTAAGGAGTGACAAAGCTTAACAGTGCCAACTTCACTTCCAAAAAGCAAAAAAATACAAGTAAACAAATGTCAGTGCCCTTCAACTTGTTTTACAGAAAAAATTTACTTTAGTTAATAATCTATAACAAAAGGCACACTGATTTATCCTACAAAAAATAATGCTATCCAACAAAATAAGCTAAGCGCCTGCAAGTTAGCAGCAGCTCCTTCCCACCATTTCCAGTAAAAACTACATTTACCTTAAAACCTAGTGGCAATTTTTTGCACATCCATTAGTTTTTGCTTGTAGGAGAACTAAGACATTCTTTCCCTACTTCGACCCAATATAATAACAAATTCCAAAGAGTGAAGCAGAAAACGGGAAGAAGAGGATAAGAACGCGAGGTCATCAGTATGCTGACAAAGACAAAGTTGGTTCGTTTGGAGTCTTTTTCATCCACTTCTGGACCTTGCATGTTACAGGTTGGTGAGGCACCTGGAAGTGAAATGGTAGAACCTCAAGCTGCTTCTGAAGAAAATGTTTCTCAAAACGCAACATGAAAAAATGCTGTCCAAGTAAACTAACATTCCTCCTGTTATCACTTATGCATAATACATATACAAGCTGTTAGCAGCGGCACAGGCAATTGAATTTTCAGTTGGATGCCACGCTAGATGGAGCAACTTTGTTGTGAAATCAAATGAATTTCCATTTGCATCAACCCCTGGACTTTCTGAACCTGTAATGCAAATAAATGTCATTCAGTATATTTCGTCATGGTAAAATAAATTTCTGTTAATAAGAAAAGTATAAACATAACTTATTGTTGAATGCATATATGAATATGTATGCATACCTCTCCTGACAACACGTGTTATGCTACTGCTCAGGGACCTGGAAGGCCTTGAAGGAGTCTGTACTTGTCTTCTGATGGAGCACAATCAATGTCAGTCAGGCCAAGACAAACATTTATACCCAAATCTATTCACATGAAGAAGATAAGATATTCGTACCTCATGGGGTTTTTGCTAGCTTCCAGCGTAGTTGCTTCAGTAGTGCCCGCAGCACAACCAAAGACACGGAAAAGATTGCTGAAATCATAATAATATTTTTTTTAAAAAAAACAAATCAGAAGCGAACTAATAAAAGGAAAATCCAAATAGATGACAGTCTACACACCTATAAGAACCAGTAGCTACTCGCAGCCCATCACCACTAAGGCAACACTCAAACTTGTCAAAGATGGAGTCATTCTCATATAAATCGCATAGCTGTGTATCAGCAAAAAATCTATGATCAGCTAAGAGACATGCCAAAAATAGACAAGTAACATCTTGATGCAGATGGTAATTCACCTTTGGTCTCAAATATTCATGAACCTGGAAGGTTGACACTGGACCAGAATCCATATTTATGTCCCATAGCTGAAAAAAGCAATGTAAGCTCAGTAACAAGGGCACACTCTTGTCAATATAAAAATGGAAAATATACAAGCATGGAAGACCGGTGGTCCTCCTAACAAAAGCTGAACCAGGGATGACCCAGCCTGAAAACAAGAAGCAACAACTATACTTAAATGTAATAGAAATTCCTGGTCTTGATCTCTACTTTAATTATATGTAGTTTAGTAAAAACACGTAAGCATCAAACATTATTATTATTATTCTAAGCATTATCGTATTCTTCATTTTTATTACTACTATTATTACTTCTACTCTGGTTATTTTTACTATTTTTGCTACACCCCGATCACACTGGGTGTGGTGTTGTTGTTGTTGTACGTAAGCATCAAACATTGGAGGCGGTGTTTAAAATAGAACTAGCCAAAGATAATATAGCTAAAGTTGAGCAGCATCTTAACAAACTTGCTTAAGATAAAGGTGGAGTGTGGTTCCTATTACAGAACTGAAACCAACATTTAAACTCTAATTACATTCTTCCAGTCAATCGATCATCTCGGAGATCCAGATTCACCCTGCAGGCCATAAAAGTGTTCAATCTTGAAACTACTACTAAAATGTCGTTTAAAAGAGAAAGTGGTTTAAACTAAATCATCTGTGGGATGGAGTTTGCCAATCACTCCCTTCCTTTTTCGCCGGCTAGGTCTTTGAGAAAACCTCAGGCAGCAGATGTCAAATTCAGTACATTTAACTGCAGCTTGTAATATGTCTGCTCATTTTTAAACGAAAATGTTGCACCTTTCATTCTACCTACCAACAGCGACAAGCTAACTGATATATAAACTAATTCTCACATGAATTATTTAGCTAAAAAATGCAAAATGACACTATTGAAAGCGATAATATGCATATATCAATCCATCAAACCTCAATTCCAAATTCAAAAGAGTGGGGAGTAAGAAGGGAGGGGGGCGGGGGGGCTAAAGACACCATTTGTAGCCGATTAAAAAATTTGTCTTCAAAGGCAATAGAGCACATATAAAAGGAAAAAAGGAACCCAATGTTCAACTGCAAAAAATTTATAAAGTAGAGCTCAAGGAACTTTGAATATTTCTAAAAACGATAGAAACTACTTTCTGACCCACCACACTGAACCGAGAGAGATCGAAATAGAAGATGACAAGATGTTTCTACCAAGATTTGTTCAGAAAAATCTGGCAAACTTTTATTCATCAGTCATAAAATTAACCTCCCAGGAAACGACAACTAGCGCACACAAAAAAAATTATGAATGCAAAAGTTTGCCAAAAGGGAATATAAGGATTAAAGGTGAAATACCCCCATCAACTAATACAAATAACAGTAAAAACTTGGGAAGCACCACCAACATGAACCCCGTTGAATGCATCCGGAAGCTCATAAATGTTCTTTTCCAGAGTAATCCTACGAGGACTTTAAGTGCACTTGAGAGTATTCCATATCATATAATCAAGTTCAATACAATATTAACTTAATGGGGTTCTCTGTCGGATCATAGGGAATATTAATTTATTTTTTTTTTGATAACCGAGAAATCTGTCTGTGACCCGCCCTTTGGACCAATCACAGCCTTATAATGGGGCCCGCCCCTCTACCCTTCTCCACTTAAATACCGGGCTTCGCTTTGCATGGTGTGGGGCTTGAACCTGCGACCTAAGCCACAAATCCTCCACCTTTTGCCACTCGAGCTATGCCTTGGGGGCATAGGGAATATTAATTATTAAAAATGAAAAACAAAACAAAGAGCTGGTAATGTGCACAATAAAGACCATGGAGCATGTCATGAGCTATGCTTATGCCACCTAATCAGAACTTTGCTTTTCGTACAAAGCTTTTACAGATCAAACAGTGTCTTTTACAAAGTAAGACGCATAAATGCGAAGCACACTGCAATTGGTGCAGCTCTCAAATACTCCACCAAAGATTTTGTGAAACTTAAGTAAAAGGAACCAACCTTTAGGGTCATATAGTCACGGCTGAGTATGTATCTTCCATCCTTAGAAAATTTAATATCAGAAATTGAAGCAATTATCTCTGTGAAAAAAGATCTTGAACCGGGTGTTTCTTGCTCCTCAAACCTGCATAACAAGGAACCAATATTTTTAATCAATAAAGCTATCAGGAAGTAATTTGAAATACGTATCTATGCTTAGCAAAAGTAGCTCTATTCCAGAACATTTTCATCCATCTTTTATAACTTCTGCTGGACAATAACACGTGCAAAGAAGAAAAAAATCCACATGCATTGAAAATTAGAAATAAGGGGAAGGGTGGAACTTACAATTGAGAATGTGAGTCGCACAAAGCTGACTGCCGCAGATCTATGAGACGAATTGACCCTTTTGAACTACTATAAGCTAACGTATTACAATGAGTAGGATGAAATTCTGCTGAAGTTATCACCTCTGCAATAGATAAAATATGGTTTTAAGTCTAAGCATCTATTGATATAACACAAGGCACTTTCAAAAAATAAATTTTATGACCTAGTTGAGGTTCTCACAACAAAGGAACTGAGAAAAAACTTACCAGTTAGATCTTCCATATTTGTTGGCTTGACATCAACAATATTGAAACTTTGATTGCTTATTTCCAAGTTCCAAAGGTTGATCCGGAGATCATCAGCGGATATAAATGTTTCACCATCACTGAATTGAAAAGAAAAAGGCCAGACAAATTACCATGAGCTCTCGTAAACCAGAAAAAACATGGCAAAGCAGAATTACAAGAGCAATATCTTCACCTGTTATTTGAAATAGAGTTGATGTGATAGTCATGTGCATGAGCATACACTCTTCTGCACCTAGCAACAAGGCTAATCTCATTACTTGTAACCTATAATAAACATTGCAAAGCTTTTAGATTCAAATGGAGTAACAATGAGGACATCATGTCAAGTTTAAAAAGGTAACAACTGTCTTAGGGAGAGGAGATGCGGCAAAGCACCAAAATTCTTCTACCAATCAAGAGAATAAACTGAAGGCACAGAAAACATTTAAGTTCCAATGATCCAAGGCTGAGGATTTGAAGATAAAACAACATGTCTGTGTATCCATATCATGCAAGAGAAACCAAATCCATTTACAAAAGCACAAAAACACATGAACATAGGTTGTCCTGGCTTGAATATGTTAAAATTTTCACCCTCTATCAGACCTTGGTTGCACAATTAACTATGTTAAGAGTATAAGTACCTTTCTTTGAGACTACAGACAACAACTAGAACTAGCAGAGACTAGAAAAGAACAGTCTTCTCAGTAACCAGGAGTCCAGAAACACCATATACATTGTTCCACTCAAGCTGCGACTTCATGAGATCTGTTACTTTTTATTACTTTTTTTTGTGTAAGGAATAAGAAAATAACTTGATAATATCAAACAAGTATCTTTATGACATTGCTCGCATTTCCTTTTCCATAAAACCTTAAAGTACAATCACAGACACTAGTAACATGCTTGGTTGATAAATAAAAAAGTAATGCACATAAACATATTCCACATTCCATAAACAACTGAACATATAGGGCATATATAGCTTAAGTACAACTACCACAGGTAAACGTAATGAGGAAAAGCCCCCAGGTGGAAACAACAAATCATTGCTCAAGCAATTCAAAGATCTATCTGCATAACTCCCATTTGCAAGGCATTGCTTTGGACTGGAAGAAACACTAGAGCTGGCCACACTGCCATTTCCAACCGCTCTAGAAGGATCAATATTCATATCAGATATCTTCTTAACTTTCTTCTCTTGGACCTGAATCAGCAAAAGAAGTAAAGAACACCTCAGCACATTGATAAGGAACCCACAAAAATAATAGCCACCAGAGAAGTGGCTTCACAGGTAGACAATAGATGCAACATAAGTCAACACTCAACTAGTATACATCTCAACAACAATCAGACTAGCTCCCCACCACACTAGAAATTAACAATCAATGTTGCTTATCAATGCAACAGCAAAAATGTATCTTGAGCCATGGATGTACGGAAGAATACTAAACTAAGCACATTACATTGAACTAAGTTACCTTCCAATACTTTATGGTTTTGTCATTGGTGGATAGAAGAAAGAGGGCACCATTAGACGATTGGCACCAACGGATCTTGTTGATTTTCTCCTCAATCTCCAAACTCTTCAGGTAATCAAACTGAACAGAAAGATGCAATGGAAAAAGTTAAAATACTATTTGAAGCAAGAAAAGAAGGAAAGCAAAGCAAATGAAGAATGAGAAATAGCAGCAGGAGGCAATTCACCCCTTCATAGTTGCATCTGGACAGGAAAGTAAAAGAACTAGATACATAATATTCTCCTTACTCTTTCATCACACCAAAAAGGAAGAACAAAGAAGAGCGAACAACAAAGAACTGGCAGATACCTCAGGTTCATGGCTTTGAAATTCTGTCTTGTAGCGGAACTCCGGATGCCGACTCACTGAATAGTCCATTCTCTCTAACTCTATCCGACTTCCAATATTCTAAAGTAAGACAATGCAAAAGGAGAGACATGATCAGCAGAAACAACCTCCAATTTTTATTAAATCTTCTGAACAGCACTGTGAAGAAACTCACCTCTTTTGTATCAGTCCTTTCAAATAATACAACCCTACCACCACGATCTCCAGTAGCAAGATGGTCACCAGATTTATCGAACTCGATCGCGGAGATGATATCAACTACAACAATAATGATGAGAAAATACATCATGATACTCAAAAAATTAAGTGCCCTGAACATTGATCAGAGAAAGCAAAGCATATAATTCCCCATGCAACTGGAAATGGTATGCTGCATTATCCAGGCACTTCAAATAACTTTACAATACTGATTTAAAAATTATGTTTCTAAATTAAGCTCATCTGCAGATCCTATCACAGTCCAACAGTTGACTATGCAACAATTTTAGATAATATGAATTGCTACTGTTACTAGTCAAACCATGTCATACAACATGGAGCACCATATGAGTATCATGGAGATGAATTCAGGTACAGATTCTACAAGCATTATTTTCTGTTCCTTTTATCTTAAGTACAACATATTGCTGGCTTGAAGGAAATAAGAAAGAAACAATTAAATGTTTGCTAGCACCGACAGTGTGCAAAATTAAAATCTGAAGGCATGCTTGAGCCAACCTAAACAAGAAGCTGTACATATAGGAAAGTGTAGCTTGTGAATCTGAACTAGGGAATAAATGTGAATGAAAATAGTGAAATTGATGCAGCCGTGGCTTTAGAAGTTCAGAGAGCTTCACAACATGACCAAAAGGATCTTAGTGCTGACAAAACTAAATGCATCCACATCGCATATAAAGATTCCTTAAGAGACAATAAGAAGAAAAACACAAGTCAGAACAAAAAATCCATGTGCTTGGACTTCGGACACCACATGTGTTGGTATTAGGCAAACAGGTACTTTGACTTCTGAAACTACATGTGTTGGTATTACGAAAGGAAAGCTCCAATGATCAAAAGATTACTAGTGGATGCCATATGAAAGTGCCTTTAGAGGCAATAAAAGACAAACAAGTACTTTGACTTCTGAAACTACATGTGTTGGCATTAGGAAATGAGAACTCCAATGATCAAAAGACTAATACTCAGTGCATCCTTCATTCTGCAGCAGACAGTCTGCATATTTCAGACAAATAAAACATGAGGTAGAAGTAAAAGAAAGAGATGCAAGAGCAGAAGGCAAGAGGAAAAAGAAGCTTGACTGTGGTATAAACTTTTAAGAAAATGGACTTTGATGCACACCATGAATCATGATTTAGGAAAAGAAAGTCTCATGGCTCAGGATGCTGAATCAAAGAGAAAGCCCGATTCAGTTTCATTGTTAAAACTAAAATCCTACCCAATTTCGTAAAATGACATCAAACTAATCCAACTTCCTATTATCTTCCGGTGCATATACTCTTCATGCTAGTAGATACTCGAGTAGCTAGATATAAGCCACAACAAATTTCAAACCCTTATATTGAAGGTCATGAAACTTACTACTCTCACATCAGAACAATCTTAATGTGGAAGCTCAAGGAGAAGGGTAACATCTACAAAGTGTTACAAGCATTCAGCCTAAACCTACTTCGGTTGGACGTTCTCCTCAACCTACTTCCAAAAAGGACAACCATATCTATAGTATCTACATTGAGTTACTAACTCAAACATCAAGAGTGGAATGACCGACTCCCCTAGCCATTGCATATGCTGCATCTTGAAACCAAGAGAGCATATTGAAACTATCTAATGGGAGCCTTAAAAAATATATACATTGAATCTTCTGACAATTTCGGCGAAGGGAGGCATCCATTCTTGACCTGACATATCTCTACCTATACATACTGTCGTACTAATTCGAAACGAGGTAGTTGTCCAACATCATACCTTAAAGCTCAAAAGCTTAGTGCATGGAGCTAAAAGAATGTCTGGTGACTGCCTCAATACTAACTATTGCAGAGTGGTAATACATGATTGCATGTGCACTTACACCACACCATCATGGTTTACATTTGTGCATACATAAAGTTCCAACACTCGAAAGCACCCAAGAAACAAGTGAAGACAGCAGCTACCGCCCTTTGACATGATGCTTGCATCAAAGTCAAAAACCTACACTTCGTAGTCCTCTACTAAATCGAGAACAATGACAAACTCCACTCCAAAAACAATCATCTAGATCTAGACACAAGTTGTTAAGAGTTCAGTAGATACTGTTCTCAATTGGCTAAAATCTCCATCACTCAATCAAACCCGTGATCAAAATCTAACAGATTTAATAAGCTTTCAGTACAGTACTACCGCATAACCGATCAAAAACGGATATCAAAACCCTAATCTCAACACTGACACCTAACCAACTATGGATCCAAATGTAAAAGACGGATAAGTGAAATAAAAATTAGAAAAAAAAATAATAAATTACCTTCCTGAACTTCTTCTCCGGCCGTACGTTCACCAAATACCTGAGAAAATTTCCACTCAAGCGGCGGTGGTGGACCCGCCGGAGCTGCCGCAACATCTCCACCATCACCACCGTTCATCTTTCTCCTATTTTAATAATTTTTTTATTCCTTCAACAACGAAAACGAATCAAATCGAAACAATTAAGAAGAGAGAAAGAAGAAAATCAATCACTTCATGAAAAGCGATCGGTTTTTTAGGTTTGAAAGATGGTAAACTTCATAGAAAAATGCCGGATTCAGATTCAACCATTACAACTTCTCAAACATTATCAAAAGAGCACATGCCCTCTTTCAATTCCAGATTAATTTCAGATTCTCCGATTATTCTTTTTTTTTCTTTTTTTTTTTCGGTGATTGGATTGGGGAAGGAGAAAATAGGGAATTTGCCGTTGTTTTGTCTTGGAAGAACAGAACACTGTTCTCTCTCTAAGCTCTATCAATAATAATACAATATCTTTCTCTCTCTACACACCTTTTTATTTATTTTATTTTTACTTAAGCCTCTCTATTAATTTTACCGACATTGAGTCACAGACAAATGAAATTATTAAATTTGCCTTTTGAAAATGAATAAATTAATTAATTAATTTATTTATTTTGTTTAAAGTTCTCTCTCTCTAATGACATCGAAGTTAAAGAAAACATTTTTGTTTTGTTTTTCTTATTTTGACTCTTAAGAAAGCTCCAATTTGAGATTGAATTTTAAGTTGTTTGTCAAAATCGAAGGGATGGAGTTAGAGATGTGAAATCAATTTATTATTTGGTGAATAATTTAACGTTTTTTGACAGTTTGCGATTGAGTAATCTTTGAAAGATTGTTGGAATTTGAGTTATATTAGTAACAAGAATAAATATAAGACAAAAATGTGAACAAGAAAAGTATTGATTTTTTTTCGTGTTTTAAAATATGATTGACCAACATGTTAACTAATCGATTGCGATAATTTGGATCAAATTTTGATGTTTTTTTCTGTAGTGTCTTGACGTGATATGAGCGAATAAATAAAACATGTACTAAAAGACAAATTTGAGTAATTCGAATACATATCGAATAGACAAAAAAAAGACTTTTTAACAAAAAAAAAACACAATTGATAACCATATTTGATTGTAAATTTAAAGAAATGAGGACAAAATTTATCATTTATATTTGTCGAAAGTGAATACTTCTTGTTTTCCTTAAATATTTAACTAACTTTTATGTTGGATTTGACAAGAATTGTAAAAAAAAATAGCGAGATCTCATATTTAGAATATACTTTTCTCGTTCCTATTATTTTTGTCTATTTTTTAGATTTTGTTGCTTTTTGGGATGAAATTTCTATTTATTTATTGTATTGTGGTTTTGGTGAATCTTTCCTAGTCTTTCTAGTTGAATTATCTTTTACAAAATTTTCTTTTAAGCTGACAAACATAAGTTGATACAAATATATCATAAAAATTTTAAAAATCTCACTTTTAGCAAATTTTAAAAATTAAAATTTAATTTAAATTATTTTTATAAATCATCAGCTCAATGACTAAGAGCCCGTTTAGATTGACTTAAAATAAGTAACTTTTAAAAAGCTACTTTAAAGTCATTTTAAAAATAAGTAATTATGTGTTTTTGATGTGTTTGGCAAAAAAATGTTGAAAGTCACTTTTTTTGTCAAAATGTCTGAAATACCCTTAAAGTTGTTAACATTATAAAAGAATTTAAGGGTAAAAAAGTAATATACTTGGTCAAAATAGAATGATTTATAAGTTAAAAAAATAAGTAGGGGGCACCCTAGTTTTAACTTTTAGCTTATTTTAAGTTACTTTTGACTTATTTTAAGTTATTCTTTAATTATCAAAAACTGATTTAAAAGTTAGTTTGACCAACTTAAAATACCATCCAAACGGTTTTGAACGCAACTTTTCTTCAAAAAATTAATCCTCTAAAGTTTTTCATTATCATAAAGCTTTTACTTTTTTCATGTGTGCACAAATATAGGAATAATTTTTGGGATTACTTTACATAATTTATAGTTAAAAACCAACATGAGCTCATGTGCTATTGGTCGGTCGCGTGATTGCGCATGACAGTAGGTGAGGTTAGTGAAAAAATATTAGTACTACAAAATATATTTATTTAACTTCTATACTCCACTTGGCGTTGTTGGAACAAGACACAAAGGTAAGGTAATATGAAATGACGTTTATAACCTTGTCTTTTTTATATTTACTTTCCTTTTCAAGTTTAGATTGAAGATGCCACCTCTTCATTTATTTATTATAAACTTCCTCCCTAAACAAAAATGATAAATTTTAAGTTGTTAATTTATTTACCTAATTATTATTAAAAATATATAAATAAAAAACATTTAAGCATAAAGTGTAATTAGAATATTCAATTTTTTTAGTTTCAATTTATGTGACAAACTTTTCTCTTTAGTTTACCTAAAAATAATGTTATTTTTCTTATTGTTAAAACACAACTTTAACTTTAAATTCTTTTGTATATTCTTAATGAAAATGATTTATAAATATAAATATTTAAGATTTGTTTAAAGGTCATCTAAGAATTGGAACGCTAATTTAAAGGTCATCTAAGAATTTATCGAAAATAATTTTTCTATATCTACAAAATCTTTAGATTTCACTCATACAATTACATTGTTTTGTTTGTAAATTCTGTCTCTTCATTTATTTATTAACCCATTGGAAATGATGTGATGTTTTTGGTGGATTGAATAAATTATACTTGATCATTTGTGGATAGAATAAATTAACCATTTGTGGTTAGAATAAATTAGCCATTTGATCATTTAGCATGTTATTTTTCAAATGCAATGATTGAATTTCAAAGCTATGAAAACTTGTTTAGTTAATACTTTTTACTTCTATTCATTCTAGAAATTAAAATGTCAAACACTTGGTTGAATTTTTCCATCACGTACCTCTATTCATTCTAGGTATCAGAATGTCAAAACACATGGTTGATTTTTTTTCAATACAAAACCTTTTAATATTGTTGTAGTACAAGCAAATCATAGAATCATTTAGTGTTCGATAAGGCAATTAAGAAGATTAAATTAACTGATGCGGTCGTTACCTTCACTTAAAAAATAAAATAAATTAAATGATGAATGAAATCTCACATCAAAGATGAATGGGTTCTTTGGACTTTAGCTTTACATGACTTGGCTAATCTTCACTTCTTGAACTAGTTTTTAGAGTTGAGTTAGATTCAAAGTTCATTTAACATAGTATCAATTCAGTACTAGACAGTGTCTGGACATGCATAGGGGGGTGGGTGGGGAGGTAAGGTTGAGATCGATCCAAGATCCATTCTAACACTCATAATATATGTGTTGGTGTTAAATACAACTTGAACATTATGCTACTCAATTAACTTAAATATATACTTCATAAATTTTATGATAAATAATGCCACCCCGTATCCCACCATCCAACGCTTCTATCCTATAACTCAACCTTGTCATGATATTTGTCTAAATTATATATAAATATTTTTGTGTATTGAACATAAAAAAAGAATAAAAAAGAAATTCGCTTACTTTTTTTTGAAAAATATTTCTCAACTGAACACACCCTTGACTTTCTCAATTTGTAGTTTCGTATAAACATCAGCTAATTCTCGAAGGACTCTCCACGTGATAAAAGGTAAAAGGTTATCTTTTGACTTTTCAAAACTAGATGTTTGAGATTAGATTAGGTTTTAGGGAAAACTACCTAATTACGTAAACATTTCAACCATATTTACTAATTTTCATTATAGTTTAAAATAATTATATATTGACTCACTAATTAATAATTTCATACCATACTTCAAGTTAGATATACTTGGATACATATATTTTTGCCATCAAATACACTATGAGATATAAATACATAGGGAGAGAGGTGAACGAGAGAGAGCAAGAATATGAGGTAGGCGAGCGAGAGAGTTTGTGTATTCCAAATACATGCGAATCACACTATATACATGTATTTGCGATACCAAATACATAGGGAGAGAGACAATCGAGATATGAGAGAGGTGAGCGAGAGATCCAGTGTATCGCAAATACATGCAAATCCACTTAGATACAATGGATATGCATGTATCTGGACAAATTACACCTAATTTTGACCTCATGTATTCGAGATACATATATGCATCCAAATACATGTATCTAGTGACCAATATCTGGCACAAATGGTAATTTTAAATTTTTGATAACTCATGGGAAGACATGTAATTAGGCTCTAAACTAGTGAGATTTGTATTATTCCCGTTAGTTTCTATAGATCCAAATTGTTAAATGTTAATGGGCTGAATGCTAGCCCAATCAAAGTTACGAGTGATATGAGTAGCCCATATATCTGGGCTTCGAAAGCTCGGGGGTAGTGAACGTGTATCCAACATGTACTAGAAGTTGGTCTTAAATCAGAAATGTAATTAAGTGTTTTAGCCTGTTGATAGTATTTATGTCATTTTAGAATCTCGTCAAGTGAACTTTTCAAAAATATTATACTGCCTAACAATATACTTTGCGTTACATTTTAAATTTATATCTAACATACTTCATACAGGCCATTATTTAAATTGTATTCCTATTTATTTAGATACTGTGCAAATATAGCCCTTGAGACTAACAAAACAATAGATTATCGTTTAACATTACAAATTTAGATTGTAGTATAACGTTATCATTTTATCAAAAATTTTCAGTTTGCTTGAAAGGAATCTTAAATTGTGATCTATAAGTTGCAAGAGAATATTTATGATATTTGCAATAATATTTATACACCATTATATGTAATTATATAATATAATATGTATACATCTTTGTAAGTAATGTATAATCATTTATAGCAAATTGTGACATAAATCCATATAAATACTTGCACTTGTTTCGTACCACCAATCACCATAATCCTTTCAAATTACTTTAACTTTAATTTGATTGTTCTATTTTAATCTGGTATAAAATTTAAGATAATAAAAAGAATTTTTAAATTTAGTAGTTTTAAATTAAAAATATATACAATATGTTGAAATATTTTTAAATTTTATGATTTTAAATATATTATTCAAATAATTAAAATTAAAATATTATCAAAATAATAATAATATTTGTTTTAAAATGAATTTAAAAGATAAGATAAATAAATTAAAACAGATACAGTAACGCTTAATAATTGAGTTTAGTGAGGGACAACAGATCTTATTATGCATATTGCATGAAAGATGTGCTCATTTCGTCAACCAATACAAAAAGAAAACATAATTATAAGATTTCCCCCCCTTTTTATCTCCACTTTAATTTGCAACTAATAATGTCAAATAAATGATTAACCCACCAAAAGGCACCAATCAGGGGCTAGCTTATAATAATTCATCCATTTTAAAATAAATGATATTTTTGTTATAAATCCATTGAACTAAGAGGATTGTCCATTGAGTTTATCCATAAACTTATACTTATCATGTATGTGTATTCCCTAGGTGATATGAACCTTTTTGGGATAACAATGTATCTATTAAATTTGGCATTCATCATGACGGCTTTTGGAGTGATTTCTCTACCTATAAATAGAGATATCATTCTCCATTGTAAGACACACTTGAATAAGAAGAAAAGTTCTCTCTTCCATCTATATTATTTGTCTTCTCCTCTTTATATTATATTATTCTGAGCTTATGTTTTATAACACGTTATCAGCACAAGACTCTAGCCAATTGAGATTGAGTTTTAGTGTTTCTTTAACTCATGTTCTGGTTGATCTCATTATGAGAATCAAGAATGAAAAATGATAACTACTGCAATCAAGGTATTATATGCATAAAATCAGTTATGTATTTTCTAGAATCTTTTTGTGATTTAGAATACAGTAGTGTTCGGTCACTAATATTGACAAGGAACCGAAGACATATACTACTATTGGTTGAATATTCTCTGCTCCACAAAGTTCCTTAAATGGAAAGAAGGTATAAAATTTTTGTAGCATGAGTTTGAGTATTATATTTTATGAATTTTATTTCAGTGTTTTTGGAAGGCTCAATGGGTGAATCATGTTATATTTCGGTCTATTATACCGTTGGTTGAGGGTAAGACATCAGGTTAAAGTCCGGATGCACCATAATGAAAACTGTTTGAGGGTAAGACGGTAGATTCAAGTTCTATCGCACCAAGATGGTAAGACATCAATTTGAGTTTTGATGCACCTTGATGATAAGGATTGGGTTCAAGTCCCATAGAATTATGGCCTAACACGTCTTATATGGGTAAGACATTGTGTTTGAGTTTCAATGCACCATAGTGATGATATAATGATGACTAAGGCTTTGATGAAAAGTCATGAAATTCGTCCCATTGAATTTGCTCCATTCCCTTATGCGAATGTGGTAGCAGTACATGATAAGTTTGAAATTCCGCCCAATTGCTCCATTCTATCATAAGAATATGGTAGCAATGAATAATAAGTCTGAAAGATGACAAGTGATTGAATGTATGAATATGGACATGGAGGTACAAAAACTATATAGTCATCATTGTGGTAATTATAAAAGGAAGAACAATATGGGTTCTCAAAATAGTCCTTCAAAAGGTGAAGGAAATAATTATCATCAAATCGGATTGAATGTATTGGACACGTGATTGTCGTGCAACCTAATAATTTGATGAGTTTTATAAATCCACCATCAAAAATAAAAGAATATAGAGTGGTGGTGCACTTTTCCTTTCAAAATGATGTTGAGCTTAATCATATTTATATGATAAATGTCAAGGTATGACATTGTAACAACGAGCTTGTAATGAAAATTTATAAAGCATGTACCAATGGTTATAGTTCATTCATTGAAGAGAATGTGATTTATGATAATTAGTATTGTGATTGCTCGACCATTCTTCAAGATGTGATGAGAATTATGAATAAGGATATGCTCATGCATGGTTGGAAATATGCCACAACTCACCTCTATGAGAGGTTTCAGAGAAATAAAAAAAAATTATTTGGCAGGAATGGTAAATGGCCGTGTACATTTATACGTCATAAATATTATGGTATGTTTATTGTGAACTACCAAAAGGACAAAAAGAAAGAAGTAATTCTTGCCTATAAATATTGTGGCAATGACAAAAAATAATATTTTTGTGTGGCAATACAAATTTGTCATTGATTGCGTACCTATGGTACGACAAAAGTAAAGCAAGAAACATGTCTTTTCTTGTAATAATTTTGACCATGACAATAATAATATAATCTTCTCCTTGAAAGAGATGTTCACCATACGGATGGTGTCATGGAATATGTGATAGTACACAAAATTAATTGTAAGCTCTAAAGAGGTATTGTGTTATTATCGGAGGAAAAATATTATGATTGTAGTGAGTCTCAAAAGAAACTTTTTAAGTTTCGAATGAATTGAAAAGAAATATTGAGACTATAAATTATGAAAAGATTTAATATCTTCAGATTACTACAACCGAAATGGGTTATAAATATTTATGTAAAAGGTTACCCATTTTCCTCATCTTTTTTGTTGCACACAAACATGTGCATGTTGATGGAATCACATGCAAAAGTAAACTATAAGAATACTGAAATAAAGATCAGTTGGCGTGATTGGTTGGCTATTCCGATTAAATTATGATGCAAAAATAATTGAGAATTCACATGGTTATATATTGAAGAAACAACACATTCTTCAAGAATTCTCTTGTGTTGCTTGTTCTCATGATAAAATTATCATTGTACCAGCTAAGGTTGGGATTGTATTCCCTGAAATTATTTGGAACATATAAAAAGGTGAATATGGACCCGTTCACCTGCCATGTGAACCGTTTACTATTATAATTTAATAGATGCATCTATGGTCACATATGCGTTTGTTATCAACTTGCAATTTGATTTTTGTAAGGTTTTTTGCTCCAATTGTTAAATTATGAGCATAGTTCTAAATTATAAAATTATGTTGATAATGCTGGTTGGTTTAGCAGAAATTGTATGCCTCCAATTATAGCTAAATCAATGGTTAACATATAGCAATTTTGGTATGAGATGAATTTATTTAACATATAGCAACACTTGTACGCATCAAGACAACAAAAGTTCCCTATCAAAATTGGTTCAGGGTCAGGAACCAAATAATTTTCATCTAAAACTTTGAATGTACGGTTATGATTTAATTGTTCTACCACACGCATAAAGATGAATCCCCAAATGAAGTTGGGATGAATGTTAGAGTTTCTAACATTAGGGGGAGAGATGATTGACAGCTGAAAGTTATGTGAGAGATGAATTATGAATTATCTAGATCCTCGTTAAAAGAAAATATAAATGTGAACTTGAAGTTCAAGGGATAATTCATTTGCATAATGTTGCAAATCAATTGCCAGATAAGTTTACTGACCTTATGTTATAGTTCGGCTGTAAATGCTCCAATAAGAAGTCCTTGAAGGACAAAGTCTATTATACGCTTGAAACGTGATAGACGGATCGATTCCAAAAAATAAAACTCCTTGAGGAAGGAGAGGAGCAAATGATCAGGATGGTCATGATAATGAGGCAAGTGCTTTAAAGTAGCACAACGACATAACACTTCATAAAACCTTGACAAAGGTTCAGGTACCTGAAATGATGAAAAATGAAGAGATCTCGATAAGTTATGTCATATCGAAATCGATATCAAATAACCATCGACGGTATCTTTGATATGAAGTAGAGCTCAATGATATAGATCGCGACGAGGATCTTGAATTCAAATCTGTCATATAGTGTGGACAGATAAATGATTGGCCTAATAAAATGCATAATTCAAGTATATTTTTTTTCACTTAGAAAAGTGACGTTTTGGACTGATAGTCCATAAATCAAGGTATAATGTCAATAGGGTACAAATAAATTATTATGCGATAGTATAACCGTAAATATCAAGTACGACTTGCCTTGGGGCATAAAGGTTTTTCGCAAAAGTCCTGACGTTATTGGAGATGTTTTCTCCTATGGTGGATGCAATGAGATTTGTTTTGATTTGGCAATATATGAAAAGTTGAATGCATATAATGAATAATTGTCATGTCTAGCTAGACAATGAAGTTTATATGAAAATCCTTGAAGCAATCAAGGTGCCTGAAACATATAAAAGTTTGAAAGAAACTTTTTCAATAAAGCTTTAAGAATCCTCATATGGATTGAGATAATCAAGGAAGAAAGGGTACAGAAAATGACTCTATTTTGTCCTTGTATTTTTATAAAAAGGTCAGGATCTAAATTTGTTATAATAGTTGTGTATGTTGATGACTTGAACATTAGCACTCTTAAAGAGCTTTTAGAAGCTATTGAGTGTTTGAATTGGAAATCTAAAATGAAAAGATCTTGGTAAGACAAAATTTTGTCTTGGCCTATAGATTGAGAATTTCACAAATGAAATATTTGTCCATCAATCAACATACATAGAAAAATTTTGATGCGATTTTATATGGATAAATCACATTCATTGAGTACCCCAATGATTATGAGATTGCTTGACATAAATAAAGATCCATTTCAATCTCAAAAGAAGGACGAAGAGTTTCTTAGTGATGAAACTCCATATATCAGTCAATTGGGACACTAATGAACCTTACTATATATGATCAAATATTTTGCAGTGAGTTTATTGACAAGATTTCGCTCCTCCCCAACGAGAAGATGTTGAAATAACATCAAGGACATATACGAAGTTATCCTACAAGACAATCAACTACAAATGAAGTGTCCACAAGATGATTGTTGCTATGAACAAGTTGAATGAGCAATTTACTTGCAATAACAGGGTCACGAATAGAGTGATTTTCAAGAATGTATTCGGCTAAGATCAAAGCCTTATCATATCCATGAAACCAGAAAATAATATATCAAGATAAGTTCAATGATGCAACATATTCGTGAATGTGATTTGATCACACAGACACTGTCAATATTTGAGAAGTTGGTATATATGACTGGATGACATCATCACAAGAAATTAAGTGATGTTTTAATCAGGGGGAATATAATATGCGTTGCACTCTTTTTTCCTTGACCGAGGTTTTATCCCACTGGGTTTTCCTGGCAAGATTTTTAATGAGGCAACAAATAATACGTATCAAAAGATATGTGTACTCTTTTTCCTTCACTGGAATTTTTTTTCCCACAGGATTTTTCCTAGTAAGGTTTTAACGAAGCACATTATCTATGGACATCCAAGGGGGCGTGTTATAAATCCATTGAACTAAGTGGATTGTCCATTGAGTTTATCCATAAATTTATACTTATCATCTATGTGTATTCCCTAGGTGATATGAACCTTTTGGGGATAACAATGTATCTATTAAATTTGGCATTCATCATGATGGCTTTTGAAGCGATTTCTCTACCTATAAATAGAGATATCATTCTCCATTGCAAGACACACTTGAATAAGAAGAAAAGTTCTCTCTTACATCTATATTATTTGTCTTCTCCTCTTTATATTATATTATTCTGAGCTTATGTTTTATAACAATTTTAGAGTTTTAAGACGGAATTATTTTTATTCATTCAAAATTACCCCTGTTTCATAATCAAGAACCATTAATCAACTTTTCTTTGATTATGGATAAGTTAGTAAAATCATTTTTATAGGAATAAACAGTTCCTTAAAGGATTTGTTCAAACTAAAAATATTACTTATTTTGAAATAAAAACATCAAAGGATATTTTATTAATATTATTTGTTTGATTCTTCTCAAACTCTTCTTAAAAATAAAGTTAATCATTATCTAAGATTTAAAACTTGTTGAAAACCACATTAAAAGAATTAAGGCTAATTCTGCAAAAAAAAAAAAAAAACTTCATACATTCTTAAATCTTGAACAATTCATTCATTTTGGATCATACAAAAATATGAATACAATTTAATCATATTAGATTAGAGAGTAATGTTTAATTCTTCTCTAGAACATCACATACAAATTACAATATTCAACAGCGAATTATAAAGGCAATACGACAAGGAAACAGAAATTTACAATAAAGTTTGGACAGATATTATTTCTTTAACTTTATATGTGCTATTAATTATTGCATTTAACAGTTAAATTTATAAGCAAAAGGTATAACACAATAAGGAATTCTGCCACAATTTAATTTGTCGCTAGTGTCTTGACTTTTGGTTATATTGCTTTATTATGCATCCAATAGTATTCATCCAAATATATATATATATGCCACAATTTAATTTGTCGCTAGTGTTTTGGTTATATTGCTTTATATGCATCCAATAGTATTCATCCAAATATATATATATATATATATATATTTCATCAATATATGACATATTGGAATATTGTATTGAGACAATAATAATATTCAGTGTAATATCACTCGTGAGAATAGCAAAATACATGACATACAAATAAAACAACAGTAATACATATTAGAGAATAAGAAACTATACGACTACTAAATAATAATTAAAATTAAGGAGGTCAGTAGATGAGGCGAGCCTATGCCTCTCCCACATAAAGTACAATAACTCTTTGTTATCTACTAATCTTCTATCTTTCCTCTATCTCCATAACTTTCTATATCTAGGGTCATATCCTTATTGAGCTAAAATTGTATCAAGTTTTGTCTTAGCACCTCTTCTTCCGATTCTTTTTTTGGCGACTGCCTCTATCTCTCATGACTCCTGCTACAACCACCTTATCTTCTTTACTAGGGCATCCATAGTATACCTCTTCTTCACATGTCTAAACTATATGATTCTTACTTCTCTTATCTTGTTCGTCATGGTGCTCGCTCTCATTCTCCCACCTTATCTCTCTCTTTATGTGATCACACATCTATCTAAGCAACCTACCTCATCTTCGCTACACATATTTAAAATATTAAATATGTGTGTTGCTAAAAATTACATAGTCATAATATATACATGCATGCAGAGTTTGCAATGAATATCCCCTAGGAAACTTGAATAATAATGCAGGTGCTTGAACGATAACATTTTGCATTAAAATCTTTGATAATGTTGATAATAGCAATAATACTAGTAATGTGGGTCACAATAATCACATGTTAAAAGGCCAAAAGCTTAGAAAAAAAGAAAAAGAAAAAAATTGGCACTAAATTATATTGCCTTTAATTTTATTATATGCATTGGTCTTATTTCCGTATGTCAAACCTTTCCATGCACAGGTTAATTAAAGTTATTTATTACCACTGCTTTATGAGATATTGCAATGCACGTAACATCCATAATTGTTGTAATGTCATCATCAGATTTTTTTGTCGTCTATCATCATGACCAATTATAATCAATGGGTGAGACCAACCTTTTATGTTTTTTAATTATTTTTTTAATTTACAGTTAATAAGTGAGGAGAGAATTCTTATAGAATTTTTCAATCTAAGATGCCGCGTAAAGTGTCTTTCTTGTTTGGCGATCAGTTAATGAAGCTATTATGAATTCCTGACTCGTCTCATTCTGAGCCTTTAATCATTTTAATAGTGCATCAATCTAGCGAGTTTGTACTTTGTACAAATATATATTTTCTGCGATTTTCTCATAATAATAAGTAACAAAATGGGAATGTTTTATGAGAAAATTGTGCATTATAACAAATTATTAATTCAAAATAAATGATATATATAGCTACAGTTTCATTTAATTTCAATTCGTAGCAAACACATTGCCATTCGCCTCTCTCCCCTGAATCTCGCTCGTCACTCTCATTCTCTCCCTCGCCTCTCACTTTATACAAACACAAATGTATAAATTGTGTTTGTGTTAGTATAAAGCGAGAGAGATTGTATATACAAATACAAATACATATATATTCGTCATATACACTTATAAATATACAAATACTAGTCGTCCCCTGCCCAGTTTTCTTTTGCCTTTCTCTCTCTCGCTTTATACAAACACAAATTACACAAAATACAATGTATAATTTGTGTTTGTATATATTATTTGTGTTTGTACAAAGCACGAGAGAGATTTGATATACGAATACAAATGTTTTAACTCGATTCAATTGTATGCGAATTCAAATTTTATGCAGATATACAAATACAATCATTGATACATACATATAGTAGTTACATATATACAATTATCTAACCGATATACATATACAATTCACCTCTCTCCACTCTCTGCTCTTTCTCACTCACCTCTCTCCTCTCTCTCTCCCAATCTCGCTCGCCACTGTAGCTCCATAACAAACATAATCTGGCTATGGAGCGCAAATAACAAAACTGTAGCTATAGAGCGCTTATATAATTTTTATCTTTGCTATTCCTAAAATCTACTAATGTTTTATTGTCAGGCATTACACAAAGTAATATATAATACGTGCAAAGTATATATGCAAATAGTCCATATGAAACTTGAATAATTATATATTCAACTGCTTGAATGATAACATTATGTAATATTGATATCTTTGATCATGTTAAAAATAGAATATATAGTATTTCTCTGTCCCAATTTATGTGACAATTTTTTTCTATTTTTATAATTAAAAATAATTTAATGTAAAAATTCTCCTTTTAATTTTAATAAAATAGTTTATGACCACACAAATGGTCACAAAATGTTTTAGAACACGCATATTAAAACTGTTTCTTTCTTTCTTAGTATCAAATTAAATGTTAAGTATATAAATTGAGATGGAAGACTAATATGTAATAACAGTAATAATTATATTAGTAGCAAGACTTAAGTCATTGTAGCCTCTTAAAGTTGTCCGCATAGTTTACTTAGACACTTCAACTAGGGTTAGTACCTATTAAACACTTTTATCTATCCAAAACCTATTCCTATTAGACCTTTTTCGATAATAAATAAAACAAAATTAAGTGTGTGTGATACACTTGCTATGATGTGGCAAAAACAACTAATTAAAAGATGACATGTGTCACTGGACCCCAACAACTATAGAATTTTTTTTTATGTTAATAAGAATGAAAATTATTTCAAATAAAATTTCTATCTATTTTTAAATAAGAAAATAAATGAAATGACAACACATTTTACTCGGTCCCACTCTACCCAACCCCTTTTCTTCTTCATCTTCTTCCCAGCAATTTTTTTCTTTCTCAAACCACAGAATCCAATTTCACTGCAACTTGCTTGCAGATTCAATTTTTTTTTTAAAATTGTTTTTTATTCCTAATACGTGAGTGAGAAAGATATTCAAAGAGACTGATACAGTAGTGATGAAGAAAGGGAGCTTGCCAATGGTTACTCATCCCGAAATCGACTGCAAAGAAAAATCGAGAGAACCCAAATTAATTTTATTGGAAATTACTTTTCATTCCTTATACGTGATAGAGAAAGATATTCAAAGAGCTTATACAAGAGTGATGAAGAAAGGAAGTTTGCCAATGATTAATCATCTTGGAATCGATTGCAAGGAGAAATCGAGAGGATCTAAATTAATTTTATCGAATCATCTGATAATATTGTTTTTGATAAGTTTAGTGGGTTTACATTTTAATTTGAATGGTGATATACTGATATTTATTCGAAGGTGGCCGGAAATGGAGATGAAACATCGGCTAACTTTTTTCATCCCGATGTTCAAAAATCTACTTTCTTCATTTTTCTTGCAAATTCAATTAGTTGATTTAGCTTTTATTTTTTAATAAATATTGAAAAAAATATATAATAGAAAAAATTAAAAAAAATGGAGATTCTTAGTTATCTTTAAAAATTTAAATTCGGTGGAGAAGATGACTTGAAGGGGTTGGGAGTTGCTCTTTCTTTTTTTAAAAAATATTAAAAAATTATTTTAATTTATTTAAAGGTCAAGTGTCAATCAAAGAAGAAAAAGTATAAGTTTTTTTTGGAAAAATAAAAATAAAACATTATTCCACAAATTTTCACTCGCCCAAAGGAAAGTGAAAAACACTTCTTTTGTCATATCAACATATTGTGTTTAATATGTATATTTTTTGAACAATTTAAGTGTTCAATAGGTAATGGTCTTAGTTAAGATGTCTAACTGAATTATACGAATAATTTTAAGGGATCGTGGTTAACTTAAGCCCAGTAGTAATAATAATAACGATGATGATATGAGTGATATAATTAAAGGTCTAAAGCTACGAGGAAAACAGCAGGCACTAATTCTATTGTCTTTTTATTATATGCGTTGTCGTGTTTCCGTACGTCAAAATCAGTTGAGACTTTTCCATACACAAATTAATTAAGTTAATTATTGCCACTACTTTATGAGATATTGCAAATGCACGTAACACCCATAATTATTGTAATGTCTTGACCATAAACTTTTGTACTCTTGTCATCATGATCCATAGTATAATTAATAGAGGAGACTAACCGTATATATTTGCAATTGAAGAATCTCATTAACTCAATTAATTGACTATTTTTATTTTTATTTTATTTATAAAAATTTAATTTTGAGTAAATTTTAGGAATAGCAAACATAAAAATCATATTAGCGCTCTATAACTACATTTTTGCTATTTGCTGTAACACCCCAGAAAATTTCTAAGTTAAGACCGAACCATTCTTGAATTGCATATAAGGTCGTACCGAGTGATTCTTAATTGTTCTTAGATTCTAAGGTCAATTCTTTAGTGTGAGAATAGATTTGGACATGAATTAAGGTCACAAGAATCCCTTAGCACAAAGTTGAGTTGAAAGTTTCCATACCGATTAATTTTTGAGGTAAGATTCTACTTGGGTCAACTTCAAACGACCATATCTCTCAGAATATAAAGAGTTACGTGGCCCATAACCTATCAAATTAAAGGTATTGGAATCCTCGGTATTTGAATCCTCTTTCCAAAACCACCAATTTTGCATCAATCCGAGTTCCAAGTAAATAGTTATGGTCATTTTAGTAACCTGATATAATGCAGTGACAAATTAGCAGACGGAAAAACATTAAAAAGGGTTGTTTTTGTCTTTTTACCTATAAGAAAATCCTAAACGAAATTCTGGACAAATAAAAGTCCCAAACTAATCAGATTTTCATCTCTTAATTCCCTATTCTCTTCTCTCTCAAACCCTAAATCAAAACCCTAAAGAAAAATCAAAGCATATGACTTTCATTTAAGATTTATTCAATTTTTTTCAAGATTTCCTCTTCAAGGTAAGTCCTTCTTCAAGAATTCCATTCTTTCCAACTCAAATTCTTTCATACAATTATGAATCATTAATGAAAATCATAATTCTTGGCCATAGAGTTTTCAAGAAACCAATTCAAGAATCTCAAGAAAGGTTTTCTTGATCGCTTTTCTTCAAGCTAGGGTTTCAAGTCTTCCAATCAAGTTCTTCTTCAAGATTATTCAAGAACTTTGTTCTTCCAGGTATGTAAGGCTATCATAGTGTTGGACTAGTTCGTCCTCACGCCCTACATCTACTTTCAAATCAGAAAAAGAGTAATCTAGGTTCTATCATTAGATTTGAGTATTCTTAAGATGAGTTGATGTTGAGTTCTGAGTTCTTGATTCTTTTTTAAATTCTATTCATAATTATTAAATTGCTATATGTCATGCATTGAGATTCTTGAGTGGATTCGTTCATGTCTATATTTCAGCATGAACCCTATTAATTGAGTATTCTTGAGATGGGTAGTATCGTTGAGTTCTGAGTATTGACTTTTTCTATATTGTTATTGAGATCCTTGAGTTGAGTTGTTCATGTCAATATTTCAGCATGAATTCTATTTTGAGTTATAAATTTGGAGAATCTTTTAAAGCCAATATTTTTATTTTAAACTGAGTTTTTTGAGAAAGTAAGGACGAGTTTGAGAATCTTTTTAGAACAAATGCTTTGTCTTTAAAATTGATTCTGAGAAAGAGTAAAAGATAGTTTTGAGAAAAGTATAGGGAACTAAGTAATTCCCTAAGATAATAGTTTTAATTTGAGAAAAGAGAAATTTCGCTTTCTAATTGAGTTTATGAGTACATAAATACTTCAGAGCAGTTACCTCTTTTAAGAGGATCTTTTGAGTAATTACCTCAAATTGAGAAAAAAGAATATTTTTAAACATTGAGCATGAGCAACAATTTTGGGAGTAGTATTGAGCACCGATATGGGGGAGAGTTCAGACAACTCACAGCCCCCATAAACCATGTCTTGCCAACATGGGTTCAGGGTCATACTTTTTAGAGGAATCCTTATAGCTTAGTAGATCCACTTAGTTGAGAGGCTCTATACCCCAGCACGGTATAGGACAGTTCTGGCAGAGTAGGGAGACACTGTATCATCATGTAGCTCATAGTGATGGTTGTCGGTTAGAGAATCTCCCAAATAAGAGTAAAAAGTATTTTATTGTATTTTTATATACATCCTTGAGTTAACATCTTTTATTTATAAAGTTTTAAATGTTTTCATCTCTTGTTATTGCTTTGTATTGAGTTGAGTTGAGGTAAGTATTCTTTCAACCCTATCAGTTCAGTTATTTATCCATTCAGCTATATTACATACTCGTACATTCAATGTACTGATGTCATTCGACTTGCATCTTTTTATGATGCAGATACAGGTGTTCAGGTTTATCAACAAGCGCTGCGTTGAGATCACTTAGCACTCCTAGTTAGCTTTGGTGAGCCTCCTTGCATTCCGGAGGACCCTGCTTTTCTTTCTGTTATTAGTTGGTTGAGGTGTTGTGGGTCTTGTCCGGACACCTATCTTAATGTTAGAGGCTTCATAGATAGCTAGAGTTGAGGGGTCCTTCAGTATTTACTTTTGCTGAGATGTTTTAAAAAAAAACTATAATAATTATGTTATTGAGTATTTTACAGAGTGGAGTTTTTACTTTGAGTTTAAATGTTCAAAAATTCTATTTTAAGCTTTTTATAGCTTGAGTAAGTCTTTCACTAAGTATTCAGCCAGGCCAAGGGTTCGCTTGGGGACCAGCTGTCACGACCCAAGCCTAGGGCCTAGATGTGACCGGCGAATGGGGAACCCGAAGGAACCCCAAACAAGCCTCATAGCGTATCATTACACATCCTTGGTCGCGGAAGCAATTAAATGACCATAAGCGATAAGCCTAATCAAGGGGGAAATCGGGACTAAGGGAGCAAGAAAAAAAAATGATACATAAATACCATAGATGAGTCAAGCTCAAGCATAAAACACAACTTGTCCAACACCACTTCTAAACATGAGTACTTAGCGGGGGCCAAGACAAACTACCGGGCTCACCCTCATAGTCAAAACATAACTAAAAAGGAAAAGTTTTATACATAACAAAAGATCATGAGCAACGTCCCCGAAATGGAGGACTCACCAATAACCACTATAAAAATCGTACTAGCCACGCGGAGGAGGATGGTCAAGCGGTGCTCCGGTCCCTACATGGTGACATCATGTAGGCATAGAGTATGCGTTAGTACATTTGAATGTACTAAGTATATGGGATGCTATGCAATGCTACATTAGATGGACATCATAGGAAAAATGCGTAATCATACCCAATAGATAGCATATTATAAAATGATATGTATAATGATGCTTACATAAAAATCATATTTAGTGGGACGTAGTACATGTGTGGCGAAGTGACCATCAATATAGTATTTCCAAGGCCTACCACCCCCTTGGAGAGGCGAAAGAGGTACAAACCCCTCAATATGGTTACACGGGCCTACCACCCCCCGAGCTAGGGACCAAGGTACAAACCCCTCGATATGGTTACACGGCCTACCACCCCCCGTGCTAGGGACCAAGGTACAAACCCCTCGATATGGTTACGCGGGCCTACCACCCCCCGTGCTAGGGACCAAGGTACCAACCCCTCGATATGGTTATACGGGCCTACTACCCCCGTTGCCCAAGGTACAAACCCCTCGATATGGTTATACGGGCCTACTACCCCCCGTACTAGGCATGGTCGACTCACAACACTTATTTAGAGAAAATCATATACATGTGTCCATTTCATCATCATCAGTAATTACATAACCATCCGTCTCATAGGACGTACCTTGGACCTTCCCTTTCCTAAGAATTCTATAATGGGCATTTTATCAAACACAAGGTGGGCAATTGTTCATATAAATGAAATCATGTATTTCAAGAATACTAATTCCAACCAATTCCAAAATCCATATAAATCAGCCCACCAACAACATACATATATATATCAACCTTCATAATTTGATCATGGAAGCATGTAAACCATAAACATCACATAAAAATTCCATTTCATGATAATATGCAAAAGGACCATAATAGGGTGTGTAGTAGTAATTCCATAATTCAAGAGTTCATAAATAATCATAAGGACCCATAAACTTGAAAGTAGAAATAGAGGATAAATGGTTGGACTTGTGGAAAGGAAGGTTTCCACAATCAAACCCACATACCTCAACTTTGGAGAATCCTTGATGACGATTGGAATGGAGAATCGAAGCTTGAGATTGAGTCTTGAATCCGGAATTAGAGCTTGAGATGTTTGAATTTGGTTGAAGATCTTGGTGGAATTTTTGGAGAGGGCTTAGAGAGTGTTTTTGGAGTTTAGAAAATGACTAAGTATGGGACATATCCCCTTTTTATAAAAAATGACTCCAACCCGCCTAGTAAATTCGCTCACTGGAAATTGAAAAATCTGCACAGACAGGTTTTACGAAAATGGTCATAACTCCCTCATCCTAACGTGGAATAAGGTGAAACCAAGTGCGTTGGAAAGCTAACTCAAAGAGCTTTAATTTGATAGGTTGCAGCCCTTCCAGTTCCTTGTGTGCTAAGAGATATGCCCCTTTAAAGTTGACCCTCAAAATCGCAATTTTTGCGATTTTCGAATTTTGATACGGTTGCTCTAAAATTCGGGTTAGACCCATTTCCCACTCAATTTGACCCCACAAATAAGAATATGAAGTCGAATTTCCGAAATCATGCACGGATTTTGAGATATATGGAAATTACAATTATAGGTGTTTCCGAAGCACATTTTCGGGCATTTGGGTCGTTTCACCAGCAATGGTTCTCGAGTGGCGGCCACGTCCAGAGTGTAGGCTCGGGGCGTGACATTTGCGCTCCATAGCAAACATTGTTTGCTATGGAGTATTAGATTTGTATAAAATCGCAACAATTGTATAAATTGCAGCAATCGTATATGTATATCGGTTAGATAATTGTATATATGTAACTACTATGTATATGTATCAATGATTGTGTTTGTATATCTGCATAAAATTTGAATTTGCATACAATTGAATCGAGTTAAAATATATTTCTATTTGTATATCAAATCTCTCTCGCGCTTTATACAAACACAAATTATACATTGTATTTTGTGTAATTGTGTTTGTATAAAGAGAGAGAGAGAGAGAGAGAGAGAGAGAGAGAGAGAGGCAAAAGAAAATTGGGCAGGGGACGATTTGTATTTGTATAATTATAAGTGTATAGGACGGATAGATATATATTTGTATTTGTATATACAGTTCTCTCTCGTTTTATACAAACACAAACACAAACACAATTTATACATTTGTGTTTGTATAAAGTGGAGAGGCAAGGGAGAGTGGCGAGCGAGATTCTGGGGAGAGAGGCGAATGACAAGTGTTTGCTACGAATTAGAATTAAATGAAACTGTAGCTATAATATTTAATTTGAATTAATAGTTTGCTATAATGCACAATATTTCCTTTAATTTTTCATCTTGTAATACCCCTACCCTATCCTCATTTTTCCTTCTACCCTCAATTTATAAAAAGAAAAGAATTTTTTCTTATTATATGATATTTCTAGTTTAAACAAACCCTTTATAAATTCACTTTGCCCTTAAAAATAAAAGGTGATATTTCTATTTTAAACAAACCCTTTATAAATTCACTTTGCCCTTAAAAATAAAAGGCGATTTGAATAAACTGTGCTTAATTATATAGGGCATGTTTAATATGATTTTTTTATCATATAAAAACTCCCTTGACTAAATACAAAAACTTAAAACACCATATGTTATGAGTTATGACCAAAGGTAGTACTTTTTTTTTATTTCCCCTTTACCTCGATTTCTACCTTTAAATATATTTTTTTAAAATAGGGGAAAAGAAAAAAGTGCTTAACTATACATTTTTATGAAATACATCATTTTTTTATTATCACTATCAACATATTCAAATATGTAAATGCTTATCGATTAAATTACTAATATCAACACGACAACACCTAAAAAATTCAACACTTAATTCCTGATACTTATAAGTAGAGGCGAAGTTAGAATTCTAACCTTATGAGTTTCAAATTTTATAACAATCATTTCAAGGGTTAATAATTGAGTTCTAAACTTAGTATTTAATTTGTACATATTTAATAAGCTTCTTAATAGAAATACACTATTTGAATAAAAGTAACAGCCGGGCTTCTAACTCCGTCCCTGCTTATAGCCGGGCTTAACATTCAATTGTTCGAAAACTACCCCTACAAGGAAAACCTTTGATGATGTTGAATTGAGTCACACATTAAATCTTCAAACCTTTTTCTGGTCAAAAGATTTAATCATTGTCATAAGCAGCCAAAAAATTATATTAATTTGGTGTTGCGTACGCAACTATGCACAATCCCAATTTATAATGTATTAATTTGAATAATCTTTTTTCCTTCTGGAACCAACTCTTCGTTCGTATGGAAGATTGCAATAAAAAAATGTTGTTTCTTATAAGAAGTCAAGTAATGTTTTAATTAACGGTAACTAGACCTTTATAAATATCATTAAATTAGTTAGTTGTAGATTTTATATTAATTTTATAAATTGTATACAAGAATATCAGTACTAGATTATAACGCCATCTAATTGGAGGCCTTATCGACAAATTTTCATAAAATGTGATACTAACATGAATTGTAGTGAGATGGTTAAAATTCTTTTATTAGGTCTCAGATTCGAATTCATGAGAATGAAAAAACAATTATATTGAAAGTGCTGCCATGTAAAATAGACTCTACCATGTACGAATTCAAATTTAGTTAAACCCTATGTATCGAAGATTCGACGAAAAATCCAAAAAGAAAAATATTATTCGATAATCAAATCCCAGAGTCTCATTGAAAGCAAATTTAGCACCAATTAAAGATGGGAATTACAGGCCAAACAAAAAGTTGTCTTACGCTATCGACTTTAAATTATTTACTTTTTAAAAATAATGTTCAATAGTTATAGATGAGATCTTTAATAAGAAAGCAGTGTTCCATTACTATTTAAAAAGTAATTTTGATACGTATAATTCTTGGAATGTGCTTCTTTAGCTTTTTGTAATTGGTTAGGCTGTTATTATGGGTGTCAAAATCAGCATACTATTAAGTAAGTTTTGTTTTCTCCGTTTTAAAAAGAATAAAAGAACGATCTCTTTTCTTTTTAGCGACACTTCAATTTCATCTTTTCACCTGACATGTTTAAGGCCGCAAGATTAAATGCATTTTAGTACATTTGACATAACTTTAATTTAGAACAACAAGATTGAAAAGTCTTCTTTAATTTCTTAAACTCGATGCCAAGTTATATTAGGTCATTCTTTTTTAACGGAGGGAGTATCTATTTATCTTTATATAAAGAAAAGAAAGGAATGTTATTCTTATAATTGGATTTGGTAACTACACAAAGTATAACAAAACATAGAAACAAGATTTAGAAAAAATAGTTTTGAATTGGTCAGATTTGATTTTAACATATTTCTTAACTTTATTTACCCAACTCACCATATGCATGAACCAAGAAATTTTTAGGTGGAGTTAAATCATAAGGTTTTCTTTTTTCTTTAGAGTAGAAACCAACCTTGTGTCAAACGTGAGGGAACAACAATATATATAAACTTTATTATATGTTGGATTTTCTTGCGTGTAGCTAGATTATATTGCCAATCATGACCAGGAAGTTCTAAGTTTAACTTAATCAACCACCGCTAAATAGTACTAATCTTTAAGCAGAAATCAAAAACTCGAACCTTAGATTGAATAGAGATATCTTTGATAAGGATCAATGAATCGGAGAACTTTATAGTACGAAATATCTTTTTTTCTTTAATAGACCTTAAACGATGTTAATATTAATTAGTCAGCTCAATAACTTCTAATCGTACTTTACAATAGATGATAAATTATAAAGTAGCACCATCGTTATTTTGAAAAAGGAACCTTTTATCTTGTCGTGTAGAAACAATGTATTAAACGTATTAGTTTTAACTTTAATTTCCTTATGCGTCGAAAATTTCCTCCTTTTTTTTTTATCACATCTAGCTAGCTCTATGAAGAAATCCAAAAATTATTTATTTTAGTCTTATTACCTCTGTTTCAATGATGACCATTAATTTAAACAACCATTGCAGTCACATAAAGCATTATGAGAGAAATTATTACTATAAAAAGGGCAAAGAATATTGCTTGTATAGCAAAAGGTTGATAATTCAAATTGTCAAGTTGTTGCTTGTAAATTTTGCAATAAAATGCGTTCATAAATCACGCTAATTTTGTTGAATCTGTTGAAAAAATCTGCCATTATGTCATATCCATCCTTGAATAGAGGAAAAATAAAGTTATCGACCATCTTTTGATCATCTCTAAAATAAACAATTCGCTTAATGCGAATATATGTGGGTCTTAAATTTTAACCGAGACAAAAATATTAATTAAAGATGTGTTTGATAAAAATGGAAAATATTTTTGTTTTTCCTAATATTTAGTTTTGGAGATGGAGGCGGGAAAGTGGTGTTAGAGGTTGGAGAATAGATAATTAATGTGTAATGTCATTTATAGAACTTGTTTTCTTTACTAACATTAGAATAGTTTCTCATTTTCAAAGAACTTGCTTTTCCACGTTACGTGTTATCCAAAAATTTTAACAATCATTGCGAGAACATATTCAAACACTACCCATATCGATACTAGAAGCCCCCAGATCAGGCTTGGAAGTTCAGATCAGGCTTGGAAGTTCCATGCCAAATAGTACATCACTACATCCTAGCTAAGTGATTTTTTCCCCATCTTTTCAAAATTTGATAATTATGGATCAATAAAGTTATCATATCTTTGCTGATGAAAGATAGCAAATATTTTATAAAATTAATCTAAATAAGCTCAAGTCGACCAAACACCACATAAAAGTGTTCCACTTGTCCTCCCCTATAACTCAAAATCGAATCGATACATTAATTTTGGGACTGTAGCGTACTATATGTTTCAAATGGATTATATTCATGAATATAACATGAGCAAAATGAAAAAAGAATTATGCTAGAATATCCAGAAGCAGGCATATGTGCTCCTAAATATTGTACTATACCTAATCAAGAATGAATATTTAACGTGCTATGTTGTGTTGCTCCTGTAATTCTATATAAATTTATGTATATCAAGAATAATAATTTGTACGAGGAACTTATTCCATAATTCTTGCCTTGTGATAAAAGAGGCTTTATATAATCACATTCATATTTTCAATTACACAAATAAGCAATAACTATAATGAAATTAAGTATAAAGTATAGAAACTTCAATAATTTGGATCTTGATTACGTCCTATCTAGAAAATTTTCAAATTACAATAATCTCGAATTTCAAAACTCATGGATGCATTACTCTTTCGCCCAATACACAGCAAGTAATACATAAGTTATGTATCAGATACATAACTATAAACCAGATTCATACTGATTTATGTATGAAATAATTAGGGATATGTATCAATAATAACATTTGTACTAGATACACTGTACACAAACAAAGTTGTATTGTATATGATAATGGTGGAGTGATGTATCCGGATGTTAAGAGAGAGAGGAAAAAAGGAGATTTTTGTAATTAATTCAAATGGTAGAAATTTTTAAAGATTAGGTTATCTTAAGTATTCAAAACGTAACTCTTTCATATCAATGATCATTGGGGGCTGTTAAAAAAGAGCTATCTTAAGTTGTTTAATTACGTCATTTCTCAAAAATTAAAGCAAAAAATATAAATCGGGAGGAGATAATATCTCTTGGTCATTTACAAATTGTAACTTCTCACCAAGTCCTCCATTTTCCCCAAAAAAACATTTTTTAAAATCTATTTAATTCTTTTTAATTGCAGTCAAAATATGTTTGAAGCATTGATTTTTCAAATCTTTGTGAAATGATGTCATAAATTATATTAAAATTTGATAAAATACAAACAAATTAATCCTATACACATCATTATAACATAATTTAAATAAAATTAATTATTTATAAATAATATATAAAAATAATTAATCAAACTAAACCATTGAACCATTGACCCCTTAGTCCTTAGATTCATTACATATTTCTATTAATTACTGTTATAAGAAAAAACAAAAGATAATAATTGTTTTTTGGAAACAAAATCTGAAGCATAATACGTTTCAACATGGAAAAAACAACAATTGCCAAATTACAGATTTAACCTTCGAGGTTAGCCGCCCGAGAATCACAATCGGAACCCAAAATCAGAATATTCCCATCCAAAGTTGTAAAAATGCATTTGAATTCCTACAATTAGAATATTCTCTCATATTCCCGCTCTTAAGCAACGGCGTTAATCAAAATTAGTATTCAGTGTGTAGTTAATCCAACGGCTAATATTCAATGGCATTTTTCTGGTAACTAAAATTTACCAAGCTTTTCCACTATATAAAGGTACCTCTTCTTCTATGTTTTCTCATTACTTCAAACTCAAAACAATCTTTTGTGTTCAGAGGGAATTTTTCTCTCTCTGTTTTATTCCTCAAAACTCCTTCGATTCGATCGGAAAAAATGGCTGGAATTGTTGTGGTTTTCGATTTTGACAAGACGATCATTGATCTGGATAGTGATAATTGGGTGGTGGATGAATTGGGTGCTACTGATTTGTTCAATCAACTTCTTCCTACCATGCCTTGGAACTCTGTTATGGTTAGTTTTCCCTTACCAACTTCATTTTATAATTCTATTAAATCACTTGATTTAACTGTTATCAGCTAAACAAATTACAGGATAGAATGATGAAGGAATTTCATGAACAAGGCAAAACTATTAAGGACATTGAACAAGTACTGAAACGGGTAGCTGTAATTCCCCGGGTTGTTGCCGCCATTAAAGCGGCTCATGCTTTAGGGTACGTATCTGTACATTAATTTTTTGGTTATGTAAAATTGGATTTACTCAAACTAATTAAATGCGCATTGTTGTTTTAGGTGTGATTTGAGGATAGTAAGCGATGCAAATCTCTTCTACATTGAAACGATTTTGAATCATCTGGGAATAAATGATTGCTTCACGGAGATCAACACAAATCCGGGCTACGTTGATGAAGAAGGGAAACTTAGAATCCGTCCTCACCATGATTTTAACACCTCCTCTCATGGCTGCAGCTCCAATACTTGCCCTCCCAATATGTGCAAGGTAAAACACGAGGTTTTTTTTAAAAATAAATAAATTATATATATATAAAAAAACATAAAACAAAAAACACGAGATGTCACCATATATAACGTAATAAATTGAAGTGATCTGAATTCCTTTCTAATGGCTCCAATGTTCCAACCTGGCTTGCTAGATACATCCTTGTTTCAATTTATGTGGCAGTTCAAATTTCCATTAAAGACAAATTTCCTATTTTTGTTCGTCAATTGAGGCATATATTTTTAGGGTTTTAAAAATAAAATTTATATATTTGAAGACTAGGTAAGAAGTACTATATATCACATAATTAAAAATTTAAAAGAGGTTAAAAAAATATGATAAAAATTTATTTAACTCTCGAAATTCAAAGAGTCACGATAAAATTGGAATGGGGAAGTACTTAGGATTATTCGAATATGCTGATTTTTTATTTTTTATGTCTTCACGTTTTGCACCCGACCTCAGCTTCACGTTTTCCATAATCTATGTCCCCACAGAATAAAAAAAAATAGAATCAAATTTCCTCTTTATTCGAATCAAATTTAATATTCCAGTTAGGGGTGGTAATTGGGCGGGTTGGGTTAAATTTGGGCGGGTCAAAATGGGTCAAGAGAATAAACGGGTCAAGACCCAACCCAATCCAAATTTGTTTGGGTCAAAATGGGTTGGGTCAAAACGGGTTAGGTAAAGGGTTAGTAACGGGTCATAACCCAACCTGCCCAATTTTTACTAAGTTTTAATAGCTTTATTTGTTATTTTATAAGCTTTTAAAACCTAATAAAATTATTTTTTTTCTTTATTATAACTATGTATAACATATAAAATAAAATAAAAGGTTTTTAATAATATTTTCACAAGATTTCTCAAAATCCAATTCAGGTTACATATCAACCCAATTTTTAATGGGTTGAAATGGGTTGTGTTGAGATGGATTGAACTTACTAATGGGCGGGTCAATAACCAACACAAACCTAAATGGGTTGGCGGGTTGGGCTTGATTTTGCCTCCCCTAATTCCAGTGTATAATTTTGTGTATGTTAACACTTAACAGGGCCTAGTAATAGAAAGAATACAAGCTTCATTGGCTAAGGAAGGGAAGAAAAGAATAATTTATCTTGGTGACGGAGCTGGAGATTTTTGTCCAAGCTTGAAGCTGAAAGAGCAAGATTTCGTTATGCCAAGGAAAGATTTCCCTGTCTGGAAATTAATAAACGAAAACCGCGATCTTGTAAAAGCAGAGATCCATGGGTGGAGTGATGGAGAAGAGCAAGAACACATTCTGCTTCAGATAATCAAAAGGATTACCATCGAAGAGAATCAATTTTTATCGGTTGATTGCAAGTTCCAGACGATTCCGATTAATGCAGTTCATGAAGCCATGACAAAAGCTCTCCCTGTGCCTTATTAGTTAAGCTTTGATGACAATAAAAGTTAAACTGTGACAGCTAAGAGTTGGCTTTAATTACTTGTATTTTATGGTTTTGAGTCTTTGATTCGGGTTCTAAATATTGTGGGGTGTGTAACGCTGTTATCTTTTCCCTCACTTTTTAATAATATTGAAATTTGAATCATGTTAATTAATTTTATATTCCTATTTACATTGCATTCCAAGTTTGTTGAAGAAGAAATAGTTGAATGATAAAGGTAAAACATTTATGCCATAATCTAACAACATGATCTACAAGGGAATTTCATTGAATGTTGCATCTTGTTATTGTTATAGATTTTTTAGAATAATTGATTCAATAAAATATTTAGTTTCTTAATTATAATAAGAGTTGTATTATAGCTATTTAAAGCCATTTTAGTAATAAAATTTTGAGATAATAATTTTCATTTAGATTTTCAAACTTGTTAAATAGTACTATTATTTACCTATAGTTATCTCTCTTGTTACTCTTTCCTAAATTGGGCGGAAGTGTTGAATGGTGGAAAATAGATAATTAATGTGTAATGTCATGTTTAGAGCTTATTATTTTTACTTTCATTTTCATTTCAATAAAGGTATCTATTTTCCTATAGAATATGTTCTCCAAAAATTTTAATAAAGTAAATATAAGAAAATATTTTCCTACGTACCAAATAATATGCCCTAAGTGATTTCTTTTCAACGTTTATAATTTTAGTGATTAGATGAATACAATTGTCGATAATTGTACTAATAAGAGATATCAAATATTTTGTAAAATTAACTGCTCAAACTGTCCAAACATCGTAAAAAAGGTTGTTCCACTTGTCCTCCCCTAGGGCTAAATCGAATCGATACATTATAAATGGGACTACTACCTACTATATGTTTATATATAGTGGATTCATGATTATAACTATACAAGAAAATGAAAATAGAATTATGCTCGGATAACTAGAAGCAGGTATCTGCTCTCCTAGATATTATACTATGTACCTAATCAAGAATGAATACTCCCATCGTTTCAAAATAGTTATATTCTGCTATTTAAGAGTCAATTTATCTATTTTTTCAAAATTAAATTAATTCAATATTTTAAAAAAAAAATACAAACTAAGGAATGCGTAAAACGTTTTGCATTACAGGAAATAAATTATTACTAATATATATCATGTGTTGACATATACATGTATATGATGTATATATTATCATTACATTCATTAACTTTTACTGAAGTAATCATTAATACATGTCAGTGTTTTAAAAGGTGGGAACATGATACGCCGCACAGAAAAAACGTAAACCTCAATATATCAGAGTGATTTTAAAAAATTCACTTTATAGTACTTGTCTCAACATAATAATTATTTACGTATTAAATTTACACTATATCGTGAATAAATAATCATATCATAAAAATCTTACACAAAAAATGGATTGAAAAATCAACTTCAAAATAGTAGTAACTTTTTGCAAACAAATATCAAGCATAATCCAATAGTAGTAACTTTTTGAAAACAAATATCAAGCATAATCCGCGTTACCTAAAAAAGCAAAACAACAGGCAATTACAGATTTAGCCTTATAGATAAGCCGCCTAGAATCATAATGGGAACCCAAAAGCGGAATATTCCATCCTAAATTGTATAAAAGCTTTTGGAGAACTGAACTTGTGCATCGGTCGGTTCGGTTTATCGGTTTTCAATTTTTTAATACGCTAAATCAATAAGATATTCTTTATCCATTTTTGATTTATCGATTTTGGTCCTTAACGGTTTGGTTTTCGGTTTAACCAATAAGAAAATGCTTATAAAACAAATATATGACTTCTCTAATAAATTTGACGCGACAAGAAAATAATGTAACTTTATAAATGTTCATAAAATAGAAATAATAATAATAACAAGCATGAAAAGAGCTATACAAGTGTAACACAAAGAGAAATTGAGAGAAATAGGGTTCTTACTTTAGGTTTTGACATTTTGTATAATGTGAAGTTATGAACTCAAAGTCATAATGAAGTGTGAATTGAAGGTTAAACACAAAGACAATAACTAGTAAGATATTGAGATTAATATTACACCTTGTTTGGATGGTTGTTATCCATTGTACTATATTGTATTGTTAGTTTAAATACAATGTTTGTTTTGATTGTTACTTAAATTATATTGTAATGTATCGTTTAAATCCATTGTTAGGGAATAACGAAAAGACCTATTTTATGTAACGATTGACTTGGTGTGATCGAGTCGTTACCTTAATATTTTCTTCTCATTTTGTCTTTACTTACTATTTAATAGTTCTATTTTATCTTTTACCTTATATTTTTCATAGTAACTCTATCTCGTACCCTACTTTTCTTGCAAGTTTGTCATTCAAATTCTGGATATGTGACATTATGTAACGATGGAGAACGATACAATCTATCCAAACAATGTATTCGTTAGAACAATACAGTACAATACATAACAACCATCCAAACAAAGTGTTAATATTCATGTATAGGTAAAAGTAGTAAATTCCTAGTCTTAATAGGTTATCGGTTTACCCAATAATCCAATATAAAAAACCAATAACGAACCAATAACCCAATAATTATTTTTTATAAAACAATTTAAAAAACCATTAACCCAATAACCCAATAGCAATAAATCAATAACATTTTTTTCAGTTCGATTTTTTGCACACCCCTAGAACTGTGTTACTCCAATTCGAATATGAGAGAATATTCCTGCGCTAAATTTTCTAGAAATCAAAATTAAGAGTTTGTTTGAGAAATTAAAAACACTTATTTTTAACGAACTTACCATAAATTCAAAACCCAATACGTGGCGCATTTTTATTTACTTTTCATTTTCCTAACTCAATCTCCAAACCTTTTTTTCCACTATATAGTGCCCCTCCCTCCCTTCACTTCAAACTCAAAAACAATTAGAAAAAAATTAGAAGCTCTCTGTTTCGTTTGTTACCTACATACTCTAAAAACAATGGCCGGAATTGTTGTGGTTTTCGATTTTGACAAGACGATCATTGATTTGGACAGTGATAATTGGGTGATTGATGAATTTGGCGCTACTGATTTATTCAATCGACTTCTTCCTACCATGCCATGGAACTCTCTTATGGTTATATTTCGTTTGATTACTTAAATCTCACATTCTAATTAATTGACATTGTTCTAACTGTTTTAAACAAATTATAGGATAGAATGATGAAGGAACTTCATGAACAAGGCATAACTATTCAGGACATTGAACAAGTACTTAAACGCGTACCTGTAATTCCCCGCGTTGTTCCCGCCATTAAAGCTGCTCATGCTTTTGGGTACGTATATGTTTATATTTGTAAGTTCCTCTGTTTTTTTGTTCTGTAAAATTAGATATTAAATGAGTATTGTTCGTTATTTCAGGTGTGATTTGAGGATAGTAAGCGATGCAAATGTGTTCTACATCGAGACAATTTTGAAACATCTAGGAATACATGATTGCTTCACGGAGATCAACACAAATCCGGGCTACGTTGATGAAGAAGGAAAATTTAGAATTCTTCCTCACCACGATTTTCATACTTCCTCTCATGGCTGCACCTTCAATACTTGCCCTCCTAACATGTGCAAGGTAAATAACGTGAATATAAATTATACAAAATTGATGAATTTAGATTTTTATACAATTATTAACATATTCTAATGTTAACAGGGCTTGGTAATAGAAAGAATACAAGCTTCATTGGCTAAAGAAGGAAAGAAAAGAATAATCTATCTTGGTGACGGAGAAGGAGATTTTTGCCCAAGCTTGAAGCTGAAAGAGCAAGATTTTGTTATGCCAAGGAAAGATTTCCCAGTCTGGAAATTAATAAACGAAAATCGCCATCTCATAAAAGCAGAAATTCATGGGTGGAGTGATGGAGAAGAGCAAGAACACATTCTCCTCCAAATAATTAAAGCAATTACCATCGAAGAGAACCAAATTTTATCAGTTGATTGCTGCAAGATCAAGTTGATTCCGATTAATACAGTTCATGAAGCATATCCAAGTGCCAAAAGCTCTCCCTCTGCCATACTAATTAAGCTTTGATGGAATGACTTGTTTTTTATATCAATAAAAGTGTAATTTCTGTATTATTGATCAACATCTCTTCATATTAAGAATATCGCATCGTGTGATTATGATAAATATAATAAATATATTGTTTATTAAAATAAAATTTACATATTGAAAAACTATATAAACAGTATTATGAGTCACAATATTTAACAATTCAAAATCAACGTCTATCTAATGGAAAACCTTCGTTTTTAGCTGTAAGATTATGCATTTAGGATCCACCAAACTGCAAAAGGAATTACCATAAACTAATATTCCCAGGCATCTTTTATCCGTTACCTAACTCAAATCTACAAAGTTTTTCAACTGTTTAAGCTTCCAAGCTTGAAGCTTAAAGAACAACATTTCGTTATTACAAGGAAAGATTTCCCAGTGTGGAAATTAATAAACGAAAATCGCGATCTAATAAGAGCAGAAATTCACGGGTGGAGTGATGGAGAAGAGCAAGAACACATTATACATAATTAACCCGATTACCATCGAAGAGAATCAATTTTTATTAGTTGATTGCAAGTTCTAGACGATTCCGATTAATGCAGCTCTTTAAGTCATGCCTAAAACTCTCCCTGTGCCTTCTAATTGAGTGAGATGAAATGACTTTGTTTTGTGGAGTCGTTTGGTGTGAGGTATAAGGTATAATAATTTCAGAAATATTTTATCTTGCGATTTGATTGGAGGTACTAGGTAGTCTTGAGATTATTCATCCCACCATTTATATCTTACTGATGGATAAGTAATGTCATACACATGACGGAATAATTTATCCCATGATAACTTATTCCGAAATTAATAATTCCAAAATAACTTGTTCCCTACCAAATGATTTGTATTTGACGATCAACATGAAGAATTGGCTTTAATTACTTGTATTTTATGGATTTATTTGAAGTACTACTGAAAGTGTGTTTTGATTCTGCCTCTAAATATTGTGGCGTGAAGCATAGAATTATCTAAGGCATTGGCTTTTGTATTACGAGAACATACTATTTGTTTTAGGTCTGATACATAAACAATTTTTTTAAGTTGTTAGTGTATGTTTTTATTTAGAAATCTCGAATGAGATTATTTCTAGTATTAGACACGTAATATATACCGAATGTACCTATTGAACACTTGGTGCGAGATATTTACATACTACTAATGTGACCAAATTAAAAGGCGACGTATCGACTATATCTATTTTTTACTTTGTTATTTTTTCACTTCTCCATCTGAACTATTTAAATAGATTATCTTTCTCCATCACAGAAAAACTCTTATTGAATAAAATTAAATTTTCAACCTATCAGATTTTTCCACCCGTTGCATCCATATTCACAGCCTCATGACCCAAAGTAAACCTAATAATGAATCTTGTCCTTTTTCTCTCATGAACACATGCATTTGTTCCCTAGCAAACAAAGAATCCAAAAAAAAGAAGAAGTTATACCAGATGTCTATATGACGGCGACATGAATTCCCCTGCACCTGTTGAGTTGTATTTCGACAATTTATGGAGTACATACATTTACTAAATTACGGGTGGTTATCCGGCCGGTTCGATTTTAGAAAATATCAGGTTTATTATTAGAAAAGAGGAAAAAGCTCATAAATATCCTTCTTTCACTTTTTGGTCCATAAATACCATCAATCTATTTTTTTGGCTCAAGAATACCCCTAACCTATTGGAAATAGCTCAAAAATACCCTTCTTCCACCTTTTGGTCTAAAAATATTCTCAACCTTTATTTTTGGTTCAAGAATGTTCTTCCTTCCACCTTTTAATTTAAAAATACGATCAACCGAAATTTAATTTAATTAAATTCTTTTACTAATTAGTTAGTTTTTTTTATTTGTTCTAAAAGACAAATTTTATTTATTCAATGCAATTATTTATTTGTTCTAACATACTGACTATTAGTAATACTTCGAGGACATTAGCATTATCAGAAGCAAACATAATAAGATCTAACAAATTATGTAATGCGTTATTATTATTCTAGTATTTCTGACTTTTTTTGCTTTATATTACTGATATTTATTTTTTGCCATTACTCAATTGTTGTTACTGAAATGCAAGCAAAATTTAAAAATAAGGGGAGAATGGATGCAGGTTAGCATATTGTACCGATAAACAAATTGAGTAAGCATTCTTTACCTAATTTGAATGTTCCCTTTAATTAATTTATCATGTTAACTCAGACTTAAAACTGCTGATTATTTCAAATAAAGAATTTTCAAAACTAAATTTTTCAAAGTTTGAGCTTTATAAATCAAATTATTTTGTAGGCCAAATTTTCTAGTTTCTTTTAGTAAATTTTTGTTTGAAATGACATTATTTTTATAGAGTTAGACTTAAATATTTTAAAATGGGTTAATATTAAGAATTTGAATAAATAAAAATTGTCTTTTCAAATTAATAAAAGAATTAACTAATTAGTTTTAAAAAATCAATTAAATAAAATTTGGATTGATGGTATTTTTAGACTAAAAGGTGGAAGGAGGGTATTCTTGAAACAAAAATAAAGGTTGAGGGTATTTTTACACCAAAAGGTGGAAGAAGGGTATTTTTGAGCCATTTCCAATAAGTTAGGGATATTCTTGAGCCAAAAAAATAGATTGAGGGTATTTATGGACCAAAAGGTGGAAGAGGGGTATTTATGAGCCTTTTCCCTTAGAAAAGAACACTTGTATTTAAAAGAAGAATTTATTTATAAGCGAGAAAAGACATAAAGTCACCACTAAAGTTGTCCCGAATTTTTATAAAGACACCTTAACTTTGAGGGTGTCCTATTACCCCCACAAAAGTATTGAATATCTTTGTAAAAGGACCATTTTGACCCATTTTCTCTACTGTGAACACGTGCGTGATGTTCACTCTTTTAATTAATTTAATTTAAATTAATTTCTTCGAACCCAACCCGACTCCGACCCGAATCATTTCAAAAAAGAGAACTTTTGTTCTCCATTTTTCATTTCTTAGTTTCTCTCTTCATTTTCTTCAATCAGAGGCATTGTTGAAGCTCGTCTCCTACAATTTCGACGTTTGTTGGTCAAATTTCTTAGAGGACTAGCTGCATGTGGTCTCAATGACGAAGAATAACTCGTTGAAATCGATAGCAGTGGTATTCGAAGCCATGACTTTTGAGTGGCTAGCGGTTGAGCTTGTTTTCAAACCGTGGCTTGATAAAGCCCGAGCTTCCATGGACAAGTCTAACCCATCTTGTAACCCCGACGATGACGCCGTCAACAAAGTTCAGAAGCTGGCAAGTCTCAGATCGATGTTGATCATCTTGAAAAAATAATTGATTTGAGAGTTTGGTTTGATTTTTTGGGTTCTCAAAACTAAATGAAATTAAGAAGAAATTAAACCTTGAACAACTTCAAATTAACTTTTTCGATTGGAAATTAAAACAAATTCTTACCTTATTGCGTTGATTTCATCAATTCATCAGAGAGTACATGCAGCTCTTTTGTTGGGGAAGATGATGCATTTCAATGGAGTAAATAATTAATAAAGAAAATAATTGAAATGTGGCACTTTGTAATTGGTTTTTGGCAATAAAAACAGCCCTTCACGCGCATCATGTGCGTGTTCACAGACATAATGAGAAAATTGGTCAAAATGGTCTTTTTACAAAAAAATTTGAGGTAATAGGACACCCTCAAAGTTAAGGTGTTTTTTTAAAAATTCGTGACAACTTCAGTGATGACTTTATGTCTTTAACTTTTACTTTCATATCTCCTATTTTTTAATATTAATGCGCGTTTAGAAGCAGTGCTTCAGTGAGTGGTATTAAAAATGAAGAAGCAATGGTTCAGTGAATAGAATAAGGGGCAGTCAAGTAAATAGTTTGGGCTGTGGGTAATTATATTGGGTTGGGTCCAGTTTGGATAGATATTTTGCCTAATAGGTCCAATTTATGTAGTTTTGACATAATAAACAATAATAATTAAAAAAAATTGACTTAAGGATAAAAGTAGGATAAAAAGGTGATTTAAGAGATATTTTTAACTAAATGGATGAATAAGAATATATTAAATTTTTTTTGTATAGTTCAAGAGAATATTTGGCCTTTTTCCATGAAAAGTATTAAGAGTCACACTAGTTAATAATTCAAAATAGTTAGAAAATATTTTTAAAAACTTATAGTAAAAAAAATACTATTTAACTTTCCAAATAGTAATTAAGATAAACAAATTTGAACCCGGAGAGTAAATTATAGTATAAGATTACTAATCGAGTCAAACCATTGACAACAAATGACTAACTATATATTCTATTATTATAAAATAATACCGTAAAAGAAAAGAAATTAGGATAGTAATTGCTTTTTGCAAACTAATCTCGCGTGTACTCCGTCTCAAAAATGCATTTGGAAGAACACAAAATTATTATATTCGAATATTCCCACGCTAATCAAAATTAGTGTATATTTACCTAAAGGAAACTCTCGCTTTTAGCTGTACGATTATCCGTTTAGGATCTGCTTCTACTTAATCCAACGGTTAGTATTCTACCAAACTACAAAAAGGAAACTTACCATAAACTCAAAACCCAATACGTACAGCTGACTAACTCAAATCCATTGTATATAAGCCCTTCTTCTCTGCGTTATTCTCATTTAAACTCAAACAATTTTTTCTCTCTTTTATTTAATACATTCTCTTAAAACTTGTTCGAATCAACAAAAATATATGGCTGAAATTGGTGTGGTTTTCGATTTTGACAAGATCATTGATTTGGACAACGATAATTGGGTGTTGGATGAATTCTACTGATTTGTTCAAACAACTTCTACCTACAATGCCTTGGAACTCTCTTATGGTTAGACTTCGTTTGATTATTTAATTTCACATTCTAATTAATTGACATTGTTCTAACTGATATCTGCTCTGTTTTTGTCACGACCCAATTTCTCAAGTCATGATGGCGCCTACCAACCCACCAGTAGGCCAGCCAAAACCCTATCCCGGAACTAAACAGTAACCGGACTAAGGGTGGAAACTAATCCATAGCCAAGCGGAAGCATACAATAAGAGCACTCACGAAAGCTAGAACGGAACCAAAATAATATATACAACCCCTCCCAAAACCTGGAAGTCACAAGTACAGAACTACTAAAAAGAGTACAAGTCCCGAAAGTGGACCACTGGAACAACTGTCTCGAAAACAAAAGACAAGCCAAAACATATAAACAGAAGGAGACTGGTAATCCCAAAACGGCAAGTGCTCACCTTCGTCTCCTGAACAGACCGTTGCAGGCTCGATATCAACTCTGATAGCTGGTGCTCGGACCTGCATCACGAAAATAGATGCAGAATGTAGCATGAGTACCAAAACAACAGGTACCCCTTAGGCATCATAGGCCGACTGAGCAAGAAGGGTAAAAACTAGCGGACAAAATAGAATCAGCACAAACAGAGGTCAACAGAACAGGAAACGGAAAATCTGAAAGAAAGCACAAAGAAATAACTAAAATAAACCCAGCTGAGCCCCCCATAAGACCCGCTGGGCACACTCGTGCGCAAGTTTAAATAAAACCTGAACGGACCCCCATAAGCCCGACAGGTACACAGAAGAGTTATTCTACAGAAACGAAGGAATAACCAACTCAAGAACAACACCAAGGCCCCGCCCAATCATTACCATCAGAGCCCTGCTCAGTCATAAATATCAAAGCCCAGCTCAGTCATAAATATCAGAGCCCAGCTCAGTCATCAGTCACGAGCTGGAAATGCCGGACTCTAACCGGGCAACCTTAGTCTCGGACTGGCACAAACAGCCCACACTCGACAGTCTAACGTTGGAAATATTGGTTCCACCGGATACGCCGGTCGCATAGCTGGGACTAGTAGCCTATGCTCCACGGACTCGCACTGGAAATAACGGGCTGCAATCGTGTAACATCAGCTGCGGATCGGAGCGGGTAGCCTACCCCGGTCAGCCTAGCACTGGAAATCCTGAGTGATAACCGAGTAACGTCAGCCGCGTACTGGAGCCAGCCGTCACGAACTGGATAAGCCACAAAAATAATACACTAAGAGACTAAAAATCACGGGCCGCCGCCCCCACATATATACCAACCGAAGGCTCCCGGCCTAACACAGTGCAGTCGACAATCAGCGCAACCACGGTATCTTCCGGCAGCATCCCAAAAATCCCAGCGATAAGGGGCAAAGAATCGAAAGGTCCGAAAGCCACGAAAACGCCTATACTAAGGCTCATAATCTGACCCAAGTCTGCTATATCAGTCTATAAGGATCTAGTCCATCCGAAACGACGTCGGATACATATTCAAGTCAACGAGGTACATGAGACTATGTCAATAAATCACAACCTATTCTAAGGCAGAATCACAATAATCAGTCAATCATCAACCAGATTCACCCGGACCCACTCATGCAACATCAGATAACCACCAACAGATACCCCACAACATGCATATCAGCAAATCAAATCAACAGCCCAACCTATAGCATGATACTAGCTCATAACAACCTAACAGTCAACTCTAAACTGAGGAAGTCAGGGAACAAGGGAAACAATACTAACTAACCACCCCAGATTCACAAATATCAATCAGCATTTACACAATCAGGCTCAGTCTAGAAAGAAGGGAAGCCGTAACCTACCAAAAAGCCGATCACGCGCTCCAAGTCACTCAATTGGAGATTTCCCCTTCTGAACGGCCTCAGACTACTGCCACACAACCAAAAATTGAATCACAGCGTCAATACGGTCGTTTAGACACCAAAATTAACAAATTCAGAGATAGACCAATTTTTGGGTCAAAATCGGGCAAAGTGGGACCCGCTCCGGATTTTCCGGAATTGACACCGTCAAAAGGTCCCAAATCCTTCCCCCAACACTAATCCTAAACTAGTTTATCAAATAGGGGTCGGATCCGCTCCCAATCAACCAAACAATAACAAATCTAAAACTAACAAAAATAGGCCAAGTAAGGGGTTTACCTCCGATTTCACGCAAAACGAGGTGCACCTATCGAAACCCAACCTCAAATATACGAAGCCAAAGAAAACCCGAACACTAGGGACTTTGAATAACCAAAAAAGGAGCTCTAGAACTCGAGATAACAAAATTTAAAATGAAGAAGAAATCATAAGTTGATGGCAGCAGCTTCGAGCTGAATTTCACCACAAACGAGGGTTCACCAACACATTCCGATCACTCCAATGCCTAGCCACAATCTCCATGATCATACAGGACTTCGAATCACTCAAATCGGAGCTCGGATGAGGGAGAAATCGGCATTTGAAAATTAGGGTGAAAGCTGAAATTTCTGGGTTTTAAAACCTGAACCTCGCCGCTAAAGAGCATTTCTTGTCACTAAAAGTCCAATTTCTGGTCGCTAAAGGTCTGCACCAGCAACCAGATTTTAGCTATTTTTTTAAAGTCTCCAAACGGACCCTCGGAATTCGTTCGGGACCCGATAAAAATAAACCAAATACGCTACCCCACTAAATTCGACATTTTGGACTCAATGGCGCAGTTGAAATTTCCATACGAGATCTTTTCGACAAAAAGTAGGTCCCACAACCATTATGCCATTTTAGCCAAATTCTACCAAGGGCCTTGGATTTTGATCGGAAGCTCCCGGTAATTCTCGAAAGGTCGTTCCAGACCAAACTCGGCATTTTGGAACTAACCGCGCTGTCGGAATTTTCATTCGAGTGCGTTTTCCAAGAAAGTTGACCAAAGTCAACCTTAGGCCAATTTCCAAAGGCTAAAGAGCTAATCGGCCCCAAATTCACACCGGAAACCTCGGGACTCATGCGAACCATGCTTCTAGCCTAATTTGGCCTTTCCAGAACTGATGGAACCGTCAGAATTCTCATCTGAGGTCGTTTACCTGAAGTTATGACCGAAGTCAACTTTTCAAGGTTCAAAAGCTCCAAAATAGAAAAATAGGCATAAAACCCAAACGAACGACCAGACGACTGAATCGTCAGTGCCAGCAAGTCATAAATGAGTCGGGGTCGCTACAGGAACGCTCTAAACAATAGAAAGAAGGCATTAACACAGAAATGACCTGGAGGCTCATTACAATATCCACTACTAAAAGGACTTTCGTTCACGAAAGTAAGGATTAAGAAGTACCTGAGGGGCTCAAACAAGCTGGGGAACTGCTCCTGCATCTCCCGCTCGATCTCCCAGGTAGCCTCCTCAACTGGACGATGCCTCCAACAGACCTTAACAACAGGAATGGCTCTTGACCTCAGCTGTCTCACCTCTCTGGCAAAAATAGCAACTGGCTCCTCAGAATAGGTCAAGCGATTATCCAACTCAACGGCGTCATACTGGAGAACATGAGACTTATTTGGAACATATTGGCGCAGCATCGACACATGGAAAACTGGATGCACAGCTGAGAATGCTAGAGGTAAGGCTAACTCATAAGCCACCTCGCCAACTGCCCTCAAAATCTCAAAAGGCCCAATAAACCTGGGCTAAGCTTGCCCCGCCTCCCAAATCTCATCACGCCCTTCATGGGCAATACTCGGAGGAATACTCTGTCACCCACAGCAAAACTCAACGGTCGACGCCTGCGGTCTGCATAACTCCTTTGTCTACCCTGAGCCGTCCTGAGCCTATTCTGGATCAACCTCACATGCTCCAAGGACTCCTCAAACAAATCTGTACCATACGGCCTAGGCTCCGTAGACTCAAACCAACCAACGGGAGTGCGACAATGCCTACCATATAGGGCCTCAAACGGGGCCATCACAGTGTTTTGTATATTTAGTTACTATATACAAAATTGTATGTAGTATCCGTATATTAGCATATATATAAGTATTATTTTTGTATAGTTTATTTGATATAATACAAATTGATTGACGTATATGTATACAGAGTTTTGTATATTTGGTTACTATATACAAAATTGCATGTAGTATCATAAGATTGTATGAATTATATCTATATTTTCTGCTTAAGCCACATTTGTATATAGATATTTGTATATTTTGTTACTTTCATACAAGATTGCAAGCAATTATATGTATACTTTATGCTTAATTCCCAATTCTATGCTGCCATTTGTATATTTTATTTGATATATACAAATTGATTGACGTATATGTATACAGACTGCCTCCTGAAATAGTCCAGTCAGATTCACCAGTTAGACAATTTGATGTGTCTGATTACAATCAAGTTATGGAGTCGGATGATGATTTTCAACATCCTCTTGTCCTAAAGAGCATAAAAGGAAAAGAGAAAGTCGTTGAACGTTTGCCTCCGATAAAGAAGAAGAAAAAATTGTCTGCCCGTGTTCCTGTTCCTGCACAAATGAAAAACATTCTTGTTGTCGAATCATATACATTTCAAATATACAAATTGTGTCATTCAGTTTCTCGAATTAGAGTTTCTTTTCTAATAACAATTTCTTACTTTTTGTATAAACACAAACACATTTTTTGCAAACAATGTTTATAACCACAAAAAAAAACATGAATTTTAAACGAACGAAACGCTTACCTGCACTTGAATATACAATAATTTTGATTAATCGTATGCTTTAGTAGGCGCTGGAAGAAACTGATTCGTATGGAGTTTCTATGGACATGAAACTCTTTTTTTGGAACAACAACTATTTAATTTACACGATTCCCTTGAATCATGGGATTGTGTATCGTCAGTTACCGCATTTAACGCTCATTAACATATTTATTGATAAAATAAAAGTTGTATAAACCAGAAACAACAAACACGCTATATACAAAAAAATAATTAATAGCAAACTAAATTATACCCATAGAATGTAATTATATAAACTATACCCATAAAGTGTTATTTCATTAAATCCGTTTGCCATATATGAAAGATACCCAATAAAATAAGTGTTATTTTTGCTTGATGATGTGCACTTCGACTTGGGCACGCGATGGATGTGGCTCTGGCCGAACATTCATGTATTCAAATTTGGATTTATAACCCCTTACATGTATTCAATTATTATTATATAAAATTGAATGTATTATTTTCTTCGATTCAAATTATAAAGATTATATTCACCCAGTCCTCAACAATTTCCCTAGCATAGACCTATTGGTGGTTCCCTAGCCAGTGAAGCCTTTGACAAGCATGGGCGGAGCATTAGTTCATAGGGCATCGACTTTTGTAAGCATGAGTTGATCTTCATAGGGCATGGGCTTTTGTAATACGAGAATTCTATAAGTTTTTATATTAAGGATATGAATATATGAAGGAGAAGTAATTGCCATTTTCATCTTTAACAATAATTAAAAAAAGGAAAAATTATCAACAAAAAAAAAAAGAGTTTTGACCAAAGTGATGTGTGACACATCACTATTCTTTTATCTTATCATCTAGCTCTACATTTTATATAGATTGGATCATATTAATGCAATATTCCTATTGACTTAGGATCAGGTGACTTAAGGGTAAAGCCAGTAAAGCGTTTCCCAATAAAATTTAATAGTGAACTTTATGATTTTAATTTCACTTAAAACAATATTGAACATTATAAAAAAATTAAATTTGAAAAGAAAGAAGAACTACTTACTTTTTATCAAGAATATTTTATAACTTTGAATTAAACAACTCAAATCTTCATATTAATAAATAAAATTCTTACATCAACATCCAATATGATGTATTGCAAACAAATGTCTAACCTCTTATTAACTGGAACTAAGCTTTACTCTTTATAAATAATAATATTATTATGTGATTTATACGCATACACTAAAAACAAATAGTAAAAAAGATCCAAAAAAAATAAATTAAAATTAATAATATTTATGTGCATGTGTTTATATATTTAAGGTATTTTATTATAATTGGCTTTAGACCACTAATTTTAGTGAGACGCCCTTCTTTAGCATTCTAAGTTTGTTTTAGATCAACAACAACAAAATATGATCTAATAAATTACATAATGGTAAAAAAAGTGAATTGAAAATACTGAAAACATGTATTGAACTGTGCTAAATTTGAGTGTAAATTGCCAGTTTGTGATCCAGATCCAATTGTAGGTGTGTTTGCCATTATTTTCAACTTCTAATCTGAATCTCCAGAAAAATGCTCGATGACGATTCAACTGATACACAACCTTGAATCTGAGCAATGCAACACACTCAAATTAGTAACACACAATCGTCTAGCTAACTAGAGACACAACTTGACTCTGATATCCTGATAACTCTATTAATGGAGCTTGAAATCCATAAAACTAAGTGGAAGAAAAGAAGAAGATTTAGAGAGACAACAGATAAATGTATACTCAAGGAAGGCAGTTATGTGATTGTCTTATCGCAATTTAATTTATCACAGGGAACTATATTTATAAGCTCCAATGATTGATATTGTACAACATAACCAACTCATAACTAACTTTTAACAGAATATAACTAACTTGCTGACTAGATTAACCATGGTAGCTTGCTAATTTTATACCCTTATTAGCAAATTGTTTTCTAAATTTATTTAAAAATTTTATAGTCAAACAGTAATTTTTGAATAAAATAAAATGAAATTTTATTATGGACAAACAGTTACCAATGTATATTCTATTAATACCGCAAAAGAAAAATCAATTTACCATAATCGCAAATTACAAATTTAGGCTTAATCGAATATAGCAATCCGACCACAAAATGCATTTGTCAAGAAAAGAATTTTCAGCGTGGAAATTAATAAACAAGAACTATTCCGATTAATCAAAGCATGGAGAAAAAGTAATCAAATTCTCTGAATTTATTAAATTAAATATAATCAATACTAATATAGAGATCAAGTAAAATAAAACAACGAGAGTATTAGAGTGTTTTTTTTGCTTGATGAGATGCACTTCGACTTGGACACACGAAGGATGTGGCTGTGGCCGAAGATTCTTATATTCAAATATGGATCATTTGGATTTATAACTCCTTACAAATTTGTTACCATTCATTTTGTATCTTATTTTTGTTTATTTGTTCTTACAAATAAAATATTTCAAAATTATATGTGTATATATAAAAAAATTCACTATATTATTTTCTTTCATTCAAATTATAAAGGCTATTTTACAACCATTCCTCCTCAATTTCCCCTAGCATAGACCTATTGGTGGTTCCCTATCGAGCCAGTGAAGCACATGGTGCATATATGGAGATTAAATGTTAGAGTAGTTATTATGAGTGTGTATTTAATTTTACATATTTTTAATATAATTGAAAAATATTACACACCGTTTATTAAATTTATAACTCCGCCATTGAATTTAGTAAGTTGATACTATTGTTTAATTAGGTTTAATATATAAAAAACTTTTTAAAGTTGTTAGTACGTGTTTTATTTAGACATCTCTAGTGAGATTATTTCCTATATACTAGTTAATTAGTTAACATAGCTACAACTTAGTGAATTTACAATTTGCCACTAACATTTAGCGTTAATTACATGGACTGCGGTTTGAGTTTATATAATTCGCCACGAACAATTCTTCGTTTGATTTGTATTTGTGTATGACAGTTTGTATTTATATATGATGGTGATTTCCTTTAGTTTTTCAGTTTTATCATCAAATACATTCAATCTTTTTTGTATTAACTTTTTAAAGTTTGTATAAACATGTAGTTTTTGAAATTTGTATACTATAATTTGTATAACTTTTGTATAATGTAATTTGTATAATATAATTTGTATAATTGTTTAAAGTTCAGATGTTTATGTTTGTGTTTGTATAAATTCGTCATTTCGAGTTTTACGGACGAAAATAACTCAATTATACAAATACATGCGAATTATACAAATGTATCCGCGAATTATACAAACGAGGTGCGAATTATACAAACGAGCAAGTTATAGCTACAACCCATAAATATGCAAACTATAGTTAATAAGCCTAACTAAATTTATTATAGTGGTTATTTGCGAAATTTCCCAAAGGACAACCACATGCCAATTGTCAATCTTAAGACTGGGCTTTGTCAAATTATTGGGTAGAGAGATGAAACCAAAGGGCCAGATCATAAGCCCAAGGCCCATTGCCTCGTGAAGTAGAAAGATTGAGTATTAGTACCTTTTGGTTCAACACGAATGTGTTCATAGAAACTTACAAATTGAAAGTGATTAAAAGATCTTATTTGTTTTCTTTAGGATCAAGATGTCTGAATCTGAATATTAAGATATTATACTAAAATCAAAATATTAAATAATCAAGCTAGTTTGTTTTGCAACATCTGAATATATGAAATTTATTTTTCAGCAAAAATTTAAAAATGCTATATAAATTATTTTAATAAAATATTAAATTAATCTAATACTACATAACAAAATATTTTTAAAAAAACTATATGATAGTTGGAGGTGATGATAGTTATGGGTGACGATTGAAGATTATGTTGGGTGACTAACAATAGTAATTAATTGTGATTGTTGATGGTGACAATTAATAAACAGTAGCTGACGTGTATATAGTGGGAGATATATGTGGTGATTGTCGTTAGTGATTCTTCATTTTAAATATATTCGTTATCTACGAAGTGACCTTACATATATTAGGCTTATTTTTTACCCCTATGTAGACACTCTTAATTTTTTGTTTCATTGATGACTCGATCACATCAAAATCTTGAGATTAAAGGTGGAAGGTGCTTATTACTATATGGAGTTAGCTACATATTGGTGGCACTTTGCTATCTTACAAGCCCTTTCCCTTCTTATTAAAAAAAAAAAGAAAAATGTAGAATCTTTTAGATCCACCAAACATTTGTGGAGATCAAAAGTATGTTGTACTAGTTAACTATCAATGATTGTCTCCTTGTTAAACAAAATGATAAAAACAAATCTTTTTTATACATTTTTGTTTGTTTTATCTTAAAAAAAAAAACTGGCAAATTATTGAGGTTTCAATGACTTCAAATATGAAGAAGTTGTACATATTTTTTTCCAGAGTCTCCCAATAATACAATTCTTTCTTAGCCAAAGAGAAAAGACAAATTAGATTTGTTAGCTTTCTTTTCAATTCATGCCAAACCTAATTCGCCGGCCTGCACAATTATATTTTTTTACTTAAGTGAATAATTACTCTTAATCTCTTATATTATATTTGTCACGATTCAAACTAGAAGAGGTGAATAATATTTGATGAACGTTTTTATGGCTACTTAAGTGAATCTTTCAAATACGTTAACTTGTTTAACTAAAAGCATATATACAATGTGACTTCGGATTATCTCATCCTATCAAACAACATGCAATTAGGCTATGACTAGAGACGAAGCTAGGGGCGCTAGAGAATTTATCTAAATTCCCTTCATTAATTTAAAAATTACATAATATAGTATAATAATATTTTTCTTTATTATAAAATAAAATTAAAAAAATATTTACTTTATGTTTCTAATGAAACTTCATCAATGTAAAACAATTTTTTAAGATCACAAAAAAAAAAATTATTTTTTAAGATCGCAAAAAAAAATTATCATTTATTTGATTTAATGTCAAATTCTCTATATATAAATAATTAATACATTGATTTTTTTTTTGTAATATGACTCAATTTTAAATACACTTTCTATATTTCAAACTTAAACATCTATACTTCATGTACTATAAGAAATCTACACTTACACCTCCAACTAAGTTTATCTATAACTAAATATATTAAAATATAATTATTAAATAATAAACTAAAATTATAAAAAAATATTTTTGTGAAGTTATTCTTATAAAATTAATTAGGGTGGCGAGTTATAAGTTATATGAATTTTATGATTTCTATAATGTATTGATGTTTATCATATATAATGTGTTTTGAATTTTGCCTGATTTTATTGAAATATTTTCAAATTATACTTATAAAATTATTTAAATGTATAGTTTAAATTTATTTAAACACAAATTCATAAACTTACTTAGTTAGAACTCATATTAATAATGAATAAGTAATAGTTCACATATTATCAAGTCGGCATAACATAAGGGTGTAAGACTATAACATTAATGTGTGAACAGTGGTTGTTAACTAGGAATCTAGGATCCTCACTTAATTATTTAAATATATAATTTAATTTTTTAATCATAACAATTAACAATATATGCAAAACTACAATATTAATGTGTAACTCTATTGGGTTGTTGTTAAATAAGGTCGACACTTATGAACTATATAATTTTTATGATTTCTATAATGTGTCGATGTCTACCAAATCGAAAGTATTTAAAAATTTATTTTTATATGTAGTTTAAATTTATTTAGATACAATCATTAATAAAATTACTTAATTATAGCTCATATTATTAAATAAAAAATATAAGTAATGAATTAATGATTCACAAATTATCAAATCGGCATAACTGTCACGACTCAAAATTCACATGTCGTGATGGCACCTATGTTCCCAACCGATAGGTAAGCCAACCCACTAGTTTTATCAATTTAACTAAGTAAATAAGGTGAAAAGTAAACAACAAATAAAATATCTCCAACACTAAGTCCTTCATAAAAACGAAAATGTGGAAAGCAAGAATACCACCCAAGAATTGGTGTCATAAGTACAAGAGCTTCTAAAATACGGTGCAAGTCTGAAACCAAAATGACAAGTCTAAACGTAAGGAACATCCTGTCTGAATACTAAAACAACGGAATAAGTTATAAGACAGAGGGAGGTGTGGGCCACGGAACAGCCAAGCAGCTCACCACAACTCCAAGATACACCAAGCTCAGACTCAAAAATCTCCGCAAGGTGCGCTCGTATCCGAAATTGGATCTGCACCACAAAAAGGTGCAACAAGTGTAGTATGAGTACGAAATCACATGTACCCAGTATATCTCATAGACCGACAACGAAAAAGTAGTGACAGGAGTACATGCAAGAAAATCATCTTTTTACTTTTACAAGGATACATTATACTGATCAAACAAGTTTCATCAAATAGGGATAATTAAATATCACGTAATATCCAATCACCAAATAAAACACATAATCAACCAGAATGAGAATGTAATGAGATGTAATGCAATGCGTCACTATGAAATGATATGCTTCAGATGCCAAGTACTCTCTCAACCGTATATACATGATACTCCTCGGAAATACATCGAGAGTTCATGACCCATGGGGGACTCGCGAGGTCCATATACCGACACGGACGATCTCCACGTGTCTGTGCAGACGATCTCAACGCACTATCATAAAATCAAACAATCTCCAGCACGGACGATCTCCACGTGCCCAACTTATAATCATAACATCTCACAATCCCTAGCACGGACGATCTCCACGTGCCTAACTTATACTCAATCTCATGTCAATGCATGTGTACAATATGATTTCAACAAAAGGGGATGATGATGCATCTCAATCAATCAAATATCGGTATCATATATAACCACCTCAACTATCACAAATATACGGGTTGAATAAAGAAACACAATCACACCAAAGAAGTCAAGTCAACAATACATCAGCTAATGCCCACATGCTTTGGCATTCTCAAATTACAATTCGCATTCTATAGTAATAAACTTTCCCTTTATAACCCCGGTACTCGTACCAATGCCCGTCACACCATTGGTACGAGACCCCCATCTTTCGCCCTTACCCATTGTCTATTCCATTTTTAATCTTTAATTAGGAAAATGTCCTTCAACGAAGTTTGAAAGTCTTAACATACCTTGAATGGCGAAATACGTGTCACGAATCCTCAAGATTTTGCCTTTCCCTTTCGTAAAGCTTCAGAATGTTCCCAATCTATCAAATATGTAATATTCGTAAGTAAGCGAGTCCATAGACACCCATATTACTATAGGTCTAGCCTAGATCCAAAAACTCCCCCATATCTCTAATCAAGCTCCTAACCTTGATAAAATTAATATGCCAAGTCTCATACTTAATAAAATTCAAGCCTATTATTTAGTCTAATCAAGTCTCATAACCTGAGCATCTCTTCTATAATATAGAAAATAGCATTCCTCCCTCTAATGAGATTTGTATCACCTATGCTAGCCATAATTATCCACTAACTATTGTCGACTATAACCAACAAGTAATACTATCCACAATTTGTAAAGTCAGTACTATATCAATTTGAAAACCAACCCTTCACCCACCAACATATAATGATAACTTATGCTTGTATATCATAGAAAATTTACATAAATTTGAGTGGTATAAGAATGCATTTTCTTTACCTGAAACTTAAAACTGGATGTTTTCCTCTCGCGTTCGTCTACACGGATAGGTTTTCCGCCTCCCTCTCTTTTTTTCTTCTTCTAAAATAATAGTTAGGTATTAAAAGAGACAAATTCCACTAACTTAATTTAATTATATGGGTCAAGTGGTAAATGGTATTAAATAAATTATAGACTTGGCCCATTAACTATCAACTATAATAATTATTAAATAAATATCCGCCAATTGAATAATCGTAGTTACGAAATATTTCAAAATTTCCATTTAAAATTTTACGGAAAGAGTCAAAATAGTCTAGTGCTCAAAACGACCTAACGGGCCATTACAATAACACAGGGGCGTAAAACTACAACAATATTGTGTGACTCTCTTGGGTTGTTGTTAACTAAGTTGTCACTTAATTATTTAAATTTTTAGTTTAATTTTTTTAAAAATATAATAATTGAAAAATATGCAAAATTTTAACATTAATGTGTGACTCTCTTGGATTGTTGTTAAATAGGATCGACACTTATGACCTATATGATTTTTATAATATTTCGATATCGACCATTTTTAAAGTGTTTCGAGTTTTGATTGTCGTTATTAACATAGTTTTAAATTATATTTTAAAATATTCAAATAAGTAGCTTAAATTTATTTAAACATAATAATTAATAAAATTATATACTTAGACGTCGTATTAATAACAAATATGAGTAATGATCTGTAAGTTATCAAATTGGCGTAATATAGGGCCGGTACAAGACTACAACATTAACATATTACTCTCTGGGATTCTCAGTAATACACAATATACTTAGTAAATTGAAGTAAATATGGATTCTGAAATTTACAATTGAATGATTAATGATTAATACAGTTGTTCAACGATTAATTAACCGTTCATACATCGTTTGTATTTTTTTCAGAAAAATAATAATATAATTTTGAGACGTAGATATTTTAAATAAATATTAATGATACTGCACCTTTTGTAGTGATGTCTTGAATTAAGAAAGTAATCTCTTATAATAAAATTGTCTTAAGCAAAAAATAATAGTACATAGTAATTAATCATAGCATATTAATATTCATATCCTTTTTATATAATTACATCAAGACTAATTTTCTTCAAATTTTAATTATTTTTTATTTTGATCATTTAGTTTTTTATTTATAAGCTAATTATAGTACTCATATATTTATGAAAAACAACTTAAAAGTTGTCAAATCGATCATTATCATATTTTAAAGTTAAGAAATCATTAAAAAAATGGAATCTAATTTTTATAGCCAATTTGTATCATAATTCATAAGTGTTATTTCTAATAATAATATCCGATCTCATTAATATTATATTCTTTGAAAAACATTATATTAATATTCAAGTTTAAATTACCCTCTTATCATGTTTTCTATTTATACTAAATATTTTTTATTTAATTTTATTATTAAATAACAGATAACTACACTCAATTATGAAAAAAAGTTATCTTTCAAATCATTTTAAAAAAAGAATATACTCAACTAAAAATTTAATTACATTTCATTTCTAATCATCTAAATCACCTAATGCTGTATTTTTAAAAGGGGAGAAAAGTTCATTAAATGTGTACTAGTTTTTTCAAAGGAAATTGGAACAAACATGTATTTATTGAATTATGGGAATCTGGAAACTGGTTCATTACCAATGTATTGGGAATGTTCCTCATATATTGAACATAATTAATAAATAAATAAAAAAGAAAAATCAAATTTAGAATGGAAGGATAAAATTGTCCAAAAATAAACCTATTTATAGATTCTGGCCAAAAGGATTTTTCCAAAATGTAAATATCGTGGCGTACGTGCTACATTTTAATATACTTAAATTCTACATTAAATATGCTATGATAACTCAACATCATCCTTTTAGTAATTACTTCCATGAATATAGCAAATTTATGTCTTAAAATGAAAATAATTTACTAAAAAAATATAAAAACTACGTCTAGCAATCATAGATATTGCCCCACTTACATGACTTAAAAACAAAGTTTGATCGTGTCTATAAAACAATGTCGAACATAATTATTTTTTAAAATGAAATATTACGATGACTCTCCTTCACAAGTTTTTCATATTTTGAAATATATATTCACAGTTTAGTAAACTAGCAATTGTTGGCTGTCAAATTTCAATATTTTATACACTACGTATATTATTTAATTTTGATTGTACATAATGTATCTACATATATATATAACGAAAATTTTCAACGAAGCAATGTCATTAATTCGTTCAAGGTTATGGCTCCGCCCCCGTCTAACAAAAGACCTTGAGAATACACGAATAGAAAAGATAGTCTATTAAGACAGCTGAAGTAACAAGAAATAGTCAAATTAAAGAGTGTTAGCAAGATGTTATTATTAGTGAATAAGTATAAGTAGTATATGTTCGTAAACAAGAATTAGTAATTTATAGTACCATGAAATTGAAATGTACATTTATCATCGTGTGATGAGGCAGTGAGTATCATATAGTATGTGTGAAAAAATCATTAGCAAGATAAGATATAGACAATTGAGAAATCTGTACTTTCAAAAGTTTTGGACCACCACCCATGTGATTATGATGAGTGAATTGCAATGATTGCCCCTACAATGCATGTGAATTCAATTGTTGTGATGAGATACTATGTACATTCATGTTTTCATGTTTTTTTCTTTACCCACTCGATTCGTATTAAAGTTCGATTATATTCAAATTTATAATGGTAAACTCCATAATGGAAAGTAAAACATTCTCTAATAATAAAAGCAGTTAATAAATCTAGAGACGCTATGTCATTTTCAATCTCGATGTATTTTAAATGCATACTCGAAGGCCCCGATGACAAGAAGTGATTTAAAAAGATTTTTATTTATCGATGGTGATCGGTTATGGTATCTATAGCCTTGCTTCTTTTTAAGTCAAATCCTGATTTTGTTTTGCTTCTTCCGATCGTCGATTCTGATCGACTTGACTCATTTCCTTGCTTCCGGCCCCTCACTTCGTTTCGTTTTTCTTTTGTAACATCTCTTTGAGACCTCTAATAAGGAATGCAGAATTAAATACGATTTCAATACCACTCTTGTTAGAAGTGAAGGAGCCACGTGTATTCATCAAAGAGTGATAATTAATATCCCTTCGTCGGAAAATAACACTGTATAAGTAGGTAAGCAAAAAGGTCTTTTTATGTACATTTACTATGTGTTTTCGTCTTTTCTTTTTGGTTTGTTAGTTCTTTATCGTTTGTTAGTTCTTTATGACACTTCTGATGAAAATTTTGACTTCGCCACTACTCGTTGATAGATGCTTGATGATTCCTTTTGAAAATGTACCACCTCATTAGAGGTCTACTTTATTTCTAGCAAAGAACCAAAACAGAAATCCAGTGCCATGATGTTAAAAATCACTTTTCACAAACCGTACAAAAAATTAAATTGATTAAACCTTTAAATAAAGTAAATGATTTAAATATGTAATTGCCTAATTAAGTCTGACAAACATTAAATTTTAATGAAAGTTTATTAATCCATTATAGTTAAACCAAATTATAATAAACAAGCATTTTATGACAATCACAGTTACTTCTGAAAAATACAAATCCAACATCTTTATTACTTATGATATATTGTTTTCTATCCTTGGTATATGCCTTTTAAAGTTTTGCTCATTTCTTAAGAAATATTGTTTTGTTAATCCCTTAAACGTCTCACTTAACTAACATACTTCAATACATTTGTTTAAAATATTAATATATTTTGGAATAAAATTAAATTACCCAAAAGACTAGAATATGGTGACGAGAAGTTTCAAGTTCGAGTCGTAGATATGAAAAAATATAGTGTAGGATTATTTTTTTATTGAAAGTTTTTGTGGGTTTTTGTGTAGTATAAAAGGGATTTTTATGTAAAAAGTCTATCTAATTCATTATTTACTTTTTCTAATCGATATATAAATATTATACACGTGTTATATACGGATATACACATACTACACAAAAAGGATGAGTTTGGTATGTAGCAAAAATAAATAAATATGTCAAGAGAATTTATATGTAATTTAGCAAAACAGTATAAATTTTTTCAGATATAATATTATATATTGAGATATGTGACGTAATATTTTATGTTGAATTGTATATCTTTGAAATTTTCAAGTTTAGTTCATAAATTGCATTCGATGAATGCGTTTTATGCCTTTTTTAGTTCCCTTCAATGCATTTCCTTTTTTTCTTTCTTAATATCTTAGCCGGACTTCAAAACAGATATCAGATATTGGACAGAGAAAAAAGGGAGTTGGTTGTTGAATACGAAAGGAGCGTCATCGTAAGCTAAACCTGGGTAGCATTGGACCACGCACCATGGCCCATTGTTTCAGGGACAAGTAAGGCCCACTATTGCAAGTTGATAATTACAAGACCCCACAAGGCCCAATGATCCCTTGATATTTGGGATCTTTTGATTCCATCCTCAAATCCCCATGATTTTTACTACTATATGTTGATAATTAATATAATCAAACACAAACAAACCTTGATTATATCAATCCTTCAATTATTCCACCTCCAAGAATTTCACAAGGAATTTGGACCCAACTTTCACTTGTTATCCCCCCTTATTTCCTTATTTTAAGCTTCTGTTAGGGGCACAACAGAGTTCATCTGAATCTCACTGTACAGGTCACATTATATATATATACCGGGTAGATATTGATATTTTTTATCTTTTTTTCGTATTTACTTTTTTTTGTGTGTTTTGAATCTCATTAGGATCATGTTCTTGAATATGATGCAATAGTGAGTATGCTTCCGTTCTTAATTAGTGATTTCATACTCGACTTTGAAACATTTAGAACGCCTTACATTTATTAACGTGTCTCTAAAGATGGATCAAGTTTTCAGCATCGAACTTATTGTATATTTTAAAATTATGTATTTGAATTTATTATTACTTGCAGTTTTATCACTCCAGCAACATAACACAAATTCCTAATTTGTAAAACGTAATTCTAATTAATCCTATCAGTAAATTTTGAATACTGAATTATTGAAACAAATAGGGAGAGGGAAGGTGTAAAGGGTACCTATGGTCAATTTTAATGGCCTATCCAATAGATATGAGCATTCTTGTCTCTATGGGTACAAAATATTTTGTCTCATGATCAGCAAATAAAAACAAAACTTACCCTTTCGAAATGCATGCCAGTGTCCCATTATTAATAAAGTAATGAATTAAGTAAGAGTTAAATAATCAACATATATTGAATAATTCTATTTAAGAACTTGCTGTCCCTTAATTTTTTGTCTGATTCGATAAATACAAGAAATATTTGTCTCAATTATATATATCCCTACCGTTTCTAGTCCAGTCTTGCAAAAACAAAACCGGAACTTCAGCAGAAAAAGTTGATTATTCACACCGTTTTAATTTCGTATTAAATTAAAATTAAATATAAAATATATTTTTTAACTTAATTTCAGCTAATATTTATATTTTCAGTTTTGTATGTGCTCAAGTATATTGTATAAAATTGAACGAATAGATACACATACGTGACATAATCACATAGGACAAATTATCATGTAGGATGTCAACGGGACATAACGTTGTCATTTAGGAGGCTACGTAGGATGAATGTGTCTATTTGTTTAATTTTGTATAAATTTAAATGTCTACTTGTTCATACCCATAGATACAAAGTATAATAGATATCAGTTGAGATCAAGTTAAAAGACACGTTTATATATTATGTTTAAATTTAAATGACAGAAATTATTATTAAAAAAATAAGAAATATTAAAGGATTGATGAAAGCAGCGAGACATGATCCGTCGGAAGTGGCGCCAAATAAACCGAGGAAGAAAAGCCGTCGAGTCGCCGTCAGTCTACAGTGCCGTATTAATGAGGTTAACGCTCTGGTAACGTAACAGTAAAGATAGGGTCAGTGAAACGGCGAGACGTTAGCTGACAGTTTTGACTACAATACGCCGTCTATCTTTCATCGGGAACTGCAAATAGGTATACACAGTGAATTTGGGATTGACGGAGACTGGATAACGGCGTGTTACGTCTCATTCGTAATTTTAGGAAACTTTTAGTAAATTTATGTTCCGAAGTCAAAGTATTGAGTTCAGATTAACTCGATATTAAAACATTATATCCGCCCCTGATTGTGCGCTGGCAGGAGTGGTACACAGAGCTTGATGAACGGTACCTAACCATATTTGATACCTGTTACTGTACCGGTCCAGTGCTCAGCCTGGGAAAAGTAAAAAGATTTGAATTATAACCTGAGCAACGTGCCTTTGGGGCCGTGTTGCAGCGATGCAGTGCCACAAGGGTCAAGGGGCAACTTCTAGGCTTTAGGTGTTTTTTCTGTTTCTCCTATGTGTTGTTTGATATTCGTAATTGAAATTTTGATTAATTTAAAGAGAAAATGGCCAAAAACCTCCTCAATTTATAGTCGAATTTCCAACTACACACTCATGCTTCACGGGAGTCCTATTACCCCAAAATTTTATAAAACTAAAATTATTACCTCCTTAAATGCTTACCTGGCAAGGTGAGTGTATTTCACTCCCTTTGAGAGAGTGAGTAGCCAAAATAATATTAAAATTTTATTTTAAATATATTATTTCATAAATATATGTATTTTTAATTATTATTTTTTAAAATTTAATTTCTTTCTTCTCCATGGTAAGATATGCCAAATCTCTCCACCCTCATTATCTCAAAGTCGCCTCGCCACTACTACCATATCCACCAGATTCATTATTGTAAATTTCTAACAACTCTTATGCAAAAAAAATTGAAAAAAATAATCAAAATCACCATCTCCATCCATCTCCAATCACCAAAAAATAATTTGAATCAAATTTGAAAAATAATCTGGGTTCAAATGTAGTTGAACCCTAAAAATAATTATTTTTTTTTACTTATAGATCCTAATTCCTCATGTGGCAATACCCACAAACATTAATCGGAGTCTCTTCACCTAATTAAGCTTTTTTTCCTTTGGTGGTAGTCTTAAATTAGACTCATAGTGGTCTTGGTGGCGGTGTGAATGTTCTCTTTTTCGAACTTTATTCTTTGAAAGAGATGGCGGGAGCTCTTTAAGTAGGTGGAGGAGCCAATGGTGAAGGCGGAGAAATGACAAAGACATAGGTGGAGATGGTGGTGGCAGCGAAATTCTCAAACTATGCCGGCGGCGGAGGCGATATATCCCTTCGGAGAAGACAAAATAAAGAGACCCCCAATTTAGCTCCCAATATTTTCTTCAAATCAAAGTTCTCTCAAAATAATTAGGGGTAAAAAAATGAATGAAGAAGAAAGGCTGAAGAAGAAAGAGAAAAAATGTCTTTTAAAAAAGGATCAACAGGTGAAATACACGTGTCAAGCGCGTGTGTTTCACCACAAGACACATATCTGGTTATGGCGTTTTAAGGGGCTACTTATTTCATTTAAAAACAATTCAGGGGGTAATAGGATCCCCGTGAAGCATGAGTGTATAGTTGGGAATCCGGCTATAGGTTGGGAGGGCTTTTGGCCATTTTCTCTTAATTTAAATTTATATTGTATAAGATCCGTTAAAGAGGAAAACACTCTATTATATGATTTTTTCTTATACTAAAAGATTTAAACCTTAAACTGCTCGAGTTAAAAGTTGAAGAACCAAATTATTCTACCATAGTGTTTTTCCTCGACTCAAGTCCAATGGATTAGAAACCTAGTCAAAATTTAAATTTTCTAAATTGTAAGTATAATTTTACTCGTCTCAATTTATATGAGTTAATTTGACTTGACACGAAATTTTTTTTTTTAAAAAAACTTTTCAAACTTGCTATCTAACGTAAGTTATAGATGTCATTCTCGGAGTAAATCATATATAATAACATTAATCATTAACAATTAGATTTTAAATATAATTATATATCATAGTAAATTTCTTGTTATTAATACAAAATTGAAAAAACTATTGAATTTGCTCGAATTCGTTTTTAAAATCTAAAGCAAGCGAAGAAATAAAATTCATAACCATATCATGATTACACTTTGATTAAAAAAAAAGTTCTCAACAAATCATTTAGCATAAGATTGGTGAGGACGTATCTACATCTCATCATTGATGTGATTATTAAAATATAAAGTTAGTCATGGTATATATATGATCACCAATATGTAATATGTAATATTGTCTGTATTATTGCCAACTTTTTAGTAATTATATATCAATTGAAAAACCTTAGGGAAGTAGTACTACTTATTTGCAAAACTATATAATGCCAAGTGCATCTACCAATAATTTGGAGAGGCACCAAAAGTTATTTTAAACAAATTCTAAAGAAAGAAAAATTAGGAATAAAGTATAAAAGTTTGGTATATTAAAGTCGTTAACTAAACTTTTTCTTTCTTTTTAATTTCTATCTCTACCTTTTATTTTAAATCTTGGATTTTTGTATCAAATTCCCTCCTAAATTTAAAATTTGCATTGAGACGCTGAAAATTGTCTCTATTCACTTTATTATAATACGTAGAAAAATATAAAGTTTTTCACTATGGTATATTTATTCATCATTGCTACTTGCAAAGTTGATGATTCCCAAGAAAAAAAAGACAAATATTATATTATCTAAATGAAAAAAAGGACAAAAATTAATGCTGCAATGCCACCTTCCATTCCTTAGTAGGGTCTCACAGCAAATCTTTAGCTCATTCAAAATAATATAAACAAATATTATTCCTATTTTTTTGAAAAAAATATTTTTGTAAATAAATACGTAGTTGAACTTGGTGCCAAAATAGAAAAATGAAATATAAAAAAAGAAAAGACAAGTATGGAACACATTTACTTTGGCTTACAGAAAATGTAGCAGTAATTGTGGGACATCAATTTGGCTGGTACTGTTAGAACTTACAAGTATCCAAAATCTCGATATTAATTTCATTTAATTTACTGCAGAATTTCATACTCAAATTATTTTGACTCTTTCAAGATCTTAGTTTTTATTTGAGTATAATTTACTAAGTAGAGTCAGGAGAACAGTATATTCGTAGTCTTTAATTCTATCTTGTGAAAATATAAATACTGTTTTCGATTGACTTCTAACTCAAGAATGAAAAGAAAAATACAATAGCAACAATACATTATATGATAATCGAAACAAAGAAAATAAGTATTAGTAAAATTAAAAACCAAAAAAGTATGTAAGTAAATAATTAATAATAATACCAATAAGAGAAACTAGATAACATTTTACTATCTATTAATTTTTTGCCATGATTCTCAACCTTTATATTCTCATATCTATGTCATATCTTCGGTGAGCTATAAACATGTAAGTACATGTCTTGTTCTGTCTAATCACCTCTCAAAACATTTATTCGATCTGTTTCTACCTCTGTTATTTTCTCTATTTTTATAAAAAAAATTATTTTCTAGAGAAATAAATTTATTCAGTTAAAAATAAGAAAAATTAAAAAATATTTTTCCTCCGTAACAAACAATATCCTATATGTTCAAAATTTCATTAAGTTAGCAAAAGCACCCAACAAATCAAGCGTGAATATTTATCATTAAAAATTATACTCCATGTGCATTTGACTAATTTTTTATAAATCTCTGAATTCAATGTTATCACTTATATTAAAAAAAAAAATTATTTATTACTCATAAAAACAATTGGAGGTAAGGTCAAGGTCGATATTTTCCTTAATAAAGAAGGGCATTTACGTGAACAAACAAAATCTCTGACTCGAATTGAATTGATTGTGTTTGACACAGTAAAAAAATAAATCTGCAAATGGACTTTATCAAAAAAGAGGAAACAACAAGGAGAAAGAAAGAGAAAAATATATATACAATTAGCTGTCTTCTTCACCTGATCATTTTTTTCATATCTATATTTCTGTGTAAAGATTTCTATAACAATGTCTAAAGCCAACTGTTAGACAAAAAAATTTTAAAAAAAATCTCTGTAGCTGCAAAAATATATAGTTTTCACTGATATTGTAAAAGCTCAAACTCATCATTCATTCAGAAGAAACTATTGATTTGATGAGTTGTTGTAAGTTGTGGGTCAACTTTGAAAAACCCCATTTGAAGTTTTTTTGATTCATCTTTTTCAGGTAATGATTTTCTTGAGAATTGAATTTTTAAGAATGTTGGTTTTGATGTTGAAAGCAGAGAGAAAACAAGTAGATAAAAATGTGTGATGGAGATGTATGTGTATGTTACAGACAGCTAAAACCCATCACATTGTATGTTTAACATCATTATCTTTGCTTCCGAAAAAATCCATTATAATGAACGGTTTGTTTGCGGCTCTTGGGTTTTTTGTTAATCATTTGTTACTGTACATCTTGTTTTATGGGTTGATATTGGAGTTTTGTAGGTGGAGGAGGAAGATTCGTTGTATAATCTGAGTGCTTGTTGGGTTTTGGCTGTGGAGATTGAAGGGACTTTGAGGTGTCACTATTATTATCGATAAATCAGCTACAGGTCACTGAAAACTCAACTCTCGTGTCAATTCAACGATTTGGTTCGTCGTCTTTTAGCTTTTTGGATATTTGGTGCTTCGCTTTTTCTGATGTGAAGTAGCAGAGGAAACTGTTCTTATCTTATTATGGGGTTTCTGAATTACACTGTTTTAATTGGATTCCAACATTCCATTTCAGAGATAAAAAGGAAAATAATGGGGTCACCGATTTGATTCAATAGTTTTTTTTTTTTTCATCTGGGAAACAACTCATAGCCTTTTTAGCACCAATTTTTGACTTTGTGTTCTGAAAGCAGACTAAAAAAGAACAACTTATTTGGTAACCCTTTTTGACTGTGGTGTTTGTGGGACAATATCACTGTCAAATGCATTTTATGTTTGCAGAATTCATGTGCCCCATACTGTTCATTGATTTTTATAGCATTTGAGATAGATTCCTTATATTTTTCTCTCCAGTTCTTTTCCTTGGAAAAGAACAGAATGAAAAAGGGAAGTAGGTTGATTCTTGAGAAATTCAGTAGAGTTATAGGGTTAAAAGGGGGTCTTATCAGTTGTCATTAGGTGATCACTGTGATAGAATAGCGGCCATTTAGGCTTATATGCATGAGAATCACATCTTTTTTGTGGGTCAGTCAGTACAATAATGCATATATTGTTTTCTTCTTGTTTGGAGCAGACATGATTTCCTTGTGGGTTCTCAGAATCTAGTAAAGAGAAATGGTCTAGTGCAAAGTTGGAAAGGGCAAATAGGAAAGAAAGTCATTGTTGTGTTTTGATGAGTCGTGAGATGAAGAAAGGAAAACAGGATATGAGTTCTGATGCTGCAGAGAAAGTTATGGTGGCTGTTAAGGCATCGAAAGAAATACCCAAAACAGCTCTTGTATGGTCTTTGACTCATGTTGTTCAGCCTGGAGATTGCATTACACTACTTGTGGTTGTACCTGCACAAAGTTCCGGTAATTTCTGTGGATTTTCTTGTTTCATTTATGATGTCCTAAAAATGAACACTCAGTTTAGTTAGAATTCTCTAGCTGTTTACTTCTGTAATAGTTAATTGAATTGATGATTAATAATCCGTAATCAGTGAGAAATTTTTGCTTGTTGTTTTCTCTGCTCAACTATTGGATGACATCATGGTATTCTTGCTAGAGATAATTTCAAATTTCTCAAGGGTAACCAAGATAATTTCTTTTTCTTTAAAGCATTCCATGAAAAGATAAGCTTTAGTTGGCGATTCTTAAAGATTGTGGGATATCGTTAAGTTTAAGATTTACTCTTGCAGCTGTGAATTTCTATGTGAGCCATTGAATCCTAATTTGTTCATTGATGCTGATCCGCCTTCATGTTTTCTTGGCATTGCTTTCTGAAGGGATCTTTTATTTAGTAATTCTGCGATTTTTTTTTATATTTATGCTGCTTGTGTGCTTTCACAAAAAGGGGTCTAGTGAAAATTACTTTTTCTAAGAATTACGCAATCATTTCTAGGTAGGAAGCTATGGGGTTTCCCTAGGTTTGCTGGAGATTGTGCCAGTGGCCACTGGAAGTTGCACTCTGGAAATAGTTCCGAGCACAAGTCCGACATAACAGATTATTGCTCCCAGATGATCCTTCAGCTTCATGATGTTTATGATCCCAACAAGGCAAGCATACAGATTCTCGTCATCTCCATTGTTGTGACTTCGTTATAAACATTGATGCTAAACATTTGGTTATTCTTGTTCCAGATAAATGTCAAGATTAAAATTGTTTCTGGTACACCGCATGGAGCTGTGGCTGCTGAGGCAAAGAAGTCTCAGGCAAATTGGGTTGTTTTGGACAAGTAATTTAGATAATTCTTCAGAGCCTGATGTCTTGTTAAAGTGATTTTATAGTTTCAAGCTTTATTAAACTTTGCTTCCTATATTCGGTGTGTTTTCAGACATCTCAAACACGAGAAGAAACGCTGCATGGAAGAGTTGCAGTGCAATATTGTAGTCATGAAGCGATCTCAACCAAAAGTTCTCCGTTTAAATTTAGTAGGTTCACCTAAAAAGGAACCTGATGTCACGGGCACATTGTCTTCAGAGCAAACTCAAATATGTGGGAAAGAATCAAACAAGAAGGACTCATTGGATTCTTCTCGAGGTCCACTAGTAACTCCATCAAGTAGTCCAGAAATGTTCAGTACGACTGAAGCTGGTACTTCATCAGTTTCAAGCTCTGATCCTGGAACTTCGCCATTTTTTGTCGCTGAAGTAAATAGGGATCTGAAGAAAGCAAATTTATTAGCAGCCCAGGAGGATGTAGATGAATCGAGTTCAGAGAGTGAGAGTGAAAATTTATCTGCATCATCAAGTTTAAGGTTCCAACCATGGATTGTGGACATAATCAATTCACATTCTGAACTCTCGCAAATCAAAGGAAAGAGCTCATTGAGAACTCATGATAGGCCACAAGATTCCACAAGTAAGACATTGCTGCGGAAGTTTAGTAAGCTTGATGAAGAAAGTGATTTTGGATCCCCGAGTTATAGAGCCGATTTGGATTACAGTGGGAATGTGAGAGAAGCAGTTGCATTGTCTAGAAGTGCACCTCTTGGCCCTCCTCCCTTGTGCTCAATTTGTCAACACAAGGCACCTGTATTTGGGAAACCGCCCAGGTGGTTTACTTATGCTGAGCTGGAGCTTGCAACAGGAGGATTTTCTCAAGCAAATTTTTTGGCTGAAGGAGGATATGGATCTGTTCATAGAGGAGTTCTTCCAGATGGTCAAGTTGTTGCTGTGAAGCAACACAAATTGGCAAGTTCTCAAGGGGATCAAGAGTTCTGCTCGGAAGTTGAAGTGCTCAGCTGCGCCCAGCACCGAAATGTTGTAATGCTGATAGGATTCTGTATTGAGGACAGCAGAAGACTGCTAGTATATGAATATATATGCAACGGATCCTTAGATTCTCATCTATATGGTATGTAATACTGTTTTTTCCCTTCTGTCCTTGACAAGTCTCATGAATGTATAGTTTTTTCTTTCAGCAAATAGACCCCTGCCGGGTTGTTCTAGATGTACAGAGCATTCAAAATTGGTAGATTTTATTTTTCCCCCGTGAATCTAAATTTAATCTCATATGAATTAAACTTTCTGCTGATAAAAACTACAGATTTTTTTTTCTATAAAGTGGTTTTGGTGATCTATTCATTTTGCCTCAAGGTTGATTTTTCTGTCTTCCTATTTCTTAAATCATTTTCTTGTTTTCACAGGTCGTACTAGAGATCCTTTGGAGTGGTCTGCTCGTCAAAAAATTGCTGTTGGTGCTGCACGAGGTTTGCGTTATCTTCACGAAGAATGCAGAGTTGGCTGCATTGTTCACCGAGATATGAGACCCAACAACATTCTCATCACCCACGACTTCGAACCACTAGTATGGAAGACTCTTTTCTCCTTAGTTGAAAGTTCAATGATACAAATTAGTCGAAACATTACTAAACAAAATAATGCATTGGTGCATATTATTTTGTGCTTGATTCCGAAGCACAAAATAAGTTGCTGTACTTGTGCGACAATGCATTGCCGATCTTTGATGCAGCACTCTTAACTTTATTTACCGTTCTTTTTCTAGGTTGGAGACTTTGGTTTGGCTAGGTGGCAACCTGACGGTGACACAGGCGTTGAAACGAGAGTAATTGGAACATTTGGGTAGGTCTTGAAAGTAGTTTGGTATATTTTGATGTTATGTTACAGAGAACCAATAGTCTGATTTGTGAATTCAGGTACTTGGCCCCCGAGTATGCTCAAAGTGGCCAGATTACTGAAAAAGCTGATGTTTACTCATTTGGAGTTGTACTGGTGGAGCTTGTTACAGGACGCAAGGCAGTGGATCTTACCAGGCCTAAGGGCCAGCAGTGTCTCACAGAATGGGTATATATTTAGTTTAACCTTAATTTGCAATCATTTTTGTGACATGAGGAAAAATGAACGAGAGCGCCCTCCTTCCCTTTCATGTGTAGTTGATATTGTGATTGATTTGTATTAGGCGCGTCCATTGTTGCAAGAATGTGCTGTTGATGAGCTTATAGATCCCCGGCTAGAGAACTGCTACTCAGAACATGAAATATACTGCATGTTGCATGCTGCATCCTTGTGCATACGGCGGGATCCTCAGGCCAGGCCTCGCATGTCTCAGGTAAGTGTTACAGCCAAATTCATGTAAAGTAGAAATGTGATCGATAGATCGAGTCTATGCACCCTTCATATAAGTGAATTCTCATGTTTGTTTGGATATTGTTTATGAAGGTACTTCGAATTCTTGAGGGTGACCTTATCATGGAATCTGGAAAATTGTCAACAACAACACCTGGATATGATGTTGGAAACCACAGTGGAAGGATTTGGTCAGATGCCCAGCAACAGTATCAAAGGTTCAGTGGTTCCTTATTAAGCGAAGGATCGGAGGAATTCAGTGCCAAGCTCTCATTTGACAAAAGGAACCCCTCCAATATTTGGGACTGGGATCAATCCAGGACAACATATTAAGACATCTGTAAATAACCTGATCTTGACACTAAGATACATTTTGCTGCTTTATCAGGTCTATTTAGCCAGGCAGTTTTGTCGAAAGCCATGTGATTGTTATATCCTTGTATAGAAGTTCGGCGCAATATAGTAAATGTTTTGTATTAGAGGTCATGTCAACGTGGTTTTGTATTTCATGATAAAATGAGAACTGTTTAGTCATTCCACTCAAATCTTCAAGTTTATTCATGCAGCTCAAAGAAAAGACCGTTATTTTGATGAAAATCGTGAATTTTTCTTTTTGATATAATAAGTATAATACATGTCCAAATGTTGGGCGTGACATTATCGGATTTTTTTTGAGATTGTTAGAATTCTTAGCTTTGCTTCTGTCAATTGGAACCATGCTTGCCATCCAAGAAGAACTGAAGTTATTTAAGGAAATAGATTCATGAGTTGTCGATAAACTCAATGAGTCAGTTTACAACAAGATGAACGTGAGCTTCAAACTGAACATGATTTTGAAGTAACAATGCAGCTGCAAGATGCTTAGGAAGTTTAGAGTTAATTGCAAAACTTCTTAAGAGTCGATGTGCAATTACATTAGTTAGTTGCAGTCCATGTGAAGTCAGTTGGACAAACTGCATTTGCACGCATGCTAGTGTCTTGAGAATGAGATCCAATTTGTCCATAAATACCTTTATACGCTCTAAAATCAATAATAACACACAAAGACATCGAGGAAACTAAGCATCACAAATATCTTCAGTTCAGCACTACAAGAGTAGCCAGTAAGTTGGTAATCATTGAAACACTTGTTGTTTTACCATAGAAAGCTATCTACGGCTTCCTCATTTTGGATCTTGCATACCTGAAATAGGACAGGAGGGAAATTTTAGTAACATTGCTACGGGAATGTAATTACTCAGAATGTACTTGCAGTGGGATGATAAGGACTGAGAGCAATACTCTATGTGCATGCCACCCCGATCAGAAGATGGTAGTGTGCTTCCTTGAAGTTCATTCAGTGCTCTAGTTGCTAGCTCAACGCCCTATAGAAACAAAAACTAGATACATAACTGATGGAAATGTGATTATGTAACATCCCTTTTCCAGTTAGTAACATATGTAGATGTTGCGTCATGTACTTTCCAACTTCACTTCCCTTTTACAGAAAATAGCACAAAAAGGGAAGTCTAATTTCTCCCAATTACTGCAGCAGAGACCAGAATGCTTGAAAATTCCAAACACATGACCATGTCTCTTGGGTTTTCTAAATGCAGGTATATCAGCTTCATTTTTAAGTCTTTGACCAGATAGCAAATTTACATTTTTGCTGTAGCTACAATAAGAAGCTGAGAGAGGTACCTCAAAATCAGCAAAAGCAACAGGCATCCCGCCTCTTGCACGCACCTTGAGGGTGTTAAATCCAGGATACCTGGCAGTAAAAGCAACATATACAGTCAGTTTTAGGTAGCCTTAGCAAATTATAATATTTCCATCTGTAGCTAGCACTAACAGAACAAACTGCGTAACCATATTAACACTGAGTTCTCAAGAAAGACGCGAACACCCTCCTGTGCGGGAGTTATACAGGAACTTACTGAGAAATAACTAACTTCAATTCATCCTCAGTGCAATTTGGACCAAGATTGGCGATAAACAGAGTGGAACATGGTTGTGCTCCATCTGTTGTCTTCTCGTTTTGTTCCTATAACATCAAATCCAAATAAACGCTTGGAAAACAGTAATTTGCAGCGCTTGCACATTTGGTGATTATCTATGTAAATGGTCCTTAGACACATCCATTCTAATTTTGAGGATTTTTTTTTTTTTTAATGACAAGGGAAACCCGCAGCCGCTACCCTTTGGGTGTGCACAGGGTAAAACCCCGCTCCTATGCAATAGCTCGCAAACCACACAGGAGAGGTAACCCGCACTAGGCAAGCCCGGTGCGACGAGCTCGACCCAGAAGGCAAACCCCATGCTTTCGCTTGCAAGGGGTTTCGAACTTGAGACCTCCCACATGGAAGTCCCAAGCCCAAACCAATTTAGAGGATTTGAAAGGCACACTTTCAGAGCTTCACCTAATCTGCTTGCAGTGCCTATGTCCAGCATACAACACATGCTACAGATGGAGGGTAATTTATAGACTTACACTTTTCGGGGCCAAAGCATGGTCAGGCTCCACTACATTCTCCTCACTGTTCCACGATAGAGAATAATAAGCTTTCCATGACAGATCAAAGCAACAGACCTCAAATAACACATGTCTTTATAAGTAAAATTTAGTTTATCAAAACGCTTGACCGTTTCTCTTCTGAAGAATCATCCTTTGTCCCAGAATCAGGATTCTCAGGCTCGGAAGCATCATCAGAATCAATATCACCTGAATAAGCAAATAGTACTAACACTTTATGATTCTCAGTAAAAAATTGGACGAGAATACTTCCTTGTAAAAAATCTTAAACAAAAGGCATATGAGAAATACAGATATATTTGACATCTTAAATGTGGTAGTGGAACCATATAGCAAAGATCAAAGCTAGTACCTTCATTGCTTGATATGCCTCCTTCGGCATCTTCATTGAACTTGTTTCTGTTGTCAATAACTACATAAGGTCCTCTTCCTGACAGTAACCATCTAAATGAGCCAATAGAAGCAATAATTATAAAAAAACAAGAACTGTAAAAGAAATTTCCCATTTTATTGGGATGCAAATACTTTATTGATATCAAATAAATATCAATGATTGCAACAAATTTATACCTGGAATTTGTATTCTTCTAGAGTTTGATCTCGCCGGTTCAATGTGCAAAGTGGATCCAGTTTGAGGATCAAATTTTACACCCTGGAATTGAGATTGGTAAAGGACAAGAAAGATACTAATTGACTAAACTAATGAAGCAAAAGTTGAATGTCTACATGAACCTCAAGATTGGTAGTAAAAACTCAAATTAGAACTAAAAGGAGGTTAGCTGAAATTGCATAGGAGCGGGGGTTTTACCCTGTGCGCACCCAAAGGGTAGCGGCTGCGAGTTCCCCTTGTCATAAAAAAAAAGAAGGAGGTTAGCAGAAACAGAATTTGTTTGTTCCCTTTCGCACTTAACGGACATTGTGGGCTTTTAGTGTTAGCAACAAAACTAAACCAAATCAATTCATCAACAGACACAATTCATGATGCAAAAAAACACTTATTTGCAGATGAATTGCGAGGCCGAGATAATAAGGCAAGGTCTGGTTGTGAATAGTTGGATAAATTTAATATTTCTGAGACTTTTTATCTTGTATGCAGAGCACAAAAAGAAAAGAATAAGAACATCTTGGAATAAGGTGGTCTTAAAAGCAGCATATATGTGATTTCCAAAATCCAAACAGAATGTGGAACATAACTAGACCTACTCAGATTAGATATCTCACATTCAGGGCATGCATGGCTGCCATTGCTGATGGATGATCAATAAAAGTAGCAAAGGCAACAACCTGCATAGTGGAAGAAGAAGATTAGAAACACAATTGTAAATAGAAGATTGGCACATAGATACTACAGTTGATAAAAAAAAAAGGATTTAGGCTTTCGCTATCAATTCCTTTCAATTTTGATTCGAGAACTGCTGAAAAACTTTATACCAGAATAAAGTTAACAGATTGATCAGGTTGTCTTCAGAATGACAAACAAAATGTAACGATTTCACTTTCCCCACCTGAGAAATTGGACAAGAGTCTCATTGTATGTGGAATAAGCTAAGGTAAAAGTGGTTCCTTCGTCTGCTCGTAGAGGCTGAGCTAAATGCCCAGATACGAATTCGGCCGAACCCAGTACCTTTTGCTTAAATAGTGCATTTTTGTTAAGAAATTCATTAAATACATATAAATATTAAGTTTAGAACTCAATTATTAACACATGAAGTCGTCATTTGGAATTCCAAAAACCACAAAGTTGCAATCCTTGCTCCACCTCTACCTGCTCGCATTGTGTATCTTCCGAAGAACAATGAAGAGACAACTCTATCTTCACCAAATCCTAAACAGTAAAGTGTCACCAAGTGAAACCCTAAATTATTTCTAATAAAAATTGAAAACCTTACTGTCTCCAAAAATTAAGTAACCAATAATAACTTTCAGAAATTGATAAATCGTATCCCAAGCACTTCTGAACTTCATTCAACTTCACCTCCGCCCCGTGAATAACTGCTCCAGTAGCAATTCCTCTACTATTGTTTTCTCAGTACAAAAATTAACTTCTTCCCAACAAGTAATGCAGATAATCAGATAGTTGATTCGTGCTAAAATGAAGCATAACTACTCACATAGGTAACTAAAAAAATCCTTTCTCGATCACTTAATAGCTTCGCGAAAATTTTAGCATCTAAAATAGAGAGAATTAGGAAAGAGAGGATACCTGATTTCCTCGGCCGGTGTACTTGAGCTGACACGATTCAAAACCAGGACGGCGGCGGAAGAGGTTGTGAATCTCACGAGCTTTAACATCGTCAGGAAGTCCCGAGACAAACAACGTTTTTATATCATTCTGCTCATTATTGTACGCATATACTGGTTGAGATACGTAGTAAGGATCGTATGCCTGTTGGTGAGCCATCTTCACGGCGGCCGGCGCCGGTTGCAGTAGAGGAGGTGAATGTAAGGGCCTTTGACGGTAAATTACGATATACACACCTGAATTTCACAGCAAGTACAACATCTTTCGCACAGTGCACAAGTATGTCCACTTCCTTTTGCGGGTCCGTTTTAAGTTATAATAGCAATTAGTAATTATAAAATGGCATTAAGTTAATTCTTATAATAACAATTTATCTATAATTATTTTTACAAGTGATTTTACAATGTAAATATTACCTTACATTAATTCATCAATAGTTGGGAGAAAAAAAGTCTATTTTATATACTTTTTAATCAAACAACCACAAAAATAAAACTACGATTATTGAGTATGAAAAATTAAGTGAGACAATTCTTCCTATACTAGTCTATTTCCTAGTTTGAATTCGCATCAAGAAAACCTTGATTAATTTGAATTCATAATGCAAATAAAACAACTAGTTCTCTAATAAAACAACCAGTGATCTAGCATCCAACACTAATGCACTAGATTTCATTACAACTCTGTAGTTAAATGTGCTTAGACGAGAGTAAAACTACAATGAAAAAGTCAGGTTCCACAATTCCGCTTTTAATTCGATTTTTGGGCTCGTCTCTAATTGTTGTGATTTTGATGTCAAAACGTCCATTTTTACGTTGTGATTATGAATTTACAATCAAAGATCATTCTAAAGACCGGGAAGCCATAGCCTACCTCAATGCATACGCGCACGCTCCAAAATAACAATTTCGGAGTTTTACCCTTTCGAACAACCTCCGATCACAATCACGCTATCAAAAACATGAAAACTTATACAAAGTCCAAATGAACGACCATGTGATCGAACTGTTAGTCTCAACATTGCTATAGAAACGTGTTTAATCATATTGCATTCCTCAAGCTGAAGAATGAGTGAGAACACTATTCTTGCTCATCAGGGGCGGAGCCACCTTGAGAGATGAACCCCCTTCGGTAGAAAATTATACTATCTATAAATAATTAAAACAATTTTTTATGTATATATAGTAAATGTCGAACCTCCTTCAGCTAATTTGTGTGTTTACCCTTCAGATTTTGAACCCTTGATGAAAATGCTGACTCTGTCACGGTTGCTTATAGAGTGGGGTGGAACACAAAGAAAGGCATGTAGTTTAACTTTCTAATTTACTTCTTTTATTTTCGCATAATTTAAAGCCCAAATCAGACGAAGTATCGCGAAAGTACACGTCTTTTTACCATGTCCCCAAATTATTTCTGCCGACATTAATTAAATACAACACGCATTTCCAGGGAAAAAAATCACTAAAATAACAACAAACCACCATTTATCGATGATCAAATTCAAGGAGAAATGAACAGAGCTGTATGGTGATACAAACAATCAATCGAAGAAGTTATCGGAAATTAAATAAATTCACAAAAAAAAAATACTGTTGACAAACTTCCAAGTGATTGGGGATTAACACAGCAAACTAAGACGACGGAGCAGATCTTAAGAACGCAGCATTTTCTTCATCCAGAAATAAATCATCAGTCTTCCTTATCGAAGCATGAATCAACACAACAAACACGCCGACCGCTAGCGATATCAGGATATTAGAGGTAGCGCCGGTAAACAGCAGCAAAGCGAGAGTAAGAACAGATAGAATAATCAGAACCACACGATCAGAAATCAGACGGCCAAAAATCACTAACGGCTCGTCACGAAGAAAGTACAGAAACAACCAAACGGCCATCAGAACTATGAAGACGATGAGTGAGATCGGGTGCCATAGAAGGCTTAGGAAGACAATAACGAGCACAATGATAGCATAGTTCGTCTGGAAGAAGGAGAAATTTGTCTTAAATCGTGATATGGCATCGCCGACTCCGGATGGAAGATTGAAGGAGTGGAAATTGAACATCTCCTTCCATGGCCGGCGAGCAGCTAAACCTTCCTTTAACACATCTTTTGCTCTACTGATGAACTCCACGTTTACCGGCCCGGAAGATGACGTCGGTATTGTGCCGTAATTCGTCATTTTGTCACCGGAGATTTAGAAAACGGAGAGGATTTCTTCTGTGCTGTAGTGAAAATGGAAGCTAAAAAGGGGATGGAGTGAATGAAGGAAGTCGTCTTTAGTGTTGAATTGTTTATAATTTGTGTGAAAATATCAACAAAAAGCTGAGTGACACGTGGCAATTGACAGCTGTCTCCGCCTCATTCTTTCCCCGTAGTTTCTTTACCCTTTTTTTGTTTTTTTCCTTTTCACAATTTAAAATCTATAATAAGTTAAGTTATAGTTGAATAGGTTAAAAACCCGTTCAAATATTAAATGTGTTTCATACCTTAATTATTGAGCGTTAACCAAATTCATATGTTGTGTGAGTATTATATTTCAAAATCTCCTCAAAAGAGTGTCAAGTGATAATATACGTGAAGAAAGATTTGAGGAACATGTCAAACACTTCATTTCTCTCAAATTATTATTGTTTTGTAAGTTTCATACTTAAATTATACTTTGGATATTTAGTTATTTACATAACACCCTTGAATCGCCATACTAATTGTGCTAGATGGACACATTTTAAAAACAAATTTCATCTTTTACGTACCTCTTAATAACTAATCGAAATTTATCTACCTAAAGAAGGTTAATAGTCTAAGGAAATAACAGGATCACCCAATAGTAATAGTCCAAATAGGAAACTTGCAAAGTAACAATAAGTTAGGAAGATTTTAACTTATTCATTCGAGTGAAAGATGATTAAAAAACCGCTAAAATTTGAAACTAATGATATTTTAATTTGAAGGGTAAGTGATTAGCTATTTTTCGAACTGATAATCTTAAAATTTATTGCAATGACGTATCGTCATTAAGGATAAATTTAAAGCGTTTCAAAAAAAATTAAAAAAATGATATGTACTCTTGTAGTACCCAGTATTATATTTATCGACCTTTCTTTGTTGACTACGGCAACTACTTTCTTAATTATTATTATTAGTCTAATCAAAAGATTAGTATTTTGATACACCTAAAGGAGAGTACCTTTTAATATAAGCTTTATAGATGGCGTAAGAACTTTAAACATATTCATTTTTGTACTAAGTTAGATCTCACTTTGACCTAAAGCATTAGTGAAATTCATGAAGGAATTAAGGGTTTGAAGGATAATAATGATGACAAAATCAAGTCATTTATTTGGAACTCGTTCAAGCTTAAATGAATTGACTTATGTATCATTTATTTGATTTGATATACACGTCAAAGTAATGTAACTCGGAGAATCAAAATCTAACCGATACAAAAATCAGTATGAATTATGTTTAAATGCATAAAGGAAAAAGAAAAGGTCATTGAGAGTTTGGGTCTTGGGTGAGTTTATAACCTATATTTTGATTTATTTTGACCAAAAAGACTTTAGGCTTATTAAGTTTTTATATATATATATATTATTTTTCTTTTTTTTTATAAAAAAAATAAATTATTTTGATGTTCGATAGCTATATTGATAGTCAGTGAAACAAATTCAAGCAAGGGTTTAGTTATACCCCTGCTTAAATTTTTTTACTTATTATACATTGTATACTATAAATTAAAATAACAAACTACATGACAATTATAACAAACGTTGAATTCTCTTGATTTGAATCAGAAGCTTGATATAACCTATTTTTATAAAAATTGAATCTCTTTACGTAATTTCTAGTTCCACCATTGTTGGTGGTCTAATTAAATTTAGACATAAGCTGACAAATTTCATATTAGATGTAAAACACTCCTTCCTTTAAAAAGACAATTTTTTCCCACGAAATTTCTAATTGAAATGGAAAAGAGTGTTTACCCCTCCACTCAGAAACGAATTTAGAATTTTCATGACATGAACGCATCACTACAATAAGAAGGGAAAACAATATAGTAAATGAGAATTGATCACTAGTCCTCTAGATAATATTACAATTTAAAATCTATAATCAAACGAAAACTTAACGCTCTCTATAATAGAGCTAGAGTGCTTTTTTTTTTTGGAATGGGGCAAGAATTTGTTGATTGATGATATAAATAGAGTAGCAAAGTAGTGGGAGAGGGTAAGGGGTGATAAGACTATACTAGAACGTGGATGATGTTAAAGACAGGCAAGGCAACAACGAAGCCGGCCCCTCTTATACCACGTGCATTGTCTCAGTCTACACGCAAAAAAAAAGCTCTTTTTTATTTGTTTTTCTTCTTTTGTCCCTTTTCAATCTAATCTACTTAATTAAATGATAGTCCTATTTTTTTTAAAATAACATTAATATCTTTAGAAAATTAGTTCTAAAGAAAATAGAAAATGAAAAATATATATGTAAAACTTTTATGATTGGTATTTCATGGTGATATAAGAAGGGACGGTTGTGAATCGATCGATTTGATTCGATTTTGAAGTTTATCGGTTTGACTTATTTGTAAATATACTAAACCGTTCTAGAATCATTAAGATATTGGTTTATTGGTTCGATTGTCGATTTAATCATTAAAAAATTTTACACATAAAAATGAAAATCACTTAAAACAAGGTGACAAACCAAATGAACCATGCACATGAATTGACAGATTGTATTTCGCTCAAAAGCAAACACTGACACCTTGTAGAATAATCGAGAGTTAAAATTAGTTAGAAATGAAAATACAAAACTAGACTTCATAACCCCTTAAAAAAATAACCTCAAATTATTAGGAACCAATAAATCGATATAAAAAAAAGTTAAAAATTATTATCAAAACCACAAATCAAAAAGCTTTTTTCAATTAGAATTATTAATTTCGATTCGATTTTAAATGTCAAATATATTAAAATAAGTGTTGATAATTAAGTAGTTGTGGAAGAAAAATGAGGAAACGTGGGTGGTAGATTGAGTAATTGGAGTCGAGTGGGGACGCATTATTGGATCTTGAAATACCCAATCGATCTCCAAATGATAACATAAATATAGTGCAAAAGAGAGCACATTCAAGAACACCAGGTAACACTATAACATCGAGTCGATTAATTTGAATTTGCACAAAATAAACATATAAAAAGAGTAAAGCAAGAATTTTAACCTTTTGGAACCTTTGTTGTTTTCTTTATCACTATCGAAGAAGTTGTTTGTTAAATCAAGGTAAAAATTTAGACATTAATTTAAAATTCGTGAATCTTAGAAATATATAATCTAAACAAGTTCTTTTTTCTAAGAAATTCGAATTTTGTATTGAATATTCGAGAATTGATCAAGTCTCTATCAAGTTGGATATTTGTATTGCAAAATTCTAGATAAATGTGTCTTTTTCTTAATCACAAAAAGATACTAATTTTATTTGGGCATTATCAATTTTCTTTTTTTTGGAACACACATTAATCACGATATTGCGCTAATATAATTTTTATCTTTGTTATTCCTAAATTTTACTCATTAGTAAATGGCATCAATAAATTGCGGGTTGAAATTAATCATATATGGACTATCACGAGTTATTATAGCAACAATGAAATTAAGAAACACAATCAGAAAAATAAAAACAAAAATGGGAGGCTACGACTATTTAAGAAAAGAATTAATTAGGACATTCTGAGTTAATTATTTTCTGAAAAGAATTATTCAGGACAAAATAAATCAAAAGCAGTTACAGGTTTTAATTATTAGCAATATTATGTTAGTGTAAAATAAGTGTCTGAATTGAATAATAATGATAATACTCCCTTGTCCACTATTGATTTGGCACACCCCTTAAGAAACAATAAATAATAGGGGTGATATTATTATATTATCCTTTGACTTTATTAAATTTAATGCTTTGAGAAATGTGTTAGATGATAAATAGTATTTAATAGCAAGGGTAAAATAAACACAAAAGGTAATTATCTCTTGATTTTTTAAACTGAACAAATATTGTTGGACAACTATTTTTAGTATAGTGGATAACTATTATTGGACGGAGGGAGTAATATATTCTATTGAATCAGCAGTTTGGTTGCCAAGGTTTCCAACAATAGAATAAAGAAAGTTGGCCAAAGATCCGTTATTGTTAAGGGATCACACTTCATTTAATTACTTCATTATTATGATCTTCAGCACCACCTAACTTATTTTTCATCTTTTTCTACGGTCGAGCATTTTGATAGAAATTTAGTAGGTAATCGAGTATTTATTTTTTTTTAATTTCAGTTATCGTATGATTTGTTATCAATATTGTTTACTTCTCCTTTTGATTTTAACATGTCTTATTGACTATTATTATATTTCTTTTCGATATTTGATTTTGATATGATTTACTTGAGTTGAGGATTTATCATAAACAATCTTTCTACTTTCACAGAATAAGAATTCTGCGTAACCGGCCTGTTATTGTTATATTGTTGTTTCTAGAAATATAAGTATTAATTAATTCGTTTAGATCCTGAAAAGATAGATACCCTTAAACTAAGAATATATGTTGTTTGTTCGATAATAATAAACAAAATAGACAAGATGGAGTGCATTAATCTAACGTGCTATACATTAGACCAACAAATAGTTGTCTTATGAAATTAATTTGGACACATAATTTGTAATAAGGAAGAAAGATTTGGTCTAAGCAAATATAGACCAATCTACTTCTAGATTACTAATTTCACTTTTTATTGACAGTTACTTATTGTTACGTATATTTTGCCTAACCTGATAGTATAAAAATTATTTTCTATTATCTGTACATATCTACGCTAATGTTAGATAACACAAAAGTGGGATTTTGTGAGATAGGGAAAACTTCAGCTTAAAGCAGAAACTAGCAGTGAAGTTGAAGGTTGCTTTTAAGGATGAATTTTACATGTTTTTAAATTTTGTCCACTTCAAACATCTCAATTGTATTCCAAGTTTCCAAACATATAGCTGTCTTTGAATTAAAATAAAAGACTTACCAACCTTTATATATCAACATACAAATGTGATCCCATGACCAAAAAAAAAAACAAAGAAAATTCTGTATTGTTTCTTTGATGTTTTACTCTCTAAATATAATCAACCAAATATTGTCAATACTTTGAAGAGCTGCAAAAAAAATAATTTAGAATGGAGGGCAAACACAAGTTTTTTCATGGAACACTTGAAGTCTCAATTTTTCGTGCCACGTCTCGTAAGCCATCTCTTCCCTTCAAGGTAAGTGATTTATAAATAGCACATTAGATTTCGCTCATCAAATTCTTATTTGATTTGTCAATGTTAGAACACCGCAATATTTGTCTTTTGAGGCTAAATGTTCTCAATGGTGAATCAATCCTTCAATATTCATTTCCTTCTGTGATGTAATGAAAGAGAAGTAATGAAACCTGATATGATTCTCGAATAACCTCTTTTTACTTTCTCAATAATAAAGCCTTTGACCTTTGGAATCGTTCTCCAAGTCTTGTTCAGTGCTATCCAAGCTTGGTTTGTCTGAATCTTCATGGAAGAAGAACCATTACATTTTGTGGTTCAAACTCGTAATGTACACATCACGGGCTACACTCTTACTATTAGACCAGAGCCCTTGAGCTGCAATAACAATCAGTTTATAAAGGCCTAAAATCCTCTTCTTATTTTTTATATTTTGCAGTGTATTTCATCAAATGGGAAACCTGCATTTGTGACAATCAAGATTGATAACAAGACAGTAGCAAAAACAACACAAGAACGCGATCGCGTTTGGAACCAGACCTTTCAAATCCTCTGTGCTCATTCTCCAAACACAACAGTTACCATTACTCTGAAGAGAAAATGCTCCATCTTAGGAAAATTCACAATTCAGGCAAACAAGCTCTTAAACGAAACGAGTTTAATTGAGGGATTCTTCCCACTTTCTATAGAAAACAAGAAGCCAAAGAAGAAACTGAAATTGCAATTCATTGTTTGGTTCAAGCCAGCAGAAAATGAACCAAGCTGGGGAAGAATACTAGAGAATGGTACATTCACAGGATTAAAAAATTCGACGTTTCCTCAAAGATCAAACTGCAGTGTGACTCTTTATCAGGATGCACATCACCAACATACGTTCCAACCTCCATTTCAGTCGAGACCTAAAAACTTGTGGGAGGACATTTACAGAGCCATTGAGGATGCAAAGTATTTGGTTTACATTGCAGGATGGTCTTTCAATCCTAATATGGTTTTGGTAAGGGGGGAAAACTATCTACATTTCCTTTCCTTTTTTTGTTGCATTGTTTTATGTGTGTGTTTTGGTGTTAGATTGAGGTACATTAGTTGAGGAATGAGTTGTTGTCTCTTTTTATGATTTTGGGTAAATCACACTTCATGAGATAACTTTTAAGGTTGAGTTAGACCCAATGTCGATTTGTTTGACATGGTATCAGAGCTCTAGAGTAAAGAAAGAATTTCGAGTTAGGTTGAAGGTGTGTCCAAACATAGGTTATTTGTCCAAGGGACATTCGTTTGATTTTAATAGAAAGAATAGATGTTTTGTTGCACATTTAGGAAGGGCCCTCATGTTATGTTATACATGCTTAATGAGGTGGGGTGGGGTGGGGTGGGGGTGTTAGATATTCCCAGATATGTTGCGGAATGAGCTAGGTTTTGTAGTTGAGTTCAGATCTTGTTGAGTTAGACCTGATGTCCATTTTCTCAACATTTGGAACACTGGTGGCTTCTCTTTTCAGGTCCGCGATCCCAGTGCAGCAATTACACATGCAAAAGGAGTAAAGCTAGGCGAATTGCTGAAGCGTAAAGCAGAGGAAGGTGTAGCTGTGATGATCATGCTTTGGGACGATGAAACATCCTTACCAATCATCAAGAACAAGGGAGTGATGAGAACACACGACGAAGATTCTTTAGCTTATTTCAGAGATACAAAAGTAGTATGCAAATTGGTTCCCAGATTACACCATAAACTTCCCTCATTCTTTGCACATCATCAGAAGATGATAGCAGTAGATTCAAGAAGTCATTTATCGTCAACTAGTCGAGAAATTACTAGTTTTCTTGGTGGTTTAGATCTCTGTGATGGTCGATACGACACAGAAGAGCACTCCTTGTTTAGAACTCTCAACACAGAATCACATTGCTATGATTTCTATCAAACAAGCCTATCTGGTGCAAGCCTGCACAAAGGAGGGCCAAGAGAACCATGGCACGATGCTCACGCTCGTGTCACAGGGCAAGCAGCTATGGATATACTGAACAATTTTGAACAAAGATGGAATAAGCAAATTGGCCCTTCTTTGCTCATTCCCATAAGATCCATTCCAGAACTCAGCAATCAGCCAAACATGGCTTCTACTGATCGGAATTGGAACGTTCAAGTCTTCCGATCAATTGATCATGTCTCCGCTTGCCCTTTGCCTAGGAACATGACAGTTGAAAGAAGTATTCATGAAGCTTATGTTGAAGCAATCAGACGAGCTGACAGATATATATACATCGAGAATCAGTATTTCATCGGTGGATGCCACCTCTGGGAGCAAGATCAACATTGTGGCTGCAGAAACTTAATTCCAATCGAGATTGCACTAAAGATTGCAAATAAAATCAGAGCTAAGGAGAGGTTTTCTGTGTACATTGTGATACCAATGTGGCCAGAAGGACTACCAGAGAGTGATTCAGTGCAAGATATATTGTACTGGACTCGTGAAACTATGAAGATGATGTATAAATTTATAGGTGAAGCGATTAAAGAAAGTGGTGAACAGGGGCATCCTAGAGATTACTTGAATTTCTTCTGTCTTGCAAACAGAGAAGAAAAAATTAAAGGAGAATTTGCTCCTCCTTATTCTCCACATCCTGAATCACAGTACTGGAGAGCTCAAAAGAATAGGAGATTCATGGTTTATGTCCACTCCAAGCTCATGATAGGTATGAAAAGTCTTCTTCTACCTCTTACTCATCTAGTGTTGATTTAGACACGGTAAAATCAATCCATTTTCTAGTAACCTGTCCAACATGCCCGAGTAAACTAGTTGGGCTATGACCCGTTTGATGGCTTGATCCAGCGTGTTGTACTTGAAATGACTCATCAAACTGGCTAAGTAGTGTGTCTGATGGGTCAAAATGCAACCCGAACTCCAACGTACAAGATCACAATTGGAGATTGAAGATGGTTATGTTGGGCATGTTGTGTTATGATCTGTCATTTGACTCATCTTGATCCAACTCATTTTGACCCATTCAAACTCAACCAAGTTTGACCCAACTCGCTCATTTGTCACTTCTATATGTTGTATTACTGATCATTTAGACTAATAAAGCTTACGTGCTAACAATTCTTTCTCCAAATTTTCAGTGGATGATACATACTTATTAATTGGCTCTGCTAACATAAACCAAAGATCCATGGATGGGAAACGAGACACTGAGATTGCAATAGGATGCTATCAGTCAAAAACTGAAGAAGAAGACATAGATCAAAGGGACATTCATGCATACCGTATGTCATTGTGGTATGAACACACTGGACAAGCGGAGCAAGAGTTTCAACACCCTCAAAGTTTGGAATGTGTGCATAAAATCCGTTCCATCGGAGATCAAATGTGGAAAATTTACTATCAAGATGAAGTAGAAGACATGAAGGGTGTTCATTTGGTCACTTACCCTGTGAATGTGACTGCAGAAGGTAATGTAGAGGATCTTATGGAGAGAAATGGTCACTTCCCAGATACTGAAGCACCAATAAAAGGGAAAAGATCAAAAGTTCTAGCACCTACAATTACTACATAGACAGAAAATAACAAGTTGGAAGCTCAATGATTATGTACAGGCTGAATAGTAGTAGTAGGTTTTATTATATGTGCAATATGATTGTAAGATAACAAAGAGAAGAAACAATCAGTTTCTTGTGACTGATCAATATGATAAAAAGAAGAAGAAATACAGTAGTAGTTTTAAATGTATATGTATAGGAGCACATTGTGAGCGCAATTGTCTCTAAGGTTCTTGCCATTTCCATGGATTTCAAACAAAATAAAATTCTGAAACTCCCTTCTTCTTTATAGGAGACATAGGATAGTGATTTGTTTCGAGTTTTACCATATATTCACATGAGAGAGATCACAGCAGAGGCAAAAAATGAGTGCTTTGTACAAAAAACTATGTGCACCTTTCCAGCATATTATAGAAGAAAAGCTGTGAGTGGGACACAGCCCATCGCAATCTACAATAAGGTTCTGGAACAAAATATAGTACAAACAATTTTTTTGAAGATGATTTGGACTGCAGAAAACTTCAGGGAAATTGAGAATCACCAGTGCCTTTCAGCTTTCCTTTGCATGCTGGGTTATAATTTTCAATGGCATCCTTTAGTTTCTGGAGCTGCATTGTATTTTCCAGAGTAAGTTCTTTCAAAGGAAAATTGATTGAAAGGTAAGAACATGAGAAACAGCACATATGCTTAGACTGTAATGAAAATCTTCTTCCCCGGAACTAAACAGAAATATTTAGGTCAGCACATTATCAGTTAAGAAATTTCATAATTTCATTTACCAAAGATATCCAAGTAATGGTGTTCCTACTAATAGCGATGAGATTAACAATCGGACAGTGTCTAATCAGTACATTGCTACGCAGGTTAACTAGAAACAAGTTATTCCCAAGTATACTAAACAGGAAGCACCACCACAATAAAAACACACTGATGCACTTCATGGTCCTACCTTTGCGAGAGAGCAAGAAAAGGAATCCAGCAGACCATCAGCTCCTCTATAGAAGTGGAAATATGGAAGGACTTTTACATTTAAGCTTTTGCACAAAGGCTTGTTCTCATCAAAGTTCACCTTAATGAAAAGAATCTCTGGGTGTTTTTCCGCAATCATGCAGACCTGGCCATTGAAAAGTGAAAAAACAAAACAAATTATCTATTAGGATATCTTGGACAGCACAATCTTGTTCGGCATTTGCTAGGAGGTGCGTAAAACTGGTAATGCATTGATGGGTTAACCAAATTAAAAGGAAAAGGAAATTATAAAACTGTAACAACAGTGAAACATAAGCATGGTGATTCAAACAGACAAACCAAACGACAAAAGAAATTACTAGAAACTTGATGAGGCCAAACCAGACTAATGAGTAAATTAAGAACATATGATGATTGTGCAAGTTGAAATTAATCGATAAGGAAATTAGCCCAAAATCAAACATTAATAGAACATAGCAACTCCTGATAGTCATAAGAGAAAGATGTGAGACCAAAGTAAAATTCCACATACTACACATTCAATAGCAACACAAATATGTGCCTAAATCTCAAGCCAGTTGGGGTTTATAACTTATGTCTTCAACAGTCAGAACATAAAGAAGCTCTATGTACAGCAATTTTTACTTGCAATAACATGAATAGAAACAGATTCTAATAGAAAAAGAGAATACCATGTTTCTATTTTACTTGCAATTCTCAAGCTCAATCATGGGACAAACAGATTTTACTCGCAATTACATGGGAACATTCTCCTACTTCTTTTTTTCCATAAGCTCCAAAAGATACAAAATGGCGAAGGAGATATAACGTACTTGTGCAAAAACACTTCATCATTATTAAAAAAGGCTTCCAAGTGGAGGGGACTATAAAATTTGAGAATGTCAACAAAGAATAAGTCTCTTGTATCAAAAAAATCCTAAAAGAGATTGATTATGTAATCGTGACGCAATTGTTACCAGAGTGTTTCATTCCTCTATTAGACCTATCAGCGAAAGAGCACAAACCACAGGATTGCAGAACAAAAGTGGTGAGTATAGTTATACATCCAAGCAATATTTGCGAGAACAACGCATTCCTTAGTTTAGAAAAACAATGGTTCATTATTCAGGGAAAGCTTAAATACTCACCTTGGGGAACAATGCACGACAAGAGGCACACCATGTGCCATAAAATTCAACAATCACTAATTTATCTCCAGCTTGACTTAAAGCATCTAAAAATTCTTGAGTTGAATGAATGTCAACCATATTTGAGGCATTTTTTTCCCACCATTTTGGTTGATCAGTTTCAGCATCAGTTGCATGTACCTGATGTCCAGAAAAAGAACACTGTTGCTTGACATTGGAAGTAAAAAAAACAGCAATGTTTCATCTACGTAAAACGGGTGGTTAAGGGAACAACTGGACCCTAGTGATCTGTTCTAAAAAGGTTCACAAGGGTCTTTCTTGTTCTAAAAAGCTTCACAAGGGTCTTTCTTGTTCTTTTTCCAACTTGAAAGGGGAATAAAACACGATTACGAACTGCAGCTAAAGTCGATTGAGACGAATACCCAGTCCCAAATTCTTGTGTCTCCCTAAATGCTATCAATAAGCATAGGGTAAAGTATCAAGAACTGAATCTTCGGTAATCTAGGCAATGGGGCTTACTTAAATTGAATAGTTTAGATCAATAAACGAACAAAAGTTGAATAGTTCGAATTTGAGAATGCAATGGGGCTTACTCAAACATACACAATAACACAAGAAAAGACCAGAAATTACCTTGAAATAAAGAAAAGGCTTGTAGAGGGCATAATCAGAAAGATTGCTAACACGAGAATCAAGAACCCCTTTTCCCCATGAGTTGAATTTAGCAGCTTTAAGGGGGAATGAAGTGTATGTGGGGTTTGAAGGAAAAGAGGAAAAGGGGTAAAAGGAAGAAACTTTAAGTGAAAACACAGAGTAGCCCTGCATACTCCGTCTCTCTTTTTTCACATCACAGTAATTTCGAGTCCCAAATTGTGTGAATGAAGAAGAAGAAGATGAACAGAGAAAGTGAAGTAGTTGAAGCTGGAGATTTATGCTTTCTCAGCAAGGTGCTTGTTGACTCAATAATGGCGAGTAATTTTTGCCAAGCGCTTTTGCTCACGGGTCAATGGCGATTCTAGCAATTTCTATATTTATTGTTTCACATTCAAATATTATTTGGAGATTATTATTTTCATATAAGTATTCTTTTGCAATATAATTAATTATTTTAATTTTAAGTTGATATTTAAAGTTGCAATAATTAAAGGGAGTCAAGTTGTTAAGGTACATTATGAAAGCGTGGGAGAGAATAGTGGAGTTTAGCGTGTGGAAGAGCTTGTATGTTTTCGAGAATCAGTTCACATTCATGTTGGGGTGATCTATTATAGAAGTCATTTATTTTATGAGGAGATTGGTGGAGCAATTTAGGAAGAGGAAGTTGGACTTACATGTGGTGTTTATTGATCTAAAAAGGCATATGCCAAAATTCAAAAGAGATTTTATGGAGATATTTGGAGGTTAGAGCTGTTCCTATGGCCTACACTAGGGCGATTAATGACATGTGCGATGGAACCAAGCCCTGAATAATGATAGGACGAGGAGACTCGGAGAACTTTTTCAGTATTGATGGAGTTGCATCGGGGATCAACTCTTAGTCCATGTCTATTTGTCTTGCTGATGGATGATTTGACTGTCATATCCAAGATGAGGTATCATTAGGGGCGGAGCTACGCCTAAGCGAGGTTGGTCAGATGAACAACCTTGCCGGAAAATTTTCGTGAGGGTATATATTAAATATCGATAATTTTGGATATATACTAATGGTTGAACACCCTTCACAAAGTAAAAGGAGATAGCATGATGGTAAAGGCTGTGCGAATTTGCCCCAATGGCCAGCGTTCAAGCCCAGGCTTACAGGTTTTTTATTGTTTTTTTGTTGTTCCGTTTTTTCTCTTAAAAAAGGCAAGAATTAGGCTTTTTGTTCAATTTCTTTTTTGTTCCGTTTTTTCTCTTTAAAAAGAGAACAAAAGTGACCTTTTTTAAGTTAAAAGAAAACAAAAGTCCTATTTTGTTGTTACCACTTTACATATTTTGATGTGTATGAAACTATCAGTCAATATATTTTTCCTACTTCATCTTCTTTAGTTTATCCATTGATATTTTGTAAGTTTCCGTTTTGAGATTTTTCATTTTGGATAGTTGTATATTTTGATATTGAACAAGTAAAGAGTATGAACAACTTGGAGCACTATGTAGAAGATCAATAATTGCAAGGTTTATGTTTTTACTTGTCCTAAAGTATGAACAACCTTGACGAAAATCCTGGCTCCGCCACTGGGTATCATGGTGTGTGTTATTTGCAAATGAGATAGTACTGACTCAAGGCAGAGTTAACGTTAGGCTGAAGGTTTGAAAACAAACCCTGAAATCTAAATGGTTCAAGCTGAGCATGATCAAAATTGAATACTTGGAGTGCAAGTTTAGTGATGTAACACATGAGGTTGATACACGAGTCATCCCAAGAGAGGAAGTTACAATATTTTGGGTCATTAATTCAAAGAAATGGGAAGATCGATTATGATGTCACTCATCATATTTGTGCGAGGTGGACAAAATACAATCTCGCCTTCAAAGTCTTATGTAATAAGAACATACCACCAAAACTTAAAGGCAAGTTTTATATAATGTTGATTATGTCGTATGGGGTCGAGTATGGCCAGTTAAGAACACTGATTTCAGAAGATGATAGCTATGAAAATGATTATGCTGAGGTGAATGTGTAGGCTTACTAGAAAAGACAAGATTAGGAATAATGATTTGTGACAGGGTGACAATGACCTCCGTGATGGACAAGAGGAAAGAAGTGGGACTACGATGATTTGGATATGTGAAAGGATATGTCTAGATGTCTAAGTGAAGAGATGTGAGAGGTTGACTACCGTGAATTTAATGAAAAGTATAGGTAAGCCGAAGAAGTATTTGTGTAGAGGTGATTAGATAGGAAATGTTACATCTTCAGCTTACCGAGGGCATGTGTCATCTTTACTTATGTATTAATTTTTTTTAATACTGCTTTGATATACATTACTTAAGCACAATATCTTTCAAAGACAACCTCTCTACCTCCATAAAGTAAGAGTATAATTTGCGTACACTCTGCCATCAACTTTTTTTTTCCAAATTTCCCCCAAGATTACCTCAAGCATACATGGCCTTTTTAAGTTTGTTCATCACAAGTATTCTTTGTCTAACTCACAGAAATCCAATTGAACCCCTAACACTTAATAGCAGGTGCAAAGCATCACAATAGCAAAATCGGATATATATATATGCTTCCCCTTTAGTAAATATTTTAATTTTTCTCTCTACTTTCTGGTGAGTTCCTATGAAGTTGTTTCCATACATTCACAAATTTCTACTTTCCTACTTTAATTTCATCTTTAGCCCTAATTTCATCTTCACTTCAATTTCTCCTAACTTTGTTTTCTCCTTTTTACTTTGTTTGTTCTGTTATGGTGGTTGCACGACTTGGATTTGCTTAATTAGACTTCGAAAATTCATAATAATTGGTTGTATGCAATACAGGCCTTCACTGAGGTTGCATGTCTATATTTAGGTGATAAAGTGAAATTATATTCGAAAATTTAAGCTGTGTTTCAAGCTCCTGAAGTTGAATTAGTGACTGGTTGTGAACTTAGCAGGCAAAAGGTATTGTTTAGCTGCTTTAGTGGGTTATAAACGATATAACTCTGAATTTATAGATCCCTCCAGTGTCAGGGATGAACTTCAAAGAAATGTTCGTTTACGCTTGTCTAACATTAAGATTCCAAACTCGATCCATTTAATTCCCAGTGAGGAAGAAATTGACAACATATTGAAGAATAAGCAACAAGCTGTCCAGTAAAAGACAATATGAAACTAATACGCTGATGCAAACATTTTCAGCATTGTATACCAATCAGTGAAGATCTGGTCATGCAACCTTACGGTCCCCCAATATTTCCATATCCTGTATGTGCCATGTTGGTCCTGGTAAATTCTCTGATCTTACTCTATTAATCCAACAAGCTGTTTCTTTGGATCCCCTCAATGTTAGAATCCCGCTTTTGCATGCATAACATTCTGTTACTGCTCATAAACACAACCTCTGGGAGCATAAAAATGTTAAAAAGAACATGTCTGTGCTGCTTTGCTATAACAGCATGGCAAGTTCTGTCCATTTGAAAATTTTGTTATGCGACTCACATATGTTGATTTGGTTATCCAGGATGCCACGGTGTGAGCTCATTCACAGTCAAAAGCTCCTCCCAATCATAAGAACACCCTTCAACTCAGCCCTATGTGGATGTCAATTAAAAATACCCCAATTCAGATTGGCTTAGATCAGATCGTCATGAGTTCCTAGACCCCTCTTTATCATAGGCATTGGCTTAAATCAGACATCATGAGCTCCCACAGCGCACAGGTCACAGCTCAACTTCGTCACCCTTGCCTTTCTGCCATAGTCTACACTTGTCACCTTGCATCATCAAGTTGGGTTCACTCGATCCTTGAGCGTTTCCTTAACAACAGCTGCCCACAAATGTCATCCCATAGCATAAAGACAGCAAGATAAAGGTAAAAGTAAAGGTAAATTGAACAAAGCTTCCAGTTTTCATCTGCAAAAAAGGAAAGAAGGAACTATGATGAGAGCAGTGTTTGCAAAGAAATTTAAGAAAAGAGAATAATTAGTCATAAATGATTATAATACACAAGAGACTTATGGAGAATTGTGCAACTACATACGGCATGGTGAGAATGAGAACCACATAACAAGACAAAGGAATGTGAAAAAGGAAATCTACCAACCATCAGATAGAACCACAAGATATGCTGATCCTTTATCTTTTTTTTTTGGGACAGAAGACGGAGAGGTTAATGATGATGTCTTAAATCATATTGGTGCGAAGTGGGTGAAATGGAGGATTACATGCAAGGTATGTGAAGTCAAAGGCTTAAGGGTAAGTTCTACATAATGGAGCAAAGTGTTGGTCAATCAAAAACATCCATGTTCAAAAGATGAGGATGGTCAAATGGGTGTGTGGGCATGCTAACAGATATGCGATCGGAAAAAACATATACACCTCCTACTCCATAAGCAATGGCTAGCTTTTCACCATGAACTGCAAGTGATTGCTGTTTCTCAACTTCCCCAAGATTATGCAAGACTATATCAGTTTGCGGCAAGTACCCATGAGCCTCGAGCCACTTGTTTATCTTCTCCAGCATTATGTAAATTTCTTTGCTTTTGGGATGCTTCACATCACCCGCAAGGAACTCGTGCACTTTATTGTTTATCTCAATGGAGCTACAGCCAGGTTCCTAGTCAACCCCGCTTCTTTTCATCAATGCCCTCACCTTTGCCAACCCATCCCAATCACCAGCAGCAGCATATATGTTGGATAGCAGAACAGAAGTACCTGAAGTAGCAAGATTCTGTTCGACTAGGATCTCCATAATTTTCTCTGCAAGCCTTACGTCCCCATGAATCCTACAAGAACATACATCCACTTGTATTGATGCGCCAATAAGGAGGTGTGAGAGGTTGGTTGCAGTAGGAATTAGGAGAGGTAAAGGTCGAGGTAGGGCGAAAAAGAACTAAGGAGAGATGATTAGACAAGGCGCAACACAACTTCAACTTACTGTGGACATAACCCTAGATAGGATAGTCTGAAGGTTAGGGATTATGGTAGAATATTAGTAGGTACTCTGAGTGTTATCGCCTTTTTGTGTATATCTTATCCTCCTCAAACCCCACTTGCGAGATTATACTAGGTATGTTATTGTTGTAGAAGAGAAGAAAGACTAAATCAATGAGCAATCCAAGATATTCTGGCACTTCCAGCACCTAGGTCACTTGTCTCAAATGCCAACAGATTCCTCCATTAACCTTAATTTTCTTCCAACTTTGCCCCTGAACTAAAACCCAACTGTCCTCAGTGAGCATTGAACAGTAAAATCTCATAAAATACCTCAAGAAAATTGCCAACGAAAAGCAAGCATAGTTTAATTTTTTACATTAACCTTTTCATGTCAGCAACTTCAACAACCAAGCAAAGAACCAAGTTCACTCCACCTTCTGCCGATATGAGTGTGAATCCCTTAAATGACTGTCACTCACCAACGACAGGTAAAAGGTCACCCATTCAAGCACCCAAAACCAAGTATTGTACTCAAAATAAGTTGGCCTCCACATAAATAAAAGATTGTTGCACTGTAAATAGTTCCAGTTCAAAAACCACACACCATTGGCTTCCACTAATAAAGAGAACAAGTTTTACAACTATTACATAAAAGACCACAAGATGAAACTAAGCATAGAAGGACCATTGTGTCATCCGATAATAAAATGACAGCAAGGTAGATTTCTAATTGTTTCTTCAAACAATAACTACTACGTCTCATCTGTACCATTGTGTCTGTCATCCAAAAATAAGGTGCCTACTGTCAGCAAGGTAGATTCCTAATTGTTTCTTCAAACAATAAGTACTACATCTCAATCCCACACAAGTTGAAGTGTCCTTGTATGAATCTTCACTACCCATTTCGCTTCTTCTAAACTCTGTTTATGTGAGCTTGCTCGCATTACCCATCTAAAGCCCGAAGAGAGGAGGCCTACGATAGGCTGACCAATTTATGATGAATCTTAAAAATATGTTGTCCTTTCCTGGGACGAGTAAATTAGCATCTCATACCGTAAATACTTGAATGTCTAAGTGAAATCCTCATAATAAATTTTAAGGGTCAAATAAACAATCTAAACTAATACTTTTTCGCAAGTTTCACATCTCAACTATACCTCAAAACTGATTAGGCCAATTATCAGTTGTTCCCTATTCCTACTAGAACTATCACAATCTACTCAACTAGGCGTATTTTATACATAGATGGTGATAATTTAGGTAGGAAAAGGGCAGATGATGATAGTTCAATAGGAAAAAAGAACAACTAATAATTGCGGTGTGAAAGTCGCGAAAAAACAATAGCTCAAGGTGTGTTTTTCATTATCTCAATAAATTAATGTTGGTTTCTCTGAATAATAGTTCATGTTTTTTTATCAGTTTCTCAATAAATTAACGTTGGTTTCCCATTTGCATCCCAAGAGGAACTTCCTATAAACAGTTCCCTAACAACAAGGGGAAGCAACATTGGAGATGACAACAGAACAGAGGAAGCAAGCACTGCTAACAAAAGACTAAAAGTTGAGAAATCTCAAAGTAAACTCCTTCCCACACTGTGTGTTCCCAGTCAACGGAAGCAAAAATATCCTCTTCCTTTCACTTTATTATGAATTGCAGTGGTCTGATAAAACAAGGATGCGTCTCTCTGAAGGACTAGACCACCCAATAATATTTCTATACAACTAGTGAAATGGGAAGGGATGGATACAGAGCATAATAATAAGAACAATAAGGGACCATTTGGTTTGGGTTGTAGGGTATATAATCTCCACAAAATTCAGTATGAGTTTATACCATGTTCAGTTTGGGATGAAGGAAATTTAATCTCCACAGAGAAATCAACATTAGCTAATCCATTGTTTGGTAGATTTTTTCTGTTTTCCACATAAATAAACATACAAATGCGGGAAACTATGTATTATTTATGTGGGATGAGATGAGGAATAGTGGGTATTAAGTAATGCATGGATTGATCTGCTAAATGACCAACAAGAGAAAGTCAGCATTATATATCCCTACATAACCAATCCATGCATAACTTGTCCTCGATCCAAACAACTCCTAAAGGTTCAGAACACCCCAGGATCTATAGGTTAGTGTAACTAAGACCTAATTCTAGACTATAACCATCACGATCAGTACCCTAAACATTAGGCTGGTCTCGGCAAGAATTAGTCCTGATGAAAATAAAGTCATTTCATAAGCATACAGAAGAAGAGTGGGAATGGGAGTTATCTACATCTTAACATTCCTGAACATACACACAGACAGAAAGAAGATAGAGAAGCACATCCAAGTATAATCTCTGGTAGAAAGATAGTACAATTTTAGGGGCCATCGAAACAGAATACTTGCCTATGGAATTTTGATAGGCAGTCATCACTTGCCTATGTAGCTTCCACTGTCTTCACTCAAGATTTCAAGGACCATCTCAATGTATAAGCAACTCGGGTTCCAATTGCTGCAGTCAGGATGACTGGCCTTATGAGCATTATAGCACAGCCACATGTTAAGCGAAAGGCTAAGGAAGAATTACCCAGAAGTTGCCGTGGATGCTGCATTTTCAAATTCGAATATGGGTTAAATCAGATCAGAGAGAGTATTTCAGCTCTCAACTCCAAGATTATGCTAGCTTCACCACTCTGCCTCTGCCCTCAACTTGTAACCATGACTTCATTCCAAAGAACTGACAAGAGTCACAAGACCATGTTCATCTATTTTGAGCTGTGGTGGCAGCCTCCATTAGAACTGTTAACTTGATATACCAACACACAGTAAACGCTGAGTAATACTAAACCTCCTTTCTCCCCAAGGCACAATCCTTTCTCTCCAGTAACCATAACGTTTTGAGGTCATCCTTCATCAACTTCGTGGTTCTAACTCATATGAAATTGGGATAGCATTGCTATGTTTGCAGCAGACGACTACAAGAGCAGGCTGCCATTATCAAATGCAACATTTATGATAAACATGCACTGCTGCTGACTTTCTTCAAAAACATTTGACCTACCAAAGCTGCTTAACAAGAACCTCCCACAATCTTTCAAGAAACAGGAGAGAAATAATTATCAATACAATCCTCACAATGCAATCTACCATAACTGCTGTGGGACATCATTCATTTCCACTCTATACTAATTACTCTGGCCTCAAGAAAATATCCTACATGCTTGCAGAATAGTAATAATATGCAGTGCAGAACTTCTTCAGGTGAGTCTAGTGGTGCATATTCTGATGCGGATTATTGCACTGCATCAGTTTCTTCTGCCAGTATGAATACCAACATGCATTGCTCAAGGGAAGTCCAAAGAATAGAATCGAGAAATCACGGGTTTGTGATGTCCAAAAAGCAAACCACCTCATGGTTAAGCTCCATATCCCAAAATACTGCTAGTAGGCCAAAACATTGGCAACTTCATATTCTCTACACTATCTACTAAGATAACTAAATGCACCATCATACTTCCGAATCCATCAGATAGTCCCTTGCAAATTGCTTCGTGATAATAAAAACTTAAAACTGCTCGCCAGAATTATCAAGAAAATCAAATGCTCAGAAAGCACAAAATGGACAGGGAATATGTACGCAACGAACTCGAACATTGCTAATTTAAACTACAAAGTCATAACACAAGGCATTAATAAAAAAATCCAGTTCCATCAACTATGGAAGAGCCTTAATTACCCTATACAGTTTAAGATAAAAGGCAGCACACAGTACTTCAGTACCCAAATATTATGGATCCACATCAGAAACTCGAAAATGTAAACACAGCTAAATATTAAAAGAGAGGCCCTTCTTCCTATTGGACAGCAAGCAAACAGGAAAGAACACCTCAGCGACGATTCATTTGAGGTTTCTCAAGTCCTCCCCGTGAAGCTGAAGCAGCACCGTACAGAGGACCCTTGTCAGCAGCACCCTGAGAATAATGGATGAATGTCAATGCACCAAGTCGACTCTACCTATGATTGCTATGACCACTAAAATAAACTTCCTATCATGTGACTGGAAATATTCATACCATATGAACCCCATATCCCTCGCCATAAGGTGCAGGGAAACTTGCATCATGTCTTCCATATCTCATCCCATATGATCCACCTTTAGCAAACAGATAATAAATCGTTAACATAAGTAACCAAAAGAACAAAGCATCCTCTGATTTCTTAAACTGCTTAACCACACTGGACATCAACTATATGATCTAATTCTGTCACTGGTGATCAAGAGTAAAATATTTCCAAGTCTACTGCTCAAACAGAAGAGGGTTATAAAGGTACAACTTGTAGTCATTCTTCTCACTACCTTTAGCTAAAGAAGGTACGAGGATGGATTTTGAACAACTTACTAAAAGATCCTACAAAAGGGATGGAGTCCATCATGTAAGGTATATATCTTCTCCTATCTCTACATTTTATTTTTGGATGGGGTTACTTGGTGGCAGCTAGGCCTACCTCTAACATCAAACAAATGGAACTAAATAGGACTGTTCACTGCAACTCCAGAATGAGATTCTACACATGAGTACAAGCACCATCAAAAAAGTGTAATCACCATAAATTCGACAACACCCAAGTCTCAAGGCCATTTAGCCTCAAAGTACAAATCTTGCAATCCATTAAATAGAATCAGAAAATCCTGATCAAGAAATGGATGATTTTACTTGGAATCACTACTAAAACCTTGTAACCTAACTCTACAACCGGTTAAAAAGGAATGCTCCTATTGTAACAGCTCAAGCCTCAAAAAGTTTTAAAAGATAATACTAAAGAGACTCAAACATAAAAAATAAAAAAAAACTATAAAAATCCAAGGCAAAAATTACAACTCAGCAACTCTTCCCACCCACCTGAATGTGTGGGACCTTTGGATCCTAGAGTTATCACATGTTTTTGCAGAGTCCCTACTTCTTTGATATACAGCTTGTCGATGGCAGATTTTTCCCCTACTACCAATAAAATTATTCATCTCATGTAAAGCATGTTTGGTCTCCATACACTCTACCCTCCCCAAACCCCACCTATGTGAGTTCACAGGGTAAGTTGTAAAAAACATGTTTGGGTTCAAGAAGAATAGCTCCCAGATCCTAGGATTGCCAGATTAGGCAATACCTGAATAAGCATGGAGGCTAACCTGGGACTGCAGATTGGGAAGAACACAAAAGAGAAATTACAATATCCCAATAAAGCGTATAGATAATACTTATATAAGAGCTATTGAAGAAACTATCAGAAACTTGATAAGAACCAATATAAGAAAATTACAGCGATGCATTCGCATAGTAACAACATGATAATGTTACGTAGATCTTTTGCTAATTCAATCTACATGGCCCTTACTGAATCATTTGAAATATTTTTTGTATGAGAACAGATCACTCCATCTGATCTCCTCTTCTATTTTCTTTTCCTTTGGGAGTACCAGTTTAGTTTAATTGTACATAGAGCTACATAATAAGATCTGGTTCCTTATATCATGATAGCATGACACAGGTAGAACTATAGCTGCACAATGTTAAGGCATTATGTAATGTCACGCATATGCATAATCGGTTTGAAGAAATCTAATCCAGCTGTAAGAAGGAAGTTGTTCAAGAAAACTAGACTGTGCCCTGCAATGGCAGCCGGCTGCAATGAAGATGGGGGACTCATGGTTGTAAGCAATGGAATCTATCATATTAAATAGATGTGTAGGAAAAATATAACCAGTGGAGGATCTACATGTTGGGTTCACTTGCACTCATGCTCCATTTTCCAACCACACGTAATGCTATTGCAAATTTCATAAACTTACCTATATTTGACTTGGGGAACCCCGGCTTTTTACAGTGTTATGATGCACTGTAAAAAGCTATGGTGCACTGCAAAAGCAATTGATCAGGGATGTGACATAAAAGAAGGAAAACGGCAGTGCTTTTTCTTCCCTTGATGAAATTGTGTCTTGTATCAAATACAGTATAGTAGTATATTTTTAGCCCCTTATTCTCCTTCCAATTTCTAAACTTTCTGATTCATTTCTGACCATCCATCACCATTCCTTGCATACTTCCTCTTGTTCCATATGATAAGTCAGTAAATAAAGTAGTTTGAGATATATTTCTCTAAATAAAACTACCTGTTAAAAGAGTGGGTATAGTTATTGAGTTTGCTTCAACTAGTTTCAAAAGATCTATGTTCTGATAAAAAAATTCTCTTCTTTCAGTTAGAACTGAATAGGGAGTAGTGGACGGTATGTGGTGTTGTGGGACAGTAGAGATAGTGGATAGTGGTAATCAGATGAGACTGATAAAATTGGAAGAAGGAACTCTGCTAGGTATTGGCTGCTGTAACAAGTATATGTGATGGGCCTTGGGAGATATGTGCAAATTTTAACATTACTAGATACTCATTTGAGAGAACAAATTGCAACAGAATATCAGGGGAAATGGCTGAATTCTCAGAATTGATAAATGATATGGTACGGTTTGATCCTCCTTTATTGGGAGGATCTTACGCGTTGAGAAGGGGAGAAAATCATAGGAGTGCATTAAGAATTGACAGGTTTCCCTACTCTAGTGAGAGGAACTATTCTTACAGATCAGACAGTCCATACTTCCTAAACTTAGTTATGATCATAGCCCATTTGCTTACATGCGGTGAACTGGAGTACAAGAAACCTTACATAAAGTTTGAACAATGGTGGCTTGGAGTAGAAGGATTCAAGGACAAAGTCAAAGAAAAGAGATGGTGGGGAGCACAATTCCTTCATGAATATGGTTGACACTGTGGAGGGAAAGAAATGGGAGGTGTTTCAAACACAGATTTAATTCTATACATAAAATTAAGATGGAAAGAAGCTAATGTAGAGGAAGCTTGCCAGTTAGTAGAGATTCTAGGGTCTCTGTAATTAGTCTTAGAACAAAATTGTTCAAAAAATTTTGGAGGTCTGTAGCACGTTCTTAATGCTAACGAATACAACTTACCTGTTTCAGAAGAAAAAAACGATTGTGCTCTATTATGGGAATTAACGCAACAGACACCCAAAGCCCTAACTTTAGTGCCTCTCAAAGTTCCCAACACTCGAGTCTTATAGACTGTGGAAAGAATAAACTACTGATTCTATTTAGACTGCCATTTCAGCACCATAAATCCCCAAAACTCTAGCATCAATGGTTTCTGATGGATTGGGTCAAATCTGCTCCCAAAAGCAATTGGAGAAGCAGAAAAACAGTACCTCCACTAGAAAGGAAGACATGTAAGCTTCCCTTCACATTCTTCTAAAATAAAAGGAATAAACTTGTAAGAGCATACCTGCAGCCCATGCTCTACCATCAGAATTAGAAAGCTCAGATCGTAGCTTCTCAACTTCACGTGCCATAGTAACCAAATTTGTCTCCATTGCCTGTCTCTGATCCATGAGTTCAACTTTAGCCTTCTTTTCGTACTCAATGGCAGACCTAGAAGTCATGAGTAAATTAATATAAGGGCCACAACTCCTAATGGGCACCGGGCAGGTTTGTGACATAACAGCATTCCATGTTAATCATATCTCCGTAAAAAGAAAGAAACAAAATAAGAGCAGATACCTAGCACGCAAAAGCTCTTGACGCAGCCCATCAATCTCAGCCCTAAAATGAGGAATCTGTTGGCTATCAGCTTGTAGCTTGGCAAGGTCCTTGGTGAGGGTCTGTACCTGGCCAGTTAGATCCTGCTTAATAATATTAAGCTTCTGAACTTCAACATGGAGCTGTTTAGCCTCATTTTTCAGAGGTTCTGTAGCTCGAAGATCTCCTTCAAGCTTCAAACCTCTTTCGATAAGTTCCCTGGAGCGAATTTCATGCTCCACTTGCATATCACCTATGGCAAGGTTCATTCGATATAGCTCCTCCTTTGCAGCAGCTGATTCCCTTTGAAGAGCTATTCGATCTTCAACTAATCTCCTGTTTTCACCCATAAGTCTGCGTATCTCAAGATGTTGTATCTCAAGTTCCTCCTCTAACAAGGCAGGATGAGGAGCGGGTCGAGGCATAGGGCCCCGGGCAATATGCCCTTCTGCAGGAAAGCCCCGGCGGTTATCAAATGCTTCCCTAGGAATGCGATTTCTTCCTGCCATCTCACACAGTGCTGTAAAAGAGTAATAGCAGCAAAAAGGATTTAGACCACAACAATAAGAAACAATCATCTAGGAAACAAGTAATGATACGGCAGTTAAACTAAGTCCTAAACAAAGCAGGTGAGTACGGCAGGTCAACTAAGTCTTAAACAAAGCAGGTGATGTAAGTAACAAAAACAAGTTTGCAGAAGTTAAGGTAAGCAACCAAGTTATGGTTGCACCAAGGGAAGCTTATCAGACCTAATAATATTACAATTCTTGATAATGCCAAGAGAAAACAAGAAAAGATTTTGACATAAATTACTAATTCAAGTCCCTTCGTATAAGGGAGAGAAGAATTCCGGGGAATAGTATATAGAGGGAGACAAGTTTTAAAAAAAAAAAAAACAAGTCAATCACTGCCTGGTGGCATTCCAAAGAATCTACTATGGTGAAACTAAGGATCAAAGTTCAAAAAGGCTAACAAAAGAAGAGTAGAGTGAGAATAGTACTGAGATTGTCGATCAGTCGAGACAGAGAAACATGTAGCTTGTAAGTACACAGAAGTACATCCAAACTTGTGGACAGACAAAATCTAGTAGAAACTCGTTTCATTCAAAAGTAAAACAAAAAGAAATTTATGAAGATACAAAAGATACTACGGAGAAAAGTTAGGAAATTCATTAAAAAAAGGGTCAAAGTGTTCTCTACGAACTAATGATCTCACTCCATCTAGGGCAGCTTATTGGGCGATCAGGAGGATAATTTCGCTCAACGGTTTGGCCTATCGGATATAGGTTTTTAAATTCACTAATCCGCTAGCCAACTAATAAGGTATTGGTTGGTTCGATAACGGATTAGCAATTATCGCCGGCTAACCTCTACCTTTTTTTTCCATGAACACACTTTAAAAAAAAAAAGACTTCTTTTCACTATTTTAAATGCAGCTAAATCATAGAAGTCTTCTATATTGCAAAAAATATAGATTAATAGTAATATAATAGTTAATACAATAGAAAAGTAAAAAGGTTTTTCAGATTTTGCTTTAGGACTAACCATATACAATTATATATTATGGCAAAATATTAAATGAGGCTAACATATCTAAGATAAAAGTGTAAGTATTGTAACTCTTAACGGCGGTTTATCCAATAAGGAAATTGAATAATCCGCCACCACGCCAATAAGCCGTTAATTATAAAATTCTAATCCGTTCACCAACCGTTTATTCGATAATCCAATACCAATAAGCCAATTTTGCGGTTGGCTTATCGGTTACAGATCGCTCAATTGCATATCAGATGCACTTCTGAATGTTGATCAACTTAAAAAATAGTGACTACTGCAAAAGCACAGTTTACTGATCCAAAAATAAGAATTCATTTAATTGGCAGGGTCAGATACTGCATAAGAAAACTATCACTAGACAACCTGAACAAGTAAATAGAATTATAAGACAATCATTTACATGAATATCATATATCACCTCCGTTTGTTTTCCTCTTCTTTTTTATTTCAATTCCATTGACATCCGTCTACCTACTCGCTTCATTTCTTTCCTTTCCCGTCTCTTTATTGATTAAGGTTTTTGTATCTTGCTTGCTTTCTTTCTTCACTTTTACTGGATTACCTTTTTTCTCTACTAATGAATAAGTCCCTAAGAAAACTTGTTACTTGTCTCAAAAAAAAAAAAGTCCCTAAGAGAAGAAATTTCTACAATTTCCACGTATGGATCTTTACAAAGAGTCATCTTCTATCTAGGAGCAATGCAACAAAGAAAGAAGATTCTTCAAGAAGTCTCCGCAATAAGATCGCTTAATAGTTAAGCAGACTTTGTGATATTTCAAAGATTGCCAAATCGAAAAGATTGAATCAGAGATGATCGGATTCCATACCTTAAGAAGCTATAGAAAAGCTGGATGTGATCGGACAAGCCGATGTAGAGGTGCGTCCGGCTCCGGCTCCGCCGCTGCGCAGAGTTGTTTGTGCAGAAATATTTTAGGGTATTTTAGCGATGAAAGTGCAAGTGAAAATAAAAGTAAATTACCTTCTTTTATATACTCTATGAAAGTTTATCACGGTTAGTTCATGGACCTTGTGGGGATTGGGCCTACCATTGAATATTGAAAGATATTTGTGTCATCGTCCGACCGGGCTCAAGCTAATCTTCTCTGTATTATTTTCATTTTTATCGGTCGTACACGAAGGGATAACACATGAAAAATAATCTTATTTGGTCGAAAAAACTAATATAATTTCGTCAATGTGAAATAATACAAATACGCTTCATTTGAAATTTTAATAAAGATTCTTGGTGCTTTGTGATTTTAAAAAGAAAAAGTAAAAGAGAATTTCACGAGAAAAAATAAGATTACACAGGGATAAATATATGCAACTTTATGCTTCAAAGTGCGATAAAACCTTTTATAATAGACTTTCGACAACGTTAATCGATTTAGTGTAATTAATGAATTATAGGTGTTAAATGCTTTGTTGTCTTTTCTAGGCATGAAATGCTTCAAAGAAAAAATCTAAATAGACGCATATTCAATTGCACAAACTAAAAATAGCTGACAAATACTATATAATTAGTATATAATTTATCAATTAAAAAATAAATAATAAATCCGAATGGCTATTTATATAAGGATTAAAAAATGTGTTTTGTGAATTTAGGGACCAATTCAGTTACTATGGAAGCCTTAACTTTTAAACCAAATCATATTTTATTTGTAATATCTTGAAATTGAATAGTATTGTGCAAAAAGTAAATTTACTTTTAGTGCAAATAAAAAATCTCCTTATAATCATTTGCACTTTTATTTGTATTTTGTGTTGATTTTTTATTTATGAAAATATATTCAAAATAACAACCGATCCTAAATTAATTATTGTTATTCTCGACACTAAAACTAATTACGTCTATTTTCTTTTCATATTTTAATTATTACTCAATATATCCATTGAACTAAGATTTTATTAGTCAGTTGTAGAAGTTTTTTTTCTGAAGAAATGAATTAGTCCTTTATAATATATCATATGGGTGTTATAGAGGATTGAGAACAATTTTTATTTTTTTTTGTTTCTAATGAATGAAGTAATCTATATAATATCATGCTAGTATACGATATATACTATATGGATATCATAAATTACTAAGTTATTCCTTGAAGAAATGAAACAATTCATTATAATATCTTGTTAATATATGATACATCTTATGGGTCAGCTATATATGATACTTGTCGTATATGATGTATATCATACGAGTATCATAGAAAATTAAGTTTTGTTTTTCTTGAAAGAATGAATAGGCCATTATGATATTACTATATAATGAATATTAGGGGATATCACAAAGGGCTGATAGTGCTTTTCTTGAAAGAATGAATAAGTCCTCTATGATACTTTGTCAATATTTCAAAATCATATGCTTTTTTTTTTATAATCTCTTTCATTTGTATTGTTTCTTCTAAAAAACGTATGTCCAACGAGGCATAAAATCGATTTTTAAAGGGCAGAAAATCAAATATCAATCAATTAAAATAGCAAAATGTATAAGTTTATGTAATTGCTTCATATGTATCCAAAAGAAGAAATATAATGCCAATATCAAAATACTTTAATGTGAAATTTTCTAAAGATAATTTCCACCATTTAACTCCCCAAAAAGTTGCATAATCATACAAAAGCATCATTTATGTTCACAATAATCAAAAGACTATTGACGTTCAAGAGTCAATTCATAAGAAGATTATGGACTGCCACATGTTCATTGATGTCGCCGACTTATTCATGAATTTCCTCGTGATTTCAAGGGCATCTTTCGGCATTGTTGGATAAAGTGCTACTACTTCAATTTTGACAGGCAAAAGCGATAAAATTTTATGTATCTGCAAATAGAAAAAATATCAAAACACTATATTCAATTTCACATTTTTCATTTCAAAAGATTAATAATAAATGAGATTCTTCAAAATTGGGAACCTCAGACCTAGACATGTTCATATCATTGAAAATTTTGAGTAAATTGACTTTAGAAATAAATTACCTGGACATCAAATCCCCTTGAAAGCATTTCATCAGCCTCGTCTAACACGACCATTTTAATATGTTCAGAATGGAGAGAATGATTTTGTGTACTTAACAAGGCTGATACACACAAAGGTGTACCAACAATAAGATGAACACCAACTGATATGTTATGTTTCTCTACTTCAATATTATCACCGCCTAAGTAAACCTGGATATTTACATCAAGGTGGCCACAAAGTGTTTGCATGACTTTCTCAATTTGATGTGCACGTTCAACTGTAGGAGCCAAAAACAAGACTTGGCAATGAACTAAACCCTTATCTAGCTGTTGTAAAATTTGTGAACAAAATTCACCTATCTTCTTCGAGATAGATTGAATTTTAGCTCTGATTTCAGACTCAACATCAAACCTATAAGTCATAATACAAAATTAAAAATCTTCCATGTTAATTATATTTTCACAAAATAATATAATATACCTAACAGAAGAAAGCCTTGTAACTTCTTGACGGAGGCGTTTGGCCTCATTTTCCAAAGTTCCAATAGCTGGGATCGTGTCGATCAGCTGCAAACCCCTTTTCATAAGGTTTCTGCAATGGACTTCATGCTCAGCCCGAATATTATCTATCATAATATTCTTGCGATGGAGTTCCTCTCTAGCAACACCTAATTCATAATTTGAAACAATTCCTTCTTCAATCAGTCTTTGATTTTCATCCCGAAGTCTTTGAATTTCAAATTCCATATCGCACATACTGTTAAAGAATAATTGCAAAGAATTAAACAAATCATTCAAAAGAAAAAAATAGTTCAAGAGCAAATAAATGATACAACAATTCAATAAGATAAAATTAATTGAGGGATTTGACAAAAATCATAAGTTGTGTAACAACAATGTAATTTGTTATTCCACGCTAAGAGATTTATTTGTAGGTGAAAATTATAAATCATTTTGAAAAAATGATTTTTATTAATCCTTTTGCCTGATCTATGTGTCACCCTTTTCAATTTAATATGTCTAAAAAAATATCATCTTTCTATGATTAAAAATAACAATTCAACTTTAATTTTTTTTCTTTACCCCGAAGAAATATTTCGTAATCACACAAATATCATAGGGTTATTTTAGATTACAAAATTTTAAAAAATAATTATTTTTAAAAAAATATTGTGTCAAGTCAAATGTGTCACATAAATTACGACAGAGAAAGTTGTTTTTTTCTATCTAAAAAAGATACTTTTTAGGGGTAACAATTTTTCCTTGTCTAATCAACTTGAAAAATAAACATTTTTTGATAGAGAAGTAATTTGTGTTTGATTAAGATTCCAAAAGTGTTATCATGGAAGAAACTATCTTTTATAGTTTTTGGAAAACAAAAATGAAAAAAATCAAAAAGGAATGAAACATGATAAATAATAATATTTTCGGACCTTGAAAAGATAGAAAAGTTGAACAGCCGCAACGCCCCGTGCATTCCGGTGAATGAACAATGAAGTGATTTGAATTCCTTATCGCCAAACTCATTTCGCAAAAAGGGAAAATAGTTCTAATATTCAAGAAGAATCAACATTGTGAGTGATACTGATTGTAACTTAAGGTGTGTGTGTTTGATATTTATAGGAAAAAAGTAGGTGATGAGATTTTCTTAAATATTATGTATTGAATAGGATAAGAATGAAATAAGTAAAAAATGGTCAAAGAAGAGGACAATCAGATTTTTTAAATCTCGCAAGAGAAATAAATAAGAATAAATATATAACGGTAAAGTAATTTTTTAAATAATGAAAATCTACTTTCTTAGACGCTCAATATAGTGCTCTATTTTGTTATAAGAAAATGTCTTTTAAAATGTTTTTCCATGAATAGTTTTAGCATAATGAAGAGAGAAATATGTTAGATTAATAAGAATAAAAGTAAAATTTTAATTTATAGATAATCTTTATATTTTATATTTATAAATACATCTATTGTTTTTAAAATAAACTTAAAATTTAAAAAAAAAAAGTTTAAAATGTGTACAAGTAGACAAACCGTTAAAGACGTGTCTAGAACATTTAAAAGGGTACAAAAATGTTGCATGTGGCCTTTAGCAACTGCAGTATGAAATAGGATTGTGAGATTAGGTGACACATTATGAAATGGGAGGGCGAGGGCGGGGGCGGGGGGGGGGGGGCTTTGACTTGTGTGTGGCACACGACGATAGTATACTCTGCCTATCTGATCCGTTCGATGCAAATTTTATATGTTCATAGTGTCGATTACTAGATATAGTGTCTAATGTCGCTATGAAATTTTCCATGAGAGTTTAGTGTTGATTAACAATTCATATTAATAACTCTGGACATAGAATTCTCACTAAAATCTTCGAAATGATTAGGATGATGTCATTACAACATAGTATATAGTACCATAGATATATCTTTTTTGCTTTCATATTATATGTCCAATAAGGGTGGTGCTACCTTTTTCGAGGATGTCAAGCGATCCCCTTCCATAAAAAAAATTACACTATATAGATAGGGCAAATTCTAGTTTTGTAATATATATACTAGTGTTGACACTACTTGACACATTTTTAAAGTTTAGCAGAGTGGTTAAGGAGTAGCAAAAGTTCTAAAGTGGTCGTGTGTTCAATTCTTCTTGGCAACATATTTATAAATTGCCTTCCGTCGTTCTTTTCCTTTTTTTTCTTTTAAACTAAAACAACAACATCCTTATATATATATTTTTTAAAACTACATATGACCACCAATATCACAATTTATTGCGGTGTACTTATTTTATATTTTGACACTTCTTAATAAAAATTATGACTTCGCTCCTAATGTTAAAACTTTAAAATATATAACATTTAGTTAATTCTATAGTCATATATTGTTCTTTTAATCACATTCAATTCTCTTTTATCGTGTTTGTACATATTAGTAACAATAATATGAAAGTGGAACACAAAAAGTGAAAATATCTAACAATGTCCCACAAATTGAAGGGAAAAAATGTTTAGGGAGTGATTTGAATTTCTTATGGTCAAGCTCGTCCTATCGAAAGAAAAAAATAGTGACATTGGAGTAGAACTAGTAATATAAGTGATACCAATAATAGTAGCACTAAATTTTAATAGAATAATAAAAAATATAATTAATTTGAGACATTGATTCTCAAGTTTAGCTTCAAAATGGTTACATTTCTTGTGGTTATGATATTAGGTGTGCCTTCTTTATTTTTTTATTTTTAATAACAATTCAAATTGATTTAGTGTAAGAATGAAGTGAAGAAGAAAAAAGATTTGAGTGATGGATTGTCATAAAAACGCATAAAAGAAAATAAACATGAAAGAAGTGAAGAAATGATTTTTAAAAAGCAGGTGATCAGATATTTTAAATCTCGCATAATGATATAAAGATAACAGTAAAATAATTTCTTAAACTGATGGATATCTACACTTTTAAACGATCGAGACGGTTTTTGTTTGTTTTAAAAAATGTCTTTTTTAAAACGGGTTGCTTTGGATAAGCTTTAGTATAGTAAAGATGGAACAATGAATATATTAATGAGAATAAACGTAAAATTTTAATTTGTAGATCAATACTTATATTTTTAAATTTTGATATATGCCATACTTATAATTCGAAAAATATATATAGAAGAGTGATTTATTCCTTCATGAAAAATGAAACTCAATCTTCAAGATTAGTTTAGCATATGTATTGATGTTGTTGTTTATATTGTTTTTCTAACATATGTATTGATGTTGTTGCATGATGTCTAGCTACTGCTCTTTCTTCTTTTAATCCAAACGGGCATTCCCTTCTTCATTCTTACTGTCGGAAAATTGATAATTGAATCCTCTTCAGCCACCCACCTGTACGAATATTCAAAGGTGAATTCAAAATTTTAATTTGATGAATTTAATTTTAACTAAATTTTTATCGTAAGTTATTCCTAAAAAATTTCATTACATGTTAAAGTAAATACATACCTGAATTGAGTAGTAAAGTGATGGAGGAAAATAGAAGCTTCCAGTCTAGTAAGGTCAAGCCCAGGGCACAACCTTTGTCCACCTCCAAAGGGGGTGAAGTTATAATTATTTGTGTCCTTATTTTGTAACGATATAAAAAATACTATAAGTCACGATAATTAATATAATAAACGTGAGTGTTTAAAAAAAATTGTTTGTGCTTACTTGCCAGCGCCAAGGATTAAATTGATAAGGGAAGTCATAGAGATTATCATCAAGATGAACTGATCTAAAATAAGCAAAAGTACACCATCCTTTTGGAATTAAATATCCTTTTATCTCCACATCTTTCACTGCTTTCCTCATTACCCCTATTATTATGTTTCCCAGTCTTAATGTCTCTGATATCACCTATAAAAAAAAAAGGAATTAATTATTAATTCAAATTATTTATTATATATGTGAAAATAATTATGTTTGATAATTCAGTTGAAATATAATCAAATAACTTACATTTTGCGTAAATGGTAATGATAAATAGTCACTCCATACTAGTGTTTCTCCTTGCTTCTCTTTCATCTTTTTTAGTGTCAAGTTTTCTTCCTGTAAAGTACCATTATGGTAGAAATTGAAAGAAAAAATAATTAGCGACGAATAAATTTTATAGCTAAACAACAAAAATTATCCTTTATCTTGTTGATCGATGGGTTGACAACTAATTATTTTTAAAAAAAAAGAATTATTAGCTACAAACTATCTAGATCATTAGTGATAAAGTTCCTAGCTAATTCAAAATTTTTTATAGTGACTGTATCAAGTATGAGTCGTTTTCATTAATCATTATTAATTTATTATTGGTACTTTATTATTACAAAATATTATTAATCAATGCAAGACCATGTAAATAGATCAATTTCTCCTCGTCTCATCAATGTGTGAGACTCAACACCCTCATCGATAAACCATGGACATTTAAAGTGTATATAATTTAATATAAAGGTTCAACATCGATAAATCATGAATTGAGATAGGCATATATAAGCATGATATCATTGTTATGAGCCTTTGGACCTAGTTGAACCCCACGGAAAGCTAGATCAAGAAGTGAAATTGTCCAACATCATATAAAAAGTCTAATTTCTCCTCATCCCACCATTATGAAACTAGACTCAAACCCTAAAGCTAGAACAGAGCAGGAAAAACACGTACCGTCAATTGTTGGAGAGCAAGAGGAGAATCAGAAAGGTATTTAACAGCAAGAGTTATTAGTACTGGAACAGAATCTTCACCAGGTATCATGAAATCAATCATATTATCAGATATTAATTCATCTGTTAATTCTCTACTTGTATCATTTAGCAAAACATCAGCTACATCTTCATTTACTGTTGACATAATGTTCTTCTCCCTCTTTTCTTGTATAATATTCTGTATCAATTTCACCATCCTCTTTTTTGCCTGAAATAAAATTACAACCATATGATTTAATTCGTTCTCAATAATCGTTACGACTATTTTCCAAACCATAATAAAAGAAATTACGTTACCTGTAACGAACGATAAAGTCTAGTTCCAGGGAAATTAATTGGCAAAGACATAAGACCAGCAATGAATTCTTGAAAATTGATCTTTAAAAGATCCAATTTTTCACCTCCATCTATACCAATCAATGCTTTCACTAGTACTTGAAAAGCAATCTGAATGTGTACAAACCAGTAAATAAATGTTAAAAGTTTTTTTTTAAAAAAAAAGGAATTAAATTAACGATGATGTTGAAATTAGACACGTTTTAATATCCCAAACATAATTATAACAAATGACTCCACTTTAACTAACAACATAATTCATCAAGTTTTAGCGTAAACCCCACGATTGAAGTCATAATTACTAACTTTCACTATAGGACAAGCTATGTATAACAAATTATTTTCAAGTTTGCAAAATATGAAATTAGCCATGGAATAAATTATCTGTAATTCCTAGCTAATTCATTGCTGGAAAGCTCCTAGCTAATTGAATTTCCTTATAATTCATCACTAATCCGTAGCCAAACGAAATTAGGATGGAATTTTAATTGTTTAACTACTAAATTTTATCCAAAGTACTTTTAACATATAAGTTAAATACTTTACAGTGCCAAAATATAAAATACTGAGATTGAAACAATAGACAAGTGGCACTACTAGAAAATTGGTAATACCCGTCGGAAATAAATCCGTAAAAAACGTTACTAAAAAGTCAAATTTCAACTAAACGTCGGTTGAAAATTAGCAATTTCCTGGTAGCGTTAAAATTACTTACATTTTTGGCTTGATGTTGGATGTAGACAGGGCAATTTTCTTGCCAATTAGCCATAGATTGTTGTACATATTTCTGCATGTCATGTGTAATTCTAGCTTTAACATGAGGAGATTTGAAGAAAGATCCAATTAGGCCATGGATTCTTCTTTGTAAACTTCCATTAATTAGCAAAATGGATGATTTTCCCATTAACTCAGTTAGAGATTTTGGATAAAAGGGCACAAAAGTCTTTGCATCACTTTGAAGAATACTTCGATTAACTTCTGCATCAGTTGAAATTATGGTTGGACTTCCAAATATATGTGACTTGAACACTTTTCCATACCTTCAAATAGCCAAAAAACAAACAAACATAATATTACACTAATTAATTAGAAATTTAATTAACAGAATATATTAATTACGACTCATCAATAGAGAAAATAAATTTGAAAGGTAATGATCATATTATTACTCGTATAAATCAAGCATATATTTGATACGACAAAAGTTATTTTCCGTTATTTTTATATAATATAACAACAACAACATAGTCGCTTCCGTGTTATCCTAGAAAGTGGAGAGCAATTTGGCTAATGATGAAAATAATTTTTGAAAAAAAAAATAGACATCGAAGACAATAAGGTTTAATTAAGTATTGGTCAAAGCTAAGTAATGTGAAGTTAATAAAAATTAAGCTAATAATTACAAAACAATAAACTCCACTCATAAACAAGAGATCAGGTAAAATATTTTCCTTAAAAAATGACTTTTGTCATATCAATCACTAAAAAAATAGCTTTCGAAGAAACTACGGATAAATCTATATAAAAAAAATGAAATTTAGCGGACAAATCTATAAATAATGAAATTCAGCGGACAAATCTATTTAAAAATGAAGTTCATCACTAATCTCTTATGTAGCAACATAGATATCTTATAAAAAAATTTGTTAGTTGTGACTCACAACTTGGGAGTATAAATTTAACGACAAAGTTCATAGCTAAGCTGTAGAATGTAACTACTTACATGTGGCGACGCTTGTTCATAAAGGATTCAGGAGAATGAGTATAAGCAGAAGAAATATACTCTAAGGTTTCTCCAATGTAAGGCCATCCAAGATTTCCCAAAGGAATTAGTGAAATCGTCATGTTTGATTTTGTGTATCGTTTCACTCTACGGCTGATGATGATGAATAATTTTTTATGAAAAATGATGATAAAAACTGTTATTGCTAACAAACTCCAAACAATATAATTATACATCATCTTCTTCGAATTTTCTTTTTCTAGGAAAAACTAGAGAATATTTTTGAGACAAAATGGTGTTGTAGATGTTTTTGAGTTGTGTTTGTAACGCCTTTGTTATTATTTGGGGGGTTGGGGGCTGGGGGTGGGGAGGGGGGTGGGTGGAGTAATTAAAGCAGAAAGAGAGTTATTTTTTTAAGAATCTTGTACAATAATTGGAATTGGGTACTTGAGTTAAGAAACTTTAATTTAGTCGGATTAGTCATGATGAAGACAAATATAATAAGGCCTACGTTAATTAAACCATATTTTATTCGTTATAAGAAAATAAAGAATTAGCAACGGACAAATTTCATAGCTAAATAATAAAAATCTCATGTTTTTTAAATAGTGATTATATATTCTTTAAAAATAATTAAGATTGCTGCAGCTTGTTTTTCTGCTAAAACGATAACATGTGTATTTATTTATTTATTTTTATACAAATTTAAATATCTACTTATTTACATTCGAAGTTAAAGGACATACATATGAAATGAGGCGAAGTTAAAACGCGTACGCCACTAGCTTTAGGCCATAGTTATTTTGAAGAATTGTCCCAAAGTGATCATGAGGAGGATCAATCTCTAGGTAAATCATGAGTAGCATTTATCTTGATTATGTATAGACATCTTTAATAATTTGGACTCTAGTGACCCACCAACAAGCAATATTGATCATTAAAAGAGTCTAGCCATATGATTGTATTGGAAAAAAAGGAAAAAAAGTTAAGCTAGAATAGATCCTACAATACTAAAACTATACACTAAAATATGTATATAAATGTATAAAAGAAGAGGCCAGTGATTTGGTAGCCGCTTGTGTGGATTATTGGTCAAACAATACAGTTGCATGGTCATAAAGGAAACGAACTAGTTCCTTTTTTTTTCTTTTTCTTATGATTGTGGTATCCGAATCAGTTTATATTCGATTAATTTTATAGAATACTCAGCAAATATTGAATAATATAATTGTCCTTCAAGATATATGCAAATAGAAAATTAGTGTTTTTTTTTTACCTCCTTCAAAATTTGAATATGAAATTTTATTATTCTGTTAGTTTTATTAATCACAACGTCTCACGGGGTGCTAGTTGTTATTTTTAATTTAAACAAACAAAAACAAATTATAATATATATTCAAAAGAATGGAAGAATATCTTATTAAGCGGTCCAAAACTAACATGTAAAGGCAAATCAAATTCTTGGTAGGTACAAAGAAGTTTGTTAAGATACGTACACTATATATTATACAAGTATAGAATTAGTATCAAATAATAATATAACTCCCTACTCTCATGATGATATGTTAAAGACACAATTGTGCTTGCATGTGAGTTTATTTTTCTAAGTACAAAGCCAACATTTAACTATATAATCATCATCATACTCAATACCCTACACAAGCCATGGCCAAACTTCTCTTCTAAATTAATCTCATTCTTATCCTTTCTTGATTTATACGTCTCTAATGCGTAATTAAGTATTAATTAAGGTGCAAGACTAGCTAATCTTCTTTTCTTTTAGTTCTTTATTGTAATACATATGTGATTTTAATTTTAACATGTTTGACTGTAATTATCAACTTTTGGTCTTTGGCTTTGATTATTTAAGAGTATTAAGTACCATGCCCCAACATTAATTAATTAAGTTCTTCTTTTCCATGATTGTTCGAATGGTCTAACTGATTTAATTTGTTAATTAATAATCATTAGTGTAAGCGTGTGCTCCATTCTAATGTCATCATTCCATTAAGCTCCTTTGGATACGTCTTCTTTTTTTTTTAATTGGTATTGTTTGTATATAAACCAAATCTTAGCTTGAAAACCGTTGGAGAATATTATTTCTTGTACACTAGGTGAATATATCCCATTAATTAATGCACCAAACTATCATTCTATCTTTTTTCTTGATAAATTAATACTACTAACTAAAACTTTTGAATGAACCAAAGTTAGATGCATTATGCGCTGACGGCTATTATTGATTCGATACACGCATTTCGTGGAAGCTCAATTTCCGTCGCTAATACTCTCCGTTTCAATTTACTTATCTTTATTTTCTTTTAGTCCGTTTCAAAAAGAATGTCTCTTTTTTTTTTGACAACTCTTTAGTTCTGTAATTCATCATTACTTAACGTCAGAGGATCAATTTCCTTCACTAATTCATCATCCATAGGTAATTCATCGTTCCTTAACAACAGAGGATGGTTTATTGCTAAAATCCATCACTATTTTTCGGTAATTTGTCATCCCGTTAATTATTGCACCTCAATCCCAAACGAGTTAGGAAACATCAATCTACATAACAACAATCCGATGTCTTCTCTAGCCAGTAAAATCAAATAGTTAAAGAGTTTAAATGTATTTACAAATTTCTTGTCAAAAAAACAAAGATAGGGATTAGGCATCACTTCATTGTCCAAGCAAATTCATTACTTCAACATTTGTTTATATTTGAAAAAGAAAAAAGATGAAAATCTAACCTGAGGATAATTTTTCATCCAAGTCTACGAGTATTGGAATTCGTCAGAGTCAAAAATTACAAAACTGGGATGGACTTGGCTCGAATGAAGTGCTTGAGAATGGCTTTCTCCTCATCAATGTGTTTTTTTTCCTCTTGATCTTTTGGCTTAACTCTTCTCTTTTCTTCCAACATCCACTTAAATAGTTCACGCTGTTGATTCTCGGGTATTGGTTCTCGTACAATCACAGGCTGCAGAGTAGGAGTAGTAGTGACTTCCTTTTCATTTTCACTAATTGCAATAGCAGCTGCTGTTGAAATAGAGGTGCCAGGAACATCTAATATTTCTCCTTCCTCAGATACCACGTCCTTTTTCTTAGTCCTCATGAAAAGGTAAGCTACACAAATCACAAAAACAGATGAAGTAACACGAATGTAAAAGCAAGTTTACAGAATTCTGAAAAGAGAACTGTAAAAACCGGCAGCAAATAGCTGTCCAGGTATCATAAGGTTGTGAGCATGGCAAGGGGATACAGGAAAGAAAAATGCTACTCTACAAGTTAACAATATAAGATGGAAATGAGAGACAGAAAAAGAAGCAATGAATGTTAACTTGAACTAATGTTTCTGTTTCTGTTCTTTTTAGAAACCATTTGAGACAAAAAAAGCAGGAAGATCAATTTATTGACCTTTTGTTTCTTCTTTCCAGTAACAATTAGAGCACAAGAAGATGACATAAACATTCCGTATTAACATCACATGTTTATACTAAACAAATATAGTGCACACAAAGGAGTTCCACTTGTATGCATTTCTAGAAGAACCCTATCGCCATCACTAGGAGAGTAGAATTTACGCAAAAAGATAGAGCAGCACAAGGACTACTAGCCAAGTAGTAAGATCTTAAACAGTACATCCAGTTTCATACAAATCAATATTAAAATATAATCACGAGTAAAGTGCAGCACCAAAGAAAAACAGTTACAACTAGTTAAGTCAAATAACAGTTGCAGCATGGAAGTTAGAAATGGGAATCAGAGCTGAACATGTGCTTTAACAAAGTTTGGTGGACTCGATCAATATTGCTTGCTTCTTAATTATTAATTGTCCTTGCTGAAACCTTAATAAAGAGATACAGAACAATTAAAACTTATGACTATTTTCTTTAAGCAGTCATACTACTGAACTATTTAGTGTGAGTCATATGTTACTCAGAGTCTCCAAAAATGTTGCCGCACACATGTCGGATCCTCCAAAATGGCACTAGTTTTGGAGGATCCGACACGAGTTTAGTTTTGGAGGATCCGACACGTAACTCTCGACATTATTGAAGAGTCCAAGCAAATAGACTGTGACTACGGTTCCATTTACAAGGATATGTCTCTTTTGATAATTTCCATCACTGCTAATAAATACTTTTGGAAAGTTCTTGTCATGATTCCAAAACAATCAGTACATTTCTGATGATCACTTCCCCCCTTTGACCAGAATAATCTGCACCAGATTTGGACCACACAACTTTCATTCAACCATCAAAAATCAGATGGAATAAACCATCATTTTAAATCAGCTGGATTACACCATTCAAGACATTCTTGTTTGAAACCAAGGTCTTCAAAGTACTCGAGTCCGTAAAGTTATAATATCACTGTAAAAGAGTAGAAATGATCCTCCATCAAAGGTATCTTACTCCGCCATAATGATGGCAATGAACATGGTGCATGAACTGTTTGGTAAGTTTTCTATTGTACGTGGGGATGCAGGGCAATATATTCCAAAGAAGGTACAAAACACAAAAGCTTTACAGGAAACTGTCATGTCATTTCACTGATAGTGTAGTTTTCAACCGTATACGTTCAGACATTCTTGGGTACTATTTCAAGACCCCTCCGTGTCGTACTTCCCTCTCTTACCCTACATGTAAGAATTATATTCCTCTTTAGTGCAGAAGGGCAAGGTGAAGGCTTTTTAGACTAAAGGTGGCTGCATTACTAGTTATTTATATCAGTCTGTTCGGATTTAAACCTTTTTGGTTTAGGCCTCTAAATGAATCACATCATTCAAAATTCAGAACAACCAATATGGTGCTTGACACATAAGCAACAGAACTTATGTTTATTGTTTGTGGTGTCACATAACAATCACAAAACACTCAAACTAGAAATGAGGAAAACTTTGTCTATTGACATACAACAAGAACCCAAAATGAAGAGAAAGCAAACCAATTTAGAGAAACAATGAAACAGTGAGGGTTGCAAGAAAGATAAGAAAACGACTAGTGAGTTCAAGGATGACCGGAGGTTTCTCCCATTTGTAAATCATTTTCTTTTAAATCTGACAGCCGCTGTAACAATGACATAGTTACTCTAGGCCTATTGCAACATTACTCTGTATCATCTCTTCAGTAATTTACCTAATCAAAGTTTCTTACCCTGCCGCCTAAGGAGCAAGGATAAGTACGCATCTAGAATGGATTCTCAAAGAAAAGAAAAATCTTGTGCATTATGGAAATGACAGTATGAGATATAAGCCACACCCTAATTGAATTATGAAAAAGAAAATAAGCTTAAGACGGTGAAATTTGTCTACTAATACAATAATGAAACTCGAATACTAAATAGAAGTTCCATCACTATCAACTTTTTCCAACATTCTGCACCCTTTCCCTAGAGACTTTCCTTAAACAAGACTTGATTGTATTTTCTACGGTGAACTCCAAATTCAGCATAACTGTTTAAGAGTAGATCTTGGACCTAACTCAACCTCAAAAGCTAGCTTACGAAGGAGGATGGTCCAAAACCATATGAGGAGACCAAATTCCATTGTGATGTGGGACTCCAACACTCCCAGGACTGGACATATATAAGACAAGGGGGCCAATGTCGAAAACAATGCACGGGTATGAGTTTGACTCTGATACCATGTTAAAGAACGGATCTTGGGTCTTATTCAACACCAAAAGCTAACTTATGAATTGCCCAAAGACCATATAACAGACCAAATTCCCATCACACAAACACATGGTACTCCATCAATAACATCACCATAGCAGACACGGAACGAAATTACAACATATCAAGCAGATCCTAAAAAATGCCCAAGTCTAATTTCAAAAAGCTCAAACTTTATAATGGAAAAAAAGAAGAAGCTAAGAGTAAAAAAGAGGAACCTCCAATAGAGAAATTGACAGCCAAAAGCATAGGCCATAGGTACTTGTAACGGCGAACAAAGGATTCCTTAGGCGGCTGAGGAGGTGGAGCCGCACCGCTCGCCATCGATGACGGCGGCGTTGGCGCTGGCGCCGGCGTCGGCGTCGGAGAAGATGCCTGCTGTTGCTGATGTTGCTTCAACTGCGCTATAAATCCGAATAGAAACGAATATAATTATTTTTAAAAATGAAAAAAGTGCCATTCTTATAGGAGATTCTTCTGGATTGAGAAAATAATTCAGCGATTACCTTTCTTAGGTTTATTAACGTATAGTTTTGGAGACACAGCCATTACGCCTTTTCTATAGCTTCCTTCTTTCTTCTTTACTCTACTGAGAAATCACACTGTTTACAGTCTTCAGTCGCCGGCCGACGTTTCTTCTTCTTCTTCCCCGTTGAGGTAAATTACGGCAGTTGCATAAAACGACGACGTGGTAGCCCAAACTTCCAAAAACAAAATGCAGAGAATTTGCTCTTTTAATCCTTGAAATATAGGCAAATTCTGAGTTTCGTCCTTATGATATCTAATTAATATAGTTAATCTATAATTAACTCAAATATTCAATTTTGATCATTTATTTGTGAATTTATGCAAATTTAATAAAGGGATTATAATACTTTGGGCATCTCTATTGTTCATTAATTTTAATTTCGATCCTTGTAATGTATAACTAAGCATATTTGACCTTTAATTATAAATATGTTTTTTTTAATTAAGAAGTACTTATAATTGTCCATCTTATTTTTAGTAAGTATCCTTTTAGTGTGATCTTGCTTTAATTTATATCAAATATATTGATGATATAATTAAGCTACCATGATAATCGTTACTATGCTTCTGAGTAAATTTGAATTGGTTATGTGAATCATCACAAATTATATTTATCTATTTCAATTCATCTCATATCAATATTATGCAAGATAAAATATAAATAATAATTCATTACTCATAAAAAACTTATTACAAACATAGGACTTAAACTAAACGTAATAAAGGGACTAAAGCATATTCCCTTTTCCTAATTAATTGACATTGTCTATATAGATTTTTTTTTTAATTTCATCGTGTCATATAAATACTTTGATAAGTTTATATGAATTTCAAGAGTTTATACAGATATTTAAAGATAATTTACTTTCACGTGATTTTAGGTCTACCTTGTTCATTTTAGCACCTTCCCCTCATTACAATTTCATATATACAAGTTGGTGCATCTAAATGTTGATGTAGAACATGATCGATCTATCTGAAATGACTTTCTCATAATTTTATTCTCAATATATACTAATTGCACCTTCCTCCCGGATGTAATTATGTTTAATCTTGTACATCCATATTAGCAACCATACATACACAACCTTTATTTTGTGGATATATTGAACTTCAGTGACCTAACATTCTATTTAGCCTTCCACATCTATCATGTAAATTTCAACCTAATTCAAATCGGAATAACACATCTAACATCAATGATTCAAACATCATCAACTCTCTAATATCGATACTCTAAATCTCAATTATGAAAAATAAACTACACCATGAATACGTAGGGATTGTCATATTATTAATTATAAAAGAAGATCAAACTATAACCTGAAGAAGTTATGGGACCTCTTTTTACAATTGCAACAAGCTACGGGTGTTGTTAGAATTAACCCTAACAAACACTCCGTTACTAAACGGACAAAATGCCGCGGAATACAATTTATCCTTTGAAGATTTTTTGTCCCGCGAGTAGCTGAAGTATTAGTACAATTCAACAATGGCGATTCTTCTTCCTTTGCTCTCCATATCTCCAATTGTAAAAGCTTCTTCAGTTGACACAACCCAAAGACTTCCGTACACTCCCCACCGTACAACTACCAAAAAACCCCAAACCCCTGATTCTTTATCCGCCATTTCAACTCTCTCTTTGTCTCCTTCTACCAGCCGTTCGAATATTTCGGTTTCGGACCTTCTTAAACGTGAAATTCCCAAGCCTTCGGAAGGTACTACGCATAATTTGATGTTTCACTTTGTATATATACATGTTGATTTTATATTTTGTCATGGAAATAGTGAAACCAGATGGAACATATATGGGTTACGACGTATGGCTACCAAGTGCACCCAAAGTTGAGAAGCCACGGTCGGTGTTTAATGCAGCCTCCCTAGCTTATATTGGAGATTGTATCTTTGAGGTTCTTATTCATGCTTATACTTGTTGATTATTGTCATTACTATTATTATTATTATTATTGTGAGTGAAAAACGTACTAATTTTGGGAGAATTATTGGAATATTATTGAAGTGATACTCATCAGTGAGAATTCTTGATGCCATTTTTATTTTGGATTGATATAGAGGAAAGAATTAAGTTTGAGTCATACTGTTAGGTGAGAGGTGCAGTAGCTATATGTGTCACTCACGCATGTGAGAAGTTCGAAAATGTTTTACCGATTAGAAACAGCCTCCTAATTGGCAATCTTAGGTGGAATAGTAGCATCCAATATCTGTAACATACAAAGAGCCCGTTTGGATGGGATTTTAAGTTGGTCAAACAAACTTTTAAATCAGTTTTTGACTTATTATCTCCCATCTAACTCTTAGTTGGGGAAAAGACTTCATTACTTTTGTATAGTAACGATTTAAACTTGTTTAGAGGTTACATTTAGTTTTGCTTTTGGGCATTCTATTGTTTAGATGTGATAAAACTTCAACTATTGTGGTAATATCTGAGCCTGATAACTTGATGCGATAGGAGATATTACTTTTAGAAAGATGGCAAGCTTGGACCAGGACAAACATGCAACCTTCTTAACTCTACAAGCTACTTAGGGTAGATTTTCCGCGTTCTCTATGACATTCATAAAGACAAGTTCCAACCATATGTAGGAAGTAGCTCTGTAGATGTGCATGTGAAAATACCCGTGTTCCCTTTTCTCTTTGTAGTGCATTGTGACATCTTTAAGGGCAGCTTTACCTATACGTAGGAAGTAGATAAGCATGTGAAAATTGGTATTTACATTTCTGCTCCTAGAGTCACTTGCATTAATGGTGGGTACAACTCCAGTATCTTCTATTGGAAATTGGAATGATTGGTTTCTATTGGGAACAGATGATTTTCTTCAATTACCTGTAGTAGTTATGTATAAAAGTTACGGTATCAAAATTGAAGAGTCAATAGGGATGCAACTTAGAAAATGTATATCTAATCTTGTTGAACCTTCGATGTGCAGCTATATGCAAGAAGACATTTTTTGTTCCCACCATTGAGCATCGAAGAGTACAATGATCGAGTCATGGCAGTAGTACGTTGCGAGGCACAAGTATGGCTACCTCACTAGTCTTAAGGCCTGATGAAGATTCATTCTATTGATATATGCTTCCTATGATTTTCTTATATGATGTCACCCTCAAGGGATAAATCTGTTTTAAGAGTACTTATTGATGTCTGCCAAAAGTAACAAATATGTTTTAGGAACATCTTGATAATCCTTTAATATCTTCTTTATGGATTTATAAGGGCATCAAGACTCTTGGAGTTTTGGCTCCCTTTCCCTCCACCAAAACAAAAGACATTGGAGATGATTGTACTGCTCAATTATGGAAATCTTTCACGGCTAATTACATGCTTTGAGATGTTAAAATAGAAAAAGATGCCAGGGATGATTTTACTGCATAATATGTGAAATCTTTTGTATTTACTTGTATGATAACTGGGTATACATGCTTTGAAATGTTAAGAATTCACTCTTTCTGCTGCACACTTGTTTTAAGATGACTCCTTTTATCTTTCATCAAAAACAAAAACAAAAAAAACCTCTTTTATCTCAATTACCTAGGTTTCTATTTGAGGAACTGTTCTTCTTGATAGGTATCTGAGAAGGTGTTGAGACAGAACAATTCAAGAATATCACTGCCCCCACCCCCATTTCCCGAAACTTTTTTTCTTTTGAAACACTTTCTTGGACATGGGCCTTTGAGGTCTTACTGTGTATGATGATACTTGGTTGAATATGTATGATGCTTTATTGCAGGATGCTATGTTGCAGAAACTTATGAACGACAATATATTGTCCGAAGAGGAAAGGTAGATATATTGCATTTGAGTTGGTTTCTTTCCTTTTGGATGTTCATCTGTGATTTACATGTGAATGAATCCTCATCTTAGGAATTTGCGGGTATCTCAAGTTTTGTTGTGCTAACAGATTCATAATATAACAAATAGAGTGCTAGTTGGTCTGGACACCACCGTCATTAAAAACAAAGTTCCCTAATAGAGCAACTTTCTCCTTCGTCAAACAAGCCGAAGTCAGCTTTCTCATATATTCAGTAGACATAATCATAAATATCCATGAAGTTAATGCTTTGTTTATTACTATCTTGTTTATACTCAAGCTTTCATCCTGCATTGATGCTTATCCTTTTGAATATGCTTCTTGCAACAAAGTTTGGATGGCTTACAGCTGTTTTGATTTTTACTTTTTTTGAACTTGGTAACTTTACAGCTGTTCTGGAAATTAGTTAGTGCCAAACAGATGATAAACATGGGCTACATGAGCGATTTGTTTGTAGAAGCCGGATTACTCGTGCTGATTCTTCTAATAAATCCAACTCTTGGAGGAGGGTAATTATATTAATGTTGCACAGCCATAATAAGTTGTTTGACAAATTGAACAAAGCAAAAAATAAAATAAAATCTTATATTGGTAACCGGCAATATGGCTTACTTCTATTCTCAGCCAAGTTCCGCATTCCTTTTTTATTTTTTTCAATCTAATAGAAGTGCTTTCTTATTCTATTCAACAATTGTCAATAGCCCCTTACATTACATTAAATTCATAAATCTATGTGATGCCATTACATTATTGAAATGCAATTGTTGATTTCGTGGATGGATTTTTTGAGAGATCGCTGTTAGGCTTCTAAAATTAGATGTCTCAATCCTTTAAATGTATTGTTTATTTTAATCCCATTAAACTGCAAAAGAAGTATTACTTGTAAAGAAAATAAAACCTCCTCTTTACCATGTGTATGTTTTTCCATGTTAAAGGGGTGTGCTACGTTGGGGGAAAAATGTTGGTTCAGGCAAAACGAAGACGAAAAAACGTGCTGGTGTGGCTGTTTACAACAGAGCGTCTTCACTTGAAACACTTGTCAGTTTCTTCAACCATCTGTTAAGAATAGTGAATTAGCTGTTTTACCTGTGCTTCATCTGCCAACTGCCATATTTATGAATGCATGTCAATCAAAAAAATTTTTCTTTTTTGGGTTCAGAAGCTGCTGAAATGTCTTTGGGAGGTGCAATCTTCTGTGTACATATGATTTTCTTCACTTGAACATAAATTTTGTCTAGTTTTCTCTCATGTAGGTTGGTTATCTCTACCTTACAAATGTGCAAAGGCTTGAACAAATCATGCTGAAGTTGGGCTTCCAAATAGGTGACTCTACCCTGCCAATTGTGGAGAGAATAGATGGTAAGCTGTTTCTACTTTCTTTGGCTCTAAAATTTTAGCAATTAAGCCCATTTTTCTATCACCCGTCTAGACCAGCCATATTTATGCAGGCTGATTGAGTGATATCCAAAAATGGATTTATGAGTTGAGCCTCTATTTAACCCGTGACAAACTTGGTTCAGACGGTTTGTATCATGACAAAATGGGTTCCACATTGTGGGTTGGTGAGTTTGGGTTTTGGTATTATGTTTATAGCCTCTTCTTGAGAAAGAAGTCCTCTATTCTTTCGGTAGTCACTTTGGCCTTTTATTTGGTTCTTTTTCTTTCTTTCGAATCATACTTTAAGAATCTCAAGGCATTAAGATGCAAAGTGGATAAAAATCTAAAACCGATTCTACCTGAGAATTTTGATATGCACTTTCCCTAATATTATTCAAATGGAATTAAAACATTTATAATTAACTTAGATACTCTCATGGATTAATAAAATTACTTGTTGACTAAAAAAATACTAATGGCGAAAATGAATACAGACTTGAAGTAGACAACCACCTTAATTTTTAAAAATATTTTGGATGCTACAGTAAATTTGTGCATGTTGTGTGAGTAGAACCTTGGGCTTTATAATTCTAGAAGCATTTACTGGTTGCCAAGTAAATTTTGTGCTACAGTAAATTTGTGCATGGTTCTCCTGCTGGAACAGTTCTTAGACTGTTTCAAAATCACATCTTTTTGCAATGAAATCCACCACATCTTAGGCCTAGTCCTGTTGTCTTACTTGAGTTCATTCGTAGCACATGGAAACCGGTTCTGAAGTGAGATATGTTTGCTCCTTTAGTTTCGAAATTATGGCCATTTATAGTGAATACTACCTTACATACTCCGAAATGAAAGTTCTTTTCCTTATTCATTCTCTTCTTTTGTTCTTTTTCTGCCTGTACGTAGAAAATATATTGGCTCTTTTTGGTCCTCAAATTTCCTTTTAACCTCTCTTCCCTGCAGAGAGTGGGGAGGGATGGGTGTTTCGGTGTATGTCCATTCTTTGACATCATATCCTGAGTCTTTATCCAAAATTAGTAGTATAAATCACTGTCATAAATCTCTAGGAATTCTTCATTTTCCTCTCTCTCTCTCTCTCTCTCTCTCTCTCTCTCTGTAGCACATGCAGCTATTTATACTCGAGCTGGCTCAGGGTCAACTGATATGAGCCTGCCGAAGAAAAAACCAAGCAGATCCCAGTCACATGAATCTAGATTGTTGTTTACATATGCCATTGATGATGTTACATTCCAAGGTTCATGATTCTTGATTTTGAGTTATTCCAAAGTTGCTGAAAGTGACAGATTTTGCATCTAAAATGGGAATTTTGAGGTCATATATGCAATTTCTGTTTTTAATCCAATGGATTAAGCATTTTAAAATTTGTTGAAAAATGGAAGACATGAGTCACGATTTTGCTCACATCATTCTGTTTTTTCCTTCACACATAAATTAGTCAAATATTCTCCGCTGACAGTTTGTTCGTCGAAGAACATAAAGCTGTCTACAGAAGTTGTACATAGCTAAATTTTAAGCTTTGTTCCATGGAAGATGGTTTCCCACCCCCACCCCCCACCAATACACTTTTTCTTTATATGACATTGAGGATGGGATGACTTCTGGAATTGACTCATATCTTCATCTTATATGGGGCCCATTTCCAAGGGGCATATGATATGTCCTTTTCCTTTAAGTAAGATTATCAAAAAATTGGAAGACTAATTTATGTGCCTACTTGTCGTTAAAAACTATATTTATCTGTTCATGTTGAACGCTAGTCTCTAGTCCCTTGCTATCTTCCTCTTCTTTTTTTCTGGGTTAATACATAGATTCTGCTTTTTCATGTTATTTGCTCGTTGCCTTTTTCTTCTCTTTTTGTATTCACTGATGGTTACAACAGCTGAATTTTTGTTATCAGTTAGATGGTGGAACTTTTTTTTCCCATTGGTTAGTGCAGGCTATTGTGTTGCCATTTTCTATATAGCACCGTATAGGAAAGATGTAAAAGTGCACTAGTAATTGGTATGTGTGCTTGATAAACTTGTTCGCACTATTTCCTTTTCAATATCATCTGTGCTTCTGTGCCTGGAACTGTTTAGTACTTTTAACGTGTGACTGGGGGATATAATCTTATTTATTTTTAATATATTAATACTTTTAAGTTTGTCAAATATTGTGTGTCGTAGGTACAACAAGGTGATGTCGGAGGAAGAGATGAAGTTCATGAAGCTCTATGTAGATAAAGAAGACGAACATTTCCAATAGCATGTTGAAACAATTGAGTTTCTCAAAAACAACAAAGTTCGTGGAGACTTGAGGAAGGTTGCCATCACCTCTTCATGTGCTGTATCATTTAAATATCACAAGAGCTTGGATGTGAGTGGACTTTTAGTATTTCAAAGCTTAGAAAGAAAATAAAAAGTCGTATTAGTTGTTCTTAAATGGAGAAACATTTAGAAAAGAAGTCGTATTAGTTCTTAAATGGAGAAACATTTAGACTTACAATAGAGATATGATCTCCACTTGAATGCATCTCAAAAGTTATACGCATCATCAGCTGAATGGATTTGGGGATGTGTTTAGATTGCTCATTCACGGTTGTCAGTATGAGGGTAAATGGGTACATGGACATGTTTATAAGCAACTATGTTTATATCAGGTCCATTTGTCATGTAATACGCGTTAAGCTTGAATTGTGGAAAGAGTAATTTGAGGCTTTCTATTTTTCACCTATCTGCATTTCCTCACCTGCCATTTCTTATCTGTCCATCAATTTCTTCTACTTCCCTTTGTTGATCGGCCATGAAAGCGGCAGGAGATAGGAATCTACACCATAAATTACAGTCATGGCTGGAGAACTTTATAAATTGCTTTTCAATTTTTCTCCTTTTTTGTCATCTTCCTGACATACAGGGTGAACGAGAAGAGAAATGGGCCACAAGATGATGCACGGCGATGTGGCTACTCAGGTTCTTTGCCTGTCCACTATATAGAGAGTGTACTTATTTTGCTTACCATAACCCTACTTTTGTATAGGTTTTCTAAACTTTTGCCTTGGTCTCAAATTCTTAGTAGAAAATTGTCTCTCTGTAGTCTTAATACTAGCAATATATCCACTAATCTCTATTCTCAATGTGCTAATCATCAAATGAAATTGCAATGCATGTAATGAACTTGTGATATACTTTATTGATCAAGATCAGGGGATAGTGAGCAGTATATCTCTGTGCAAGTTACTGCACTGAAGTTTTGCTGCATCGTGGCGATTTTTCGAATGTGGTGTGGCTGTGATATATGCAAAGCAGACTAAGCATAAACAAGTTTTTGCTTGCTTCATGATAAAAGAGTTGTAGCTTTAATTTGCAGTTCACTCAGTTACAGTAAAGGAGGAGGAAAGTGCAGAATATGGCACAAATGACTTCTAACATTATCCTTTTCTTAGTGGGTCGTTGGAAGGAAAATTTAGGAAAAGTCACAATTGCTGCCTGCTCTTTCCCTTGACTAATACTGTTGCTAAATTTTTTTATCTTACAATCATTAATGACTCATTGAACGAATATAAGTATAGTAATAAATAATTTAGTCAAATATCACTAATAACTAATGTTGACAAATAATTTATTAGGCAAATTATGCAAAGTGGTCACTCAGCCTATTGCTTTATCAAATAATTGATCCAATTTTCAAAATTGATCAAATATGTTCTTTTTCTTCCTTCCAATTTTGTCATTGATGGCTTCTTTTGCTTTTTCCTTCTCTTCCTCCTCCTTTTTCCTCATCTACTTTATTCTTCTTCGTCTGCAGTCTGCTTCGTCTTCTCCTTTTTTTTTTATTCGACCTACATTTCATTTCGAACAAATTATATATCAAAAGACTCGAAACATCCAGAGAATTTCTTATCTAAATTTTTGGGACATTTTAGAGTGATTTTGAGTTGATCGAGATTGAATATTCAGTGTATATTTCATGTATAGCTAAGCTATATTCAACTCTTTGAGTGTATCATAATGTATAGTCAATGTATAACTCATGTAAAAATAAGCTATATTGTATAGTCAGTTTATACTTTATAGACTTTTGACAAGCTATATTGTATAGTCAGCGTATACTGCTTATGATTTTTGGCTATTTTTTATGTATATAAAACATAATTATAGTTGTTGTAAACTAATCACTCTATTGTATATATTTGAAACTAACCCTAATTTATTTTGTCATAGTTTTAAACTAACGGGTTTTTTTTAATATATTAGGGGTTTGGGGAAGTAATTACAAACGGAAAATTCAAGTAGCCAAACACTGAGCTATAAAAATGCCAGTAGCAGATGAACATATTTTTTAAGTGCAAAAAGTGGTATTGCATGAAAGGGAGATGCCAAAGTTGAGAATGATGGACGTTGAAATATTTGTCGAAAAGCATTCCTTCTTACCCAAAAAGAGGTGTTTATCTCATTTTTAATATCCACATAGATTCTTAAAGAATTCTGTGGAGTATAATATTGCCAAATATATATATATTTTAAAAAACATTTCTCATCAACAAATTTATTTATTTTTGGTTGAATCAACAGAATTTATGCCATGACAAGGAATCATCTTTTTGAAAATGGATTAAATGGACCCATTGGATACTGGCGTCTTGATATGGATAAACACTTCTCAACCCCAAGTGTATGTGGCAACCCAATCCATTAACACTAGGATAACATTTTTTCTACTTAGATTCTAAAATAGCATATAATTTTAAATAATATTGGATTGAGACGAGCTTAAATAGAGCAACATACGGTTAAGATTCATATATTAGCCAATGTTAACTTGTTTAGAATTGAGTCGTAGTTATTGTTTTTGTTAGTTCCATCCATATTTAGAACAATGTATCTAATCTATGTTGCTTCTCTAAATGGATGAGAAGTTCAACAAGGCAAAAAAAAAAACCAAAGGTCTTTTCTTGTATGACTAGGATGATATAAGTTTTATCCATTCCATAAATTCCTATATATCCACGTTAAAATAATTGATGAATTCTTCAAGTGGATCATGGAAGAAAGCAATTGAAGGGTTGTCAATTATTTAATATGGTGATTGAAGAAGTCATACATGGCTGCCATCAACAGTACTTACATTGAACATTCATAAAGAAGAATAAGAACAAAGGGTGATAATTATGTTTAAAAAGATTTGGTTCCAAGTTTATGTTTGAATTTTGATTTTAGGACATTAAACCTTTTAGTTTTACGCTAGTTGTTAGCCTTTCACAATTCGTCTTTTTTATTCAAGTTTAGGATCGACAATATGAAGTACAAATTTTGATCTTGCAATTAGGAGCGTAAATTATAACCTACTAATCAATGAAATAGATGAAAATTATGGGGAGATCAGAGTTCAAATTTTCGCAAAGACAAAAAATATTACTCCCTCCGTTCAACAACAGTTGTCCACTATACTAAAAATAGTTGTCCAACAATACTTGTCCAGTTTAGAAAATCAAGAGATAATTTACCTTTTGTGTCTATTTTACCCTTGCAATTAAATACTATTTATCATCTAACACATTTTTCAAAGCATTAAATTTAATAAAGTCAAAGGATAAAATAGTAATATTACCCCTATTATTTATTTTTTCTTAAGGGGTGTGCCAAGACTATAATGAACAATTATTGTTGAACTGAGAGAGTAATAGATGATTTCCCTTATCTAAGTTTTGATGGATAAAATTACCTAATATTTATGTTAATGATTAAAACATAACAGATATACAATAAAATGATTGAGATTTACGTAAACTGGGCCGAACACTAATTATAAAAAGATTCAACGTGTGGAAAATAAAAGTTGAAAAGAGAATGGTAGTGTCATAGAGGTCCAAAAGTGCAGATTGGTTGGCCTTTTTGAGTCCCAACAGACGGATAATATCTCATAAGTCTCATTGAAGAACATTGCTCCACACCCCTACTTTTCACCTTTTTTTTGTGTTTGCTAATTTCATACTTCATGATCACCATATATCCAAAAAGTACTTGGTTATCGAAGAATTGCGTTCTTACGTGATCACTTAGTATCATAAAGTCTTTTTTTTGTTGAAAAAAAAATGAAATTATGATTTAGATGACTTTATGAGATAATAACGATTAGTTTAATGACTGTACAACAAATTAACTTGGTTATTAAAAGTCTCGAACGTAGTGGAAACAAGTAGAGTTTGATGAGTCTATTTTCATTTCATGGTCCCCTTTATAAATGGTCACCATAGACTCAATGCCTACTACAACATGAGTTTTGGTCCAATTTTTCAACCAATCATTTTATTATATTCGTCCTCACCTTGATGTCTTGAACACCATCATTAATTGGTGGATTTGGACATGTATACTATTTGCTCTACAATCTACACAACAACATTTACATTAATTTTACATATATAATGGATCTTGTCCTTCTAATTTGGAGGCTATAAATTGTAACCTAGGCCGGAAATAGAGAATGCTTTCGCTTTTAAGGTATTTGGATTAGTCGAATCTAATGATTTACACCTGATTTGTTTTATCAAATAGTCTCAACTCTTGAAAAAGTTAACAAAAAAGTGGTGTCTCGTGACATCGCTTGGGATAAGGTATATTTGCTCGAGGTCATATATATATATAAAGTAGTGTGGTTATATATAGGAAGAAGAGTAGTTAGGTGCATTATACATATTATATTCGATATATATTTATTTTAAAGTAAATTAAAGATACATATTTAAATAAGTGAAATTTCGTTGAATATGTACGTTGTTGTGGTAGTAGTATTTAAACAAACTCCATACTCTAAAGTCTAAACTTATTGCTACTAAAGAGTCGCAAGTGTAATGATATTCTGCATGATCCTACTTTGTTCCTCAAGAAGTTAATTAGATCTTTCTATATTGCCATGGACATTAATTAGGGTAACACTAACAGATTAATTTAAGTCATTAAAATAAAATTTATTTGCTTTGACATGAAGCGTCTGCTTTTAAATATATATTAATAGATATCATCATTTGCATTTTTTATTAATGTATATAATATGGTCAGTTGCTTATCCTAAACAGTAAATATTCGCATTACTTGTTGGTAATGATGTGACTGGCCAATTAGGCAATTTAATTTGAGAATTATAAATCGGACACGCTTTATGTACCTCAAAAAGATAGGAATCTTTTAAATTTATTCATGAAATTATATTGGATATATTATTATTATTATTATTACTATTATTCAACAATAGATTTGAACGTATAGTAGTGAATACCTAATAGTTGAAGTGTTTTTCATAGTTCATGTAGGAAATTTACACACATAATAGTTCAAATATAAAACTTAAAAATCGAAATGCGTGTTTTTTGACTCTTAATTTTATCTAATATCATAGACCTTTTAAATACTCTATTAAGAAAATTAGAGCATGATAGGACATTAATCAATAATTACCTTCACATCAATCCATCAAGATTCAAGGCATTTCTTTGATGGGAGATATAAAAATTAAAATCTCCTTTTGTGATTTTCTTTATTAAGGGCCACTTTCCTTAGTGAAAGCTACATTCATCCCTCACACAACAATTACGGTATGTCATAATTAGCACTTCCAAATTAATAACCACTCCATTTTTCTTTTATTTTATTTTATTCTTATAATTATATAAAAACATATAATAACATATTTAATATGCAAGTTGTATCAGTTTTTTTATATATGTGCAGGTGACTTTTTTAGTATTATTATTAAATTTTGTGTTCGACCAACACTAGCATGTAAGATGAAACGGAGAAACTAACACATATCGTATATAATAATAATAACTTCCCACTCTTTCTCTCCTTTATTTTGGGTATTTTTGCCCCTTTTCCGTCCCAATTTATTTGAGATTGAAGTATAGATATTGATGATTTTTTCTATTTTCTACTTTGTCATGTTGTTTTTAGTATTTTTGTTGTGGCTTCAATTTCCATTTCAATTATTTCTTTACCAACTTGCTTAAATATGTTTTTGACTGAGTCGAGAGTCTATGGAAAATTGATTTTTCAATATTTGATCAATTTAAGTATTTAACAAAATTATTGTAGAGGGAGAATGCCCGACAAAATCTTGGCTTTGGATAAGATCATCGTCAAAAAAAAGTGTAACATATAGTTGATATATATATATGAAATGTATATAATTAAAATTCACACGTAACTATAACCAATTTGCAAGATAAGACGTAGCAACTATCTCTCAACTTTATTCTTATTTTCCAACTTTTTCAATAATTCATATTCACTTCATTCAAATCCCATTCTATTTTCTAATCTTACTTTCCAAAAAGTTGATATTCTTTTTTTTTTAAAAATAGTTTAAAAAGCTTTAATATGTATTTTTTTTTCCTTAAAAATATCTCATTTTTAATTCATAGTACATGATATTTGATATTATATCATAGTAAGTTCAAGCTATTGGGTAAATTTCCCATTCGAATTGGCCCTTTGCGTCCATCACCTCTTTTCTCCCTCGGTTCGTTGGCCATGTGAACTTTTTTTTTGAAAGTTATCAAGATTGATAAAGGAAAAGATCTCCTACGATCAATTATAATTTAAATAAAAAAAATTAACCTTACAAAAGACCGACCTTCTTGGAGAGAAGAGATTATCCAATTTTTTATTTATTTTTTGAAAAGATGTTTTTTTTAATTATTATTCAAATCAACTCATATCTCTATTTCATCGAACCATACATAAAAATAACCGCCATATGAGAAGCTTGAAGCGTGTGAGACGATTCAAATTAGTTGAAATCACGACTTTATTATAATGTGAAAAATACACAAAAATTAAATTGATGGCTGTCTTTGTTGTACTTTTTGGTCCTACAATTCCTTTGCTGAATTGGCATTCTCATCTTGTTTGAGCTTTTAGCTAAAATCTCAAATAATGATCAGTAATATGTACAACTAATTCACTGTGGAATTAGATATGTTTGGGATTAATTATTATAAACTAAATAAAACGCGGCTCATTAATTAGATTAACATTGGTTTATTGGAACCTTATATATGTCAAGTGATTAGGTATTTAATAGAACATTTAAATTTGGCGCTTGCACTATTCTGCACTGTGTAATCACGCAATAGACACAAATGCATATGTAATTATAACTCTCATAATTATTCAAGAATATATAAATCTTAGTGGCACACATCACGTCACCATTTGCATTATATATATTTTTTCTTATTTTGGATCAACAGTAAAATTATTTCTACTAATGTTTACATTATAATAGACTATCTATTTCACACCCTTTGGATTTGCTTCTTTTACTAACCCTGCGTGAACGCGAAATGCGATGCTTTGTGTATCTGTTTTGAGGTTGATGTGTATAATTGAAGGAAATAACATGTTTTTATATGACTAACTTAATTATCTAATACATGAATGAGAAAACACGTACTCCATCTGTCCAACAATAGTTGTCCACTATTGATTTGACACACTCCTTAAGAAAACAATAAATAATAGTGGTAATTTTACTATATTATCCTTTGATTTTATTAAATTTATTGCTTTGAGAAATGTATTAGATGATAAATAGCAAGGGTAAAATAGACACAAAAGGTAAATTATCTCTTGATTATCTAAATTTGACAAGTATTGTAGGACAACTATTTTTAGTATAGTGGACAACTATTATTGGACGGAGGGAATGTAAAAGCTTTTTTGAAACATGAATGGAAAGTGACTAATTGGAACACTTTATTAGAAGTTGAGATGTTCAATAACAATTATATGATATAATACTATCGTTGCAATCAACTGCAAATTAAGTAATAATAAGAGAGTCGATATAACATCATAAAAATTTAAACTCGTAACATTATGATTCAAAGTAATTTTAATGACTACTATGCTATTTATGCTTACTCTATAAAGACTAATATGATAGGTTCAGTAAGTCGATAAATATTTAATAATGTTGGTTTGAGCTATCGTGCCTAATTCTTCAATTGCCAAACAAAGCTATATATTATATATATAGCTCTAACTTTTAATTGTCTTTTGTAAATTTTAATATAATTATTTATTGTATGCTTTTCTTTTTGGACTTGGATTCTGAAATAATGTATTATAATATTTCAAAAAGGAATTAAATCGCAGGTTGCAATATAAAGACAACAACAATATTTATGCTTGAAAAAAGTAGTACACTAATCTTTCCCCCCACCTTACAAAATATATATTTTATTTTTAAAGATAATGTGCTCTTCTTTTTCGACAGACATTATGGGTATTTGTTTACATTTCTGGTCTCTACATAATAATGACACACCTCAATCTTCAAATAAAAAAATTGAAAATTAAAACATACTTTATAATAAAATATTTTTACACTTCATGTTATGAGTTATATCTTTCTTTAACTAACTCTATTATTATTGACAAAATTCAGTCGTGATTTGCGACTAGGATTGACAAAATGGTTAAACAAGTTAAATAATCATTCAATTCGATCCATTAAATACTGAATCGGATAATTTAACATTAAAAAATAGATCGCTATTATTGATCAAAAAGTGAATATCCATATTATCGATCAATACTCATTTGTCTGTTAATTTTTTTTATTTTTTTTTATGAATTCTTATTTTCTAGGAATCTAAGGTTATTTTGGCTTTTTAACTTGTTTTCTCACCTGACTATTTCTAAAACCATGAATCCATTTTTTTTATCTGTCTTACATATGGACGGATAGAATTCAATTTTTGATCCGACCCAACTGTTTGTCATTCCTATTTGAACCAGTTGGCCTTCTTGCGTTTAACGGATTGAATTATGATTTAATGAATTTAACTATAATAATTTGAAAGAAATAATAGGCCCACTTTATTGAATAAACAAGAGGAAGACATTACCTAGATGATCACTACTTCATTAATCGTTTAAAATATGACCCACACATTTTTCTCTGAAGAAGAAAACGTATGGCTACTGCTGTAATGGATTAAGGTAAAAGTGGGCCCATTAAATATATAAGCAAGGCCCATTACTATGATAAGATGACGGAGCTAACAAGTTATTCTGTGAATTTTACGTGGCATCTTTCCCATCCAACATTATTTTTTTTGAAAAAAATAAATCATCTCTAACTTCTTTTTATATATTTTTTAAAAAAATAAAATTAATAGATGAATACGCAAGAACAAAATAAGAATAAGAATTCCCGATGGCACCAAAACTCTATTCGTATCGAAATCGATAGAGCGTCATGTGAAAGCTAATAATTGTAAAGTGTAGTGGTGATGAATAAGACGATAAGAAAAACTATACTAAAAAGCATATTACATATTCTAGACAAGATTCTTTAAACGACTATATCGTGAATGATATTATGTTTAGTAAAACTCAAATATAATAAGAAAAATCGGAAAAAAACCCTTAACAAAATCAAGAATTCGAGACAAAAAGATCCCTATATTTAATCTTTAGAGGTTAGAGCTTGTCTGATCAAGATGGTAAAAATGCTTATCAAAGCAATTTTTCAAACAAGTATTTTCGCAAAGAAACATTATTATGCTTAGCAAATTTATTTAGATTTATTAGAATTTGAAGTTGCTTTATCATCATAGTTATTTGATTTATGGTAAAATACAAGTGTATGTGCTCATTATCATAAAAAAAAAAAAATTAAAAATAGATTGGTGGCTATTGTTGTTGTACTTTTGGTCCTACGTGTGTGGCTGATTTGTCATCCTCATCTTGGTTTATTTCCATATGGCCCCACTATCATCTTGTTTTTGTGTTCATGCCATTAATGAACAATTAGATAAGTTAATTTGGACACTAAAAATAGTACATTATAGTTAGGCAACCCCAATAATAGACTATGATTCATAATTAAATTATCTAGCTAGGTACATGGAATTATGCTTGTCTTGAAACCAAAAAAAGAAAAGATATTAGGTGAGGAATGAAAAATGTAAACTGACGTTGTATTTTTAAACAAAAGGAAATTAAAATGAACTCTCCAGACTTCATGAAATTCTGTAAAGGCATGCACATGGAACCAATGTTGAATCAACCTTCACTAATATATTTACTTTGTGAATTGACCCATCAATAACCTCCATTCAAGAACACAACAAAAATCTTCAATAATTTTCATATTTTCCTCATTTATTTTGTTTTTATATGTTGGTCTATTGTGTGGTTTGTTAGTGGGGAACTGGGGAGGGATAGAAAAGTAGAAATGAAAGATATCTATCTATATTTTTAGGATAATTTTTTTAATTTTATTTTTAATGAAATAACTTATAATCACATAAATATCGAAATTATTTTAGATCACAAAATTTTATATTATTTAAATTCAGTTAAATTATATCACATAAAATAAGACGAAAGAAAGTAAACTAATGTAATATGCCATTGTCATTATCCTTCAAGGAAAAGATACTTGAGGAACTTTATGCATCATATACAATTTGTTATATGTTCTAATAAGAGAAATATATAATAGTATAGTAATGATAATGATTTTTAATTTTTTATTTATTTTATGGTGGGGTTAAAAAGTGCATTTTATAGGATCCACATGTTTACACTTCTAGAGTTCGTCTACTAAAATCAGAAAGAAAAGAAAAAAAATCCAGAAAATATTTTTTTTTCTTTCTTCCATACGTTTCTTACTATCCCATAATAAATACAACCAAATGACTTTGTCGTGATTAGAATCTTTAATCTATTGATTGATGATGAAGATGTTCAATCACTTACATAAACTTTACTTGTTACCGAATGACATGAACAAAATAAAAATTTAATGATTTGTATAAGAATATAGTATATATTCGAAGGCAACGCAACAACATTAAAAGAAAAAGTGCTGTAGATTAGATTCTTTACTTTATAGTTTTGTGTTTGACTTTTATACTCTTTATCACATAAATTGCAGGCCCACCGTAAAGATAGTGTGTCGCTATTTCTTTTAACAGATTAATAAAGATGAATTAAGCTATGACCAATTTACTCAAATATCCTTTTAAGTCCATCATTTATATTTTATTTTTTTTAAATTATGTAAACATAGCCTTTGAGACTAATAAAGTATTATATTACAAAATATTCTATTGCAATCTAATATTTTCTCATAAATTTTCAATTTGCTAAAAAAATAATAATTTAGATCGTAATCTAAAATATTCATATGTTACTAGAAATCTTTTTTTTTTTTTGCCTTGTTGGGAGTTGGAGGGTGGGGACTCAACAAGATTGAATTGTTGATGTGAGAAAGCATGTGCAACAGCTTCATAATTGTTTAGCAACTAATGTTAGTACAATGTTCCAGTTGTTTCTAGCTAGCTAACCCAATTGGATTACTCCCATTTGGACATGTTTTTTCAAATTCATTACTAAGGTTGTCTTCCATTGCTAGTATTTCCTAAATTCATAACTTTCTTTCATACTCTTCATTATCATCTGGGTCCGAGGCGGAGTCATATTGAAGTTGAGTTTATAAAACTCAAAATTAATATCCTTATCATACTATTAGAGTCAGTTCCATTCAAATTTTACTTACATAATGTTGAACTAACATATTACTTTGATGGAAGAGATAATAAGTTGCTTCATTGTACGATTTAGAGAGTTCTCACCTCTAGGGTTAAGTTCACTTTTTAGATATTACTCTATATACCTAAAAAGTAACCACCCATTGTCTCCATTTAATCCAATCATAAGTCATGTCCATCTTATTAAGTTTGTTGAAGGAAAGAGTAAGCAATAATAAACACATGATTATTACTCTCTCAATTACTACCAATTGCAATTTAAGTTTCTCTAGAGATTAAAATGAAAGTCTAGAGCTTCTTTTGCTATCATTATGTATATTGGCTTTCTAATGAAATTGAAATATAAAAAAATGTTTGGCATGAGTGGTTTGAATAAAATGATGATTAAATTATTTATCTCCACTTTGAGCCCTCAACTTAATTAGATTTCTTTAAGCTCAATGGTCACACAATATGTTTTTTTTCAACTTAGTGTGGTCATTGATCTATGGAAACCTATGTACCGGTAAAAAGTCATGTGTTACATGCCTCCTCGTACAGTAAAAATTAACCCAAAAACTGATGGTCCTAGAAATATGTGTCAAGAGGTCAGCCCGGGCCGGACCATTTTTTGAGCCATACTAGTCCCGATTAGAGAATCGGGATTTAAAGGGGTTGTGGTGAGGGGACTTCATTTGAACTGGATTGACTTTGGGTTTATTGTGTCAGATCTGATCAAGCTAGAGTTAACACTCTTTTATAAACATGACATGATATATCCAATAAGATTTAAAAGGTATTTTCAATATGTTACATACATCTTTAGTTTCATAACATATATAAAATTCAAAATTCTTTTTTACATTTCAAACTATTGAGTTTGATTAAATGAAGACACATAAAATGAAACTGAAAGGAGTAATTGATTGAGTAGATTAGTTTATGATCATGATTAAATCCTAATCTCATATCAAACATTAAGGTGGATGGCCCTAGCTAGAAGCAAGCCCCACTCACCAGCTTGTCCTCCACATTACAATTACTTAGCTATTACGTTTTTTTCTTTTCATTAGTTATTCAATACCTAATTGTGTTTACTTTTGGCACTCTACTTGAATTGGGACTTCAAAATAAAATAAATAAAATCTTCTTTTTTAGTTTTCCACTCATTGTTCGATATTCATATTGGAGCTCAACTAAATTTGGATTTGCGATTGGAAGTCCCACATTGAGGGTAATGCACTCCCTAACAAAGACAACTCTATATCGATGGAGACTTAAATCCGAAACCTCTGATTAAATATGAAATAGTACAAAAAGAACTTGATGATTTGGAAGGTAGCACAATGATATATATAATTGTTCCAAAATCTCAATATATTATTTTTGGACTTGTAATTATATAATTCTATAAGTGGTGTTGGAAGAGTGGTATCACATTCATATAAAATTAAATATTTTAAATATATACAGTTATCAGATCAACTAATAAGCTGACTCTTGATTCTTCGTTCACATCACACTGTTTGCAAGTGATAAATAGAAATAAAGAAATATACCAAAATGTTGACAAAATATATTGAATTATTGAACAACAAAATTTTAAAATCGCACGATCCAATCAATTAACTCAATTTTACAATATTAAATTTGCAACATTATTTTTCAAATAAATAATTCACCTCCTCTACGTGCATTACAGTGAGATATCATGTGTGCTCTAGAAGGAAAAATAATCAATCAAATCACTAGAGTTTTTTTTTTATTGGAGTACTCTGATTAATAGGGGCGGAGCTAGTAAGGGTCCAGGAGTTCATCTGAACGGTCGAACCCCTTCGATGGAAAAATATTACACTGTTTATACACAATTGAAATTATTTTTATGTAGATATATTAGATGTTGAACCCCTTTCAACTTTTTCGTGTATTTACTTTTTCATATTTTGAATCTCCTTAGAAAATTTTGGCTCCGCCACTACTGTCTGCTGATTAGTATCATAATAACACTAAATTGTTAACTTTGCACGATCCATCTAAACTAAATAATAATTACTCCTATTATTTTCCACTATTTGGGCATTTTCAAGCATTGTTTGATTAACATAATCACTTTCATTATTCTTAATTCCCAATTGCCATGAGATATAACATTTTATTAGTGAAAGAAGGTTCGTTGCAGGAAGGTAATTGGATGGCTTTCATTATATTAATATTCAAGTCAATATTGAATAATTAAGAAAGTTTTTCTATAGATAATATTGAAAATAAAGTAGTTATTTGCATAATTAGTTATGTTTTATAATTCCTTTTATGTGTCCGTGGTTTATATAACATTTTTTAAAATTAAAAATATCATGAGTGTTTTCAAAGTGAAGGAACATACTAACAAATCAATATTAAATAAATTGTGATAAAATCATAAAATCGAGAACTTACAAATTCTTTGTGTAGGAAAACAAAAGATGGGAACGAATCGCGACTGAAATTACTAGTCGATAACGATTGTCACGTTATGTGAGAGTATCCTCCTATTGAATTCATACTGCGTAAACCTAACTTGATGCGATAGAAAAGAAAGCATGAAAAATTACATACTTAAAAGAATTCTGTCTCACATATATAAAGCCCTCCTTATATGTGAATTTTTATTTCCAACTCTGCAAATTTTAAGATCTTTATAATTATTATATTTAAGTTTTTCTTTGATTTTTATTTTACTAAATAAAATCACGGCAAACTGATAAGAATGTATGTAAGAGAATTACACACGTAATATATTTATTGATTTGATGATAAATAAGTTTTTATTTGATTTTTATTTTACTATATCACAATACGATGATAAAAATGAATATAAAAGAATTACACACAGTAATAAATTTGTTGATTTAACGATATTTAAGTTTTTCTTTGATTTTTATTTTACTAAAATCATGATAAAATGATAAGGACGTACATAAAAAAATTACACACATAATATATTTATTGATTTGACATACACATCAGTTAGTAACAAAGAAGGGAGAAAAAAGAATTGTAAACCTTATTGGTTTATCAAGCGCGTTTTAAATCATAAGATAATTGAAGAAAATGGTATTTTTCACATGATTTTGTTGACTTAAGCTTACACTATAATTATAGGACTATACTACAAGGTAAGAGCCAATTTGGGGCTCGTCCAAATCTCCTTTAACCGAAAATTATATTATTTGTATGTGATTGAAATTATTTTTTATACATACATGATAGATGTTAAACCTTGTTCGACTATTTTATGTGAAAATTTTAGCTCCGTCACAATCTATTTTACAGAGGTAAGATTTTTTTTTTTTTTAAAAAAGGGAAAGTTAACAAACAAACAAAATGAATATTTAAAGGGAAAAAATGGATTGGTGTTTGGTGTGTGCAATGATGGATGGAGGTGAGTAGTGGAGAAGTGCATGCAACATATTGCTTTGCTTATAGGAAAAATAAATAAAGACTTTTTTAACAGAAAAACAGAAAGGAAAACTAATTTTCTTTTCCTTTCTCTTCCCGGCAAGTAAACTAACTAATAAATCTTTCTTTTTTTATTACCGAAAGTGAAAGATTTCGCATTTTCATTGTGATTACCTTCACACGCAAACATTCAACATGCACAATTCGATCGTGTATCAACTTTATATCTTCCTACGACAATTTCAAGTTAATTTACATACTCAGATATTTATACATACTAGGTCTATGCATAGGGGCCGAGCTAAATAGAGTGAAGGAGTTCATCTGAATCTCTTTTAATGAAAAATTATGTTGTTTATATACGTGGTTAATATTTATTTATTTTTTATAAAATACTGTAAATGTTGAACTCTCTTTAACTTCTTCATATGCTTATTTTTCATATTTTTAATCTCATTAGTGAAAGTTCTTGTTCCGACACTATTTATATAAAAATTATTGAATTCTCATAAACATGTATACATTGCACTCTAGCTCTGCCTCTAACAATAAGTATTGTCACATAAGGAAAAAACATTATGTAAACCAAAAATAAAAAATAAAAAATGAAAGACGTGAATTTTAAATTAACGGTATGAGTATAACCTTATTTGATACTTATTTTGTGACAGTGAATATAAATTTATAAAAAAAGTTATACTATAAATAGAATTCGAATCGAAATGTTCAGTTGTAATGGCAAAGGAAGAGAATATTTATGTTTTAGGTCTTATTATGTATAATATATTTCCCAGATTAATAATATTTGTGTATCCAAAATTAAAAAAATAGATTAAAAGATTTCAGTTGTATTACGATTGAGATTTGATTCCGTGTAAAATATAATGATATTATATGTTATTTGAACTTTTTAAAAATATCGATGAGGTACATGTTAGATCTTTTACTATTGAATAATTTCATTATCCATAAATTTGAAGTTGGAATATACGAGTTTGATCAGATAACAAATCTACCATATATATTGTAATAAATGCACTTAGAGATGGATATAAATTTTAAAAATTAATAGAGCTGTACTTTATATAGTGGAATTCTTTTTTCACACTTTACCAGCAAAATTAATATCATGCTATATAATTTAGCTTAAAACATGGACCATATGTTCATGGGAATCTTAAAGGCTATTCAATGCTTTTACCATATATTAGCACCATTTACATTACAGACATAACTACTTAAAAGTATGATGTTTGAGTTTATGATTTTTGATAAATTATTTTATTTATATTTCCTTTGGTTTATCTTAAGTAAATTATTGAAATTTTTTATAGTTCAAAATAATATATTGTTCAAAGTTTAAGAGAATTGTTGAGACTTTTTTTTAAAATAAATATTTACCCTTTATTTAATGAGATTCTTAACTACTTTACATGTTTTAGGAGAATAATTTAAGAATAATCAGATCAACAATCGTGAAAAATAGCATTTTATTTATGTTCTAATTTTTTTTAAAAAAATGCTATGCCCCCAACAATTCACTTAATATGAACCATAGAGAATATTAATAATCTTTTAAATATAAATACATCAGTTTAAATCAAAACTATTAAATTTTGTGAAACTCGCTTCACCCATGACTGGCGCTAATACTATAAATAGAAAAATAGAAAAACTTCAAAATTTGAAGAGGTAATTATAATGATTGCTCTAACTCTTTTAAAATATCGATGAGTGAGTATCAAATTTTACAAAAATATGCAAATCTAACACAAATGCCACAATATTTTTAAAAAATCCGACCAATCAAAAAATTAGGCCAAACCTAACCCCGTGAGGCTGCGGCAGACAAAACAACACAGTCAAAAAGTGATTCATTAGAAAATCTAATCACAATTACAGACGTAATTAGTGAGATAGGATTCTACTCCACGCTCTACTCAAGAAAGTGGAACCACGTACCAATTACATGTAACCTCGCGAATACACTTCACGCGCTATACTCGTTTTGAGAATTCACCAAACCAGAAACAAACATAACGCTTATTGCCCAAAAACAAGAACCGACAGTAAAGAATCTTTGTTACATCAGCCTTAAAATAAAATATTCACTTTTCTAACAACAGCCAAACAGGCCTTTAATACTCTAATTAATAATAAAAGAAAATTATTTTTTTATTTTTTATTTTTTTTGTGAAAAAACTGAAATTTAGAGAAAATTAATTTGTTGGATGATGCTCCGCGTATGTGGGTCCCACTTTGTGGGTCAAAGGTTCAAGAATGGACCCCACATTCATTTTCAAACAATCCATATTCTTGTGCATTTAAAAGCAGCTGCAAAGTAGCAATATTTTGCAACTCCCAATTCTTCATTTATTCACACTTACTACTCACTCTCATTTACTATAGCTAAAATTCATTATCTTTTGCATTTTGAAAAAAAGAATAAAAGTAGAGTTTGAAAGAAGGAAAATAAAGTTAAAGGGGGTAAAAAAAAATTCATTTTGCCTTAAAAAGGCACAATCTTGAGAAAAAAGGAGATTATTTTGCAACATGGGTTGTAAGCTTATACTAATGTTGAATGTGTTGTTGGTGTTGTTGAGTTCATGGGTTTTTTCTGGAACAGCTTCTGTTTCATATGACCATAGGGCTATTATTGTAAATGGACAAAGAAGAATCCTTATTTCTGGTTCTGTTCATTACCCAAGAAGCACTCCTGAGGTATGCTCATGTGAAATGTAGTTCAAAAGTTTAGTTTTTTATGTCCCATGTTTTGTTGAAAAGATTCCTTTTTTTCTGTTTTTGCATGAATGGGTGTGTTAATAAATGTTAAAAGTTGAGTCTTTTTGTTGAAAAATGGATTCTTGAATTTTTTTTTATTTTGGGGTTATACAGATGTGGCCAGGTATTATTCAAAAGGCTAAAGAAGGAGGTGTGGATGTGATTCAGACTTATGTTTTCTGGAATGGGCATGAGCCTCAACAAGGGAAAGTAAGTTAAATTAGACTTTTTTTTAAAAAAAAAAATGTATTTTTCATCAGTTCTTGATATTTAGTTTTTTTTTTGTTCTCAGTATTATTTTGAAGGGAGATATGATTTAATGAAGTTTATTAAGCTGGTGCACCAAGCAGGACTTTATGTCCATCTCAGAGTTGGACCTTATGCTTGTGCTGAATGGAATTTTGGGTATTCATCAAAATTACTGTTTTATATGCAAAAAGAATGATAATGGACTTTCTTGCTTACTTTATCTGTTTTAATTTCAGGGGTTTTCCTGTTTGGCTGAAATATGTTCCAGGTATCAGTTTCAGAACAGATAATGGACCTTTCAAGGTTAGACAATATGAAAATTTCTAATCTTTGATGTTTCCTCAAAAAATTTCCTTCTTTGATGAGAATGGTTTCTAATTTTTGTTTACTGTATACCCTTGTCAAAATATTGTACCTTAGGCTGCAATGCAAAAATTCACTACCAAGATTGTCAATATGATGAAAGCGGAACGTTTGTATGAAACTCAAGGGGGGCCAATAATTCTATCTCAGGTTGTTCAGAAGTGCTCATTTCAGTAATCTTGCTGCATTTATTGTTGGTTGCACAGAGGTTATGATTTTCCAAAACATAATGGGAGCTGATGATTTTTTTAAATTTTGGAACTTTTGACAGATTGAGAATGAATATGGACCCATGGAGTGGGAACTAGGAGCACCCGGTAAATCTTATGCACAGTGGGCAGCCAAAATGGCTGTGGGTCTTGACACTGGTGTCCCATGGATCATGTGCAAGCAAGACGATGCCCCTGATCCTATTGTAAGTGTTGCTCCTGGTACAATTCAGTATTTTCTCTTATCATTGTCATATCTCTTTTTTTTATTATTTTGTATAATATTGGTCTGGAATGAGTTTAAATGGAGCAAAATATTCTGTGAGAGTTCATAGAGTCGACCCCAATTTGCTTGGGATTGAGGGGTTGTTGATGTTGTTGTTATATTTGTTGATTTCTTTCATTCTATGTTTCCTGTTCCTAGTGGGGTTCTTATGTGCCAATGGTTGTCCCCTTGATGGTCCAGAAATGCAAGACTTACTCTGCACATGGGTTGCTTTTGTTTCCAACTACTTTCTGTATTCCTTTTCTCTTCATCAAGCATTCAATGGTCTTTTGACTCTTGTAATATACCTCTGTCATATTTCCCCTTGTAGTCTTATGCAAAATAATGTATTACTCCCTCCGTTTCAATTTGTTTTCTGGTTTTGATTTGACACGAAGTTTAAGAAAGTAACTTATGGTCTTAAACATGCCACGTGAAAAGTTAGAGGTGGGAGTATTCGCTCTTTGGAGTCAGAAACCATAGTAGTCTTAATATGTATATTCTTGCTCAGTACATTGAGATTCTTGTATCTGAATTCTCTACTTTGTCAATGTTGTAAAAATATCTAGGTGATAAATTTTTTCTTTTTTACCTTATCCTTTTCTTTCACTTTCCTACTTTGATATACCTTTTTCCCCTGTTCAGATAAATGCTTGCAATGGCTTCTACTGTGACTACTTTTCTCCAAACAAGGCTTATAAGCCAAAGATATGGACTGAAGCCTGGACTGCATGGTAAGTACATATATCTTTCGAATGCATTAAATATATAAAATTTCTAGTTTTATGTTTCTGCTAGAGTACATGTGGGGATAAATTTCTGTCGTAATTTTTTTCTGCAGGTTTACTGGTTTTGGAAATCCTGTTCCTTACCGTCCTGCTGAGGACTTGGCATTTGCTGTTGCAAAGTTTATACAGAAGGGAGGTTCCTTCATCAATTACTACATGGTACGATTATCATCTCTGATATTCAAGAGTGTTAGTGTTTCTTCTGATGCCAAGTAAATTATGTTGTTTATGATTTTCTTTTCCCTTTTTTGCGCAGTATCATGGAGGAACAAACTTTGGACGGACTGCTGGTGGTCCATTTATTGCTACTAGTTATGACTATGATGCACCTCTTGATGAATATGGTATGCACCTTTTCTTTGTAATCTTGTTTAGATTGAGTTTCTTCACGTCAGCAGAAGGTTTAAAATAAGAATCCCATTTTTATTACCACTTGAATTTGAATGGTGAGAAGCACCTAAACAGAACTTTATTCGTCAATGCCTAAATAGAATTAAATATTTCAATGATTCCATCAAATTAAATAGCTTGGCAGTTCCCTTCATCAAACTTGCATCAGGCTTTTCAGTAAGTCAATAGCTGTCAATTCTATCTTCTTATGGAAGAGATTTCTTGACTATCGAGTTCATGATTTAGAACTAGGAAGAAAACTTAGAAGAGACCATCTGCATCTTAAGAAATGTATTGTTTAGCCCAATTTTTAACATTTGCCATTTTGTCTTTAGGATTATTGCGAGAACCTAAATGGGGTCACCTGAAAGATCTGCATAGAGCAATAAAGCTTTGTGAACCAGCTTTAGTCTCTGGAGATCCAACTGTGACAGCACTTGGACACCAGCAGGAGGTGAGACTTAACTGAATGCTTCTTGAATTGGTCACCATTACAACGTTCGCAATGAGAGTAACTGGAGGTTCATTGTTTCTTATACAGGCCCATGTTTTTAGGTCGAAGTCTGGCTCGTGTGCTGCATTCCTTGCAAACTACGACCAACACTCTTTTGCTACCGTGTCATTTGCAAACAGGCATTACAACTTACCACCATGGTCAATCAGCATTCTTCCCGACTGCAAGAACACTGTATTTAATACAGCACGGGTAAGAAGAAAGGCTATACTTTTTCCCTGAAATAGTTATGCTGTTTAGAGAATCATTCATGACCTGAAGATTGCTTCCTAACTAACTGATAACGTTATTGTTTCCATGTGAAGATTGGTGCTCAAAGCGCTCAAATGAAGATGACTCCAGTCAGCAGAGGATTGCCCTGGCAGTCATTCAATGAAGAGACAGCATCTTATGAAGACAGTAGTTTTACAGTTGTTGGATTATTGGAACAGATAAATACCACAAGAGATGTGTCTGATTATTTGTGGTATTCAACTGAGTAAGTTCCTATGTAGCTTCTAACAGCCTCTTCACATATTAAATTAAGAAACACACACACTTGAATTACGTTGGATCAGCCACATGTTTACGATTGTTTTTCTGTTCTCAGTGTCAAGATTGATCCAAGAGAAAAGTTTTTGAGAGGCGGAAAATGGCCTTGGCTTACAATCATGTCAGCTGGCCATGCATTGCATGTTTTTGTGAATGGTCAATTAGCAGGTATGTGGCATAATTATGTGTATTTGACATGATTCACAATTTGAATCATTATTTGTGCGCCAGATCATTATACCACTGCTTATATGTTAAAAGGAAAAAGTGGTGGACCATTTTCAGTTTATCTCTTTGCAGTAAAATTTCTAAAATCAAAAGCTGAGGGGTATTTGGTCTCATCAAGCAAATACAATAAGTGAACAGTTTGTGTAGTAGTAAAAAAACTAAAGCCCCTATCACCCTGACGCATAGTGGCGTTTTTTGTTAATTATATCTCTCTTTGTTCAAATTTCTTGCAGGAACTGCATATGGAAGTTTAGAAAAACCGAAATTAACTTTCAGTAAAGCTGTAAATCTGAGAGCTGGTGTTAACAAAATTTCTCTGCTGAGCATTGCTGTTGGCCTTCCGGTGTGTTCTCTCTCACTGTCGCCCTCTTACTTAGTTACTTTAATATATATGCATATTAGTCGAACATGTGCTTACTTGGTCTCCTTCCTCATGTCAACTGCAGAATATTGGCCCACATTTTGAGACATGGGATGCTGGTGTTCTTGGTCCAGTTTCACTTAGTGGTCTTGACGAGGGGAAAAGAGATTTAACATGGCAGAAATGGTCTTACAAGGTTAGTGTGTCTTAAATGTTCCAAAACAAGAAGCCGGATGCTCCAGTGCATGGTTATCTAAACTTCCAAATTTTTATCAGGTTGGTCTGAAAGGAGAAGCCTTGAGCCTTCATTCACTCAGTGGTAGCTCGTCCGTTGAATGGGTCGAGGGCTCTTTGGTGGCTCAGAGACAGCCACTCACATGGTACAAGGTGCATACCTCATACCTAAACCCTCTTCTGTACCAACTTACTTGTATATTTTGACATTTAGTCATTCCTCTGCAAAATGGAATACTTAAATCTTCTTTAAGCAGCTGTACGCTTCTTGAATTTCTTGGTTTAAAAAAACTAAAATTTCTATTGAATTCTGTGTTATCTATACAGAGCACTTTCAATGCTCCAGCTGGAAATGATCCTTTGGCTTTAGACTTGAATACCATGGGCAAAGGTCAAGTGTGGATAAATGGTCAAAGCCTCGGACGCTACTGGCCTGGATATAAAGCATCTGGTAACTGTGGTGCCTGTAACTATGCTGGTTGGTTTAATGAGAAAAAGTGCCTAAGTAACTGTGGAGAGGCTTCACAACGATGGTAAGTAATGGCAAATCTTGTGGCATTTTCCTCCGGTGTAACAAGAATCTCTAACTTAACTTGGAATTATAATTCAGGTATCATGTTCCCCGTTCTTGGCTGTTTCCTACTGGAAATTTGTTAGTTCTATTTGAGGAATGGGGAGGAGAGCCTCATGGAATCTCTTTGGTAAAAAGAGAAGTTTCAAGTGTTTGTGCAGATATAAACGAATGGCAACCACAGTTGGTGAATTGGCAAATGCAAGCATCTGGTAAAGTTGACAAACCACTGAGGCCTAAAGCTCACCTCTCGTGTGCTTCTGGTCAGAAGATCACTTCAATCAAATTTGCAAGCTTTGGAACTCCACAGGGGGTCTGCGGAAGCTTCCGTGAAGGAAGCTGCCACGCCTTCCACTCATATGATGCTTTTGAAAGGGTATTTACAAATCTTACTCTTTGTTAGAAGAACCTATTTCTTTTCATTCTTGAAGTAACTATCTTCTGTAGAGACCTGATTGAACAACTCTCTTTTTTCCAGTATTGCATCGGGCAAAACTCGTGCTCAGTACCCGTAACACCAGAGATCTTTGGAGGTGATCCATGTCCACGTGTTATGAAGAAACTCTCAGTAGAGGTTATTTGCAGTTGATAACACTGAGGATAAACAAATAAAGTGGTTTCAGTTAGTTGTCTGAAGATATATATTTGAAGATCCATTACATATCAAAAAGTTGGCTTTGATAGAGGTGAAGTTGTACAGATATGCAACACACCTTTCCATTTGAGGCTCATATGAATTGCAATGGCCCAAGATTCTGTACATATATGTTGGTTACTGTCAAGTTGTTGTTGGTTTGCAAATGTAAAACAATAGTATAGTCATTGGTTCAAGTGCTCATCAAGATTGTGCTAGTGGGAGGTAGCAGGTTTCGGAGGAACAATTGAGGTCTGCACAAGCTGGCCTGGATAACACGGTTATTATAACAAAGAAAGCACATTGAGACTGATTCTTGATTAGTCCATGTGCAGATATTGTTACTGTTAGAATTTGCAAATCTTATGGTTTCAGGATATTCAGTATTTTAATACTTTATCTTATGTGAGAATAGCAATCTTTCATTGCTTTGTACCTGCAAAAGTGCTACTATTATGATGTGAAATAACATTAAATTCTCTTTATTAGATGTTTTAACATATCGTTATTTTTATTCATAAAAAATCTGAAAATTTGTTTTCTTCTATTTAATTTGTAAATGAGTCAAAAATCTCATTTTCGCTTAAAATTCCAAATTAAATTTCCTAATGAGAAAATAAAAATGCAAAATGAAGACCCAAAAAGTAGATATTGCTAAAATTGGTGAGGGTATTAGCCCCAATCCAATCAGGATTCCCATGTCTAAGAGTCGGTTTAAATTGATTTATTTTAGATATTTTAGGTCAAAATACTTATTACTCCATATACTTTTACTTATTCATTTTGAACTGTACATGCCGTTAAAAAATATTAATTAATGATTAATCTTAGTTCTTAGGAAAATAATTTGAAAATTAAGTAATTAATATTAAGGATAAAATATAAAAGAAAAAATATTTGTTTTAGTAACAAACACTCCGTCCGTTTCAATTTGTTTGATTGATTTTCTTTTTTATCTGATAAAAAAAATGATATTTTCCTTCTTTTTTTTCTTCTAGTAACTCTTTAATTTCAATTTTCTATATGACATGTTTAAGACCACAAATTAAAAAGTATTTTAGTATATTTGACATATTTTTAATTTTAGACCATAAAATTTAAAAATCTTTTTTAACTTTCTTCTATTTCATACTAAATTAAAATAGATCAAATAAATTAAATGGAAGGAATATATTTTTAGTATATTGGATAAATAAACGTAAACAGGAGGGAGCGAGTAACTTTTAACTATAAGAGAAAGTTGCTCCAATAGCGAGTTCAAGTCACCATGAGAGTAAGATTGTGAAATTGAGTCACCATGAATAGTGAGTTCAAGTCTCCACAATAGTAAGATTATGAATTCGAGTCCCCACGAAAGTAACCGAGAATTCACAGCAATAAATCCGAGATGTCATGTCCAGTCGGCAAGTCCAATAAGGCCCTACCATTAGTACCGACAAAATCCTTGTTAGTCACCTCTTTGCTCTTCATCTTCTCCGAATCGGAACTGTGGAGATGGCTCACCGGAGAAATGGTGTTGTTGTTGAAAAAAAGGGACGGTGATCGGAAATTGACAAAAAAGGAAGAAGCTTTTTCCAATTTTACCTAAACAAAAAAATGAACATTCAGCAACTCAAATCTGTAGCTAAACTTGCCCTATCTTTCTTCATTATAGCAATCGCCACTGTTCATGGCTACTTAACATGGCTTATTTCTACTTCTGCTTCCATTCTCTTAGCTGATCTTCTTTCAGTACTTCTCCACCGCTACTGCCCTTACATCTCTCGTCTTTATCATTTCTTCCATCTTCAAAATCCTAGACGAACACGCCGTCATTCTGATATACTAGCGCCATTCGTAGCGCTATGTGTAGCGCCACTGTTTAGCCACAAATTATTTGACGACATAAATGTGACTACTTGTATGGTGGTAGCAACTACGTTTTACCCTCAAATGATATATTACTTTGGTAGACCTAGAGATTTTCGGTTACTGAATGTGTTATTTATGCTTTCTGTTAATATTTCCTATGGGGAATTTGGATTTGGGCCTAATACTTGTGCATCAGTTGCTTTTTTCACTTACATTGCTATAATGTTGGCGGGGCAAGCAGAGGCAGGTGCAGCTCATGATGATGATCTTCAGGGTTTGACGTTGAATCAGGTTATGTCGAATCTGATCATAGGTACATTTTATAATGGTAATACTGATAATTGTTTTGTTATGGTAATATGGAGACGATTACGCTAGTTAGCTGGACTGTGATTATTAGTAGAACAGTTGATGTAAGTAGACTATCTGTGCTGAAGGTTAATTGGTAAAGCAAATACGGAGTGTACATTATTGCTTCTTTGTAAATTTGTCTTGTCACTTTGTTGAGTACAATTTACTTGGAAGTTAATTAACTCTTAAATTCCTCTAGTCATTTGGTTAATTGTTTTATGGAATGGAGAAGGCCAACTAAAACAAACACTTTATGCAATAGTAGCTCGAGATGACTCAGGAAACTTCACCACGATAATGAATGCAATCTTGGAAGCACCAAGTAGCAGCATTGAAAATATACAACATAGAATGGACTGGTATTAAGAGCATAAGCTGATCTTAGTACCTTCAATATGTGTAAATTTCAAAGGCTACCCTATACACAAGATATAGCAGAAAATGTTACATGGATTGTGAAATCTTGAGGACCATTTCATGAGATGGTTGTGTTGTGGTTTTTTCCACCCCATAAGAAAGTGTTGTGATAGTCAGCCTCATTGGTGCAAGTTCTAATTCCCCTGCACTTGACCAAATATGAATCTGATTTTTCAAGTCAACATTAGTACATAGTCACAGATTAATTAATGTACAAGCATTTGAGGTTAGTATTTTGCTCCATCAATGTACTTGGATCATATTCTTCAGAGGGATCATTGAGCTTAACTTTAGGAGATGTAAAGGATGGTTGTTTCAATCAGTTGCTTATAAAAAGAGATAATTGTTTCAACCTACCAATTAACTATAGGTTTGGTGGCTTTCTCACTTGGGATGGTGGTGTTAGGGCGGTTCGTTATAAAGTTATTTTTTTCCGAGATTGGTGCATGGATACTTTTTATCTTCTTAGAAACATATACAATGATGTTTTGGTCTTCTGAATCACTTTACCATAATCCATTGTGGCATTCTTTTGTAAATACTTTTGGAAATGCTTGTGTATATTAATCATATCCTTGATCTGGACAGGTAACAGAAAGTTTTACTCCCTTTTGTTGCTTTGTGAATTTCTAATTGTTTTGACTTCCGTCTCTATGAAGTAATACAAGAGTGTTATAGAAGCCATTCAATATGTTAAGCAGAGTTACTTTCTATTATTATCTTTCATGATGAGTTAGACATAACAATCCTTGTGTATCATGGCCATACGATGATTATGGACATTTTGAAGCTCAAAACTGTATATTTTAGTTCTGTATTCTTGAAATAAAAGTAACAGTGTAGTAGCGGCTGATATTGATGACAGACATGGCTGCGATAATTGTGGTTTATTGGAGATGTTATGGGAGAGAAGGAAACACGACCGCGGGTGGTTGTTACCTGTTTACAGCAGTAACAGAGATGTGCAAAGATCAGAATAGATGAAACATGAAAGGTAGCTTCATGTTTAATACAAACTGTAGCAAGCTTTTCATTTTCAATTCCAAGCCACACATGGTTTCTATATTTGGCCATGCACTTTATTGTAACTGTTGGAAATTATCTCTTGTTGTTAGGAGCCAAGTTACATTAATGTGTTAATTTGGCCTTTTCTCAGTTTTCACTAAAGTTGATGTACAAATAAAGTAGGCATAACACATAAACATGACCCTTAACTTGGCACCAATTGGCAACTATGACCTTAAACTTTGCCAGTACACAAGTAGGCACTTCAACTATCCAAAAATTTAACAATTAAGCACTCGAATCCAACATTGCAAAGTGAGTGAAACACACTTCATTTAGGCGCGTCAGTGGTAAAAATAAAGGCCCCAACGGTCAAAAAACACTTAAATGACAATTCTACCCTTAATGAATCTCTTTTATATATCTCTCTATTTTTAAAATCAAAATCCACTTTATACTCTTCCTTCTAATTTCTCCAACAACTACTCCCATCTTCCTCTCTTTCTTCACAATTTTCTGCTCGTTGAAATGGCGTCAAATTTTTTTTGTCATTGTGGAAAAAGAGCTATAATGAAAATTTCTTGGTCTGTAAACAACCCAGGTCGCTGGTTTCTTGGATGTGAAGATGGTCGGGTAAGGTTTCATTTAAGATGACTTTTTTTTGTTGTTTAAATTCTAGTATTCAAGATATCATTTTTATGATTATTTTGTTGCTTCTTAAATAGGCCGGACGCAAATTTTTCAGGTGGTGCGAAATTGATTATACCGAACACGCTAGAATTGTTATTTCAGGATTACAAAAAAGGATAAGACAACATGATGAAGAAAAGGAAAAAATTAGGAGAAAATATCGAGTTTTGTTGATCGTTGTGATCCTATCTTGGATTTATAGAGAGTTATTTATGTAGTGATTGTTACGTATGTTGATTTTGGATAGTTTGGTTCGTTGAAGGAGTTATAATGTAGTTTTCTTTGGGTTGATAACGGCTTCGTGTAAAGAAGTTTTTAAGTAAATGATAATGAAAGATTGTAAATTAGTTGTTGCATAATTGTATGTTAGTTCTGCCAACGTATCTTGATACTCCTAATATTTATAGACGTATCTACTGCTCCTAATTAATAAGTTTTGGATGTAATTGGAGAAGAACAAACACTAACGAAAACAAAAGGATTATATTGGCACAGGAACATGTAGGGGTGGACCTAGAGGTTGCCCGGGGTTCACCCGAACCCCCTCAACAAAAAATTACGTTGAATATTTAAGGTATTTTAAAGAATTTTTATGTCTATATATTGATTTTGAACCTCCTAAATAAAACATTAGATGTTGAAAAGCTAGTGTAATTGGCAAAACAATTGGCTTTGAAGATGATGTTATGGAGCAAAAAAGCACCACCAAAGTACCAGATAGTGGCTCTGTTTGTAGAAGATGTTTCTTACTTCAATGCTACTGTACCAAACAAACAATGGAGACAAACATTTTTGGTGCTGACAAGGTGATGCCACAAAATTGCAAGTGCTTATTATCTGATTGGCAAAGATAGAATTGACAAAAAACTATAGAGGAAGAGTATCTTTCCGTTCCATTAAATTACCATATACATAGCTTCATACATGACAGTACATGTTCATTCACAATGCAACTTGTATACCACCTTCATTATGCTCCTGAACCATCGTACTACAAGAGCAATTGCTACTTGTATACTTTTTGTTTTAACAACAGAAATTAAAAGAGCAAAATCTTGTAATATAACAGCAGTTCCGTGGAGATTAATCACACTGGAAAGCAGCAAAACAGCAGCTCACCCACATATTACATCAGTAAAACAGCTCACATCCATATACTAAACATCTAACGTCAATAAAACAACTCACATCCATATACTAAACATCTAACGTCAATAAAATAGCTCACACCCATATGAAGCTATATCCAATAAAACATCAGTAAAATTTCCATAACAAACACCAAAAGGCTTTACAAAATATTAACTTAACTCCATAAAACAAGCTTCATAGCCATAATAACCTTAAAGAGTTGTCTAAAGGCAAATATACATCAAAATATCCCAAAGTACATCAAAATGATCAAAAGTGGAATAATTTAAAGGAAAATCTAAATGCCATAAGCACTGTTTTACTTGAATTATGCCTCTAGAAAATTTATATCAAAATAAGCAAAAACAGAGTTGTCCAAAGTGAAACCATATCACAACACTATTGAACTCTCATGGTATCCATTTAGATTTGATTTGTAATTTTTTTCGTTATTGCATTTGTTGAAGTTGATTTCCAGTTATAGCTTCTTTTCCTTTCCATTTCAAACCAGGTGGCTTGAATCCAAGATCTACATTTGTTTGTGATGCATCCTTTAATGCTGCCCCACTTGAGATAACTCTTTCACTTGGTCTCCCGGGCTGTATAATTCATAAACATTAGGCGGCCTATACATCATTCATTATATATAAATAAAGATGAAAAAAAAAAAATTAAAAAAACACATACATTAATGACTTGTCTTCCAGATTGTATATCTGTGCAAACACCAAATCCCACATCTCTTGTTCTTTTCCTTCCAAATGAAGAAGACGCCCTTGTAGAAGAATTAGTTGTTTGCTTTTTTCTTCCTTTAACTCTTGAAGTATCTGGACATAAAGAAGAGGAATGTTGAGTGCTAGACTGACTCACCGGTGGTTGTGAAGACCGCTGAAAGGGCTGTTGAGAAGGTTGCTGAAAGGTTGAAAAGGCTGTTGACGAGGTTGTTGAAAGGGCTGTTGAGGGGCCTGTTGAGAGGGCTATACATTAAGAAAAAGATTTAGAAGTCTAAAAATGATTAAGTAGAAAAGAAATATCAAATACAATACTTACCACTGATTTGCAGCTCCTTTTATTATGCCCAACTTGATGGCATTTGGAACATGTCATTTTTACTCCATTTTTTGATGTTTTCCCCCACTTTTTTTTTCTTGGTTCATCTTTATCTTTTCTTCTACATCTGCCTGGTCTTCCGGGCATTGGCTTGACTTCAGGGGGCTCCACTTATGGGTTATTGGTTTCATGCCACATTTTCATATTAGAGATAGGTTGTAAGAAATACTTATAAGCACATCGGAATGCATCTTTTCTGTACCAATTCTCTACATAATTTTCTGGTTCTTGTCCAATGTGATACAAGGCACAAACTAGATGTTGGCAAGGGATACCTTTCAACTGCCATAACCTGCAACTGCTTGTTTTATTAGCCAAATTGATTATGTGCCTATATTCTCCTTCCTGGATCTCAAATCCAGTGACATGGTTCCAATTCACCTTTAATTTCCTACCAAACTCTTTGTTTTCTTCCAAAGCTAGTCTTGCCATGGATGAAATGTCACCGATCCAAGTATCGGCAAAGTTGATCATATTTTCATGTCTATCCATCATTTTATGTCTAATATCTTCAAGCATACTAATCACATATTTATGCCTAGGACCAGTAATCCAAGAATTAAATGTTTCACACATATTATTTTCCACTACATCACACTTGGTTCTTTCACTAAACAAAGACCTACACCAATATTCTTTGTTATAGATAAGCAATGACTGACAAATGTTTTCACCAAGCAGTCCCAAATATTCAAACTCATCTCTCAACTCTACCTCAAAACTAGCTTTGGCAACCTCCAAAATGCTTTTCTCCTTTCTTCACCTCTCCAAGTCTTTTGCCAATTTGCCCAAATGTGTCTTGCACACATTCTCCTTTCAGCATGAGGAAGCAACCCATCAACAACTGACTCAAGACCCTAGAAAATAAGATAAATAGATGAAATTCAACATTAAACACCAAAGTAATAAGGATATAAAAGCAGCACCTTCAAGTTCAAACTTAAAGAAAGTACACATATGCCTCAATTTTCAAAGTAAATAGACATGATAGAAGATATTACAACATCACATCATGAAGCTTAAGCCCAATTTTAACAAAAAATAACAAGGCAGAAATTTTTTAAAAAGCTGGCAGGAATCAGTTTTTTCCTTTTTAAATTGACAAAATAAAAGATTAAGAGAAGAAGAAGACAGCAACACCTCTCCATAACTTTAAGCAATAAGGATATAAAAGACATGTCTCAACTTTCTATACTACAATATCACATATGCCTCAATTGATTCAAACTTGTAAATTATAAGAAATACTAATTCTAAAATAGTACTTTATCATGTATGACTCAACTTACAAAGTAAATAGTCATGGTAGAGGATGTTACATCATCATGAAGCTTAAGTCCAATTTTAACAAGAAATAAGAAGGTAGAAAATTAAAAAAAATACTGGCAGAAATCAGTTTTTTTTTTAAAATTGACAAAAAAATATTAAAAGAAGAAGAAGACAGAAACAACTTATATAAACAAGTATAAATAGTTAAAAACAATACATTTTGCATATCAGACATGATTGCTATGCCATCTCCATCACCAAGTTGCAAATCTTGAATAAGATAACTCAAGAACCAACTCCAAGAGTGTTTAGTTTCTTGGTCAACCACTGCCCAAGCTATTGGATACATTTGTTGATTTCCATTTTTTCCAACAGACACTAACAATTCACCTTTACAAGCACCCTTCAAAAAACATCCATCCAATCCTATAATCTTCCTACAACTTTCAAGCCACCCATTCTTCAATGCAGCAAAGCAAACATAGAAATATTTGAACAAGTATTTTCCGAGGACTGTTTCATTATCAGTTCTTACCCAACAAGAAGTCCCAGAATTCGTACTCTTAATCATATCAGCATAGTCTAACAACTTTGAAAACTCAAGCTTCCAATCACCCATGAACTTGTTGATAACATTCATCTTTGCCCTGTAGCATATTGATCTTCCCACTTTTAAACCCCACTTCTTTCTTATTGTCTCTTGAAGCTTATGAACGCTAATGTCAGGTTGATATATTATTCTTTCCCTCATCTTTCTTTCCACATATTTGGTTGAGCATAATCTGTTCATGTTCTTTGTAGGACATCTATGAACAGGATAGTAATTTTTCACAGAAAAGTTTTCTGTATCTTTATCCAAGCTAGCAAAGATTTCCCAGTTACACTTTCCTACACATCTTATCCTTACTCTATGAGGTTCATTGGGTTTAATTTTTAATTGAACCTTCTGTCGAACACCATAATCAGCAATAGCTTTTCTAAACTCAACTGCACTCTCAAATACCATACCCAATTCAAAGAAAGAAATTGAAGAAGAATCATCATACCTCAATTTTTTGCTTTTTCTTCTTGAAGGTAGATCAACACCTAGTTGTGCTAAAACATCTAGCTCTTCATCGCTATCTTCACTTGGTTCATCTGATGAACCAATGAACTCTTCATCACCTCCCAATCTACCATTATACTTGGCTGCCTTATTCTTGAAAATATCCTCAAATCCCTTATCTATGCCAGCTTCTCCAAGCTCAACCTCTTGATTCTTGGAAGATTTTTTAATTTTCTCTTTTAGCTTTACAGCTTCATTCCTCTTTTCTTGTCTCAGATTTTCTCTAAAAGCTTTCAATTCTTCATCAACTTCACTATCATCCTCATCAGGAACCCCATCTAAATCTTCCTCTTGAAAGTCAAGAGAATCACTATTTTCTTCCTCACTAACATCATCAACTCCCTCATTTAATGTCTCATTTATATCATCTTCAAGATGTGAAGCTCTAGAGGAATCCCCTAAATCTTGAATATTTTTTTCACCAGAAAATGGTCCCAAGTCAGTGCTAGCAGTGGCCCCACCTTCTTTAACAATCACATGCTTCAGATACAAATTAAAATAGGACCCACTCCACAATTCTTTAACACAATTGTATAGTTGGCTATCACTTTCTAACTTGACAAATCTTTGAGTAGTAGGGTCTTCAACATAAAAAGCTTCAATTTCATCATACCCAGCATCGTTTGCATAAGATTTCATTTCGGTCAAAGAGAAGTGGTCCTTGTCTATGTCAAATATAATATTGTCCAATTTCAAAACATATCTACCTTTATAAAACCGACCTCCATGATGAAAAACAGTGATAATGTGACCCATATGCTCAAAACTGTGAAAAAAAGAGAGCAATTTTACAGTTGTGGTAAAAAAAATCATAATTTTTATATAAAATTATAAAAAACGAAATTTCAAAAGGAAAAAGTAAACATACCTCGACTAAATTGAGGAAGAACAATAGATAGACATCCAAGTACGTGAAATTTCAGCACAAATCTTGAACAATTTAACCTTTGATTCGAAGGATGAACCCTAGAGACTTAGGGTTAGAGTTCTTAAAGAAGAAAGAGGAAAATGTTGTTGTTGAGTGAATTAGTTCTTTTCTCTTTAACTATTGTATTTAATTATTGTATTTATTTTGTTTTTACTTTCATTTTTTTAATTGAAAAATCTACGTGTATTTATTTTAATTAGTTGGCAGCCTCGTAGACGGATTTGTATATCACGCACTTTGCCCTTGATATTCGAGTGCTTAATTGTTAAATGTTTGGATGGTTGAAGTGTCTACTTGTGCACTGGAAAAGTTTAAGGTCATAGTAGTCAATTGGTGTCAAGTTTAGGGTCATATTTATGTGTTATGCCAATAAAGTACTCCTAGGAAACTTTTACTGCTTTTTATATGTCATGTTCACATCAACAAGATTACATGACATAGCATTGAATTTACCTTTTTTCTGATAACATTTTTCAAATTTGAGAATTGTACATACTACACTGAAGACTGAACATTTACTGCCCTCACCTAATTCCTTTTCAAAAAAAGTTGTTTTGTAGTATATTTGAGTGATTTCAAATGATGAAGAATTTGAATACATTGAGGTCAAAGAAGGCTTTATGTTGCCTTTTTCTGTTAAAGAAAATCTTCTATTTGAAGCTCTTTATTATTCTACTATCTTCTTTTTCCTTTAAATTTTATTCTCCTTTCTTAGGATTAATTTTCTTTAAAGCTTAAGAAAATCTGTTGAGTAAACTGACAACTCAAAGTCAATTAGCCTTCTTAATAATACAAGTTCTTTACATTAATAAGTGCACTGTGGAATCCTAGATCCTAAATTTAAATTACCTCACTTATTTAAAAAACAGGACCTTCTATTAAATAAATAACAATAAAGGACCAAAGATAGTTAGAAATTTTTTATTTATTTGTCTTTTGCCTTAAAACAAGTGATTAAGAGCACCTTTTTTATCTTATCTAAACGCTTCAAAAGTGTTTAAAAGTTATTTTAATTTAAAAAATATTTAAAATAAATCGATTCAAGCATGTACTAATAATGACTTTAAAATGTCATGTTTCGCCTATTGAATTAGATTTGTCCCGAACATTATTTTCAAACTTAAAATTACCTCTCTATTAACGGTGAGGGATACAGAAAAACAACTTCTTTGGATGGTTGTTATCCATTGCAATATGTTGTTAATTTAAATACAACCGTTGTTTTGATTATTGCTTAAATTTCATTGCATCGTCCTTAGAATGAAAATTTTCATTTTATGTAACAATCGATTTGGTGTGATCTCATCATTGTCTTGTTTTTATTTATTATTTAAATGATCATATTTTATATTTCACTCTACTTTTTTAATAATAATTCTACCGTACTCTATTTTTTTATATATACCTATATTATGAAACAATACCTAACAAGAGTTTAGTGATAACAACAAACAAAACATATAATATGAGTATTGAATTTAGTCGAGCTCCAATATGAATATCGAAAATAAAAATATAAAAAAAAAACATATAGAATAGATAGATGGACTAAAAAGTATAGAGTCAGTCTCTACATATCCAAAAACTCCAGGTGCTAACTACTGTGTGTCTCTGTTTTCTCTTCTGTAAATGACGCATTCCCATGGCGGCGACTCCTAATTTTCTCTTCTTTTTTTCCACTTCTAACCCATTTTCTTCACCCTACTGTAACATTCATCATCACCCTCAACAGCAGCAGCAATCACTATTGTCCCCTTTTTTGCTTTTCTTCTTCACTTTCTCCTTTTGTTCTCTCACCATTCTCATTTTTTCTCTGTACTCTAAGCTTACTAAGAAGAAGATTAATGAAACCCATCAACACCTAATTAAAGTCCGACAAGACTTATCTATACAACAGGAATCTACTCTAGGTAACAAGAATGATGAACAACGGGAGATTACGCATCAATCTGACCCGACCCATTTGACCCATTCTATTCTTCTCGAGATCTTACCCTCCAATTCACCTAAATGGGCGAAACTGTTCGTTAATGAATTGGTTGATGATGCCCCGAATAAGATTGAATCGGGTCTTGATGCGGAAAGGGTGGAAGAGGACAAGGATAAGGAGAGGACGAAGAAGAAGAAACGGGCTAAGAAGAAGAGACCCGATTCGAATAGTGAAGAGGAAGGGAAGAGGGATTCTGGGGTTGAGAAGGAGAAAGAGGAATTGGTGTGTTTATACCCTTTTACCAAGTCGTCTAGTGCAACTCAGAGGAAAATTAAGCAACATTACGATGAGCTTGTTAAGTCTCATGAGTCGAATGGATTGACTTTGGCTCAGGTTTTGTTTCTCTTTCTTTCGTCTGTTTGATTATTAATTGTATATAGCATATACCCAATCATTGAATTTAGTAAAGTTCGTGCCTTGATGGGGTCATTGTTGAATTGGAAGGCTGTTCTTTGTATGTATAACTAAATTAAGGTACATACAAACACACCACTGCATAACTTACCTGTTTGTGATGTTTGTACTGAGATTATGAGCCGAGCGTCTCTCGGAAACAGCCTCTCTACCTCCAAGAGGTAGGGGCAAGTTCTACACTCTACCCTCCCCAGAACTCCACTTAGTGGGATTTCACTGGGTATGTTGTTATTTGTTCCATATTCAACCTCCATGATGAAGGATATCTGCATTTCAACCTTTAAGGTTTCATGAGCTTGACCTTCAGTTCGTTTAAAATTGTAACTCTCCATAAGGCTAAACCTTGTCGTACATTGGGGACTAGGTAAAAGTGTAACACAATTCAATGTTTGCCAGCAATTGGATAGTAGATTTCCTCGCCTTTTTAACGATTTCTTTGTCTTGTTCTTAAAACAGGAATTAAAAATTATCCAGGTTAGTGTTTGTTTTTTGAACCTACTCCACTCTTTTTCAAGAGTAACAGTTTTGGGGCTAATCAGTTTGTTGTAGTGAAGACACGTTTAACATAATTAGTTGGAAGGAAAATATTAATTTGAGGTAGTAGGTGAAAGAACTTGTTTTGGTGTACTGAGTCAATTAATTAATTGAAAGGAAAATATTAATTCGAAAATTTGGTCAATGTGAATGATAATTTTTAGAGTCAAGTGGTTGATGCCAAACGACTTGAAATAACAAATCAACAGCTGACAGGGACAAAGAATAGATAAGATACAGAGTCAAAGCTAGAGGGAAATTCCATTATGCATCATCTGGACAATATGGACATAAATGAAAGCAAGTGTTTTGAAGGGAAAGAGGAACACATTTCATTTCGTAAAGTCTAGTTGTCTCCAAAAACTGTACTGTTCAAAAAAAAAATATCTGCACTTTTGGATTAGGAGAAAAATTGTAGATGATGTAGCTCACATAATTGTCTTTTTTTTCTTAATTAAGTAATGATATTTTATCAACGCTATGACAGCACTAAGGCAGACGGTAGTGGGTTAACAGTTACAAAGAGTGCAAAGCCCCAATCATATCTAACCTATTAAAGGGGGCAAACCCACACTCTTTGGGTTTATCTGTCAGTACCACCTTGGTAATGATTGTTAATAAACTTACCTCAATTTTTCAGGTGTCTATGCATTGCATGAGTATCCACCTTAGGTAGGAATCAAGAAATTGACTTCTTGGAACTCTGTGAAGTATTAGCTTTTTACTGGGGGGTAGCATGTTGGTAGCCAAATCCATAGATATGAGTAATGGTGCATCTCTTTTGTGTGGTTAGTTTATCAGCATATCCTCAGAAAAGGTGTGGATGAAGGTGTGCCTGAAGCACAGGGGAGAACGCCTCAACTTGCAAGCGAGCTCAAGGTACCCCTTGAGATCGCATTTTAAGACAATGCTACTCACGACCTTCAAGACTGGAGGCCTACACTAGGCTTGGTCTCTCCAAAGTTCTCTGCCTTGAAGATATGATTCTGCATCCGGAAGTATGAGTTACCCTGGATACTTAGCAAGTGCAAACACCCTTCCAGGTTGTGGGAATCAGTTTGAAGTTTGTGCGAGCTCATTGCTTATCTAAACGGAGTATTAGGAATTTAGGCATATGCAGCAAGTGCTCAGCAAGAACACTTTTATTTTGCCCACGCTTTTATCAACTACCTGCTTGTAAAATCTGTTGTGGATTCAAGACATATCAGCACAACACCAACAACGCCAACAAACCTTGTATAGTCTCACAAGTGGAGTCTAGGGAGGGTGTGGTGTACGCAGACCTTACCCCACAAAGGTAGGGTAGAGAGGCATGGAGGAAAATTATGCTTGGAGGAGGTGATCAATGAAGCAGAGATATATTATGTAGTTAATTAGCTGATCGAGAAGTATAAACTTCAGTCAAGGCTTCGTGGTTGCATATGATCATATCTATGGGGTGGCACTGATGATCCATGCTTCTCTCTTAACTGATTTTCTGAATGCACAGTAGGGTAATTGCTTAACAGGCTGGATTAAGAAAACAGGCATTAGATGAAGTTCCTGAGATGTAACTTTGGTGACTCGTTTGATCTTTCTATTGTATGGATTAGTGGAATCAAACATCTGTTGACCATAGTGCAAGGTAGACAAAAATGGGTCGGTTTAGATTTGGCAGTCATGGCCTTTTTGTTCCAAGTGAACCAGAGTAGTTCTGTGATACCAACCTTCTTGTGGCATATTCTGCCTAAGGCTGTCTATGCCATGAATGCTCTTGAGAAGTTAGAACTTCACAGTAGTGCATTAAAGTTACAACTCATGACTTAGCATAGCTTTCCTGGTATTGTAATATGATGTGTACATCTACAGAGAGAAGTTCTCATTTGGGATTTACTATAGTTATGTATGGAGGACATAGCGGTATTCATCATTGCTCTCCTACTTCTGTCAATTCAAATGAAGTTAATGTCTTATTTCATTAAGAATAAATAATGGAATATAATCCAGCTTGATTAAGTGAGTTTCATTCTCTTAAGTCATTTTCTCTTAGGATTTTCATTCTTTTGTTTAGATATTTGGATTGGCTTTGATTGTGCAGATTTTTGATATTCCTACATTGTTTTACTATGATGCAGGTTGGTCAATTTGTTAATTGCTTGGTTGAAGCAAGGAATGAGCTACAGCACAAGTATGTTCAATATTTCTTCTTCTTCTTTTTTCTTTCTATATTCTATGGCAACAGTATATTCATCAGCACAAAATTCTGTGCTGGGAGCCAGATTTACAAAAGATCCATGAGGCTAAAATATAGGTACTTACAAAGTTATGACTGCTTATGATTTTGACATTTCTTCTCCACGAGTGTTTTCCAGTTCTGAACACATGCAAATCAACCTTTGTCAAAGATACCTTATTTTGGCACCCTAACCCCTTCTCCATCCAGATTTACTTCAATGACTGCAGATTGATTATATGACATGAGTCGTGACCTTCCAAAGAACCTATTTTTAATGTGCTCATTGGTCCTCTCACACAACATTCTCCTTTGGATGAAGAGTTTTATGTCAAATTTGTACTTTTCCCTTGTGCTGGAAGGAAATGTGCTATTCTATATTTTGGAATTCTTAGCCTTTCTGTTCCTATACTTTCTCTTCATCACATTCCTGCTCCCAAAAAAAAAAAAAGAGTAGAGACTGTGTATCCTCTGTATTAGTAATTACATGTGTTCTTCCTCAACAGGTCTGAGGTCATTCAACGAAGATTCACAATAACAAAGGCCCTACTCTTTAAGGCTGATAGGTCTTCCTTTGTTCGCCTACGGCAGCAGGTAGTGGACATCTCCCTTCTGTCGAGTTTTCTTGAGTTGGAAATTTATTTTTCACTCATTCCCAATAAGAAATACTAACTGATTTTTTTATGACTGCAAGATATACAAGCTAGAATTAGAACAAAAGCGATTGGAAGAGGATGCTTTTGTATATAATTGGCTGCAGCAACAGCTGAAGCTCTCACCAGCCTACAAGAAGGTATAAAATCGTACTATACTATCACGTTGTGAATTCAACATTAAAATTCTTTTCTTATGGTTGGTTAACTTACAATCTCCATTTTTGTTCTTTTTCCCCTTGCGCCATGTTAGAATCTCTTCTTGCAAAGTTGATTCCTGAGTCTATATTTTGCCACTTTCTATTGACCTTTTTTTTTTTTTTTTGAAGATGCTTGAAATTGGTGCAGACATGGAAATGAAAGCAAAATCCAATGAACTAGTCGAAAACACAGAAGCTGATTTGCCTGATATTTCATTTGAAGAGTTATTAGCACAAGAAAAGAAAGATGTTTTTTGGTCAGTGCTACCTTCTCTTCATCCACTGTTGCTCCCCCACCCCTTCGGACTGCTAACGAGATATCATTTTGAATTGCAGGCAGAAGAATGGGAGAACGAAAGTGTACTCCGGCTGAAGATTTATTTTTTAGCTTTAGTTGGTAAAAATATCACTAATGGCAGTATGTACATCTTCATACCAAAGTCATACCTACTACAGGAAATTTTTTATTAGGCGCCTGTGCTTCTTGGGTTGATTTTGGACTGAAATGACAGCCATTAACATTGTCTTCTTTCTTAGGTACTCTCCATGCGCCCTGCATATGGTAAATATCTGGGTCGTAGCACTACTTTTGGCCTTTGAGGGTATATCTATATATGCTAACGACAGTTATACCTCATCTTTCTTCTTTTCCTTTCCTAGTTATGAGAGAAAAAAAACTTACTCATACTCATAGTGAGTGATAAATTAACATGAAATATATATATATATATATATATATATATTCATGAATTGAGGCTAAGTGATAAAGTGTATGTAAACGATACCGATTATATATTTAAACCATCGCTAACCCTGATCCAGAAAAATAGTTATTTTGTTCTAACGTTGAATGCCATCAAGTTTGAAACCAACATTGTTATTGGTAGTGGTCCCTATGAAATTCTGCTATTAACAGGAAGACATCTCTCACATGATAACTAAAATTTGTCTTAGGACACTTTCTGTTCAGTCCTAAAAGACTTAAATTCTAAATAACTCTGAAATGACTTCTAAGCACAGTTTCATACTTGATTTGATATCTTACCAACTTTTTGATTATTTGCCCATTTCAAGCCATAGTTTTAGCTATTTATTACCTAACAATTGACTCCATAACTGAGCCAGCCTAACAGGATGTACTGTATTGGTATAGAGAGCATTTTTTCCAGTAGAAGTGAATGAGAGCGAGCTGGCGTTTCGAAAATTTCCAAACATTGTTATCCAAAATCAAGAACAGGAGAGCTGAATTGTGTTAAAAGGATATATCATACAACTGTTCTCGCACAATAATATTACTAATATTCTAAATTGATCCAACTTTAAGTGGTTTCGAGGATGAGCATATGAGATTTTGTTGAAAAATATTACCGACCAAGGATAATAAAACTTGAGCAAAACTTCTTTTACCAGGATCTACCAGATGCATTGCTAAAAAAAAGTACAATTAAGCAACAGTGTAAGGATAGAGAAGATGGAAATGTTACGAGCCAAGCCTAATCTAATACCAGAAGGCTGAACTGTTATACAGGCTGCAACTTACTCTTTGGTCCATTGTGCTATAGAGTGAGAATTTTTGAGCCTTTTTTCCTAATCTCAGCATCAGCAGAACTTAGATTACAAACCCGTTTCACTATACTAATAATAAACTATGAGCTCTCTCCTCTAATCAATCGATCTTCACTGAGGAGTAGATCTTCCGAACAAACCAGAAGCAAGCATAGAAGCCAATTGTTCCTGTCAACACAAAGAAGGCATATGATGCGATCAACATGTAACCAAAGTACAATATGCCTGAAACCAGCTTGCTGATCTCCAACTTGGTGAAGAAATAGAAAATAGAGTAGAGAAACAGGTATAACGCGGAGGATCCAGCAGTCAGATAAGCTCTCCACCACCAATTATAGTCTTCACTGCACAACTGGAAGTAGCAGAGCACAACAGTTATCTCTGCACATGTGATTATCAAGATCACGAAAACTATGAAGAGGAAGCCAAAGATGTAGTAGAACTGGTTCAGCCATATGGACGTCAAGATGAAGAATAGCTCAATGAAAACAGCTCCAAAAGGAAGGATGCCCCCAATAAGTATTGAAAAGGCCGGCTTCATATACCATGCTTGCTCTGGTACTTGCCTAGGGATTTTGTTCGTCTTGACAGGGTCTTCAATGGCTGGTTTTTTGTAACCAAGGTAGCTGCCAACAAATACTAAAGGTACTGAAATCCCAAACCACAAGCACACTAGAGCCAACATAGTCCCGAATGGCAATGCCCCAGAAGAATGCTCTTCCCAGATAAGAGCATTCAGCACAAAGAAGATGGCAAAAAGTATTCCGGGGAACATGAAAGCAGTTTTCAAGGTAATCCTTTTCCACTCTGTTCCTTTGAACATTTTGTAGAAACGAGCAGAAGAATAGCCAGCTAACAAGCCCATGAAGACCCATAGTAGAACCATAGCAGTCATAAGCCCACCACGATTCGAAGGTGATAAGAAACCAAGAAGAGCAAAAATCATCGTCACAAGTGTCATACCAAATATTTGGACACCGGTTCCGACATAAACACACAGTAACCCAGAATTAGTTGGAGCGCGAAAAACATCTCCATGAACAAGTTTCCATCCTGTTTCTTCCTGAGCCTCATCTTGCGTTTCCAATTGATTATAGTTTGCAATATCTCTGTACAAAGTTCTCATCATGATCATCGCAACCATACCAGAAAGGAACAGGACAATCATAAGGGAATTTATGATGGAAAACCAATGAATCTGATCATCATTCATGAGCAGGTATGTATCCCAACGAGAAGCCCATTTTACATTGCTTTCCTAAGGAAGAACAACAATAGTAACTAAGATATCTGCAGCCAAAGAATAACTGCTTCAAGCCTGACGTAGGAAGGACAAAAGTTCAATAAGAGAATACCTTGAAAGAAACATCATAGGTGAATACAACGTCCTTATCTGCATCTACTTCTTGGGGAACAGAACTACCTGGAACCAAATTTTTTGTTTTCTCATTGCATGTTGCAACCTGAGGGTTCTTGTCATCCCACTCCTTGTACTCATGATTGATGCTATCAATAAAATCACATGAGAAAAGACAAGCAAGGACATAATTCCTCTCCCCAACCCCGGGACATAGAGAGGAAAAGGAAAGAAAAAAGAAAGACACAAGGCCTAGATGGAAAGCACTGAAACCTGATTGGTGTCACTTCAAATCCAACAATACGAGCAGTATCGGTTTCAGGATCCTTGTGGTACATGACTCGGAAGCTCAAGTGGTTGTTGATGAAATACTTCTCCTCTTTGCTCTATCAGAAAGTGAATGCAAAAACAGTTAGACTAAATTTACAAGGACTAAGCTATCAGTCTATAGCAATTCAAAGACTGCACAAACCCCAGCATAATTCCCCTTGAATCCAACACGGAAACCATGCTCATAAGTAATTGATTGAATTCCATCCCGCCTTTGTCTAAGAACTGCAACTGGAAGGTTATCCAAAATCCTGCATCATCAGATGAACATTCAAAGCTGAATTTTAATTCAGACATAAAAGCATGATTTAAAAATAATACATGGTAGGAATAAACCAAATTCTCATGGGAAAAGAGTAAAACTAAATTTGGCTTCCACATCACCTCTGCGCTTTAATTGATGTGTAAAATATGAGTCAAAATCACGTTCATGAGGATTAAAGTAAATTTGGGGACGAGCAGACTAAATTTAGTCTTACATATTAACTCTGTATTCATCATCAATCATCTCCTTGAAGTTCTTTGCAGATTCAGCATCGAGCTTTTGCTTACAAATCACTTGGCATGGTTGTTCATGTCTCATTTGAAACTGTAAAACAATTCACAAGGATAGATTCACTCAGCAAGTTAACACATAAGCACATATTACGAAAAAAAAAAACTTTCTTCTTTTTCCTTCTGTAATTATCAGATTAGATAGAAAAAAATTCCTTACAATATATACTGAATTCTCTATGCGGTCACCTCGAAGAACCTCCCCTAAATTCTCTGCACTATTCAAAATCTTGGAAGGTCTGCAGTACTTCAAGAAGTAGTAGTCATAGGGGAGTTGTGTTTTTGTAGATGACAGCTTGTTCACTTTGATATTAAGAGGATCACCCTGTTAGAAAAAGAAGAAAAAAGTTGAAAAGGAAAGCTAGTGAGAAACAATCAAACATGACAGAGAAACCAGCAGGAAAGGATGAGGTTCAAAACTCAGAAACCCAAAGACGAAGGAGGAACAATCAAACAGTACATAGAAATCCGAAAGATAGATGCTCAAACATAGAAAAATTGGATCTTTCAACAGATACTCTTTTCTGATTTTTCTATCCCAAACAACCAATCCAAAATGTACCTAATAATTTCTCGTATACAATTTCCATAACATTTTATGTTTAAACCATCAGAAAAATTTGTCAAACAACTTCAGTCTTCGAGTCAATCAAGCTCAACTGCCAAAGCAACATTTGCTTAAGAATAAGATCCTCACAGCTTCTTCCTCTTTCAAAATGAGAATTCAGAGCTAAACACACACTACATTTCTTTGTTTAGTTCACCTAAGCTGGAAAACACAGATTAGGTATCAATCAAACGTATTCACTCATCAAAGCACTTCGATTACCTGAATGGGATTGGTGTATCAACTAAAATATATCACTAATCATACCCATTACCCAACAAGGAAAAAAAACAGAACCCCAGATCAAAACCGGATATCCTCTCTCTCAAAACCTTACCAGTCGGTCAAAATCAATAGATCCAAACCCTTCTCAGTCACAAGAACTCGGACAACAAAAATTACTAAAACCCCAAGATTTAAAAAGGGTCTAAATCATTCCAAAAATGATTATCAACACTAGAATCCAACTAAATTAACTTTTTTTGAAGGAAAAAAAACAAGATTTGAGTGAAGAAAGAGGAACATACAGTCTGAAAATCGCGAGGAGCAACACCAGGGAGATAAAAGGAGTGAGCAGAAGATAACAAAGAGATGAAGATGGCAGTAAGCCACAAAGATCTTCGTCTATCCATCTTCAGTTCTCAACTCAATACGCCAAAAGACTCAACTGTGAACAATTTTTGAGCTTTTTTTTCTTTTATGCACGAAAACTATTTCCAGGGAGGAACCCCATTTAATTTTCTTTTTCTATTTCTTTATGTTGCTCTTTCTAATTTGGATATGATATGTTACCAAAAAAAATAATTTAACATTTTTCTAAAAAAAGATTTATTTTTAAAAAAGGAAAAAAATTGGGATAGAAAAAGAGGATTACAAGGTGGGAATCAAACTTTCACTAATAGGTAACCGATCAATTAATCTACTAAACTTTTTCAAAAATAGATTTATTTAGACTTCTCCTATAACTTTTTAAATTTTATAAGTAATTTGACTTTTTAGTATCAAGAAACAACATTTGGCATTTGCATTATTGAATCTTACAAGAGATTGATAACAATTTCTTAACTGAATTTCCAAAACAAGGAAAGGTAGACACTGAATTTGAACACTGCTAAGCTGGCCTAGTCAATCAACCATCTTTAAAAGACATTCTATTAAGCCAATAATTAGTCCAGCTTATATAGAAATATTTTTATCAATTTGATCTTCTTTTTATATGAAATAACAGTAATATTGCAACTACTACTAAAAAGAAATTGACTACTTGTTATTGCCTCACCATCTCTGAAGAAATAAAAGAATACCATGAATTTTTGACACCAACCACCAGAAGTAGCTATATCATCAATAATAGAGAACCTGAGAAATTTTATGCAGAAGCAAAAAGTAGATGGCATATTTGCCATATGTTCTCATTTTAATGAAGAGTTACTTCCTTTTGTTGAATAAAGAGTTGATAACAGTTATAAGAGTTTATACAATTAAAAGCTTAAGATGTACTATGGAACATGAAATCTAATATAGAAAAAACATGCAATTTTACGAGGGTATTACCCAGGCTTATGTTCATTAAGGAAAATTTAATAAAAGGACTATAGAGATAAGAATTTGATCGATAAAACCTTCATTACAGCTTCCACTTCTCTGAGACACTAATTAGTTTTCAACTCTTTTCTAGACATTGAAATCCCACACTACTGCTCTTAGGCCTTACTGTTTGGATTAGAACTGCGGAAAGAAAGATTCATGGAATTCTCTCTTTCAACCAAAAGCCACAAACTCCTGAAAGCCCCTTTATATGCCTAAAAGGAGGTGTTTTCATAATCTTTAAAGTTTATGATAAGATTAAATAAGGGATTCAATACATAAATATCTCAACAGCTAGCCATTTGATCGACTCAGCAAACTCGTAGCTTGGTGTTAGTTTTTCCATTAACATGGCTTGAACATCAGTGACACCGCCTATGTGGAGACACTAAGAACAAGTAACCAGGTGAGACTTGAACTTGTCCAGTTCATCTAGAACCTCATCTTCTGGTCTGTAAATGAGATCAATCATTCGCCATATCTGCAAAAGATTGGACAAAGAATTAAGAAATGTCAATTGAAGATGCTAATGCGGCTATCGCATACTTATTATGTTTGGGCTTTACATAAAAGACAAAATCAGCAATAGAGTAAAAGTGAAGGTCTTTTGCTAACTATGGTGAACTCGTGAAGGGTATTTAGGTGAAGAAAAGATCAAAAATCATAACAATTTTTCACAGAGAAGCAGATGTCATTCAACTTAACAATTTTTCACATCGAAGCAGATGTCATTCAACTTTATCAGGCTTAAGCCAAGTCTTGTTGAATTTATTGTGCACCAATCATCATTTACAACTTAATAAATGCCACACAGAATTCAAATCTTAGTTTAACCAGATACCGAGAATTATAAAATGTATTTGTAAGTCGACCTACTATGATGGATAAAAAGCAACTAACAAGCATAATAAACAAGTTTGGATGTTACCTGTAATGTACCACCTCCACCAGTACTTTCACCGTCATCTGAGACACTAACAATCGTCCATGGATCTGCTACATTCCAGTGGAAGTCGACCACCTTATCCCTATTTTCATCCACAAAGTTAGTACTCCATACATGGGAGTATAAATGAATGTAGATGCTCTATGCCTAACTTCAAAGGCATAAATATACGTGGTTTTCTTTTTTAAATAAGGAGGCATAAATATAAGTGATGACCCTCTGAGCTCCCCTAACAAAAGAGAAAAAGGAGAATGGACTCTGCTTTTAATTATATCCACTTGTGTACTTGTGAAGTTGACGTTTATTTTACCTATCGCTACTGCAACTATAAGAAGAGCATTCTCGTCCATGAAGCATATCAAGAATGAATTGTGTAGTAGTATTAGTGATGCATTTTTAAATGATTGCTTAGTTTGTTACTCAAGGACAGATTTGTAAATATAAGCAACGGTACTATCACTGACCATTTTCAGAATATGAAAGCGCATCGAAGTCAAGTATGAACGAATGATGTACTTTTGTTATATCAGAACTAAATTATATTTGATCATTTTGAAGTTTATACTTTACTCTTAATTTATCGTAAATTTTAAGTTTAAAGAGAGTTGCACACCAAACTTAGTAGCTAATAATTGGTATGACTATGTTAAAGATAGTGATGCCCCCCTCGTCTTCAAATCATGGGTTATGGCTAACCTAAAGATCTCCAATTATCTATTGAAACTGATGTGGATAGAAAACTGAGGTTATGGCCAACAAAAAATATGGTTGATAATCCAGCTCTTCACAAATCATTCCATAGACAAGAAAGGATTGTTTGTGGATGGTTATCAGTTATATTGGAATGGGAAGTTGTATTGATTGAAGACAATACCGATCTTCAGAAGCAGGCATGGTTACTCTGTGTCAAAGAGGAGGAAAATCAACTCCTCCAGCATTCATTTTGAAGAGAATTGAACGAATGAAGAATGAGCAAGTTACGAACTTCTGGTCAAGAGATCCTATTCAAGTGAATAGAATGATTTCTTGGACAGGGAAGGTTTATCGAGCCTTGTGGAGGGGATTTATAGCTTACAACCTGGATCGCAGGAGATTGTCAATACCCTGATGCACTACACTGTGCCAATGACTTTACCGTCAACATGGCCTAGAAAATATGCCCTGGAATGCAATTGATACAAACGGCTACAGAGGATGTTCATGTAGGGAAGCCTGATCGGAGATGTTTTATGCATCACGGTATCTATACTACATATACAACCATAAAAATTTGACACCATCTTGGTGCAAGGTCAATGAAATGATCTGTTGACATATACAGTAATAAAAAATATCACTGGCGTGAAGTTTACTCGTTTCTTTATCTTGGACTTGCCACCCAACCCCCACCACCCCACAATTTTCTCTTTTTTCTTTTCTTTTGGGGGCACAGGGTAGGGGCTTTGATAATAAGTCAATCAGAAGCACCTCCAAACACATTAAGGATATAGAAGCAAAAGAGAACTGGAACTATGCAAACAAAATTTAGTGTAAAATAATCGAACAGAAAATTTATACCTATGTCCAGCATGACGAAAGAATAAGCCTGGAGGAGATGTTGGAGCCTTTCTGCCAGAAGCAGAGTCCTCCCTCTTACCAATCTGGGAGAAAATAATTTTCATTGAAACTACTAACAGTGAAGTATAATTTCTTTTGACTGTTAGATAGGAACAAAATAGTTAAATCAAAACAATGTCACCACTAGAATGAAGCAAATGATAAGCTATAACCTTGTTAACAATGTCAGTCAATAGATAGATCAAAGAAAGGGCTTACTAATATCGTGAAGTCTAACAAATAATGATGCCTTACCAGGGGAAAAAAGGAGCTTAAATAATACCAAAAAATAGTAGTCAATTTACAGCCTCTTTGGTTTTATACATAAAAGACTGTTTTTCTAAATCATTGGATAATATAAATACATTACTTTAATGCAAGTCATGAAAGTGATTTTTTAAAGAGTTAACAACTTGATTTTCAACATTAACTAGAAGAACTTCCTCAGCATATGGCAAAGACAAGAAAGAAATAAGATAAGGATCTCTAACCCTTTCATGATCCCAGATGTTCAGGATACCATCTTCTGCCGAACTTCCGAAAACTGATGATTTATCTGGGGACCACTGGAACAGACAATTTTTATCAAACACCAGTGCAGGTCTCATGCAAATAGGCAACCCTTATCAATGTAAAGAAGGGTGGACAGCAAAACAAAGCACATGTGTCAGTAGCTCTCAAACCTGTACACAAAGCACAGCAGCAGTATGGCCCTCAAAGATATGTATAGGCGATCCCACTCCCCCAGAAGTGAGGTTTCGTCGATCAAACATGCGAACGGTGTTGTCTGCCGATCTGAAGGAGACATAGCAATAATTTTAAGGCTTCCACAAAAATTGATAAGCATCCGCAGAATCATGGAACCAGCCATTCACATAAAGGGGAAAAAATAAGGATACACACCACATAAATATTACAGAAAGCTTAATGCACTATCCAAGGATCAACCTACTTAAGCATCTTTATTAAGTTCAATAGGACAAACAGTTACAATCATTACCCGGTCAAAATATAATTTACATCGTGAGGATTCCAATCAACACAATGAAGATCAGCATTATGAGCCTTTTCTACCTGCAGGAAAAATGATCAAATCGCAAAGTCCAATTAGAGACATGATTATGACCAAAAGATACAGCAAATAATATAGTAACGACCGTAGAAATAAAAATGATAAGAAAGGAGACATTTCAAGGAATGCAAAACAAATAGATTCATAATTTAATGTAAAGACTGATGATAAGTGGAAGAGTCAAGAACTGCATGGGTTATATCTACTTTTGGGGGCTTTCCTGGTAAACCTTCATTTACCTATTACCAAAATCAACACTCCTTCAGTCAAAAAAGATAGCCCAGAGTGAGATGGGACCCACTATAGTCTTTGCAATACAATATTTTCTCTAATCTATTCTCTGAAAAGACTAAACACTAATGTATAGGCCAACATGTTCTCCTATCAATTACTAAACTCCTATTTTCAATTCTTCCCTAGATAAATGTGTCAAGTCAAACTACCAATTAAATTGCGATATATGGAGTAGAACCCAGAAGCCAATAAGTGCCTAGCTTTGACATTATATGGTTTTCTTCTGAAAGCGCTATATGCAAAAAGTAAATCTAAGAATTATCGCCACCCCTCAAAATTAACAATTATCCATCACCATTTTTCCTAAATCCTGCTGTTATTAACTACAACATATCGCCAAGATTTACTATACTCAAGCTTAATTTAACTCAAGAAGATGTTTCAGAGAACAGGGTTTTCTCATATAATGTGCTACAAGAAATATCAAAGGAAACATGACCAGAAGCAACCAAAAAATAAGTGCAAGGAAATTAAAAAGCATTGGAGATGACAAGAAGAGATAGAGGACCCTGGAAAGCTACTTGGAAAAGCATGGCACCTACTAAGGTGAAATGCTTCTCCCCGCTGGTAGTAGGTAAGGCATGTCTCACCCATGAGGCATTACAGAAAAGGAAATTTCCCTTAGCTTCCATATGCCCTCTTTGTATGGAAGTCAATGAAACAAATAGCCACCTCTTCCTCCACTGCAATATAACTTCCTAAGTCTGGTCCCTATTCATTACCTTGGCTGGGGAAAGCTGGACAATACCAGAGCTCACTGTTGATCTATTGAGCTGCTGGATCAGAAGGGGAGGGAGCAAAAGCCAGAAGAGATGGTGGAAAACTGTCCCAGCTTGCATGTGGTGGACCATATGGAAGGAGAGGAACGAGAGAATTTTCAAAGGAAGATCAAACTCCATTCAAAAGATCAAAGGGAAATGCATTTCTACTTTATATTTTTGGTGTAAAGAGCAATGTATGGTAGATGAAATACAGAGAGTGGATTTCCTAGGCTTTTTGTAATCAGCTATCTATGTAAGCACACTTTAGGAGGTGGCCAGCATACCCTCTTAATGCTGAAGAATACCTGTTACCGGCTTCAAAAAAATAGCAAACAGATAAGATTGTCATATTGTTTGAATACTTATTAATTTATCAAATGCTGTGAATTAATGGTTAAGGGATGAAAATTGGGTTCGCCTGGCCAGTGGTGTGTGTTGGGTTTCCAATCACGTCTAGGGGGGTTTTGGGACACGACACGACAGAAACCCTCCTGACCTCTACACACACACGCAGAGGCCATATATCTATAGAAAGATTTCACTAAAAATAAGGGGAAGTCCATTTTTATATAAGCGCAAACAAAGAGAAGCACTCCACTTATAAACAAGTTACTAAGTGCTTGAGTAAAAGAAATGAATACAACCTTGACAGCAGGAGAAGAACCACTTCTTGCATCCCAGAGTATTAGGCAGGAATCATCTCCAACACTGCAAAACTCCTGCGCACTTTATCCAAAAAGAGGAATCCAGTAAGGATGTGTTAAGCCAGGATAACCGATGAACAAATTGCTTTTCTTTCTGTTGTCTTCTTCATTTTTCTCTCTTTATCTTTAATTTGAAAAGTGGTCAGGCAGCTACTTAATCCAGGCAAAAAGAGGAAAAAAGGAATAGAATGGCTTAAGGTTGAAATTTCTAAGACATAATTCAGAAGAAAAGAAGTTTGACATGCTACATGACAGCTCATATATGTATTAGCTCAGCTTCAATCAAGCTCACATTACACGAAGGTTTTGGCAGTGTTAACCCCAAACAACATCAAGTATAACAACTCCTAACAAAAAACTGAAGGACTAAACTCAATATCTTATACAATGTGGGAGATGTGATAGCTACCTGGAAGGGCAAAACTGTACATCTTCTACAGTATCATCGTGTCCTTGGAAAACACCTCTAGCTTGAACAGTTGGGCCTTCTGCAGAAGGTTTCGGGTTACCAGCTCCAGATCCAGGAGACTTTGTTTCTCCCTGGTCTGCTGCCAAAGTAGACACATGATCATGAATGCTCCAGAGAACAACTGATTTGTCCTTCCCTGCAACAATTAATCCATGAGTGCATTAGCTTTATTATACAAAAGCTCGGAAAAGTTAACATATCTGAGGTAAAAACTAAAGGAGGTAATAATAATTGACTGCAGGCATTAACGATAGTAAAAGGCTGAACTCTGATGTGTTCCAAACGTTTCCCTAGGTTAACAACCGATATCCATTTAAGGAAGAGATACTAGTCCCTCCAACACAGTTCATGCAACACACTTCTAGAAAGAAAATATACCATATAACTCTTAAATCTTACAGAAACTACAAATTTATTTAATAATTTGACTTTAAACCATAGCATCGAGTTCTTCATCAAATACTGATATGATTTTGTGCCAAGTGCCAACTAGATTGTGGCATATATTGTTACTTTTTTAAAACGATTATGGGATTGAAAGTATTCATTTTACCTAGCCAGAAGCAATACAACACTAAACCCACCCAGGAGTCAAAAAGAAGGAATTGTTTTGTAACAAAATATGGGTTTACCCCGGTAGCTGAAAATTGCTATCCAAGGAATAAGCTGCACAACCATACTCCACCACCCGCCACCAATGAATGATCAGAACATGTCACAAAGGGGAAAAGCTAAAAAGAAATACTCCCTCCATTTCAATTTGTTTGTATAGTTTTACTTAGCACAGAGTTTAAGAAAATAAAGACTTTTGAATTTTATCGTCTTAAACAAAAGATATATAGAATGTACAAAAATGCTCTTTAATCTTGTGATCTTAAACACGTCATGTAGAAAGTAAGAATTAAAGAGTTGCCAAAAAACGAAAGAGGCATTCTTTTTGGAGCAGACAATACAAAGGAAAGTAGGACAAACAAATTGAAATAAGGGAGTAGAAATTTTCTGAAGATTGCATTTTATCGGTTAATAGACATGCAGTTAATAATGAGCTGCTAATTTGAATAAAAGTAATCACAAAATCCTTAAAAGAAAATATCATTCAATGACTGGTCGGTCAACCTCCAGAGAGCACAAAAGGCTCAGAAGGACACATTGCGAGCGCAAATTCAGCATTGTCTTGATGTCCAGTCAATATCTGCAAGTAAATATAAACTCTCAGTTACTACTTATAAGAACACAAAATTGGCAAACTGAACATGTTGTTTAGAAAACCCACCAAGTCTGGTCGAGAACTATTTACTCCCAAGGTAGCATGACGATTAGGCTGAGACTCAACATCCCAAATAAGAACCTGATTCCAAAATTTCCCAAGGTCACCTTAAAGATTTCAATGGAAACTAAGTACTGATATGAACACCAAAAAGAAACAGCAGCCACCTGGGAGGAGACAATTTTGTATGATAGGCTACAAAAGGAAATTGCAATATTCAGAAGCAGATGCTTACATCAGGACTGTCAGTGTGTGTGGCCACTATTTTGCTATCCTGAGGCAGTTCCCTAATTCGATTCACCTGAAATCATATTATAGAATGCCAGTGGATCTGTTAAAGCAGATTATTGTCTTTCAAGTACATATTACATGTTATGAGTGCTTCTGTAATTGATGTTTTTACGCAACACGGGTCTGCCCAGCAATTCCCATTCTTATAGTGAGAATAAGGAAGGAGAACAATTAGTATCATTGAAAGGATTCAGCAAGATTCGATGAATAAATTCATCTTTACATGAGAAAGTATAACTGACACCGAAAGAATCATGACAAAAAAACAGCTGCACAATTATATTGGAAACTGTCTGTGGAAAATTATTTTCCCACTAAATGAGGCAGAAGTTCAATTAATCTCCAGAAATTGGGGGCTATAAGCACTAATACTCCCTATGAATCTCTTCCAAGTCTATATCCAAATTTATGACCCCAAATTATCTCAGTGTTGGGAAATGACACCTGGTTTGGCTTTATAAAATATATTGCTATTTTATTTGGCTTTATGCAATAAGTTTCTCAATTTTTGCTCCAAAGATAATTAATTATGCAGGTGTGAGTAATTCACAGTTCCACAACATTAACCAGATAAAGCCATTATGAAGTCTCAAACAGGAATTTAACTATGAAACCAATCAACCATGTGAGAATTTCAATATAAGCACCTAATGACAACCACCCTATAATACAACACTACACTATAACAGGCAAGTTCTCTTTGAATCTGAATTTTTATGTTATATTTTACCTCTATAACAGTTTTTTACGTAAAACAGTAACATCCATCATTATAATGGTACACCCTTTGAAAAATTACCTCTATAACATCCTTATTCCCATATCCATATATTATATTTTATTATTTTATAATAACAAAAAATATCTATTAATTATAAATCTGGAATGTCGAAAGCTCTTGTGAACTTGAATATTTTAAATTTAAATGATTTTTCTTATGTTTTATATCAGACAAATTTTGAGAAGAATGAGTTCTGAGTATTTTTTGTCTATACTAGCCAAATAAGATGTAAATGTAATGACATTATAGGTCTATAAACAGTCAAGCACTGTAATAGGCAAAAACAGTCCGGACAAATGAGGCTGCTGCATGAGGGTTTGACTCTTAGCTTAATAGAAAAAAAAAATGCACTAAACGCTCCACTGCGTTAGTGATGAAACAAGCTAATAATGGAAAATAACCATTCAGGAAATTCTAGTAACTGAGCACATTAGTGCACCGCCTGTATTCTTAAGTAATACAAAATCTTAACAATAGATCAAATTATGAAATAAACCAAAAAGAGAAGAATTCATGTTTGGATCCTATAGTAAGATTGGGCAAAGAAAGATGTACCTCACCAGGATGAATAATAGTTTTAAACTTCTTTACAAAAGGCGACCGTGCTTCTTCGTTGAACTGAAAAATAGGCAATCAATATCATAAAAAGTGAATAAGTGGATAGAACAACAGGAAGAAATAGGAAAAAGCTTGCATCTATGGACAAGAGAACACCTGAGATATGTGTTGTGCAGCTGCAACCCTAGGTTTTACAACTTCACAATTAGCTATGACAAGAGTATTAGGAACGCTACCATCAGTCTGTAGGGAGGAGAAAAAGGGGATAATCATGAAAAGTTGAGACGGCATTCGAAGTGATGTAAGAGAAAAATGAGATGACAAAGCATGTGATAATAATAACTACCACACTCACTATGGAATTTAAAGCAAAAACTGAACAAACAAATACTCTTGATACTTCCAAACTCTTTACTAGCAACCTTATAAAAATATTATCAAGGCCAATCTAACGTGTTTAACATCATGAAAACATAACATATAAATGTCAAATAGAAACTTCCCTGTTTGATTAACATTTTTTCAGGCATACACTACGTCTTGATTTCCAGTTCCTATTTATATTTAGCCTGAGTTTTCGTCAAACCTTTGGCATGAATAAGACTAATCCAACCTTCTCAACAATGTTCCATGAACCACCATCAACATGGAAAAATTCACTCATGGTAGTGCAACATATTTTGACGAGGTACCAATTTTTTGCTACGGAAAGATCATTATGCACTTCAAGTCCATACCAGAAGAAAGAAGTCTATATGTGCATAGTGGATACAAACTGAAAGCAATCCTAGATTAAAGGACATGAAATGATCATCTTGCCTGCTCGGAAAGGTAGAGGCGCTGGCGGTTCTTGTAAGTTGCTTGCTCAAACTGGGGGCCCCATCTGAAAGAGAAAAATCAGTAAATTCATTTATTAGTATCCATAGATAAACGAGCAAAGAAGCAAATACCATCACAGGAAGAGGTTGAAGCATCAGTAAAACAGTTGAGTCTCTAAATAGACCAAAACAGAGACATAAATAAAGAGAGAAATATAAAAGTATAAACCAATAGCCAAAGAATCTGCAATCAAATACGGCAGACAACCTGCATCCCAACAATAGATGAACCAATATTCTGCCAGTACACCTCACTGTCAAACTTATGACATGATTGTAGGCTGAGTTTGATTAAATTTGATACGTCACTTAACAAATAGCGTGAAAATACTGGAACTTTCACTGGCGTCTACCCACATCATCTCTTGTCCTCACACAAAACAGATGTAAAGAAGACTACTTAAAAATAAGTAAGTAAAATCCAAGGGTATCATTTGTAGACCCTTAATTATGATTTTCACTTGAATGTCTAGGTTGACAGGAAATCTATAAACACCAGTTTCTCAAGAAGTAGCTTCACGAAGCACTACAGCCCCCCCCATACACTCACACACACCGGTCAAATATATTCCCTGTAGATTATCCTTAACTCTATTAGCTCCCTAATTTTGAGATATCCCTTTGGAACAAGAACAAACAGATATTTTACTCCTATATCAATTTGTTTGCTTACTTTACTTTTTAGTTTTCAAAAAGAATGTCTTTTTCTTTTCTTGACAAATCTTTAGTATTAATTTAAAACATGTCATGTTTAAGAAAACAAGAAAGGATATTTTGGTACATATATTTAGTTTAAGGCCCACAAGATTCAACCGTATCCTTTAATTTCTTAAACTCACATCAAGTCAAAACCAACAAACAAATTGAACCAAGATTCTTCAAAAGTATTCTTTAATTTCTTGAACTTAGAGTCAAGTCAAAACCAACAAACAAATTGAAACAAGATTCAAAAAGTATTCTTTAATTTCTTGAACTTGTATCAAGTCAAAACAAACCGAAACACGATTCAAAAGTATTCTTTAATTTCTTGAACTCCGTGTCAAATCAAAATTAAAACAACAGGGTTATGAACAAATGCGTCAAACTAACAATGAGCAGTTCAACACTCTACAATAGGAAGTGCTGGTTAACAAAACCCTAGAGAGACAGAGGAATGGGGATGTGAGTGTACTCACCAACAAGATTCAAGTATTCTTTAATTTCTAGAACTCATGTCCAGTCAAAACCAACAAACCAAAACAAAATTCAAAAGTACTCTTTAATTCCTTGAACTCCGTGTCAAATCAAAATTAAAAAAACAGAGGTACGAACAAATGCACCAAACTAACAATTGAGCAGTTCAAAACCCTAGATAGACACAAAAATGGGAATGTGAGTATATATACTGACCGACAAGAGAGTGAAGGCCAAAGAAGGTTATGGTTCGCAAGCCAATCGTAGAGAACAGGAACCAGAGACTTCCATTGTGTGTAACGCTCGTCGACCGTTGGCGGCTGTTCTCCGGCTTTCTCCGTTTTGTCCTTCATTCTCTCTTCTTCCTCACGTTTTCCCGCCTCTTTGCTCTGCTCTTAATTTAGTACAACGAACAGTCTTGTACTTAAATATACTTCTCTTATTTATCGGGGAAAAAAGTATATTGTACTTTAGGTTTTTCTCTTCCTCATCAGATTGGGGCTTTCTCCTTGACATATTTTTGGTAGGTTTGGCCAAATATTTTTTAAAACAAAAATTGTGTTAGGTCATAATTTTTTATTTTTTAAAAAATACAAAACAGTTTAAAATGTCATTAAATTATGTGACATTGGAAAAAAATATATCTTCGGTTAATAGTTTATAGTCTATGAATGTCTCTATGGTCAATAGTTTTGGCTCAAAAATATCTTAATTGTTGCTTAATGTATCAAAAAAAAATCTTTTAGAAAGCATTTTTTTCTTAATAGTAATTTTTTTTTATTAGCAAATGTTTATATCACTTCAATTTTATAAAAAGATTAAGTTATAGAAATATTTCCTATTTTATTACAAAAAAAATTATCATTATCTCAATAAAAAATAATTATGGGATTATTATGATTTTATATATATGTGATATATATAATCATATAAAAATGTATATGGAGTTAATCTATTTTAATTAATAAAATGAAATTAAAAATAAAATAATTTTACTTATTTATTAGATAAATCGATTTTAAATGAAAAGAAACAACAGTAGGGTTATTTAAAAGTAATATTTTTATTGTGAATAGAATGTTTTAAAAAGGTAAAGAAATAATATATTTATTAGGAAGAGGATATTTTTGATACATTCTTGTTTGACACTGTTGCTAAAAACTGCTTATTTCTAAAAGCATTCTTTTAAAATGGTTTTTCAGAAAAGTACTTTTGAAAAAAAAATGTTTGGTTAATTCATTTGAAAAGTGATTTTGATAATCAAATTGTGTTTAAATAATCATTTTTAAAAAGTGCTTTTAATAGAGCCTGTTTGGCATTGCCGAAGGCAAAAAGTGTTTTTTAAAAAGAAAATAAGTACTTTTTTTGAAAATTTAAGTGTTTGGCAATCCCTTAAAAGTGCTTTTAGATAGAAGCAGAAGCAGTTTTTCTGTTGTTGGGAAGAAGTTAAAAAATTCTGTTTCTTAAAAAAAGCAGAAGCAGAAACAAAAAATTATTCTTTTGAAGACTAAAATATTCCTTACATATATACATATTTACCAATAATTAATTAACATATCTCATAAGTTTGGTTAAGTTTCATTCAAGAATTTTATTTTTTATTTTTATATGATAAACTTTTTATTTTATTTTATATTTTATATATTATTTTACGTATTATTAGAAATAGGTATCAATGTACTTTTAATATTAAAATTATTCTATAGAGAGAAATTATTTTAAATATCTATTATAAATATTTTAATCAAATTTTTATTTTTATTAAATTAAAATGTACTTATTCAATTTTCAATCAATATTATACATAGATAAATAAAATAAAAAATACTAATATAATATTAACATGATGATTTAAATAGAATTAAAAATATAAATATAATATCATAATAATAATAAACGTAAAATAATAAAAAAATTATTATATAAAAATAAAATTCTTAAATGAATCATAATCAAACTTATGAGACATGCTAATTAATTAATAAGGGATATATTGCTAAATATGTAAATATGATAGAGATATTTTGGTCTTGAAAAAATAATTTTCTGCTTCTGCTTCTGCATTTTTTTTAAAAAGCATAAATTTTTATCTTCTTCCCAACAACAGAAAAATTGCTTTTACTTTTATTTAAAAATAGTTTTATTGATTTGTCAAACGCCTTATTTTTCAAAAAAAAAATCTTAAAATAACAATGTCAAACAGGCTCTAAGTAACACTAGGAGCATTTTACACCAAACTATTAAGGGCATATTTTATCTTTTTTTATATTTTAAATAAACATGGAGTGTGATTTAATTATATCCATAAGCTCTAAAAACTATCAAATTTTCTTAAACGTACCAAACAAACATACTTGTTAATCCCAAATTTATACAAAACCTTTATTGATGGCGTTCAGAACACAAATCATAATCTTGTATGTAGATAAGTTTGGTACAAAATTATCATTTTTATAATGAATTAAATAATACATTATCTTAAAACATAGCACGATATTTTAAAAAAGCGTTAATAACACAATTATTCGCCACTACAATTTGTCAAGTTACTATAAGTTATGAAGATCCATTGGTGAAAAATATATATGTAACAATGGTATGAGATGAGACACCTCATATACTGACAAGAATTTACAAATCTGAAGAAAATGTACAAGCAAATATTATTCAACTAGTGTCCGAGACGATTTTATCACTATTATAAAAATTCTATATATTAAAAAAGTTGAGTTATAAATTAGAAAATGCTGAAATTAACAATATTGATTTTGCTATTTATATTTTATTTATTAAAGAAAATTCATAAAAGTGAAACAGTGCATTTGCCATCAAATAAGAAATATGTAAAGTTAATTGAGATAATATAACCTCTAATGATATAACCCTTCAAAGTGGCTCAATGATTTAAACTTTGAGTCTTTCATATTGGAGGTCTCAAATTCGAAAATCGAAGCAAAGATTTTACCATGTGCGCACCCAAAGAGTAGCGACTGTGAATTTCCCTTATCATAAATAATCTCTAATGATATAAATATATTGATGAATTCCTACAAAGTGAAAATGATCATACCTCGTAATTTTATTAATCTCGATGAGAAAATGAAAACCCTTCCATTAACAAATGCGTAAAAAAAATAAGAATTATAATTAATTGAAATTTTATGACATGCATTATGCCCTATGACATAATAGAGGACAGTTATAAAATAATGAACAATAAAATGCCAAACGGAATAAGGAATCAATAGCACGCTCTAATTATCGTTTACAAGTGAAGGTAATAATAAAAGGAAATTATCATATCTCACTTTATCAATGCAACTTAAATCAAGTATTTTGCTATTTGTGTCTTGCACCTTACTTTAGTTCGAATTTATTTTAAATTGCAGAGAAATATTGTTAAATATCTATTAGTTTTTGTAAATTTAACTATTTTATTGGTTATTTTTAATAAACGAGTTCTTTATTGAACACTACTAAAGCCTCGTATTTTACTAGAATAACACTAATAAGTGGTCAAATAATTTTACAATGTTTGTGTTGTTCTGAATATTTGATTGTTTAAGATCCTTTCTAATATAATTTATTTTTCTAAAACAATTTATGGAAATAATAATTTTCAAATTGCATAAGTCCACAACATTTTATTGTTTAGGTCGGTTGAATCATTTGTTAATTTGATTGCATTAATTGTTATCCTTGTGGTTTTGATAAATAAATATGACAATATTTTTTGCAATCATTAAAATTATAACTTAATTGCTTTATTTAATAACACTAAATTGAAATTCTCGATGTTTTGCGTAATAATTATGATGTCTTATGTTTGGAGAAATACGTGTGGTTGTGTTGGTGTATATACATTTTATTATTAAAATACAATATTAAATGTATATGTTAGTGAGTATAAAATTGTGGTAGAAGATGACTATTGATTTTGTAACTTATATGACCATTAGTTCTTGTAACTGTCATGGTCATTAGTTTCTTGTAACTCATATGACCATTAGTGTTTTGTAACTTATGTAACATCTATCACATTCATTTACCCACATTACTACCCCATTCTACCTATTGATTGTATGAAAGACTTTTTCACCTATAAATGTGCTATTTCTTTCTTTGTGAAGTATCCCAAGAAAGATGAGAAGTGTGAAATAATGTTTTAGTGTGTAGTAGTGAAAGAGAGAGTTGAGACAAAGAAAATATTCTAAGTCTTCAACTATATTCACTATACAAAAGAGAGTATTTATATGTTGAAGGAAGGTGTTCTTTTTGTGGAGCTTTGGACTCTTAAACTAATCCGGAGTTGCTTGAGTTGTGCGACGTTGTTGGGCTATTGTATCCTGTAGAGGGCAAGTCAAGAGATATACTGCTGGATCGGTGTAGATTATGCCACAGTGGACTTGAATCTCCTTAAAGAGAGCAAGATATATGTGCCTCAGCCAGAAGAGATTTTATTTGTCATTTTATTTTCAACTCAAATTTATTGTATTTGTGGTATATTACACCAACAGATTGTAACATTTTTCAACCCAAATAGCCTAAAAGATGTACCTTGGCATTTATGGGCGACGTTGCATCATATATTAGGGGTTGGATTTTTTTATGATTGTCGAAATTCTTTATTTATTTGTTGGTTGCTTCAAAATAATTTTTTTTTTCTTAATTTGACATTATTTGGATCTATTTTATTCACATTATCATGCTCGATCTCAATTTTATATACAAAGTTTGATGGTAGAGATTTCATTGATCTTCTTCTTGATGGTACGACTCCATTCAATAACTTTTATAGCAACGACTAGTTATAATATTAACTCGTTCATTGAGCACAACATAACAAACAACAGAGCAACATTGCTTTTAATTATATCCAAATTTTGGGGGTGATGAGTCGATTTACACTGATTTTATTCTTTTCATAAATTTGTGATCATTCTTTATTTAAAAGTATTAAAAAGTACCAGAGAAGTCGCTTAGCATTAGATATGACTATTACTTTCTTATGCAACTCAACTTGTTGATCGCAATTATTTTGGATAAGAAATAATACTTTGAATATATTTCAACATAAATATAATTAATTCAAATCAAATATAAACTAAAAAAGCACGTTAAAATGGTAAACCTAAGCATTTAACATTGTACTCTTCATTGCTAGTGTGAGTAAAAACTACACGTACTTGCTAAATTAATTTCAGTAGTTGCAGCCACTAAATAAGCGACTATATAAAGCAAATGTTGGTTAGTCATAAAGATACCGATAATAATTGTGGTGAAGCGGTAAATATTCATTCATTTTTAATCAAAAATTTTAAATTTGAGTTTTCTTGGATAAATAGTCGTCTTTGTTAAAAAATAATTTACCTTTCAATGTGAAACTTTCCAATACGAATTTAAAATTAGTCAGACTCTAATATGTGTATCTAGAGGTGTCAAAATGAGTCCAATAATATGTAACCAGCCCAGAATTTTAAGGGTTGAGCTCAAGATAATTTAAATTGGGTTCAATCTCAACCCATTTTAAGAGAATCCTCAATTTAAACCAATTTAATCTCTAATTTCAACCCGTTTTTAAGACTCTTTATTTGCATTAATGTAATGTGTGTTCCTATATTGAAGGTATGAATTACTATGTATTTTATATCTTTTAGGATTTATCTATCCATTTGTAACTTCTTTTTTAAAATTTTCTTGAGTTAAAATTTAAATTGTGGTTATAAAATTTAAAAAATAATATATTAAAATTATTGAGATAAAATAGGTCAAATTGGGCGGGTTAAAACCCAATCAATTTTTGAGCCCATTTGAGCTCAAAATAAACTTGGGTGGGTCAAGACCCAATCTAATATCTATTTCAACCCATTTTAATATATCTAATTTTAACCCAACCCGTCCATTTGTGTATCGAATATCGAATGAGAAAAAAAAAAGTTGAGGGAATGTTTTGGTGTAACTTTATAAAAGTTTTTGATTCTATATATTACGGGCCACACGCGCCGCTGGACGGCGTCTCTCTTTTTGTAATTTTAAAATGAAAAACTTAAATGGGCGGTTGGTGGGCCGCATGTCGGTCATTTTATTAGACTTCGTCATGCTAATTTCCTTTATTCTCTTTTTAATTATTATAACTAATTTAATTTTTTAAAATATTTAAATTATTAATTGGTCCGTCTTAATTTATGTAATTATATTTTTTTAATTAAAAAAAATTGACTTTTATAATTAAAATTATTGCATACACATCACCCTGTTCAAATTCACCCGTGAAATTTTACTAGATTTGTTTGTTGTTATGGTTGGTGGGTTAATAAAGTAGGACAGTAATTAATAGGAGGCAGTAAAAGCTTTTACCATTTCATTTCATTACTTTTTCAGCTTTCCCAATAAGTTAAATGATGAAACAAATTCAATCCTCATGATTGAAATTAATAAACCAAAATATACTTTATTATTTTCATAAGAAAAAGAAAACAATGATTTGTGTGTGCTATGATTTTGTTTTAATTAATAAAGAAAACATTGCCCTATATATTGCAGTAACATTTTTTAAAGTCAACGAGGAATAGAAATAAATAAATAAAAAAATTTCGAGAAGAAATCAAACTTTGAAAAAAGATAGGTAAATTATTTTATCAACACGTAGAATTTCCAATATACTCGTATTAATTTTGTGTTTAAGTTTTCCCAAACATTATCATTATTGGGTTTAGATAATTACAAACAAGGACAAAATATTTAAGAATAATTTTTTGTTTACGTAATATAATAATTCTTTACTATTACTTATCGCATATTTTACTCAATTTTAACCTTAATGGTTGCATACTATGTAACATATCAAATTTGAATTTATACCCTAGTCATTTTAATATTTTCATCATTAGATACATATAAAAATTAAGAGAAAATATTGTGATAATTATTTAAATTTTAAAGTTTGGCTCTTATAAATTTAGCATTAAATAAAATTTCTCATTTCTCGTTCACTTTAAATACATAGAAAAATTATTTTTCAAGGACTCTACTTGAATAAAATTCATCTCATGCCCTTTAAATTATGTCAAACTAAACACCAAAAAAAAAACAAGGAAATTACTCATGTTCTTGTCTACTTGAATTTTCAACCTAAAAAAACACCATTTGATTTCTTCAGCTCTCTGTGAAAAAAATTTACTCAGTGCAAAATTGTTTGTTTGTTCTTTTTGTTTTTCCTTTATATTTCACTTTGATCATTGGATAGTCCAAGCACACTTTTTAAGACAAAAAGGGACTGCTGCTTGCTACCCCTCCATCTGAGATCGCAAATTGTCTACTCCTTCCCCTTTTTCAAGTTTCAAGTCTTTGCGATCTTCGATTGGGACCTTTTGATCGAGATTTCTACTCCTCAGATGGGTATGTTTTACTTTCTTGTCTTCGGATCCATTCTTGATTCTTGAAGGTTTATATCACTACCCCTTCTTGAAAACCCCTAAAATTTAATGATTCATTTACTGATTTGGTGTAACTGAATGTTATTGATTAATGGGGTTTCATGGTTTAGTCCCCTTTTCTTGGGTTTATTAGAAAGTTTGTTTTTTTTCTTAGAAAGATTGGTTTTGGTTATTGGGTGTTGGGGTTCTTTAAATCTTGATCTTGATTTATGGGTTCTTGTTGATTCAATTTGATTAACTATGTTCTTCTTGTAGTTTGGTTTAGAGATGGACTGAATTTGAGTTACCTTTGATTTAGTAGATGTAATTGGGGTTTTGCAGCTCATGCATGTTTTCAAGTTGGAATAGTTTGGTTGCTGTAGATAAAGTAGTTTAGGAAGGATTTGATTCTTGGAAGTGTTTTTTGGGGGGTTGGTCTAGGCTGGAATCAGATTACTGCACACTGTGAATGTGCTGAATGCAGTTGTTGAACATACTTTTTGTCTGTTGTGAAAAAATGTAGGGTGCCTCCAAGAGGGAAGATTGGTTTGAGCTGATTAATAAGTAGTAGATTTTACTTACCCACTTAATAGCTTGACCATTTCAGCTTTTCTGAATCAACTGTAGCTTCTCCAATTTTCCATCTCGTTATGATACTTTATTCAAGGTTGTTCTGTTCATGTAGAAGTTGGGTTTTTGTAAACTTTATACTCTAATGCTTTCAGATAACAAGGATGAGTGTTGTTCAACTCACCTCATTGATGGGGATGGAATGTTCAATGTTGCTGGAGTCGAGAACTTCATGAAGGAAGTTAAACTAGCAGAATGTGGTCTTTCCTATGCCGTAGTGTCTATTATGGGCCCACAAAGTAGCGGTATGGATTCTCTCTCAAAAAACCTCAAATAGCTACCACTTTGGAATATAATGACTTCAAATTAGTTTGGTGAGGCTTGACGAATAGTAGGTCCTTATCATATCTTTATATCCTCGTCTGTGAATGCTTCATTTTTTTGACCAACGCTGGAGCTGATTCAGATCTTTATGTCCATTTTTTGAGTGCCTCAAGTCTTATCCTCACCTTTTTGTCAGGGTTTCCTTATTGTATCCTTACTGCTTGACTACACTAATCATCCTAATGTTCTTTTTGGAACCAATGCTATTATATTGTTTTCCAATAGTGAATAAATTTAACTGTGATAATGCAGGGAAGAGTACACTGTTAAATCATCTTTTTCATACTAACTTCAGAGAGATGGATGCATACAAGGGAAGGTATGCGTAATTGTTTTATATGCTAGATGTCTGCAGTCTGCTGTTTAATTGTAGGGGTGAGCTGACAGAATTAAGTATTTTTTAGGTCACAAACCACAAAAGGTATTTGGATGGCTCGATGTGCTGGGATTGAGCCTTGCACCCTTGTCATGGATTTAGAAGGCACAGACGGTAGAGAACGAGGAGAGGTGTGTTGAAAGTACTTTTTAGATGATGATTTACTTTCTGTTTCTTGGGCTTATATAAAATAAAGATAAATTCAAAACAAGTCATATGCTCGTGACCCATAACAACTAATAAGGCCAACTCCGTCATTTATTTTCGTGTGACCAGATGCATATTATCCTTAAAGCATTTTTCCCAAATGCCGTACACCTTTAATAACGGTGCAGATGACAGATAGCATCATAGACAGCTGTTTGTTACTTGTTGAAAAATAAAGTGTGGATCATTGATTTTTTTCACATCCCTACTTCTTGCTCTACAAAAATAAATTTCAAAATCATTGTGGTTTCCTCTTTGTAAATTGTATTCCTATGATGGACTCACTGAATAATTTTTGAACAGATTTCAGTAGATTTCCGGTCTATGAGATCTTTTACCTTACTGTTCTGTGTGTTAATGTAGTTGCACTGTCTCCAAAGATGTGATTTCCTTGCTCGTTATGCTGGGGAACCATTAACTGTTCTATGATTAATTTGGAGCTAACCGAAATTTGAGATGATCCTTGCATAAACGTGCTCATGAGGTGGGATAACTAGCAATTGAGCAGATTGTTTCTCATTCAGGATTTACTTTTTTTTTTTTAGGATGACACTGCATTTGAGAAGCAAAGTGCTCTATTCGCACTTGCTGTTTCTGATATAGTGCTTATCAACATGTAAGTTCCTCTATTATGTGAAATATGCAGTACATGAACTTCTAATAAATTGAAATTAGGAAAAAAATATGTATGCGTGGCTCAAAAGTTGACAATTCAGGTGGTGTCATGATATTGGTCGTGAGCAGGCTGCAAATAAGCCTCTTTTGAAGACTGTCTTCCAGGTAAAGTACATAGATATTTCTTTTTCCGAATATTCCTTCCGGATGTTTTACAACTTACTTTATTTTGACCAGGTTATGATGAGGTTATTCAGTCCACGTAAAACAACATTGATGTTTGTTATTCGTGACAAAACAAGGGTAGGTGCCTTTTTCTCTCAGAAGTGTTTTTCTGCCATTTATAGTATCTACGGGTCCTGTGAAAAAAAAAAATTTAAGCAGGTTGTTTTTTCACTTTCATTTGTAGACTCCCCTCGAAAATTTGGAACCTGTTCTAAGGGAAGACATTCAGAAGGTACCATATTCATTATTTTTTAGTTTTCTTGTTTTGTGTTTCCTTCTAAACTCTACATAATTGATTTTGTCGTACCTGTTCTGGCTGTGTAGATATGGGATTCTGTCCCAAAGCCGCAAGCTCACAAGGATACACCGTTAAGTGAGTTTTTTAATGTGAGTCACAGTAAGATTTCATCTGCTGTTACATTACATTCTCGTTGTCTGTTTATAAATTACGCTTACAGATTTGGTGAAATTGATTGAATGTCCAGGTTGAGGTCGTGGCTCTTTCTAGTTTTGAAGAGAAGGAAGAACAATTCAAAGAACAGGTATGTTTTTTTTGAGCATTCATTGATTATATATGTTTCTCTTTTAGTGGTTCATATCTACTCCTATCATGTATGGTTGTCTTGGATATGTTGTTGCCAATGATCAGATCAGAAGACTTAACTTTTTTGTTTAGTTGACTCTGATTTACATGTTTGTGTTCCTTCTTATTTCTTTGTTAAGGTGGCTAGTCTACGACAGCGATTCTTTCATTCTATTGCACCTGGTGGGCTTGCTGGAGATAGGCGGTCTGTTGTTCCTGCTTCAGGCTTTTCATTTAGTTCACAACAGATATGGAAGGTTATAAAGGAGAACAAGGACCTTGACCTGCCTGCCCATAAGGTTATGACCTAAAAATCTACTGCAGTTGAAATTATCAGTTAGTTATCCATGTATTTATGACATACTCAATTTTGATCTAATTACAGGTTATGGTAGCTACGGTGCGGTGTGAAGAGATTGCCAATGAAAAATATGTTTCTTTCACTGAAAATGAGGTATACAGAATTGTCTAGAGTTTTATTTGAGAAGTTATATCTTGTTCTGTTTTATCTACTATTTTAAAGATCACTGTTAATTTTAAATTAATTGACCTTGTTGTAGGAATGGTCTCAATTAGAAGAGGCAGTTAATTCTCATTCTGTTCGAAGCTTTGGAAGGAAGGTCAGCTCAATTTTGGACGCTTGTCTATCACAGTAAGGACATACAACTTTCGTGTGGTATAGCATGGGTGTGCTTCTAGTAACACACACAGAGAATGTTGGAAAGCTAGTAATTTTCACATGTGAAGCTCATCTGGAGCGAATGTCCTAAATGTGATATTTCTTGCCTTCAGAAGGACACGTATTAGCGTTCTTGTGATTAGAGCAAGGAGAATATATGAATTAATTGATCACTGGATTTTCATCATATTTGATAAAGGTTATGAAATGAAAAACAGCTAGAAGAGTATAACAGAGGACAAAGGATAAGACTGGCTGGTTTCTCTGAATTTTAACCGTGTCTAGTTCTCTGCTAGAGTCATTGAAATTTTGTTCTTCTCAGCTGCTTCTCCCTTCTTTGATTACCCAATTAGCAGTTTAATGACTTGAGGTGTTGGGAAGGAAATGCTGGTGGAGCATGGTGTTTAGGTTGATATACACAAAAACTAGTGATACACAAGAACTATGGTTGAGGTTCGGGCAGACCTTATTTTGGTTTAGCATCAGTGCAGGAAAACAAAGAGATTTAGATGACTACTTTGTACAATATCTTTGCCATACTGTGCTAAAATGAAGTTTTTTTTTTCCGATAAATAGTTGTGAGGTGTTACTAGGTATGTCAAAAAAAGCTTTTGCGGACTGATAAAAGAAAGGGTGTTACAGTATTAGGTATGTGGTTATTGTCGCTGGCCGTGGATGATCCACCTTCTCACTGTGTTTTTGTCTCCGGATTGACTCCTTGACTGGAAAGATATTGTTGGGTTGTGTGTCTAAAATTCCTCTGGATATGTTAACAAATATGATTACTTAAACCTAGGGTACAAATAAAGGAAGCAAACCCTTCTTTCAGTGTTCCTCCTTCCATCCATCTTCTTGTCCTTTCTATCATCAGAGAATTACCTCTGGTGAACAGTGAACTACTCTTCTCTTTTTTGTCCGCAAGGGTTAGCCAATTGCCAAAGATTGAGGGGTTTGTGCCTTTGGTCACAGGTTCTAGTTTTGCGCCAAGCGAACTAACTATAGTATTTAAGTGGAGAAGGGTAGAAGGGCGGGCTGATCGTCCCCGAGTTCTGGTAAAACTACTTTCTTTTTCTTCTCCCTCGCCCCAAACTTTAGTCACTCACCTCACCCTCTTTTTGCGGGATTACATTTCTCTCCTCTACCGTCTTTCTTCCATTCTACTCCTAGACTAATCATGATGGCTAGGTAATACCGCAGGGCACCTGCCGTCCCGCTGGTCCAGTTTCTCTTTTTTCTTTTCATTTCATTTTGTGCTTTCTTACTTACTTTTCTATATCAAAACAATCAATCAACCATCCCACAATCCTAAATTTGTTGGTGTCCCGCCATACACATCCTTTGTATCCATTCACTCTGATTAGCCTCTTTTTATTCTAACAGTAATTTGTTTTTAAAGGAAAATTAGGAGATTTCTGAACTTGGAGTTCTCTGAATCTCACTCTTATCACTGTACTGATATACACGGCTCTAGTAAGGCCTAAAACACTCCTGGCGAACACAAGATCTGATATAGATATAACAACTACTGAGCCTTTACCACAACTAGTTGGTATCTATTATATAAGTACTCTGCTTCTATTGTATATTTTTTTTTGGGCTGAATCTTCCTTGATTCCATGAGAATATAGCTGTTTTGAGACTTATCTACTGTCATTTAGGTTGTACATCTTTCTATTTAAGCACGCTTAGTTATCATAGTCACACCTACAGAACCAGAGGCGAACCTAGGATTTGAAGACTTCGGGTGCACCAAATATGATTTCTAAACTAAACTTAAAATAAAAATAACAAAATAATGTCTAGCTGGATTCGAACTCTGGTCTCATGGTTGGTTCCTCTACCTTGTAGCAATGGCACAAGAACACTCCTATGTTTCTCAAGGGTGCACTGTTAATTATATCCTAGTTTATGTCAGTTTCTCAAGATAGATATACATAATATACATATGATTTTTTTCAAAGTTAACGGGTGCACGTGCACCCCCACTACTATATGTGGGTCCGCCTCTGTACAGAACAACACATTTTGTCAGTTGTGATAATATCTAATTTTTTCCATTCTTGTATTACTGCACGTATGTCTTGACATCTGCCTTTTTGTGACGATCATCCTGTGGATTTGTTGGGCTTCAATCTCATATCACATTCATTTTGTGACAGCATGGCCTGAATATGAGTGGAAGCAAATACTATAGAAGTGATTGAGAGTTAGTTTGATCAAAATACGGGACTTTGATCAGTTAAATGAATGTGATCTTTTAGAACTTTTAATAAATTATATGTATAATATTAAATTTCTAAAAAATTATATGTATAATATTAGCAAGAAATTTTGTGATGTCCTGAAATAAAAAGAATCATATAATTTGAAATGGAGAATATTCTTTTTATTGTAATTTCTTCTTATTTTTCTCCCTTGGTATGTAATTATTGTTTTTATTTATGCATATATACATTATACGAAGTGTGCACATGGATAATAAGAATTTTTCTTCATAGGTATGATGTCGAGGCTACCTTCTTTGATGAAGGAGTTAGATCCTCAAAGCGAAAGCATTTGGAAGAGAAATTGCTTCAGGTACTGGGCTAGGCTCTGCTCTCTCCTAAACCTGTTTTACTACATACACACAATCCTTTGGGTATATTCCCTGCAATAACCATTCTAATTTTGATGATTGACCAACCCAACTTGCTGGTTCCTGTGTCTTAACGAGAACTCTTTGGCTTCTTAGAGTCAACCAAATAAATTCACATACTAAAATTTCTAACTTAATGGTACTCATTCAACTAATGATGTAAATGCATTTTTTTAACGCTAAAGTTTTTACTCATTTTCCTCAAAATGAAGGGCCATTTTTTGATTGCAATCCTCTACTGATTTATCTGGTCTTTTGTAGCTTGTCCAACCAGCCTACCAATCTATGCTGGGACACATCCGATCTGATGCTTTTGAAAGATTTAAAGAAGCATTTGAGAAGGCATTGAAGGGGGGTAAAGGGTTTGCTCTGGCTGCTCGTGAATGTGCTGAGTCTTTTATGTCCCATTTTGATGAAGAATGCACAGGTATAGGATGCAATCTGCCATTGCTGTTACTGGTTTACCCCACTTGATTTATATATTTTTCTGCTGATGAGGACATTTTATCCTTAATGATCAACGCCCCCAGGTCATAAAAAACGATCAAAGAGTTGATACCCTATCTCCATGTAGGGAGCCTAGTTATAAAAACTGTTGGTACTCTGGGAATACACTTGTAGAGCTGATTAAGCTTCTCTTAAATGTCAATTAGTTCAAGTAGTTGCTTATTACTGATGATTATTTCTTGAAATGTTCACTTAGGTTTGCAGGGTAAATTTCTGATTTTTTGTTGTTGCTATAGGGTACCCACTTCTATGCCTTATTGTGTGTATGTGATTTGAGCTGCAACAAGTATTAATATGTTCTTCTTCTCCTCTCTGAGAAATAACAACTTTTCTGGTTGGAAATATCAAACAAGAAAATAATTTTTGCAAAGAGATTGGTGTATCACTTGCTGATTTTCAGCATTTGTAGGAAACTAGTGTTCATTAATATATTTCTTCTAAAGATCTTGCCGACCTTGTAGTTAATGAAATGCCCAAAGACTGGAAAGCTTTAATAGGTGATACTTTGTGTGGGAAATAAAATGTTGAGCCACAGTGTCAGCAGCTTGCTTTTTGAAATCTGACTGCCGATGCATTATTTTGTAGATGCTATTATTGACCAAGCAAAATGGGACTCATCTAGAGTGAAGGATAAGCTGAGGCGTGATGTAGATGCTCATATTGCTGAAGTTCGCAGTGCCAAGCTGACTGAAGTGACAACCCTCTATGAGGTATGAAATTTGACAACCTTTATAGTTTACCATTAAGTCTCACTTTGTAGCCATTGTCTCCTTACATTTTGGAGGATGCTCGTTTCTGGAGCTAGCTTTTGAGATTGAACAATGCCCCAGGTCCATTTTCTTAACATTATATTAAAGCCATACCGACCTTTTCTTGTTGTGTTATCCAACGATAGACCCTTATGTTATTCAACACAACAATGTTTGACCCTTGTGCTATTCACCTCCAAATGTCCAGAGTGTGTTGTGCTTGAGGTGGTAAGGGTCCCACATCGGACCAGTGCATGGGATGTCATCTCCCTATTTGGTCTTAGATAATCCTCACCTTCTCATGTAACTTTCGAGGTTTAGTTAGGGCCAAAGTTTACTATACTAATGTGACTTTGCGGAACTCACATCAATTTTTTTTAGTGTTCTGTTCTAGTATTTGAGGTTAAAAAATGGGTGTTGGCATACTTGGGATGTTTAAGATTATTTCCCTCATTAAAGGAACATGCCATCACTTAGTTGCCTCTGATAGCTCACTAGCTGGTCCCAGATGCATAATATTTGTAACTATTTGTTGTTGTTAGTGGATCCTACATGATAGCAAACAATTGGGAGGACCGTTTGATTTTTACTTTAAATGTAAGTATATTCTGGAACTGAAGAGAAATTCTTTGATAGACAAAACTGAATGAGGCATTGGCTGGACCAGTCGAGGCTCTTTTAGATGGAGCTAGTGATGATACATGGCCAGCAATAAGAAAACTGCTTCAGTGTGAGACTGAAACAGCAGTCTCTGGTTTTGCTGCTGCACTTTCTGGTTTTGAAATGGATGAAGAAAGTAGGGATAAAATGGTTTTGCGGTTGAAAGATTATGCACGAGGAGTAGTTGAAGCAAAGGCAAAGGAAGAAGCTGGAAGGGTCTTGAGTCGCATGAAGGACAGGTATGGACATGAGTTGATCTTGTTCTACAGCTCTGACATACACTATTTATAATACAAAGAATATGCTGATGACCTGAAAATTATTGGCAGGTTTTCAACATTGTTCAGCCATGATCAGGATTCTATGCCACGAATTTGGACTGGCAAGGAAGATATTCGCTCAATTACTAAAACTGCACGATCAGCTGTATGATTGACTGAAATAAGTTTCTTTTTTTTGGTGTGTGATTTCACGTGTCAATTATTACATCTAAGATTTTACTGACTTCTCTCAATTTTCTCCCAGTCTCTGAAGCTCCTGTCAGTTATGGCTGCAGTTCGCTTGGAAGATGAGGGTGACAATATAGACAAAATACTTATTGTTGCTCTTGTAGATGGAAAAGCAGGTGCTTCCTCCTCAAAGAGCATTACATCAGTTGATCCTCTGGCATCTAGCACTTGGGATGAGGTAATTGGCTTACTTATGTGGGTTGTCTTGGCCGCTATTTGCAAGCAAAAAATTTGGTTGACGAGAAGGGGAAGATATGATTCTTTCCATTAATAGGCCAGTTATCATTACATAGTTCAGAGTGTAATTATTTTGTTTGGGATCTTGCTGGTGATGACCATCAACTAAATTATGTCTAATTTTGGATTTTGAATATAATACAATCCAGTTCAAAACGTACAAGCTAATCTCCACTGCGTAGTATGAGGTGTTTATTGCTTCATCTTAATGATTTGATTTTTAGACCTGAAAAGACTACATAGATCCCTAAGAATTTTTTTCGGCTTTAGGAACTACTCTTATTTTGTATGATTTAAGTAATCTTTGTGTGGTATAGTTCAGCCCATCAAAATTTTCATCTTGTGGTCAATTTATATTGCAGGTCCCTCCATCGAAAACTTTGATTACACCTGTCCAGTGCAAGTCTTTGTGGAGGCAATTCAAGACGGAGACTGAATATGTTGTTTCACAGGCCATTGCTGCTCAGGCAAGATATTAGTTTCTACTGTGCATCTCTTTCTCTTTCTGCTTTTCTGACGGTGCATTCTTTTATGTTGTTTGTTGTGGTAGGAAGGTATTTGTAAATGCTGGCTATTTTCTCTAAATAATGGTATTAAAAACAGGAAGGTATTATAAATGCTGGCTATTTTCACTAAATAATGGTATTAAAAACAGTTGAAGTGCTATCGTGTCCATTGAACACCCGAAATTTGTTTTTGGATCATAGAGTGGGATGTACCTTTTGGTACTAGGAGGTTGATTGTCTTTCATGCTAGGTGTATGAATTCTAATCTTTAGTGCTGAAAAGTTGGCGAGTAATCACCTGTAGGTGATGTTCTGGCATCAATAATCTTTATTTGAAGTTTTACCTTCGTTCTTGATAGCTTCTGATTTTGTCTTATTCAACTTTCAGGAGGCTAGCAAGAGAAATAATAATTGGTTACCACCTCCATGGGCAATTGTTGCCATGGCGGTTTTGGGATTCAATGAATTCATGACACTTTTAAGGTATTCTTTCTGACTTTTAGTTCATGAGGCCCCCTGTATTTTACAGTATAACATGGTTTAACTCATAACTCATGTGGGTTTTACTTCTTTTTTTTTTCAGAAATCCTTTATATTTAGGGTTTATATTTGTCGCCTATCTGCTATTTAAAGCTCTTTGGGTGCAAATGGATATCTCAGGCGAATTCCGCAATGGAGTTGTAAGTGCTGAATCTTCTTTCTTAGAGTTCTAATGTTTGCAAACTAGTAGCAATTCAACCAAATATCCTTTTAAAAAAGCAATTCAACCAATAGTCTTTATAAAAAGGAAAAGCAATTCAACCAAATAACTTTTCCAGACTCTTGCTAGTCGCTACTTAAAACTGTTTGAATATATTTTTCCTAAATTCTTGCAGTTGCAAGTCTCAACACACTGATGATTTTCAGTTGCAAATGACTTTCTAAAATTCTGTTCGACATAGTTAAAAAAAGAAGTAATGAAGTTGTGATCTTCCCGTGGTGCTTCCTTTCATAGGTTTGTTATTTTCCTGGAGATGTTTTACCTAGGCTAGGTAACTAGGGAGAAAGACGAGAAAAGTAGGAGAGAGCTGGAAGGGAAATAATTATCATCCAAACAAACACAGCAACAGAACAGAAAATTTTATAACTTTTCCTTTCTTTCTCTGTTTCCAAGCGATGCAAGGAGTAGACATTTGTGTTCTTTCAGTAGGTTGTTATCTCAGTTGATTTTTTAAGGGTGAAATAGATTTGTCATTTCCTTTCGATTTTATACTTCACTGTGTATATTTTGACTTGCGGTATGTGAGTCAAACAACCACTCTGGTTTATCTTATTTATATCCTCTATAATTGCTTCATTCACATATGTGGAAACTTTTGAAATAATGGTCTTCTCGGGGATGTGATCTTCTATATATGTGTTTTGGCAGCTTCCTGGACTTCTCTCTTTATCCACGAAGTTCCTTCCTACAGTCATGAATCTTCTTAAACGACTAGCAGAGGAAGGACAAGGTGTGGCAAATGGTCAACCTCAGGGTAACCCTGCTCTTTCGTCAAAGAGCTTCCGCGGTAGCACAAACGATCACGGTGATGTATCAACCAGTGGTACATCCGAAGTAACTTCAGAAAATGGAACAGAATACTCTAGCTCCTCGTTACATGACAAAGCGCAGTAAGCTATTGTTTATAACACCCACTCTTATTCTGCGACAGCAAAGTTTTAATGCTCATCCAGACGTGGTATGGTGCACAATTATGCTTGACTGCGGCTCGCACCTTTAGAGACAAAGCATATGAAAGAATCAGACACTGAAGGCATTGATTTTTGTACACTGAATAGGCTGTGTTTTAATTCTCTCTTGTTCTTTTTACAGTTGATTTTATTTTGTTGGTGAACTAAGAGGGCCATTCTTTTCTGTGTTGTTTGTTATCATTCTCCTTGTTTGCCATCAAAATTTTCTTGTGAGAAGCCTAATATAATGTCTGTATTTTATGGATAAGCTGATGAAAGATATCAGAAACTATATTTCTAATGAGATGGGATTTTTGTCGAGATTATTAGTGAATCTCTGAAATGTTTTTCTTTTTGCTAAGATGTGCATCTAGGGAAGAGTGAAACTATAACCTAACAAGTTATGATTTTGGTCGGTTATATGAATTCTCATTGTTCGGGTGTATTTTATCATGAATTGTTAAGTTTTGCGCTAGCCTATCGTTACCCTCCTCCTCTATCCGAGCTCGAGATAGACTATATATAAGTTTGGTTGTAATTGGTTATATGAATTTTTATGGATCATGTTTTTGCATTTAAGCTCTATATGTTAGTCTTTGGTAAGCCTCATATTTTTAGTAGTTTCTAGAATGAAGCATCAGAAAGTAGAAAGCCATAAAAAACAGGTGAGATATAATTCCTACAAAAACGTACAAAAGTGGAAGATTGTATTTACTATTTTTAGGGTAAGAAGAGTGTATGGATCACCAATTATTGAATTTCTAGGCTGTAATATACATTATTTATCTAGCTATATATTGCTATATATTAGTGGTTATAGTCTTTTCTAGCAATTTTGTCAATTATTATTTGTGTAATTGCTGAGTTGTTATTATTATGCTATTACTGAGCCATGTGAGAAGCCTATAATTGAAATGAGTATATTGAAGTTTTTTCAAAAGAAGAAGAAAAAAAGCTTACTTTTCCCAAGCCATTTATAATAACTATACTATACTCTCTGAATAGTTGTCACATTTATTTTGCGAGTTAATTTGACTGATTTTTAAAAGTTAAATTAAAGCTTATATTAAAAAATTATACGGAAAGTACTATAAATTACAATTTTCCTTATATTTAATATAATGAAAAAATACAGTTTAAAATATTGGTCAAATTTAATTATTTGACTCTCAAAATTTGATAGGTCTTGTTTTGGAGTTTATGGTCAAATAGCTTTTTCACTGTTTTGACAAAAGACTAAAAGTGTTAACTTCAGAAAAAACAATTAAAAGACCAAGATTATTTAATGCATATTTAAAGAAAGGCTATTTGAATCAACCCTCAACCATATGGTCTATGGACACCATTTTTGTTATTTTCTCAAATAAATGTGACAAAACATATCTGGCCCAGCTGGGTGCATTTATAATATTTCTAACAAAATCATGTGTTATCTAGCATCTAACTATGTTACGTGATTGAATACTTGCAACATACATATAATCATAATATTAGGTCAAAGAAAGAAACTCTTTGTTTTTTTGTTTTAGTTTCTCATCCGATGTTCTGTATTAAAATTTGGCAAATTTATATTGGCGCATTGTAAAACTTATTTTTTGAGGCAGCATTTCCATAAGATTTTTTTCATACCTAAAATTCGAATATGAGACTTCTAGTTAAGAATGGAGAGATCTCAACCAGCCCATGCTGCGACAAAAGAGATGTTTTGTGGTAATTATTGCCGCAAAAAAGCCTTAGCGGCAATTGAGTTAATGTTCTTCATCTAAAGCCGCTAAAACTTTTAACGACATTTATATAGAGTTCTAATTTTAAATATTCATATTTATCATTACTGCTAAATATACTATAACGACAATTATATTACTACCGCACAATTCTTTTATTTGTTATAGTGCACATCAAGAATTAAAGAGAAAATATTTTAATTAATTAGACAGTCAAGTAAATTAAAAGCCAAATTTCATGTAATTAATTGGATCCATGAACTAGTGGACTATAAAAGAGAGAGAATGGATAAGGTAGTGGTTTTTAAATTGTCATTTCCAAAGTTCCAACAACATATACGGTATAATTTCATAAGTGAAATTTAAAGAGGATAAAATGTATACAAATTTTGTTCCAACCTATATAAATATAGGGAGATTGTTTTTAATAAATCCCTCAAACTCAAAAGTGAAGTATATGATGCAGAATTATTAGCAAAAACATATAAAATTACAAGATTCAAAATAAATGCAACTATGGATAGTGATAGACATTAAAGAATATAAATTATCATAGCTGTTGGATTTCATTTATTACTGCAAATTTAAAATGTAAGTTCCCTTTAATTAACCAGCAAAGGAAAAAACAGAGAAAATAAAGAGGAACAATTAATTTCCAGCTGGATGGATGGAAGAAATAATAATAATAATAATAATAATAATAATAATAATGTAAAACGTAGCTACATTTATTTATTTAAAGAAGGTATAGCTAGATTTATTTTTTTATTAAGAAGGTAGCTAGATCATGAGCTAGCTAGCAAAAAAGGTAAGAAAATATATATACTTCCTCCGTCAAAAAAGAATGATCTATTTTCCTTTTTAATCTATTTAAAAAAGAATGATTCCTTTTCTTTTCTAGTAATATTTTAACTTCAATTTTACACGTGACATGTTTAAGATCACAATAGTAAAATACATTTGACATAACTTTAATTTAATACCATAAAATTGAAATTTTTTCTTTTATTTCTTATATTCCGTGCTAATTCAAACTATATCATTATTTTTTACAAGAGAAAAAGATATTAAAAAATGAAAGTGAAATTTAATGTAGCAGGGTGGGGGCACCCTACATCTCTACCTCTATTAAAGATATGATTCCGGGTTTTGTTTAATTTCACTCATGTATTTTATCCTCAGTGCTACAAATACTATATAATAATATGTATTAAATATGTTTGGTGATTATAATAATAATATGGGCAAGTATACATACATATATTCCTGTATTTTTATATATTCCTCTAACTAACTAAGATCTATATATATTAAAAAAACCATTAAGTGGTCGGTGAAAAATGAACATACCTGAAGAAGGAAAATATGGAGAAAAAACAATCAGCTGTACTAACTATATAGTATATGCAAAGACAAATAGTGTATATATATATATATGAACATTATATTATATTATATATAGTTATATATGTAATATATATACACTCAATGATTAGTGACTGACAAACAGTGTGGTGTAATTTTATACATTCGAGGATTCTTATATATTCCTCCTCCTCTCTTGGAAGTTGGAAATTGTTCATTTTCAAAAATGTAGTTTCTTTGTCCACATAATTAAAGGGTGTCAAATAATAAGAGGTTTTGAGATCGAGATTTTCTAGATATATATAGAATTGCTTTTGTTAGAGAGCGTCTTATCTTTTAATATGAAATTTTTTGAAACAATCCGAATTTAGTTAGGCTGAATATCAGGTACGAGATGGAAAATCGAGAAAAAAAATTAGATATCTTGAGCTGAATTTGAAGAAGTAAAATGTGTGCTAAATTGATAAATAGACCAATTTGCCGAGTCATATTTCATAAGTTAATTTCATCACCTTTAATCATGATCAAATCGTAAATTAAATTCTTTCATTATATCTATAAAATATCGAGTAAATGAGTACTCGTTCATCGTAAATTTGGACAACTTTTGACATTAACATGTGATATAACAGCTTTCATCTGTGTACTCTTTTAATAAATCGATCCCACAATCTTAAAGTTAAAAGACGAAGAATATCTATCACCTGCACAACCTCCTCTGGCCAAAATCGTCTTTGAATTTATTGCTGTGTACATGTTTGGATTATATTGAATCGTGTTTTGTCTCAGTATTTTGAATTTTACCCTTTGAATTATGTCAAACAAACGAATCTAATACAATTCAAGTGACTCTACTGTATTTTACCAAAACTTGTATAGTTGTGTGTCCTCTCTTTATTAAGTAGTACTCCCCATATCCATGTTTATTCGTATTGATTTGTCACATCTCTTACTAAGTAATATTCAAAATTATTGTTTCGTCATTTTTTAAAATAGATAATTTTAAGGTCTTGATGCTTTCATGCAATATACATGGTACATAGAGTATATATATAGATGGTGGTTTAATACTTCCTCCATCCAACAATAGTTGTTCGCTATACTAAAAATAGTTATTCAATTTAAAAAATCAAGAGATAATTCACCTTTTGTGTTTATTTTACCATTGCTTTTAAATACTATTTACTATTTATGCCAAGTAATAGTGAACAACTATTGTTGGAAGGGAAGTAATACATATCGAGTGTTAGTGAGCTGTCATGAGGGGGAGAAAGTAATAAAAAGTAGTACTACTATTAGTAGATAGAAATGAAGCAAACGGCCAATATGAATGCATTGATGATTCAGTGTAGTAGTTGGCATTGATTTCCACACCATTAATGGCCTCTCTCCCTCGAGCTTGAATTTAATTCCCAACTAGCTCTTTCAACGTTAAAACTAATTTGCCATTTGTTTTCAACTTAAAATGTATTTACTATTCATTTACGTTAGTAGTCGTAGCTCAAATACACAAATGTAATTTTGAGTGGTAAGCATCAGTTCAGTTTTACTTGTCTAATATTTGTAGCTGATTAGAATTATGTAAGAATTAGTTATAAGTGAATAGATGTATTATTTTATATTGATATTAATTATACATTAGTTATTTCATTTTCTATCATGTATAAAATAATAGTACTCATAGCTCAATACACAACGTACAATTGTGAATTGTAAGCATATGTTCATTTTTACTTGTCTTATATTAACTAGATACAATTCTTAAGAGTTGTTTAGTAGCTGATTAGAGTTATGCAAATATTAGTAATATAGAAATTAGTTATAATGGAATTTATGTATTATTTTATGCAAGTATTAATTATATATGTATTAGTTATTCCATCTTCTATATATCTAACATAAAATAATACATAGATGCCCTCATAACTTATACATGTATTTATTTTTATGTGGGTTTCTAAATTATCGACCAAACGTCATATTAATTTTATACATGTATAATTTATTTATTATCTACCTATCAAAATCATACAAACTATACGAAAATTAAAACATAAATAACTTGCTTCTTATCCAACTATCAAACGACCCTAACGAGTAATAAGTAGAATGTTTGGAAAATACATTGAGTAATTAAAAAGTAAAAGTAAACATCTATTTTTAATATTATTAACGAATAAAAATGCACTGTATACATTTGACACATACAGTGGTAGTGCTATATATATATATAATATTTGGACACACAAAACAAGGCCAAGGAGAATAAGGCACATAGATACAAGGTTGAGGTGGGAAGGTTCTTGATCTCTTAAGAGAGTAAATTTGTGTTAGTGATATTTTGCAGTGTAGTTTGTGTCTGAGCTCAAATGGCTGTGGTTGGTCCTCTCTCTGTGATTTTCAACCTTCTTCTCTCCTTACTTCTATGTTATCTCCACTTCACCATTCTCATTCAAGGTACTACTTTTTATTTTTATTTTTCTCTTCTCTTATAGCTAGGGATTGCAATTTCATTCCCTTTTCACTTTCCATGCTTTTTTTCTTCGTCAAAATCGAGGCTATTCTATTAAAATTCTTGTAAAAAAGATCATCAATTTCCCTTTTCACTTGTTTTATTTCTTTTTGTTTTTCTAATTAATTGATCATCCTCATCTATAATTCTTGTAATCCGCCACCTTTTCTTGCAATTTTTGAAAATCAGTTTTTGTAATCGATACACTTAATTAAGTTGCATCATTTGTTGTTTAAATCAAAGATTTCTGATAATTTTATTGCTTTGTTCGTCTCAATTCAAGTATTTTACTTCTTCAAAAAATGTCTTTTTTCTGTATTTACTACAATTAAATTAGGAAGGGAGTAGTTTTATTTAAGTGTTGAAGTTTTGTGCCATCTTATTATCTAAATAATAAATTGTTAGATGAGATGATCATATACTATTATAACATTTTTTTTATTTAATTATATATTATCACCCATTGTAATTACTTAACGCCTCCTGTATAATTTTGGTCTTACTTGCTTTTACAGATGAATTCAATTTTAATATTTTCACCATCTCACTTTGCCATTCTAAATTCAATATTTGTTAAATTTTTAATAATTTCTTTTTTCATACATAAAATATTAAACTAGCTTCCGCCCGGGTATTTTCTTGTATTTAATTCGTAAGCATCGATTTCCTGACCTAACTATTGCCGAATTTTGATACAGCAGGAGAAGGAAGCTGGGAAATTAAGTACCCATTTATAAGAGAAGCAAGTACATTTTCATCATTCTCAGATTTTGCTAGTTATAAAAATTCATATGACTATATAATAGTTGGAGGTGGAACAGCTGGTTGTCCTTTAGCAGCAACATTGTCACAAAAATTTAGCGTTTTATTAGTTGAAAGAGGAGGAGTTCCATTTGGTAATGCAAATGTGTCCTTCATGCAAAATTTTCATATCTCTCTTGCTGACATTTCATCTACTTCTGCTTCACAATTCTTCGTTTCTACCGATGGCGTTTTTAATTCTAGAGCTAGAATTTTGGGCGGAGGCACTTGCATTAACGCCGGCTTCTACACTCGTGCTGGTCCAAGGTACGTTATTTTTCTCTTTCATTTTACTTGACTCATATATTTGTCTTTCAAACATTAATTTAGTTAGTCTTTACTCTTGTAATTTGAATTTACAAAATATAATAAATAAGATTAATTTAGTTAGTCAAGTCAATATGAAACAACTAAAATGAAACATCACGCCCTTGAATTATTATTCACGAATGAATTGGGAAAGTCAACAGAAAGATTCGATTCTGACTTCGTAGAGCCGGCGCGGCGGGTTCCCCCACCGACCCAGTGACACACCAACCACGCCCCTTCTCTTTCTCCGATCCACTTATATTGCAAAACTTTCAGAGATGGGATGGAAAGTCTTTCGTGAGAAGAGATGGTAGGCTTGAGGCACCCTTTGTTACTATTGGACAAACTCCGGTCGAGTTAGCCCATGACCTCAGGATCAAGAAGAGCCAGCCATACATATATCTAACCACCGCTCACTCCGATCACATATTGGCACGTTCATGATGCATTATAATAAAAAGGCCGTAAAGTAACGAAAAAAAGAGACTTATCCTCTCTTATAAAGAAATCAAAAAAAAATTCGTAAAATTGGCAACCTTTCGGCCGCCCAACGACCTAAGGTATTAGTGTTTGTTCTATTACATACGGAGTACTTTGCTTCTTGTCTTATTATGGATTTAATTTATATGTATATTGACTCATACAAAAAAAAATAAAAAAGAGAGCTCTAAATTTCTCGTTAAATAATTCGTAGCTAATGCGATTTTCTTAATCGAATTAATAACAAACTTTTATGGGTTAGCGGTAGAAGTTATCCCTAATTGATTCTTGATTATTTTTACAAGAATCAAATTTCTACAGCCTAATTTTGGATTATTCATGGCTGTTTGGTGGTTGAATAATGAATTATTCCCCAACTAGAAAAGTGAAATGAGCATGTAGTTTTTAATGCCAATAAATTTTGGTCATATTTCTGTACTCACGTTAAGTTGATTTTATTGCTTCTTTGAACCAAACAAAGAAAAATAAAGTAGTGGTTCTCAATTTAATTTTTTTAAGAAAAGTGAAAAGATGAAACAAAAAAGAGAGGAAAATACCCACCTATTTGTATGACCAAATATGTGTTTCTTCCTCTATCCATTTTTATTTGTTTATTTTATTAAAAATAAATGTTTACTTTTACTTTTTCAGATTAGAAAATCAAGAGATAATATATCACTTAGTTCCTAATTTACTCTAGTTATTAATTATAGTCATTTTTTAAAGAATTGAATTTGTTATATTCAAAGGGATCAATTAACAGTACTGGAGAAGTAAAAGTGAACGTAGGAAATATTAGACTTTAATTTGTTTTATAAATGCAAAAAGATCGAGTTAATCTAGAGAAACTTAATTCATTTCTATGTCAATATGTCATTATCAAAAGTATGAGTACTAAATTTCAACTAAATGTTTTAAGATTCAATTAATTAATGTGTGCATTTACAGAAATATTTTCCATTTTGGTCAGCCTAAGTACACGACCTTACCACACATGATTTAGACTTTTTAAAAATACTCAACTACAATTTTATTCCATTAATTGTCGTGTGAGACCAAAATATTGGACCCATTACAAACCTTCTTTTAGTTATAAAATATCCTTTCGATGACCTTATAATGTGAAAAAAAAAAAAAAAATTTAAACTGATAAACTCTTTTCATTTAGCCTTTTGTCACTACTAAAAAAGTCATTATTTTCCCATTGAAATTTCTCACGGAAAAATGTTTAGTGTCTATTCCCACAGATATATTGATTGAATCGGTGAAAAAAGAAAATATAGTAGTATTTTCACACGGAAAAATTAGGAAGCTTTTCCCCATATTTCAGTGGGAATCTGTTTTCCACCATGTGTCTTCCAAATAAGTTGGTTCTGTAGGAAAATCATATTTTATAGCACAGATTTCTCATTGATTCGCCACGAAAAAAGTCTCTATTTCTATTAATGTGTGGACAAGCTTTATGGCATTGTCCTGATGAACTGATTAAAGATAAAACTTTTAATAGAGTATTTGAGACATAGATATATGATGTTTGTCTCCTTTATTTCTTAGCCTTGAAATAAAGATTTGGTAGGGAATACAATGCATAAACATTTAAAGACAAAGCAGAAAATGAGTGTACACAGATAAATTGAGGCCATTGTCTATTAAAACAGGCCAACTACCAAACTTATATAGTCATTTATTGTACTTATTACTATCAAGAACAATAAAATTTAAGTTCCCTATTTATGATGTTTATTCCGTACGATTGTTTAAGCATGAAGGTTTATGATGAATACAAATATGAAACAGAGAAGTAGGTGCACAAGCAGTTAATATCTTGGCCTAATGCTGGCATGCATGTTCTAAATATAACTAGTCGCTTTCAATGGCGGAGCTAAAAAATTTATCGTTTTCTCGTTCAAAATTGAGTATTATTATGTAGGCGATATGTTCAAGGAGTGATAAGGGTAGCTCATTTAGCGTCCGTTAAGAAAAATAATAAATACAATGTACAGTTTACCAAGTTACCCCTATTTATGAGATGTTTCTTGAGAATTAAACACTATTAAGAAGAAGTAGTTCGCTAATATAAGAGTATAGTCGAAAATAATTACTATTTTTTGTCTTGAATTCCTAAAGCGACCCTTATTTTGGGACGGAGGAAGTAAAAATGTTGTTGATGCTTTGATCTTCTTGAACTTGCAGTTACATTGAGAAAGCAGGATGGGATTCTAAATTGGTGAATGAATCATATCCTTGGGTTGAGAAACAAATTGTTCAAAAACCACACTTGGCTCCATGGCAAGAAGCAGTAAGGGAAAGTCTTCTTGAAATTGGTGTCTCACCTTTCAATGGATTCACTTATGATCACATATATGGAACCAAGGTTGGTGGGACCATATTCGACCACTTTGGACGTCGTCACACTGCTGCTGAACTACTTGCCTCTGCTAATCCTAACAAGTTGGATGTTCTGGTGCATGCCACAGTTCAAAAGATTGACTTTGATACATCAGGTACATCTCGATTAGTTAACATGCTGGTTAACCATTCCTGAAACACGGAATATGTGTAAGAGTAGTAGTGATGATCGGATTGAAATAATTATACGCAGGAAAGAAGCCGCGGGCAGTGGGAGTCATTTTCAAAGATGAAAATGGGAAACAACACAAGGCATTTCTTTCAACAAGGAAGGGAAGTGAGATTATAGTGTCATCTGGTGCAATTGGGAGCCCTCACATTCTGATGCTTAGTGGAATCGGACCAAAGGCCGAGTTGGAAAAGTTGAATATCCCGGTGGTTCTTGAAAATAAGTTTGTTGGTCAAGGAATGTCAGATAACCCCATGAACACGATCTTCGTCCCCACAAATAGGCCCGTTGAACAGTCACTGATTCAGACCGTAGGGATTACTAAAAAGGGAGTCTATATTGAAGCTAGTAGTGGATTTGGACAGTCAGGAGATAGCATCAGTTGCCATCATGGAGTCGCTTCTGCTGAGGTTAGTAGCAATGTTTCAACTTCTATCAATCACATCCTGATTGGATTGTTGTTTCCCGTTGTTTCATAATGTATTGTACTATATGTAACTGGTAAGTTTACTTAAATATAACTCTCTTAATCTCTCAGTAATACTACTCTCTACGTCCATTAATCATGGTTTTCCTTGCATTTTGGAATAACCAGATTGGGCAACTGTCCACCATTCCTCCAAAGCAGAGAACAGTAGAAGCAATTGAAGCATATCGAAGAAGCAAGAAAAACATACCACACGAGGCGTTCAGGGGAGGTTTCATCTTAGAAAAGATAGCACTACCTTTGTCAAGAGGGAACATTAGCCTGGTGACTACCAATCCTGACGACAACCCTTCCATCACCTTCAATTACTTCAGCCATCCACGTGATCTAAAACGATGTGTTGATGGAATACGCATTGCGGAGAAGATCGCGAAATCTAAACACTTCACCAACTTCACACAGTGTGACAAAGAGACACTAGATAGGCTGCTTAACATGAGTGTCCAAGCTAATGTTAATCTTATACCAAAACACACTCATAACACAGAGTCCTTAGAACAGTTCTGCAAAGACACTGTGATCACAATATGGCATTACCATGGCGGATGTCAAGTCGGAAAGGTGATCGCCCCCGATTACAAGGTTCTTGGTATCCATAGGCTCCGTGTCATCGATGGTTCCACATTCAAAGAGTCTCCAGGCACAAATCCTCAAGCCACAGTGATGATGATGGGCAGGTAACACCAAGTTACTCCCTCCACTTCAATTTGTTTGTCTTACTTCAAAAAGAACGTCACTTTCCTTTTTTGACAACTCTTTAATTCTAACATTCCACATGACATGTTTAAGACCATAAGATTAAAGGACATTTTGGTACAATCCACATATCTTTAATTTAAACCACAATCTTCAAAAGTTCGTTTTTTACTTTCTTAAAGTCCGTGCCAAATCAAAACAAAACAAACAAATTGAAACGGAAGGAGTAACTAACTTGCTATAGGACACTGAACTTAAATCATTTCCCACTAACTGTCTCATGATTCTAATTTTACCATTTGATGCAGGTACATGGGAGTGAAGATTCTAAGAGAGAGATTAGGAAAAACAGCTGGTTTGTAAAGGCTTAGACAACTTTGAAGTAGAAGAAGATTAGACCTATTCTTTTAGTTTGTTTTGTTAAGGGGGTGTTGAATCAAGTGGAAAGAATTTGCTGCTTCTTTTTAACCAAAAACTGTAGGTCTTTACCATTCTAATTCTTAGCAAGCAAGTGTGTGTAGTCTGTCAAGATTGGCTTGCCATTGAAAAAAAGTGTTTCTGCATGTGTGTGTGTGGGGTTGGAATTGGAACTTTTAGTGCTGTTGTGTTCACATTGTAATGTGTATGAAGTTCATGCTTAATTATTAGTTAACCTTGCATCTATATTCTTATCTCTAGCTATCAATCTTTTTGTACATCGTCAGTGCATATAACTTGAACTCTTTCTGTATTCATTATTTCATGAACTTGACTCGACTTGCAAGTATTCTTTCTGTATACATTATTTCATGAATTTGACTCGACTTGCAAGTATTCATCCTTGTCTAGTGAGTTTTACTAATAACTCAAACAATAGTCATTAGGTTCATAAGGCAGTGAATAGACACAGAAGCAGTAACCAAAGGAAAACAGACAACAGAGAATGATTAGTACAACAACAACATACCCAACGTAGTCCCCCTACCTTAGAGCCCAGAGGTAGAGAGGTTGTTTCTGATAGACCCTCCGCTCAAGAAAAAATAGTCCAAAGCAATAACAAATAATAACAAAACAACAGATAGTAATAGAACAGAAACTACAACAAAAAAAATACAATAATCGAGGTACAAGGAACAATATATAATAACATAAATCGAAGGACAAGAAACTAAGGAGCAATACTACGACTACTAATATGAACAAAAACTTACAAGACAATGCATTACTACATACTAACCTTCTAGCTGAATTCGTGTCCTCAACACCCTCCTATCTAAAGCTATGTTCATCGGTAGTTAAAACTGCATCATGTCCTGTCTAATCACTTCTCCCCAACACTTCTGAAAATAACTTCAGATATCAACAATTACAAAATAAGATGAATTTCTCATTAAAAAAAGATTAACTACAAAGTTTTAGCCCCACATTAAGTTTTGCACTTAAAGTAGAGAGGAGAGTACATAAAATGGACATTTTAAATCATCTGGCACTGAATAATACTCCAAATGATCAGGTTCAAATCTTCTTATGGTAATATCTACAGACAAAATAAGATAACTCCATGAACAAGAACACAGAACCGCAATTATATTTTCTAATATAATGTAGGACTTTATGGTTGTTGCTAAAAGTTCTCATCATGTTTTTGATGAAAAACTATGTTCACTCATGCTGCCACTTGAAAGAACTCTCAACCTTTGCCAGAAATTCCTTTTTCTTCCCATTTTCAAAGGAGCAGAATTGAATTGTCTCCTAAAAGACTCAGATTCCAGTGTTCCATATCTAGCTGATGCACTCTTTAACTCTGAAGCTGATAAGGCCATTTGGACATTTATAGGAGAATCAAAAGCTGGAATTGATTTATTGACTAGTGAAGTGTCTGTCATAGAAAGGTCCTCGTGGCTGCAACTCCGGGACATAGGCTCTTGTGTATCATCAAATTCATCACATACTAATTTCAAGGCTTGAACCACTTCTCCCATGAAAGGGCGATGCGATACTTCTGGCTGTACACACATTGATGCTATTGCTGCAACTTTGCTGATACTATCAATAGGGATATCAGACTTTATAGCTTTATCTATTATTATTTCTAAACCTTCCTTGGTTGTCAGGAGCGGACGAGCCCAGGCTACTAGATTTTCTTGACCTTGAGGTTGTGATAAATCCACAGGTTTTCGTCCGCTCAAGAGCTCAAGGAGAACTACACCATAGCTATAAACATCACTTTTCACCAGGAGATGGCCAGTCATTGCATATTCTGGAGCTAGGTAGCTGCAGAAAATAATTAGCAAAAGTTAGGTACAAGTCAAGATCATATGCTGGGATTCTTCGCCGTGTTGCTTATTAGCAGAGGCGGATACGATATAAATTTAACGGGTTTAACCATATAAACAGACCACCAGTCCATTCCCCAACAAATATAGGACTCTAACCTACTCTAACATTCTCCATCTCTCCCATTCCCAAACTGGAGCTTGGACCGGGAGCCCATGGACCTGGCTCTGATAATATGTACAAATATGGCACATCGGCTTAACTCAACCCCAAAAGTTAGCTCATGAAGGAAGGATTGCCTAAATCCATATAAGTAGACCACTAGTCCATTTCCCAACCAATGTAGGACTCTAACCCACTCTAACAAGATCATAAAAGCTGATCGTGTCAGGTTCAAATTTTGACTATGCTTCTGCATATTAGCGCTGTCGCCTGTCAGCACTAGTAGAAGTATAACAAGACAGAAAATTTCTCTCAATGAAAGAGTGGATAATGCATACCCAAAAGTGCCCATCACATGAGTGGAGATATGTCTGTTTCCCTCCTCCAGTGCTGTTCTAGCCAAGCCAAAGTCTGAAACTTTTGGTGTAAAATCATGTTCTAGCAAGATGTTACTAGATTTGAAGTCCCTGTGTATTACACGAGGGCTCGAGTCCTCATGCAGATAGGCCAATCCTCTAGCTGCACCTAATGCAATCTTCATTCTTGCATACCAATCAAGAGGAGAAGCCTCTTTATCAATTCCTGAAGGAGAAAAAAGAGAAACCAAAAGCAGTTATTCATCCGGATATCTAATGTATGAAATATAAGTTCTCGTGTATTCATTCGTCAGATATGTACCAACCATGTAAATGTGATTCTACACTCCCATTAGGAACAAGTTCATAGACCAGGCAGCGGCAGTTTTCCTCGGTGCAAATACCTATCAATTTCACCAAATTTCTGTGATGCAGCCTACTAAGCATCTCAACTTCCGCCAAAAACTCACGGCCTCCCTGCCGATCATCTCTTTTTAAAACCTTAACTGCTACTTTCCTCCCATCATCAAGGGTTCCACTGTACACAAGTCCAAAACCACCTTCCCCAAGGACCCTTGAAATGTCGAAGTTGTTAGTGGCTCTCTCTATATCGTTTGTACTGAAAATTTTCGCAGTTCCTGTGTAAGCTAAAATACTAGAACTGAAGGACATTGATTTTGAGCTTGGCTTACTTCCCAAAAGCGTAGATCCAGCACCACCTGTTCAGTATATATTCATCAGTTCCAAGACACATTATGTAACAGTTTAATTTTCTGTTTACCACTCCCTCCGTTTCAATTTGTTTGACTTGACACGGGGTTTAAAAACGTAAGGAAGACTTTTGAATCTTGTGGTCTTAAACTAAAGATATGTTGAATGTACTAAAATGCCCATTAATCTTGTGGTTTTAAACATGTCATGCAAAAAGTTGATATTACAGAGTTGTCAAAAAAGGAAAAGAGACATTCTTTTTGGAAACGAACTAAAAAGGGAAGTAAGAAAAACAAATTGAAACAGATGGAGTATATTTCAGATATTCCAATCAGTTGAGTTTACCTGATGTTTTCTCCTGGGAGGAGATTAAAATATGTGGAGGTTGCTCGGGTGATTGAGCATAACATCCACGCTTAAACAACAGAAGCCAAATAAATCCGATGCACACAACAAAGGCTGTGAATGATGAAAGGACAATCACAATGATCATATTTCTAGCTATACCCTTCTTTCTCATTCTTGACACATCTATCCCCAGAGGTTTGATTGTCATTCCATCATTTTCATTGCCAGGATAGGCGGGTAGATCATCAATAATAGCACTGCTCGAATGACGTGAAGGGGGAGAAGGTGGTAACCCTGCAAAAGAATCAACTTTATAAGAACTCGAGAAATTAAATGTGTATAACACTAATAAAGTGCAGAGACACGGTTATCAAAGAATGGAGAGCAAGCAAAATCAGCATGATAGAACTAATTTAGCAAGTGAACATTGACATTATTGAAGTAACAACCATTTAAATATTAATGGTACTAATCGACAACCTGGATAACGGACATAAACCATCTCATAGGCACCAAAATCCGTAGTCTTAATGAATACTGCCCTCTTCCAGAACTTCTGGTAGATTGTAAAAGCCGTGGCAGCATCAAATTTTCCATCTTTAGGAACCAAGTTGATATGTACAATTGTTTTCTCAAGCTGTTGATCAGCTGCATTTGCTCCCATAATACGCACTTGACTCATGTTTAGAGAAACACTGGCAGCAATTTCCTTGGCTAGCTCAGATACCAAAGGAAAGAAGGTATAGAGTGTGACACTGAGGCGCACCGCTACCTTAATGGGCCACACACAGCCGCAGGGTGATCCAGGAGGTGTGTACGTCAACGGCTCAGTGCATGTCAAAGAACTACAATCTAAAAATCATACATTTTACTTAAATCAAAAATGATAAATAAAGGAAACTGAAAGAACATCAATAAAAGAGCTAAAAGCACTTGTCTACGTACCATGATTTGGAGGCGGTGGTGGCAGTGTCATAACAGGTAAAGGTGGTGCCCTCAGTTTCTTTCCTTTTATAGATGAACCTGTTGGCGATATTGTAGGTGTACCCATGGGAACTGACAACCATTCGAAGAATTAGATAATTAGCATCTGTTAAGTGTTACTTTTTATAAAAAAAATAAGAAAAGAGATGATGCATTAGCATTACAATTTATATATACATACTTCCTGTGTGACTAGGTTGGATTATCGGTGATGATACAGGTGCCCAACTTATTGAAGAGGGAACAGGAGAGATGAACGGAGAGATTGAAGGACCTACATGTTTTATGAAAACAAAAATATAGTCACTTGTTTAGAGAAACCAAAAAGGTAAGTTGATCTCCTGAACCATCCAAATATATACTTTACTATATCTATTTTCTATTTACAAGACCGAATGCAATGCATTTTTAGAATAGCTTACCTGACCAGCTTGAACTGGGTGGATGGAGGTGATCATATGGTTTAGGCGTAGGGTCACTGTGTTTGTTTCTCCTGTGATGATGCCTAATAGAGGAGATTGAAGGCGCGGATGCAGAACTGTGTACTTGCTTTCCGCCAGAATTCCTAAAATGGGGTAAAGTTGAAGGTGCATCCGCATAATTAGATGGTTCCAAGATCTTGTGCTGATAAGTAGCTGCAGAACCAAATCTGACTATCAGATTTTACCAAATTCAAAACATAAATAGCTCTAGCTATTTAAAATACCTTTAGTTGGATGATGATATGGGCGTGGAGCACTGTGAAATGCCTCGAGATGGGGCGCAGCAGCAAACGTGTCATGTCTCTTCCATCTAGAAGTTGGAGTGGGAAACAAATCTGCAATGTGTATGCGATGCAACACCATATCAAAAGATCTGCTAGTCAAGAAATATCTATTACATTTTACATGACAATAGCTTTAGTCATTTTCAGTTTGACACACATTTTTGCATAACAAATGTTGTTTTATAATATCATAGAAATAAGCTTTAGGAGGCCTTTAGTAAATAAAGATACACTAATGCTAACATATGAGGAGCATGACTTAAAAATGCTTCAAATTGACAAAATCAAAGAGCATATCCTCGACTTCCTTTCTAGTCTTAACAGTGTATCGAAAGGCAGTTCATCTCTCTCAAAATTATCATGAAAGGACTGGATGGAAAGCACATTAAAATAAAACGAATGTTGTAAAGGTCAGAGATCAAACACGCATAAACGGAAATAATGACTCACCTTCTTGTAGGAGGGATTTACGTGATCCTAAATTTCTCTGTACACTAAGATCAATTCGTCCGTCCTTGAGAAATGCAGAAGCTGCTGTTTTCAGTAAATGTAGGTTGAATCCTGCAATAGTGCTAAAGCTACTTAGTAACTTCGGAACACTCATACAAAACCAGATCATAACTTCACATTCCTACTTAATTCGTAGAGTCATCCATTGCATTTTCTCTAATTTCCTTTTATCTTTTCCTTCGATATCTTGAAAAGAAAGAAAAAACTACTAAACTACAAGTCCAGAAACAGCGGAGCTTATAATCAATAGGTTCAACTGAACTCAATACATGTAATATACATATGTGAGAGTGTGTGTGAAAAACTAAATATACAATGAATTTTAAATTTTGAACCCATAGTTATAGAAGGACGAGTTTTGTGCTAAGATTGAACTCACAAAGTTTAAATCTTGGATCCGCAACTGACTACAACAAGCACTATTACCCATCCTAACCCTCTTTCACTGGAAGAGCAGACTCACAATCAAAGCCCTTGCTCAAACAATTCATTCTTGACACAACAATAACAATAACATACCCAATGCAGTCCCACAAAGTGGAATCTGAAGAGGTAGAATATACGCGGACCTTACTCCTACCTTAGAAGCAGAGACATTGTTTACAATAGAAGCTCCACTCAAGAAAAAACAGTCCAAAAAGAAGTAATGAAAGTGAAAGCACAACAAAGCATACTGAGTAGTAAATACAACAAAATAATACGATAATCAAAGTACAAGAAACAACATAAAGCAATAGAAATCGAAGGACAAGAAACTACATGAGCAATGTGATCACAATATGATACCTGCAGATAATTGGACTGAAAAAACACTTAGAATCACCAAGAACTCCAACAACATGAAACTCTGCAGCAACCCCATTTCCCTCCTCAAGAAAAATGCAGAGAGGATCAAATTACACAACCATTCATTGGTCTATTAACCAAGAAAAAAGAATTTGAATGAAAATTGTACTATTTTGAGTACAATGAGGTCAGAAAGAATATGATTATATGTTTCAAAGACTACAAAAATACAAGTGTCTTTAGCTTATGAAAATGAGACCCCAAAAATGGTACTATCAAGAACCCTGTCCAAGTTAGGTGGGGAACAAGTACTAATAAAACCACAAAATTTCTCAGATTTTTTTATACACTTGGAATGAAATAATCATTTAAAAAAAGGGGTTTTAAAGATTGTTACAACTGATCAAATGAAAAAAAAAAGAAAAAAAAGACATATAGTACAAGTACAACACTAGATGATTGATCAAGAAAAGAGCTAAAGGTAAAGCAAGAGAGACTGTGAAAGAGAAAAGCTCTTTTCTTTGCTTGTGGGGATGAAAGAAGCAAAGAACAGAGATGAAAGTATTCTTCTTTGAAAATTATTCATAGATCCATTTGACATGATTTGTTTAGTTGAATATATTACTAGCAAACTTTCAAACCTTTTCAGTTGAAATTATTGACATATTGTTCAAGTGGAATGCCACACCCCCATTTTACTGACTTTATTTTTTAATGCACTTGACAGTGTAAATTACACTAAGTTTTATTTAACTTTACTTATAATAATAGGTGCCTCTATGTCGAGTCGAGAATCACGAGGTTTTAGGTTCAAATTTCTTTTTATTTATTCGAGCATTGGTTGATAGAATTACTCAATAATTATGCTAGTAGAAGTAGCAGGTACTCGTGAAATTAATCGATATGCATGCAAATTGTAATAAACCCCATATTTAATTAAGGTACGTGCAAGCTGACACAAACACCATACTTATAGTAATAATAAGCGACTCTTGGGCAAATTAATTGTGTAGGTCATTTATTTGAAAAATTAACTTCATGGTCTTTCTATAAGAAATCTTTATTTTTACACATAAGAGATCTGAAAAAATCATATTTTTTATTTAATTTGTTAGTGATCAAGAGATTTCATTTCCTCGCGACTCTCCATATTTTATTAATAATTTGTTATAATCATGAAATTGTACTGAAAATATTTTAAAGGGAGTATATTTTTTAATCCTTGGCAGGTTTCCATCATTATGAAGTAATGGTCCACTTGCAATGTCATTTTCAACTCACTAACTTGAAAAGATTAGTCTTTGATTTATTAATTACACTTTAATGCAAGCAATTAAACTTGAGGGTAGTAAAAGGTAATGTCATTACCACCTTTTACTTTTTTAAAAAAATTGAAAGCAGCAAATAACACTATGCCCCACGTTCCATACGTGATTGGACTTTGATCAATTATTTATTTTATCATATGGTTTCAATCTAACTACCATCATCTTTAAAATATTGAAAACATTTAATTACTCAATACTAGTAGCTACTTCAATTCCACTCATTTCCCATTTACAGGTAACTTTTTCCCTATCATCATCAAATACACCAATCTTATAGTTGGAAGAGTTTTTTAAATGAACTTTTGTTTCTTTTTTCGAGACCTCATTAAGGATGAAGGAGTACTTACCGCTCCATTAAAATTCTTGTTGGTTATTCGTTTGATTTTTAAAACTATGGATCCAAACTTAGTATTTATTTAGATTTTTATAATTCTTTTACGCCTCTAAAAAATTATCGATTACATTAACTCTATATTTGCATGGTGCATCTGCCTCATATTCGTATGGATCTGATTCACTAACTTGGCAAACCAATAGAATCACCTTAAGTATGTTATCTTGTCGAAATTTGAATACTGATCACTAATGGAGAGTAATATTTGTTTCAACTTTACTGACCAATGAAAATTAAATTTCAGACTTACGCTTCATATATCGCAAAATACACCTCGTCTCACATCTAACATTTTAGAACGTTGATTATATGATAAATAGAGAAGAAATCGATCATCTAGCAACATTATAATCTTGCCAAAATTTAAACTCTAATCTCCTATATATAGTATATTTATTTTACTTAATTGACCATTGAATCACACCGTTAAATTACAAGTTAAATTCCACCATTGGTATATGAATATTGAATTTAGAATTGGATAGTTTATAATGAGTCCGGAGCCAAAAATGCCACTTTTTTCTTCCAACTGCATAAAGGGCTACTGATTTTTTTTAAGTACCAAAATGGACAAATCGCTGCCCCATCAGCGATATATTTGCTCACTTTTAACCTCAGTTAACGCTGTCAAAAAATAAAATTTCCTTTAAGAAAATCGCTGCCCAGGCAGCGATTTCTTCAAAAAAAATTATTATTTTTAATTAAAATGGCTGCCCGGGCAGAACTTTGTCAAAGAGAATTTTATTTTTTAATTAAAATCGCTGCAGGGGCAACGATTTCACTAAAAAAAATTTTTTTTTTTAAAAGATTGGAAATCGCTGCTGGCGCAGCGATTTTCCCCAATTTTTTTTTAAACGCCGCAAATCGCTGCTCGGCAGTGATGTCCCCATATTTTTTTTTAAGCTAAATCCATCAGTGACCCCCTGGCATCAATTTTCACTTAGACACCTCAACTAGGGTTTGTTCATTTTAGACACTGATAGTAAGGTTCTATTGTGTCAATTTGACACTTTTCGCTGAGTTGGCACATTGCGTGTGATGCACTCGTTTTGAGTGCGTGAGAAGCTTGAATTTTGCAAAAAAAAGTATTTTTTTATTTAAATAAAAGAAAATACAAATACTTGAAAATATACTCCCATCTTCTTCATCTTTTCACCATAAAATCTGACAATCTCTTCGTCGGTTGATTATCAACAATAGCGGGAAAATTTTTCTCACCATTTTTACCATAAAATTCGGTAATCTCTTCGTTATCAACAACCAAAACAAAAGAAACACATAAAATACCTTTAATCATCATTTAGAAACACCAAATTTCATAACCCATACACAAAATTATAGACCAAAAATTGATGTTTTCATATAAAAAAATGAATTGTGTTATAAAAAATGGAGTCTTTGACATTATTAAAGAATGAATTCATGTCTTTCTTCTTCTTTACATCTTTCTCCTCATTTTTGCTTTATTTTTTTCTTTCGAATCTGTTTTTTTTTAAAAACCGCTCCAGATCTGGCTCTTTTTTTTAATCTTTTTTCTTCACAATTTCAAACTATATTGAACCATCTTCAACAACCTTTTCTTTATATACATGCCGACATCAATCTGGAAGAAGAGGAGGAGGAGGACGAGCAGTGTGTGTGTGGAGGGAAAAAAAAGTGGGAAAGAGGGAGGTGAGTTCAGCAAAGAGGAAGACGAGGGATGGATTGTTGCAGAGGAGATTGACTGGTTGCCATTAATGGTAGATACAATAAAGGGTAATGGTGGTTAATGGAGGAGATATGAAAATGGTGTGAGAAGAAAGAGGAGCTACAACCTTTTTTGTTTTTATTTTAATTATTAAAATATACTTTTTCTTTTAGTAATCAACTAAATAGTTTTAAAAATAATTTTTTACTCACAATATTTTTTTAATGTTTTTTCTTAGGTATATATGCCACGTGTTTTTATTTAATTCATCATTTTGACACATCATTGGTGAGGGTGTTCACTCTCCTTAAAAGCTTTGCTGACTGTTTAAAAAGTGTCAAAATGAAACAATGGAACCTTACTATGAGTGTCTAGAATGAACAAATATTAGTTAAGATGTCTAAGTGAAAATTTGTGTCAACTTTAGAGAATCACCGATGGGTTCCACCTTTTTTATATAGTAATCATTGCTTGAGCATGGCATAATAATCCCCAATTTTTTTTTTAACGGAAAGCAACCTGCAGCGATTTGCAGCTTTTAAAAAAAATAAAAAAATAAGGAAAATCACTGCCCCGCAACGATTTTAATTAAAAAATAAGATTTTCTTGATGAAATCTCTGCCCGAGCAGCGATTTTAATTAAAAAAACTTTTTTTTTAAGAATCGCTGCCTAGGCAGCGATTTTCTTAAAGGAACTTTTATTTTATTTGACGGCGTTAACGGAGGTTAAAAGTGAGCAAAGATATCATTGATGGAGCAGCGATTTGTCCATTTTGGTATTAATAATAAAACAATGGCCCTTTATACATTTTGGAAGAAAAAAATGGTCCTTTTAACTCCGAACTCGCTTATAATGGGTAGAACCAAAATGTTGTGTCTATTAATTTCTGGTGGGCACTGTTCAGTATTTGGAAGATATGGTGAATAATGCAAATCAGAATGGGTCTTGATTTAAGTATTATTTCATAGGAGACACAATATAGAATTGGAATAACATGGGTTATGTCCCCACACGCGGGTACGGATCTAGAAGTTCAGATATAAGCTCAATCAAATTCGATAATTTTTCATTAAAATTATATTTTAAGAAATTTATTAAATATGTATAATTATTAAATTTAGAATTCAATTATCATTATTTGAAATCGTCACTTTAAAATTTAAAATTTATAAAATTAAAATTCTGATTCCGTCTCCAACCACCTATCGAAGAAGGTTAGGTTAGGTTAAGTTAGTTGATTTTGGAAGGACGTGGTTGGACAGCATCTTCACCACATTACATATCTACTACTCTTATGTATAATATTTTTTATATTTTTTTTTGGTGAAAATGATATTACTTTGACGTCAAAACTCTTCGACATTCTGTCGGTGCTCTTGGCCCGCTTCCCAATAAACTCTATTCGCCAAACTATTTTAATCTCTAAATTAACAAGTAATTGATTTTGATTTTAATTACACAAGTAATCTTCAATCGGTTAAAGCGTATAATTTTATTCTCTTCACATAGGAAAATGTGTTATATTTTTTTCTCGTTATTTCAATTTATGTGACATGATTAGAATTTTAAACGTCAATTAAAAAAATTGAACTATTTATATGACTTTTAATTATTTTAAGTTATTAAATTATTGTAATTTATAGTACTTTTTACATAATTTTTAAATATATAAGTTTTCTTTTAATAAACTTAAAATTTTTATGTTCAAAGCCACGATCAAAATTTAGAAATTTGAATCTTAAGATTTCATTTGTGTCGTATAAATTGGGGAGATGGAGTAACTTTTTAGACTATGTTATGTGTGATTTTGTTCCCTTTATATTGGAAAATATATATTCTTTATGTTATAATTTATGTGTCGTATTTTTCTTTTCAATTCATTTCGAAAATAATGTCATCTTTTATAATTAAACATTAAAAAATTCTTTTACCCTTAATGAAATAGCTATGGTTATATAAAATGTTAAAGAATGTCTTAGAGCACACATTTCAAAAAAAATTTCTTACTTTCTTAAATTTTGTGTCAAGTCAAATGATGTCACATAAATTAGAACAAAAAACATATATTATAGAACAATTTTTAGAACTATACTACCGTAAAAAAGAATAGTACAAATATAATATAACACATGTACAATTAATTGGTGAAATAGTTTGATATTATGATAAATTTATGAACATTCACAAGTAAAGGAATTAAAAATGCACATTTTAAGCCATTGAAGGAAGGCTAAATAGTTTAATGTTATTCATACTTGACTGTAAAGAACCTTTGAAATGTTATGGAATTTAAAATCTTTTTTTTTTTGTTTAGCATTTTACGACATTTATTGGAAGGGAGGTGAGAATTTAATAATTTATTAAACCACTTGCTCTTTTTCTTTTGAAAAATGGGCAGGATCTTTGATTGAAAGAAAATGGAAGATTCTAATTTATTTTTTTCATGAAAAATTGCTTTAATCACATGCTTTTTTTTTTTTGTTGTAAAAATAGCCAAATAATTTGTCAGCATTAATGTTGCCCATTCATTTAGCAGGAAGGTTGTTGGGCCTCCTAAGGCCCAATGAGGCCATTAAATGGGCTGCTGATCGGTGGGTTGAGTTGAGTTTTTGGATGTTGGGTTTCCCATAGGCCCATCAAGGCCGTTACTGGGCTGCTGCTATTTCTACAAATCTTACACCAGATAGTGATAAGATCAATGTATACTTTATTCTCCGCAAACCCACTTGTAGATTTCAGTGGGAATATTGTTGTTATTAGGGGTGTACATGACCGTGTTGGTTCAGGTTTTTAAAATATCAAACCAAACCATTTGTGTCAAATTTTTAAATTTATAAACCAAACCAAACTAATAAAACTCAGATTTTTTCAAAATTTTCAACCTCGGGTTTTCCCGGGTTGGTTCGGGTTTTTCAATTACCAAACCAAACCATATGTGTCAAATTTTTAAATCAAATCAAACTAATAAACCTCTGATTTTTTCGGGTTTTTGAATTTTTCCGGTAAAGTATTCATACAAACATAAAATTAACTTGTGCTCCAAATACTTCTTTAGTCCAATCAAATTACAACTATCTAAGGTGTTTCTTAAGAAAATAACACAAAATATGAGATGAGTGATGACACTTGAATATTCAATAAAAATTAATAATAAAATCGTATAAAATAAATATTGCAAATTGATAAGTCATAATGAAAATGATCATAATTGAAAAGTATTAAATTATGCTAAAATAAGTCTAATAAGTATTAATTACATGATTAAATATTAAAGAGAAATTAAAATTAGGTTATGTATTTTAAATGTCTAAACCAATCTAAAACAAAAGAACAAATATCCAACATTATTGTCATTCTTAGCGTTGAATTAATTTATTTTGTTAGCATTAGTATTGATTTGATTTTGAATTGAGTTTTATTAGAGTTATTAATATTTTATTGGACCATTCAAAATTCTAAATCTATTACAGTCGGGTTTTTTTTTTCAATACCAAACCAAGTCAAACCAAACCATTAGTCGGATTTTTTTTCAATTTGACTCGATTTATGATTTGTTTCGATTTTGTACGCCCCTAATTGTTATTGTTATTGTTATTGTTACACCAGTATTCACTATGTAATCTATACAAAACAAAAAACAACTCTAGCAATTGGGCCAAACAGATGCAGTAAAGAGCAAAATGCAAATGATTTTAGATTCGAAAGTAGCCCATAATATGTGCAACAACCCAAAGAGAGAAAAGGCGGGACCGACAGATCACTCTCACACCTGCCTTTGCTTTTTAACATTTCAACTATTCCACGCAACGCAATGGTGGAGAAGTTCATCAACCATAAATATATATTCCAAATATTCTATCCGTTTTTATTTGTCTGTCTTATTTATTATTTGAACAGTCAAAGAATATTTTATTTAATCATAATTTTTTCAAAATTTTTCTAAATTAGTTTGAATTATTAATTATGATAATTTATAATACGTCTAGGATCTGATCAAATCTACCAAAGACCGATTTAACGAAATAAGGAATTAAGTAAAGATAATGTGACTGAAGTCGGTCTTATGTTCAATTTCGTGGTTTGGAAGGATTTCTTTCTGCCATCTGATATTTTATGTAGCTTTTAAATATATAAGTTTCTGAAAATTGAAAATTTTCTATTTGCATTCACACTAAACATTAGTTAATTTGATGCTGTGTATACGAAATGCGTGGGCCATAGTTGTTATTTGCTAAAGTGGACACATCTATTTTAGGTGCAAATTACTCAAATATAAGGCCCCATACGTTTTCCACGCGACTTGCACCACTAATTCAACTCCTCTCTCCTTTTAGTTTAATTATTATTGCCAAAATTCTTAAAACTATTTTCCAATATTCCTTTATGCTTTTCTGCAATATTTTCCTCACACGTTACAACAAAAAAAAATACTACTTCCTCCGTTCAATAATAATTGTCCACTATACTAAAAATAATTGTTCAATTTAAAAAATCAAGAGATAATTTACCTTTTGTGACTATTTTACCCTTGCTATTAAATACTATTTATCATCTAACATATTTCTCAAAGCATTAAATTTAATAAAGTCAAAGGATAATATAGTAATATTACCCCTACTATTTATTATTTTTAAAGGGTGTGTCAAGTCAATAATGAACAACTATTGTTGGAGAGAGGGAGTTTTTTTTTTTCTATTAAAAAGTACTCCTAATAACAAGTCAATAATAAGACTGCTTTAATTGTTACAATTAGCTTTTCCTCTCTCCTTCAATCTGACTCATTAACCAAAATACTTAAGAAGAAAATGAAGGCAAGTGTTTTAATGATTAAAATGAAAATATATTAATACAATGAATTGTACATCTTATAATATTGAATAAGATATATAATCAATATATGTATTAGTTATACATAGGTTGAAGATACTATCAAATAAAATATTAAATAATAATACATTCTACCAAACGGCCAGTAAAATTTATCAATTTAATTCATGGAATGGACCGTTCAAAGATTAAAAAAAATTAGCAAGACCTTTAGTATAGTTGACCTTCTACTTGTAACGTGAAACTGTAATTAATAACTGCAACTCAAATCTCATAGAATTTTTACATTTCTATTTATAAAATATTTTGAAATAAGGCAAGTTTACTTATAATAATCAAATTGTCAGAAACTTGCAAGACTTTGAGAAATTAATTATTTTTCCTTCTTTTTTTGAAAACTGGACCCTAAAATAAAGAAAAAGATGGAATATTAGCGAAATTTAATCTCTTGATCAGTTAACTGTGTGCACCCGGTTAGCTAATTTTGATTTTCAATTTTTTAATATATATCATATTATTATCGTATTAAATTAATCAACATCTTTAAATTCAATTTCAAATATTTTACGATAAGATAAATCGATAATCATAATTTATTCGATTTTACCACTCATATTATATAAAATTATAACTTCGACTTTCAAAAAATTTCAATTATATCACATACTAATACTTTACACATATAGAAATATTCAAAAGAAAGTACAAATAATTTCTTTTGTTAATCAATTGAATAAAAAAAAAACGACATTTCAATCAGGATACAATAGTCAATATTTCGACGTCTAAGCAATTAATTTTAAAATAATATTAATTTATATAATAATATATATGATGAAATTACATACTTTGATATGATATTCGATATTTCTTTTACAAACAATACCGATATCATATCGTATAACAATTTTTGTAAAAGTATATTCTCTCTCTGTCCAACAATAATTGTCTACTATTGACTTGACATAGGAGCAATTTTACCAAACCATCTCTTATCAAATATAAGTCATCTAAACATTGAAAAATGAATACTATTTAATAGCAAGAGTAAAATAGACAGAACATGCTAAATTATTCATTAATTTTATAAACAAGACAAATACTTCCTCCGTCCAACAATAGTTGTCTACTATACTATTTTGAGATGTCCAACAATACTTGTCCACTTTATGAAATCAATGAATAATTTTATACTTAGTTCCTAATTTACCCTTATTATTAATTATAGTCATTTATGTATTACATTTTTCAAGACATTATATTTATTATATTCAAAGGGTGATATAATAAAATTACCCTTCTATTTATAATTTCTTAAGAAATGTGCAAAGTCAATAGTAAACAACTATTGTTCACGGAGGAAGTATCATAAATTACTTTCCATAAATTAAGACCAATAGTTTCCAAACTCTTAATCTCAAAACGAATCTTTAACTGTCGATTCATAAATTACTTTCCATAAATTAAAATAACGGTACCGCGTATTATAAAGTTAAAAGGCAATAAAAACAATACAAATAATTAATGACCATAATTAGTGCTGATTAATCACTCGCTAATGAAAGCGTGTGGTGATATATATATTTTTTTTGATCATTAGTTATAAGGTACTTGTCTCTTCAAAAATCTCCATTCTTGTTCCTTTTTCACCTTCACCAAATTCACCATTAATTAATTCCCTTTTTCTCTATATATAACACACAAAAAATACCCTAATCCCTAATTCATAATTTCCCCTTTTTTTTTGGTCCTAAAAGTTCCTATTATGGCGGATAGAGTATACCCAGCTGCTAAACCAGCTGCCGCTGCCCCTGCCCCTGCCGCCGCCGCCAACGGCGGAGCTAATCAGACGTTTCCGGCGAACAAAGCTCAACTTTACAACGCTGCTAGACCTACTTACCGTCCTATGCCGCCTCCCCGCCGTAAACACGGACGGAGCTGCTGTTGCTGTTGTTGCCTGTTTATTACCTTTTTCATAGTCACTATTGTTCTACTTGCTGCGATTGCCGGTGCGATTTTCTGGGTGCTTTACCGTCCTCAGAGGCCGTCGTTCTCTGTTTCTACTCTTCAAGTCTCTCAATTCAATCTTACTTCTACGAAACTCGCGTCGAAGTTCAATCTCACCGTTGTTGCTCGTAATCCTAACAAAAAGATCTCTTTCTTCTACGATCCGATTAATATTTCGTTCAATTCTGACGATGTTGATATCGGAGACGGATCGTTACCGGCTTTTATGCATGATAGGAAAAACACAACAACGTTGAAGACTGTAGTGTCAAATTCAGGGAAAAATCTGGATGATTCGGCGATTTCTAATCTGAAATCTAAATTGAAGAATAAGAACACTCTGCCATTGGAGATAAAGCTTGATACAAAAGTTAAAGTCAAAGTTGGAAGCTTGAAAACGAAGAAAGTTGGAATTCGAGTTAAATGCAGTGGTATTAAAATTACTGTTCCTTCCGGCAAAACTCCAACAAAAGCTACTACTTCCGATGTGAAATGCAAGGTGGATCTTCGTATCAAGATCTGGAAATGGACTTTCTGATGGGCACTTTAATTTTTAGGAAAAGGAAATGGTGTGATTTTCCTTTACCCTCTTGTTTTGCTTGTTGATTTCTTTGTTTTTGGCTTTTGTAGGATATAGTTCAATTTGGTTTTTGTTATATATAACATAATCTGCCAAATCAAATTTGTTCAGTTAGGATTGCGAGTAGCAGCATATATTCATTCTTAACATACAGAGTATTTGTTTGTGGTATTTGATCATATATTGAATTTAAATTTCAATGAATCTTCTTTCTCCAGTTGGTTCAACTGGTATCCGTAAAACAAAATATGGTATAATTCTGTCTATTGAGGCTCGTCTCTATCGTAATTTAAACTTTTCAGTCAGATTTTCATCTGTTTTATTACCGGAATGAAAATTTTGCCGGCAATGGAAGTTGATGAAAGCTGTCAAGTGATTATATTAATGTGTATGATTAAACAGGATGCATTGACTTAATTAAACACATGATTGGAGTAGGGGCAAGTGCCTGCACACCAGAAAACAGCTGTGTTAATTTGATGGTCAAAATCTGTAGACAGGGGCGGACCATAGTCGATCTGTGGGTTCACTACGCATATAGTAGCTTGATGTTATTCAAGAAAATTATAAACTTCAAATTCAGAATTCGTCAATGTAGAATAAGAGGCCAGCAGGACGGGTTGAGGGGGCCAGGGAGTGGTGCAGGGTTCAATAATGAAGATTAGTGTAATGTAGTGAATAGGGTGAAGAAAGGTGTCGGTGAAAAAAACATTATTTGGAATAGTAGGACCACTCGATGTTTCCCCTCAAATTCCAAGATTTGTCATTAGTTGCCTTTCTTTCTGATACATTTGTTTATTGTTTGTTCAAGGGTGTCTTGTTTGCAGAAAATTAGGAGTTTAAATAAACTGATGAAAAAGTACACAACTTAAAAGAGGTTTGGAAAAGTCAAGAGTTTCAAAGTAAAGGTACCTTGAGGGTGGCAAGGTGGTCTAGTAAATGTTGGATGTACAACTTGGCATGGCAAAGGGGCACTAAGGCATGATGCATCAATGCCTAGGCAAAGCCAGTTAGCATGTGCCATGGGCTAGCTAGGTTACTGGGGTTTATCCAAACCTCCTTCGTAAACAAATTATACTATATACAAGATCAATTTTTTTTATATATATATATATACGGTAATTATTGAATCCCTTTAGCTTTTATGTATGTTTACTTCTTTATACATAATTTTCTTAATGAAAATTCTGACTCTGCTACGGGCTGGTGCACTGCTCTTGCACTTAGGAGTCACTAATGGCATGAGCAAGGCAGAATTCGGCTAAGGCGCAGGGAACGAGCATAATATATTTATGACAACAATTGGACGATTATGAACATTACCAGTTTCAAAAAAAAAAAAAAAAAAAACAATTGGACGATTATGCATGACATGTTCTAAACATGGGAGTAATTTGTGTCTTAGGTGTTTAAATTAATTTTAACACCTAACAATTGAGGATATCAATTTTCATAAAATAATAGTCGCCACGTGTAAGTGGCAACACAACACATTTGGTAAGGCAGAAATTTCAGCAAAGAAAATCACAGTGTGACACTTGGGATGATAAAGATCAATGAGAGAGGAAGGCATCTCTTTCATAGTATTGAAGAATTGAGTTAATGAGTAGATAGACATCAAAGGCATGAGTAAGGGGCCACTATTTTTAAAAAAATAGTACAAAATGGAATATGCAAATTGTAATTAAGTAGCATGATTGGTGAATGGTGATTGGGCATGTGGACAATGTCATATTGATGTATACTACTAACTAGTTCAACAATTAGTAACATGCCCACATGTTTAGTCATACTTGGCTATGCTTCTTAAATCATTGTAACTCAACCAATTCTTCAGCCTCCAGCTCACATTAGTGCGACCACTGCCTCCTAAAATGGTTTATGTCATGTAATTGTCATTGAATTTAAGTTTTATATACTGATGCATAATATTTTTATTCATGTTTTAAGTAATCAAAGTTGAATTTAGAATTTTATAGTTATGACAGCTTATTGAATTCTACATAAATTATTTAACCTATTAAATAGATCTCCGAGCGTAAATACAAAGTTGTTGAATTCTATCGAATTCATAATCGACACTCTAGCTTTGCCTTTGGATCTAATAACTAGAGGAATAATGTAAATATAGTTAAGACCTCTCTATAACAATATTTTATTATAATAGTTCTAGATAAATAATATTGTTATAAAAATATTTGACTGTATTTAATTCCTTCTAGAATATGCATACAAATTACAATTATGAAGTCAGTATCCTCCTCCTTCCTATCTAAGTTCAATGATTGGCGCCAGTCGCCAGATAAGCATTTCCTAATTCTAGACCTGTCCACCACAGCTCATTCATTAATTATTTGTAAATTATATATAAAATTTAGAATAAGAATCACTCTATATAAGTTGTAAAGTTTCAATTGTTAGGTTTTCACTACTTTATTTATTTATTACTGTTTTCTGAATAAAGACTCACATAGTTTCTTTAATACGACTACTATTTCTTTAAATACAACTTTGAGAACATGGATGACGAGTGTTAGCAATTAATAAGACTAACTACATTTCTAATTATGTCCTCTGTATTTACAGTGGGAACTGGGATATAGTCAAAAATAGTTTAGGCAAAATGTTGGGACACTGGGTGTGAAAATTCTTTTTTTTTTTCCTTTGAAGGTTGATACTATCACATTTTCACATTATTAACATTTATTTTCCTTTCTTGAGCCCGGAATCTATGAGAAACCGTCTTTATATCCCACAAAAATAGGGATAAAATCGTTGTACATCCACCCAAAAACCCCACAAAGGTAAATATAGATAGTTGCTTTAAAAAATTGTGTTTTCAGCATTCAATTCTCCTATTGGACAACGACCTAGCTACTATTCCTGGGGAGAACTAGAAACGTGCTACCTAAAAAATTAGCATTTCAATCACTCGATGATGATTTCATAACTACTACTAATGATTTTACATAATCTGAGTAATTAATTCTGTTTATTAAAGATATTTCTGATTTCTTTTCTTTTCTTTTCAACGAAAGCACCAAACAATCTAATCATTTAACAGTGACAACCCATCCAACCACCTAAAATTTTCAAAGAAATTAACGCAGTACCACAGCTTGTATTTTAGGAGACATTTGAACTAAACCGTAAACTATAATGTGCTAGCTGGCCTTTCCTTTAAGCGACCACCTTTATCTATATGAAATGACAAGTATGAAAGCTATATAAGCAGCTAATCAAGAGGCCCATTTGGCAATCACAACCTGCTAAACAGTAGCTGAGCAACAAGCTCGTAAACTTTCCAATCCAATGGTGTTCTTACACACTTTCTGCCCGCTATAGCTATTTACATTAACTTCCGATTAACTGCTTGTAAAATTCTTATCTTTGTACCTGTCAGTTAATCTTTTTTCAGTTTGCTTCATGATTTTCTGATTGGGAAGGTAGAAAAGTTAGTTCTCATCCTAACCACTCAAGAAGTAGAATTAAAACACAAATTGGTTTTACAATTTCTTTTCCCTAGAAACCTTTGGCAGTAAATCACAAATGTTTGGCCCTACGCTGCAGCATAGCCAATAGAAACAACACTATGCCTCCGTCCCAAGTTAATTGGGGTCAGCTATATGAATCTTCACTATCAAACCTTAAACATATAGCCTAGCAGACCAAGGAATATGTTTAAAACTACTGACAAGGAAGCTGCAAGCCAGTCTTCTTGAAGAAGAAACACAGGAAACGAGGGCATGGGTCTTGTCTGAGTTGGTAAGCTAAAATAAGACCGAAGAATCTAATTCCTAAAGCAACATCACATTATAACAACCCAATAAACCCAGCTCGTTGTTTCCATTTCACATATTGCAGAGCCTTTCACACTGCAACACCAAAAAACATGGAATCTCAGGGACTAAAAGCAAGTTACTTTTTCACATTTGAGAATGATGTGCTGTTGCAGGTGCACATACATTAAGCATCTAAGTTCAATCTTTTGATTCTGAATCTTACGATTAGTGATGCAGTTGGCAGGCTATTAAAATTGGGTCTTGAGGCTGAAAAAAGGGTACAAAGTTATATATACATAATAATATACCTTTTTCCTTTTGAGAGGAACAGACCAATCAATAAACACAAATTGTTCCTCCAACAATACTTGATATACATCCCTTCAATTTTGTTCCTGCAGCATCGCTCCAAGTAGTTCCGCACCTCTTTTGTTAATGTCACCACCTCTTAACAGTGTGGTAAGGAATCTTGCAGGATAGTCCAGGCTACTAGGCATATCCTACACAAATTAAAACACAAAGGTCAGACTATGTTGTGCCAAATGTAGAGACTGCTGGCCATAAGTGATAACAAAAAGAAACAACACTTAATGTGCTTACCTACAACAACATACAACATACCCAATGTAATCCCACAAGTAGGGTCTAGGGAGGGTGGTGAGTATGCAGCCTTACCCCTAACTTTGTGAAGGTAGAGAGGTTGCTTACAATAGACCCTCGGCTCATGCAACTACATTCATCTTTTGATGAAGTAATATCATTAAAAGACATCAAGAACATGCAAATAGTAGTTCAAATGATGATGATATGTTAGCTCCACATCATGTAACTTCATTCATGCCATGTTATAGGACACTGTTGGTGCAATACAATACAAGTGAACCAGCACTATATTATGTAACTAACTTGACCAGACACTGGGCAGTTCAAGCCACGATGATGAGCAGAAATGGAATTACAGGCAACAGAGTTTGATCGCAAATCAACAAAGTATTGGAACCTGGAAAAGAAATGTTTACTTTTTCTGAAACATAAATCTAAGGTTCAAATAGTCAACAATCTGCCACCTAACAGAACCATCATCTCCCTTTACTTCCATCCTTACCATTTAATTCTATAGACCTTTCTCCGCAGCGGATTACAACAGCATCTAGTTTACTTTTAGTCATTGTTCAGTGGATAGCTGTACTCCACACGTACACAACGATAGAAAATCATGTCCCCACGACCTCATTAACATCAATTTGACATCAGCATCCATAAATGATAAACCTGAGCCTCTAGTTGTACCTTCTAGCTCGTCAACTTTTAGGTGCATCAAATATATCATATGTCTATCTATCTATCTATACTACTCCGTCCGTTCACTTTTACTTGTCTACTTTGGACTTTGCACACTCCTGAAGAAACAATGATTGACATGAGTATTTTACCACAATACCCATATTAATTGATGTTTATCTTAGGTGTTGAAATGATTTGGATAATAAGTAATTAATGTTAAGGGTAAAACATGAAAAAAAAATGCTTGTCTTGATATGCTAAAAGTGAATGTACTTTCAGTATGGTGGACAAGTAAAACTGACCGGAAGTTCTATTATATTATATATTGTTATATTATATTATTATTATATTCAAGTTTAGGGTTTTCACTTCCACGTCCTAGCTCGTCGAAGCTACCGTCTATCGATTGAAATTTTCCTCCTCGTCCGGAGGTAGAACCGGCTCCCCCTGAACCATCCTCGGAATAGTAATGAAGGAGAAGGGAACGGGAGTTTCTCGCCTCCTAAGAGTATAAAGAGGCAGAGTGTCACCCCAACAAACTAGAGGCGAACAACGACATAAAGGTTCCCCAAGTCATCCATGGCGGCCAGGCAAGCTCTCCGTTGAGCTGCCGGTTCGCAATCAAGCTTTATTCCCTTTTCAAGTTGGAAAAAAAGAAGTAAGACCCCTGTGAAGCTTTACTTTCGTTATCGGTCAGAGCTCCTAGCCTTTTTTATTTTGTTTTATCTCAGTTAAACTCCACACCTCTATCAATTCATTCTTTGCCACATATCTCTTTCTTTTTCTTTGTTGCCTTTAGAAAGGAAAGTCTGGCCATCAAGTCTGTAGAGTTCCGTCCTGCTAGAAGTGATCCAATCTTGTTTGGGAATTTCTATGTATTATAAACTAATCTAAAAGTGGAATCCCCTAAGTCCAATGTCGAATTACCAAAATGTCCACCATAAGTTGAACGACCATTTTAACCTTCAATCAATCACTACTTCTACAATAATTTTATACAAAAATTCAAAATGCACATTTAAATCAATATTACTCTCATCATATTTGAATACTATACAATGAATCAACGTCCACCATAACGTGTCTTGAATATATTAATTACACAATGTGTTTGGTATTCCTTGGGAATTGTTGTATGCTTTGTATTCCATAAAATACAAAAGGTTATATATATTGTTTTATATTACTTCCAGATTTTCACATCTTTGTCTCCATCTGGCCAGACTTGAACTCAAACCAGCTCTCTGATATCCTCATTCTTGTCAGGTAACTTTGTGTTTTTTGGTTTTCCATTAGTTCTGGATTTTTCCTTCTTTTTATTTCTATAATTCTTGGGCCAAATTTAGCATGTTTATTTTATTTGGTAGCTTAATCTTGCTAACTAAATCGATGTCTTCCTTATTGTATCTACAAGTTATTTTCAGTTTAAAGTCATTTATTGGACTTTCTCTATTTTTCATGTTGGCTTAACCGTGGGGGTTTCTATTTTCAACCTTTCTAATTCTATAATGTTCAGAATCCTTTCTGACTTTTTATTCTGTATGAGATCAAACAATTAGAGAACATGTGACAAAATTTACCTTTTTAACACTTGAGAGTACTATATAATGTTACCAAAAGAAATTGAGATATAATAGGTGAAGAAATCATCAACAACAAAATTAAAAGAATTATGCCTTCTATTTTATATATAGAAAAGCCTCCTCATTAGCTCTTTAACTTTTGGAATCCACCTCATCAAGCTTAACGTTTGTGGACTTTCTTACGAAGGCCTAACTTAACAGTCCGGATGGTCGATCCATAAGGGTCTAAGCCTTGAGGAGGAAAATTCAAATTGATGGGAAGGCTCCCTGAAAAGCGGATTCGTATCTCCCAACCATGAAACATCATGTTATTCTGAACCTAGTTATCAATCTCCAAATAAAGAACAACAACTAACTAAGATTTTATCACTACTCAATTTTAGAAAGGCATAAAAACGAAAGCCTATGGAATCACTTACGTAACTGGATAACCTACGAACAAGAAACTCATCAACAATTGGTTCAAATGCACCTACTAAGCCTAACCCTTCGGGGTGGCCCAGTGATTTGGGCTTGGGACTTCTATGTTGGAGGTCTCAAGTTCGAAACTCTTTGCCAGCGAAAGCAAAGGGTTTGCCTTCTGAGTCGAGCTCGTCGCACCAGGCTTGCCTAGTGCAGGTTACCTTTCATGTGTGATTTGCGAGCTATTGCATAGGAGCGGGGGTTTTACCCTATGCGCACCCAAAGGGTAGCGGCTGCGATTTTCCCTTGTCATCAAAAAAAAAAAAGACAAACACTTTACCACCCAAAAACGATGTTAGCAGTCAAGTGATTTAACTTCATATTGCATCAAGGTGCTAAGCTTGTATTTCTAATACTTCATTTCTTTATCCTTTTTGAATCCTATTTATGGGCCTAACTTTACATCGAAAACCTTTAGGGTACTTATCGGTCCTTCGGTATGGTTTTGTATATTATCGGTTCGATTTATTGGTTATCAGTTTGTAAGCATGCTAAACCAATGACCAAACCAATAATTAATCAGTTTTCGATTAATCAGTTAGCCATCCTAAACGGTTCAATTTTTGGTTTGCCCGATAAGAAAATGCTACTTTAATATGCCTTTTTAGTTATTGAACCATTAACTAAAATCTAAAAATCCAAAACCAAACAGATAGTCCAATAAAAATATTTACAAAACTGTTTTAAAATAGTTATACCCCAATAACCCAATTCCGATAAACCAATAACATTTTTTGATTTGGTTAGTTGGTTAAACCGGTTTTTGAATACTCCATTGGACGATTAAGAGTATGAAACGAGGGTAACTTTTTCCTAAATGTTCGTGTAGCCTACCTTTATCGATGAGATCGACAACACACCGATAAACCAATAGCATTTTCTTCAGTACGGCTTATCGGTTAAATCGATTCTTGCTACAATCCTACTTTTAATACCAAAAGGCAAAGGCATAGTAATATAATTAATAGGGGTATTCATGGAAAATCGAATCAAAAGGAAAAAAATACGATATTGTTTGGTTTGATTTTAGTTTTGATTTTTTAACTTTAAAACCCGATGAAAAAAAAAGATACATATTTATAATATTTTGGTGATTTGTGCTAATGTTCTCTGGTAATTCAAACTAAAGAAAATCCAAAAATATTTTTTACACACTTAAAATTTCAAAAGGAAATCAGTAGCAGGATGAAAATAGAATAAAAATAAAGCCAAATCTAATACTCCTCCTTGTCCTTTCCTTGTCCATCTCCCTTGCTGTCTTACTAACCTCAATTGTTATTTTGTCATTCTTCCAATAATGTTTAATATAAACAACTATATTCTCTCATCTTTGGCTAATTTCTTTCTTGTATTTTATGGATTTTGGCTTCAACATGCTGCTCAAAGGAGCCATCTTTTCCTAGAAACTAGAGGTCGTTCAACCAATATAATAATTCACGAAAAAATAGAGTTAATCATATATTATTTGCACCCAATACTCTTTAGCAAGATCTTTTACATATTGTAGATGTATGCATCAGTCCTTGTTCATGAGTGGGGAGCACGCCACCTGATCTTTTATTTGATTGTAACGCTTATTATTTTGTATAGGTATCACATTAATCATTTGTCACTAAGACTTAATTTAGGATTACAATTCTTTTAATAAGGTACTTGGATTATTATATTGCATCACAAAATTAGTAATAGTTCTACACTTTTATAATTACTATATGTATTAAAATTATTAAGTAATATTATCATTTATATTGCCAACTATAGTTGCTCGCTTTTCCAATCAAATCACAATAATAGAAGTGTTTGGTTATGATAGAGCAATCGAGTGGTCGAAGTGGAACATAAACCAAGAATAACGTCTATAAGAACGTATTAGGTAACATATAAATACAATACATGTTTGCACATATATAAGAACATCAAAATGTAACTCAATGAATTTTTTTTATGACAAGGGAAACCTGCCGCCGCTATCTTTTGGCTGCGGATAGGGTAAAACCCCTGCTCCTCTGCAATAGCTCGCAAACCACACTGGAGAGGTAACCTGCACTAGGCAAGTCCGGTGCGACGAGCTCGACCCATAAGGCAAACCTCTTGCTTTTGCTGGCAAGGGGTTTCGAACTTGAGACCTCCAACATGGAAGTCCCAAGCCCAAACCACTGGGCCACCCCGAAGGGTGTAACTCACTGAATTTAGCTGCTCAACTTTGAAGGTTAGATAATATCTTGCTCAACAACTAAATAAAGTTGTTAAAATTCAGTGAGTTATACCCTTCATTTAGTTGTTCAACTTAATTTAGCTGCTCAACTTTATTTTTTTTTATGACAAAGGGAAACCCGCAGTCGCTACCCTATGGGTGCGCACAGGGTAAAACCCCCGCTCTTATGCAATAGCTCGCAAACCACATAGGAGAGGTAATCCGCACTAGGCAAGCCCGGTGCGACGAGCTCGACCCAGAAGGCAAACCCCTTACTTTCGCTGGCAAGGGGTTTCGAACTTGAGACCTCCAACATGAAAATCCCGAGCCCAAACCACTGGGCCACCCCGAAGGAGGCTGCTCAACTTTATATAGTTGTTCAACTTTCAAAACTCACTGGATTCAACCTCCAACTTGTGTCACGAGGTGTCAACACTTATATATATATTTATCAAACCAAAATGTAACCTATATATACAATGTAATTTTCTGACGAAGGGGTGTCGCTTTACACCCCTCGGGCAAGGGTAGCCTCTGCCCTTGTTATAAGGGAGCAAAAGGTTGACAACAACTCAAAGTCTCTTCTCCTTCATTCTTTGAGCATGTTTGGATCGGCTTATTTTAGGTGCTTTTAAGCCAAAATAGCTTTTAAGCCCTTTGTAGTGTTTGGGTAAGATTAAAAAAATGTTTAGAAGCACTTGTTTTTACGCTTAAATAACAAAAATAAGTTCAAAGTTATAAGTGTGACTTAGGCTTAAAAGTAATAAATTATAAGCCCATCCAAACAAGCTCTTAAACTTGCCTTCTTGTGTTCCTCGTACAAAGTTATTTAAATACTTTAGGACTGGCCTAGAAAATACACATGAAGCATAGAGATCCAGTAATGAAGGTTGTGAGTCAAAGCTTAGGAAATCAGAAATAGAATCACTTTAAATGTCAAGTAGGCTTTTAGCTTCTTTTCCCGACTGATTTTAGTTCTTATATTGTGTATATGTAGCAAAAACAAGCCTTCATTGTGTTCCTTGTACAAAGTTATTCAAATATTTTAGGACTGGCCTAGAAAATACATATGAAACGCAGAGATCCAGTAATGAAGGTTGTCAGTCAAAGCTTAGGAGACCAGAAAGAGAATCACTTATAATGTCAAGTAGGCTTTTAGTTTCTTTTATTGGCTGATTTTAGTTCTTATTGTGTATATGTAGCAATTCTTTCATAATTGCTTGTAGTCATATGGGAACTTTTTCGTGTTGACCAGTCTGTCGGGCGAGAAGGCTCCTCCTTAGTGTTCATAGACAAAAGGCAGGTGCATAACAAAGCAACATAATCATCACTAGGATTGCTACCATCAACACATATAAAGATGAGGAGCTTGCAATGATAGAATCTCAAGTTTTTTTCTCTCTAAAGTATGTTTTTGTTTTATTATTTTCGATGAGGTAACAATGTTACAAGAAAGTGTGACTTGTATGGTATTGAAAGACTAATGATGGCAGTGTATCCTAACGTGCTCTAACGTGACTAATGAATCTTTACCTCTTCTGTAATATATATCTTCATTCCATTTTGTAGAGGCTCTCAACCACTACGGAATTTCATGTAACTGGAATTACTCAAGATATTACTTCCATTTAATAAGTACAGTTGTTGGCATTTCCATTTTAATACTTTTTATATATTTGTTCTTCATTGTACATTAATATTTTGTACATACATTAAGGAAATTATTTTGTTTTTGAAATTTAGATTTAGTGCAATCAATCAATATAATGTTGTATGTAAATTTTATATTTATTATATTCTTCCTTTGCTGAGCTATATAGGATCAGTATTTATCAGTTTTAGGATTTTTTTACTTATTTAGTTAATTTGTATTTAAATACACAACTTTTAATGTTATTTATGTGAATTTGTAAATTTCTATTCATATGATAAGGGGTCCACGCGCAACGCGCGTTTCCAGAAACTAATGTTCAAAGTAAATTCTTCCAAGGAGCTCCAGTGAGGAAATTTGGGTAAACAAATTTCTATCACCAAATTTTATATTTCAAAAAACAAAGCAGCGAATAAAAAACCAGAAAATTACAGAAATAAATAAACCATTTATGGTCTCCTCAAATGTAATTTTTAATTGTCCAAGAAGGTTCACTACATTAACTCACTTAAAAGAAGGATTATTTTCATTTAAATTAGAGTAGGTGCTAGCATAACAAACCATTTGATGAAAGTCTTCTTGTGCACTGTTTGCAATCTCTGGCTCCAAAGGTGCCTGATAAAAATGAAAAACACTTGTAAGAGAAGTTCATCTTAGGGTGAGCTTGCGGCTGACAAGAACAAATAAAGAAAAGGACATTTAAATAAAAGTTCCTAACCTTTCCTTTTTTATTAGAAGTATTCCTGTTGCTTTCCCTTTCATTTCCAGGATCAGCTCTTTTAGAACCCTTGCTTGTCTGGGCCGCTTCACTGTCAGGCTCTAGCTCTCTAGCTGCAAGGGTGTTTCCTTGACATACTTCATCAACTTGGATAGCAGGAGTTGCACTACTACCTGATTTAATATTAGCTGTAAGAGTATTTCCTTGACATACTTCATCAACTTGGATAGCAAAGGTTGCAGTACTACCTGATTTACGATTAGCTGCAAGAGTGTTTCCTTGACATTGCTTTAGAGCTTCTGTAATGGCAGCAATAGCAATGTTGTAGCTCTCCTGAGTCAATGATCCCTCTTCACCCAATATTATTGCCCGTCGACACAAATCATTGTAACGACGGACCTTAGCTTGCCCGTCATCCAGTCCTTCGATTATGGAATGCCTGCTTGTGGCAGCATTGGTCCAGCGTTGCAATATATACTTGGAAGGAATAACAAAGACGCCAGACATTTGAAGTACCACAATCGCATGTCTACAAAGGTAGCCTTTGTACTCAAATGAATGGCATGAGCAGCATATGTCCGACTTTGGTGCATCCCACTCCACCACAAAGTCCTGATTTGCATCAAAATCTTTGACAGCATATGTTATAGATGTGCCGTCTTCTGATTCTTTCTTCAGATGGCATGCAGAGGCTCCTAATACTTCAACTTGGAACTTCTTGAATATTTCATGAGTATATATATGCAACATCTGTTTTTCAAAGGGAGAGGGAGACATAAGCTCAGGCATCTCGTGCCATGCATCAAAATTAGCTTTCGCTTCCTCTTCATACCAGTCTTCAAGAATTAGCTTATGTTGTCCAATAAAGTCTCGAAGAGACATTTCACTTTGGATATATTTGTCAAAGAAAGAGTTTACGCTTTCGGTTCTTGAAGCCATAGATAAGCTGGCAAAAGATACACCCCTCATAAAAATAGGCACCCAAAGCTTGCGATCTTCATACAATGATTGGACCCACTCATCTTCTCTAAGACTGAACTTTTCAATCAACTTCCACCATCTGTGTTCAAAATGCTCTTCAGTCCATGACTTATATATGCACTTCCTAAATTTTGCCATAAATGTTTCATGCCACATGCTGAGATAATCAAGACGCCTTGGGATCTTCTCCAATATACTCCACAGGCTAAAGTAGTGTTGGGTATCTGGCAAGGTTGCTCCAACAGCTGCTTTGATGTTGTCATTTTGATCAGATAACAAAATTCTCGGACCTTGTCCACCCATTGCCAGGCACCATGTCCGCATCAACCATAGGAATGTATGCACTGTCTCATCAGCAATTAGCGCACAACCTAGTAAGGTGGGTTGAACATGATGGTTTGCTCCTATGAAGAGAACCAAAGGTATTTTATATTTGTTTGTGAAGTATGTAGTATCAAATGACACCACATCACCAAAGTTGGAATAACTATCCATGCCTTTGGCGTCAACCCAGAAAACATTTCTCAATCGATGCTCCTCGTTTAAGTCTACAGCATAGAAAAATTTTGGATTCTCTTCCTGCATGTGCACAAAAAGTTCAAGCAAAACCTGAGCATCTCCTTCTTCTAAAGCCAAACTTCGACCTCTGTCATGTTGGTTCCTGAAAAGATTCTCCATATTACCAGAGAATTGGTATGCACCATACTGTTTTGATACAGAAGCCAACATATTCTTTCGTCGAACTTTTGCATCATTGTTAAGCGGATCAACATTTCTGTGGCTTCTGAAGAAGTGTACTTGAGCTGGTAAAAGCTCATGGTTGTGTTCTCTGATGAAACTATGAATATACCACTTTCCACTCGACGACCTTCTCTTCACATGCATACTAGCTTTACAGCCTATCTTAGGCGAAGGTCTAGGGTTGATCGCATCATCAGACTGCTGCTTGTTACCATATCTGATGCAGGAAAACTTTGCATCAATAAACTCTTTAGTTGCCCTAGAACGACGGCTGCTCAATTTGGCTGTGCCAAACCCCTCTGATTTTGCATATTCTTTGTAGAATTCATATGCTGCTTCATGTGAATCAAATTCCATATCATCTCGAGCCTCCACATTACTGTTCCCCACAGCAGCTGATTCCATTGCTTGAATTTTCTTCGAGCTAAGATTTCAGCAACCTTGTAGAGAATAAGATACAATGTCAGTTTTAAACACCACCCACAGAACAGAGCATAAGTGAAAAGGAACAAACGGAGTAAATTTTTATGTGTTAGATCAATACACATGTAGTTGTTCTTATATGCAAGACTGAAGCTCATAACCTAAACCAGTTCATCTTTTCATAGTTAAAGTGCCAGAATTTTGAATTGGCTAGAAATTTTTTTAAAAGAAAAAAAAAAAACTAAAACTTTTTGCTCAATGATAATCACGTACATTCACATTCTAACTATTAATAGCCATAAATGTATGCGTTTCTTACCAGTTTCAGAAAGTTCACAACGAAGAGATGGACTATTCCCTCGCTGATAGCGTACAAAAATTTTCAGAAAAATCGATTACTAATACTCGAAAGCAGATTGATTACTGAAACATCACAATTTCTGAACCATAGAGAGAAGCCTGCAAAGCAAAACAAAAATTTAAGTCATAAGAGACTTATAACAATCACAAAATCCGTAAGTTAACCATAGAAAAAAACAATTGGAGAAAAGGATTAGGGTTTTTTGTATCGCAAAATCGGAGAAGAGAAGGCGAAGAAACGAAGACTCACTAACTGATGAATTTCGCCGGAGAACAGAACGGAGCGGTGAGGGAGTTGTGTCATTTTTGGCTGAAAAAGGATGAAATTTTGTAACTTTTAGGCGTGCGTTACGAAGCTGAAGAGGTGAGTGTTGGCACTTGGCGCCTGGCGGACTTTCTCAAAGTAAAAAGTTGTGTATTGCATTTTATATTTCTAACTATGTTTTTGTTTAAATTTGCATCCTATCGTTTTAGTTCTTACACTTTTTCCTCAATATATTAATCTATTACAAAATTAAAGAAGACTTTTGTTTTTAACAGACGAAATTGAAATTATATGATCTTTTATTGTTTTAGAATTATAAGATCTTTATATTTTCAAGTAATGTTATTTTTGGTTGAAAAATATTTTTTTATGCATTTTAGACAAGATTGAAATTATATAATTTAAAAAAATATATAATATCTTTATATTTTCAAGTAGTGTTATTTTTTATTGATTTTTTTTTCCAATTTAGACAAGATTAGAATTATATAATCTTTAATTGTTTTGAAATTATATCATTTTTGGCTTGAAAAATATTTTTTTAACATTTTACACCCTATCTTTTTAGTTTTTACACTTTTTCCCTCGCATATTAATCCTATTAAAAAATTAAAAAGTTTTTGTATTCAAGAGATAAAATTGGAATTATATGATCATTAAGTTTTGGAGTTATATGATCTTTTTGTTTTCAAGTGGTGACGTCTTTGAGTAGAAAAAGATCAAATTTTGAAATTTGGGCATGCGTTACAAAGTTAAAGAGCTGAGTGTTTGACGGACATTACAAAGCAAAAAAGATGAAGAGGTGTGTGCTGGCACCTGGCGGACTTTCACAAAGTAAAAGAGTCGTGTATTGCATTTTATACCCTAATTATGCTTTTGTTTAAATTTGCACCCTATCGTTTTAGTTCTTACACTTTCTCCTCAATATATTAATCTATTACAAAATCAAAGAAGACTTTGGTTTTTAACAGATGAAATTGAAGTTATATGATCTTTTATTGTTTTGGAATTATAAGATCTTTATATTTTCAAGTAATGTTATTTTTGGCTGAAAAATATTTTTTTTTGCATTTTAAACAAGATTGAAATTATATAATTTTAAAAAAAATTATAATATCTTTATATTTTCAAGTAGTGTTATTTTTTATTGAAAAAATATTTCATTGCAATTTAGACAAGATAAGAATCATATAATCTTTAATTGTTTTGAAATTATAATATCTTTATATTTTCAAGTAGTGTCATTTTTTGGCTTGAAAAATATTTTTTTAACATTTTACACCGTATCTTTTTAGTTTTTACACTCTCTCTGGCATATTAATCCTATTACAAAACTAAAAGTTTTTGTTCTCAGGAAATAAAGTTGGAATTATATGATCATTAAGTTTTGGAGCCATATGATCTTTTTGTTTTCAAGTGGTGGCGTCTTTGAGTAGAAAAAGATCAAATTTGAAAATTTGAGCGTACGTTACGAAGTTAAAGAGCGGAGTGTTTGACGGACATCACAAAGCAAAAAAACTGAATATGGTGCATTTTGCATTTGTTTTTTTTTGGTAATAAAATGTGAAATATTACCATAATACCAACAAAGATTACAAACTAAGCGCATCTAGTCTTCCCGCCACCTTCTACGAAGAGTGCAAGAGAGAACCTAGACCTCGGATGAAAGAAACATAAACAACAACCTATTCTAGTTACAAATTCTATCTATCAAGCATGGACATTTACTTGTTTTTCTTGCACTACTAGTCATACTCACTCTTTCTTTCAGTTCTCTCTGAATTTGTGTCACTATACCACCCTTATTTACAATTGTTTGCCTGTATACTTTCCAGTTTCTAGCCTGCCAAGTATAATATACTAGCGCTCCACAAATCGCAGCCACCACTTCTTTTTTGAATTGCCTCCAGTGTCTTCCTTTGATCCATTGTAGGCTTTGTTTAAAAGCCTTTTGTGGGATGTCAATTCCCACCCATGTTGTTAATGCAAGTCTGACTTCAGTATTCTATTTGCACTCAGCAAAGAGATGTTGATCAGTCTCATCCACTCCATCTTCACATAGGCAACACACTGTGTTCTCTACCTGTATATGCATCATTTGTAGCCTTTATTTAGTCAGCAGTTTGTTTTGATATGCCAGCCGACTAATCATTCTCTGTCTTGGCAACATTATGCAACTCTAAATTAGATATGCTTCCCTCATTACATTCATGTTCCCCAGTAGAGCATTATAACTGCTAAATACTGAATATTGTCCATTGCTAGTCAATCTATACACACCTATATCATACCAATGTGACATCATATCTTTCAGGGCATTCATTCTTCTCCAGTACCAACTATTGTTCTATGGTGGATCATGACTCCAAATATCTTCTGTTGCTTTCATATAGATCTCATTAACCCATTTCACCCACAACACATCCTTCTTATTAGCTATCTGCCACAATAATTTCCCCACTGATGCTAAGTTCCACAGCTTGCATCCTTTTACATTCAGCCCTCCATACTTTTTTGGGGTACAAACACTATCCCAAGTCACAGGTGAGATCTTCTTGTGTCCCTCTGAGCTTCCCCATAAGAATATTATGCATTGTCTATCAATATCATCCAATACACTTTGTGGTAGAATGAACACAGCTCCCCAAAAATTATATATTGAAAATAAAACGGCATTGATAATCTGGACTCTTCCAGCATGAGAGAGTTGTTTTGCATAGCCACTTTTTATCCTACAAGTTATTTTCTCCACCAGCTGATGACATTCAACTTTACTCCATTTCTTAGATGACAGGGGTAGTCCCAGGTATCTTATGGGCAGAGTGCCTAGCACAAATCCTGTACCTTCCAAAATCAACTGTTTAGTGCTATCCTCAATGCCAGCTAGAAAGATACTAAACGTTTCCATGTTGGCCACAAGTCCAGTTACTGTACTGAAATGCTTTAAAGCTTCCAGGATTCTTTTTATAGAAACCATATTACCTTTACAGAACACCATCAAATCATTTGCAAATATGAGGTGAGTAAGCTTGTTAGACTTGCACATAGGATGAAATTTGAAATCAGGTTAACTCACTCATTTTCCCAAGTAGTCTAGTAAGATATTCCATTACTAGCACAAATAAAAGTGGTGACATAGGATCTCCTTGTCTTAGCCCTTTTTTCCCTTGAAAGTAACCATGACCCTCACCATTTACTTTGATAGTGAACTTGGTGGATGTCTCACACCTCATCACTAACTGAATAAAAGGCTCAGTAAAACCATATCCCTGTAATGCTTCATATAAAAAATCCCAGTTGACCATATCATAAGCCTTCTTTAAATCTATCTTCATTAAGCATCTTGGAGATGTCTTCCTGTTATAGTGTCTTAATAAATCATGCCAAATCAGCACATTATGGATTAAAAATCTCCCCTCCACAAATGCTGCTTGATTTTCAGCTACCACCAAACTAAGTGCCTTTCTTAGTCTCACACAGATGAGCTTAGATATGCACTTATATAAAACATTACAACATGAGATAGGTTTGTATTGGCTAGCATATTGTGGCATTTCAGTCTTAGGAATCAAAGCTATGATAGTTGCATTTAACTGAGTGAGTAACTTACCATTATCAAAGAACTCCATAACAGCCTTTGTTATATCCTCACCAATAATCTTCCAAGTTACTTTGAAAAAATCACTACCATATCCATCAGGCCCTGGACTTTTTGTGCTACCTATACTGAACATGGCTGCTTTAATTTTCTTGGCATTATAAGACTTTAGCAATTCTAATTGTTGAGCAGTGTTGAGTACATGCCCATTTCTCAGTATGCTAGTACAAGCTGTAGTTCTATGGCTCTCCTTGCTCCCCAATAAAGATTGATAATAATGAACAAATATAGTTGCAATAGCTTGTTGATCTGTCTAGACCACATTCTGCTCATCATGAATTTGAACAATAGCTTGTTGCAACTTCCTATGTTTAAATACTGAGAAGAAATATTTTGTGTTGTCATCTCCTAACTTGATCTAATTTGATTTGCTCCTTTGTTGGAGGAATGCTTATGCCATGTAGGAAGATCTTCTGAATCTCTGATAGCTCATTTTTTCTTCCTGTTGTAGTTCATGATTAGTGGGATTCAAATGCAAAGTTGATTGAGCCACATTCAGGGCTATCCTATCTTCATTTGCTTCCATAATAATGTTTCTGAAATGCTCCCCATTCAAGATTCTCAGCCTTTTCTTCAAATGTTTTAACTTCTTCACTATTTGCAACATCATACATCCTTCTATCTTTTTGTCCCATACTTCCTTAATAATTGACTGAAAATTGGGGTGACTAGCCCATACATTGCAAAACTTAAATGATGTTTGTTTCCTTCTTGGGCCATTAAGAATCATTAGCTTTACAGGGCAGTGGTCACTAATTCCTTCAGGCATAAAATTTGCATAGTAGTCTGGCATGGAGTTCAACCAATCAGTGTTGACAAAAACCCAATCTAACTTTGATATGATTCTATTGTCACCATGGCTATCACTTCAAGAATACATATTCCCTTGTTGGGTCATTTCTAGTAGTCCACATCTCTCCACACAATTCTGAAAATCAGCAACCTCAACAAAACTTACCGTATTTCCTCCCAGTCTATCCTCCATCTTTAACACAACATTAAAATCCCTCATGATTAACCATGGCATGTTAATTCCTGCATTCACATCCTCTAAATAATTCCATAAACTTCTCATCTCTTGTCTTGTGTTTCAGCATACACAATTGTGAAGATAAAATTCCTTTGCAAAGTCATATTTTTCACCTGGCATGTTATAGCCTGTGCATTACTACTAATAGGAGTTACCTTAAACCAGTCAGGTCTCCAAGTCACCCATACTCCGCCAAGTTTGTTATATACCCCATCTTCCAAACAGTTTGCTAGCCATCTTGTCTATCTTATTAACCTTTACTTTTGTCTTCACCATCCCTAGAAGTCCTATATTTTCTTTGTTACACAGGAGTTTCACCTCCTTTTGTTTGTTAGGAGCATTCAAGCCCCTAACATTCCAGAACATAATACTATCCAACAGAATAGAGAGGTTTAACACTATCTCCCCCTTTTTTGGTTGGGCTCCTTTCAACCTGCTCACATGTATCTGCCTTATTAAGTGCTTGAAAGAAGTTTTCCTGTGCTACACTACCTTCCACCTGTGGTATCATTTGTTGTAATTCCTGTGTGTAGAGGTTATCCACCATGTCTGCTCCTTCCTTTTTGGACTCTGATTGCTCCTGCTATTCTCACTTTCCTTTGTATCTATTTGTGTTTTGTCTTGGTTACCATCTTTCACCATGGGTGTCACTTCCTTTTGACCTTGATCCTGAGGCTGCATAGGATGGTCATTTTTTGTGCCTTTCTTTGCCTTACAAGCTTCTTCATCAAGCCCATTTTTTTTTACAGAAATTACATAAACTCGATTTCCATTGATATTGAACCTTCTGTTCTACTAATGTTCCCTTCTCATTTTTAAAAAACACTTTATCTGGCAGCTTCACATTCATTTCCACCTCTATTAGAAGCCTGGCAAAATTCAACCCCATCTTCTTTTCAGTATGATTATCCACCATCATAGGCTTACCAATTAAGCTACCAATTTTACTTAATCCCTTTTGACTCCAATACTTGAAATCTAACCCTGGTAGTTTGACCCATACTGGTACAGTGTACAGTTCCTCCCTTGTGAATTCCATGTCCAGCTGCCAAGCCTTTACAATGAATGGTTTGTTGTCAAAATGATAAATCCCACCCTGAATTACAACATTCTTCCCCTCAGCAGTATCAAATCTAGCCAGCACAATTCCATTATTCAACATAGAAATCTTGTTTATCCCATGCTTTCCCCATTGCCTTCTAATGTAACCATTCAGCACACAGAATGGTGGGTGAGCACCCAACACATAACATACAACAACATTCCTCCAATAATCTAACTCAGTGCTTATGTCCACTAAGGCAATTTCACAAACAGATGACGTACCTTGGATTTCAGGAGAAACAAATTCTAATTTGTATCCGGCATTTGATATTTTGGCTATGTCAAAACTGTCCCATATAGAGGGTTTTGTATTCTGAGCATTTGCTACTTCAACTTCATCTGTCCATGAGAGCTTGCTTCCACTACTCGAAGCATGTATGTGTTCCTCCCATTGTTGTTGTACCAGCCCTGTTCCCTTAGCTAGAGTTTTAACTGTTCCATTGATATTTCCTGCAGCTAGTTCTCCACTCATTTGTATTGATGTCGGACCAGATCTCACTTGCACTTCCTTTTACCTACGTTGTTCCTTATCAGTCAGATCCTTCATAGAGCTACCATCTTCATCACTCTCAGAGGTTGTATTCACTTCTAAATCTGCTGGTGGAGCATCTTCTATTTCCAAATTCTTCTTCTGTTGATTACCCTCACGTAGCTTAGCCTCTTGTGCCATAACAACCTTTTGGGTTGGTTTCCGAGTTCTCTTCCCCATGGATGGTGCAGGTTAAGCTAACATGCACCGAGAGAAAACAAAAAACTACCCATTTTGCATTTGTTATCATGTATTTTTTTCCAATTTACATCCTATCGTGTTAGATCTTACACTTTCTCTTCAATATATTAATCTTATTGCGAAATCAAAGAAGTCTTTCTTTTCAAACGACAAAATTAAAATTATATGATTTTTTCATTATTTTGAGGTTTTATTTTGACAAATTTGAAAAACTAGAGAGTCGAAGCATTTGAAAAGTTAAAGCGATTCAAAAAAATAATTTTTTAAAATAAGCATATTTAGAAAGTTTGACCAAACAAACATTATAAAAATTTACATATTCTAAATTATTATTTCGCACCATGTAATCCTTACATACCATTTTCATATTTTGACATTTTAAAATATATTTTAAGAAAGACTTGTCAAACAATTTTTTAAAAATTATAAATATTTAATTATTCAAAACACTTTCTTGAAATTTTACTAGCTTGAACACATAGTTCATATTGAGCACTTTTGATCCCCCACCCATCCCATGTAATTAATTTTGTAAGAACATTATATATTGGTTTGACAGTAGACAAGTAAATGTTCTATTCTTATTCTTATTTTTAATTTATTTTTTATATTAATTGGACAAAACGTTATTTAAGATCAAATATTATAAAATTGAAAACTTTTTGAAGAAACACATCTCCACTTTATTCTCAATTGAGGGATTTCCCTGGAGTTTGACCTTGCCCTTTCTTTTAATTTTTCAAGATCATCATGAGTATCAAAATTAATTTCGATAAAATGATGTCTCATTCGAGTGCTTTTAATTTTTCAAGATCATCATGAGTATCAAAATTAATTTCGATAAAATGATGTCTCATTCGAGTGCATTAAAATTTCAAATATTCAAATTAATGGAAATCCTAAAATCTTCTAAAGAGCAAGAAGAGGGACAATCATATCAATTTAGCACACTAAAAAAGTGTTTATTCAATTTTTTTTTTCTTTACTTCTGAATTTATTATTCAGTAGCCATCAATTAGATTAACAACTAAATGATAAGCCAAATAGATGAGTTTATTCGGCTCATTGGTAGTCTATGATCTTGAAACGAAAGTAGGTACTAGCTTACGAGTTCCTCATAAATAGGACTTTACTCGTTTTTTCCACTTTGTGCATACTTTTTTTTTTTTTTTTAAAGCAAACATCTTCTATTTCTATTTCTAATTTAAATATAAACAACCAACATTATAAGCAAATAAAATATTTCATTTTTTGAGCTTAAAAATATTATTTTTTAAAAAGGGAGCAAATCAAGACGAGGAAAACAACATACAAGAACATCTTAAACAAAAATATTTTAATGTAAGCAAATTTGACAAAATTTAGTGCTAAAATTTTATACATCATGAAGGAGGCAAAAAATAAAATAAAATAAAATAAAATTAGAATTAAGAAATATGGAAAATTCTTAAACCATAAACCCTACAAAAAGCATTTAAACACGAAGCAGAGAGAACGTGGAGAATTCCCTGTCAAGTCTGCTACTTCCGGCAGCTCCATTCTCCCATTTCCTCTTACTTTCACACTGTTCGCTTGGGGCAATGTTTAGAGCTGCTGCAGCTGCTGCTTCATCAATCAGGTAAATACTGTTTTGTCACAATTTTCTTCTCAAACAGTTTCCTGATTCAATATACGGAACACAAAGTTCACTAACACTTAAGCATTGCTTCTTATCAGGTCGTCAACTTTCAGGAAATTGGTAAAATATCAACTGTTCAACTCTAGTATGATTGTAATTGGAACGTTTTATTTAATTATCGATAATGCTCGGTGTAATTTTGACTTTGGGGTTTAGAATTTGTGTTGGGATAATTTGATTGGGTCAATTGGGTGTATTGCATTTATGGCTTATTTACTTGATTTTTTGTGTGGAAAAGGTTTCTAGTAGGATTATTTCCAGCAGAAATTATGTTGCCAAGGATATCAGTTTTGGTAGCCACGCACGGTTAGCCATGTTACAGGGAGTTAATGAGCTTGCAGAAGCTGTAAAAGTCACTATGGGACCAAAGGTAATTAGGATTTATGTTATGCCTCTCTTGATCTGTTGCTTACAGAATCGGTCAATGATATTGTATACTAGGAAGACAATTTGAAATAGATCTTAATATTAATTGAAGAAAGGAAACTAATCAGAGATGTTACCAATATGAAACATATGATGCTGATTATGGGGCTTAGTATTTCCCTTTTGGTTTTTACATACTCTTACATTTATATGAACACTTGACGAGGAACACATTCATATGCTTGAAAATGTTTCTTGTTTCGGAGTACTTGGTGAAGAACAAAGCCATATTGGAGACTTTATAAAAAAAAAAGAAGCCATATTGGACAGAATGGGATAGACTTTTGAGTTTCAGTTTTCATCAGTGATTTGTGGAGGAAACTTTTCGAATGTTCCTTTTTTATTCACACACCCAAAAAAGGATGCAAAAATGGTGCTTACCTAGTTTACCAATTTTAATTATTGGGTAAAAGATGTTATATCACTAGAGGATGCTAGGATTTCAGTTATCTCCATCACCCTTTTCTTCTGAAAGGTTCAACATGCTGTAAATGACTTCTCCTCTAGATTTAAATGAATAATAGCTCTATTATTGCATTTCACGAGGTGTATTGATTGAAAAGAATAACTTGAGTCATCATCATACTGAAGACAATTCTTCGTCTTTTTGACACAATCCAGGGTCGCAACGTGATTATAGAGAAAAGCCCCGGGAATCCCAAGGTCACAAAGGATGGTGTCACTGTAGCCAAAAGCATCAACTTTAAGGAAAAGGCAAAGAATGTGGGAGCTGATCTTGTGAAGCAGGTTGCTAATGCTACTAATTCTGTTGCTGGAGATGGTAAGATCTCTACTTTGGATTAGCTTATTTGTGAATCATAATAAATTTGTTAACTTGCAGTAGATATTTTTCCATGGTAAAGGAACTTCTTATATTCATCACTATCTGTTTCCTGAAAAGAGATCTTTAGTGATATCACAGTCTTGAATCTTTGAGGTGCACTTTTTGAGTACGATGATTGTAGCTTGTGGGGTCAAGCTTTTCACAAATTTGTCTTAATTGAATGTCATATGGCTACAGGTACCACCTGTGCAACTGTGCTTACTCAGGCAATTTTCACAGAAGGTTGCAAAGCTATTGCTGCAGGTGTAAGCGTGATGGATTTGCGTAATGGTATTAACATGGCCATTGATGCTGTTGTTGCTGACTTGAAGAGCAGAGCAGTCATGATTAGCACCCCGGAGGAGATTACACAGGTGAAGGGTTAATGGAGATTCGGACCAACTTGTATCATGCTGTGGACAAACACATACATCAATCAATCAATAGACTAACCCCAAATGATAACTACTTGGGTATACCAAACTAGATGGGGCTGTGGAGAAACACACAAGTCATAAATCTGAGCCTTATTTAAGACTGCTTTCTGCAAGTCATAACTCTGTTTCAGACAAAACCATTTCACCGGACTGCTCCCACCAGTCGATATTGCTTTCCCATTTTCAATTTTCCGGTTCTAGTTGTGGTTTTGGCTCTTCGTTTGGCCAAACTGACTTGTCAACTGGGAAGAGCTAAAATCAGGTCTTTACAAGTTATGATCATCAATGATGCTGTAATTCAAATTTAACTGCATGACATGTGAAGCGAACTAGTCTATGAACACATCTGTAAATTTGTGCATTCCTTATAACTTATGTAAGAAGACTCATTGAAGGCTAGTGCTGTTAACTGAGAAAAACAAATTTGGAGTTCTTACATGTTTGCCCCCCCCCCCCAAATGGTCCTCCCCTTTTGAGGATGATATCTTACTTCGAATAGGTGGGTACCATATCAGCAAATGGTGAACGTGAAATTGGGGAAACAATTGCTCGAGCCATAGAAAAAGTTGGGAAGGAAGGAGTGATTACTGTTGCTGTAAGTAATGTGCTGATATTAGTGATTCTGATACAAATGCACTGACAACTATTTAAGCTTGAAATTGAAATCTCATATATTTTGAATTAACAGGATGGAAATACCTTAGATAATGATTTGGAAGTGGTGGAAGGAATGAAGCTTGGCCGCGGTTATATTTCTCCTTATTTTGTCACGGACGAGAAGACTCAAAAATGTGTATGTAATGTTTCTACTACTGAGAATTTTCTCAATTGGGGACTTGGGAGGTTTAGATGTTTAAGTGTAGACTGAAATTTCTCAAAAATGTCTGGTCAGTGGCTTGAAGTGCAGAGCAATCGCTTATTGATGCAGATGCTAGCAACTTTCATTATTACTGCAGAAAAACATTCTCATCATCTTCCCCAAATCTTTCCATTTCATTGTGGCAATTGGCAACATTTCCTGATTTGTTCCTGACTTGCAAGTCAGAAAGTAGTTCTGTCAGCTAATGCATACGCGACGCAACTATCTCTATATCCTGTATCAACATATAAAATTCATAACATGATATTATGACTTGCATGTAAACAGGAATTGGAAAATCCATTGATCCTTATTCATGACAAGAAAATCTCAGATTTGAACTCGCTTGTGCGGATATTGGAGCTTGCTCTTAAGGTAATTAGTATCTCCTAAGAGCTTATGTTTCTCTGTTTTTTTTTGGATAGTTGATCTTACAACTTCTAAGGGGTCGTTTGGTAGAGTGTATTAACAAAAATAATACTTGCATTAGCTTTGTGTATTAGTAGTACTTTGTTTGGTGCATTTTTTTATGCTATGTAATTATGTATAACTAATGCAAGCATTAGTTACACACTCTATTGTGTATTGAGGAGTGTATTACTAATACCATGAATTTCTAGGTATTAGTAACACAAAGGATTTAATACATGCATTAGCATGGTTAAAGACCCAATTACACCTCAAAAACACTTTTACATCTTTTCCACCATAATTGTGGAGGATACTTTTGTAAGTAAATATTTTTATACAATGCATACTCTTTTTAATACACTAAATCAAACAATGCATAAAAAATATTCTATGTATAACTAATGCAAGCATAACTAATACAAGCATTACTAATGCAAGCATTACTAATGCACTCTATTTAACATTATTTTAATACACTCTACCAAACGACCCCTCAGTGTGTTCTTCACCAACACTCATGACACATATCTTTTTCTTTTTCTTTTCTGGGATAAGGGAGAGTTTTATTGATTAAAAAAAAAAGAGCAAAGAATATGACACTTTAAAAAAATAGTTAGAATTCACTATGGTGAGGAGAAAAAGTCCTGGTAAGAAAATGGCAAATGCTGAAAAAACAGCTTAATGAACCATTTTATAAAGGGAGCTTTCCTGCCATGTTACATGGCTGTAAGTGTCACATCCCAGAGAGGCTGTTACTTTGTTCGGACAAAATATGTCTGTGTAAGTTACAAATGTTGAATGATAGCTGCAGAAGGAAGAATTGTTCTTTTGCAATAAATATACAATAATCATCGCAATATTGTTTTCTATCTCTATTGTAGAGAAGGAGGCCTCTGTTAATCGTTGCTGAAGATGTGGAAAGTGATGCATTAGCTATGCTTATCCTAAACAAGCATCGTGCTGGGATTAAGGTATTGAATTCTCTAATTGTTTTCATTTTTTGTTATCATGTTTCAGCATATAAATTGAGGATCATTTTGCTGCGCGTTTTGTAATTAATCCCCACACTCATACCCAGAATGTCTTTTATTTTCAAGTTACTTGTAGGTTTTCTATTTAATGCTGTCGTTTTGGGGTTAATAGAAGAGCCAACTTTGGCCTAGTTTTCGTTTTTTATTATATTGTTTTAGCATATAAGTTTGAGGATCATTAGTCTGCACATTTTTGCAATTACTCCCTGTTGATTAGATAAGATAAGTGATAATATTAACCATGGGAACAAAAACACCTGTATACACGAGGTATACCAAAAAGTAGAGAATCTATGTCAAAACATGATTCTCTATAAAAGACACCCAATCATCTATACAAGAGGGAACTACAAGGGTGCACCAAAAAGTAGTCAGAAAAAAAAGACAATTTCTAAAGTGTTTTCGATCACCTCAAAAGCTCTCATATTTCTCTCGTTCCATATAACACACATAAGAGCTAATGGAGCAACCTTCCATGCCTTTTGCCTTCTACATCTACGTCTTCCAGCCCAACTGTGCAGAACATCTCTAACGGTACCTGTTATTACCCATTGTACACCAAAATAATTCAAAAGCACCCTCCACAAACTCGATGCCACTTTGTAATGCACTAATAGATGATCAACTTCATCACCTGAACACTTGCACATAAAGAATCAGCTAACATGAGTGATATTTCTCTTCCTTAAGTTCTCAGCTGTCAGAATCTGTCCCCTCTCTGCCAACCATGCAAAAAAAACCTTCCTGGCGCCCCAGGGATCCAGATTGAAAGATATGGAAAAGGCATCTCCTCTCTCATGAGCAAGCTCTGATAGCGAGATTTGACAGTAAACAAACCATCGCTCCTCAAGGCCCACCTCCATGAATCACTAAGATTGTGCCTAACTTGCTTGTAGCGTAACTTCCAGTTGATACACAGAATTTCATGTATTTTAGGTCTGTGCCATTAAAGCTCCTGGTTTTGGGGATAATAGAAGAGCCAACTTGGAGGACCTAGCAGTTCTTACTGGAGGAGAGGTAAGATAACCGTTTCATGCCCTAATTTATTGTTGGTTTATCACTATAGTTTCAAATTCTTAATGTTTTGTACAGGTCATTAGTGAAGAACGTGGTTTGGATCTGAACAAAGTTCAATTTGATATGCTTGGTACTGCCAAAAAGGTTTGTATATTCACTATTCAGTATTATTTTGCATCAATTTGAAGTGTTTACATACATGCATAATATTCAACTCTTTTTTTTGAGCAGGTTACTGTTTCCCTTGATGACACCTTAGTTCTGCATGGAGGTGGGGACAAAAAGCTAATTGAAGAAAGGTGTGAGCAGGTAGTGATGCTTTATCCCCTTCTTTCATTTTATTGTATTTTGAAAATTACTGTGGGTGTTGTACCTATTTCCTTTGTCTCTAGTCTCCTACTTTGTCATACCTCAAAGAGCCGAGATGTCATTCTGTCGTATATTTTGTATTTTCCCCGTTTAATTAATTTATTCTGTTTTTATTTCAAATTCTTATGTGGAAGGTCTGAATTCCATGTGAGCATATGTGGAATAGAGAGTTTCTTGGTTAATGTCATTGAAAGTGCATGTTTCCCAGGTGAATGAACACTGACAAGTTGTGCATCTCTGAACAGCTAAGGATAGCCAAGGAAAAGAGTAGTGCCATGTTTGATAAGGAGAAAGCTCAAGAGCGTTTGTCAAAGCTATCTGGTGGTGTTGCTGTTTTCAAGGTATATTCCTCAGGGTTTGAGCATCCTATGTTTGCATTTGGTTACACTCTCTGTGTCCTAATTGGATCTGTACACTGTTTCAGGTCGGTGGGGCCAGTGAGGCGGAAGTTGGGGAAAGGAAAGATAGGGTTACAGATGCCTTAAATGCAACAAGGGCTGCTGTGGAAGAGGGCATTGTTCCAGGTAGGTTATTTTGTTTTATGAATTGTCTCTTCTTCTGTTGACCTGGTTAAACAATGTTGTTTCCTTAGGTGGTGGTGTTGCTCTCCTATATGCAACCAAATGTCTTAAAGGCCTTCAGACTGCAAATGATGGCCAAAAAAGGGGAGTTGAGATCATTGAGAATGCTCTCAAGGTTCACATCACCTAGACTATGTTCTTTTTGTACTAGTTTCTCTCCAATTGGTTATTTGCTGTTGTGACATGGGAATTATTTGCCACCTCACAGGCACCTACTTTTACAATAGCTTCAAATGCTGGCGTAGATGGTGCCTTGGTTGTAGGCAAGCTCTTAGAACAAGATGATCTGAATCTAGGATATGATGCAGCTAAAGGTTTGTACCCTCACATCTCTTTTACTCAATTTGTCTGATCGCATTGTGGAAATGTTGCCTAATATTCGTGAAATGAATTTGTTTGGTTAACTATTTATATATGAATAGGAACATTATCTATTTGTTCTACCTAAATGGTATCTTCATTTATATTGGTTCTTCAAGACACATTAAATAAAATCCACCTTTCTCTCTCTCACTTTCTCTCTCTAAGTGAATGACTTGGTTGGGAGGCAAACTATTTAATCTTTGAGTTGATTTTCAGCATCAGATCAATAAATTTTTGGAGATCATAATTGTGCATTCAGAAAATATATAAATTGGACTTAAAATTATTTTTGAACTCTTTAAAGGAAGTTGTAAATAAAAAGTTGTTTGAAAATTATATTTTTCGCATCTGAAATGGGACATCGGAACTGCTATTATCCTAATTGTAGAGAACTTCCCCCTAAACTTTATACTACCTGGGAAGAGTACATTTCTTAGTTCTTGGGAACAGTACATTTATGGAATTTTAGTTTATCTTTTGTCCATGCATTAGTGTCTTTTTCCAGAAAATGCCCTGTATGAAAGAGTTGCAATCTGACAGCGGCATCTACTTTTTGTTAACTAAATTTTCACGCTGTTCTAATATATGATTGAGAAATCTATATGTATGCTTCTTAATGGGCATAGAATACTTAAAACGGCTATATCAAGTTTTATTTGCATGGTTCAATTAGCTGCTATTTACTCGTATTTCTGTACAAACACATGTTTGTTCTCTTTTGCATAAGCAGGTACATACCAACACATGGTGAAGGCTGGAATTATTGATCCCCTGAAAGTAGTTAGAACAGCATTAGTGGATGCTGCCAGGTAAGGATCATAACATGTTCCAGTAAAACATTGGTTAAATCTTTCACTTCTATTAACAGAGACCGACAATACATACTGCAGCGTCTCTTTGCTATTGACGACAGCTGAGGCTGCCATTGTGGACCGTCAAGGAGAGAAAAACCCACTTGCAAACCGTATGCCAAACATGGGTGGTATGTACTAATCTAGAGAACACAGATGAAACGGTTGATGATCGTGCTGTGGCTGTGAGGAAGCAATCCTAAGGCGTTCCACGCATGGTCCCTTCATACAAGTTTTGGTTTTTTGAATCTTAAATGGTTTCTTAGTAATTGATTAGTAAGTTATGTGAATTCACCACAAATATTGAATAGATTGTTAATTATCCCAGTGTATTAGAAAGTTTTTGTATGGGATTACTGATAGCTCAAGGTCTCATTGACCTCTTACTAGCCATGCCCAGAAAGAAAATAATTTGCTGCAACTATTTATTTACAGTGTGTATTATTTGTTGGAATGAAAGTATGCGAAGAGCAGTTCGTTCGAGCTCAAAGCAATAAATTTAGTTGAATTTTCCATATCAAGTTATCAACCATGGAAGATTTCTAACTTTAATATAACACATCGCTTTTTAAAAACGACGAGATCTAAAGGAAATTTTTGTACAAAATACATATCTTTAATTTAATTTAAAATTATAAAGTTGAAAAAATTTTCATTTTATTTTTAAACTTCGTATCTACTCAAATTAAGACACATAAATTGAAATTAAAAAAGTAACAAAATTTAAGTTTTGCTTAAATGAAACTAATGTCACATAAACCTATGTGTCCAAATTAACAAAAATGGCGGAATACATTGGCATTTCCTTAAATATATCGGTATACTTTATCTGGACATTTGAAGTACAATATGTTCTAATTAAGCACATGAAATATGATAAATATTTCTATGAACATTTTGGAATAAAATTTGAAAACAAGTTTCGTCTATGTTATAGCTTCTTAATCACACATTATATACATTAGTTGATGTTTTTAATTAAAAAAGTGATTTATTTTAAGTGATTAATTCATCCAAATATAACAAATATAGTTCATTAAATATTTGTTGGAGACCAAAGCATATTTTGAACCTGCTCTCAAACATGAGTGATCATTTTTGTTATTTTCTCGTCCATTTTGAGGGTAGTTTGTGTCAAATCTACCGGATAGAGTTCCATTGTCGGAGACTAAAAGTATTAACTTTTGACAAACTTAAAGGATCAAAGTTGCTAAATTCATACTTAATGGACCATTTTAAAGTGGATATTAAGGGACTTATGTTGAACATAAGGGACCATTTTTGTAATTTTCTTCACATTATATAACACACAATACATTACACATGGAGCTCTAGAACCCGCCAATTTCCTGAATTTCCAATGTTCTTAACAAAACCCAAACCCAAACCCTGCCTCTGCACAAAGTAAAAAAATCAATATAACTCCGCCGGAAAAATTCACCAAGGCGGCGACGACGATGATAATCGAGAAGGTGGAATTAGGAACGGGAAATGCATCAGCATCACCGGCTTACAAATCGCCCTTCACCATCGGCGATGAAGTCGAGGTTAGCAGAGAGGAAGTGGGTTATAGTGGAGCTCGCTACGAAGCCGTCATTGTTGAACCATTGAAGCCAGCGGCTCCGACTCCGTACCCTAAAAGCGAAAGTAAGAAAAGGGGTTTTTGGGTTCAGTACAAGCATTTGTTATCTGACCAAGGTGAATCCGTACCTAAACGTGAATTCGTCAGAAAACAGTCCCTTATACGACCCGCACCACCGGTTGCGAAGTGGGATCAGCGGCGGTCTTTTCGAGTGGGCGATGTTGTTGATGCATTTCATCTTGCAGGGTGGTGGACTGGGGTTGTTGTTTCAATTGTTTGGGATGATGGTAGTAATGGTTGTACGCTCCAGGTGGCTTTCAAGGACCCAGATGAGGAGATTGAATTTTCTGAACATGACTTGAGGTTTCATCTTGATTGGGTTGGTGGAAATTGGGTCCGTCCTGATCCGCGGCATGAAAAGGTAATCCTTTGTACCATTTTTTTGAATTTTGTTTTACAAGCACGCTGTCCGGATTTACACACCTCAACTAGTTTCACGGGATACCTGCTACCAACAACTGGTACCAAGTAACTCCGTCCACCAAGGCTAGAACAGATAAGAAGAAATCATGTGGTGTTTTTGTTTCAGTCAGGATTTGAACCTGATCTCAACGGTCCTTTTATCTTGGGAAGGTTCACTTTTTTGTCCAATGTCAACTGTATTCCGTCAATAATTTAACTTCGGTTCATTCAAATGCGTTAGATTGGGACAGAGGGAGTTACAAATTTACCTTCAATTTGCTTGTGTTTTTTTAGGATCAACTTGGCCAGAACTTTGAACTAAATAGCAAAGTTTTGTTTTTACTGTTTTTATGGAAGGGAGTTGGATATTTACTAATTCCATGCAACAAATTTTCTCATATCTGAACATGGAATCTTAATAAAAAAATTCGCTAATTTGAAAAACAACAACCGATTGGAAGACAATTTTGATGATGTACTGTATGGTGTTCTTGTTAGGGTGGTTGATGTGTTTCCTTGTATGTGCTGGGTGGCCACTTTTCTGTTGTTTACCCTATATCGTGCACTTTCTCAACGCTATATATGATTTTGCATCAGCACACTCAATCTACATATGCATCAAGTAATAAATAAGTAGTGTGAATCAATTTGGAGCTCAAAGTCTCGGTCACTGGTAGCTAGTGTAATATTTGTTATTGTTGAGTCCCACGTCAGTGCAACGAGTAGAAATCGGTCTCTTTATATGGTCTTGGGAAATTCTTACCTATCGAGCTAACTTTTAGGGTTGAGTTAGGCCTAAAGTCATTTTCTTTATGACGGTATCAGGGCTAGGCCCATCTAATTCATGGTTTACTCGTATTGGCCCCCATATTAAATTGCCCACACTCCAGATGTCCAATCTTGGGCGTGGGGATGTTGAGTCCTACATTGGTGGGATGAGGAGAAATTGGTCTCTTTATATGATCTTGGGCAATCCTCACCTCCTAAGCTAGCTTTTGATGTTGAGTTAGGCTCAATGTCCATTTCTTTATCAGTTAATATGTTTTGATTGGACCTCCCATATAATTGATAACGATCCTTATGTCCATACTGTCAGATATATCTTTATGTTCCCTTATCTTCACAGTTTAATTAGTGCAATGATTAATTTGCTTGTCCAGTTTATGTTTCTGGTAGAACAGGTTATTTTGTCTTGAAGAATATCACTTGCTAGTAAGATGGTGGAGCATGTAATTGTTAGTTCGCACGATGTTGATAATAATATCTAAATTCATCATTAGTTCTGGCTTAGATAGTTTGTTTAGTTAGCCAGAGATTTTTTGTAAGCTCAAATGCCATATCTTGTAATTCTTGCATCTTCTTGATGCTGTTATTAATACCACTTACCTAATCAAAAAAAATATCCAAGTTCATCATGTCCTGGCCTAATTATTTGCCTGCTCTGGATATCTGTCTGTGTTAATAATGATGTTACGTCCAAATCTTGGGAGTAGTTGTCTATTGTGAGATAACCACAGTTTAGCTAAAAAATAATTGACATGTACCGTATAATTTCCCGAGTTTTTGATATGTTTTCCTAACACAATGTCTTGGAGATGCCATTGTACATCTAATTTTTCTCGGTTTTATTTATTCAAAATTTTACATCATTAAGCAATATAATCACTCACTCCTGTGTCAATTGTATCAGATGTCTCTTCAATTGGGAAGTCCAAGTCCTACATTAAATCTTATGATCAAGGGAACGACCTCTTCTAAGATGAAACTGGAAACAGATACTAGGACTGATGAGGTACGGCCTACGAAGAAGTTAAGAAGTAGAAAACATATTGTAGAAGCTTTGGAGAATCAAGAATTACCCAGGCCTTTTGTATCTGGGAAGGCATTTGTAAGTGGCTTCTACCATCTTATGCCTCGCTCATGCTTTTTACTTCTGATGTTTTGCATGATAACTCATCAATTTTGCACAGTTACTGATTTTAAAAAAAAATAACTCATCAATTTTGTTTCTATTCTTTTTGAACTTCTACAAGTCTTTTATCATTTATTTCTTTTGATAACTGTTTTGCCCGGGCTTGCTTGCCGTACCTCGACCTTTTTCATGGGGTACCTGCTACCCCCCACTAGCACAAGTATTGGGTAATTCTGTCCACCGAGGCTTGGATAGATGGGAAGAAACCACCAATGATGTTGCCTCGAGACCTCATGGTTCTTAACTCACTTCATTGAGTGTGGTCCCCCCATGGTTCTTAACCCACTTCATTTATTTAATGTTGTTCTCAAATAGTATTTGTTATTGTAAATACTATTACTAATATTTATCAGTGGTTGTTTGCAGAGGTAAATGTTTGTCATGATTGAGGTTTTTGGTCAATCTTTTTACCTTCCGTGCTTATTTAAATGTTGTCCCTAAACACTAAGTAGTATTGTAATAGTTTTATGAGTTATATTTGGAGATTTTCTTGGATACTCGAAATGAGAGAGGAGGGGTGTGGAATCCAAAATAAATATTACGCTCCAACTTCTATAAACTTCAAGGCTACCCGAAAAAAGAAGAAGAGAAAGAGCAAAATTAAGATGAACTAAGATAAATTCAGATACATTTCTCAATGTTGTAAAATCAGTTCCATTGTAAAGCTTTAAAATTTTAAAGGATAAAGCCAAAAATTAAGTAAAACTAATATATGATTATGAACATTTTCTAATAGTTCAAAAGTCAATTTCATTCTCAAGTGCACATCCAATTACTGCATATTTTGTTATGTATAAACCTCATTTCCGCTACCAAGTTATTTGTTCCCATAGCAATATATTATAAAAAATTCATCTCCGAAAAATAAATCTTCGTGTTTACACTTTTGCATCTAGCCAAACTCATATGGTCAAACTGATCATGAAAACCATACTCCTCAAAAGCATCTAGCCAAACTCATATGCTCAAATTGATCATGAAAACTATTGACTTCATAGCTATGAGGACTAAGATATTATCCCAAAAATCTGCCTTCCAACCTCATACTTGAGATAAAACTTTGTATCAGAGTACTCTATACATGAGCAATTTAATATTACATAAATATACCTTACATTCATTTTCCTTTAGCCCCATTTCCATATGCATATTCTTACTTCCCGTTGTGCTATATGTGGCATCATATATTCCGTCTTGCATCCTTAATAATATAGATATTTTACAAATTAAAAAAACAGATGCTCCATAAAAATCCGGAGGAAACTTGCCTGAAAAAATCGATGATCCATAAGAGCCAAAGAACATTCTTATACCCATCCTATTAAATCTTAGTGCACAAGGAAAGTTATTTTTTCTAGGAAAATGTTGATACAATTTACTTTTTTGTTTCTATATGTTGTGTTCACTCACGCACTTAATTATCCTTCTTGCTCATCATGGTAATAAACTAATCAAGTTATAAAAGATAAATACCTAGACAAAAGAAATTATGCACCATAACCAAGTTTTTCATGAAAAAGAAAGCCGGATGATGCATGATTCAGTTTAGAATCAACCAAGAGAAAAGAAAAAAACCCCACAATAAGAAAGCGAATGAAGGAAGAAAACAAAAAATCACTCTAACTACACATAACTACATACTATCTTGTTTTCATCTTCTTATTGCCTTCAATCCTCAGACTTGTGAAGATTAATGTAATTACTTTGTGCTCTTCTCTAGGCTTCATTGTTGTCTTGTCTCCAACTGGACACCACCCTCGTTTCCTTGCGAGAAGTTTAAAAATGGAAGTCTTTGGTACAATTCTTCATGGTGCTGTGAAAAAACTAAATAAAAGGAAATTTTAGCAAGACAAATATTTTACAGAAACAAATTTCCCAAAAATAAAGTTAATTAGTTATTTAGTATTAGTACTAATAAGCATGCAACGACCATCATAAAGCGCCTACAAAAACACATCAAGGTTTGAGATGACCACCCTTTCAAATTACAACATTTGAAAGATAACTAATTAACCCAAAAATAGCTATAATAGATTGCTGGTATAATTTCGTACAGAACCTTGTTGCAATGCATTTTGTGCCCGTATCTGCAAAGAAGGAAAATTTGGTCAAATTTCCATCCATGGAAACCTTAATATATCCAAAATCAGCCGATTAAATTAATGACAACCCTGCAAAAGAAGCAGAAGGTTGTGAAACGGGCAATTTCAACTTTCACTGAATAAAGATGTTCCGGCTTTCAAACATATTTAAGAGGAGGCCGTGAAGAGATAAAAGAAAACGGGCAAGTAAACTACTTTCATTGAATAAAAACGTTTGATCTTACGTTTGGATTTTTATGCGTATCATAATTATCCTTATTGAGAAAAGCAGAGAAAAAGGACGTTTCTTTTGGTTTTTGAAGAAGTGTTTTTTTGATTTGTAAAAATAGTATAGTAGATAAATAGGGAAAATAGGATTAAAGCAAAAAATTGACAAAAAAAGATTATTGGGTTTCTTGCTTAACGAGACGTGCCATGTCACCAGATTTATGTCCTACAATTATATATTTATATAATTGAGGATCCTGTCTTAAATAACAAGGATATAAAGGACTTCTAAACCTTATTGATTTCTATGCTGTCTGCATGTTTCATTGCTTTCTTCGTTCAAGAATAGCTGATACAACATACTTATTTTCTCTATTGCTTGAGCAACCCAAAAGGATTTTAAAGGAGGTTGTTTTTATGTTCCATTGAATTGATTCTCCTTTTATTTTCTCTTGTTCGGGTTAGGGTTTCAGTGATTGTAGTCCTTGAGCTAAACGACGAGTGTGTTGAGAAATTTGACATTTTTACTTCAGAACCTTCAAGCATTAAGAGAACATGAAAACTTGAACTACTGTTAGTTTTTTCTACATTGTACCCAGCAATTTTTTCTCTATGAACCTTCTCTTTTAGATCCTGCTTTCCCTTTTTGCGAAAACTATATGTCTCTGTGCTGAAGGGAATGAGATTCCCGAATATCCGTTCTTTCCTGCCTGTTCTCTCCATTCTCTTGGTACAAACTGAATGTCTGATTTTTCTCTTTCCCAGCTCACTGAAAAATTAAAAGAAACAAAGAGATTAGATCCCCAAATCTTGTGATTTGAAGAACTAATTTTGCTTCTTAAATATACTTCAATAATCTTCCTTTCTTTTACCCGTTCCTAGGAACTTCCGGCATTTTGTCCCTCGGTGACACGAAGCCACAACCTTAAGGTTGGAGGTGGAGGGTGCTTACCACCTAAGCAACCCCCTCTTGTCAACAACAGACAACAACAACCCCCTCGTGTCATACGTCAATGATCAAGCTCTGTGGTTTGTTCTATGTTAAATTGAACTTCACTGGCTACTGATATGTTCAGTTTGTTTATCAACTTTGTTAGAATTTTCAGATTATAACCTAATCAGCATTGTTAATAAATGACTGTTTTCATCTGTGTTGAAGCAAAAGTTGTTGGTTTACATACCTAAGTATCTCTGTATTGGGGTTGTAATTAGAGAGGGAAACAGTTCGATAAAGCCTGACTTTTTTGGTGGTTTATGCTAAACTTTTGCAGACTAGAAAATCAAGATTACTTGATTTTGTAGAAAACCAAGATTACTTTGAAAATGTGGTTGATGTGGGAATCCTTGCACCCTGTGTCCAGTCTCTCAAGCACACCGGAAATGAGGATGCGAACCTAAGTGATTTTGAATTTCCGATTATTGAGGTAACTTATTATTATATGGCTCATTCATCTGCACCTAATCTATTATTTAGAATCTGGGAATTGACATTTGCATATGATACTTGGATACCAGAATACCATCACCTAGATGCTTTGATTCTACCTACAGCATGGGCCTAAGTAAAGATTTCAATGATATAAAAGATGTCATTGATTAAAGTCTGAATAATCCATAGGCTTGAGTTTCCTTGCCTTTCTCCTCCATAAGTTCACTTTTATGTTCATTTCTGATTTATTCTGGTATTTGTTTTCTATGTTATTTTTTGTCATCCAGGGAAGCAGAGAAAGAAGTACCATGGACCTGTCTGCCCGTAGATCACTTGCTGTAACACAAGGTAACTGATTTTGGAATACGGTTTTGTTTGCCTGTTGCATCATTGCATAATGTTTTGCTTGATGACAGGTGTGGAGAAACAAGTACTTGAAAGCACTCTCCATGACTCGGTTAATGAACAGAATGCAACAAATCAAGCTGAGTTATCTTCAAGAAAAACGGATGGGATAAATACTTCAGCAGGTAAAGCATGCATTTTCAGTGCAATTTAACACAATATTTCTAGTGTAGTTGCGTATCCTATTTGCAATTGCTCATCTTAATGGTGTTTAGTAATTCCTATGTGTTTAGCCTCTTGTTTCAAAGTTTGTGGTTCTCAAAGAATTTTAATTCTAATGCTAATTACTTAAATTATTCCTATTAGTTTTAACTTTTATCTAGATAGCTTAATAACTACTTTTGTACCAAGAGCTATTAAGAACTCCAAGCTGTCTTCATTATTTGATAATATTAAAATATGAAAGAGAGATTTCCATAATTGCGTCATCCATTTCTAAGTGCATGTGTTCACCTGCAACAAACTGCAGTTGAACAGAAAAAAATAATATCAAGGTGTTTGTACAAGACTGAAGTTAGTTATGGATAGTTTTGTGAGTTTGAGCTCATTAGACCTTATAATTCGATACAGGGCTATGAGCTCAACCTTGATATTTTTAAGGACTTGAGAAGAAATTAATGTATTCCTATACTTTCTTTTACGGATAAGCTAGCCACATTTCAATTATTTGTTTTGGTGTATTCCTTAAAAAATTATAGTTGGATAGTTAATGTTAAATATTAGATGGAAGATGACCACTACCAATCAAAGAAGTACTCGAGTGAGGCTCAGTTGAATTGACAACTACCATTTTCATATTCAAATGCAGTGATCATTTGAACCTTTTTAAAAAATAAAAATGTTGAGACCTAAACTGTTCTGTTTCCATCTAAGAAACTCTTAAGCAGTTGCTTGTCATTTCTGATATCCTGCAGTTCCCTTGTATTTTTTATGTCATGATCAGGTTAACCTAATTTAGTCATCATTTGCAGGAGCCTCTGCTGCAGCAGTCCAACCATGTGCTGGGACCACTATGCCTGAGATCATGCTGAGGTTGGTACTACCATTTAAGAAGAACTCCGCTCTTTGGAGAGAATTTGAATCCATGGAAGTATTTACAAAAATTCTGCAAAATCCACATTTTTCACCTTTGGCACTGTATGAAGAGAATAAACGAGAAGAAGTAGCTTTACTGAAGATGACAAAGTATGTTTTTTTTGTTGAGAGGATACCAAAGTTAACCGTTGCAGAACTTAGTAGTTCAGCTCTCATTAGTGAGATGCTGGACACTATCAAGGACTTGGAGGAGTATGGATTTGATCTAATGCCGATTAAATGTCATTTGAACGATTTGATGTTGAACAACGAGAAGCAAACTCAGCTTCGAAGCAAGTTGGAAGAAGAGGAGGGTAAAATCAGAAAATGCTCTCTTGACAAAACAACTGCTAACAACGAGATTAGCAAGATTGCTTTGAAGATAAAGGATCTAGAGAAACAACTTATGTCAGCCAAAGCCATGATTGAGACGATGGAGCATCAAATCAAGGTATCAGGATCTCTAAAGGATGCAATTTGTGATGACATTCGTCACGCTGAGCTTGATTTTGAAGCAACAGTGGCTTCAGTGAAGCAAATCTTCAGTTGAAAGAGAATTTCAGCTTTTGTAAATCTTCATATGAAAGACAACTGATTTCGTCGAAATGTTGGTAAGTTAAGAAATCCTTGTCGATTTCAGTTTTACATAGGAGTAGTATGTTTCTCATTAAAAACAAATTTGGTACAGAACTTAGTTATGAAGCATATTTTGTAAATCAGTTTCGCATGTTTCCTTCTAACGTTGATAAGAGTACCTTATGAATTACTTTCTAGAGAAGATTTGTGTAGTCGATGTTAACTTGTTTGGGATTAAGGCATAGTTATTGTTATAGTGTTATTAACTCAGTGTGCATGTGTGTCAAGTGTTTGTAAATCATGTGATTACTATTAATAACACTGTAATACTGTCTCTATATAAATGGTGAAGCTCAAAATGGGGAACTAGTAACTTGAGCAATGGTAAAATTTGGGAGGCGAAAGAGATTGTTGTTGTTAGTACATCTATTTTAATTGTGTGACTACTATTTAAGCTTGAAATTGAAATTCATATATTTAAAACTAATAGAACGAATGATATAATTCATTGGGATCCTTCTATTCGTGTATGATAATTTAGTACATTCGTAAATTGAATAAGCACTTGGACCTCAAATTAAATATCCTTTAGTGTCTTATCTTGTTTGTTTGATTTATTTTCATTTACATATTTCTCATATTCTAAGGAAAATTAATTTATAGAATCAATGTTTTAATGAACATATGAAAATCTTGTAGTTTGACAAATTATGTTTGGATCTGAGTTCATGAATTGTTATGACTAGCTATATGATACATAGATGGAATGATATATTCGATTTTTTTTTCAATAGTTATATAATTAATTATATCTTGTATCATATAGCTACATGCAAGCAAGAGTTGATTTCTCAGAAAGTATTAAGATAATAAATAACTTTCAAATTGACATTTAAAAAATTTATAAGTACCTAAAAATTTCCTAAATTATCTATTTAAATCTCATATAATTTCTATTTTAACTTCCAAATTTTTATCTATACCAAACAAAAAATAATCAAACTGTGTTGCATTGACACCTTCCGATAAATGAATTAATTCAATTACTAGGTTAACAAACCAATCAATAATAACATAACCGATCACCAATAACATATTAATCATGAAACATTTTTACTTGTTAATTTGGCAAGAAAAAATAAGAAACTATTTATTTGTTAAGCCATTTTGAGAAGGATGAATTAGTAAAATTAGTGATCTAATATCAAATTTTAATAAGAGATTTTAAACCTTTCTAATATAGTATTGTCACTTTTCCCCTTCTTATAAGATATAAACTTTTAGCTACACATGTTAATATTTTCAAATTGACAAAGATTATTAATTCAAGTTAGCAACATGTTAGTGATTTATTTACCGTACATTATTTTGGATCTTGATACAAAAAACTTAATTTACTAATAGGAAGATTCCAATAATTTAATTTAAACTTCTAAAATGTTTCTATTATTAAAATTTAGTATAGAAGTGATTCATATCATACTTGTCAACTTCACCAAACTCCTTTAGTATAAAAGTAAATTTTAGTATTTATCAATAATTATTCGTAATTTAAAAGAGTTTTAATTCGTTTATGTGGGTTATAATTATGAGTAGAGTTTAATTTGAGTTGTAATGATAAACATATGAAAAGGTCTTTTGCTTTTTTCCTTTTGAAGTACTTTATTTTCTTAGTTTTCAAAAGCTCTATGATTAGAGGTTGCAACAAATAACAAAAAAGATAGATGTTGATGAATTATTTAGCACTAAGGGGGCATGTACATTTCAATATCTGTTTAAAAAGTGAAAAGATGATAGGAAATCCAAGATTTGTAATTATTATTATTCTTTTTTTTTGTTAACAATTATTACTATTATTATTCGACCATGATGTATCATCTTTACTCTGTACAAGAACTTGAACACAACAACATTGATACAGGTCAACTTGATTAATTATACCATAAAGATACGTTAATTAATTTCACTTAACAAATGAAATTACTAAACTATTACAATCATAAACTATTCTTACGTACTTCCTCTATGCTTTTTTTTTTTTTTTTATGATCGTGATAATTGGATCAGCTTTCACACGCTACCTCTACAAGTAACTTTGTTTATCAAGGCTAGAACAAATAAAATAAATCACCTAATATTTTTGAAATTTATTTAAATATTTTTTACACGAAATTTAACAGAGAAAAAGAGAACTTTTCTAGGTTGACAGAGAAGAAGGATAGTAACATGACCAATTTTGACTGGTGGTTGGTTGGGAATCGGGACGTTGGCTTTGGGAGTTGGGGCTTTCATCATAGTGTGCACTCGCAAGCGGATGTTTTATTTCACGGATATAACTGAATTCAATATTTTTTATATGGTATAAAATGGACTGTTGGGGTATAATATATTTTTAAAGAAAAATATTTAAAGACATAAATTAAAGGTTACTTTTCAATTTTTTAAAATTATTTCCAAATTAGCCTTTTCAAAAATTAAAAATAGTTAAAAACCTTATTAAATAAAGGATGAATATAAAAAAAAGTCCTAATAATTTTTTTGAATTTTGAACAATTTATTTATTTTAAATAACAAAAAAACTAACAGTTCACTTAATATGGATTAGAAGTTAGTTCACTTAATATGGACTAGAAAGAGTACGAATTATAAAATTATTGGGACTTTTTTCACAGGCGGATGTTCTATTTTACGAATTTAATTGAATTCAATATTTTTTATATCGACTAAAATGAATTATTGGGGTATAATATATTTTTTAAGAAAAATATTTAAAGACATAAATTAAATGTTACTTCCCACTATTACCCTTTTAATTGTTTTCAAACTAGTCTTCTAAAAAATATATAATTAGTTAAGAATTTCATTAAATAAAGGATAAATATGAAGAAAAAAAAAGTCCTAATAATTTTCTTTAATTTTGAATAACAAAAAAATCAATAATTCACTTAATATGAATTAGAAAAAAATATAAATTATAAAATATATTTTTTCTAAACAGACTAAAAAGAAAAGTATATCACGTGGATTTGGACGAGCAATTGTGTGGTAACTAATTAGAGTGCCTATGTTACATGGATTCATGACTTATCAGAGAGAGTTACGGAAAAAACATGTGACACATTTGACCACTCTAATAGAAAATTGAAAACTTTGCAAATAGAAATTAACATTTAAAAAATGTAGAAACATGTTGACTGACAGAAAATGACTCAAGATGAAAATGGGAAAATGGGTAAAGAATCTCGTGCGTACTGATATAATTTGCCTTTCTTCATTAACAATAAAAGGACATGTGCCTAACTGCCTATGCAATTTCCATATCCACTAAATAATTTTATTTCAATTGTCGTAATTTATATGATAATGTTTGAATAAATACAAAATTTTAAACTAAGAATTTATGAATTGGTATATCAATATATAATTAATAATTAATGTTATAGCAAGTGGGCATCTAAAGAATGTTATGTTGACATAATGCCAGTAGTCTATTGGTAAAGTCACTTTCAGTTTTAGCTTGATTCCACGAATTAATATTACCATAATTCATGAATTGCATGTTAAGCCAGCCACTTTTATATTTTACACATGCATGCGGTTGAAATATATGGCTTTACTATGTTTCATTACTAAAAAAATTCGTTATTTTTTCACTGAAAAATATTCAGTGAATTATTTTTAATATTTTAATGAGAATCTATTTTTTACCATTTGTTTTTCCAATGAGATGATTTGATAAAGTTGTTTTCAGTATTTTAATAAGAATTTGTTTTCTACCATTTATTTTTCCAGTGAGATGGTTTGATGAGAATGAGGTAGAAAAATAATATTCTATATCACAAATTTCTCATTATTTGGTGATAGGAAAAGTCTCGTTCCTAATAGTTTTGTATAGTCATATATACTTTAATCATGCTCCATTAATTTGTGATGTTGCTTATATACGCACACATACACGTGCACGGGAATGAAATTGTAATTATTAATCTAGTGTTTGCAATTTCACTTCTCACTTATTTACATTGCACCATGCAGCATAAATCAAAATCTCAATTACATAATCAATGCAATTTAATTGATGAAATCATATTACTATTACTTGATTATTCCAAAACAATTATGATCTAAAACAAGTAATAGGGACTCCGGGCCTATTCTTATACTTTTTAAAAATAAAAAAAAGTCTGTAGACCCAATTAGAATATAATTGCTGCGTTAATAAATCCAAATTTGCATATGCCCATATCCAAGGGATTTCTTCGTGCGGGGTCGTGACTCGTGAGCTATATTGTGGAGATAGGGCCTGCTCGCCTCTATGCGATTTGGCTTCGCTATAGCTTTTGAATAATTCTCGTCTGTATCAGAGCAAGATCTATTCTAATTCTCATTTCACATCATTTTTATTTTTAGTTGTAATTAAAAAAATGCATAAAACTTGTAGGTGGTGGATATCGAACAAGCAACCTAATATATGTAAATGGTGTCAAGCTCCAAACCATCAATCTAGGAAGCAAGCTTTATCTAATTATTTCATTTAATTTATATTTATATGTTAGAACGTCAGTTCTATGGATGTTTGATGTAAAATTTTCACATGACATAGTGTTGAGTGACATCACTTCAACTAACATAGTGGCCCGTTGTCTTCAAATGAACACTTTTGATTGCACAGGATAGCGTGCAGCATGGTTAAAACATGCGTGGGGCTGTGTGGAGTACATGGTACAATGACACGGGCGAAGTGGCATGGATATGTGACATTATAGAGGGAAGACCAGACTGGCTGGTGAAAGTAAGGTAAGGGTAGATAGTAAACTCAAAAATGAAAAGTAGTAATAGTAATTAACAGCCTTTTGTATGGGCGTCAAAACTGATCCCACCTTGGGATTGAAGCTGCCCACATTGCACCCCACGTCAGGGGTCAAACAGCATCTCTTTTCCCTTTTACCTTTTTTTCTATATATATAAATCAACCACCCTTGCACTTGCATGCACCTGTCTCCCTCTAATATCCAATATACATTTAAATATTATATGTGTTAATAATAATGATAAGTATAACTCGATCCCAGACAAGTTGGAGTCGAATGTCGGTAATATGAATCCTCACTTCTTTCATGTAAGCTTATTTCGTAAAATAAATAAAATTAAAAGTACCGAGAAATTGCAAATCTTTCTAGACAACTCACTTTCATATAATTTTTGGCCTGCCAACCCTGTCCCTTTTAATACGTTCACTTGCCATAGTTTCAAACCTATGAAACGGTGCACTTGTAGGTCAATACAAAATATGTTCAAACCACCTCAATCAACCTTTTGGCAATTGTGATCATTTTCTTTTGAACAATTTCTGTGGTCATCATTGTGTTAACATGATAAAATTGGTTAAATTAATCTACTCTAAATAATAGATTTCACTATACGCCTAATTTCGTAAAAAGAATCTTGATAATATCAACAAATATGTACTATATGATATTCATATCCATAACTTTCTAGATCGACAATCCACATGCTCAAACATTCATCTTATTCAAATGCTAATTATTATAATCAAATGAATCCAATGCTTATTTTTATTTGGTACCACCAACCTTACACGCAAATATAATTTACTACAGCAAAGACAAATTTTCATGCTGGTATATATAAGCTAAGGTCCTTTAAATGGTAAAAGATGGTCAATTTGGGTTGAAATTAAGAATATCCATATATATATACTATGTCATAAAGAATGCTTTGGGCTGGTCGTTTACATGTGCCTCACCAACTCGACAACAATTATAATTGAAATTTTTGTCCTATATTATACATGCTTATGCAGAACCCACTTCCAACATATAAAATTATACTCGGATCCTCCGATCACTTTTACTTGTCCGCTATACTAAAAATCAATCATGTCATATATATTTAATAAATATAACAAACAGGCTGGTCGGTCATCACCCCCTACCTATGATATATCTTTCAGAATTGCAATAAAAGATACTAGTATAGTACATATTAATTGCTTATTAAAATTTTAAAGAACATGAGTTCGTTATCAACTGAATTTGAATTTAATTAGAATGTCACTATCCAAAAGAGTTTATACAAACATACTTTCACAGGCACAGCATAACCATTTATAAGATCATGAACAAAATCAATATAGAAAAGAGTGCAGAAACGTGGTCCAAGTACTTAATACAACAAACACTACATATTTATAGCAGATGATAAACTATCACATATAATAAATTCGATGAATGAAAGTGCAAAAAAAAAATATTCTAAAACAAAAATCCTTCCATGAATTTAATTTTTACTCATCCGAGTGCTTCAGAATGCACTATTTTTGTATAAAAATGTCACTGTCCATAACAGCTGGGTTACAACAAAAGAGACTATCTAGGCTAGGGTTTTTCTTCCCAGTTCTAGCTAGCTATCTCTTTATTCTGAGCCAAAAAAAAAGCATACTAGTAATACAGATCTAACAATTACAGACATAATTGACCAGAAAGGGGAGAAAAAGAACCTGCATTTTGCGGTAAAATTGTACTTAACTTTGCCATGTTTTGTGATTTTGCGATTGATTTTCGTTCGGAGTGCTATTAACTAGACCAGCTATGTTGAAAATGTCGCTATGTGAAAGAGGTCTTAAGCCTAAGAAATCTTTGGTCATATCATCGTTGCCGCCATTGTCGTTTTTTGGATTCAAAATGCTAATGCTGCTAAATGGATCTTCGAAATTTGATCCTTCGAATCCGGTAGGATTAGCGGAGGAGAAGGAATTCATCATATCATGAAGAGAAGAAGGAGTGGGATAAGGTGCAGTTGATAATGGGATTGTAACAGGAGCAGTAACAGCAGAAGGATTAGCAGCTTTATTCCCATATGAAGCCAAGCTATTGAAAAAACCAGTGGTGAGGTCTTCACGTGAAGACAAATTGAGTCCAAAATCTGTTGCGTTGCTAACAGACTCGGCAGCAGTAGCAGTAGCAGACACGTGAATTTGGTGGGGTCTCATCAGCATGGCTGGGCCTGATGAAACTGCAAAAACAGTATTCGCTTTGTTACTCATGGTCGCACCCATCTGAGCTGCCTTCTGCAACAACGCAGTTGCAGAAATATGTGGAGAGACCATTGCTCCAGATGTAGGTCCGGATAGACTAGGGTTAGGGTTCATAAAGCCTTGTTGGTGGTGGCTCTGCGTGTAGTCCTGATCACTGAACCTAGATGATTGGAAGATCGATGAGCTTAGGTCAATAGGTGGTGGCGGTGGAGGACCAGGTCTAAGTCCAGGACCACCACCACCTCCAACCAATAGCCATGGCGGAATCTCAGGCCTCAAATTAAAACCGGTTTGTTGCTCTTTCTTCAAGGAAAATGTAGCTGGAATTTCATGGTTAAATGGTTGAAACTGAAAATTCATCTGAGATGTCGAAGAACCAGCTTGAGACGGTAGAATTGGATTTCCTGTTATCGCTCTTGCACTTTCTTCCGCTAACGCATCGCAAAATGCTCTGTGAGTTATGAAACTATCCCTCCTGAAAAAATGCAAATAGATATATTCAGTGCGGAAACTTCTTCTTCCGCCATTGAAGATCCTTGAGAATCCAAAAAGTAGAATTCAAATTTAAATTTGAGATAAATTAAAGAGGATGAAGAGGAGAGAGAACACTACTATTATCAGACTGGACTCTATGGTGTTTTTTTTCATGATTCGTCTTCATATGCTTTTGGAAAATACTGTATATATGAATGATTTCCATTGTTAATTACCTTGAAAAAAGTGTTCCACAGTCACATCTATACTCTTTGGTACCACAAGTTTTGGAGTGAGCTTTCCAGTCAGATTGAACTGCATAACGCTTTGAACATTTCTCACATTTCCACTTCTTCTCACCATGTTTTCTACAAAAGTGTTTTTTGATTCCAGTGAGATCTCCAAGAGCTCTTGCTGGGTCATGATGAACACAGCTGGTTTCTGGGCAAACATACACTTTTTTTCTTATTTCTTTGCTTGTTCTTTGCTTGAGCTTCCATGGCAAGTTGTGTCCTCTTCTGTGAAGCTGCAGATTCTGATCTCTTTGAAATCCTTTGTTACAGATTTCACAAACAAATCTATTGGTTGCCATCAGTGTCTTTGGTGACAAAGCTATCACTTCAGCTTCTGGGTCTGTTACCACATGATTGGTCCCAAAAAGGGGAAAAGAAAAAGTTGAATGGATTTTATGAGCAAAAAAAAAAAAGATAAGCATATAAGAAAAGTACTTCAAAAACTTTAAATTCAAACCTGGATTGCCTGGTTGATTTCTTTTCTTCTTGATTTGTTGTGCAGGTTGAGTTTGTTGATTTGGAGGAGCAAAGTTATACTGATGATGAGGATAAATATTATTATTGTCATTTCGGTTAGAAGAAGATACACTTGCTTCACCAGATGCAGAAGTTAAATTGGACATGTTCTCCTCCATAACAACAACAGGTACTTGAGCTTGTTGATTCATTAAATCTTTCATCATCATCTTCTTGATCTCTTTCGTCTCGTTCTTCAAGCTAATCTACCAACTGATTTTGATAAAGAGACTTTTCAAGACACTCATATATATAAATATAGCTAGTCATGATGGGTAAGCAAAGATCTTTCCTTAAAACAAGTATGAGCTAGAAAGATATAAATATGTTAGAGATCTAAAGACAAAAATAAACCTAGAAAAAGATAAAGTAGATGATATATATAATGGACAAAATTACATAGAGGAAAAAAGAACACTAAATTGGTTTCATTGAGACTTGTTTGAACCTGAAAAAAAAGAAAAGAAAAAAGGAAACACCTTCAACTACCTCTCTAGTCTTGTGGTTTCTTCTTCCTTTGGCATCAACCCAACAAACAAATCTTGTTTTTTCCAAACCCCAAACAAAAGAAAAAGAGAAAGAGAAAGAAAGAAGACTGTTTTTTCATTCAACTTTCCAATGGATATATAATCAGCTTGCTAAAATCAAGAAAATCCAATAATAAGCATGCATATAAGAACAAATAAAACTGGACCAAATTTCTTACAACTGTTAAGAAAGAGAAAGAGATTTGGATGAGAAGAGGGAATCCTCTCTGTAATCCTCTCCACAAGAAAGAAAGAGACCACCCTACGGCTAACTCTGACGTGCACTTTCTGTCTTTTCTATTGTTCTCTTCTCAAACCCCAGAAACAAAGAAATTTTTTAAAACAATCTCATCTTTCTTTATTGTATTACTAATAATTCTGCCTTTTAAATCACTTTCCTTCCTTCTCTCATAAAAAAGCAAACCATGTAAAAAGAGTATGTGATTTTGTATATATAAAGATTTGAGATTTGGAAATGTTTGATTTAAACACCATTGGTCCACACCAGTAGACCCCTTTTCTCAAATGCAACTTTTCTACAGTATTATTTTTACAGTGATATGATTGAGTAATTGATTAACTCTTAATTCTACTTCTAAGTAACACAGACACCAGTGTTGCCTAAAAGTTTACTATTTTTGCCCTTCACTTCTTTACAAGTAGCTTCCCCTTTTTTCTACCTTTCATTTCATTAATCATTCAACCTTAATTTTGTTTTATTTTTGAAAGACAAACTTTGCAGAAATTTCTGACATTTTGCAGTCCATTCTAATTTAAAAATTTTAACAAGTAAAGAAATGGAAATAGTGACCTCTGCCTAACTTTTCTCTCCATTATACTCCATCCTCTTCCCTCAGCTTATTATTTCCCTTAATTTTTACAGGCGAAGGTGACTAAAGAAGTTTTTTTTCTCACTATTTAAAATAAACCATTGAAATTGTTGTGTCTATAAATCAATTCACATTTCTTTTTCTTTTTTTTAATGATCATGGTGTCCGGATCAGCTTTCACACACATTGACTAATTCTACGTGATACCTGACATTTTCCACAGAGGATGGAAATGATCAACTAGTGTCTTTTGTCTTTGCTGAGTTTTGAATTTGAGACCTCAAAGTTCTCAACTACTTCATTAACCAATGGTCACACCTTGAATGCAATGTTATTTCTTTTTATTGATTGAAAAGGCCCTTAATCTAAATGTTTTACACATAAAAAGGAGACTTTTTTTTTTAAAAAAAAAGCAAACTAAAGCGATGGACTAGTATCTCTTTTGTGGATGATTTGATTTTGTTTTTGATTTTTGAATACATTTTTCTATTTCATAAATGTGTGAAATTCAAAACCTTAAGAAAATTTTAAAGGAAAACATATTAATGAACATTTTCGAAAGCAGTGCGTCTTCACGGATCCCAATTAGGGGAGAAAGTAATACATCTATCAACCTGAAAAACTGGGTAACTTTCTGGGGGTAAAAAGACTTTACACTGAAAAATATTGTGGTTTCACGGACTAACAATGTTTATATATTCACCGTTATTAACCTGCACTATAACACTGTTTATAGTCAGTTTTCACAGGTAAGGTTCACGTATATTATATCCTCTTAAAACTTCATTTTTGCGATTATATAGAATTTGTTGTTGTTTTTGTTGGCAATTGTGGCATAGTCAAGATTTTCGTTAACAATAATAGTAATGTACAAAATGTAATTTTACAAGTGGAGTTTAAGGAAGAAGGATGTGTATGTAACCTTAACCCCCACCTAGCCACCCACCCACCTTGCGGAAGTAGAGCTTTTCAATAAATTTTCTGCTCAAGTAAAACATATAAAAATCAAGTAAGCAAAGGAAAGGATATTCATTAAAGACTTTAAAATATAATAATTACGTTTTTTATTTTTCACTCAGTGTTTGGATTCCACATTAGAGCCCTATACACCCTGGAAGTCCCACATTTGGAGATAAAGCGTTCTCTAACAAAGGAGATTCCATATATGAGAGGACTCAAACCCAAGATATTTGATTAAGGATGAAAGAATACTTACCATTCCACCATAATCCTTATTGGTGATGAATATTCAACAGACTAACTGCAAGGGCGGAGCCACCTTAGGCGAAGGGTGTTCCGGTGAGCACCCTTCGCCAGAAAATTATATAGTGTATAAAGGTTAATGTTAGTTATTATGAGTGTATATTTGATTTTGCACATCCTTAACATAGGTGAGAAGAAAATTTGCACACCCATCTCGAAATTCCTAGTTCCGCCACTGACTAACTGCATGACTATAGTATATTCCCAATTACTAATGGGGAACGTTAATCACACTTATTTTGTAAGCATTTATTGTCGCATCTGCATACACAATAACCCTTAAGAAAATAATCTTCTATAATCATTTACAAATTTAAATAAAAAGAAATTATTTTTTAATATAACAATAAAAATTTCTTATGATAAAAAAAAATAAATTAATTGACCAATCGGTAAATTTAGTATCTCAAAGATTAAAACTGAATTTGCTTCTTTCTGTCGATATCCCTGCAATGTACTATAGGTAACTACTATATACTAAAAAATTTTAATGATATCATTTTCGAGTTTTTCAGCATTAATAAAGAAAGTAATTAAAAACAAACAATACATTTATTAAAAAATGAAAGACAGTATTGTCTTATTAGATAGTGTTCAGATAAAAAATATACACCCACAGTTTACGAGGAAAAAAATGTATGGTAAAGTAGAATAAAATAGTAGTATTGTTTTTGTCATTATCTTGTTTATTCCTCAATGATTTAGTTTTGGAAATGGGATCTTGCTCTACCCAAAGAATCAGACATGCTCTCCCAGCTCATCTCACTTTTTAAAAAATAAAATAATAATACTATACTGTATGATCTGCTTTTATTTTATAAAAATCAATATAGTTTAAAAAGGTGTTCAGAAAATATATATTAAGAGAAAAGAACTCTAATGTGAGCTCCTAGAGTGCTACTCGTGTTGTTCTCCACAAGTTTATTAGATTCCATTATTAATTTACCATCAAAATATAGATCTCTTAGCTATTCATGCATGCATCTGAGTAGATTGGAACAAGAAAAAAAAATGGGTGCGATATAGTAGTAGAATCAAAAATTTCATTAAAAAATATTAAATTTTTTAATTATGTCACTAGATAGGATTGAATTTTTTCTTTGCAATACCTTAATCATTGCACAGACCTTCAACTTTTGTTTAGAGGCGTTAACGTTGATAAATATACCTATAAAATCAAGATATAATATATTTATACAATATAATTTTTTGACAAAGTTGTCGATATAATTTTCTTTGATAATATAAATAATTTTAGGCCTTTTTAGTACAACTTTCATTTCATTTTAAGTGATTTTAATTGTATCAAAGTATGTAATCTTTTAAGAAATAAAAAAGTTACTATTTTCTATTTCTGCTTCGCATTCCTGAGAAATCTTTCAAAACTTTTTTACATTTTCAATGCATATATCAAATAATCTTTTGAAAAAATTTAAAAGTAAATTTTTAAAATATGAGATTTGTAATCTTAAAAATAATTGTACATATTATCTGCTTTACAGGTAAAGAAAGTCTATTAGTATATAATAATAAAAATATACCCTAACGACATTTATAATGTAAACTAAAACATTAAATCGAAGACAGATTTGTAAATAGAGAAGTGGGGAATTCTAACCAAATGAGCCTGAGTATTGATAACTTTTAGATAGAGAACGTTTTACCCTTGCGGGAGTTTATCCCGCACAAATTCAAATTCAAATTCAAATTGCAAGGAGTTTATTCCGCATAAATTCAAATTCAAATTAATTGAGTCAGTAAAATTTACAACCAATTAATAAAACAAACTAGTAATACAGTATTTACAGAGGAGATCACGAGGAGGCATTGAAGTGGGTCCGATCCAAAGCTAAAATGATTGAGCAAATAGAGGACCTACTTAAAAAGCAGAGCAGTATATAGATAGTCATGTTATGCATGACAGCAAGAGAAGAGAAGACGATACTTCCTCCGTTATTTTTATTTGTCTATTATTTTAAAAATAAAATTTTCATTTTAATATATATGAATTAATATATATATTATATAAAATACTCATATTAATTAATAGTAATATTTTTTTAAAATTCACGCTACATTCAAAATAAACGAGTAAAAATGAACTGAGATAAGTAAAAGAGAAATTAAAAAGAGAGTAGTACTGTCAATGCTAGCATTGAGAGACAATTCGAGTTTCGCAGAAGGAGTTAGGAAACAACTGCATACAGAAAACTCCAATAACCCATCGATAACGATGTGTACATGACCCTTACCATTCAAGCTTTTTGAATAGTAACAGTAAGTTATATATATCATAGTGTAAAAAAAATTAAATTTTTATAAGATTAAATGCTTTGAAAGCATATTTAATTGCAAATAAATCAGCTTAAAATGCAGGATTACAATTGAAAATAAGTCAAATTACTTTCTACAAGTTACAACAGATAAAGTCGACTTGAGAAATGATGTCATGTAAGATTTTCTTACATTGGTCAAGTGATTTATAAATAACAGAAACTCATAGTATTAATTATAACCTATAGTTTTATATTGGCAATAGGAGGAAATTACATGTAGAGTCTCCATCATCAGTCCTGTACTTCCTTTTCTATTTCATTTAGTTACGAGCAAGTTGAAGTTCATTGCAAAGACTTGTACCCCCAATAAGAAATTTAACAGACTAAAGACATATCTAGAATTAGTTAGAAACTAACTAAATATATATTATAGAATAAAAGAGAATTAAAAAAGTGGTACTCCTTTTTTTTAATTTATATAATACAATTTTTTTAATCGATTAGATTCAATATTTTACTCACGTAGAATTTTACTAATTTAGAAAAAGTCCACCAAAGTGAACTTTTCTATTTAATAATTTATTTATTTTAAGAATAATTTTGAAATATGAAAAATCTTCTTATTTTTATAAAAAAACTTTATACTAAATCAAATTATATTATATAAATTAAGACGAAGAAAAATAATAAAAAATAAATAAAATTCAAAGCGTGTGGTCAAGAAAATTGCAGTAGAAGTCTACAGAGGAAACTCAGAAAAGAGTGGGATGGTGATGTGGGGACCAACAGTAGACGTGGCCCATGCCGTATTCCACATTTCAAACCCCATGCAAATTGCGTCCGTATACCTGTCCTTGTCCACGCTAGACTTTCTTAATTTTTTTAAAAAAAAAAATTGGGTTAAACAAAAATAAAATGTGAATTGTTCTAAAAATAAGTTTATTAGAAAAATTATGTGATGAAAATTTAGAAATTATTAACTTTTTTTGAAAAAGTTGGAATAGACTAAAGAATGGACTTTCAACTATTCATTTTATTTCATTTTGAGATCACAAAATTTAAAAATCTTTTTTATTTTCTTAAATTTCATGTCAAGTCAAAATCATGTAAATAAATTGAAATGGAGAAAGATAGTAATTTAGCCTCTACATTCCTTACTAGTCAATAATTCATTGGGGAAAGAAACTAAAGAATCCTAACAAACTTTAAATTCAAAGAAAACGTGCTAAGATTATAACTAAAATATTAGCGCCACTTCTTTTATTATATCCTAAGTTTCGACAGGTTTATATGAATTTTCTACTATGTTGTAAGTAGCAATCCTTTTAATTTACACCTTATGACAAATATGGTCATTATAAGAGTTCAATAATGAAGAATATGTCATGATTTGAAGAAAAAAGGTTTTACTTGTTACTGAGCACATAGCCTCAAGTTGACCAGCTTTGCAGCTCATGCTTATCAAAAAGAGTAGTACCATACTCGATTATTTCCGTATATAAGATGTTGACTTCAACTTGTGTCGTGTTTACAGAGAAGAAAATTGTCATTTGCCTTGGCTGCTCATTTTCAACTTTTCAACACCGTGCATTTGTTATTTATCTTTTCTTATTTTTGGTCCTTTTTCTTCACCCCACAAAATTCTATTTGCTCCACTCTTTTCAATTCTCAAGGCATGTTAAAACTTGAAAAGACCATGACGGGATTCCTTTCATACTACACTCCAACAAATTGCTACTTATATATAATTTTTAAAAGTACCAATAATTGGAATAAGAAAGATAATTGCAAGGTGTTAGTATGCCAAAGAAAGGGAGTAGTATTTACTTTTTTTAGTTTCTAATCCTTCAATTTATGTTGCTATTTGTTATTTTTTATACTTCGATTATCATAGTATTTTATTGTAGTTAGTACTTTTTTAAGATTGCTTTCTAGTATTTTGTTTTCCATTTCGTCATTTCTTTTTTTCGATCTACTTTGAATTGTTTTTCCTTTTGAGTTGAGGGTCTATCAGAAGAAACAACCTCTCTACCTCCCAAGGTAGGATAAGATCTGTGTACTTTCTACTCTCCCCAAAATCCACTCATGGGATTACACTAGGTATGTTGTCGTTGTTGTTGTTCCTTAGTATGTCGTAAAAGCAGGATGGAGCTAGGGGAAGCATGGTGTTGATCCAAACCCCCTTTGCCAGAAAATTATATTGTATATACAAGGTCACTTATTTTTTCTTTTTATATACAATAGACGCTAAAACCCCCTTGACTTCTTATATGTTTACTTCTTTATACTTTGAATTTCGTGAAAATTTTGGGTCCTTCGCTGGGATTAAGGAGACGATTCAAGATCATGTTGATCAGTGCGTGCACAGTAAAAGAAACACAAAATAAGATGAAAGAATTCTAAATATATATAGTTGAAAATAATATTCGTATTGAATTTGTAGTCCTCATCCATCGTCACAGAGAAATAATGATCGTGGATGCAATTGTATTTTGGCGTTTTGCACCCGCTGACTTAAAATCCTACATCAATCTTTCGATACAAATAACATCTCCAATTTGTGATTGTACGTTGTTTTGGTAAACAAAGTGCAACTGTTTTCCTACAACATAATTGAAACTAAAATATGCATATGCAAGAATTAGTGGGACTTCACATTGGCCCCAGAGAATTGTTGATGCAAAATCCTGAATGATCATTTATTCAGAAAGAATAGCCAGGTTTGTCGAGTCAAACCTGAAAGCTTACAAGCTCACTGGTACTCGAAGCCCATCATAGCTAAGTTGCACATCGATGCCTTCTGTTTTCCTCAGTTTCACTAGCCTTTCAGTTACTACTTCATGATCCATGAGATGCATCATGCCTTCAAATCACATCAAAACATGCTCTCATTAGCTGTGAAGCGGTTCGTGATGAGCATCAAAATTTCAATTACTATTTGACGTATCGGCATTATAATATTGGTATTCGCCAAGTAATTCATATAATTGTAGTGTAAAAATATTCCTCAAAGATAAATCGAAGTTCTGGTATTTGAAGATCTACTATGGTCTAAAAGGCACAAGCTGAAGGAGATACTGAAAGCCTATCCTATCATATACAGAAGTAAAATAGAAAAAAGAAAGGGCCAACATAGGCATGTGCACAAAAAATTGAAAAGAGAAAACCAAAATAGGAAAAGAACCAACCAACATACCAGTGAAAAGTGTTCTTTTTGGTTTGATTTTCCGCACTTCCTCCAGAGCCTTCAATTGTTATCATGGAAATGTCAATGACAGAAAGGTATAATTATTCTACTGTTAAAAGCTCTCAATACCACTGCCGTCAAGTCAGCCCAAAAAAGATTTTAAAAAATTAGAGCTCACCCTTGGAAGTCCAAAATGTGTTGCAGAAGATCTATCTGGTCGCAAAGCATCCTAAAAATGTGAGAAGACATTGGTTAGTTGGTTTAGCATTTAATATTAACCAATTGCTGGATAAAGGATTGCAGAATTCAAAGGATTAGAAAGAAAACGACCAACCATGATAAGGAGTTCACAGTCCTGTAGAAGTGGGTAAGTTTCTTCTGGTATATCACTTACATCACTAGGAAAGGCAGGTTAGGGTAGGGAGAAGGAAAATGTTAGTGGCTCAGGTTCATGCCTGCTGATGAAAAGTGTAAAATCAGAGAATAAGGATTACCTGATATAACATGTATTCCCAAATCGAAAGCCCAAAGAATGATAACCGGAACCATGCCACACTGGTAAAGGAATTACCTACTAGGGAAACCAATGGGAATCATTAGGCATAGTAATAAACAAAGCCATGATAACTAACCATTTCAACGTATAATGCACAAATAATCAGAAGGCCGATGGAAGGATGGACTAAATTGTGAGAGAGATAACGATAACTACAAAAAGGCCAAGTTAAAAGAAGTACATGCACACCTTGTACAGCCTATTAGTGTTGTACAATTTCTCTATCCATATAGCAAGTATGTAGCAAGTATGTAGGTAAGAATGAGTTTTCTTAATCAACATAGTCTTGTCTAAGTTATTAACCACGGATTCATGACTCTGGCAAAATTTTGCCTCCACTGCACCCTCCCTAGGATGCTATTCCCACTAGGACTTTGAGCAATCGGAAATTAACTTCATTCAAGTTGCTACTGGTCAGGCGGTCACAATAATTTAGATCTTAAATCAAAGTCTACACTTTACAGTATCATTGCCAACTAAAAGGATTACCTATACATATAATAGTAAGAAGCTAGGATTCCAGCCAAATAATAAGCGCAAAAATATGATCCCCAAGAAAACAGGAGGGTCATAATATCACTTACGTTGGGAAACAGTTGCTATAGACATAGTAGCACATCCTTTAGCAATCAGATATTTGAAAAGGTACTAATGAATCCAACTAAATCAACTAGTAGAGTAAGAAGCCTCAACCTTAAGATCATGTACAATGAATGGATCTTCCTTTATGATGTTAAATTGCAACTCTGAGACTGCAGCTCCCGGGATGATATCACTTTTGTCTATCAAATAATAGTGAGTTTTCTTCATCACCTAAAATGAAAGAACAATTTGCAAATTCTGAGCTAATAAAAATAACATTTTCTCAGAGTGGCAAAAGAATACTAGTGAACTATAAAACAAATATAGTAACTTCTGAGAAATTCCAGCTAGTAGCTGAAAATAAAAATCCTTCAGCAAAAGGACATGATTCAATATTTAATGATTGTTGGACAGTCCCTTCAACCTAGCTTAGTACTTCAATAACTATGTATCATCGTGCATTCTTGCAACCTGGTTGTCATATATATAGAATCTGCAAATTGAATCTGTTCAGCTAGGACAAGTTCTTTGTTTATTTATAAGTTTCCTTGCACTTGCACTGCAATTTGCTCAGTAATACAAAGTAACACATGACTAAGCTATTAGCTATCAAGAAAATGATAAAGGCTAAATAAATTCAATTCTGCAATCACTCAGCAAATCAAGAGATGCTAAAAATGAGATGATGCATTATCATTTAGTGGCACGAATGTTTGTATCTGTAGCTTCTTGATGAGATATCAAGCACTGCATCTAATGAATTTCAGAAGAACTCAGACCTCAAAGTCACGACTGGCCACATAAATAGGAATAGAGGGCTGGACATTGTTAGTCCAATCGCGAAGATCATCCATACCTGCAGTAGTGTGTGCACCTTGCTTAGATTTAGAGAGAAAGGAGAACTTTTTGGGGGGTAGGGGGTAGGGTGCACCGAATGGACAGGAAAAGACATATCCACATTGCACTAAACATCACAAGTGATTTTATCAGAGACCTCCAATTGCATCAGCATGAGAATGAGTAATAATGACCGCGTCAATTGTTCTTATCCTGACACAGAAAAACTAGACACGAGTAAGTCATACGGATCATAAGCAACAAGTTATGAAGTGTTTTACTTTAAAAGGGCAGAAAGCCAATACTTCAAAGCATCAACTTCATGAAAGGAAAAAAACAGAAGGAAACAGTTAATCCTAGAAGAATAACGCTGAAATTCTGTTGTCTCGGCCATTTAACTTAGCAAGTTCAAAATCCTCTTCAAACTATATCTTGGAACAAGCTTATAATTCCAACCTCACCTACTGATTCTCTCTTGTACTCTTCACACACTCAATAGGTCATGAAAAGCTTCTGTCAGAAAAGCAAATATTGGAAAGAAGGATGACATGGGAAGAAGTTCATAGGCACTTTTAGCATAACTTCACCAGAAAATGTATTAAATGAAGTCTTCCTAGATACAGGTATGTCCCACTCACATGGTATGGAACAATAAATCTATTTTGAAATATTTGTTTTTTCCCTTTGATAAGCAAAATAGGAACCAGATATATAATCTTTTAAGAGAGTTATAAATCTTTTAATCAAAACCTAATGGTCCACAGGCAGTAACATCCCATTTCAACATGCTTGTAAAAGCAAACTCTTTCATCACTCGAAGACATCACACGAGAATCATGACAGATTCAACCAAAGAACCTATGTAACATATGGTAGCTGATCTATTGATGTGGTTACAGAAGAATTCTACTACGCGAACGACATCAAAATAATCACAATTATTCATAACATGTGTAGGTTCATAGTTATCTACTTCCCTAACAAGATCCTCAAGGGAAAAAAAGTACTACTAGAATGAGTTGTCCAAGACTGGAATCTAGGAGGTTGACGCATGAAGCTTTAACTTGTTTGCACAAAAAAATTCTCTTCTTGCTTCATACTAGCAGCAGCTGAAGTTTATCCATTTAAAACACATAATACCATATATATTCAGAGTAAAACAAAGTAACAAATGAAGTCAAATGGAAGAGGCTTACCCATAAGCGGGAAACCATCTCATAGCACTATGGTAGAAGAACCTGGATCACACAAGGGAAAATGCTCTTAGACAATAAGGAATTAGAATCTAATGATTTTTGTTTTCCCCACAATTTATATATTTATCTGGAAAACTTTTGGGGTAACCCAAGATGATGCTACATAAGCATATAGTTGAATCAGGGCTAACTAAGTTTACTGAACAAACAAAATACTACCCCATTCCGAATTAAACAACATCAGTAAGATTATGAGTTATCTCAGAACTAACAGAAACACAAACGCATTCACAAGAAATTATGATCTAAAAGTCTCTAACATACTTGCCAACATCTATAAGAAAGTTACGATTGCCGTAGGGCCTGGAGTGGCGAATAAGGATGCTGGTGTTCAGTCTTCTATTTCTGCTACCCGGTTCAGCAGCTTTTGAGCACACCTGTAATAGGACATTAACAAGGCCATATAGTTTAACCTCTTATTGTAAATAAAAAAACTACTCTAAAACACAAATAAGGATGCTGTATTAGGTTTCTCAGGCTTACAGGGCACGTCTTCAAGGGGTTAGTGAGGCAGCTCACTCGTGGAATTCCTTCACTTGTTCCTGTTCCCAAAAATATTAGCTCAGATTGATTTGCAGATACCTCAGCTCCATTTTGAGAACTTGCAGAACCTGTAACATGATTAAAATTACTACCGCCGTATGTGAAGAATCTAATGAGCAGTAATATCGTCAGAATGAACAAAACTTAGCGAAAATTATTGAAAAAATCGGGAAGATACTTACTAGAATGAAGAGAAGCTGTGACGATGGGTTTGAATCGAGAAAACTTTTTACTAGATATTGAGATTGAATTGTTATTGGTGAAAGAAAATTGGCGAGTGAAACGGGTGATAGCTAAGAGTGAATGGGAAGGAGGACGAACAATTCCGAGAAATACCGCCATTTTTGCTGGTGATTTTGCAGTCCGATGTAACTCCGGCAGCTAAACTTCCCTCACCGGTTTCGTTTCAACTGTCAGATTTGTAGTCGGGAAAATTTGGGAGGAGACAGTTTTATAGCGGTTATTTAAAATATAATCAACATTACAGAAGTATTTAAAACCTAACCAGCAGTTGATTATAGCATGCTCGAACCATCTTAGTGAGGCATATGCTTCCTCTTTTTCGAGATTTAAACTATGTAAATTTTTAAAATATATTTATCATCATATAATGATGAGAAGAATTGCAATATCTATATTTTTAAGATATTGAGTTGATCTACTCTAATTTAATTTTAAAATTAGTTAACTTAATTCTCGAAAAGCAAAAAATATCACATAAATCGACACAAAGAAAATATTAAATAGAAGGTGGTAATAATCTGCCTTGGTAGTTGGTGACGGAATGACTTTCACCCAGTGTGTAGAATTCCTTGCAGTGAAAATGGTGCATTTTCTATAGTGGTCCTGTACTATCTGAATAGTCTATTCCCAGTTCAAGCAACTTCAGAGGATTCAATACGTTTTAACTTTAAAGTCAAAATATTAGAAAAAGGGACTTTATTCAATAAGGGACTTTGTCATGAGCAGGTGGGCACCTTCACGTTTACAGGTCAATCTAGGGTGTAAATTTTATAAGGTTGAATTCAAAATTCTGTGGCAACCTATTTCCTATTCCAAATCTATAAATACATGTATTATTTGGTGAAATTAAATACATATACAAGATATAAGTCAAAGTTATTAGATTCAAATAACCTATAAGGCTATAACAATCATATGCAGAATTTTTTGTAAGCATTGTCAATATTTAAAGAAATGTAAAAAATGAATAGTTCACTATAATTATAAACAATATCAAACTTTATATATATTTATACCTAATATTATCTTTTTTGCTTAGTATATGAATATAATACATATAGCAAAACTTTTGATTAAGCAGTGTCTCGTAACACCACTTGAAGTAAGTATATCCACCCCAAAAAATGTTGAGTAAGCAGTGTCTCGTAACACAACTTGAAATAAGGTATATCCGCCCCAAAAAATGTATACACTACCTCCACCCGTCTACAACTTGGAAGAAGTTAAGTCATGGACACATTTGTCCATTCGCTTCTAGCTTGGACCTACACGGATGCTAAGTCAATGGTCTAGTTTTTCTGTTTACCCGTTCAGGCCCAAGTTGAGATATGGTCTCTGCATCACTGCAAGTAACCTTCCATAAAATTGCTCTTTAAATGAACTTGTCTTTAATTGTTGCTCTTCAAATGGATTGGACCGTAATTCTTGTCCGTTTGCATTTAAATATATGTGTAGTGAGGCATAAATTCTTTAAAACTAAAGTCATATCCGACATAACTTGTGAAATATTATGATATGAAAAGGTAAACCTATGTCCCACAAAAAAAAAATATTATTTGTTACGAAGTGTCAACAAGAATAACCCCGTAACTTCTTCTCATCATTAATTTAACGCGTGCCAAGAAGAATGGTCCATTTTACTTTTCAACTTATGTACAACATATCCAAAAAACAACTTTGCACATGGCAAAAGTTAATGTATCAGTCACCATGTCTCTAACAACTTCACCAGTTTGAACTCTTTAACACGCACTACTAGTTGATGAAACTTATATATAGATATAGTTGCCTTGAAGTAGTACATAACTAATTATTTCAACACAAAGATGGGATATATTAGTAGTGTTTGGCTTGGAGTTTTGGTATTCATTTCAATTCATGGCTATGGCAATATTAGACTATGTGAAGCTTCTTCTCGTGTCATACAGACACCCGATCAGATATACCGCACTGATTATCATTTTCAACCTGCCAAGTATTGGATGAACGGTAAGTATTCCGAATATCACTCACTGATTAATCAAAAAGAGATTCAATAACGAGAAAAAGATCGATCCTTTGGGATCCTTTCTATTGTGCCATATAATCCTAATACTTCTTGTTTTGTGTTGGTGATCAAATTTACAATCATTGGTTTTCGTTCCGCAGATCCTAATGGTAAGTCTCTCAATTTACTTACTTATTTTGTTGTGTGAGTTTGTTTGGTAGATTAAAGTCATTTTTCATGAAGATGTATGTGGGAAGATAATTTCTCTATCATCATTATGCATGCAGGACCAATGATATACATGGGGATTTACCATTTCTTCTACCAGTACAATCCTTACGATGCACAAGCAGGTAACATGGTATGGGGCCATTCCACGTCGACTGATCTCGTCAACTGGACTCCTCAGCCGCCGGCGCTTCTCCGATCAGAGCCTTACGATTTCAAAGGCTGTTTTTCCGGTTCAACAACTCTTCTCTCCGGCGGAAAACCGGCGATTCTCTACACGGGCGTAGATTTCTCCGATAACCAGGTACAAAATCTAGCCGTCCCCAAAAATTTAGCTGATCCGTATCTTACCGAATGGGTAAAATCGCCTTATAATCCATTAATCGCACCGAATTCGGTGAACAAAATTGATGGTCGAAATTTCAGAGATCCAACTACTGCTTGGCAAAATCCCGACGGAAATTGGAGAATGATAGTTGGAAATCAACAAAATGGAAACGGAATTGGTCTATTGTATAGAAGTAAAAACTTCATTGATTGGATTCAAGCTGAAAATCCACTGCATTTTATGAACAATTCTGGAATGTGGGAATGCCCTGATTTTTTCCCTGTTTCAACAATCAGTCAAAATGGTCTAGAAACTTCCACAATGGGTCCGAATGTGAAACATGTATTCAAGGCAAGTAAAGCAAGCACTGATTACTACACAATTGGTACATATAATCTGAATACGGATATTTTTATCCCGGATAACGAATCACTGGATATTGGATTAGGATTTCGATACGATTATGGTAAATTTTATGCATCGAAAAGTTTTTTCGATACTGCTACCAATAGGAGGATTTTGTTTGGATGGGTTAATGAATCAGTAAATAATCTTGAAATTAATAGTATTAGAGGGTGGGCTGGTCTTCAAGGAATTCCTAGAAGGATTTGGCTTCATAAATCTGGAAATCAGCTGCTTCAATGGCCGATAATTGAAATTGAAAAGCTTCGAACGAAATCAGTTGTTGAAGATACTACAGTGCTTATGCCTGGATCAGTACGTGAAATTTCTGGAGTCAATGCTAAGCAGGTAAAGAAAATTTTTTCACTGTCAATATAATTTTAATATGTTGCATGTGATCGAGCTAGAATTTTTATTAAAGAAAATTAAAATATAAAGACAAATAGTCGTCATTATTATCAAAAAATCGTTAATTTCCGGATGTAATTACATGTAACGTTTCGTCCATAGGCAAATTAATTTTTTTTGCTTCCTTGTGTTATTAACTAATTATAACTATGATTTGGCTTACAGGCAGATGTAGAAATGTCATTTTCAGCTAAAACGTTGGAAAAAGCAGAGAAATGGGAAGCAAATTGGACAAATCCACAACAAGTGTGTAGCATAAAAGGTGCATCAGTAAAAGGTGGGCTTGGTCCATTTGGGTTACTAGTTTTGGCATCTAAGGACATGCAAGAATATACTGCAATTTTCTTCAGAATTTTCAGAGGAGATAACAACAATTTTATAGTCCTCATGTGTAGTGATCAGACCAGGTATATTTGATCTCTCTTTCATTATTAATCGTCAACGTAAGAAATTTTTTACACTATCGAATTATTTATAATCCTTTTTTTCTTAATTGAACTTCTTCTTTTTTCATGATGTAGGTCTTCCTTGCACTTGCCTTCTAGTGATTATGACAAAACAACTTATGGGGCCTTCTTGAATGTGGATCCTCTTCAAGAAAAATTGTCTCTCAGGACTTTGGTATGTTTTTTTTAGTCATGAGTCATGATAAAATTGTATACAATTCAAGGTGTTTGGTATGATAGGAAAATATTTTTCAAAAAATAGAAGCAAGTCAATTTTTTATTTAGACTAGAATTGCTTGAGAAAACATTTGTACGACTATCAATCTTTAATCTCTCCAAACATTTTCTAAATGACTTCTGTTATACCAAAACACATTCTCAGTTTCAACCGGAATACAATGAATATGTTTTGTTTTGTATTTGTAGATTGATCACTCAATAGTGGAGAGCTTTGGAGGAGAAGGAAAGGCTTGCATTACAGCTAGGGTTTACCCAACTAATTTAGCAGTGGATGGTGCAACTCATTTGTATGTCTTCAACAATGGTTCCCAGAGCGTTGACATCTCACTATTGACTGTTTGGAGCATGAAAACAGCTCAAATCAATTGATTAAATCCAGCATATATATAGATTTACTTAATTATTTGACAACATTTTATTTTATTAATACACTATGTAATATGCATATGGTTCCACACGTATTCGAATAAACTGTATTTCTCTTGAAGTATTATATTTGTGTAGAGCACATGAACTGTGTTTAGTCTGGTCCAGGAGTGGAGCGATATGAACAGAAGGATGGTCAGTTGAACATTCTTCATCAATAAATTATTTGGTATATACAAAAAATTTATATACTGTATATATAAAAGATAAAAATTACTTAATATAAGTAATTATTTTTATTAATTGACTATTACATAGTAGTTGATCATAGATACAAAGAGCACTCCACATTTGTAAGACCTCCTAGTAGTAGAAATAGGACGCACTTAAAGACCAAAAAAGAAATACTGTCTTGCAACTTTCTTGCAAAGTCAACTGAACTTTAGATTCTAAATTCACCTCTATTCACTATCAAGAGGGCAACACAAAACAACAAATAGCAAGACTTAGCAGTAACAAAATGCACTAAAAGACCAAACCCAAAAAAAATTCAATCTTACAACTTTCTTGAACAATTCAACAAAGGGTCGAACTTTAGATTCTGAATCTGCCTCTATTGATCACGAATCAAGACGGCAACACAAACCGGCAAGTTGGACAAACCCTCTTTACCCCTAACCAATTCATTAAACAATTCCCATGATACACATGAGAACAAGGCATTTTTGTTGCTTCACTTCCAACCTCCATCTTTTCCATACATATCACACACACAAAATCACTTCCCAATTCTGATTCTTCAATTCTCACTTTCTCCAAATCTTCTTCAACCAATTCATTAGCAGGACGAATTGCCTCACTACTTTCATTTTCTTCAATAAAGTAATTAACAGGAAGGCTAATATAAACTTTCATTGGCAATATTTTCTTGTTCCTATTATAAGATTCATTAGCAATTCTATCAGCAAAAGAACATATTTGACGTAATATCATTGGTTGTCTATGTACCGGCACTTCCATTATATGTAACATTCTTGTAACGTTATGCCACGATAAGTTGTTATAGGGCAATCGATCACATCGCTCTTGAAATATTCCAGTTTTAATAATACTCTCAAAACGAGAAACATTGAATTCTTCTTCATCATCATCATCATCACCATCTTGTTCTTCTTGTTCTCTAAGAAATTCAACCTCGAATTTGATGAAAAATTGATCATAGGATGTTGATTCAACACTGCTTGTGTCAAGACTTTCATCTTGGTAGGCATCACAATAATCATCTCCTGAATAATCCATTAGGAAATTTTTAAATAAAATTTGTTTGAAGTTGATTATTTTATTGTGAGTTTTAGAGTTTTATATATAAATTTTTAAAACGAAGGGCAGGTATAAGGAATCCTGACCTACTAGGAAACATTTAAATTTTGTTTTTTAAGTTGGAAAAGGATTAAGGTAAAGCTATGAGAGTATGTTAGGTAAATATTAACTTTGGTTTTAATTTGGAAGGATAATAATGAATTTTCTTTTTTGGCTTCAATAAGGACAAAATAGTAATATAATTCTTGTAGTGTATATTAAGTGAATTTGTGAGGTAATACATACCTAAAAATATTTTAGGATATAAGTTGAACATAACTTTCCAGTTTTGCCCTTTTAGTTATTCTCATATTATTCATGAAAATAGAAATAATTCAAAGCAAAATCATAAATATGAGAAATTAACTCTCTTGAACTTATCACCTAGACAATATGATTCAATGACAAAAATGGAAAAAAGTTCAAACATTTATCTTAAACTTTGAACAATTCACTTATTTTGAATAATGATAAAATGCTCAAAATTCAATTAATATGAAATAGAGGGGTTAATGATTAGGAAACAATTTTAGTAATATTTTGATTACATTGAAATTTGACTGATTGTTGTTACAAAAAAAATTGTTTAGTAACTTACGTCATAATGAGGTAATGTTGAGGATTGTTTTTAATTTGGTCCTTTGATATATCTTCATTTTTATAAATTAAAAAATCTAAACATAGCAAAAATATGAAAATATAATCATATTTTTCTACTCAAATTGTTAGTAGTTATTGGTTATTTCCTCCTTGTGTTAAGTAACTTTGATGCAATATATAAAGCTAAAATTGAGAGATTTGTTAATAGTTATAGGAGGTCATCTCCTCTGTGTGTTAAGTAACTTTGATGCATTAAAGCTAAAATTGAGAGATTAAGGGCTTGTTTGAATATGTGATATAGAATCATAATTTGAAATGAGATAAATTTTAAATTGAAGTTGAAATATTTGTTCAAACAGGCAATATGAACTTTCCAAATTGTATTTTTTTTCATAAACATAAAGCCACACAAAGTTGTAAAAACAATCCAATTTTTTTCAATTCTTGTACAATCTTACAAAATTTACGAATCATAATTCAGAACAAGATATCCAAATATTCGCATATCTTTATATTCTTGTTATAAATCAAAATTTGTGATTACAAACTTTCAAATACATATAATTTTTATAAAAATCTCTCCACACTAAACACAATCTAATTTTCCCAAAATCTAAAATACAGGATTTTCGTTTTACAATATAAATTTTCAGTCAAGTTTTACTTTTTTGAAAAAATGAAATTATAATTTAGATGCTTTTTTAGAGAATTTGGAATATGAATCATAATCTCATTATCACATGTCCAAAATGTTGATTTGAATCATAATATGAAATTGCATGTCCAAAAACAGGCTAAGAACTAACTTCGCTGAACAATTACGTAAGTTGAGCTAAAACATAAACTTAAACGAACCCAGATGTTGAAATGAGGGCCGAGGCAAGGGAGGATATAGGCAAAGAACAGGACTTAAGTATCAAATTTTTGTTATAAGCAAAGCTGACCCCAAGCAAACACACAAAGCCTCACTAGATTTTACAAAACTGATAACTAACCAAAAAGGAAGAGCAGACATAACAACAACGCAAAATCAACAACCAATGACACATGGTTGGAGTTCATCAGCTGTTATGGGCACAACACAAACTACTGCTGCTTGCACTCGGGAGGACGTTCTCCCTGTTGACCTTCTCCAGCTTGTGTTTTGGCACTTCTCTGCAATTTTGTCAAATAAATACATCACATACTCAAGAAAATGAAAGGAAATTTACATTTATCACCTGAAAGAAATGATGCATCAAAGCAGTTCATCTAACCTTTAGTGTTGAAGACTACTAGGACAATCGAATAAACCATATGGGACAAATGTAGAAGAAAAAATAATAGTATCTCCAGAAAAAGATGAATTATTGTGTAGAAGCAAGGTAAACAAATATACCTTCTTTTTGCTCTTCTCCTCTTCTTCATCTTCATCATCCTCCTCTTCTTCGTCCTCATCGTCACCATCACCTTCGTTATCTTCAGATTCATCATCTTCTGCAGCCTCACCAGTAAACCATGACACAGCATGGGGGATGATTTTATCCCGGATTGTCGAGCTGCAAACATGGAAGTCCCAAATGGAAACGTCACATTCACTCTTTCAGTTTAACACATAGAAAACATAGCACCATAGAATTCTAGAACATGTAGAAGTTATTGGGACCAGGTTCAAAGCAAATCTGGACATCAATTTATAACGAATCCTAAAGGTAAAGGGGAAAGGCGGGAGCAACGACAGACCCAATATCGTAATCTTGTTCCATTAGATTCTGCAGGTCTTCAGCCTGTCAAGACAGTAACTACCAAATAAGATCAAGAACATTCTGCATTATATAGTAAACAAACAAAATCAAAGTTATTGAACCTACCGCATCTTCATCTATATCATCATCATCTTCAGGTACTTGTGGTGGATTAAAGAAATTGAAAAAGCTCTCACAGCTCTCAGTCTTAATTACGGGTATAGCTTTCATTGACCCTTTCTTTGGCTTCCTTTTTAGGATCTTCTGTGTCAAGCATTTACCGGGATACCATTCAATGTAGGTCCTGCAAGACATCGCATATCAAATAAACAAACAAAAATAGGATAACAATATGTAAAACCAGAACATATAGAAGTTAAAACCTACCCTATGGCCTTCTCCAATATGGGATCATCATCATCATCAATCATGTGATAGGTTTTAGTTAAGACAGAATTCTTGAAGAAAGGGTTTGTATCGAAGAAGAATTCAAGCTTAAAGCCCTTTCGATCATCAAGCTTGCACCACTTGATATCCTTGAGGTACTTCAAGGCTTCTTCATCACGCTCAGAGATCTACAGTAGTCATTTGCAATCAGTTAAATGACCAATAATTCAGGCCAAGAAATATTTGTTTTGTTATTATTATTATTTACCTCCTCTGCCAATATCTCATTAGTCTTCATTGCAGTTAGCCAAAAGTTGGGAACACCTTTCTCTGGCACCAAATTAACACCATAAAAAATTAAAGTCTGCGTCAAGATCAATCTGCATGAATAAAAGAAATACAATAAATAATTTACCATTTTCAGTCTCATTATCCTTGCCCTGGATCATGGGAGCTTCATCAACACCCTCCACTTCGACAACCCCATTTACTATTCCATATCTCTGCAACACATCCACAAAACAGCCAAACCATATCTCATTTCCTTTCTCTCTTTTTTTTTGGGGGTGGGGGTGGGTTAGGGAGGGGCGGGAGAACTAATTTCAACTGCAACCATGGACATAGTTATTCTTCTCACCTTTGAATACAATGGTTCATACAGCTTTTGGTATTTAGCTTCTAGTGCAGCCCTCTCCTCGAAAAACTTTGCTTCCTGCTCATCATGTTGGCTCTATATTTAGACAAAATCATGTTAAGCCTTTTCTTCCATTTACAGGGAGCAATTGGAAATATGCCAACATCATGAAAAAAGATAAGCTAATCCACATATAAAAAAAGGCAATGGTTGGAGAAAATGAGAATGGACACCACAAATTAATCATTAGGTTAAGAATTTGTTTCTCTGTGACCATATTTCCCAAGTTTTAAGCCGTATTGGGGAAAGAAAATAGGCATGGCTGAATAAGAGGCCATGCCATCACAAAACATAACATATTCATCTGCAATCTGCACATCTTTCTAGATGGGCACAACTTATACCAAGTTATATTATGTAAATAAAGGACAACCAGATGCTACAGGGCAGAGACACCAAAACCATGGTCAAATTCATCTGTCAGTGTGTCTTCATCCCATATAAAATGTAGATGAAAATCAGGCATGACTAGTAACACACCATGATCTTCACTGCTATCTGTCATAAGGACATTCCTAACAGCCTGTTATTATGTTAAAACAATGGATTAATAGCTAGATGTATAAGATATCTAAAGTGAATATTCATTAAGACAAAGTGTGATATTAAGTGAAGGAAAGCAGAATTTTAGGAAAAGATATTTTTTCCAATCTTTTTCCCCTTACTGTTTAATACCATCAAAGCAATTTTTTCCTCGCTCTGGATCATATAAAACATAGTTGTCTAGACACAGGCTTCTGAGGAGTGTAACCTTTTCGAAGTACTCAATCCTTTAAGGACCTAAAATATGGTTACTAAAAGAACTACACTGCCATCACATATATATCCCAAGTGATATATTATCGTATATTTTCAGATTTTTTTTTTATGACCGTGGTGTCCGGGCCAGCTTTCGCCCAACTTGACTAATTCCAAGTGATATATTATCATATATTTTCAGATTCTTTTGAAAAAAGATTAACGACGCATTGTTAAATTTTTTTTAAAGTAGAATAACAATGCATTATCCCCAAGGTGGAAACACTTTAAGTTCTTAAGCTGCTAGAGTGGATTTTTTTTTTTTGATGACCGACTTCAAGAGTGGACTTAAGCCATTCAGTTGTGTTCTTTTCTCATTTCCTGGTTAACTTAATCCACACTATGTCATTGTTCCGTTGGTAATGACATAGACAATATGTTAGAAAGTATAACATGTATAAAAAGAGAGAAAGGAGTTCAACCGATCTGATGGAAAAAACTCTACAGATAATAGTAAATCTATATGACACTCCTAACTTCTTTCCTGGTGCCATTATACAGCATGGAACATGAACAAATTTGAACTTCCAAAAACACAATTTGCTCTCCTAAAATAGTACCTCAAAACCTTCCGATATCACTCACATTCCTCTCTACATTTATCAACCTACACATTATAATCAAACTATAGATTGAATTACAAAGCAGCTTTAACTCAATCTCTCACATACAAAACAAAACAAAACAGATTAATCAGTCCTACTATTCCATCAAACACCAAATTAAAAACATGAACGTCTTAGCAATGAATAAAAGCACCTGTAGCTCTCTTAGAGCATCTACACGCTTCCTAACTGGTGGTGTCAAAGTCTCGAGTATATCCGTATGCTTCCCAGCCAAATTCTGAAGCTTATCCTACAAATTCCACAAAAAAACACAAAGATGAAAACAGGTGACATTTAGATAGAAAACAAGTGGAACCAAAATATTATTAACCAAACCTTGAGCGCGTTCACTAAGCCAGCACGATCCTCGGCACTCAATGCTACACAGAAACAACCATAAAATCATTGGAATTAATTTTAATTCATCAATAAAATTCGAATTGGCTCGGAGAAAGATTAGGGATTTTACCGGCGGCAGCGGCGGGGAGGGAGCCGCCGAGATCGGACATGTCGAACTGATCTTTATTGGAATTATTACTCATAGCGGACAGATTAGAACCCCTAGCTGGTTTTGAAATATAAGAGGAATGAATAGGGGGAAAAGGAGGGAACTGGTAAAGGGTTTTTTGGTGCGAGCAGTTTTAAAGCCACCTTCGGTTCGTGTGTCTTCGAGAAAAAGCCAATAAATCAAATCGAATTGAAAAATAAAATAAAACTATCGGGCAAACACGAACAATAAATGCATTAGAGCTCGTTTTGATGAGATTTTAAGTTGGTCAAATTAACTTTTAAATCAGTTTTTGACTCATTAGAGTGTTCGACAATTATAAGAATAACTTAAATTAAGTCAAAAGTAACTTAAAATAAGTTAAAAGTTAAAAGTAGGGTGCCCCCTGCTTATTTTTTAAAACTTATAAATATTCTACTTTGACCAAGTATATTACTTTTTTACCCTTAATTCTTTTATAATATTAACAATTTTAAGGGTATTTCAGACATTTTGATTTTAAAAAAGTGACTTTCAACATTTTTTTGCCAAACACATCAATAAACACATAACTACTTATTTTTAAAATGACTTTAAAGTAACTTTTTAAAAGTTACTTATTTTAAGTTAATCCAAACGGGCTCTAAAAATGGATCAATATAAAATGAGTAATAATCTAATCCATTTAAAATATTAGTGCAAGTGGTTTGGGTGACATAATAGATTGCCCCAAATTTATCCAATATTTTCCTTAATAATGACATTTAACTTTAAAATTTAATATTCGAATGAATCTTCAATAATCTGTAAGAAATATTTCATATTACTGTTTATCTACATTATACTTAAAATTAAAGTACAATTCATCAACACCAAACATAACCCCGAACTTAGGAATCAACCTTCGAATTAGTTTTAGGTCTCGAGTCAAGATCGAGAATCAAATTTTATAACGAGAGTAGGATATCGGGTTAGAATCTGAGTTAGGACTTAGGTCTAAATTTTGCGCCTAAATTTGGGGATGGGATTGAGGGATGGGTCTTAAGTCGGAATTAATTCTCAAGTCAGATTTTGGGTCGAGTTTTGAGTAGGAATTAGTTCATGGATTAGGATCTAAGCTGGGATTCACAATCTAATTTCGGGTTCTCATAGATGGATAAGGTCCCGAGTCAAATTTTGGAGTCTTTTCCTGGGTTAGATTTTAAATTGAGTTTTTGATCAGGATCAAAAATCAAGTCTTGAATTAAAGTAGGATCAGACTATGTTGGGTTAAAATTCGGATTTCGAGTTCTAGTTGGGGTCCATAATTTTTATTTTTATTTTGGTTATTTTATGTAGAAAAATAAGTTAATCCAACATGAAAAAATTGAATCTTCCCTCAATTTTCATGTTTACTCATTTGCTTTTACTCATATTTTTATGTATCAAATATGAGTGGAAACCTAAATTTTACCTATTTAAAAAATTATTCTCAACTTATCAGTAAAATATAGGTGAATTGATAACATATGAATTTATCTTATTAACATAAGTCTAGATATATCGTGAACTTGTTTGAGATGTTTATTGCAGATAAACTTTTACTTTCATATATATAATTAGTTTTTTTTAACAATGAGGTTGTTTAATAGGGGGATCGGGACATAAGTGGAATTAGACATGTTGAATGATGTGCTAAGCCTGACCCATCCCATTGACTTGACGGTATGAGATGGGTTGGGCCTTGGTGAATTTTGATTTGTCATTATGTAGGAGCAAGTAAGATGCTAAGCCTGACCCATCCTATTGAGTTGACGGTACGAGATGGATTGGGCCTTAGTGAATTTTGATTTGTCATTATGTAGGGCAAGTAAAATTAATAAGTCGCATCATAATTAAATTTAGAATACTTAAAAAATAAAAATTGAGTAACTCATAGGTTTAATGTCAACGCATATTAGTTGTTGATGAAGATACAATAATATATTTTTTTTTGGTGTACTAAATCTTAATTCGACCTTCTTTGATAAACATGAGAATCATTACGAGCGATTTTTCATTCTATACTCAAGTTTAACTTCGATCATCGTCTCCTTATATAAGATGAATTTAATTTTGTTGATTTGCCATTTGGAAGACGAAAAATACTATTGACACAAAATTTTAAAAGTATAATTTTTTTTCAATCGTAAATGAATTTATTAATGAAAAACTTCATCAACATTCTCCAACTTAGAATCATTCACTGAATAATTTACAATTTACCAAACGTCTTAATCTAAGGGGCCGTTTGGTTACTGGATAAGGGCAAAGTTAATACATGAATAACTTGATTATTCATGTATTAATTTTTATACCATGTTTGGTTTGTAAATAGAATAAAAGTTATCCTTGTGTTAGTTTTATACCATGTTTGGTAATATTTTTGTAATTCTACATAACTAATACTCACATAAATACCAAAAACCGAAAAACCGAACCGAACCAAACTAATTCGGTTTTTCGGTTCGGTTTCGGTGTTTTTTTTTCGGAATTTCGGTTTTTCGGTTCGGTATTCGGTGTCAGGGTAAGAAAAATTCGGTGTACCGAAAAAATGAAATTTTATTAACTAAATTTAAAATAATATTTTAATTTTATTAATTATATACTTGGTAACTTGTGTTTGTGAGTTGTGACTCCTATTATTTTTTATTTGAATGAAGTTGAATATTAAGGCATTTTTAACTTTGTATTGTTTTAACTTTTAAATTTCAAGTGTTGAATTCTTGGTTTAAATTGTTGGCTGCTATTACAAAGAGTGTTTGTTGAAACAAAAAATCGGAAAGAGAAAAAAAAACTTCTTTAATTCTTTGTTGGAAACTTTAACTATTAAATATGTTAATTGATTATTTCGAGTTTTCAACTTATCTTTAGTTAAACGTTTTGATAATTTAATTTTCATTTTATTTTTTATTTGCTTGCACCGAAAAATCGTATTAAAAACACCGAATTAAACCGAACCGAACCGAAATATTTTGGTTTGGTATTTGGTGTACATTTTTTCAAAACCGAACACCGAAACACCGAACCGAAAAACCGAATGCCCACCCCTAGTTGATAGGTTTTTAAATATTGTATAAAAGTTATTTATGTATTAATTTTATACGGTGTTTGGTTGCATTTTTTGTAATCCTACATAATTAATACCTACATAACTTATGAGGGAATCTATGTGTAAGTTATGCAGGATAGAAGGTGGAATAAGTTATGTGGGTATTGGTTATACATGTATTAAAATGTTAAATTACACATTTATCCCTATTAATTTATTTTTAAATCTTTTTTTATTGAAAACTTTACATAACTATTCTATTTTCCTAACTATTTTTGTTTCTTATTTCTTTTTGTATACGAACAACTTTTTATTTGTTTTCATTTTGAAATCAAAATATAAATATTTTATTAATATTATGAATCGGAATGTATAATTTTGACAACACTTATGCTAATGATATATTAGCACTATATATTACTAAATATATTCCACATATTTAATTATCATGTATTATTATTTTTTATTTAGAATGTGAATTTATAATAATTCATATAGTTGGTATACTAAAAATGTACTAACAATACATGCAACATATTGATAGAAATTTACATTATATAAAATAGGGTAGTATTATGTACTTAATATTAATAATATTTTTTTTATAAGCTTTAAACATTAAAAAATAGAGGAAAAAAATAGAATTCCTACTTAAGTATAGAGAAAATTTCTTTCTTTATTTTTTTAGAGAGAATTTATACTATTTGCTTGCTTATTTATTTGTAAATAATATATATTAATTTATATTAAATTCAATATTCAATAGTTAATAATTTATGTAATGTAATCTCTACATAACTAAATAATACCCCACAAAACTAATACATGTATAACTAATACCTGCATAACTAAACCCTGCATAACTAATACCTGCATAACTAATATCTGCATAACTAAATCCTGCATAACTAATACCTGCATAACTCTAACCAGTAACCAAACGGCCCCTAAATGAATGAACATATTTGGGAATAGTTTCATCGAGTCCTCCATCTCCTAAGATAGAAATACACTAAATTACCATTATAATGAATATTTAATTGAATTTTATTCTTAAAAATAATGTAATCGAACCCAACCTATAAGAAGTCCGACTCGGCGGCAACTTTCCCGTCTCCACAATAAGAAAAAGGACAAAGCAGCTAGGGTTTTTGCAATTACAGACACTCTCGGCCTTCGATTACTCTCTTCAGTGTTCAATTTCGTCTAACTTCACAAGCTAGCTACGTCTCTGGTATTTGTCAAGGTTTTGTTAGGGTTTCTTCTTTTTTCCCTTTAGGGTTTAGACGAAAAACTGCGGAACCACAGGTAAAAGAAAATATAGGGTGTAGTTGGAAATAATCTCGTATTCATTTGCAGGTATCTTCGTAGTTAGAGAAAGAATAGGAACCAAATGGATTATGTAGCTGAACAAAATGTCTCAGAAGAGCAGGAACGAAACGATGGTAGTGCAGGACATGAATTAAAGCATTCAAACGATGATTCTTCTGCAGGGTTAGTTTGTAGTTTATAGCTTATAGTTTGGGTCTTTAGGTTTTAGATAATGGAAAATCCTCCTTCCTGCATGAGGCCATGCCGAAATTATTGTAACTGCTGGTTTTGCTTGTTGATAGAAAACTTTTCGTTGGAGGCATTGCTTGGGAGACCGGAGAAGGTACTTATGCAGTTAATTTTCCATACTACTTGTTTCCGATTTTGGTGTCCCTTTCACCTGTTTTAGCAAAGTCTCTTTTTTGGTGGGTTGTTTTAACATATACTTGCGTACAGATGTGGTGACAATTATTATAGCTTTTCATTTCTATATGGATCAATGATAATTTTGAAGACAAAAATTAGTTGATTTCTTAGTATAGCTGTCTAGTGGTTCTGCTTGTCCATTTTAGAATTTGGTTCTGATGTAGTGGAGATTTTGAAACCTTACTTATTACATGTGCTTGAGATAAGAAATTTTTCATCTTACATGGAAGCTATTGTTATAATTACAAACAACAACATACCTTGTGAAATCCCACAAGTGGGGCCGGGGAGGATAGAGTGTGTACAAATCTTATTCCTACATCGTGGAGGTAGATAGGTTGTTTCCAAAGGACCCTCGTCTCAGGCAAGAAGGCTAACACTACGACAAATACCAACAAGCCTAAATCCGTTGAAAAGCAAGACAACGCTCCACTACCAACTAACCTTCTATCCTAATTATCGACCTCCACACCCTCCTATCCACACATGTCCAAACCATCTCAACGTCGCTTCCCTTATCTTGTCCACCACGGATACCACTCCCACCTTGTCACGGATATCTTCATTTCTAATCTTTTCGCTCCTAGTCTGCGCATACATCCATCACAACATCCCCAATTCCCCAACTTGCATTTTTTGAACATGAGAGTTTCTGACTGGCCAACACTCCCCCATAGGACAAAGTTGGTCTAGCCACCACTATGTAGCATTTACTTTAAGTTTATGTGGTATCTTTTGGGTCTTTGTTTCATAATTTTATTTCTTGAGCATTTTCTTGCCCAACAAATATGAACTGTTGGACTTCGTGGAATTTTATAACTCATAACCATCTTTACTTACTGATTTATTCACAATGAAGTCATGCTCACACATTTAGCTCCATCACTAGATGTAGTTCCATGGTTTGTTGAATTTAGTGTGCATTGGTTCATTTTTTCAAAAAGGAGTAACAAAGTGTGGTGTGGTTCTTCTCCAAGAGAAACTTCTTTCTGAATCCATGACGCAAACTGGTATTCTATGGAGGAAGCCCCCCCAATGTTGATGGTCTTCTTTTTTCATCATATACCAATCATAATGGAGGTTCATAGAATCTCTACACAAGGGTGGGGGCGGTCAACTTGATGCGGGAGAAGTGTGAGTGAAGTTTGATCATGTCGTGTATTCTTGAGTACCTCTGCAGGATAGGCCTCAGTAACAGCAACTTACCCATTGTAATTTAGAAGTTGGGTCTGGGTGATGTGAACCCAGACCTTACCCCTCCTTGTGAAGGTAGAGAGGCTGTTTCCGAAAGACCTTTTATTCAAGTAAAGCAATTCCAAGCAGGTTTGACAAGGAAAATTCACAGTAGTGTATAGGATAGACCTCAATAGAAAAGTAGAAAACACAGCAACCTTTGAGTCATATGCTTTTTTGACATGAAAATTCTGCTTTGTTTGAGCTTTCTTGGAACAATTTGCGAGTTCATTATCTCCTTTCTTATTGGCCTGTCTTTGTCTGCTTTGGGTGAATCTTGGTATTTTTAAACAGACAATGATTATATATTGTTGTATAAATGCACTCCCAACTGGTTTATGTTAGCTAATGCTTATGTATCCAGTTTGTCTTTACTTTGTACTCTTATATCCTATTCTCAGCTCCATGCTTATTTTGTACATGTTGTTTTTCCAGAATCTTTTAGGAAGTATTTCAGCAGGTTTGGAGAGATAACAGATTGTGTAATAATGATGGATAAGGTCTCTGGAAGGCCACGGGGATTTGGATTTGTAACATTTGCGGACCCAGAAGCTGCAAGTAAGGTTTTAGAGGAAGAGCACGTCATAGACGGTAGAACGGTAGGATTTATGCGTGGAAGTATCTTCTACTGTCATGTTTTATCTGGTTTATTATCCTCCTTTATGGAAGTTTATGTGTTTGGTAAATATAATACAATTTGTGTATCAGGTGGAAGTGAAGAGGACAGTGCCTAAGGAGGACATGCAAGTTAAAGGAGCTCCAAAAACAAAGAAAATTTTTGTCGGTGGTCTTCCATTAACTCTAACTGAAGGTATAATTAAAGACGAGTTCTTATTATCTATGATCTAAAAGAGATGTTTTAATCCAGTGATTCATTGTAGATGAGTTGAAGGAATATTTTTCTTCTTATGGCCATGTTCTGGAGCAACAAATCATGCTGGACCGCGAGAGTGGTCGATCCCGAGGCTTTGGCTTCATTACTTTTGATAGTGAAAATGCGGTTGAAAAAGTTTTAAACAATGGCCGTATGCATGAAATCCATGGCAAACAAGTAAGCTATGCAGACTCTGTGCTAATCATGATTGTGTTTCTCTTTCTGGTGCTTATGTTAAATTAAATGTATACAGCTCTTTGACATTTTGATATTTTCAGGTTGAAATTAAGAGGGCTGAGCCTAAAAGAGCTGGTGCTGAAAATGCAAATGAGAGCAGGCAGCATCGTGGTGGCAGTGGCTCGAGATCGTATAATAACTTTGGTGGGTCTGAAGGAGGGTATGGTGGTGGATATGGTAGAGGGTATGGTGGATATGGCGGCTATGGTGGCGGCAGCAGCTATGGTGGTTATGGAAACATTGGAGGAAGTTATGGCGGAGGTGGTGCAGGATATTTCTCTGGATATGGTGGATATGGTTATGGATTTGGGTTTAGTGGACCTATGTATGGGGCAGCTGGATACGGAGGCACTAGCTATGGTGCTCCTGGTAGCTATGGTGGTGCTGCTGGGTATGCTGGCGGTAGAGGATATACAAGCGGTGATGATGGTAGCTGGTATGGTGGGGCTAGAGGCTCTGCATCTTTCAATGCTAAAGGGTATGACACCGGGGGTAGCACTGGAGGTGCTAAAGCATATGGTAATGGTGGTGCTGCAGGCGGAAGGTTTCATCCATACAGGAATTGAGACCTTCCTGACGAGTCTAATGTTGCAATTGTTTTGACTACTCTGATTGGCTCAAGCTAGACGTAAAATCTTTGCTGCTGAGTTTGTTTTCTTTGTGGTTTTGATGATTCAGTTAGATGTAACCTGCTTATTTTTTGAGTAAACCATCTGTAGATTGTATTAGCATACTGATCTGCGTGAACTGTAACCACACAGAGTCTCTTGGCTTAAGTTATTTTACTCTTTCTGTTAAGGTAAGGGGAGAAGTTACAAACTATGTAGTACTGCTCTGAAATTTGGTACGTACAGGAACAATTGGCTAGTTGGTAAATTAGATATGTACCATAGATTCCAAATATTTTTCATTTTATTTGAAATTTATGAAGTTGGAGTTTGTGTTTTGTTAATATATTTTGCAGAAGAGATAATAAAGCCCTTTTCTCATGTTGGTCCAATTTATCAACTTGAAATTGAAGATGGAGTTGGGATAAAATCACTGAATAACTTATCTTGGGATAAGTTTATTTTATGATTAGTTGGGATAAAATTATTGAATAACTCTTCTTAGGATTATAACACTTCATCCCACGTCGATAACAATTCTCAGATAACTAATTTCGAAATAAGTTTGTTCCCCTGAAATGAACTAAACCTTAATGTATTAATTTCGAGAATTATTAAACTTCACTACTCAAGGCGAAACATGGATTATTAAGGCAAATTTAGGGAGGCCTCGGAAGAGGAGCAAAATGACAAAGTTGTGTCGCTAATAATAGAAGGCAGAATGGCAAAAGACATTAATGCTTAAACCCAATTGAAGTTTCCACATCCTCCTATCCATTTGCACTGTTCAGTTCATCATCTGAAGCCATGGCAATGTGCTCAACATTTTGTCCCCGGCTATCTACTCACCTAAATTGCAAATCCTTCTCCCTTTTCCCCGTTAAAACTCGCTTCTTTGTTTCAATCAAGGCCTTCTCTTCTCAAACTTCTGCTTCAACTCCCAAAGGTACATTCTCCTTTTTCCTCCAATTTTCACTACAACTAAGTGCTGCTTCTGTTTCTGCTTTTTTTAAAATTGTTCTCCATTTGCACACCTCGACTAATTTCACGGGATAGGTACTAGGTAAACTCTGTCCACCAAGGCTAGACATGAGGAGTACTCTTGTAATCGCTTGAAATTGTGATTTAAGTTGTCTATTGCTCACCAATACTTAAAATTCAATTAATAGGGCTATCAGCTACACTGCCTGCTACTACTGGCTGTCTATTACGCTAAACCTTAAATTTTTGCGAGTTTACAGTACTGTAATGTATATTTTGGCACCATCAGCTAGTAGCAATAGAAAATTTTCAAGGCATTTTTCTTGATCCGTTCACCTGAAAGCAAGAAGAAAGTATCATGGCAGCATGACATCACGTGAAAATTGAAATTAGGATGAAATAATTGATTAACAAAAAACCTGATTTCCTCTTTTATGGTGTCATTTTGCGTCGAGTTATACCTCTTTCGGATGCTATTTTACTACTGACAGAAAAATTAGGTGTTTATTTTGTCTGATGAAATTTTAGTTTGTCTGCAGCTGATGATCTTCCATCTAGCATTGGCTTTCTAGGTCTTGGAATTATGGGCAACCCAATGGCACAAAATCTCATAAAAGCAGGGCATGTTCCAATTATTACTTTGATGAACTAATTTGATGGATTTCAATGAGCTTTCACTTTGTGAACTTCACAAGTCATTGGACAGTGTGTAGTTAATTTCATACTAGTCATTGTTATCGTTCTTTGTTAACCAGTTAAATTATGAGTACCCTAAACCTATGTTGCTCGGACTCTTCGAAAATGTCATTGGATGTGTGTCAGACCATTCAAAAGTAGTGCATTTTTGAAGGATGTGACACGGGTGCGGCAACATTTTTGGAGAGTCCGAGCAACTTAGCCCTAAACTGTTAATATTTCAGAAATACACATTATTAATATCAATGCTGTGCAGTCTGACATGTGGTCTTGTTGGAGCAATGAGACATGATTTTTATACTTAAACACCTCTTTTTCTGAATAATCAATTTTCAATCTCTTACAATTTTATTGTGTTTGTTCTCATGCTGCAGATGTGATGTGACAGTTTGGAATAGGACCAAGAGCAAATGTGAACCCCTTATCTCCTTGGGTGCAAAGTAAGTATATGCACAATTTTGGTTTATGCTGCAGACTTAAGTTTTTTTATGTTGGCATCCAGGAAATGTGGGTTTAAACTTATAACATAACCCAACAGTGAAGTACCCAATGATAATCTATGTTAATCATTAACATCAAGAAAACGGAAGATCTATGCAAATGCTTGTATGAGATCAATTAAAAGTTTTCTCGACAGTTGTTACTGCTTGTACTTGAGGATAAGTTGCATTTTAAAGTAACTTGAGGTTCTTTTCTGCAGATACAAGTCCTCCCCTGAGGAGGTTGCAGCATCTTGTGATGTCACATTTGCCATGCTTGCCGACCCTGAGAGTGCAGTGAGTTTAAAGCTTATTTTAGTGCAATTTCTCATTTTTCTGTATATTTGACATGTCTAGTAAGCAGTAAGCATATAGAAAGTATTACCTTATTTTTCCAGGTGGGTGTTGCTTGTGGAAAATATGGAGCTGTAAAAGGAATGGGTCCAGGAAAAGGGTATGATTTACTTTCTCTCCTCTAAAAATTTAAAGGTTTGGACTTCACAATTGTTCTTTTTGGGACTGAGTGACAGGTAAAGAATTCTAGTTAGTTTACTGTTAGTTATGTGATTGACTTTAAAAGTATTTCTAGTCAAGAAGGGCAGCAAATGCTTTGTTGGTTTTTTTGATTTGTAAATGATTTTTCTTCTTCCTGCTGCTTATTATGTTAGATGTCTGTCTTAGTTATATCTGGAAACATGAGGTTTATGATTGTTCATGATGCAAGAAATTGGAATGAAAAGAAATGCAAAGTTGCCGTACTTTAGGAGGAACTAATTATAAGTTACACCTTCATGGCAGATTTTAAGTCAAATTTTTATATAATCTGAATTTTGTGGTACTGCAAATATTATTTCAGTTTTAACAAACTGTCATATGTAAAACTGGTGATTACATCCTTCTTATTATTTAAGTATTTGTTAGAGTAGCGTTTTCTGAACGCAAGTTTCTTTGGTTGCTTTTTTATGGCTCTTTCATACTGCTCTCTGAATTTTATTTATGCCTTTTTACTCTGTATGGGTAAATGCAGTTATGTAGATGTCTCAACCGTTGATGGGGAAACATCTAAACTGATCTGTGAACATATTAGAGCTACTGGAGCTCATTTTTTGGAGGTGAAAAGTTCCCTCTTTGTCATGCATTCTTCATATAAAAGCTTTACTTCAGCAAAATATTGTCTTGTGTACGTTACCATGTTGAATAATGTTCCATTTTCTCGATCAGGCTCCAGTATCAGGGTCCAAGAAGCCAGCAGAAGATGGACAGCTAATATTTCTCACTGCAGGTGAAGCTTTTCCCTTCAATGTATTTGAGTCATTGACTATGAAACATGCATTGGTTAGATACTGTAACATGTTTTTAATAAAATAAACTTTGCTTGTCGCTACGCTTTTAAGTTCTTTGTTATCCGATGACCGATATAGGTTCCATATCTAATTGCCGAAAAGTCTTCACTTTTCTGTTTGTCTTGAAGAAAGAAGAGTAAATGAGACAGCTCAGTGAGTACTAGAAAAATGAGGAAGTTCTCTCTACAAGCTAACCTCTCATATCCAAAACCACCTTCTGATCATATAACAAGTATGATACTAAGACAAAAGAAAAAGATCTCAATCAAGGAAACTCTCGTTAAGTTGGAAAACAGAGTTAATGCAGAAAAGAGATATAAAAGTGAAATAACAAGCATCTAAATGTCGCATATGTAGAGCAATTGGTCATATATTTGTGGTGTCAACTGTATTTCGCTTTGTGATTTCAACTAGAAGACAACACACCATAGGATTATGTAAATCGATTGGGTAATATATTTCCACGGGATGGGGGTAAACTGTGAGTAGTGTATAAACCTATGGGTGGTCATACTTAAATTGTGATTCATAAGTCTAAATATAGATGCAACACCTAACACTCTCTCTCCCTTCCACCATCACCCAGAGAAGGTGTGCTCTGTATTGGGGACTGAATTTTTTAACTCTTAGTTGACTTTTTATGAAATGTACTAGATTTTAGAAAGAAAAAAAAAAGACGGGGTTGTTACTGTAAACTTAGAAGCATGAGGACTGGTGTCTTACAAATTTAGGAAATGAGCAGTCACCCTTTCATTTATAATGTTTGTATTGCTCGAACTTTGTTTTTAGGACAACCTATTTTTGAAAAACAATTGACTTTTAATTTGTCCACATGATACTTTTACCTATGAAATACATCCACAGTCAATGCATATATATCTCTAATTTTGACAAAAGCTGTTCAGTCAATTTCTTGTGACTATCAAAGAAAAAAGAATTTAATTAAAACCATGGATGCAAACTTTTCAGGTGACAGCGTGCTGTATGAAAAAGCTGCTCCACTATTAGATATCATGGGGAAGGTCTTATTCTGCCTTTTCACTGAGTGTGAAGCAACTCTTTCCACCTTCTAATATTTTGCCCTTTATCTCAGTCAAGATTTTACCTTGGTGAAGTTGGTAATGGAGCTGCAATGAAACTTGTTGTCAATATGGTTATGGGAAGGTGCTGAGTTTTAATCCATTTTCTTCTCTTCAGAGTTTTATTCTATCTAACTAAAACTAACGTCATCCTTCCTTTCACTAAAATAATTTGCAGTATGATGGCCTCTTTTGCTGAAGGATTAGTTCTCAGCGAGAAAGTTGGGCTTGATCCAAGTGTATTAGTGGAGGTATTTCCTGATAAAACAAGTAGCTTATTTTTGAGGTTTGCCCCTTGTGAATATGCTTCTTGTATCACTTTATCTTCTTAATGATTTATAAATTATCATGCACGATTTTCTGTTCTTTGCCTAGTCACAAATAACTTGTCTAATGAAGAGAACAATATAACTATTTTCTTGAGGATGTAAGTAACTAATATAAACTAGAAGCATGTCTGTGCTCTTTAGGGTTGCTGAACTGGATTTCTGTAGAATAATTAATGTTTGATAACATCCCAAAAACTTTTTGGATTTCTATGGAAGAATTTGATTCCAGGTCGATGAAGTTGTTGACAATTTACCTTTACTCGGATACAATTTGGCCAGCAGTAAATACAAAAAGAAAAACAAATAGGAAAGGCTATGTCCATGACCAATTCTATTTGAGTATGAAAAAGTTATGTAGATGTACTTAGTGAAAAGTCTGCACTGACTTAAAAATAGCTCCCGGAGTTTCGGGGCAATGCATGGTGCGAAAAAGATTTAAAATAGATAACTGTGTCTGAGGAAAAGTAAAATGAGAAAACGCATAAAATGAATCCTTAATTGATTTTCATCTTCATTTGAGTATGCAGGATGAAGATTTGCCGCCTTTCTTTTTGCCTCTTATATGCAAGGAGGTCTTTGTCCTTTTTTCAATGGATTTCATACTATAAGATTTCTCACAGGGTGCATTGAACCTAGAAATATGTCTGATATCTGTTTTTAATTTTTGCTCCATGGTTTATACACAGGTGATCTCGCAGGGTGCTATTAGTGCTCCAATGTACGCCGTTAAAGGTCCTTCAATGGTTAAATCTTTGTATCCAACAGCGTTCCCTCTCAAGCATCAGCAAAAGGTTTTTTTTCTTAACCCTTCCAGGACTGCCTAGTGTATGCAAACTAAACTGTCTTCTAACCGAAAAAATATGCTTGTCTCAGGACCTTCGTCTAGCTCTGGGTTTAGCGGAATCTGTTTCACAACCTATTCCAATTGCTGCAGCAACTAATGAACTCTACAAGGTTGCGAAATCTTATGGACTGAGTGACCAGGACTTCTCAGCAGTAATTGAAGCATTGAAAGTAAAATTGCAGCACTAAACATAAAAGCAGTCTTTGCTGGTAAGCTTGTGTGCATTATGCTATATATCCACCATGATTTTGGTAAATCTTTTAGGTTCAAAACTAATGTTTTCATTGTTAACCCATTTCAAAGGGTTTTACATGTATACCATACCCCCTTTCACATTTTTTAAAAATCACTCTGGTACTTGTTGAAACAATGTGAATGATCTTTAATTTGGATTGGTAAGCAAAGTCTTACAATGAGACAACATAGTCATTTTCTCTCGACTAACTTGGGATATAAAATAATTACTACTAATATTGTTGTTGTTGTTATTATTATTATATTGCCATCATATATGTTTTCATTTTACTATTATTATTATTGGCAATTGCTTATAAAGATTGTTGTGAATGGTTTAAGCACTTGTATGATATCATAACTGGTATGGTCTCCAACACCTTGCCCCATAACCTGCCTCGCATCCCAAAAAGGGAAAAGAATAAAGAAAGGAGTTGGTGAAGTTATCACAGATGCTGGTGTGGTCGGAGATATCAGGTACATGTTCAATTAATAGAGATGTGTTAAAGCTGACCCGAAAACCATAATTATATATAAAAATAGATAACAATAATAATAATAATATAGAAACAGAAGGGAGATTCTATTTGGTTTATAAAAAATTATAACTTAGATGGTTTCAATGGATCCGCCTATATTTCCTCTCCGAATATTCTGTTTCCGACATTTGTCCACGTTAACCACTCTTTTCTTTTCGTTTTTTGGGTCCTTCGTCAGATGTTACCTAAAATTAATTAAATCACACTTTCTTATAATCACAAATATTTAGAAAATCTATGAAATAAAGGGTGTGTTTGGTAGGAAGGAAAATGTTTTTCAGATAAATAAATGAGTTTTTTTAATTTATATTTTAAGTTTGGTAGGTAAGCAAAAAAATCTACTCTTAAAGTGTTTATGTACGGGGGCGGCTTAAATACATCGGTGGCCTAAAGCCAAATTTGAATAGAGGCCTTAAATTCTAATATATATTTTTTATGAAGTTTATTATAGCAAATTATTTAATATTTCTTGAGACACAGTGGTCAAGATTTGTCAAACTTCTATTACTTTTTTTCTTCTTATATAAAAACTTTATATTTTCTACAAATAATATTCGATATTTAAAAAAAATACTTATAACCTATTATTTTTTTTAAAAACGAGGCCCCTCAAATTTGGGGGCCTAAGGCAGTTGCCTTTTTTCCAAAGCTATAAAGCTGCCCATATGTATAATCTAGATCGATATTATGAGAGATGGTTGGTAGGGGTCGAGGTGTTAGTGTGGTGGGGATGGAAGCTAGGGCGGGGGTACGGGTGAAAATGAGGTATGTTGACTAACGAACCTACAAAAATTGGAAAAAAAACACACCCAAAAACTATTTGATTTGACAAATAAGGAATATGAGCCCCTTTTTCCACTTTTAAAGATCTGATTGCCAGATAGAAAGTAGTTATTTAATAGCTAAAAGATCAAATCAACTTTGACATATGAATTTTCATTTGAAATTATATGGTGGGTCTGAATATTTAATTTCAAATGTACTAGTCCAAAGAAAAGGAGTAATAAAAGCAGAGAAGAATAGTAGTAGTAATGGTGAGATCCAAAGGACAAAGAAAGCTATCTTATAGCTAGTACTCTATAAGGGCATTGCTGTAAGATCTATTTTCATACAAATGAATGGTCCCTTTTTTAAAAATATAGACCATGTCCTTTTCTTATCCAAATATTAGAAATTAATATACATAACACTAGTTTTCTTTGGTAGGTATGGCTTTGAAATTTGACAATGTGAAGCACATTGAAATGTTTGGAATATACTATTAAATGTTATTAAGTGAAAACATTACATAATTTATCAATTCTTTCGTAGATTTATTTTCACAATTGTAAATAGGTGTTTGGACATGAGTTCGATGACATTTGAACGTAAAAAAGTAATATTTTGAAGTCAAGTTAAAAAGTTTATTTGTAATGATACATTTTTGGTGTATAAGAAACACGTAAAGGTGTTATAAATGTATTAGATAACTTTATTCTAGTTTTTTCTTCATCTTACTCCATGTTGATGCTTAGATTCCTTTTCCAACTGATCTCTCGTTCTTATTCTAGACCAAAACAATACTCTATCCTCTTGTGTCTTCCTCTATAGTTTCAATTTATTTGTTTGATTTTGACGTGATACATAATTTAAGAAAGTAAAAAAAATATACTAAATTTTGTGATCTTAAATTAAGATATATAGGATGTACCAAAATATCTTTTAAGTTTGTCATCTTAAACATATCATGTGAAAAATTAAATTTTGAACTTGTCAATTATTTTTCAAACAAACTAAAAAAATAAGACAAGCAAGTTGAAGATGGGGAATAAGAGATTTCACCTCAACTTTTCTAGCTAGTGTTGACAAATACTCTATTAGGTACGTATTATTATTTCAATTGTAAATCATTTCGTTTTTTCATTTCCAAATTATTCCTTTTTCTTTCATTATACTGATTCAACTAAAATGTAAGTAGTAGTTATTTAAAACATTCAACTTTTAATGATTATGGGTGTCAAATTAACTTTATTTGACCGAGTTGAATCATCAATATATTAGTAATACTGTATTTGTTGTTGATTAATTATTAATTAAGAAAGTTGAGATTATGTAGACAATGTCAATTTACAGTAAATTATTGAAAGGCTAAATGCATCATTAATCCAAAAATGGGACCCAAACAAAAGAAATTTCGCAATTGCAGGAGGCCACGTTGATAATTACTTATACATTGTCTATTAGTTCTCCGTGCCAATTCACGCTGTTTCATACTGCGTGTCAGGCACGTTGCCGATTTTGAAATCATTGCCGCCTGCGATAACACTCCTACATATTTCGTTTCACGAAAGTTAATTTGATATTTTAAAAATTATACAAAAAAAAAAAAGAAGTTGATATCTTTCTTCTACAAGCATAATGAATTTTTTTTAATTGTATTTATTAAAATTCATATAATTTGACTCACGATAATCAAAATAGAAACAAAGAGAGTATTGTCTTTGACTTTTTACTAATATAGAATAAAAAGTACAATGAATCAACAAGAAAATTTGGTAAAAAATTATATTAAGAAGAAATTTACTTCATTCAATTATTGATTATTCGAATTTTGAGAATTGAGATAGGATTAACTGATTCTATAAAAAAAGGCTATTAATTCTTCAATACCCAACCATTTTAATGATAAATAATTGTAAGTATATGGTATTTTTGGTATTTTTATTGTATTTAATGAGTGTTCATGTTATCACGTATATAATGAACGTTACATTGCAAGATTTTAATGGCTTAATTTGGAGAAAAAATTACTAGCATATGAATCATTAATTTACAATAATTTGCGTATGATACATTTCATGATGTTATACCTCAAGATTCTTGTTTTTCATGTGCTTTCTTCTATGGTAATCTAAATAGCTAGAATAGGCAACATTTAAAGACTTAGTTATGCCTACAATCACATGAATAAAGAAAATTATTCAATTTTCTACCATTAAATATTATTAATTAATGAAGAGCACATTAGATTTTCTCCAAATTTGTACTTGTACTTTCCACATTAATAATATGTCTTAATTTGCAAAGTTAATTTCAAACTTACAACGAAATACGTAATATTAATTGAAATTATAGATCCAATACATCACTTCGGATATTTCATTTCACCTTAGTTACTACTCCCTCTGTCCAACAATACTTGTCCACTATACTATATTGGGATGTTCAACAATACTTGTCCACTTTATAAAATCATTGAATAATTTTACACTTAGTTCCTAATTTACCCTTATCATTAATTATAGTTATCTCCCTATTACATTTTTCAATACAATGTATTTATTATATTCAAAGGGTAATATAGTAAAATCACCCTTCTATTTATTGTTTCTTAAGGGGTGTGCCAAGTCAATAGTGGACAAGAATTGTTGGACAGAGGGAGTACTACTATAAATAAAATGTATCTGATAACTTAATATTTTGATAAATACTCACTTTGTTCACTTTAATATATTAAGAAAAAATATATTAACTATTTAAAAATTATTTCTCAAGATATAAATCATGTGCTAGTTAATATGAATATCATAATAAGAGAAATATTTTATTTATTACTATTTTCTTCGTCTTAAAATAAGTGAGTATCACTTTAATAAAAAGAATTTGCTCCAAAATAAATGTCTTTTTAGAAATTTAAGATAAAAATTTATATGTTTTTCCTAACTATATTCTTATACTTCATCTTCTTAATAATGTCAAATTCTCAAAAAATATTTATTAAGTAAAATAATTTAATAAATTATGTATTATATTTATTAATTTTTTGATAAACTCGATTTTTATTTAAGTGATATTTATTTTGAATGGAATAGAATATTAGTTGAAAATTCAACCAAGAAGATGTGCTTTTAATTAGTACGTGTAGCTCGACGCGTCGTGAATGAGAATGGGATTTGTTTTGGTTTTTATAGGCTTCAATTTCATCACTGTTCCTTCAGTCTTTTCCTTCCTCACGGTACCCCATTGGAGAAACAAGCCATTTTCTCTCCTTCTCTCTCTTCTTTCTCTCTCTAGAAAAACTCCATTGGGACAAGTATATCCATAGTTGAAAATTGTTTCTAGGGTTTTGAATTTCATCCCTGTAGCAGCACAGCTAAAAAGGGGTTCCTATTTTCATCATCAAAGAATTACCCACTTTTTTTTTTCTCTAAAATGACGACTTCTGCGGTGAAGAGCAACTTCTTGCCACCGGGATTGGTGTCAAATCTTCAGGAAGTTCTTCTTAACAGAAAGGGTGGTGCTCAAAATGATAAAGATCAGCAATCGAAGCCGAAAGATGATGACCCATCAACTCAGCCGTCGTCTTCTGACTCGGTTCCCGATGTTGCTGCTGATGACGCCGACAGTACAAAGCCAGTGGTATTGGTTACTAATGCTGATGGGATTGAATCTCCTGGTATTACTTGTCTTGTTGATGCTCTTGTTCGTCAAGGCCTCTGTAATGTTAATGTCTGCGCTCCCCAATCGTGAGTTTCTCTACTGGTGTATGTTTTTTTTTAAACATTCATATACAAGTTAAGTTTTGTTTATGATTTTAGTGTGGAAATTTTGAGATAATTTTGTGTGTTTTCAACTGATATTGGGTAGAAATTTGAATTTTGGACCCTTGAGTCTGCTTTGCCAGTGTCTTTTAGTTTGAGCTAAAAAGCAAAATATCCGAGATTTTGAATGATTTTGGAGGTTTTTTGTTTTGTGGTTAAAGCATATCGGCTACTGTTGAGGTAAATCGTGGCGGGTCACTGTTTTTTTCTTAAAGAAACCGCAGCAGTTACTTCGACTGACATTCACGGTGCTATTGCTAATGAAGTTTAGTGTAGTTAATTTTGAAGTTCTTTAGTATGTGTTCAACCGAGTTTGTGTTAATGTTTGAATGTGGATCATTGAGTCTGCTTTGCTAGTGCTTCCTTGTTTGAGCTAAAAAGTCACATACTGTATCTGTGCTTTTGAATGATCTTGAAGGTTCCTTTTTTGTGATTAAATCATATCTGCTATTGTAGAGATAAATCGGTGGCGGGTCACTCTTTTACACTTAAAGAAACCATTGCAGTTACTCCGACTGACATTCACGGTGCTACTGCTTATGAAGTATCTGGTATGAACACACAATTACTGTAGGGTTATTCTGACTCTTTTTTTATTGAAGAGTTTGGCAAACATATTTGTATGTTTAGAATTCTATACCATGTTTTAGCATAACAGTGTTATGCTTAGTGGATTTAATCTTCTTTCAGGAACTCCTGTAGATTGTGTGTCATTAGCCTTGTCTGGGGCACTATTTTCCTGGTCGAAGCCGGTCCTGGTATTCTTAGGCACCCTTTCTATTGTATATCATTTAAAAGAAAAATGGATTTAGTATCGCTTACCTGCTGAGTCTGTCTATTATTTCTCCCCCCTTGAATGTTTAGGTAATAAGTGGAATCAACAGGGGTTCAAGTTGTGGCCATCAAATGTAAGTACCATAGTCTTTGTTAGTAACTCTAATTTAGTATCCATGTATTCCTGAAACTCTTTAGTCACTACTCACTAAGTTATTCAAACTATGATTTAAGGTTTCTTGCACTTGTCTTTCTTTTGATTTTGTGTCCTTGAGAATCTGTGATTATGTGTACTACTTCACTTGTCCAGGTTTTACTCAGGTGTTGTAGCTGGTGCGAGGGAGGCATTGTTTAACAGCGTTCCGTCTATATCGATATCGCTTGACTGGTACTTACCTTTCTTTTTGATCAACTGATATTTTGTTTGTTCTTCATGTTCTTAATTAATAGTTTGTTTAATAATCTACTTTAGGAGGAATGATGAAAGTCAAGAAAGTGATTTCAAGGACGCCGTGAGTGTTTGTTTACCATTGATAAATGCAGCTATCAGAGATATAGAAAAGGGAGCATTTCCTAAAAGTTGCTTGTTGCACATTGGAGTTCCGAAATCTCCTCTGACAAACAAGGTCTGTTCAATGCTCCTCTATCTCAACTGTGCCTCCTTTGGGAAAAAAAAGTGAATGAAATCCACTGTAGTTGGAAGGATGCCTTTTCATTTCTTAATGCAGGAATCTCAAATTTGTGTAACTTTTTTGAATTGAAGTCCGGACTTTCTCTTATTTCGATTCTAATAGCAGTGACAGTGAGTTTTGGTTTAGAGGGGAATCTTGTAATGATTAGATATTATTTAGGGTTACTACAACATAATAAAAATGTCTACCTTGGAATTTTAGTGTCTGTTAATGAAGTGTGAAGACTTCACATAAGAAAATAGTTTTAACTGTTATACACCACCTAATATGCCATGGACAAGCCATATAAAATTGTTGATTAATGTATCTTGCCTATGTCCTCCTATAGTGTGTTATCCCCAAAACATTCATTCTTGCACCAACTCCAGTTTTCTGAAAGGGAAACGAAATCAAACATATTCTTTCAAATTGGGAAGAATTAAGAAAAGAAACATTTGATTTATGATATGGTCAACAGACCATTGCATTCCATTGCATTACAGATAAGTAATGCCCTGCTATTAGTCATACATGGGCTTATCACTGCCATACCTTCTGCAATGGTTGCCAAAGTACATTTCCATTTTTTCACCAGTCCGCCTATTGTTGAGATCAGGGCCTACCATTGTGTTTGTTGACTGTATTTTCTTCATGAATCAAACAACAGATATCTCATTCTGAAACCTCTGCTTGACAGGGATTCAAATTGACCAAGCAAAGTCTCTGGAACTCTAAGCTTTGCTGGCAAGCTAAATCATCCACCAGAAATCTTGCTGCTGGACGTTTTCTTCCGAATCAGCAAAGCCTTGGGATGCAGCTCGCACAATTAGGTCGAGATGCTTCTGCGGCAGTGAGTAAATGACACTGTATCTAGCATAATTGTTCTTTTACATAATGTAGTAATAGCCTAATAACTGTATGTTGGCGAAAATAAGTTCATAACAGAGTGATCTTATGAATCTTTGGAGTAGAGCATCTATGGAGCTAAACAAGAAATGTTCCAATTGCATATTGTCATGCTACAGTTATAGAATATTATGAATCAAATTATCGCTGTGCTTCGCCTAAAGAAATTTGTAAAGAGTTGAAATTATCATGTATAAGTGTAGAAGTATCAACCAATCAACGTCTCTATTCCACTATGAATACTCAGTTTAGCAGTATAACTTGTCCACCCAAAAAGGGAATAAAAAATCAAAACTAGAAACAGGGAGAGTAATAGATATAGGATTCCAAGTGCTCAAGGGAAAGACTAGTTATTAGGGAGGCCTCATCATATTGATTAAGACAAATAACGTGCAATAATTATTTGAAAAGTGTGACATGCGTTTGGAAAATGAGTAGTAGTGTTCCTACATGTTGTTGGGTGTCCTGGTTCTCATGTCTTTCCTCCTCTCTTGGACATCATCAAACCTCTGCTTCTTATTTTTGCTCAGGGTGCTGCTCGCAAATTAGTTACTCAGAGAAAGAACATAGAGGTCGTTGAATCTGTTGGTATTGCAGGGAAATCCGATCCAGACAGGAAAGTCAAGTACTTCAGATTGGAGGTAAGAATGGTTTTTCCTTTTTTCTCTATGACGTATTTAGTTGCTGTGCTCAATGAGTATAAAGCGTCAGTTGAATTTTTAATTGAAACTGCAAATTGTAACAGCATAATCTCTCTCAATGGAAGTAATTTTTAATTTCTCTGCTAATGCTCTTTTCCATATATATGGCAAGTGTTTTATCACTTTGATGATATAACATGCTTCTACAGTTCTACTGTTGATTCTTGAAATGCTGCAAAATTGTGGTTTATACGGCCAAATACACCAGCATTCCTGCTGCTACCCTTCACATCTCTGCCATTTGCTCTCCCTCCCCAACCCAATCCCTGTCTTTTTTTAAAACGTGGTACCAACTAGGTTTAATTTGTTCTCTTATCTGCTTTGTTGGTTATTTGCACTGCAGTTGCTTGACAAGAAACAGGAAGAAGAAGATGAGGATTTAGATTTTAGAGTTCTCGAAAACGGATTTGTAAGTTCATTTCTGCTAATCCTTGATATTGTTTTCTTTCTTCAACATGGCACTGGGGGTATTCTGTTCCAAACTGGAAAGCTTTCTAGTCTGCTTAAAGGATGAGAACTCATAGTCAAAGAGTTCTGTGCTCGGGGTGTCTTATTGTTCTCTGCCCTTGTAGAGGCATATGCAATATTGGAACTTACCTTATATGTTTAGGACCCTAGACTATGAAAATACAGTACTGTGGTCTTGACCAATGGATTTTTTTGTGCTCTTTCAGGTGGCAGTCACTCCAGTCTCTCTTGCGATGCATGTGGAAACAGATGTTCATGCAGCTGCATCAGAGTGGATTTCTTCTGCATTAGAAGTGGAACAATGAAAGATGAAGCCAGTGTTCAGTACTGTTTGTTGTACATCTTTAGATGACTTTGTTCAGGTCATATTGCAAAATTTACATGGGCCATAATTGTGATGTCTCAATTATTTATTTGGTTTTGGTTATTTCATTCAACCTTTTGATTTGTGTCCCGCGAAGCCAATGCTTCCACTGTTTATTTAAAAGGCCAGCATGTTGTAAAAGTGCCATACTTTTTTGCTTGGTACCACAAAATTGTGTTTTAGGTTGGTTTTTATTGGGCAAATTTGTGCTGTGTTAGGCAGGATGGTGGAATCTTTTTACCTTGTAAACTGGAAATAGCCTGATGAAATATAGTGGGATGCTGTTTGTTTTTAACGGATTTGATTGTCTTCTTTTTTTCAAGTTTCTTATTATTCATATTTTTCAACAGTTGGAAAAGAACTTGAATTTTCATGGGCTTAAAACATTGGTTAGATTTAAGAGGCCACTGACTAATTTTGCCTTGTTCGGTATAAACTGTATAGTATTAATTGTAAGGTATAAGTTTAGAGATTTTTTTGCCTTGTCCAGTAAATGTTTTGTAGGAATATTATGCCTCAATTTTGTGGGTTTTGAAATTGGACATAAGTTGAGTAAGAACCAATTTGGGGGTGTTGAAATTGGACACAAGTTAAGTAAGAACTAAGGCATAACTAGTGGTTATAAACTTCTTTAAGGATTTTATTATTGTTTCTTTTTTTATGTTAGGGGTATCTTCAGCCATTTATTTTTATTAGCTAGGGTCATTTGGTATGGGATGGGATAAACAAGAATATTTCATGAGATTATTTTAGTCCATATACTAAATAATTTCTCAAAGTATTAAAGGGTAAAAATTAAAGATCAATCAATTTAAGGACAAAACTTAAATACCACCTCAAAATATGATTTTATCTCTTCTAAGTTATATTTGATCGATTTATATGTTTTCTTCAGCTCTTTTTATCTAACAATTAGTAGCAACTTTAACATGCATAGGTTTATATATATTCTTCTTCATCAAGCAAGCCAACACACTTCAATAACCACTAATATCTCCAGTGTAGTCTCACAATTGAAAGGATAGTGTATACGAAAACTTTATCCCTATCTTAAGAGGTAAAGAAGTTGTCTCCGAGTGACCCTCGACTTCAAGGCAAAACAACTCAAAGCAGGCCAACACATTTGTTTGGAATAATACTTGTACGTATCTCTGCACTAGGATTGGGAAAGGACTAAAAAATCAAAGGTACAAATTCCATCATTATATTTTCTGAATTGTATGTATAGTACTTTCATGTTTGAGGAGTCAACCCAAGATAATATAGTAATGTATACGATTTCAAAAGATAACGTCCTTTCACACAATTATATGCACTTATCAGCAGATTTATCTTTTTACAACTTTCAACGTCAAAAACTCAAAGGACTTGTCCGGTAGACTAAAATTGTTCACGTACTCTCCAACTTTTATACGATGACATTTAACTGAGCACTGATTCTGAAAATATCGATGAAGACTTTTGACATATATCAAAAGTTCCCTTAGAACATGTAGTATTAAATATTTCATAACATTTTCATGGCTAATAACATTAGATTATAAAATGAGAAGATTAAAGTTAAAAGAGACGGATTTGCTTATCTTCTAATTAATTAGCATAATAATAAAATTGAAGTAGTGTGGTCAAATTTGATTAGGAAATTTATAGGATGTTGACACCACGTTGAAGAAACATAACATCTACTGTGGAAAACCATAGGATTTTTTTCTAAATTTGCCAATAAATTTCCATGAATTTTTGTTCTTTATAATAAAGCTACCAAACATAATTTCTTTCTTTTTTTTTTTAACTTCTTTTCGAGAAGGAAAATGAAAAAAAAAAAAAAAAAAACGAAAGTTCTTCTGAACCAAACACTACTACAATTAATAAAAAAAACTTTGATTGATTTACTGACATATATTCTTAATTAAGATGTGAAAAAGAATAATTAACAAATGTAGAAATTAGAGATTTATGTTGAGAAAAAAATAAAAACAATACTAGAAATAAAAAAATAAAAAAAGGGAATATAAAAAATTTCCGAATATGAACGATGGTCCCCTTAGTATCTACAAATAGCTTGGCTCTAAATTAACTTTTCAATTCAGTATTTTGACCATCAGAGATTAGGAAAAATATTTACTTCTTCCGTTTTCATATTATTTGACAATATTACTCAAAATGTCCGCTTGTCAATTTCTAAAATCAAGAAAGAATTAATCAACTTTTTTTTAATTTTGCCCTTAAGATTAATTATTTTTGAAAATAAGCAATATTGATTACATTGAAAAGAGTTAAAGGTAAATTAGTAGAAATCGTTTTTATTAATAATTTCTTAAAGGATATGTAAAAAATAAATATAACAACTAATATAAGACGGACTATTACAATTTACCTACGACTGTTTTCTTATATGAAACTTTGTTATGTTTTCTTATATGAAACTTTGTTAAAGTGATAGAATATTCTAGTTTAGGTTTTATTCCTTTTTGTAACATTTATGTTTTATTTAATCTTTTCTTATATATACTAGTTATGTAAAGAGATTTTACATAGTGTATTTTATTTATCTGTTATAATAGATAACTTGTCTTTTAATTTAATTCTCTACTGCTTTTCTCTGCACTTTTTCTTTTAATCTGTCCTCAATCTACAAGTAAAAACAAATTGTTGGAAGACATGAAATTAATTAACTACTTATAATATTGATATCATAAGTATTTATTGTTACAAAAACTAGTACTTCACGGGAGGGAAAAAAAAAAACTGCATAAATTAACATAAATATAACTAAAGTTCTCAACTTAACTATGCAAATTAAAATGATGACTGCACAATTATACTAATATGAAACTTCCTTCATCATATATAAAAACTCCCTTAGAAAATAAAAAGCTTACCATCTTCTTCATGACCATTTTCATCACAAAAGCCAACATGTCTCTATGATCAATCCCAAGTTCTAGGGTTCATCGTAAATTGACTGCATGAAAGTGCTGACAACGACGATGAAGCTGAAGATTTTGACGATGATGACATGTGTAAGGATTCCATTTGCTCAATTTCATTGACGACTCTGTGTACATTATAATATGGATTCATAATATAACCAGGCGGCAAAGTACATGGAAGAGTACTATTGACCACCATGGAGTCAGTATGTTGTGACACAACTGGAGTTGATTCTAGAATGCCATCTTCGTTCCCCGTTATCATTTCAGAAAGCTTGGGCAACAACAAAGGCGTCTGTTGAAGATATAATTAAATAATCAAAAGCGTTGAATATTATGAGATGGTCACAATTGACATGGTATCAGAGCAAGATTTAAACCTAACTGGACATGTTGAAAACATAAAAGTTTAGATAATATGCGTACCATCATTAAATCTTGATGAGTTTTGATAGCCGCGTTTGTTGAATCCATGAAATTCTCCCCATTAGTGCAATTCAAAGAAATGTTGGAGGTGAGCATGGAATTAATGGAGTTGTCTTGTTTAATAACATTAGGGTTATATTCAAGATCATGTTGAAGATGATTAGGATAATTGAAATTAAACCATGAAGAATCATTTGAAATTGAGTCAAATGACAAATTAGGAAGGGAATTAGGCATCACTTGATTAGTTAAATTCAAATCCCCATTATGATTAATGTTGTTCATTTGGTCAAGAATTAGGGGGGAGTTTGTACTTGACATGAAACTATTAGTAATAGGAACATTGGGATTGAATGAGTAGAAATTATCAAAAGAGGGATTAGGGTTTGGATTAGTGATGAGATTATTATAATTAGGAAAGATGATTGAGAGATCAGGGAGGATTCCATGAGAAAGATGGAGCTTTTTCTTGATGCTTGAATTCCAAAAATTCTTCACTTCGTTGTCTGTTCTTCCAGGTAAATGCTTAGCTATTTGTGCCCACCTGTGAAAAAAACAAAATATCTCTTTTGCATGAAAATAATACATACATCGATCTAAACAAAATATTCTTTCAAGAGCTACTTTTTTGTCCAAGAAAAATCAAGTGACATCCCTTCATAGAAAAATTACACTGTATATATTAGTTACCTGTTGCCAAGAATGCTGTGAAGCTCAATGATAAGTGCAGCTTCTTGAGGGGAGAAACTCCCACGTTTCAAATCTGGTCTTAGATAATTAATCCACCTTAATCTGCAACTTTTCCCACATCTTTGAAGCCCTGTGCCATACAAAAATAGAGACGAATTCAAGATATAAATTTGATTAAAAAATATCTTGAGTTAATTTTTAAAAAGAAGAAAAGAAAAGAATAAAATCTACATCTCTCAAAAATCGTAGTAAAATAGATTGAAAACATGTATAAATAGATTGAACATCGTAGTAAAATCTACATCTCTCAAAAATCGACTCAATGGTAGCTATACTTATTATCTTACGATATAAGTGGACTACCCGGCTAGTCTTTGCATCACAACGTTGATTCATCTATCGATGAAACAACGATATGATGTAAGGAATCTCAAAAATAAAAAAATAAAAAGAGAATAATGATAATAATTAATAAACCTGCAAGCTTAGGAACAGAGCTCCAACAACCATGACCATAAGTAGTAATGTAGTTAATAAGTTTTTCATCTTCTTCAGGAGACCAAAGCCCTCTCTTCACTTTTTGTTTGTTACAACATGTATGATGCCCCATTTCTTATAAACAAACACAAATTAATTAGTACTGTAACACAAACAGATTCCACAAATAAACAACAAATTAAAAAAAATGTAGCTGGAAGAGAAGTGAAATTAAATTCATTGAGTTTAATTTGTGTGGAAAGAGAAGTGGAGGGACTCAATGTCTTATATAATAGATGCTCATGAGAACTAAGGACTACTACAGTACATTTTTTTTTTGGATTCTAGTAATATATATCGATAGTGTAAAGAATTTTTTATATTATAAATGTAATTAATTAAGGACGGAGTTATAATGGTAGTTACGGATTCGACAAATTGAGTCAAATATTGTAGTTGTATTAAAATTCATATAATATGCACTCATTTTATTTTAATTTATTTGTCTGATTTGAATTGACATGAAATTTTAAAAAGTAAAGAAGGCATTTGAATCTTGTAATTTTAAATTAAAGATATGTAAAACATACCAAAATGTTCTTTAGTCATATGTGGTCTTAAACTTGTCATGTTAAAATTTAGAATGGAAGAATTGCCAAAAAAAAGTAACATTCTTTTTTAAACGGACTAAAGAAGAAAGCAAGATAAACAAATTGAAACGGAGGAAGTAATATACTTATAGTGTAATGAAATTTTTATATCATCGATATAATTAATTAGGGGCAGAGTTATATGGTAGTTGTGGATTCGACAGATCTAATAATTTTGACTCAAATTTTATATTTATATTAAAAATTCAATCAATTCGAAAGTAAATAAAAAATTATGATTCAAAATTCATAAATTAATAAAACTTAGTTCATACTCTATTTAACTTGTTATAACTTAAAACAAATTATCAATCATCTAGTTCGGATTACTAAATATTATTAAATAAGATTACTTGCTCATAATTACGTTTTAGTAATCTTAAAACTGTTTGAACATAGTTTGAAATCATTTGAAGTTGAATTTTTTTGGAGTACAATTTGAATTTCTTAAATTGTCTTTTTTTTTTCATAAACAAAAAATTTTCAGAATTTGTGAAAATTATAATATTTTTATCAATTCTTAAATAATCTTATCAAATGAACAAACCATAATTCACAAACAAGATATCAGAATATCCCAAAATACCACATTAATAAATCACATATCTTCATCTTCCTTTTATAAAAAAAATATTTGTAATTACAAACTTTTAAATACACATAATTTTATAAAGATCCATTAGTCAATAACAATACTAACTATCTATTCTTTAATACAACCCTTTCATATTGTATGAATAATCTCTTCACACAGATCATAAGCCTTTTTTATAAAGTTTAAAATAATAATTTTTTTTCTAAAATATAAATTTTTTGATAAAAATTGAAATTACAATTTAAAATTTCAAACTTCAATTTTTTTAAGAATTTTAAAATTCAAAATTACATACACAAACCTTACTAATGGTGTAAATATTTTGTAATGGGAGCTTGGTAAGAAGCACGACTCATCCATGCAGAAATAGTAGGTCCCACGTGGTTTACTAGGAACCCAAAGAAATTTTGACAGCTGCTTACTATTTTTTATTTTACATACAAAAATTGAACTATTTTTGGATTTGCTCCGTTGTTACACCGGATGCCCCTCAATACCACATTTGTCTTCACAAAACTAAACTAAATCTATCTATTTTTTTTGGATGTCTGGTATCGTATTGAAGCTTCAACTAACTTAAATAGCGTTGCAAAAGATTTATTTAAAGGGAAAGTGTTTTCTGATAAGATTCTTTTCATACTTAGAGTTTAAATTTTGAGACTTTTAATTAAGAATGAAGAAATCTTATTCATTCCACCAGAATTTATATTGGTATAAAACAAATCAATCACATGAGCAATTTTTTAAATTAATATTGAAAATATTGTTTGACGAATATATTTTTCCCAAATTCGAATAAAACAATTATGAAAAAACACGTATGTTTCTAATATTTGCGAGTTATGTAGTTCCATACTTATTGTGATGCTCATGAAGGTGATTTATATAGAAGGAGAGGCTGATAAATTTGGGAAAGAAGGATATATTCATTGAAAGAAAAATAATATAAATTTACATGATATACGTATTTTTAAATTTGATATATAACCGAATTTAAAGCGACAATGGTAAAAATAACACAATACGTGCCCTTTTGAGCCCTTTGGATAAATTCTAGAGATTTGTTAGATTAAATGTGGACAACACATATCATAGACTTGATCTATAATATTTACGCTCTTCACCCTTTAATGGTTGAATCAAATTATTCTCTTTAACAATAACATTTTAAAAATTAATTTAACTTGCGATTTGATATAGACTTGATCTATAGCACTTACTCTCTTCACACTTTAATTGTTAAATCAAATTATTTTTTTCTTTTACAATAACATTTTTAAAATTAATTTAACTTGCTATTTACGTCCTTTTTATTATTTTTATATTAAAAAAAATCTTTTATTCCACAAAATATATGTATTTACATTGTATGAATGAATGGAGGATCACTAGACACGCTCTCTTATGAAGGGAATATGCTTTTTTTTTTCTTCTCTTCACCCATTGTTTGATATTCGTGTTGAGGTTTAATTAAATTTACGTATTGCAGAGATCTTTTTGAAAGCTTGAACTCAAGACCTCTAGTTAAGGGTGAAATGACCCTAACTATCTCACTACCATCCATTTTAATTAGGACATGAAAATGTTGTCGCAGTAGTAATTATATCGCACATTATGTCTGTTAGGATATATACTATTAACCATGTGTTTAGATATAGTATTTATTATAGAATAATTATTTATTCAGTTTTAATAGATCATATATTCGTTTATGGTGTTTGTTTACTTATATAGTAGATGATTTAGTTTATAGAGTTTTAGCTTATACACAGAAGATTAAATCATCGGTTCTTATAAGTATAAAGTTTTTTGTTCACAATCTAGGATGGAAATTGGACATGCCATCGGTACGATTGTAGCACAAGATTATATATAATTTATCTTGATTATGGGAATGGTATAGTTCCAACTTCTTGTGCTAGTGTATTTTGTATGTATTGAACGGGACCGAGCAGAGATAGTTGCTTTAGACTGATTGACAAAAGCATATTCTCTAAACTGTTAAATGTACTTATATTCTTAATCCTGATATAACTATTATGATCTTTATATATTACTTATCGTTTTGATTTATTAAAAGGTGAGATTCTGAGATGGCTCAATATGCCTGGTAGATTGGATGGTAATAATATGTATTGGTGAAATAATAAGTTAGTTGATGGAATCCATGTCTCGATATAGAGATTGATGATATGTCTTTTTGAGAAGCTTTAAAGTTTTCATCGTGTCAAACCTTGCAAGTGGATTTATGAATCCGGCACATGAAATAAGTTAAGCAGTGCTCTAAAGGAAATTAATCATTGAATTAAATTCGTCAGTAATTTAATTTATTGATTAGTATCTGTAATCTTATCATGGGGAATTACACAATTGTTTAATGGGGAATTTTGAAATATAAATAGAGGAGTGCAAATATGAATTTTTAGTAGAATGATTTGTAATTTATTATGGTAAGAATAATTCAAATTAATTATTTGGAATTATTTCCAGAAATAATTCTGTGTCCCTCCAGTGCCCATATTTAACTAGAACTCAGAATCCTATAGGAAAAGGAATTATAAGAAAACTGAGTTTTCTTCTCCTTTTTGGATTGAGAGGAAATCTCTATAAATAAGGATTCTCCTAACCTAGAAAAAAAAATAGGGATTCTCCTGATACTTGCCCACCCAAGTATTGAGAGAGTTCGGATGTAAACTTGGGATCACTGTAGAAGACTGTGGATTCACTTGAAGGTATGTCTAGCTTGAGGACTCTCTTGAAGGTATCTACTCACACTTCAAGATTTAATTCTTGAATTAAATTTCAACAAGTTTATGTGTTCTAGCATGATTATATGTGTTATAGCATAAACGTTATTGGTTATCTATTATAAATGTAAACAGTATAATTCTAGATATGCTTCCGCTGTGCATATAGTTTTTCCAACAATGTCAACTATGCTTTTCTAATTAATTATTAATCTGGGGCTCATAAAGCGAAAGGGTAATTAATAGAGATCATTGGAAGTATCATGATTACATAAGAATGTGATTAATATGCAACTAAACAAGAGTTCATGAGTAGCTAGTAGTACATAATTAACATATCTAAATAAACAGATGGTCCATGTGTGTGTATGTTCTAATTATTCCCTTCTACCTACATATTTAGCCAGGTGAAGAGGATGCTGTGTACGTTAAAGTATCTTAATGACAGTGAGCATCATTAATTTTATAATATCTATACACAACAATAACAATAACATATCTAGTAAATCCCAGAAATGTGGTTGGGAGGATGGTGTACACAACGTTATTCCTAGAGTGTGAAGGTAAAGAAGTTGTTTTCGATAGACTCTCAGCTCAAGTAAAACATACTAGAAGGATAATGGAAGAAAATAACAATAGTCACATTAAATAATACGATATCCGAAGCAAAGGAAACAAGAAGGCAATATTAAAATCAAATATAAAGAAGTAGGATCGAGAATATAAATAATAATATTGATAGGGGAAATTAGATAACGCACGACTACCTACTAATCTTCTATCCTAATCTTTGATATACATATCCTTCTATCTAGGATCATGTCCTCGATGAGCTTCGTGTGTTTATAATACCTATACAGAAACAACATAATTATTTTTTTTTATATATTATTATCAGTTCGCCACACTAGCTACTATAAGTTTTACTAAATTCCGACTAACTTCCTGTTAGAATTTGACTCGTCGGTTAGCGATTTCCGAAACATTACTTATCAACGAGCCAAGTTCTATCGAAAATGAGTGATTTTCTGATCACAGGGACAAAGAATTTTGACATTATAAAATCATTTAAAAAATACATCATAATAAGGGAAATTAATTTGTAACCTAGGTAGCTTGAAAATAAGTTAGGCAACTAAACATGTCACAATAAGTTAAATTCAATGTTTAATTTTTTCTATGGACAAGTGGGAGTATTAAAAAAAAAAGGGTAGCATGTCATATGATTAGACAAATTGGTGTTGAAAATGGTTGAAATATAGTACTAAGTAAGCTTTCAAGATAAAAAATATCCTGCCTGCAATCGATTGCTTATTCAATCTCAAGTCAATTGTGACACTTCCTCTATTTAACATCTTCCAACTTATTTGTCTCTCTTCGTTCAACTCCTGTAACGCTATTAGGTACGTCGGTATGTAGAGATGGTGTCAAATAGATAAATTGAGTTGTATTTGAACAAATTGAAATAAGTTGACATAATAAATGAATAGATTATTGATCCGCTTAAAAATTACTTAGACTAAAATAGACTAAAACGTAGATCTATGCGACACGATTCAATTTTATAGGTTGAATAATAAATAATTAATAACATTATAAGAATGAAGTGAGAAGGAAAGGAGTTTAATTTTTTTAATTTTTTTTTGTGTTGAAGTATTAATGACGTGGAACTGAAACTTGCTGAAATGACGCGTCCTTAAATTGTTCTAACATTGTGTTAGAAGTTGCTTCTACTTGAGAAATTCTTTGATGTTGGACTTTTTACATTAAGTGATTCGACAATAAATATATTTTATTCTTCCAATTATTTTAATCTATCTAATGTTATTTGATTAGATATGAACTTTTTCTAAAATGTTTTAAAAAAATTATGATTTAAAACAAATTTTAGAGCTTGTTGAATTAATTTTTGGCTTAGTAATAAGTTAGAAATCATAATTTATGACTTTTGGCTCAAATATTATAGAAATGTTTAAAATCTATTTTAGCTTTAAAATATTTAAAATAAGATAATTCAAATAGAAAGACATTTATATGACTAATCATGAAGAAAATTTAAAGTTAAGTTATTTTTAATTTTTTGTATTTTCTTTGTTTTAATTTTTTGTTGGTTTTGCGTTGACACAAAGTTTAAGAATATAAAAAAATTTGAATTTTATGATTTTAAATTGAAAATACATAGAATATACCAAAATGTCTGTTAATGTTACTGATTTTTAAAACATACCATGTTGGAAGTTAAAAAAAATTAAAGAGTTATAATAAAAAAGAACATTCTTTTAAAAATAAATGAAAGAAAAAGGGAAGTATATTTTTTTTGGACTGACAAAAAAAAATGTCATGTAAATTAAGTAAAGGAGTAATACAATTAGAAGGTCACTCCATTAATTACGTACGTCTTTTGAATATTTGAAAATGGTCAGTCATCGGATACATGCTATATGTATATATGACACGTCACAAATGATTATTAAAATATTTTGGGTGTGTTTGGTACAAATTAAAGCAAAATATTTCCCACAGATAACTTTTTTCAATTTGATACTTTGTTAAAAAAAAAAGGATAAACTACTTTATTAGACATATATCACTATCATATATACTAATTTTATCTCTATTTTCAAATAATTACATATATTATCACTTTTAATATTTTATACCATATATTATTGAAGATACAATCAGTACACATATTCCTTAAAACTAGGATTGATTAATTATCTTTACATTTAAATTCTAAAATTAGTTGTTTAATTAAAAACAAATATCTTTCGCTAAGAGAGTATGAGTTAGGGTAAAACTGTAACTCTTTCCCTTCCCTTGATCAGTCGAAATTTACTGAGAAGAAACTCTCAATTAAAATGGGTGTTCTACAACTTGTCAACACACACATCAAATTCTTAGCCTTTGATTTTCTCACTCTCAAACCAATCCCCCATGAATCCACCATTTTTTCTCGCACGGGGAGACACCTCTCTCACCCAAAGACAATGGGTATGGTTGTAAGTAGAGATTTCAAGCCCAATAGATTTATAAAATTCGACATTGACGATGGTACCAATTGCATACTATGTATACTATGGATCAACCAAGAAACTTCGCGTCACTTCTACCGTTGAATCTAGGCACAGTGAGCAACACCGATGAATCAAAGGTGAAGCAAACACCGCCGCGGTGAGATGCCCTGACCAGCCATGAATGTAATTCTAAAGTTTCAATAAGCGGAGATTTATGCATGTATTTGACACATTATTGATGTATTTGATACATTATTGAAATACGATTATATGTATCTAGTTTTTATTAGTGTGTCTTATTAAGTATATTGGAGATTTACGTATTATTGAAAATTTACGCATGTATTTGACACAATTTGTTCTGTCATGTATCCGGGTCTTGTCATATGTGTCTGTTCTTCTATCATGTATCTTAATATTATCATATATATATTTGTTATATTATTACAATGTATCTAATTATTTTCGTATTTATCTGAGATACATATTTTTGGATATAACGTATGAAATTGATACTTGATACATTAAATTATACATATAAAAGATACATGAAATAACATTAGATCACAGCCACGAATGTAATTCTAAAGTTTCAATAAGCGAAGATTTATGCATGTATTTGACACATTATTGATGTATTTGATACATTATTGAAATACGATTATATGTATCTAGTTTTTATTAGTGTGTCTTATTAAGTATATTGGAGATTTACGTATTATTGAAAATTTACACATGTATTTGACACAATTTGTTCTGTCATGTATCCGGGTTTTGTCATATGTGTCTGGTCTTCTATCATGTATGTTAATATTATCATATATATTTGTTATTTTATTACAATGTATCTAACTATTTTTGTATTTATCTAAGATACATATTTTTGGATATAACGTATGAAATTGATACTTGATACATTAAATTATACATATAAAAGATACATGAAATAACATTAGATCATATAAACATATACATGAAATTAACATTAGATCATATAAATAGATATATGAAATTAATACTAGATACTTCTATGATACATATGAATGTACTTGTATGATACTCATGTATCAGTGTTTAGTTTTTTGGATACATAATATATTGATAATAGATATAGTATCAAATTAATGAATTTATTATTTTAAGAGTAATAAAATGAAACTAATCAAATTACATGACCAAGATATACATGTTTTTGTCTTTTATTAATAATATTAATAAATTTATTATTTCAAAAAATAATAAAATAAAATTAACTAAACATAAATACACTCCTTGATTTCCACCTTATATTAAGGGATTTAATTAATTTAAATTTCCAAAATTAATTGTCCATGTATTTTGAAAATCCTCAATTACTCCTCTAATTAAGGAAATCCGTTACAACCAATTAATTTAAATAAATAAAATATGTATTTCATTTTTAAAATTCGACAGATACATATATCTCGCGGATTCAAACTTGTGTATCCTAAGCACGAAATATGATAGAGGAAGTAATATTTGAAATTATCGGAAAACTTAATAATTAGGACCTAAACTAGTGGAATTTATGAAGTTTGTCTAAATGTGTTTACATATAATTTAGACAAATATTGAAGTTAGAGGTTGGTATGTGTGTGGCGGAAAATGGGAATGAAACAATCAATGTGAGATGTTATTTGTGGAGTTTGTTTTTTCTATTTTTATTGAAAAAATTATTTTTTCTTATTTTTCAAAAAAAAATAATTTGCTTAGAGAAAATATTTTTCAAAACTTTTAATCAACCAATCATAAAAAAAATTAGAAATCATCTGTACCAAATACACCCTCAAGCAACAATAATTTTCGACTCAAATTTTGGTAAAATGTTGCTAACGAATTTTGTATATTCCATGATTTGAAAATATGAGACGCAAGTATATTATTTTACGATTTTAGAATTATAATATTATCTAAATATCGATATCAATAGAGTTTAGTTCATTGACTAATTCTAAACTCAATTAATCAAATGAGTTATATATATAGTCTAAGCTTTGTCGAAAATAAGTTAGAAGGTTTGGTGTTTGTAACAAGTTTTAGTGGCTAAAAATATGTTTTGACTTTAGGTAACTTCATGTCTATTGCTTAACCCTATGTTCTTTTAATTGGATAAATTAATTGCATATCATAATCAAATCATTCCTTCTAGATTAATGTGACAACTCCATTGAGTTTGCGTCAAAGTAAAAGGAACATTTCAATATGTGTCTAACTCTAACTATTCAATTTTCTAAATTTCTAACTAAAGAGAAGAGATTGAGAGTTACAGCTTAATTTTTTTAATTTTAATGAGGAATATTATAATATACTAATATGCATGGAAGTTAAATAATTGGAATATCATAAAAAAATAAAAATTGCCAAATATTTAGTTAGACGGCCCTTTTCACGATAGACATTGACATGGGATATTATTACATATTAGAGATCTTTCTAGAGTTCTTTTATGTTTATTAATAAAAATTGTAACGGATTATAAAAAAAAGTGATTTGTAAGGTGTGAATTCTAACTTTGGATCAATGATATTTATAGTCTAGTAGTATCAATGAAATTTTTTGCACGTAGAATACGGGTGTATTCATTTTACACTTGTTACTATTTCCTTTTCCCATCCCCGATCTCCTAAAATAAAGGTAGATAGAATTATAATGGATCTTCATAGTAGAATTGTTTAGTCCATCCTCAATTGGTAATGGTAGAATGAGAATGATTCCTTTATTGTTAATCAAAGATTTCAGATATCAGGTTTGATAAGTGAGTTTTGTTCTATAGAGGGGTTTAAAACATCTTCTAGTAAATTTTCTATCGCACAAATTTAGATTAATCTGATAAGTGAATTCTTGATACTAAATGCTTGAGGATCAAAATAAGAATCGCTTAGCCAGTGTGATCCTACAAATATAATCTGTAAAGGTATTACAATCTGAAACGTACCTAGCCTATAATAAGGGGTGCACGTGCACCTGTAACCTGTTAACCACAGAGAAAAAAATGATGTATACATAAAATTATATTATTAATATATGATTTAAATTATTTTTTTATGTATACATAATAGATGTTGAACCCCCTCCAGCCATTTCATGTATTTACTTTCTTCATATTTTAAACCTCTTTAATGAAAATCCCGATTCAACCACTATATACAATAACACCAAACTTTGTATATATACTAAAGTTAGTGATGCCTTTGTGCGCTCAAATTCTGAGTCCGCCTCTAATTACAATAATAACATATCTTGTATGATGTGAAGTTTGCAAAATATAAGATGTACGTCGATTTTACCCCTAACATGAAAATATAGTACTCGCTAAAAAACCAAAATATAACAAACATTTAAATGGCAAAGCCTATAAGAGGAGGGGGCAAAGCCTATAACAGTAGCTATCTAAAAAGAGTAAGCAGTTTCGTTATATGGCATTCGATCATGTAGGCAATTTTGGAATATATCGACCATCATGAGAACCACATTAAATGCATAGATTTTCAATAACCGTCCTTGAAAATGATCATTCAAAAATGCAGTTAATGGTAAAATCAAAAAAAAGATTTCAAAGAAGCAAAGAAACAAATGGGACCAAATGTTTGAAATAGTCTTTTATTCCTTGTCAAATCTTGCTTCACAATTAAAAAAAAAGGCATTGGTTCGAGTCGTCGGATCAGATAAAATCAGAAGCTTATGAATTCTGAATTTTACGTATTTTTCTTAAGTCTATAGGTTCTAAATTAATGATCTACAGAATTTAAACTAAAGTTACTGAGCTTAACTGAATACGTAGTTGTCATTGAAAATGATCATTCAAACATGCGTTAATGGTAAATTAAAAACAGGTTTCAGAAAAAGCAAAGAAACAAATGGGAACAAATGATTGAAATAGTCTTTTATTCCTTTTCAAGTCTTGCTTCACAAATAAAAAAAGGAAGTCATTGGTTCGAGGCGTAAAATAGACGAAGTTAGAATTTGAAGCTCATGAATTCTGAATTTTATATATTTTTCTTAAATTAATAAGTGATCTATATAATTTGAACTAAAGTTACTGAATTCAACCGAATACGAAGTCGTAAATATGTTGATGCTTGAGAGGGAAGTATAAAAGAAAGGGGACCAAACAAGAATATTGAATTTGTATATAGTTTGCACATGCAACAATTAATGGCACAAGGTGTTTGTTTTCTTTATTAGGGGACACATCCTTTGCTTCAATTTTGTTTCTTATCCCAACTTATTAATAAGGAAATTCCTATCAATATTCTTGTCTTTTCTCTACAAAATCATAGCTTTTTGGTACTTGTCACTTTCACACACTCTCTAATTCTTTTTTCTTTTCAATTTTAATGTGTTTCAGTTTAAGTAGACATTACTGAATGCAATTAAAAAAAACTCAAATAGAGAGGACCAAAAACTATACATTATATTTTGTAACTTGTATAATCAATTAAATTATAATAGCAATACAAAATATATTTAGACTATTTTGATAAGAGGTTGTGAAGGTCGAAGATTAAGGTAAAAGGCTAGTAGTAGATAGTTTCGTGTTTTGCTTTTCCTTATCAGTAGTGTTAGTATCATTTTCAGTATTTCTATTGTTTCTATATTTCTCATTCTTAGTTTTCTATTACTAAGGTTGTCTTTTATGCTTCAGTTTTCTTATTATCCGGTTGTTGTTACTATTTATGTTTCCATAAATACTGTGTGTATGCTTTCCTTGAGCTAACGGTTCCGATACTCTCTCTCCATCCCCAAAAATAAAAATAAAATCTACGTACACTCTATCCTCGTCAAAACCCAATTTGTGGATTATATAATTCTTACGGCAGACAGAACATTGGATACCTATGCCTAGGTAGAATCTTTGAGATAACAATTTAGCTATGAAGACAAAACTTACAAACTTTATATTTGTGACATATTAAATCAAATCGTAGCGTTTTCATGTTAATTAGAGAAAACATAACTTAAAAAATTCAAATTATACATTTAAATTAAATTTTAATTTTAAATCAATTTTATTTCAAATCAGGTATGAATTGTCCTAAGAGTCAAAATCCAAACTCGAGCAAGTAGCACTTCTTTGGCTCTTATTATCAATTATTTCCATCCCAAACGGAATCTTATGACAGAAATAATAGGCTCTAAATAACTTATATTTCAAGCTCAAGATCTTAGTATATAATAAATAACAGTTCAGTACACTAAGCTCCCGTTATGCATAGGATTTGAGAAAGGATCAGATCACAAGGATCTATTATACACAATTTTATTCTTGCATTTTTGTAAGAAGCTCAAACACAGCAAGACTCCCCTTTAAGATCTTAGTATATATATAGTAAAGAAAAATTCGGTGCACTAAGCTCCCATTATGTGTACATTATAACAAAAGAAACATTTACTTGCAATAGATTTTCCTTTTAGTATTGCCACAAAAAAATTTAGCGTCAATTGAGTTAATGACATTGCATTCAAAATCGTTAAAACCTTTAGCGGCATTTTATATAAAATGCTGGTTATAAATATCCATATTTACTATTACCGCTAAATATAATAATAACGACAATTATATAATTGTCACTAAATTCTTTATTTGTTGTAGTGATGGAGTCCGGATAAATTAAAGGTCAAACCTGCACAAGAGTCTATTGTATGTAATCAAACTGCAACTCAAACTCGTTACCTTCTGATCACGTAGCAACAACTTACATCGAGGCTTCCCTTAGTATATATATTATATAGTCAAACTCCTTTTTATTTTTTGTCAAAAGTTATTATAACGAATTAAAGTTTCTTATTTTTCTAAACTGCTCAAATGTCCTTCTTGAGATGGGACTCACCAACGATATATCATTCTTCATGAGTAGTGTATTTGAAGCAGAAAAATGGGATGAAGTTTGAAAACTTAAAGATAAATTCATTATCATTTCTTCTCTTATCAGAAATTCATCATGGTCCAAATTGATGCATGCATGTGATCCAATCTTTAAGCAAGCTCAAAATATGGGCTGCACTAATTTTTCATTCACTTCCATATTTTGTACCTTATAGAGTTATAGTTGTTATTCATGATTAGCAGAATGAAATATACCCTTTATTTCAGTTTATGCGATACAATTTGAATTGACATGGATTTCAAGAAAGAATATCTCCAAAACCAACAGAATATATAATTTTTTTTTATTCATAATTTTAAACATGTTATAGTATTTGTGTAATGGCTAACTTCAGAAGCGAAGATAGAGTAGAAGGTACGGGTTTAGCAGAATCCAAATAACTTTGATTCAGACTTTTTCATTATCTCAACAAAATTATCATTAAATATATATAAATTATTAATCTAGAATTCAATATACGAAAAGACGGTAAATTTACCCACATCGATTGTTTACACCAAATTAATAGATGCATCCTTAACCATAGTGTGACACCCGGTTGGGGTAAGTTTTTACTCAAAGCAGCTAGTTAGAATCCAGAAACCTCAAATTCTGGATCAGCCTCTAGATCTGTGACCTTCTACATGTCATAAATATTCATGCGACTGTAAAAACTTCTCATCAAAGGTAAAACAGAAAGTGTCAAGTTAAATCCAGAACCTAAACAACTCAGTTGAGAGCTCCGTGACTGGTTCAAGGGAAGGTCAACCAATGATTGATAGGCCATTCCCTCCCTATCTGTCTCTTGATCCCTCATTCCACTAATCCGTTGTTGTTTTCAAAATAGATATGTCGTTTTTATTTGTAACGGATACCAAAAGGAAATAATATCACATAAACTGAAGATTATAAACAGACCATGATACCATGTAAGAAAACATTATATGTAAAGGCAACGAAACAGAAACTCATAAACTATCAACAAATAGCACACAGTATGATACAAAAAACTCAACTAAATATAGAGTTGAGCATATGAGAAATCAACTCATAAATCAACTTTCTGGAGGAAATGTCATCTAATACATTATGTATTGGTTAAGTCTAAATTTCTGTAAACAAAAGAAACTCATTTTTACTATCAAGACAACAAGTTGTTGAGCTAAATGGAAAAATAAAACTCACTAACACTCCCCCTTTCATAACACCAATCGTCTTCGTCTTCCAGTTTAGATGATCAAAATGCATTTGAGGGAGGGTAGAGATCCTTACACAGATCAACTGAATAAAGATCACAATCAGCACTTCTCCTTGCTATCACCCTCGAAAGTGGACTTGACTTCCTTTGGACATGTAAGCTATCAGTTGAATTCCTCTGCATACTATGAGATAGGTTATAATTTGAATTCCTCTGCTTAACCTTTGCCTTAATAGACTTCGTGAGATTCATGTAGTTCGGTTTCTTGCTATGTCCCTCTTCTGGAGGAGTCTGATTCGATCCAAGAGTTTCAGAAGTCGACATGGAAGAATGAGAAGTCGTACTATCATCATATTGATAATAATCAGTGTAAGGCTCAGAAGATGAACTAACAATTTGACAACTCATTGGTCCTCTTGTGGATATCCTGGTAGACACGTTATTCCGTCTAATGTTCACTGAACTACGCTCAGTGAAAGATCCAGCATCATAATCTTCATGCTTCCAAGAATTCGGGGTCATTCCTGATGCATCAGTATGGAAATCTTCCACCAGTCTGTTTTCCCAAGGCTTATTCGCCATCCAACGTTCTAACCAAACTGAATCCCCATTAGCCTTAAACTTATTCGGGGTTTCAACTTTCCTTGTTCTTGAATTCGGGCTGGGGTTTGTTCTCAGTTTCTGAAATAGATCAGTTGAATATTTTTCAGGCCAGTTAATTGTGTCATATTACATGTTTTAGGAATTCAATATAATACCTGTTGGGCATATGCAATGGCCCTCTCCCTCTTGATTGCTCCAACTTGTCTCATTTTCAACTTACACCTCACTTCATCCACTGTGCCAGGGCTATCACACCATCCACCCTGAGAAAGCGAAAAGTTAGATAGTTTGAAACAACGAATAACACAGTCAGACTTCTCGATAACAGTCATCCCGTGTAATAACATTTCACTATAACAACCATGCTTTTGGTGGAACCAATGAATATAATATTCTCTATAACAGCATTTTGCTATAGCAGCTAAAAAATACGCATCAGCACAAACGATATTGTCATAGAGAAACTACACACCTCAGCTTGCTTAATTGGATCAGCTTGGCTATCAACAAGAGACCCTTTAGTAGCATCTCCATCAACGGATGTTTGATTGCATCGGGTTCTAACTCGAGACTGCAGCTTGAGAAGAGTCTGCATACACTTGAGGGTTACATCAGCTTGTTTTCTTACCTGTCGCCCACGAAATATAGCTTGTAGCCTAACCACTGCTTTGAGTGCCCTTAACGCACGCCTTGCCTTTTGACATGACAATAAAAATTTCTCATTAGCTAAATAAATCATTCGCAAAAGATCAAGTGGGAACAAAAGTATTACAAGGACATAACATGGCAACATCTCTACCTTTAGAGAAAGAATAACATACAACAACTATGCCTCAATCTCGAGTCAACACTAATATTGTCACTCCATTTAAGCTCATCTCAGACAAGAGAAAGAAAAACATAAGGATTTAAGGTGTTATAGTTCTAGTTTTTGCCACTCAATATACAATCAAGCAGTTACCTCCAAATTCTACACTCAATACATCTGTTCCTCTTGAACTGCAATTTTTCCTGAATCAATTTTCAGCAAATTTTCTCCAAATGCAAGTAATTCAGTTTCTTTCATGTTGACATCTAAGTATGACAAACAGAGCAACAACAATAACATACCTAGTGAAATCCCACGAGTGTGGTCTGGGAAGGTAGAGTGTACTCAAACCTCACCCCTTACCTCGTGGCGGTAGAGAGACTTTAAGTAGTTATTAAAAGAAAAAACGTCAGTATAGAAAACATGACAACTAAAAAGTAAAGCAGTACAAAACATGCTAAGTAGAAAATGAACAGTAACAACAACAAATTAGCACGATAACCGAAACACAATGGACAAAAGACGATAACAGATATCAATAGCAAGAAACTACATGAATAGGCCTATACTACGATAGACACGGTGCTCTAGACTACCATCATGCCTAACCCCATCGAAAAGTAAGACAACGCTCAACTACCTACCAACCTTCTAGCCTAATTCGTGATCTCCATAACCTCTTATCTAAGATCATGTCCTCATTAAGCTGAACCAACTATAACAAAAAAAGTTAACAGCTTTGGGTCCCAAGTCATTCAAATTTCTTCCAAAATAGATCTCAACAGAATGTTAACAAATTCCCCTACAAAAACTGTAGAAACATCAGTATTGTTAAAAGGGGAAAACTTGGAATTACCAGAAACCCGCGAAGCCCAGCCTGAATTCGAAGAGCAGCCCATTCTTGTTTCACAACCACAAAATCCTTGTGTGGAGCTCTGATCACAGTAGCCATAGCAGAAGCCAAAGCACTGTCAGAGAGAAATGAAGATTCAGATACATCCGAATCTACCAAATTCCCACCCCCTTTTACACCTTTCGAAAACGCCATAGCAATTCCAACCGATGCACTCCTCCATAGCTTCCATTTTCTATTCTTTCCACCACCCTTTTCCTACAAAACCCCACAAATAAAACAATTCAAATTATCAAAAAAACATCAACAACAAAGAAAACAGAAACAGAGTATACTAGTATTAGCCAGTTCAACTTACAGAATCGTTTGATTGATTCTTTTTTAAACCGATTAAAGATTTAATCCAATTCCCCGAACCACCCATTTTTTCGCGATTCTTGAAAAATATGATCTTGATACAGTTTCTGCAGCTTGATAAATGGTTTTTGTTTTGAGAAAAAACAGAACAGACAGAGGAGTAAAGAAGACAATTTTAGAAAACGCTGTCTGAAAACTTAAAGATAAATGTTGGGATTTGAGAATTCGAAGGGATTGAGGAGCTTTAATTACTACAGCTATGAGTTTCTTGGATTTTGAATTTTGAAATTCGAAAAGATGAGAAAAAAAGAAAAAGCTGCAACGGATAGTTTGTGGAAAGAGGAAACGGCGTCGTTTTGGTATGACCTTTGCTCTTTCGACCTTAGTTTAAACTGACACAGTACAATATATTAGTGGGAAAGTGAAAGGAATTTCCGGAAAATAAGATAGTTAAAACATGCTTTTTAAAGTTTTAAATAAATTTGCGTGTAAAGTGCAAAGTAATAATCAAACAAAGTCCCCGCGCCTCACGACGTTGGCTTCGTGCGCCTTATTCCATGAACTACTGCTCCCTCCGTCTCGATTTGACCTAGTTTAACTAAACATAAAATTTAAATTATATTAAAAAAACTTTGCAATGATAAAGTATGAAGAAATTGTGCCTAATATCTTTCAAATGAGTTGATTTTTATTTTTTATATTTTGGAAATTGAACTTCTAGCTGGCGAGACGTAAGTTTTTTAAGGGCAAAAGTTATGCGGACATAATTGTGAAATGTTATAATTTGAAAATATAAATTTGTACTCCACAAAAAGGTATTTGTAATGAGGAACAAATATTATAGATCAATACAAAATAGGGACAAAAGTGTAAATGACCTAAACTACTTCCATGTTCCAATTGTAAAAATTTCACGGGCATCTTTTTTGGATATTATTATTTGATATGTATCTTTTTTGTGTGCTTTATCTATTTCGCTATAATTATGGATTCTAATTTCTAATATTTGTCAGAAATTTCATATAAATTTCAGGTACAAATGACTTAAGTTCAGATAAAATGGTTGAGTTCTGTCATATGTGTGTGGAATCCAACCATATAAAATTCCAGACACAATAATTTCGAATTGGGCAAACTTCTGAGATCGAGTAATTGTATACTTCGGTTGTTCACTTACAACCACCAAGCCTGCAAAAAGTTGTTTCTCTTGGATTGTTTGGTTCATGAGCAAAATTATATTCTATATGTTTCATTTTACGTATGAAAATGAGTCAAAATTATTTTTAAACTATACGACATGAATATTTGATGCCTCGTTATTATGAGTACAAAGTAATGGAAGAAAACCAGAGAGTTATTTACCATTTTATTAGTTATTTCACTTAAAATATTGTCCAATGGGCACTTCTTTTTTTCTTCTTCTTTCTCAAATGACAAATCGTTTTTTGAAATCAACTGGCGTTCCTGGTGACATTTATTAGAGAATTTCAAATTTTTTGAATTTGAATCATTTATGTAACCAAATAAAGATTGAAGTGAGCTCGATTGGAATCTTGAATCCAAATTAAATTTCATGGACATATCCAGACAAGCGTAAATTCAATGACAAAACATATTTCAATAAAAAATCAAATAAATATATTTCTCTCTTGAATATAAACTAAAGATACTGAATAACATGGGTACACTAAAGTCATATTTAATTTTTGTTGTAATTTTTTTTTCTGAAGTAGACGGTGGTTGATAAAGAACACTTCTATCATAATTTCTTCTGTGTTTTGTTTACATGAAGGTGCTTGCATAAAACGTATTGGAAGCTTTCTCCTCGTATGGCTCGAGAAAAATGATTTATTCGAATTTTCTCTTTAACATTTTCTCTTTTATTTGGTGCCATCATCTTTTGATTCATTTGATATTTTTGACTTGTCTGGTACTATGTCATCATCTATCGCGAATTTCTGGATTAAGAACAAAATAAAAATAAAAATACAGTTAGTTAATTAATCCTCACTTAATTATACTAGTCCATATTTAGCAGATCAACTAATTTAAAATAGCATCAATTTATAAATATATTGACCTTAACATTGGTGAGGTCAACAAGGTGGTCCTGAAGAAAATTTATTATCTCTTCAAAATGCTCTTCTGTTGGTCTATAATGACCACTATATGCCCATATTGCCTGTCAAAATTAATTACATAAGGAAAGAAAAATGTTTTTCACGAAAAATATTTAATAAAAAATAAATATTTTTCTTACTTATTTTTTAGTGCAGATTAATAGGTAAATAAAAAGTATTATCACAAAAGCCTTTATACATAATTCAGGTAAATATTATGGGGTGGGATCGGAGTAAGGGGTGTCAGGGTGGGATGTGTTGGAGGGTGGATATAATAGATAATTAGTATATAATGGCATCGATCAAGGGCAGAGCTAGAAGCCTGTTTACGCTTTTGCTCATGAAATATGTACAAATATTAAATTTAGAATTCAATTATTAACACTTGAAGTGATCATTCTAAAATGCAGAACTCATAAAGTACCTCGAGGTTCCCGTTAGAGACAACCAATCTTCCAGATGAAAGAGAAGCACCTCCAGCTAGAAAACTGGAGTGGTGAAAATGGTGTTTTTGCTTCTGTCCAACATATAAGATCCTTGAGGTACTGAGCACAAATATCCATTTAGTACCCTCAATTGTGTCTACACAAACACCACTTTTCTTGTAAATAAGCTTTCCATTCTTCACAATTACTTCATATGCTTCCCTCTCTTTCTGCATAAATTACAATATTATAAGTCCATAGTAAATACACGATCTCTACCAACCGTCATCCTCTATAATAACATTTTACTATATATATAACCACCAAGTCGATTTTCTTTTCATGTTATGTCGTCATTTATTTATGTTCATTATAGTAACATTTAGTAATAACAATAAAAAAAATATCTGGACAAACCACGTCTTTGGAGGGTTTTGATTGTAGGATACTAGAATTAGTCACAATATAAACATAAATTATACTGATAATTATTAAATCCTTATTTTAACTAATCAGACTAAAATTGGCAATAAAATGTTTACTGGTCCAAGATACTTGATGCATTGGGACTGTAGATCACTCCTTGAACATTTCTCGACAATAACTTCTTTTCCATCACCAATATCTAGCCTGTAATTATTATAGTGCATAAATTAATAAAAAAACATAAGCATATGATTGAGCTTGCAAAAATATCACCAATATTTTTTTTTTGGTTGTAGCTACTAAGAAAACATGAATTAGAGATGAACAAATTCTGTAATAGCAAGGATTTTCAAAAATAACTATTAGCTACGAGGAATATAGTAACAGATTAGCGATAACTTTCATAGCTAATTATAGTTATTGTTTTTTTTTTTGCTCTGTTGTATATAATACATACCAGTAGAAAAATGGTTGTGAACTTTCACTGTTGCGCCACACATCATGATAACGATTAAGGTTGACACCATACCGATGTCGTGGATCTATCTGAATTTGCATTTAAAAAAACTGTCAAGAAAACTACTAATAAATTCGCAATAAATATCGTGAAATTAACTAAAAAAAATCATCATAAAAATTGCGACGAATTAACTATGGATAAATTTAAAAAGATGGTTACAAAATGTGGCACTAAAATTTGACTTTAAGAATCAGCGACGAATTAAATATGAAGTCCGTCACAAATGCCATCGCTAAATTAATTTTGGTCATTATAAGAGGATATATTTCACTTACAGCTTCTAACCAGATCCTGATAGCTAGTTTTTGAGCTTTCTCATTCTTTGACAAGCCCTTTCCAATCTACACCAACAAATTATAAAAGAACAAACATATAAATTAGTAAAAAACTTTCACGAGTTGAACAAATTGAGCTATGATCCATTATATATTTAGCACAATTGATCGACTTGTTTATTTGACTCGAACAAATATTGATCAGCGGGCTGGCATGTTCAAATATTGGTCAATCTGCTCATTTGACACCTTGGTCCTTATCGATAATTTAAGATCTTATTTCCATTGTATAATAATATGTGGAAGAATACAATCAAATATCTGTATAATGACAAACATGAAAAAACGATTCTGATAAAAACTTGATCATAGTAAAAAAATGTTATTACAAAGCACGACTGTTATATTGTACCTTTGAAGCCCTAGTTTGAGCACGTGCCCAGCGCGAAACTGTTGTCTCTGTCTTTCCAACGTCAAAGAAAGAAACAGAACTTTGTCTAAGAGTTGCAAAATCTAGCACCTTCCATCTGTATAAATTATTTAATGAAATGAAATTCAAATTGTATTTGATAAAATTTATACAGAAAATAAAAATGACGGAATAATTAAAAACTAACAAGAGTTCTTCAAGGATAACTGTAGAATCAGTCATTAGAAATTGCGTGATTAATCTAGTTGATTTCTGATTTGCTTCGATTTTCCTTTTTATTCACTTCGATATTCTTAATCGAACCTGATAATAAGTTATTAGTACGTACTCGTCAAAAAAAATTATAATCTAAAGACATGTAACAATTTGAAATTAGTTGAAGTCGACTATATATATACCACAAAGGAGCTAGAGTCTAGAAATAGAGAGATTGGTTGATATTTGGAAAAAATTAAAAGTCATGAATTTAAGTTTATTAATTTCTACGTGAGCTTTGAATAATATTTTGACCTTTGATCTTTTCTCCAATCTCTAAGCTTCCATTTTTTCCCTCGTTTCGTATTGGAAGGGGTGGAATTTGCTCTATTTTCTTTTTCTGCTTTTTTTTTTAAAGCAATTAAAATCCTTATTAAAGATTATGCATCTTTTAATAGATTTCAATTTGTTGTTTTATTTCTGGTCATTCAAATTTTGCAATTATTAATTTCTACATAACACAATTAATGTTTTAATTTCAACACAATTATTAATTTCTGCATAACGTGATTCTTTTCATTAATAATTAGAAACAAAAGTTTTTCCCATCGCAAATTAGTTGGGAATTTATGCTATAGAAGATGATTTTTTTCATTTATTTCCTACCGAATCGGGCTCAATAGAAAAATGCGTAGTGGAAAACAAATTTGCAATGCAGGGAAACTTCTTAATTTTTCCATATGAAAACATTATTATTTTTTCTTTCTTCATCAATTTAATCAAAATAATTGTGAAAATAGCCACCGGACATTTTCAAGTGAAAAATACCGAGGGAAAATAGAATTTTTTTAGTGGTGTTCACGAGGACCAAATCAAAGAGCGATAGGGAAAAAAAGTAATTAGGAAATATACAAAAATGAGAATAACCGTGAAATACTAGTTTATTGACTTTTACCTTTTCTCTGCTATTTGAACTTGACTTTTATCATTTGTTTTCTGCAATATGACTCTATTTCGAAGAGTAAAAACTGAAACAAAAGGCTGCCTAGAATCGGAGATAGTTGAGACTAGAGATGTCAAATGGACGAATTGGAATGAATTTGGACAGGTTCAATTCCTAAATGTAAAAATACAAAATTTGTATATACTACTTACCATACCATGTTTGTATATTGATAAACGAAATTATACAAACGGAAATACCCATAGCAAATGAAACTATAGCTATGGAGCATAATTAGGCAAACGGTAGCTAAGAAGGCTTATTAAGTTTTATGAAATTTCCTCATTTTTCAATCTCGAATTTCTCTTCGGATTTTTTTTTGATAAAATCTCCATCCCAACATAGAATTAACTTATGCTTCAAAACTTAATACATTTATAATGTTGATTTCATTATGAAGTTAATGCGAATATAACTAGGTGAAACTTGATCCTCCTATAAATTTAATTGGAGGTATGTAGGCAACCTGTGATAAGATAAAAGGGTGTAGTCCCTGTTTATACTTTATTGTAGTTAAGACTTTTTTCTAGTGATATATATGATGTACAAGTTCAGTTTTAAAAAATAAATTGTTGCATTCTGACTAGTGTGTGTCACGTTAGATTTCTTGAGTTTAGTATGGTAAAAGAGATAGTTGACTTGAATTCACAGGGGTTCATTCTTGATTGAAAATTTAAACGGTCTTTCTATCTTCATGAGGTAGTGCAGTAGTGATGAAGAGATGATCATGATAATAAGAACAATAAATTATTTTTTAAATTGTCAATCTTTGCGTATATAATCTTTGTCAAGTATCAAATTCAAATAAAAACAATTGCGACAATTTACCAATTAACATAAAACTAATCCACTCATTATGAAATATTGTAATACAGAACATTTAAAACATTTTTTCTTTTTAAACAACTCTTAACCAATATGTATTGAACTATATATTTAAAACTTTGAACTAGGGGTGTCAAAATGAGCCCAAATATAGGTAACTCCGCTAATCCATCCAGAATATTATGGGATAGGTTCAAGATAATTTGAATTGAGTTTAAACTTAATCCATCCAAGCCTTAACCCATTTTTAAATAACTTTCAGTTAAGCCCAATGTAATCTCCAATTTCAACTCGTTATAAGACTCTATATTTGCATTAGTGTAATGTATGTTCTCAAATTGAATATATGGATTAATATCTATTTCATATCTTTTAGGATTTATCTATCCATTTATAACTTATTTTTGTTATTTTATTGAGTTATAATTCAAATTGTGATTACAAAGTTAAATAACAATATGTTAAAATTATTGAGATTAAGCGGGTCAAATTGGGTGGATCATGACCCAATCCGACTTTTAGCCCGTTTGAGTCCAAAGTAAATTTGGGCGGGTCATGACCCAACCCAATTTTTATTTCAACCTATTTTAATATCTCCAATTTCAACCAATCCACCCATTTATTCTTTTAATCAAATTAATTAGAGAAAAAAAAAGTACTTGTTCAATCTATTTTTTTTAAAATAGTATAATTTTGAAGATACGTGTATAAGGGCATGTTGATATGAACAAAAGTATCCTCCTCTCAAACATGATTCAGTTTTCAGACTCGCATTCGGGTTTTTCGATTTTCCCAGATTTTTGGATTTTTTCGATGGAGTCCTTCCACTAACATATAAACAACTTGTGTTTGAAATATTTCTTTAGTTTTATCCAGTATCAAATATAACTATCTAAGCTATTTCTTAAGAAAATAACACAAAATACGAGATGAATGATGATACCAAAATATTTAATAAAAAATAATAATAATATCACATAAAATAAATATACAACTAATTTAATGAGTCACAATGAAAATGATCATAATTTAAAAGTACTTAATCATGAAAAAAAAAATCCAATAAATATTAATTAGATGACTTAAACATTAAAAAAATAAAAATTAAATTATATATTTTAATTAGCTAAATCAATTTATTTAAATTAAAGAATAAATATCTAATACATTATAGTCCTTCTTAGAACCTTCTATTTAATTAAGCCCCCTTCCATCTCTTATAGTTTCCTAATATATAATCGTTTAAGTAAAGCCCATTCCATATAGGAAAGTATTTACTAATTACTACGATTACTATACTATATATTATACATGAGGGCGGGGAGGTCACAATTCATAGCACATAGATCGTCAAGTAATACTAGCTAGGTCGTGTGGAAATTAACATGAAGATCACCATGGAGAAAGAAGAATGGGAATTGAATCCTAAAAATCTCACAGTCAAAAAACTCATTGGCTATGGAGGTTTTGGATTAGTTTACGCAGGTGTTTACGATGGAAAAAAAGTCGGTAGTAACTATTAGCTTTTTTCGATAGGTTCAATCTTTATGATTTTTAGTATCGTTATAATTATATTTTTATAATTACGGGTTCATAAAATAGTATACATTATTAAAAAATTGGTGACTTTTAATTAATACACATTTTTCGATGAATTTTCAGTTAAAATGTTTGATTTGGGAGATGAAAAGAAGAATTCAACAGAAGGAAAAAAGGAATTGATGGAAGAGGTATTCATGCAAGAAGTTTCTATTTGGAGCACTCTTCAACACTCTAATATCGCCAAGGTAAATATCTACATAATTAATTTCTCTTTTTCCTTATAATATTATTCGTTTATTTACAAAGTAAACTGTGTTTCAGCTGGCATCTACGCCCTATGTGCAGTGGCGGAGCCACCTTGAGTTCAGGGGGTATCCGAACCCCCTTCGGTAGAAAATTATACTATTTAATACATGGTTAAAATATTTTTTTATGTATATATAGTAGATGTCGAATCCCTTTCGGCTAGTTTGTGTGTCTACATTTCAGATTTTGAACCCCCTTACTGAAAGTCCTAGCTCCGCCACTGCCTATGTGGTGTCCTACAAGGCAATTTTGTGTCTTATGTGACATCCTACGTGTATTATGTCACGTAGGACTTGTGTGTCTACTTATTCAATTTTAAACAAATTTAAATATCTACTTATGCACAATCAAAATTGGAGGACATGCATGCGAGCTGAAACCAAATTAAAAGGCTTATTCTCCTTTGAAATATTCTCCTTTCTTTCCTTACTGAGCCTATAATAGAATATTAGCTGATGACAATTAAATATATTAATTTTGTGCAGTTTATTGGGGCTATAAAAAAGAATAATATGTCAGAAATAAAAATGAGATGTCAAAATGGTTCAGTACTAAATGGATGTTGCATTGTTGTGGAATGTGTTGGTGGAGGAACTCTTACATCCTATCTTTCAAAATACACAATGAAGAAGAAGTTACCTTTGGATACTATTCTCCAACTTGCAGTCGATGTTGCTAAAGGGTATGCATGCATGTTCATCTATTATCTAATTCATAAACATATTAAGCCATTAGCCATATGTTAAATTTTTTTCTAATAATAATACGTATAATTGCAGATTAAGTTACCTTCATTCGAAAAAGATTGCTCATTAGAGATGTGAGGACTGAAAATTTACTTCTTGACAATACTGGAAGAGTGAAGATAATTGATTTTGAAATCTCTACTCGGTTTTTTTCACTTGGCTTGAATTATCCTCCTATGATGGTTGGAACAATAGGAACCATCGGTTACATGGCTCCTGAGGTCCAAATATTTTTTATCAACTTTATTTTTCTTATCGTCTTAAACATATATAGGTAAAGGTGGCATAGAACATTTAATTGTCGATAATAAGTCTAATTTGGTAAAGTAGATATCCTGTGCTTTCAAGTTAAAACGGATGTATGCAACAGAACTTAAAAGGCATTCATTAACTTCTCTTCTTTTGTATTTCACCAGGTTTTGAGTGAACCGTCGTATGATCATAAGTGTGATATCTATAGCTTTGAAATTTGCTTGTGGGAAATGTACACTTGTTTAGATCCATATCCTGAACACATTTCTCATAGTAAAATCTCACATCAAATTTATAAGGTACTTATCCTCTCTTCATCGATTCGTTAGCTAGTTCGTTAAATGTACGTACTTCGATGCAAGTAATTTGGCGTACTAACGAGTTGTTTTGGAAATTTCAGGATCGAAGGCCTGAGATACCAAAATGTTGTCCAACAGCATTGTCAGATATAATGAAAAGATGTTGGGATGCAAAACAGGCCAGAGATGAAGGAAGATGAAGGAAGTGTTGCAAATGTTAGAAGGCATTCAGACAAGTACAGAAGGAAGAAAACAAAAGCATATGTTTTGTTTTGCCTAGAAAAACATATAACCAGAGGAGTTCATAATTTTGATCAAGCTCAATCACAGCTAGCAGCAAGGGCGGCCAAAACCTCCCAAATTCAGTTAGCTCAAATACGAAAACATACCCAAGATGCACAAAAAAAAAACAAATTTGACTAAGAGGCAAGATTAAACGAAGAACTAAAAGCACTGAGCAGACAAAAGAAGGAGATTACATTGTGTTGTATTTTATCATACTGTATTGTTTTAATGAATACAGTGTTTAGTGTTTGGATAGATTGTATCGTTCTTCGTCCTTACATAATGTTACACATTCATGATTTGAATGATAAACCTACAAGAAAAGTGGGTACGGGATAGAGCTACTATGAAAAGGTAGGGTAAAAGATGAAATATAATTATTAAATAATAAATAAAGACAAAATGAGAAGAAACGACGCGATCACACCGTATCGGTTGTTATATAAAATGAGTCTTTTTGTTGTTACCTAACGATGGATTTAAACGATACGATATAATAGAATTTAAGTAACAACTAAAACAAACATTGTATTTAAACAAACAATACATTACATTACAATACGATGGGTAATAGCCATCCAAACAAGGTGTAAAAGAGACAACCAATGAAGGCGATCTAAAATATTATTAAGTGTGAGAAGCACTGTATTAACAAAATACCCTTTACACCTTGTCTGGATGTTGCTATCCATTGTATTGTATTGTTAGAGTCTATTTGGCATCGTTATTGGAAGGCCAAAAACACTTATTTTGAAGAAAAAAAAGCATGTTTGGCTAATCACTTAAAATGCTTTTAAATAGAAACAACAAACATTTTTCTGCCTGAAAAGTTAAAAAAATTTGCTTTTAAAAAAAAGGAGAAGCAGAAGTAGAAAATTATTTATTTAAAGGCCAAAATATCTCTGTCATATATACATATTTACCAATATTTCTTTTATATTTATTTATTATTGTAATGAGTTTTTCGTAGGTAGTGATTCAATTTGTGAAATAGTTTTTAAATTTATTTTGCCTGATATTTTTAATTATATAATCATGTTAATGTTTTATCAATATTTAATTATTATTTTTATTCATCTATGTATAATATTGATCGAAAAATTTGAATAATTATATTAATTTAATAAAACAAAAATTAAATTTTAAATTTTATAATAGATATTTTAAATAATTTTTAATATTAGAAGTGTATTATACTTGTCTTTTTCGTAATTTGACTCTCAAAAATACTTCTTTTTTTTAAAATTAGTCAAACACAATTTGTTTATCAAAAACACTTTTCAAATGAATTAACCAAACACAAATTGTTTTTTTTCAAAAGCACTTTTCAAAAGTATCTAACTTTGAATGACTTCAAAAGGTAACAATCACTATAATATTGTTTTTTCTTAATTAAAAGTATTACGAAATATTATATAAGTAAAAAATGATGCTCTAATTGGAATAGAATAATTTTGATAGTTTATGTATTAATTGATTTCATTGAAAACTATGTTAAAAAATTTCAAAACTATAATCAATAAGAGAGATTTAAACATTTGTGTTGTTGTATGACGTACAATAATTTATATATGTTTATTCTTGTCTTACAAAATATTACAAGAAATGTTATACTGTCAATTGAAAAAACAAAATTAATTATTAAATTATAATCAATTACAATATATTTTTAACCTAACTATTTAGCCGACCTGACTAGCAGAACTGAGGACCAAACAAAGAAACTAAGATAAGAATATGCTAGTTGCTATTGCTACAATTTTCGTGTAAAGAACTACGTGGTACTTGATCCTCCAAAATGTTTAACTGGGGCACACGTGGGCACAATATAATCGGATACAATCCCTTTTATAAGATAAAACTTTATACATTTGTAATTTTGATTCCACTATGAATGTTATTTAAAGAACAAGGTAGAACACGATCTTGCTGTAGGGATTTAATTGGAGGTACAGGTGCATCCCTTTTGTAGAATAAAAACGTTATACATTTGTAATGTTGATTACACAAGAAGATTATGTGAAGAATACATTTGTAATATTGTATTTTGTGTAGTTCGTGTTAAATTTGATTTTTTGAGTGAACGGGTGCTATTTAATATAAAATTAAAATATTAAAGTACATGATAATTAATAATATAAAATGGAAAAATAACATATTTACCTCGTTATCTTTTACTATTTGTTCCATTGCTTTTTAAATTACTATTCACATTCTTAACATTTATTTGTGGAAGAAATCATAAGGAAAAAATATTATATTGTAGATACAGGTAAAACAAGTATATTTAGTTGATAAGAAAGTTCTTCTTTATATGAAAAATATTATGTTGCAGATACAGGTTACTTACAATTTCTGGCATGATATGACAGATTTATATGGGAACAATTCCAGACCTGATTTACGGGCAGAAAAGCTCAGAATGAAGGACTTGATTCAAGAATAGCCGGATGTGGTCGTCAGAGCAGTGGAATGGCTACTTACAATTCATGTCGTCCTGAAATAGTTTCAGATGGGAACAATCCCAGGCCAAGCCTGGCTGCTTCAGATTGGAAGCATTCACTGGCCTGAAGTTTCCAATTGATATGGAAGGAATCAATGATATTGGTACAAGTGGAACAGTATTTGAGAATGGGCTTGCTATGGGCCTAACAGGGCAGATCAGAATGAATTGACAAGAGGTGTAGACTCTGCTCAACGTCCACATTAAAGAACAGAATGAGCCTCTGCAGATGTTGAACAAAGAGGCTTTGTAAAGACAACTCTATCTCACCACTTTGTTACCCACTTTGTAAAAACTTGTTTCAACTAGACGGAAAAAATTGTGAATGAGGTATATCATGTCATAGTTGTATGAAGAATTTTCTTAGGGCCATTTTGGCTATGCGATATGAAATCATGATATGAAATTAAAATTTGTGATTTGGACTTTTTGTGTTGTATATTTTCTCATAAACATAAGAATCTTATAAGTTGTAAAACTATTAAAATAGCCTCAATTATTTATACAATCTTACCAAATAAACAAAAATTTATAAAATCGCATAATAAATTATTACAAACCTATTTGCTCTCCACTTAAGTAAGAAAAAGTTTTGTAGCATTGTAAAAAGTAGTAAAAGTTTGTTTCATCTAACTCTTCCTACTCTAACTATGACTATTTCGTTGAGAAGGTCATCTTAATCTGGCTTCTTCTACCCTCGGAAGTGAAGTGAATGTCTTACACATGTATTTGGTTCAATTATATGGTATATTAATTGTGAAATAAATGTAAGTTGTTGGCAGCTAAATAAAAAAAAAATTTCAATTAGTATCATTGTTGGCAATTACATATTTTTAGTGCATTGATTTAGTGCTAAAATCAAACATATTGGAAGTAGTGATTATCAAACATACATCATCAATTTTGTCTTTTTCATATTAAATTGCTTTAAACTTTTTCATATGTAGCCAAAAGAAAAGTTTTTTTAATCATGTACTTAAAAGCTTAAATTTTAAATCATAATGATAATATGAGAAAGCTAAGGTTTGATATATATTAGAAAATATATTTAAGAGATATAATATTATTACTTCTACTGTATATATGTTTTCAACTTGTAAATATAATTTTGATTATGTTATTAATTATTAATTATTGACACGGCCAAATAAACGAACCAAAAAAAGCCAAAGAGAAAAGAGATAAACCAAACCAATAAAAAGCAATCTATCTACCTTGGAAGGTACGATTAAGATTACGTACGTACATATCACCCTCCCCACCCACATGCACTAGCGTTATTGTTTCATGACACGAAAAGGACAATACTTATATATTATCAAACAAAATGGAGTAGAAAACAAGATTTCAAGATAGAACAATAATTTGTCACTTCGATTAGGTTATTTTTCAATTTTTTTAATAAAATTAAAATCAAATAAAATATTATTGGTTTTTTAAAAAATGTAAAATTAAATCCAAATAAAATCAATTTATTTGATCAGTTTGAATCAATTTTTATCCAAATTGTGAACACTCCTACCAGTATTTCCTATTATAGCATTGAAAGAATAGAAAATATTAAGTAAATATCGTGTTTGTCTAGCAATTAGTTTTTAATGGTTTATCAAAGATGAGCAAGAGTCTAAAATGGAATGATGATGTTCGACCTAAAATGCATATATTGAATCATTATTTGCCTCACATATTAACATTTTTAACCATTGTTAGAGTATAATTAATTATAGTCAACGTGCTTATATTGGTGTATTTTTTTTATTATTATGTGAGTTTCAAGCTATTTAGAATTGAATCAAAATTAAATGGTGGCAATAAATTTTGACAAATTAATTGTTGCCACAACGATTTTTTTTTTTTGGCCAAAATACTGGGTCACAAGATGTAAGTTTCGAGACATGGGGCATAAACACGATCAATCTTTAAATTTAGCTAATTATATATTTATAAGAATATATAAATTATGAATAAAAAAATATGAAGCTCATAAAATTTAGAAGTAAAATAGAGTACAATTTTAACATAATAGAATGATACGAAGTTTTACAGGCTCAAATATGCTATCGAACTTTGAGAAAAGGCTCATTTATGTCATTCCTTAAAAGTTTAAAATAATTTCGATTTTGTAAAATCATTTTTTACACATGATTTTACATATTTGAGCCTTTTCCCTTTTTAAAATAACGTCATATATATATATCCACTATTTTTTTATTGAATTTAAAAATTAGAAAATTAAAGGAATTTATTGAATCTGAAAATTATAAAGTACAATGTCACAGATGAAAAAAAACATTGTTTTATTCTTCTCTCTCTAAGAAACACTTTGCATCCTTTGGTCCATGTTGAGGCTTCAAATTAATGTTTCATTTTCTCAATATCTTCTGCAAAAACTATAGACAAAAACATATATATATATTAGAAAGTGAAAACAAGAGAACAGGTCATCAATTATATAGTAACTAATAATATTTCTATGATAAACATATTTACCTTGGAGAATCCTCTCAATGCAATCACCTCCACATTGAGTATTACAAGGATCTTTAGATTTGCCAGTGGTGGCACATACACTCATACATTTATAATAGCAATGATCCAATTCACTTCCTATATCTTCATATGTTTTTCTGAATTTTTCATCGTTAATTGCCATGGAGACGTCTACGGATGAGGAAATCACAATAATGTAAACGAGAAAAACTGCAACAAGCTTCTTTGATGCCTCCATTTTTATTGTTATGTTTTTGTTTTTTTTAAAAAAAAATGTGTTTGGTTTTTAGATGATTTGATTAATGTTATTGAATCTTCAATTTATAGGTGTTTTGGGACATCAAAATACCTCAAATTAAAGTGGTTGATAACCAATTTTGTAGGAAATTTTTGGTTTTGGTTGGTACTTTCTTTTTAGTTGTGGTTGTATTAGAGACTTAGTTTACTAAAAACTAGGAATTATTATATGGTGTATTAAACATTTTCTTCAGTTTTGATACTTGTGTATGCTTGAGTTAGTCTTCCGCTTGTAGTCAGCCAAGATGAGGGTTCCCTTGGGAACCAGCAATGGTTCTCGAGTGCCGGCCACGTCCAGGGTGTAGGCTCGGATCGTGACAACTAAGGATCTATAGAAAACAATCTATATATCTTCACCAAATAGGAATAAGACTACGTGCGTACATATGTGAATACCCTTATCTACAGTTGTATAGATATAAGTATTTCCTATTGTATCATTGAAAGAATAGAAATATTATCAAGGAAATTTCGCGTTTGTCTAGCAATTATTGGTATAAATCAAGGTGATGAAACTCGTGAGCTTGGTTTGTTGAGATTAGTTTTTAATAGTTTCTCAAGGACGAGCAAGCGTCTAAATATGGGATGGTGATGTTCAACCTAAAAGTCATATATTAAAGTATTATTTACCTCACATTTTAATACTTTTAAAAAATTTAATCATTATTAGAGTATTAACTATAATCAATGTGCTTATATTGGTGCATTTTGATTATTACGTGAGTTTCAAGATATTTAGAGCTAAATTAAAATCAAATGGAGGCAGCAAATTGTGATTAATTATCTGTCGCCACAATAATTAATTTTCTTTTATTTTGGCTAAAGCATCAGGTCACAAGATGTGAGTTCCGATATACGGGGCATAAACACGATCAATCTTTTAATTTTGCTAATTATATATTTATAAGAAGGGGAAATAGTGTTTTTGATCCTTGTGTTATTATCTTATTCCGATTTTAATCCTTGTGTTATTTGGCTAAGCATATTAAATTCTTAATTAATCAAAATGTGCTATTTTGGTCCTTTAAATTGACGGATGTCAAATATTTAGCCAAATCTGTGTTTAAATTTTAAAAAACAAAAAAATATACTTTAAATAAGAAAAAAGGAAAAAAATATACTAGATCGGGTTGGCGCATTATTTTGTTCTCTGTTGGTTGAATTATAACACTCCAATCCCTTTATCTTCCTTTTGAGCATCGATCTGACTTGAAGAAACTTTTTTCTTTACCTATTTTTCTAATGATTTTTGTTCTTTCAATAACTTTATATTATTTAATTGTAAAAATATTTATATTTATGTTAAATAATAACAACAAGATTGAGGCTTATTAAGTAATGAAACTTGAAAGGAGTTAAATGAAGTATGAGATGAATTCCTTTACAATACTTTCCTAATGTCACTCACCGGGTCACAAGCATAGATTCCCCCAATCCGCCTCTAGTATAGGTTTTCTCTGGGTTTGTGCTTCTCAAAAGTCATGGTGGTGACAGAACGGCTGAAGAAAACCAATTCGGGTCTTTCTTTTTTGTTTTCATCTTCTTTTATATTTTATTTAATACACTAATTATGTTATCTATTTAACATTTCTTAGCTCAAGAATCAAAATCACTTATTTTGATTAATTGGAAAGTTTTAATGTGCTTAACCGAATAACATAAGGATCAAAATCGAAATAAGATAATAATTCAGGGATCAAAATCATTATTTTCCTTTATACGAATATATAAATTACGAATAAAAAACATGATGTTGGTGTTTATATTACCCCAACACATGAAGATCATAAAATTTAGGAGTAAAATAGAGTGCAATTTTAACCTAAGTTCTAAAAGTTCAATTATGGCTAGGAATGATACGAAGTTTTTAAAATAATATACATATACATACATACATAATGTAATGCTGAAGGTCATTTTTAGTAATTTTATAAAATGATTGTTTTACCCCTCTCGAGAGTTGCCCCGAGTTATATTTGGCTTATATCCGAAGTTAGTTCGGTGATAATTCTTGTTAAGTTATGGTTTTTGGAAAATTTTGAATTTTAAAGGCTTAAGTTGTCAAAATGTGGTTTATGAGATCATTCAGAGTTTCGGAGCTCGGATGGAGATTCTGTCGATTCCATCAGCTTCGAAATGTGGCATTTGGTCTAGGAGAGTTGACGGAGTCAGTTTTGGGGCTGTATAGTGGATTTGAGGCCTTGAGTTGGAAAATTGTGGAATTTTGATCATAGAGTTGACTTTAGTCAACATTCGGAGATCGGATGCTCAGAATTTGATTCCGACAACTCCATTGGATTCGAGGGATGATTTTAGGCCTAGGCTTGGTTGAATTTTTAGAGGTCCCGAGCTTGATTTGAGTTGTTGAGCCTTACGTTAGTTTTGCTGTGCTTTATCGGGTTCCAGGTCAAGGAGACCTTGAATTCGAATTCCGATAGTTTCATTGAGTCCGGAACGTCGAATTTAGTAGGGTTGCATATTTGGTTTGTGTGCACGGGGTTCCGAACGAATCCCTAGGGTTCATTCGAAGGCTTGTTGAATTGCTGAATTTGCTGTGTCTGGTGCTTGTACTTTTGACCTCCGCGTTCGCAGAGGGTCTCTGGCGCGTTCGCAGATGGGTGGCCAGTTGGTCTCCGCGTTCGCGGAGAATGGTGTCGGTTGGTCTCCGCGTTCGCGGAGAATGGTGTCGGTTGGTCTCCGCGTTCGCGGAGAATGGTGTCGGTTGGTCTCCGCGTTCGCTGGTTTAGTGGGCCGCGTTCGCGGAGGTCATTTTTGACCTGAAACAATATAAAGTCAGGAAATGTCCCATTTTTAACATTTTGGAGCTTGTTTGGGAGATTTTTGAAGTGGGATTTCGTGTGAATCATTGTGGGTATGTGATTTGAACCTTGAGCCTTGGTTTCCCATTGATTTAAACATGATTTTAACTTGGAAATTGGGTTTTTAAAGTGAGGTTTTGGAGGTTTTTGATGGAACTCCAAATTTGTGATGAAATGGGAATTGTGAACTACTTTGAATCCTTTTTTCAAAATGGTTTTCACTATTGAGTTTCGAATACCTTGAGGATCATTTTCATGTAAGAAATTCCGAATTCAAAGTCCGTTTTTGAAATTGGATTTTTGGGTGATTTGACCTTTTATTTCTGAATCTCGTGTTCTTGGCATTGTTAGCTCCAAATTTTTATTATGGTTCATCTTTTGAGTAGATTGTGGTGCTTTGGATTGCTTCCGAAAAGGAAAAGCTCTAGTTGTGGATTGAGTGTGTTTTGGTTAAGGCAAGTGGACCTTTAAAACTTGGTGAACCTTGTTAAATTTTGAATTTCTTCCTTGTTTGTGTTGGGGAGTAATGGGATTGAGGTGTGGGATGAAATCTTGTATGAATCAATCTAATTTAATCGATGGGGTAGTAAAAAGGCTTATGTGCTAATGTTGAGAACTAAGTTAAATTGTCGTGATCTTGTGAATTGTGGTTTAATTGGTAAGATGCTATGATAGCCTTGAGGAAATCATGAACTTGATGTATATGTCTTTTGCTCATTTTGGTCTATGGGACTAGACTTGAAAATCTTGCTTAGTGATTGATCCTATTTGTGATAATGGGAGTAGTGAAATGGAGACTAGGCAATTGATCATGTTGTATGTTGTGATTGCTGATGTTGATATGATATTGATAGTGTGGCATGATTTGCATTGATATGAATTGCGTTGTGATCTTGAACACTATCGTTTCTCATTATTTGTGTGAACATGCCTGTGTGCATTGGTTCTGAAATACTATGATGAGACAGATTGATTATGCCGATGGGAAATGGTTCCGGCGAGTGATGATTATGCCGATGGAAAATTGTTCTGGCGATGATGATTATGCTGATGGGAAATGGTTCCAGAGGGTATGTGGTCCATGCGTGGCCCCCATGGGTTCCGGTCTGAGATTCAGTGGATGTGTATCGTAGTACATACATGCCTTACTCTACTTGACATTGCATTGCATTATATTGTATGATCCTTGTTATTGTTGAGTCGTGTTTATGCTTCGTGACTTTGTGTTTGAGATATTTGATATTGAGGTGTTCCATTTGTTGATATTGGGGAACTGTTGATGATCTAAGTGTGATATGAACTGTATAGTCTATGTTGGACTGATTTCTGTGCATGTTGTAGTTGTGGAGGTTCGGTTGGAAGGGAAGGAGTTCGTGAGTTTAGCTAGGTTTACCTTGTTTTATTAGTTGACTTGTTGGGTACCATGTTGTTGATACTCACCCTTGCTTCTACACTTGTGTAGGTTCCGAGTCCGGACCGTGATTCTGATCTTTCTCTTCCTACTTCTGAGGGTTCTGTGGATACTTGAGAGGTAGTTGTTCGATGTCGGCGATCCCTCTCGATTATCCTTTTCTATACTTTGTTCTATTTGAGACACAAAAATATTGAGAATTGTGTTTTTCTATTTCAACTTCTGTATTAGTGGCTTGTACATGTGACAACTAGTTTTGTGTTGGTTTTAAGTTTGAAGACTTCCGCTTAGTTATTTCTCTTCTTTATTTATGTTATTTCTGCTTTATTTCCGCTTGTTGGGTTTTAGGCTGACTTGTCTTGGTGGGATAGGACACGTATCATCACACCTGGTTTTGGGTCGTGACACACACACACACATACATACATACATCATTGTTTATTGAATCTAAAAATTAGAAAATTAAACTAATTTATTCAATCTGAAAAATTACAAAGTACAATGTCACGTATGAAAAAACATTATTTTATTCTTCTTTCTCTCTAAGAATGTTTTGCAACCTTTGTTCCATCTTGAGGGCTTCAAATTAATGTTTCATTTTCTGGATATCTTCTGCAAAATCTATAAATAAAAACATATATATATTAGAAAATGAAAACAAGAAAACATTTCTATAATCAGGTCAATTACATGTTAACAATTTCTATAATAAATATAAATCTAATGTTTGATAATCAATAATACAATATATGATAAACTTCATTAGGTAATTAAGATTCGTTACTTTCTTGGTGTATATAACTTAAATTCAGTAAAATATTGTGTTATCACATATTATAACTCTAAAAATTATACATATATATGTTGATAATAGAAAAAATATTTACCTTGGAGAATCTGAGCAACGCATTCACCTCCACAGTGAGTCTCACAAGGAGTTTTTTCCTTGCCACTGGCAGCACATAAAATTACACATTTAGTGCAGCATTTTTCGTATTCACCTGCCATATCTTCATACGTTTTTCGAAATTTTTCATCGTTAATTTCTTTGCTAGCCATGGAGACGTCTACACATGAAGAAATCACAACAATGCAAACCAGAAACAATGCAACAACCTTCTTTGATCCCTCCATTTTTATTGTTATATATGTTTTTGTTTTTTTTTTTTATAAAAAAATATTTGTTTGGTTTTTAGATGATTTGATTATTAATGATAATGAATCTCCAATTTATAGGTGTTTTGGGACATCAAAATACCTCAAATTAAAGTGGTCGATAACCAATTTTATAGGAAATTTTTGGTTGTGCTTGTGTGTGCTTTCTTTTTAGTTGTGGTTGTATTAGAGACTTAGTTTACTAAAAACTAGGAATTATTATATGATATCTCAACAAGAAATACTTGAATTTTTTTGTCTATGTTCATTTTATTAGTTTTATTAATGATCTTTAATATATTTGTTATGAATGAATACCTTGTTTTGATTATCCTTTATTCTATTAAAAGTTCATAATGTTAGCAACCACGATGATCCTTTTGTCTAGGTTTTCTTTTATTTAATTTTTATTAGTTTCTGTTGTTAATCTTATACTAGAAAAGTTTATTAAATTATGCGGATATAATTAATTTTTTTTATTGATTTATCGATAGAGGTTTCGGTAATTATTTTAGTTTTTAAAATTATCGGATTATCGATTCTTAATGGTTTGAGGTTTTTTTTGTTAAATTATATTTATATCATTCGGTATATAAAGTTCTTGACTTAAGGTTTAGTTTCATACTTTTATTTCTGGTTGTCTCAAACACTCGGATATTCTACAATGTGTCAGTGTTTGCTTTTGAGCAAGATGCAATCTGTGTACTCATCTGTATGGTTCATTTGGGTTATCACCTTGCTTCTAAGTGATCCTCGATGTGATTTCTTGTGTGTATCAAATCTTAACAGTTAAAACGATAACAATCAATAACCAAGTACTACTCCCTCTATTCTTATTTATATTCATCAAATCAATTCCTCTTCATCATTTATATTCACCAAATTTAAAATAATAATAAATTTTATGTTAGTGAGAATAATAAATTTTAAAAAGTAATGATGTGATTATAAGTTTTATTTACATATGAAATAAATGGTTAGTAGCTATAAATGTAGGGTTGTTTTAACAAAATATAAAATTGTGGGTCAATTTTTTTTGTATTTAAAAAATCCCAAATCATAATTTTTTGGAGAATATGGAATTTCATCTCATGAAATGAAATCAACATGAAATCGCATGTCGAAACTCTAATTTCATCTCACGATTTCGTATCGCGATATGATATCGAATGGCCAAACGCCTACTTAGTTAAATAGGAAAGTTCTTGGCTTGTTAGAAGAAAAGGAAGCACTTTTCTGTGTCCTCTAATCCCAATATATCAAACTGTTCAAAATCTTGAACACACAGAAAGCATGGTCATTGAATGACAGAGACCACAGTGTATCTTCAAATCATTCACTGATTGACATCAATGAAAATAAATAATACTAAAAACACAGTACCAAAATGAACCCAGAGCTCTGAAATGTACATGATATTGTTTAACTAACCTTGGCTTTACTATTATCTTCAATCTTTTAAAGAACTCATACTAAAATCCCTATAGTCAAGGGTGGAGCTACAACTTTACTTATGGGTTCGGTAGAATCAAGTAGGTTTGCTTAAATCCCGTATTTATGTTATAAGTTCACTTAATATGTTTAAATACAACAACATCATATTTAGTATAATTTCACAAGTAGGATCTGTCAGTCTGGAGTAAGTAGGATATATGCAGAATAAAACGAAGCAAGGTTGCAAGGAAATAAGACGGCAAAATAACAAAAAGCAGTAGATAGTAACAAATAATTTACCAAAAACTTAATTAACAGTATTTTCTTGAATCCAAAAACTATAGGCTATATACTACATTGCTAACACCTGACTTTGTCTGCACATGCTACTTCACTGCCACTCATCAGCTAGTACTATAGCAAAAAGAAAATGAAAAACAGTGCATTGAATGGTACTTATCAGCTTTCCTTTTATATGTGCTTGCTTCCCAGGTTTGGTTTCACAGTTCTTACCTCAAATGTTAAAAGAACCAAAATAAAAAGTTTGTTTAATTATTGGCTCCTCATTCTTTCTTCTCTATTTATTGCAACTCATTATTCAATACTGATGCTGCAATCAGCTGCACTTACTTCACTTAGTTCAACTTTAGCCTAATGCTAAAAGTCAATGAAAAGCTTCATTTCTTTGGATAGATAAATTCAGCAGGATCCAATAGAAAACCAAGCGCTTCTTTTTGGATAACAGGAAAAACTTTTTTGGTCACACTGCTTCCCAGCAGGCGGAGCCAGAGTTTCAATAACAGGGTTCAAATTAAATACGAAAAGTAAGCATGCGAAGAAATCAAAATAGTTTAATTTTCGTCTTACTTGGCTGCGCCCGCGGCACTTCCCTATCCATGAAAGTAGTTAACTACTCATACATTTTATTATGTACTATGTAAGTTCTGTTCACTAACACAAATTAAGATTTTTTTTTGGTACTGAATCTCTCAGACATTGATTCTGTGTACTTATTTCTTGAATTTAAAAACTGAAAAGAATTTAAAGAAAGATTTTCCTTCTTGTCCAGTTCCAGAATATGACCAAAAGGGAGAATAGGTGGCTCTGCAGTCTAGGCACCCACAATTTTTCCCTGTTAATTAACCTGCAATTTCTATAGGCTACTGTATTCAGGTTTTTCTCAGAACCTAAAAAGGGTACTTCCAGTTTCATTTCAAGATTTGAAGAAACGTGTACATAGAGAACAAGAAAGAAAATAGATAGTAAATCATAAGGTGAATTGAGTTGTCAAAACAAGACTAGTACAACTAAGAAAAAAAAAATTGAAAGAAAAAGTTGTAAAGGTGTAGGCTTTTTAGCCAGAAAGATGCAGGATAAGAGTAGTATCACTTGTATGAGAAGTAAAGATATCGTTTTTACCAATACAACTTTCAGAGAGATAGAGGCTTCGAGAAATCCAAGGAGCTTTGGAGGGATTGCTTTTTGGGAAATGAGAGCTTGAACCTCCTCTTTTTCCTTTGCTTCCTTTATAAAGCTATCATGATATGGACACACCCTTTGAAGTGAACTAAATGATCAATCTCCAATTATTCTAAAATCCCCTGTTTTTTTGTTTCTTTCTCTTCCAGACTTTCATTGCCTCATTTATACAAACAGTTGGTGTGCAAGTAGAAAATGAAGAGTAAATTCTGCCTTTTCGTCCTAATCACATTCACACTCTCCTTATCCTGTGTTAATAGCAGGCCATTGACATCAAATCAACAATCAGTACACAACAAACTGAGTACAAATCAGGTAATCCCAAAATTCTCTGCCTTTTGATTTCTCTTTTTTTTGCGATTTAACGCATTCAGATAGAGTACTAAACAAGTTCTTTTTTCGATTTAAGGGAAATATGAGTATACAAGGACAAAAACAAGGGAAGGAAGCAGATGAAAATAGTAATGTGAATAAAGAAGAGATGAAATTGATAGGATCAAGTCCTCCAAGCTGTGACCATAAATGCTATGGATGTATGCCTTGTGAAGCCATACAAGTACCCACTAACACAGGTCGAGTGGGAGTTCAGTACACTAATTATGAGCCTGAAGGATGGAAATGCAAGTGTGGCCCTGCATTCTATACTCCTTAGTCGGGCAACGTCCGACTAATCTGTTCATAGGCAGTAATTGGATTTTCATAATAAGAATCTCGAATTCTAGCTAATCGTCGTATTAATATATAGGTAAAGCAAGAGAGGTATTTATCGTTTGGATTTAGTCCTAGGCCAAATTTGATTACTTTGATGTTGTATGAGTTATAAGTATGTATGTATAGTGGCATCAAGAAATTTTGTTGTTAGTAAAAGTTGTGAAGAAAAGAAAATAGTTGTGCAGTTTTCATGAATGGTTTAATCTTCAAATTCTTGGTCTAAATTTACTATCGTTACTTCATTTACTACATTATTTTTTAAAAAGATTCTCTTAAGAAATTTCATATTTAGGATAAAACGTTTCCTAATAAAAACGACATCATATTGAGAGTACTTTATTACATGATCTTGGCTTAATGGTTCTAGTCTTGAGGGGAAAATTCAGTGGCCATATGTAGTAATTCGAATCTCTATTAACTTCCAGACTATGAATTAGCAGCACTTTTCTTTGTTTATTAAAACAAAAAATTACAAAAGGAAAAAATGCATACGGCAGCAGAAATATAGTCTATAGAGCAACAAGGTAGCAAAATGGGACGTGAGTATTCACGTTTTTTAGTTGAGTTAGTTTTTTTCAAATATTTAATTTGTAGCCAGTATTGACAAAGTTTAGCTCCTTCTCTAAGTAACTTCAAGCAAAACTAATCAAACATAACAATAACATAATTTAAGCGCAACTTCAACAAGCAAAGACCAAAATGAAACAAACTCTTTTTCTTTTTTTTTTGATGACAAGGAAAAAAATGAAACAAACTCTTGATTTCGATACTTTTCTTTTTTGTGACATCAGTTAGGAAGAAAATAATCATTCTTTACTTTTGCACTATGATCATGCTTACCTAAATTTTTTATTCTGATTAAATGTCTAAATTTTAAATAACTAATATGATCGAGTTGTTTGATACTTAGTACTAGAAAGAAAGTCTATTTAAGAGATTTCAGACATATATGTCTATCAAAGCATGCTAACATCAGAAAAGAAATGCAAGTACATACAACTGCGGTAATGCCGCATCATTGATAAAGAACCTTGCCATCCCCAGCTTTGTCCCCTGCAACAAGTTCATTGGCATATTCCCCTTCATCTTCTATTCCCAAAGTATAGTCATTCAATTTTTTTTATCAATAATTTTAGAACCTCAAACAAAAATGACAAAAGACTGGCCTTAGTCAAAGTTTCTTTGCATACATATCACTATCCCATCCTTGTAAACATTTATAAACTTCGGCTATTTGTGCACTTTCCCCCATTCTACAAGGATGGGAATCATATGGGCTGGGCTTTGTTGAACTCTCAAAAGGTTCATTTAACCGGCCCAATTTAAGCCTTCACAGAAAATATTTATACTAAGGCCCCCCACAGTTTCTAAATCTGACGCGAACAGCTACTTCTTTCACTGCAAATCAACAAGAAATTTTCCGGTAGTTAATCGTTCTTTCATCAATGGCCGGTTTCCTTCTAAATTATGTATGTAATCTTTCTCTTCTTCTATTCTACTTTTTATTTGGCGCAAGATTTATTAGAATTCTTCAAGAAAGTTTGCATTTTTTGCGAGATCCCATTTTTCAATGCTTATTTGTGTAGTGATCTCGATAATCTTCTAGTTTCGTATATCAATGGTTGCGATGTAATCATTGTTGGGTTTTCCCTGATGTAAATCGTCATTTTAGTCATCGCCGTTTGATTTTTTACAAATTAGATCTCACTCGGTGCAGATGCTCATATGTTGTTAGTCATTGCCGTTGGACTTTTAGAAATTAGTCTATTGAGGAATCGTGTATTAGAGTACCTGTTTAGTTAGATACTCACTCTGTTTCAATTTGTTTGTCTGGTTTTAACTTGACGCTGAGTTAGTTTAAGAAAGTAAGAAGACTTTTGAATCATGTGGTAATTTTAAACATGTCCTGTGGAAAGCTACAATTGAAGAGGTTCCAAAAAAAGGAAAGACGCGTTCTTTTTGAAACAGACTAAATAGGAAAGTAAGATAAATAAATTGAAACGGAGGGATTAGTTTGGGTTTTGTCTGATGGGAGTGAATGGTTTGCTCATGGAAAAATGGTGATTGTTTGATTGTATAGGATTCTTGTCCTGTGGTGAAGAACATACTTCTTTTGGATTCGGAAGGAAAGCGTGTAGCTGTTAAATACTACTCTGATGACTGGCCGACAAACAGTGCTAAGGTTGCCTTCGAGAAGTCCATTTTCACCAAGACTCAAAAGACAAATGCTCGGACCGAAGGTATTGGGACCTGTTCTTGCTTGAATGATCCTTGATCGTCATGTCTGAACTATTCTTAGCGTGATTTTGTGGAATACTGTTGCATTTGCTGTCTTATATAGTGAAATTCAAAACAAGTTACATGCTTGTGACCCACAACAACTAATAGGGACAATCATTTTAGGACTACTACTATTTTTCTTTTTGCAATTACATACTTTCCTGGAATAAGAAAAAGCCTGAAGGCGACTTAACTACTTTTTGTTGAGTTTTTCTATCCTCTGTCTTCTAACTACTCTGAAAGGTTTGATTTTTAATGTGCTTAAGTTGTTTTTGGGCTTACTTTTTGAGTTCTGATCCACAGCTGAAATAACAATGTTCGAGAACAACATTATTGTCTGTAAGTTTGTGCAAGACCTCCACTTCTTCGTCACAGGAGGTGATGATGAAAATGAACTAGTTCTAGCCACTGTTCTTCAGGGTTTCTATGACGCAGTTACCCTTCTCCTAAGGTATTTTTAGTGAAGGCTCTAAAACTACCCCTTGATTTCGGGATTGAGATCTTTTGATCTGTTCAAATTTTCTGCCTATCTGATGTGCAATTGTTTCAGGAACAACGTTGACCAGAGAGAGGCACTTGAGAATTTAGATCTCATTCTTCTATGCCTTGATGAGATTGTGGATGGAGGGTAAGTCGGTGGTTCCCTATTAGTTGTATTCTAGCAAGTGCACTGAAAGAAACTTTATTCAAATGTTCATTCCTCCAGTATTTTGACTGTGATGAGCTCTCTTGTTCCAACGTCCAACTTCTACAATCAACATTTTTGCTTAACTTTTTGGTGCTTGGAATGTATGCTTGCAGGATGGTACTTGAAACTGATGGTAATATTATTGCTGGAAAAGTTTCCAGTCATAACATGGATGATGGAGCACCCTTGTCTGAACAGGTAAGCAACCTGTTCTTTCTATTGCTGAATCATACTTTAATCATGTGTATGTGTACTTATGTAGAATCTCATATCTTTCCTTGACTTCATATAACCGTCGGAATTTTATGGGTTATAGGACAGGTAAAATAACAGGCTTAAAAAATAGACCCCGTAGAGTAATCCATCCATCCCTTGTAAAGGTCTGAAAATCAAGCCCTTCCAGATCTGTAATGTTGCTTAGGCTGAAACTTAAGGGGTGAGGAAAATTTTCTAGTGAGGCAATGTTTTAAGATATCCCAAAATGCTCCTGCGCCTTGTTAGATTATACTCCCTCTGTCCCAATTTAAGTGTCTTAGTTTGACTAGGCATGGAGTTTAAGAAATATTTGTGTAGTCCTTTAAATATCGTGGTCTTAAGTTTGCCATGTAGAATGTTGGAATTGGAAAACTTGTGTTTGGACAGACCAATAAGGAAAGTCTGATGCTTAAATTGGGATAGAGGGAGTAGTTAGATTTACGACTAACAACTACACCTCAGTCCCCCTAGTTAGCTTGTTAATTAGCGTGAATTTCTTGTACCATGGCCTTTTGTAATAATAAGCTATTGCATATTAAATCAGTTGAAGAATCCAAACTGAACGGTAAATGTATTAATGGATGAATTGATTTTGAAGATTCAAACAACTTAATTAGTTGAAATGTTTACCATCTCTATGATTCTTTAAAAAGGAACCACATCAGATGTTGCCAGCTTACACTAATTTGTTTACAATTTTCAGACAATAACTCAAGCATTGGCAACAGCGCGTGAACATTTGACAAGATCACTTCTCAGATGAAAATTTTCTTCAAGTTTGGAGAGCAATTATTTTTTGACGTAATTCTTTATGATCATATACCTGTAGTTATTTTTATTTCAGATGGTGATGGTTGCGTATTCGTAGAGTCAGTTCATTTTATACCATTTATAATGTTCTGTTGCCTGTACTATCTTGTAAGATGAGGATATCCTTGTTTCATTTTGGATCTACATATGAATTTCTGTTTCTTTAGTCCTTTTCCTTTTAACTTGCTCAAAGTCTAACAAATCATAAACAAAACGTCAACCATGTATTTTTTTTAAAAAAAAATTGATTATAGTAATAGTAAAAAAGGAAGCTTATTGCTCTGAGCTTCCGTTATGTGTGGGGTTTGGAGAAGGATTGGACTACAAGGGTCTATTCTCGAACACTTCATAGATGTTTCTTCCAAAACTGAACTTGTTTTGAATCAAAACATGCATGTCACATCCAAGGGTGTTGTTGTACAGTGGATGCAATGAAATAGATGTAAACTTTGGAGATGGAAAATACACTAAGCATGTGGATGACAAATATGAAATTGTAGGACTAATTGTTATAGGAGAGATTCCTAAAAAAACTTTATGTACTTTTGGTGTTTGACGACTAAAAAGTTGTTATTTTAAAGAATTTTTACCTTCGTTAAAGAAATAAAAGAGTATTACTGGTAAATGAGAAGGCATAGAATAATAAAAAGACCACCAAAAGGTTACAATAGAGTGGATATGATCCCTTTATTCTTAATAAGAGGTTTCAAGTCTAATTCATGAAAAAAAAAAAAACTTTTGGCAGTGGTGCACATTTCCTCCTTTAATGGGTCTTACGTTTTGATTAATCATGGTTTCAAAATAGGTATCGAGCATTTGGTGAAAAACAATTAAAAAATTAATAACAAAAATGCACAATGAAATGAGTTAACAATCATGAAAAGTTATCCAAAAACACTAGATATTTCTTTCCATTTATCAGCCTTAATAAACTGAGTTATTTGATATTTATATTGGTGGAAGATAGCAAGTATCCTTCGAAATTAATTGAGGTGTGCGCAAACTTGATTATTAAAAAGAACAGAAAGGAAGTGAAAAAAAAAAAAGAGAGGCCCCGTAAAATACTGGCATTTATTGGAGAGTTTAGGAGGGAGAGAGGAGTTGAAATTTTTGTCATTCCTAATTCTACGCAAAAACTTGTCTCTGCATTCTCACGTTGCAACACTTCGTTTCTTCCTCTCCCCATTTCTCTTCTTCTCTCTTTCCCTTTTTTTCTTCTTTTTTTTTTTTTGCACTTTTCCTGGATTCAGGTAACTTTTGTTCCTTCACCTCTGTTCCTGATCCTGAATGCATAATGTATTTCCCTCAAATCCCATATTGTGATTCTGTGGATATATTATTGTGGGTTTTCACGTTCTGAAGGTCGATAATATCTCTTATTTGTTTATGTTGTGTTATAATATAGCCGTTCCAATTGCTGAACATTTTGTCATTTTCCATCATTCTTATATTCTCTTTCAGTGTGGGACCGGTCATTCTTGCCTACGAAATACATGGGATTGGTCTTCTGGGTCGAGCTCGTCCCTAGTGTGGTTTACCTCTCAGGTAGTTTGCGAGTTATTCCACAAAAGCAGTTTTCTGTGAAATATTTGGTTTATAGATTTTCAGCTCTCAAATTTTTTGATTTTATTGATATGTGGACTCAAGATTTTATTCAGATTAATTGATGCCAAAAAAATAATGTTTTTTTTGTTGGATGTTTTCAGGTTAAGTAAATATCAACGCTGATTAACTTGAGTTGTGGCGTAAATTCATCTTGGTGTGATGTTCTAGTTCAGTTAAGCATGATGCTCGGGGTGTTTAATTGTGTTGTTGTTGAAGGCAACCTATAGCTGTGTGTGTTGAATTATTTTCATGTGGTGATAAAGAATGGCTGGAGGTAGAATAAGGGCGAAGATCCGTAGGAGTAGTATTTACACATTTGGTTGTCGTAAAAGGCCACCTACTTCTGAGGAAGAAAGTCCTCATGAGTTAGGACCTGGATCTTCAAGAGTAGTCCATTGCAACAAACCTCAACTCCATGAAAAGAAACCACTCAAGTATTGCACAAATTTTATATCCACTACGAAGTACAATGTCATCACGTTCCTACCAAAGGCCTTATTCGAGCAATTTAGGCGTGTTGCTAACTTGTACTTTCTCTTGTGTGCAATCCTAACACTTACAACAGATCTTTCACCATTTGATCCGTTTAGTACGGTGGCTCCTTTGGTATTTGTTGTTGGTTTGAGTATGGCAAAGGAAGGATTGGAAGATTCAAAGAGATTCCTACAAGATATGAATGTAAATCGTAGGAAAGCTAATGTACATTCAATAGATGGTGTGTTTGAAGATAAGCCATGGATGAAAGTCCGGGTTGGAGATGTCTTGAAAGTGAAAAAGGATCAGTTTTTTCCATGTGATTTACTTCTTTTATCATCTAGTTACGAAGATGGAATTTGTTACGTGGAAACTATGAACTTGGACGGAGAGACAAACTTGAAGGTAAGAAGAGCTTTGGAGGTTACTTTACCCTTGGATGACGATGAGGCTTTCAAGGAATTCAGTGCCACCATAAAATGTGAAGATCCCAATCCTAGCCTTTACACTTTTGTTGGTAACCTTGAATATGATCGTCAGGTTTATCCTCTTGATCCTAGTCAGATTCTTCTCCGGGATTCAAAGCTTAGGAATACTGGTTATGTCTATGGAGTAGTAGTATTCACCGGTCATGATAGCAAAGTTATGCAGAATTCTACAAAGTCTCCTTCAAAGAGGAGCAGGGTTGAATTACAGATGGACAAGATTATTTACCTCCTATTTGGCCTCCTTCTCTTGATATCATGTGTTAGTTCCATTGGCTTTGCCTTAAATGTAAAATTCGACATGCCAAATTGGTGGTATCTGCAACCTTTTGACAATACCAATAATTCAACTGATCTAAGCAAGCCTGAGTTGTCTGGCCTTCTGCATTTGCTCACTGCACTTATTTTGTATGGTTATTTAATTCCCATATCCCTCTATGTCTCCATTGAAGTCGTGAAAGTCCTACAGGCATCATTCATAAACCAGGATATCAGTATGTATGATGATGAGACAGGTACTCCTGCTCAAGCTCGTACTTCAAACTTAAATGAGGAGCTGGGGCAGGTTGATACAATCCTCTCGGACAAAACTGGCACTTTGACGTGCAACCAAATGGACTTCCTGAAATGCTCTATTGCTGGTCTTCAGTATGGAACACGTGCTAGTGATGTAGAACTTGCAGCTGCAAAGCAGTTGGCAGAGGACATGGGTGGGCAAGATCTTGAACCTTCGCAGACAACTGATGGTGGGAATGGAGGAGTTCAATTAGAGACCGTCGTCACCTCTAAAGATGAAAGAAACCTCAAACCTGCAATAAAGGGATTCAGCTTTGAGGATAGCCGCCTTATGAAGGGATGTTGGATGAAAGAGCCAAATACAGATGTCATCTTGCTTTTCTATAGAATACTTGCAATTTGTCATGCTGCTATTCCCGAGCACAATGAGGAGACTGGAGGCTATAATTATGAATCAGAGTCTCCAGATGAAGTATCATTTCTTGTTGCAGCCAGAGAATTCGGTTTTGAGTTTTTCAAAAGAACTCAAGCAAGTGTTTTTGTAAAAGAAAGATACCCTTCTTTTCAAGATCCAATTGAAAAGTAAGATCAAGTTTCAAACCTCTAAAAGTTGCTCCCAAGAATTGCATTTCCTTTGTTGTACACTTATATTCTGTTCCATTTACTCCAGGGAATACAAAATTCTTAATCTCTTGGACTTCACCAGCAAGAGGAAGCGAATGTCTGTTATTATTCGGGATGACACTGGCCAGATTCTTCTCTTGTGTAAAGGAGCAGACAGGTCTTTCTTTCGTGACCCTTATTTATTCTCAATTATAGCTCCTGCATCTCTCAAACTTGGTGATTCAAGAGCCATTCTGCTGTAAAACATACTGTCAACGCAAATGTGTTGTTGTTTGCGTGAAGTAGGAAATATCATAAGGGATGAATTTCCCCTTGCTTGTGCTATTTGTTATGTTTATCAATGTATCCTATGGCTACCTGTCTTGTTTAAATTTTAAATTAAATGTTGTCTATTTGGATTATACAGCATCATCTATGATAGATTAGCAAAGAATGGAAGGAAGTTTGAGGAAGCTATGACTAAGCATTTGAATGAATACGGGGAAGCAGGGTTGCGTACTCTTGTGCTTGCCTACAAGAAACTGGATGAGGCCGAGTACTCGAGTTGGAATGAAGAGTTTACTAAAGCAAAAACTTCAATTGGCGGGGATAGAGATGTCGTTCTTGAACGTGTATCTGATATGATGGAAAAGGATTTGATCCTTGTTGGTGCTACAGCTGTGGAGGACAAACTACAGAAGGGAGTATGTTCCTTTTATTACTTGAACTAGAAAATGAAAGTATATATATTTCCCTTTAATATCCTTTTAACATATGTTTTCACCAGGTTCCTCAGTGCATAGATAAACTGGCGCAAGCTGGTCTCAAGATATGGGTTCTGACAGGCGATAAGATGGAAACAGCCATAAACATAGGGTACGCATGTAGTTTGCTTCGACAAGGGATGAAACAGATAAGCATAACAACAGTTGATGCAGACTCAGTTGCCCAAGATTCTAAACAGGTAGGTTTGCTGGAATCAAATAGTGAAAATTTATTAGTATCACTCGTGACAGCTTTCCATTTATTTGTTACTGATCAGGCTACAAAGGAGAACATTTTGAAGCAAATCACAAATGCTTCCCAGATGGTCAAACTTGAAAAGGATCCTCATGCCGCATTTGCTTTGATAATTGATGGGAAGACGCTATCTTATGCATTGGAGGATGATACGAAGCATCAATTTTTGAATTTAGCTGTTGATTGTGCTTCAGTCATTTGCTGCCGTGTCTCTCCTAGGCAGAAAGCTTTGGTAAGACAATCTCAAACTTGATTTAATTTGCTTTTTCAAATCTACCTGACTATTCTTTCTTCCATAAGTGAATCTATTCATACTTCTCAGGTAACTAGGTTAGTGAAGGAGGGGACTGGAAAAATCACTCTAGGAATTGGTGATGGTGCAAATGATGTTGGGATGATTCAAGAAGCAGACATTGGTGTTGGAATTAGTGGTGCAGAAGGAATGCAGGTTGGTAATGCGTATACCGGGTTTTTGCCTTATTAATCTATTAAAAGCAACTTTACATTCTTTTTGGGACTATAATATGCATATACGAAGGATTCTTGCATCAGTCTAAAGGAATGAAACAAGGTCATGTTTTCCCCTTGGTGAGTATATCCTCTTGCTGTAACTGTCCTTAAATGGTTATCAGCTTCTTGCAGGCAGTGATGGCTAGTGACTTTGCTGTTGCACAGTTTCGGTTCTTGGAGAGACTTCTCGTTGTACACGGGCATTGGTGCTACAAACGAATTGCTCAGATGGTAATTGATGTATATCTGTTTCATTTTATTCACAGAACATGAAACGCAATACATTGCTTGGATCCTTTACATATTTCATCTAATCTGCACTATAATCTTCTGTATGCAGATATGCTACTTCTTCTATAAGAACATAGCTTTTGGCCTCACACTTTTTTACTTTGAGGTTTACGCTGGCTTTTCCGGACAGTCAGTCTATAATGATATGTATATGATTCTATTCAATGTGCTTCTTACCTCATTGCCTGTAATTGCACTCGGAGTATTCGAGCAGGATGTGTCATCTGAAGTTTGCTTACAGGTAAGTGAGTCCTTTGGCAACAACTTCTTCTTGGAGTTCCTTTTCCATTCTGTTAATCTATTAAAACCTTTAATGCACTCTGCAGTTTCCTGCACTGTACCAACAAGGACCCAAAAACTTGTTCTTTGACTGGTATAGAATACTTGGGTGGCTTAGCAATGGTATCTACACCTCCCTCGTGGTTTTCTTCCTCAACGTTTTATTCTTCTATGATCAAGCATTCCACTCTGAAGGCCAGACTGCTGACTTGGCTATTCTTGGTACTTCAATGTTTACCTGTGTCATCTGGGCTGTCAACTGCCAGATAGCGCTCACAATGAGTCATTTCACATGGATACAACATGTTTTTATCTGGGGAAGCATTGCTGTTTGGTACCTATCTGTTGTTCTCTATGGTGAGATATTCCCAGATTACGCTAAATATGCCTTCAGAATCCTGCAGGAACACTTAGGTCCTGCTCCAATCTTTTGGTGTACAACCCTCCTGGTAACTTTAGCCTGCATTTTGCCTTACCTTGCCCACGTAGCTTTCCAAAGAGCGTTCCATCCGAGGGATCATCACATTATTCAAGAAATCAAGTATTATAAGAAAGACGTTCAAGATGAACGTATGTGGAAGAGACAGCAAACTAAAGCAAGACAGAAGACGAATATCGGTTTCACAGCCAGAGTAGATGCCAAAATTAGAAATTTGAAAGGAAGGCTGCAGAAAAAGCATTCACAGATGGGGTAAACATAAACATAAGTATAACTGTGCATTGCTTTTTCTTCTTTTCTTCCTTTCTCCCCATTTCTATTATTTTACTAACAGAAATGGAGGTTGGCCATTTCCAAATTTTTCCCCTTGCCCTTTCTGATTTATTTGTAAAATTCTTCTTTTTTCTTTACTTCACAAGTATAGTGATGATCAACAAATGAGATCATTCATTAGCTAGGAAGTACTTACTGTGAACATTGCAGTGTACAATACTTACACATCCTTGTAAAGTTATGAGAAATAGCTAACACACATTTCTCTTGGTTTCAAAGTCAACAATTTATGAAATTGTTAACAAGTTTACTTGACTAACTATTGAGCCAAATACTAATTCAAGACCAAACTACCTAATCCATTTACTTTGGATACATATAGCCAACTTATCACTAAAATAATAGAACATATTGAAATCAAAATTATCCATAATAACAGTTAGTTGGGACTGAGATTTAGCTGTTGTATATTGTAAAGCATATATTATGTTTGGTGTTTGTTAAATGTTTCTTTTTCATCATAACTCCTTCACAAGCTGTTTGGATGGTTGTTAACTTGTTATGGTATATTGTATTGTATTAAATTGTTACTTTCAATCCTGAATGATGGTTTGAGGAGAAAAATAAAGCTATGTTTGACGGTTCGATATTATTAAAACAAACATACCATTGAACAATTATATCCGACATGTGTTCACTACGGAAAGTTTCAAGAAAAAATTATTTATCTAAATATAATTAATTATATTTGTAAGTCTCGCAGTTTTTTTATGTCTCATATAGTCATTTCTCATTCATATGGAAATGAAGGATGTAAATTGGGAAATGAAGGAAAATAAATAGATGAAATTTGAATTAAGTTCATTTGCCCCTCATTAAATAGAAAAAGGAAAACGTTAGTTAAACTTTTGTGATAGAAAGAAGTGTCTCACCTTTCATAAACCATTGAATGTGGGCTTGGAATAAAAGAAGAATTAACCTATAGTTTTTTATTTTACTTATTTTTTATTTTTTATTTTCTTACTTAGTAGAAGAGGCTACGAGCACATGCCTGCTTGTAGCAAGGAGTAGTTTGGTAATTTTATTGTTTGTCTTTTATCACTTTATATATATTAAAATATTATAAATCATAATAATTAATAGCTTAAAATATTTTAAAATATAAAAAAAAAATCATTAACTCTCAACATTTCATCTATACCACATAAATTGGGATAAAGAGAGAGATATATACTATATAAAATACATAAAATATATTGTAAATCACAATAATTAATAACTTAAATATCAAAAAGAATTTATAAAAAAAATGATTAACTTTTGAAATTTCATTTGTATCACATAAATCAACACAAGGAGAGTAATATATATATTATGTGAAAATTACGTAAGAAAATACGATAAATCACAATAATTAGCAATTTAAAAAACATCTTTCTCTCTATATATATAAAAAATTGGTTGACTTTAATATATAAAAACATGTTACAAAATTGGTTAAGTACAAATTCCACATATATCACATAGATGAATTAAAACAAAAAGAGTAATATATATTGGGCCCGTGCTGATATGGAGTTCGTATCTAGTTACTAAATAGTTGGGTATTCAATTAATTAAATTAAAAATAGTCAATGGTGTATAACCTATGTATAATTTTTATTAGTAACTAATTGATTAGTCCCTAAGATAATATTAGTAACTAATTGATTGAAAAAGATGGGATATAGTTTTAAAGACCAAACACATATGACAAAAGTCATCACCAACTCACCATAGTCAAGTTGAGAGAGAGAGAGAGAAGGAGAGAGAAGGAGAAAAATGGTGGATTGAATTGAAATTGGATCAGAAGCAAAGCTGAAGCAGTAATATGTAAAGAAGATTCATCATGTTTCTTCGCCATCAGGCAGAGGGACAACAAGACAAAAAAACCTAAAATCTGCAAAAATTACTATTATTAAATCTTTTTTGTTTTATCCAGTCATATGGATCATCTTGCTCCATACGTTGCTCGTTTCATAAACCTAATTAATTAATTAATCCCTTTTTTGTATTCTTAGATCCCTTTTGTGGATTCAAGATTTCCCATTTATAACTGGGTAATACCTTATTTTTTTCATAATTAATATTTGAGCCTCCAATCAATGGAGCCTCGTGTTGGTAATAAGTTTCGTCTCGGACGGAAAATCGGAAGCGGTTCGTTTGGTGAGATCTACCTTGGTAAATTATGCAATCCCATATTCTTCAATTTTGCTATTTGTGATTATTTTTTTTTCTGATTAATTCTGGTTTTTGTGATGTTTAGGGACTAATGTTCAGACCAATGAAGAGGTTGCAATTAAGCTGGTAAGTATTGATTTTCTTTTTCATTTGTTTTTCCCAATTTTTAACTTTCAGCTTGTGCCTGCTGGTGTGATTTTGTATTTTTGTTGCTTCCTGATTGTGTAAGTAAGGAATTTGAGCTGCTGTTAGTTGAAAGTTGGAGTCTTTCTCATTATTTTTTAGTAGGAAGTTATTGAAGTTTTTCCTTACTTGCATTTAGATCAAGCATCTGCAGAGTCTTGAATGTAATTTTCTACACCAATAGCAGCTTTTTTTTTTACCCCTCCCTGATTTTTTGTAGATCGTTGTTGTATGGGTCGAGTGTTGGCCCGTCAAGAATGCTCATGTTTAGAAGATGAAGGTAGCGGAGACGAGGATGCTCTGATGGATGTGTGGGCATATTAGGAGAGATATGCTTAGGAACGAAGTTATACGGAACAAGGTGGAGTGGCCTCTGTGGCAGACAAAATGAGGGAAGCGAGACTGAGATGGTCTAGGAATACGAAGAGGAGGTGCACGGATGCACCAATAAAGATGTGTAAGAGGTTGGTTGTAGTAAGAGTTAGGAGAGGTAGATGTAGGCCAAAAAAAACTGAGGGGAGGTGATTAGACAAGACATGATACAACTTCAGCTTATTGAGGACATGCCGCTAGATAGGAAGATTTGGAGGTCATTGATTAGGGTAGAATGTTAGTAATTAGCTGAGTGTTGTCGCATTTTATGTGTTAGTAGTATTATTTAGTAGTCGCATAGTCTCTTAATCTTCAATGTGTACTACTATTTGTTGCTGCACTTCGTATCTTGCTATTTTGGTGTCATGTTTTTCTTGCGATCCTTCTTCGGAAACTTTTCTTTTGAGCAGAAGGTTTATTGGAAACATCCCACCCTCCCCATGCCCCACTTTTGGACTACATTGGGTATTGTTATTGTTATCGTTCATCAGAGGATGTTTGGCAATAAATGAGAAGATGTAAATAACCTAAAGATTCTAGAACAATAGGAGTACTATATAGCACTCTGATTTTAGACAAGGTTTGGAACTAATTTCCAGCAACAAAATAAGTATAAACTCCGAAAACTAAAACACAGCATTTTTGTGAAAAATAGCAAGTTCATGAAACCAGCTCCTTGCTTATCAGAAACATCACCTAGATTAAGCAAATGTAGCTGTGTAAGAGATAGAAATTTTAGGTTTGTAACTTGAGGTGACGTCTGATCTTACCATTACAACCTGGCTAATGTGCTGAGTTTCAAGACGCTTTACATGGAAACATTTAGGGTTACCAACTAATAACAAGACCACTAATACGTGAACGTGTAAATTCGTAAAGAATTTACTGTACGTGTTTCTCATGGCCGCTTTTGGTGGCTAATATGTTTACCTTAGATTATTTCCTGCTATCTAATTTGTGTCTTGAATTTGCCTGTCGATTTTGTAGATATTAGAACAGCTTCACCGCTTTAATTTCGTGGAGATTTGGTAAAATGAAGTTCTGTTTTAACTTGCTGATACTCATGGCATTGATTTCTCTTTTTTTCATTTTGGCACTTAAGCTGACACGTGATCTATGATTTCTGATTTCTAAAGAGATACTCATGGCATTGATTTCTCTTTTTTCCATTTTGGCACTTAAGCTGACACGTGGTCTATGACTTCTGATTTCTTTAGAGATTAAGTTATTTATCTTTCATCACTGGTGGAATTCTTTTAGTTTGTGATAAATACTTCTGCTGTTTCCATTGCTCAGGAAAATGTGAAGACAAAGCATCCTCAACTACTCTATGAATCAAAGCTGTATAAGATACTACAAGGAGGAAGTAATTTTTCATTCTTCTTGTTGACTAGTATTGCTTCTTTACTACATAATGTTTATATCCTGTCCTCATCAGTTGGAATTTTTTGTTGGCATTGATAGCTGGAATCCCCAATTTAAAATGGTTTGGAGTTGAAGGAGATTATAATGTCCTTGTGATGGATTTACTGGGACCCAGTCTTGAAGATCTCTTCAATTTCTGCAGTAGGAAGCTGTCCCTAAAGACTGTTCTTATGCTTGCAGACCAGATGGTAGGTGTGAAGTCCTGCACTTGTTTATTTCGTTAACTATTTAAAGCATGTTTTCATTTGTATTCAATTTTTAGATAAATCGGGTCGAATTTGTTCATGCCAAATCTTTTCTTCATCGAGATATAAAACCAGACAACTTCTTGATGGGATTAGGAAGACGTGCAAATCAGGTATTGGGATCAAAACTATTGATTGCTATTTTATTCACCTGTTGCTGATAGGGTAATTACTGATTCATTACTACCATCGGTTACATATAGGTCTATATCATTGATTTTGGGCTGGCTAAGAAGTTTAGGGACTCCACCACTCATCAGCATATTCCATATAGGTGAGCTCCCCCACCCAACAAAAATGATCTTTGATTTTTGATTAATCATATAGTAAGCTCCTTTGAACTTTTTCAAGAGAGGATAAGATAATGCTTATATTCCGTGGATTGATATAGTTTGTCTAAGAAGGATGGTTCATAGCAAGTATTAAGCTCTATGTGGTCTCTTTGCTGCATTTTCTATAAAGGTACCTCTATATTACGACAGGGTACCTCTATAGGATATTCTGGATTACCTCTTTTGTTGCCAACTACAGTAAGAGGTAGTGAAAAAACCAAAAATTGATAGCATTTTCCTATGTCTGCGTAAAGATGGAGAGTTGCGGTAAGATGACGGCTGACATAAAGATAGTGAAATTATGATATTGTCAACCCCAAGCCCCAACTAGTTTGGAATTGCGGCAAGTTGGTTAGTTCTCCTATGGTTATAGCTTATTCTCCTGAGTTTCCTTCATTGATTATCTCTCTCTCTCTCTCTCTCTCTCTCTCTATCTCTATCTCTAAGTTACTGGTGAAGGCACCATCAATCTAGTGCCACCATGTCTAATTGCCTTGGAGATGTTTTCATTATTTATTCGAAAGACACTATTTACTGAAATCTGAGTAGTGAGAGCAGAGTTTTGCTGTTGGTTTGTATTGAGGTGGGTTATTTCTATTTTTAGCTTGTCAAAGTCATAGTTTTTGTTTTGTGAGTTGAGTTCCATTACTGTAAATGCTTTTGGCATTCTTTTCTCATTTAATCTATTAGCTAAGGAAATGATGTATCTCTAGATAATGAATGGCTAATTTTATTTTACTCTTCTAATTTCAAATACAGAGAAAACAAAAATTTGACAGGAACTGCCAGATATGCAAGCATGAATACTCACCTTGGCATCGGTAGGATATTGGTTTTATAAACTTTTGTACGCTTTTGTGTTTTTGCATTGTGTTTATTCTTGAAGGCATCCTTGATTCTTTGTTGCTTTCAAACTCATAGAACAAAGCCGAAGGGATGATTTGGAATCACTGGGTTATGTCCTAATGTACTTCTTAAGAGGAAGGTAGAATCTATTCCTGTAATTCTCTTTTTCTGTTTGGCTTTCGCTCTTCTTTCATGGTACTTCTACTTACTGATTTCAAAATGTGTAGTCTTCCTTGGCAGGGGCTGAAAGCAGGGACAAAGAAACAGAAGTATGAGAGGATCAGTGAGAAGAAAGTTTCAACATCAATAGAGGCATTTTATGTTTAAACATTTATCTTGTGCTAGCGCTATGATTTTTAATAATGTTACTGACACGTATTTTCCTTTTCTAGACATTGTGTCGTGGCTATCCTACAGAGTTTGCATCATATTTTCACTACTGTCGATCACTGCGGTTTGAGGATAAACCAGATTATGCTTATCTCAAGAGAATTTTCCGTGACCTTTTCATTCGTGAAGGTATGATCATTTCTTTCTTTCCATGCAATGATACTTGCTGTATAGACATAAGTTTTTCAGGTAACTCTTTGCTCAAGAGTCGGTTTTCATTTTTTCTTTCTTCTCCTCTCTTTTTTCGTCCTTTCAGGTTTTCAGTTTGATTATGTATTTGACTGGACCATTTTGAAATATCAGCAGTCACAGCTCGCCAATCCTCCATCTCGTGCTCTTGTGAGTGACTTAGGTAGATCAGATTATGTGTTAATTGGCCTCAGGATGTTAAATGAAATGATAAATTTTTGGTGCAGGGTGGTACTGCTGGACCAAGTTCCGGGATGCCTCATGCTCTTGCTAATGCTGAGAGGCAATCAGGTGGGCTTCTTATGTGTTCTTCACTTCAAGCATAAAAGAAGATTATATGCAATCAGTACATTTTAGAACTTTTGTGGGCATATAATGGCATTGGCAGTTCGCTGATGATAGATTTACAATAAAACTGGACATTATTTGCAACATAGAGCTTGTATAAGTTTCTTTTATGTTTATTACTTACTCTGCAAATCATTTCATCCCTCATATCTTTCCTAATAAATGCCATCCTTAGCCTTTTATGGAAAAAGATAATATTATCATGTATTTTTCACTACTTCATCATGTTAGTTATTTTGACTGTCCCAGGTTTATTAAGGAAAGTATAACATGCTAGTTTGCTATTGTTAGTTATTTTCACTACTGCAATCTGCTAGTTTGCTATCGATTTGGGCCTATAAATAACATGCTGCGCATATTAAGCAGGTGGTGAAGAAGGTCGGCCTACTGGTTGGTCTTCAGGAAATCTTGCTCGTAATAGGAACACGGGGCTGCAATTCAACTCTGGAAGCTTAACTAAGCAAAAAGGGACAGTTGCCAATGATTTATCCATGGGTAAAGAGGTGACTCCTCTCGCTCTGTCACTCTTGTTGGTTTACAAGTATCTCCCTGCTTATGTTGATTTGTTTAAAGTGGTAGATCTATATCAAACAAATTGTGCTTTAGTACAACACAAGTTGGCACAAGATTATGAGTGCATTTTGATCTCATTAGACTATATATGGCATAAAGTTTTTGTCATTTCAATTTACCAGGTAAGGGATATCATGAATTTTTGCTCTCTTTTTTGCTTTTTATTTCTCATCAATGTATTGCACTTTCTCCTAGTCGAACATCACAAAAGTTTCCATCCTTTGATATTTTATTTCTTCAACATAAATGCTAAGCTGAGAATATAAATTCACTCCACATGATAGAAACATGATTTAGCATGAGGTCAGAGAAACGCACAGCTTGCAGAATGCTAGCAAAATTATACTCATGTTTTGTGATTCTGTTGGCAACCAATGGAATAAAGGAATTTTTGACTGAGCTCTTGTTGCAGTTATCTAGTTCAAGTTTTTTCCGGACTAGTGGATCAACAAGGCGTCTAGCTGTCTCTAGCAGTCGTGATCCAGTGATCACTGGTGTTGAACCCGATCCCTCTCACATTCGGAAAACAGATGCAAGTCCAGGACAGCTCCGTAAAACTTCCAGTGTTGCTCAGAGAAGTTCACCAATTGTGTCATCAGATCAGAAGCGCAGCTCCTCCACTAGAATGGACAAGAACTTCGAGGCTGCCCTCAAAGGAATAGAGGGCCTAAGTGTCAAAAATGATGAGAGGCTGCATTACTAGCTTTGCTGCTTTATCTCAGTTCTCTGGTTACTGTAAATCTTGGCAAAAGAATTGCACCAACTTTGAGGATTTTGGTACGAGTTGCCATCAGGAAAGGCTAAAATTAGAAATTAATGTGAGATCCCTCTGGTAATCTTGGCGTATGCTTCTTCTGTACATTTGGCACTTTGTTTTTCTCATCTCCCTCTCTCTATCCCCTTTATAAGAGTTCTTTGTATTTTTAATGGTGTTATGTTGTGAATTATGAATGTATTTTTGTATGGTTGGAGACTAAATATTCACTTGAGACTTATTGTATTGGAATTACACCCATCTTTTTGCTATTGTGCATGAATCTGAATTGCAAGTTGTTGGGTGTTTATGTTCTTTTTTAATATTAAAGTGCATGATATATTAGTAGGCATAAAGTGGAGAAAGTTGTCTTTATTCTTTGTAATTCATGTATCCACTATGACATGTTCTTCTCATTATTTCCTACACTTATACAAAGGATGTTTTTTTCCTGGTGTTGTGTGGTGAGAAGTATTATGTTACAGATGAAAAAAAATATTGTATTTGTGTTCCTATTTTGAGGTTATTGTAGTCAAAGAGAGGGACAAAAAAAATAAAAATATTTTAAGTCTCACACGTATGTTAAAGGAATGTGTTATTTTGGTTGAGTTATGTATTCTTCAATTATTTTGGAGTTGTTTGAGTTAATTCATATATTGGAGGAGACAACTCAAAAGTTATATTGTATTGAAATTGAATATTGTTAAAGTGAGTGAGATAATTTGTGACTCAATCTAAATATTTATTTATGTTCAACGGTAATTTATGATAGTTTCACCCCTAATCGAATATGTTCTTCTTTTTAAGCAGATTCTTTGTTTTGGAATTCACTTTTTTGTCCAATAGATAGAAAAAGTGAAGTATAAAGTAAAAGGAAGCAAAAAAGAAAAAGGTATCCTTTCTTTATGTGCTTGTCAGTGATCAATTCATGGGATTTTAAAGACAGTACGAACCACTCCAATTTATTTATTTTTGAACAGGTAACATTAACCACTCCAATTTTCTAAGCGATCATCGATAGCGTGCTCTTTTTTTTTTTTTTAATAATCATGACATTTGATTATTTTGTTGCATATATATCGACTATTATATTATTTAGAATTTATTATCTTTCATCAGCAACTATATGTGTTGATCACAATTTTGACAAAAAGAAATCATATACTACGTTCGTCTTTATCAGCATTTGAACTGAATTTAAAAAATTTGTGTTTACTTTAGTGGTAACTACTAATCACATTTTCACCAAAAAAAAAAAAAAAAACTACTAATCACCTTATTTACAAATCACAAGGAGGAAAAGCTAATAACAAGGCAGGCCAAATTTGAATGTATTTTACTTTTCAACTTTTGATAAAATATCTTAACATTAAATTCACATTGAAGCTCAACTATTTTAAATTCAAGGGCTCGGATTCGAGATATCTCTTTAAAAGATTTTTTTTTCCTTTCCCCCTCAACATCTCTTTGTGCTAAAGACAAAAACTCCGACCCACAGGTGGAACCACCTTGTATTGTTTAATAGTACATTTTTTTCCCTCAATTTAGAAAAAGGGACCAATTTTTTCCCTCAATTCAGAAAAAAAGACCAATTTTTTCCCTCAATTTAGAAGGTTAAAGATTCCAATTTTCCTTTTAACAATTGCACCTTCAAACTTCAAAGCGTATTAAATATAACATAATAAACACAAAATCTCAATTCTCAATAAAAGATCAATCTATATATATAACATTAATATTTTTGCAAGATTACCACCATCTAAGGAAAACATTAAAAAAAGGTAGAATCCCCCACCCCACTTTTATCTCTTCAATGATACAATCTAGTGTAATTCTACGAGTGAAATTCGAAGAGAATAATGTATACGCAACCTTTTAAGAAGTCTGAGGAAAATAGTGTGTACTCAATCTTAAGGGAGTAATTGAATAAAGATAATTTCACCAAATTCCATGGACTACATGATTGCAAGTATTTTTAATCCACCTGAAACTTTTTCTAAAAGAACCTTTCATTTTACCTTCCATAGCATAAGATTTATATCCAAGAACTCTTTTTTTCCTCTGTAATTCAGGGTCATTAAAAGCCCAATTTCTTGAAGAAGAAGATGAGACTCTGCTTTTGCTCTTCTTGATCTTAACTTCTTTATCTACCACCATACCCCCATAAGAATAATAAGAATTAGTACTATAACTCCTCAAATCTTGCATATTTGTTGGACCTCCACCATAGTAAGTTTCTATTTGCATATTTCCTTCTCTTGTTGACATAGATCTAAAATTCTCCATTCTATCAAAACAGAGATATTTTTGGGTCTTTGGAGGAAGAAAGGGATATTGGGTTTTTCTTCAAAGTTTTGGTTTTGGTGAAAATTTGGTTTGATTTTGGGTGGAGTTGAGTTTGATCTTTTTATTTGTAAATAAATCTTTCAGTGTCTCTCTCTTTTTTTTGATATTATGATTTATTTTTTTTGTTTACATTATTAAAGGCATGCTTTGACTTTTCCTAGAATAGGAATAGTTGGTAGGAATAGTAGTTTCATAACCTGTTAAAATTAGGTAGGAATTAATAATGTATGTATTAGTTATAATTGATTATTTTACTTTTTATTGTTATACAAGAAAATATATTGATTTTCTCATAATTTATATGTATATACTATTAGTTATGTGAATTTCTAAATTACAAATCAAATATCGTATTAATTTTATATAAAAACAAATTACTTCTTAACTAACTACTAAACATTGTATAATTTATTTTTTAAAAAAACCTTCTTCAAAACAGTTTATAAAGTTCTTTTTTCTTTGAAAAAATTGGTCAAATGCCTTAATTTTGAAATAAATAACTAAATTAAAAACACCTTTAAGTTTGAAGAAACTTGGCCTATAAACAAAATAAAATCGCATAAATACTTCATATTGAATTTATCTTTTATACGTTATATAACAAACAACAACAAATCCATTGATCTTTTATACGTAAACAAAATAATAAAAGATTGAACATTATCAAGTTGTATAATCTCTTATGAATGTTAAAATTAGAAAGATGGCAAATAAAGCATTTTATATATTATACTACAACGTGATAGATTATACTAATATAAAAACCTTTATACGTTGTATAAATTCTTTCATATTAAATACAATATACCATCAATTAAGAAGAGGTTTAGTTAAATGTGACCGAAAGTTCCTTCCCTTTCTATTTTGTCCTCTATTATTACTAAAATAAAATAATCAATGGCCGCCAAGAATATTTAAAATAAATAAAAGTAGAAAAATCACATGCCACATTTCATCAATGTTGACTGTTGAATGAATATCACATTCAAATTCTGTCTTTCTTTGCTTGTGGGCAATATAAAAAAGATATACTGTAATAATAATAAATTAAAACTAAAAGGAGAAGACATATGTGAGAATAAATATTACTCCTCCGTGTTAACTTATTTTATTATTTGATACAAAATTTAAGAAAGTATTTTTTTAAAAAAAATTGGTGATTTTAAATTATATATATAGAATGTAATAAAATATTATTTAATCTTGTGATCTAAAAAATATCATGAGAACAGTTAAAATTAACGAATTGTTAAAAAAAAAGGTTAAGATGAGATGAGATAAGCAAATTAAATAACATGTGATCTAAATGAAATGATTGGTTTCTTGAGGAATATAGATAGCTTTCATTTTTCAAAATGTAATGACTGTTTTGTCTATGACCTTGATTGTGTTTTAATTATTTGAAGTCAATTAAAAATAAATAAAAAGGTGGGAATTTTGCTATTCATTTGACTTTTAACTTCTAGAATTCAAAAATTACACTTGTACGTTACCTTTAGGTATGGTATATTATAGGATATTTAAATAAGAATTTATATTTTATATATACACGTCAATAGTATAATAAATCTTTACAATATCAATGCAATTTAAATGTATAGATCAGTTGTTATGTTGCTTTCTTTATTATCTTATCAGGTTGGTTACTTCATGAAGTGTTATTTGTTACTCTATCCGTTTCAATTTATATACGACAATGTTTAACTAATATGAAATTTTAAAAAAAACTTCTAAAACGTATGATCTTAAATAAACATAAATATTTATCTGACTATTAAATAAATTTAATCGACGCATATGAAACAAACTTTAAATAATATCATTGCAGAGCAGTCTATTTTTGAAATGAGTAGGTAGAGAATCCCAATCAAACAAGTAAGAGTTTATATGGACTTTTGATAGTTAGCAGAAAGGAAGTCTGACCAAGTAGAACTACTTCTAATTAGCTTGCTTGTTTTCACATGTAATTAATATTAATTGATTATTGTAAAAATTGTTTAATGCTAAGTTAGTAATATAACAAAATTTGTAGTATTAGGTCATACTTAAATGGATTAGGTTAGGTGAGAAAGAAGGTCTGGGAAGGGAAGACGACGTGGCCTCGAAATTCGTGTTCGATTGGTTCAAAATTGTAACACGATTAAATGATGTGTTCGGATCAATTTATTCGCAACTTGATCATACTTTTGATTGCTTATACATAAAATTCTCCTCCTATGTCATTGTCTCGTGAAATCCGAGAAAAGAAGTGCAAAAGGACATAACACAAAGGGTGTGCTCGGTGTGAATGGAAATAATTTTCAACTTCTTTTTTAAAATTTTCTCATATTTAGTGAGTTTAGATATTTTCCATAGGTTTATATTCTCATATTAAAGGAAAATCACTTTCCTTCGTGAAATAATAAAAATATTTTTCAAAACTCTCTTTCCAACCTCATCACCCGACTACTGACTCTAGTTTTGGATCTTGACTCTCTACCCGACACGAGTTTGGACTCCCAACTCTAACTTGTATTAGGGTTGCGTCCAGGGCCAGCATCAAGGTCGACAGTCGGATCAAGGTTAGAAGTTCGAATCCGTATCGGGATTGAGATTGAGATCGAGATCAGAGTCGAGATTGAAATCGTGAGTCGGGTTCTAGGTCAAAGTCGATAACGGGTATCAAATTGGAGTCGAGTCCAGTATCATAGTATTTGCCTAAATTATACATAAATGCTCTTAGAATAATATTTTTTTCTTACTAATCATTAACCAAACACCTAAAAATAAACAAGAAAACCACTTATTTTTCAAGAAAATTTTCTTTAGAAAAACATTTTTTGTGGGGAACATTTTCTTTCATGCCAAACACACCCAAAAGGTCCTATAGTTGTTGCTTCAATATTAAGCAAGCAGATCTGTCTCTTGGCTACTTTCTTTGTACTATGTGTGACAAATTTAAAATAGTTGAGAATGATTAATGCCAAAGGCATCATAAATGATGCTCCATTATTGATTACCACTATACTAATTTTGACTGTGTAGAGCATCACTTGTTCAAGAAAATAATTGAATATAACTATGTATAGTACATAGTTTGGCAAACTATATTTTAAAAAAATAATCCCAGTGGATATGTTGGGTAAGGTTACAATCTTAGCAAAGGTTTCTTCTCTCTTTTTATCCACTTTTTTGTACTATTCACATGCCCAACTTGTTGAGCTTGTAATTCATAGCAATTACAAAGTATCCTTTATTGGACCTCCCCATCATCTCCTCCTTAAAATAGGAAAATAAAGAAAGAAATTCTTGCTGGGTATCTCTTTTTGAAAAACAATTTAGTAAATGATCTTTCATCTTTCTTTCACTTATAATTTATGAACCTTTTAGATAACAATAGCAATAATAATATGTTCATTCTAGTCCCATAAAGTGAGATTTGAAGAGAGTAGAATATATGCAAACCTTACTTCTACCATATAGGTAGAGAGGTTGTTTCAATAGACTTTTAGATTACGTTAAAAATTGAACAAATTGAAGATCTTATAAGAAAATATATGATCATGGTCTAAAAATTTGTCATCATAAGCTTAGAGTATTAACTAATGTTTTGTAGGAAATTATATTTAATGGCCTTGAAAATGGGTGATCTTGAATTTTTGACTCCAGCTTACTCATGGGCGAACATTCAAGGTCAAAAGTTTAAACTTGACGTATTCTTCATATAAAAGTGGGTTCAAAAGTTCAAGATCTCCACCTCTAAATTTATTTTTGTAAATCGTTAATTACAAGAGCTATATTTGCACAACTTTTAAAATAGGGGTCCAAATTTAAATGGTGGCTTAAAAACTGGACACTTGTGTGAATCCAGCCCAAAGGAGAAGGATGAACAAAGCCCGTAAGGAAAATAAGGCCCATCTCCCATTTCTACCCATATTCCCATCCATAGCTTCGATTCTTCCAATTTCGTCAATTTCATATTCTTTGCTTTCTCCGGTGCCCCTGCAGGTAACTCAGTACGGCTCTGAAACCCTAGATCTCCGTCGCCTGCCGGAATTCGAAGACTCTGCTAGGTTTGATTCCTTGATTCTATCCATTCTCGGAAAATTAAATTCTATTGTTTTCGTTATTATGTGTGGAAGATGTTGATTGATTTTAATTTTGATTTTGAAATTGTGGAATTTAGGATCCTGCTTTGATGCTGTATTCTTATATATTAGCACACTCTGCACGATTTTGAATCAAGTGTTAGTTAGAGTGAATAGGAAGTCATGCAATAGTGGAAAATGATGTTTGATTTGGTTTCGGAAAGAACATGTAATTTAGCTGGTAAAATAGCTGGTCAAGCTCGTTTAAGAGTTACAGTACTGCTTATTCTACTATTTAGTTCCTTGGAGACATCAATTTTGGTCTGATACATTGTGCCTGTTGTTATATGTTCATCCATCAGTTTGATATTCTGATGGATTCTATGTGTATGGTGGATTCTTCATTAGTATTCTTGCTTGTAAGTTGTAACTAAGTGAAATCCACTAGTCTTGTCGAACAGAGTTACTTGTTACTTCTTGCTCGTGGGAGGTGGAGGTATCAGGAATCCCATGGAATTAGTCTGGCCTGAAGATGTTTGAGGGCTGGTGCCTGCTTGAGCTGATTAGGGCTACTTTTTTAGTTTAAATCATACATATAAAGACAAGTGACTTTTGTTCATTTGACATCAAGTAGTTTCTGAAACTCTTATTTTACTGCAAAAACTGTCTTTATGATTACAATTCTATTCCTCTATTAAAAAACAGAGGAAGCTGATAAAATTTGAGAAGAACTTCTATGTTATTTATTAAATTTGTTTTACGCCAAAAAGCTAAAAGATTTAAGTGCATGGTTCTATCGTTGTCTTCACAGACTTCACTTAATAAAGACTGTTAACTGATTCCGTCAAAGTGCTTGTCACAACTCCTTTAATCCCCCCTGATGCTTAGCTATATATCCAGATCTCTCTCACCGCTATATTGTATTTTGTTGCTTATTCTTTTAGTCATTTGCTCTGGGTTTTGAATTTATGATGTATTGACAGAGAATAATACACTGAAGCTGGTGAAATGGCTGACAACAGTAAGTCAACCGAGAACCATAACCAAAGTTCTGATGATAATTTAGCTCCGGAGAATGGTAATGAGGTATCCATTGATTCCTTGGCACGAAAGGTCCAAGAATCTCTGTCGCTCGCAAAGAGACATAAGTTCTGGGAGACCCAACCAGTGGGACAGTTTAAGGATCTTGGGGATTCAAGCTTGCCTGAAGGCCCTATTGAACCTCCAACTCCTCTGTCAGAAGTTAAGCAGGAGCCTTACAACCTTCCAAGTCAGTATGAGTGGACCACCTGTGATATGGACTCGGAGGAGATGTGCAATGAAGTCTATGTTCTCCTAACAAACAACTATGTTGAGGATGATGAAAACATGTTTAGGTTCAATTACTCTAAAGAATTTCTTCGATGGGCACTTCGCCCTCCAGGTTTCTATAGGAGCTGGCACATTGGAGTCAGAGTGAAGACCTCAAAAAAGTTGGTTGCTTTTATTACAGGGGTACCTGCAAGGATACGCGTCCGAGATACTGTTGTGATGATGGCAGAGATCAATTTTCTTTGTGTTCATAAGAAGCTTAGATCAAAAAGACTTGCTCCTGTCATGATAAAAGAGGTCACAAGGAGGGTTCATATGGAGAATATCTGGCAAGCTGCTTATACAGCTGGGGTGGTCCTTCCAACTCCTGTATCAACCTGTCAATATTGGCATAGATCTCTGAATCCAAAGAAGCTAATTGATGTCGGGTTTTCCAGGCTTGGTGCAAGGATGACAATGAGCCGAACAATAAAGCTGTATAAGTTACCTGATCAGACTGTCACACCTGGGTTCAGGAAGATGGAGCCCCATGATGTTCCTGCAGTTACTCGATTGCTTAGGAATTACTTGAAGCAGTTTGTGGTTGCACCTGACTTCGATGAAAATGATGTGGAACACTGGCTTCTGCCGAAAGAAGGTGTTATTGACAGTTATCTGGTTGAAAGCCCCCAGACTCATGAAATCACCGACTTCTGCAGTTTTTACACACTGCCTTCATCAATCCTCGGTAACCAGAATCATACCACTCTAAAAGCTGCTTATTCGTATTACAATGTCTCTACAAAGACTCCATTGATTCAGTTGATGAATGATGCCCTTATTGTGGCAAAGCAGAAGGATTTTGATGTTTTCAATGCCCTAGATGTCATGCAGAACGATAGTTTCTTGAAGGAACTGAAGTTTGGCCCCGGTGATGGGAAACTTCACTACTACCTCTACAATTATCGAACAAAGCATGTTATAAGATCATCAGAGCTTGGGCTTGTACTCTTGTAATCAGAACTTGCAAAACTGTTTGTTACTGAGGACAGAGAAGCATTTTTGGTAATTTTATTTCGATGTAAAACACTCTATTTTGCTCTATATGTCTCGTAGCCCTCTCAATTGGACGTCGTTGTAGTTCCTGAACTTCCCTGTTTCATTGTAACTATGGATAATTACTAGTTCAACTCTTTTTCTGGGTAAACTATTATCTCTGTACGTCCTTTCTAAATCCATTACTTGCTTGATAGACGTTGTCATTAATAATGCAGTTATAGCTCCTTCAGAGATATTTTGGATCCTAATTGGGCTTATTTTGAAGAAATAAAGATTATAGATATTCCTCGAACATGGTATGTGTTAGCTCATAATCTAGTTTAATTTTCTATTTCATGTGGAAATAGGATTTCTTGGGATTCTGCCTTCCCAAGCGGTGTTGTAACTGATGCAATGGTGTCTTATGGACATCTGAAACATATTTTAAAGTAATGCAATGAAGTGTTTTTCTGAAAAAAAAAATACTTCTAGATTCAAACCGTGAGATTTGTTTGGCTTAGATTTTTAAGATGATGACTAATTGACTTGATTATGAGTGTCAATGGAAAATGTTTTTTTAGGAAAATAGACGGGTTTCGTACTATTTTAAAAGCATTTGTATATAATCTAGACAAATATTATGAGAGTCGAGGGTGGGAGTTGCGGGATGTTGGGGTGAAGATGAGGTACATTGGAGGGTGAGGATACACAACTAATGTGAAATATCATTTGTGGACTTGTTTTCCTTATTTTTACTTGGGAATTTATTTTTCTCATTTTTTTTCTAAATTTTGACCAAGGAACATGGAAAATTGGATGTTTTCCTCCACCAAACACACCCTAAATATCCGTTTGAAGTCCATTGGATGGTACTTTTACAACTATATCCCTTTGGACAATTAAGTTCTCACAGAAGCCTCTAAATTCAGAAAAAAAAACATATTCTATCCTTACAAAAGTAGGGGTAAGATACGCACTCTATACATGTATGTTGTTGTATCTTCTCGCCCAGAAAGCAATTTTCCTTAGCAAGAAACATATAGTTAATTTACGCAGGAGACTTTTAACGATTTTTTAGCATCTTAAGAATTACTATATACTAAGCAAAATGAATACGTCATGCAAATTTGAAGAGCTTTTCATTTCTATTTTGTAGCTCATTGTGTTCTAAAGGGAATACAATTTTATCACTTTCACAGTTTCAAAGTAACAGCAACAAAACACCATTTGTAGTCCCACAAATGGAGTATGGGGTAGAGTGTACACATACCTTACCCCTACCTTGGGAGGTAGAGAGACTGTTTCCGATAAACATCGGCTCAAGGAAAAGCATTTCATAGCAGGTCGAAAAAAGAATTAACAGGAGTGAAGTTAATTCACTTTATTGACAAACACTTCCACCTATACCCAGAGAACTTTACCCAGTGCACAAAGTTCTTTTCCTGGTTAGTCATTTGGTGAATTGTTTAAAGCCTAGAAAGTAAAACCCAAAGCACGTTGGCGCCGACACAAGAAACCTCAGGGAAACCTGGTTCCAGGAAATAGTCGAGTATGGGTTTCTTCAGGGATGCACAAAAGGCAAAAAAACAACAGGAAGAATTAACTAGCATGCCAAGTTATTGCAAAACAATACCTCCGCAGAGCTGTTGATTATGTATGCCAGTAACAATAAAATTCTCATCCATATAGCTTCCTCTCGCTAAAACATAAGCGAAAAGGTCATTAGCAAATCTATGAACCAGATTTTGAAATTTGAATGCAAGAGCTATACCTATAGTCTGTACTAAAGAGCTTAAATGGGTAGGATACACAAGATATTAACGATCATAGTCTCTGAAGCACCATTATTTTTCTCAAGTATACTTCTAAAGGAAAGTAAACTGGTTGGCACCCTAAAGTTTGGAACCCACTGCTATAAGAAACTGAAAAGCATCTCAGCATCTCAACGAGCAGTATATACAAGCCATTGCACGTGGTGATCAAGCCAAGAGAATAATTTCACCTCGTGAACCTGGAAACAACACCACAAAGGCAAGAAGAAAAGAAACATTGGTTCAATTAGCAAATCCAACCCAAGGATTGGGAAATGACTACATTTAAACACAGAACCATCAAAAACCTAAATCATCCGTACATAATTTAGCACGTTAGGTGACAACCAGAATACTTACAATGTTCATAGATCTCTCTGACAATTTGTAACATTGACACTGCTTCGTCAGCCATTTTTGACTTCATTTCTGCATCTTTGACTGCTGCAACTTCCAAGCAACGCTTATCTTCTGCAGCAGCAACCTTGTCAGCAGCAATCCTAGAAGCTTCTTCAGCTGTTCCATAGGAGACTTTTACAGCCGAATTCGGAACTGGCCATGACCGGACATCATTTTGTTTTGGAGCCGAATTCGGAACTGGCCATGACAGGACATCATTTTGTCTTGGAGCCGAATTCAGAACTGGCCATGACCGGACATCATTTTGTTTTGGAGTAGGTATTTTGGTTTCTAATGTTGTATCTTTCATCTTAAAGCAGTTCTGAACCTGCAATTCATCAAATAGAGAGGAATGCTAAAGATTAATGTCAAGAAGTGTTTCAAAGCAAAACTTTTCCGGGTTTCGAAAGTGTGAAGACTATATTTGTAACCCCCCCCCCCCACCCTGCCCTTTTGTTTTTCAGGGTGGGAGGATTGGGGGGTTGCCAAAATTCTAGTTGCTGGAGCTAAAGTGATGCTTATTGCAGACAAGAAAGTAACAGGGTATCCTTGTCTTCAAGTGGCAAAAGATTATGCTTCCCTCTGTCTTTGTTTTCTGTCACAAAGAACTGAACATAAGATATTATCCACCCATGAAATACAAAGAACAGAATTCCAATCGAAGGCTCTACAACTACTTTGCAAGTCAGAACTTGGAAATAACCTGTTTCGCCCTTCATTTTTTCAGAAGGCTGCAGTATCAGATTAATAAATCAATGGCTGCTGACTTTAAGCTATGTGCAGTGACTGCTTAGATGCATCATCAGTCATATGCTGATGAATAATTGGTGAAGATTCTCCACAAATAACATAACACTGAAAGCAATTTCAAGATGCAATCATCCTAACAGAGCATCAGATGCATCAATCGAACCAAATTTGTCCAAATTCCTCAAATTACACGGTAAAACAAGCAAAGTCACCCATCAACATGAGATAGGCAGTAAATAATGAAGAGATCATTAATGTCGCGGTCAAGAAATTGCTCCCGGAAGCTTACTATAAGGAATTCAGAAATTATTTACCTTTTCAAGTTTTCCTTGCAAAACAAGTCTTCTCAACTTGGAACTCAAGAACCTTCTAAAGTTCGGTGGTACTTCATATCGTTGCTGCAATAAGAATAGAGAGTCAACTTCCTTTGTAAAGTTTAAATGCAATGGTAATCAAAATGGAATTGTCACTACAAGTTACCAGAAGATCATACAGCCTTTCTCTTTTTTGTTTTTCCTTTTTAAGCAAAAGACAAATGATCGCATGCAAGAGTTTGACATATCAACAGATAAAAAATATAAACAAAAGGATATTACTTCCTCTATTTGAGTTGTTAAGTGTTAATATTTAAACTTATAAAAGGACATCAAATGTGTGTTTGTAATACACAGAAATCTTCTTTTTCTTCCGATAAGGAAAAAGATAAGGGAGCTCCATGTGCAGTTCAAAGCCTTCTTTTACCGTTATCAGTGTTGTCCAGGTATCTGTCCAGCCCCACAAGCAAAGTTGCCAAGGTACACTAGCTAACCAAGCTGAAGCAAGTGGGCTACCACCAAATGTCATAAATGTAATTACTCCCATGCCCCAACCACTACTAGACCCCCTTAGGCACTTGTATTGCACAGAAGCATAAGCTCACAGATTATTTCAGAAAGACAAGTCGACATATTTGTATTTTTTCAAAAAATCATATTCAACTGCAAAAAGAAAAGAAGCTGAAAAAGGGAAAAGCTATCTGGTTTGGCATATTTCAATGTTTTTTAGAAAGATAATAAGAACCTTAAGGGCCTTGCACAAACCCCCAGTAGAAATTGAACATGGTGGAAAATTCACATGAACTGTCATAGAACTTTTGAAAGCAAATAGAGGGCAAAACCTAGAACTAGGTTTCATCTGAAAATTAAGCACAAGTGTTCTTTGCTAATTTTTATAAAGTATTCTTTGCAAAAATTTTATAAGGTATTCTTTGCTAAAGTAAATTGCCTCCATATATGGCTCAAGAAATCTAAGAGAGTATATATGGCAAAAAGGTTGATGTTTATGAAATTAAAGCATTTGATACAGAATTCCAACATGCATTGACTAATTCAATGACCTCTTAAAGTCTGAAATCATTATGATTTCAACTGAAAAGCAGAAGCAGCAAAACCAAGAATGTCAACATGATGATCATGAAGTCATATAAAGCACGACTTTCCAAAGAAATTTTAATGCAATAACGATAAGCTGATCGAGCTCACCTCAATATATCCCACAATGGCACCAAGATCAGATCCATTTGAACCCCTCATTGATGACATAGCTTCAAAGATCAAATCATTATACCTGGAAGTATGGAAGAGATATCAATATATAATGAAAGTCAGCAAACTTGCATAAATTAGTTTGAATTTCGACAACTGGTCTAAGGATGGATCAGTAGATGGGCTACTTACAAAAATAATCATACAAGCAGGATGAGAAAGATTTCTATCCTAAGCATTTTTAAGTTCAAAGTGCATGCAGATCCACATGCTCTCATTAGGAAGTTCAAGTGTGCAGTACAAAGATTGACAATAGCAATTCTTTCCAAGCCCAAAACATGCAATATACCTTATCAACCTCAATATGGCGCATGTAGATAATCTCATATTTATTTTAGTAATAGATATTTGCTTCTCCCCACTTCGACTTACACCATCCAATTTTGACCTTACATAGTAAAGAATTCAGGGGAAGAAAAAGAAGAATAACTATGTTGTAAACACATCTAAATGGAATAAACTTCATCAAACAAAGGATATATCCCAAAAGAAAAGATCCAGACATCCACCACTTCTTAAAATACAAGAAACTAATGCAAATAGCAGACTGTACAACAGCTTTGCAAAAGGTCCTATTAAATAGATCTAACTTCTAGATAATGAAAGATCAACTAGTACTGTCATACAAGAACAAATGCATTTTCAGCTCTTTCCTCTTTTCTTCCAGTTAACTTCCTTTTTCTCCTTATCCTTTTTTTAATGAAGGTATTTCACATATCACAAAAACCCATCACCCAAAGGATAATGGGGAGGGGATTTACAGTCCAAATAGGACACTGGGATGAGCAAAAACTGAAAACAAAAACTTTACACTTTTCCTAAGAAATCTGCCAAATCATTTATCTCCTTTTCTTGGGGAGGTGTAGGGAGGAAGAGGTGAGGGTGACGAGGAGTGGAGAAGAAATTTCCTTCACATCTCCTTTCAAAATTATAACTAATTCCTCGCTCCCCCCCCCCCTTCCCACCTAGAAAGAAGAAGAAAAACGATACTAACAATCTTGTTTTAAAAAAATTGTTCCCTGGAGGTACTTTTTAAATAGTAAGCATGCATACAGTTGGTTAGCCTTGATAAATTCAACAATAAAGTAGTTAGTTTCATAAAAAAATTATCAAACAGTTTTAAAAAAAAGTTAACAATAAAGTAGTTAAGCGTACAAGTAATACAAGAAACTAAAATGACCCACTATACCTTGGAGCATTCGAGCCTTCTTGTGGGCTTTTGAGAGAATCAGCAATGGCTTCATTCTCGAATGCTGAAGTAATAGGCGGAAGACTTTGAATGGGGGAAGTAATAGGCGGAAGACTTTGAATGGGGGAAGTAATAGGCGGAAGACTTTGAATGGGGTAAGGCACAAGTGCATCTATTTCCATTGGTCTTGCACGAGCAACTATAGATTTATCTTTAGAACCTTGTGCGGCAGTGTAAATACACATATTTCTCCATTTGTCCTGTTCAAGGAGAACAAAGAAAGTTTGATGACTATCACGTTGAGTCTGAAAAAATTCTAAAATAATCCTACTTTGGATGAGAGACTGCCACATTTTTAAATTGGCAAAAGTTGAAATTCCAAACGAGATTAATATCTTTTTTTTTTAAACGAGATTAATATCTTAGTTCCATAAGCAAAGATTTCGCTGCATATCCCTAACTAGAGTACCTCCTTTTTCCAATTGAGTTCCTTCAATCTGGAACACTCATTTAGATTAATGTATTGCATTTCAATGATTGAAAGGAAACATGCTCGCTCCCTTTTGTATTAAGGAAACACACTCCTAGTAACACTTCTTTCATAAATGGACAACGTTCAAACAAATATTTGATATGTATGTGAAAGAGGCAATGTTTGGACATAAGGCACCAACATAAATAAGAGTTCCGTGGTTTGAAAATTACACCTTTTATCCCCAGTTTGTAGTCTTACTTTGATCCCACATAGCTATCATGATTATATGATGGTTTAGAGAAAACTGGGCCCAAAACTAGAATCAAAGGTAACTTCTTAAGGTGTGAGTATATTAGGTTTAAAACTGGCCCCATATGACTTTTGAGATTAAAAAGTATTCAGTACTACTTATTTAAGTAATGACTAGTGAATGAAAAAAAGAATCATGAGAAAATTGAACTTGATTTTGGGACAAACAAAAGAAAGGAATGTAACAATCATTTTAGCAAGAAAGAGAAAATATAGCATAGATCCCTTTAGAAGTCTATGTTCTTCCCTATATGGCTCTGTGTAAAGGGAAAATCGAGGTCACTAACAATGAAATCCAAATATTTTGAAGGTCAGGGGGGAAGGAAGGCGAGATAACATTTTATTAGCAAACCTAATCTTTCGTTGCAATCAAGCCATCACTTCATGAACAACAAAGGAAATGAAGCTGCAATCTGACTGTACCTCCTAATGATTAAGAAAGGAGTTGCAATACCCAAAAAGTATGAATCAATAGCCCAAAATTCACACAGTTAAAAGCAGTACCATGACAGGTGAATACTACTCTACCGTATATTCCAAAATAATTGGGACAGAATCACTATGAAGCCACTATACACATTGTAACCAGGGGCAGATGCAACATAATAGTATCAGGTTCATCTGGACAGTATTTTCGACACTGGGGTATAAGTTTATGAGTAAAATTACTAACATTGCAATAAATAGTAGGTCTAAACCCATAATTTTAAATTTTTAATAGGTTCAATGCTAAGAAAGGCTGAAACCATGGAGTATCAAGGGAAACACATTAACCCAGGTCCTCCTTTTCAGCTTGTGACCCCAGAACAGAAGAGAGAGAATAAAAAAAACATAGGAAGATTAATAACAGCAACAGCATACCCATATAATTACACAAGTGGAGTCTACAAAGGGTGATGTGTAGCACTTTTAACCCCTACCTTGTGAAGGTAGAGATGTTGTTTCCGGTAGAACCTCGGCTCAAGTAAGCATATCAAAACGTAGCGATAACAAATAACACGATAACTCAAGCAAATCAAATAACAAGTACTACTAAAATGGGAAAAAAAGATCACTAATAACAAAAACGATAACAAAACTAGACAAAGCTCGACTAAATACTAAACTTCAACCCTAATTCTCGATCTCGTATCTTCCTATCTAGGGTCATGTTATCTAACACAAAAAAAATTATTTGCGCAATAACAAAAATGAGGAAACGTGTCAGATACAAACCTTGAGGTCGATGTTAGAGCGATTAATCAGAACAGGCGCGAATTCAGGATCCCTGAGGATATTCTTCCACCTTCCGCTACCGTGCTTTGTCACACCGGCTTTTAGGGCATCTTCCTCCTCCGACGTCCACTTCACCTTCGGATTCCCCATCTCTCTTTCTCTTTCTCTTTCTCTTTCTCTCTCACGCTCTATCTTTTTCTCTTTCTCTCTATATGTATCAGAAGAGCTGAAGAAATTTCCAAAAAAAAACAATGAGGGGAATCAAATAGTGTTGAAGCGAGATTTTGTTAATTCTGTGAGATTTTTTTGAAGAAAGAGATTATATCCTACTCATAATGCTCCTCCCGCCCAGAGTACAATTTTAGTTATACGTAGGTCCCTTTTCACCTTTTATTTATTTATTTATTTTTATTATGTGTAATAATGTTGGCTAGGGGGTGGCGAAATCAAACCCGACCTGACCCAATCTATTCAGGTTTGGGTTGGTTATTGACTCATCCATTTGTTAGCTTAATCAATTTCAACCCATTAAAAATTTGATTAATATGTAATCTAAATTGATTTTTGAGAAATCTTGTCCAAATATTTTTAAAAACTTTTTAAAAAATTTATATGTTATACGTATATAGTTATAATAAAGAAAAAAATAATTTTATTAGGTACTAAAAGCTTATAAAATAACAAATAAACCTATTAAGACTTAGTAAAAATTGGGCGGGTTTGATTATGACCCGTTAATAACCCGTTTTGGCCCAAATAAATTTGGATTGGGTCTTGACCCATTTTGACCAGCCCAAATTTAATCCAACCCGCCCAATTGTCACCTCTAATATTGGCTAAGATGAATTTTAATAAATGGAAGAAATGTTAGTGATGATTCATATATATAATTTAGAGATTTGAAATATTTTTTATGTGATAATTAATTAATGAAAGGAATTATTTTTGTTTTTTTAAAAATATCTTTGTATGTCAGTATTCAACTATAAAAATTATTTGATTAGTCAGTGGATTAGTGGAGCAATATAAGGAGCGGAAGAAGACTTGTACATGGTGTTCATCAACCTAGAAAAGACTTATGATAAAGTCTATTTAAAAGATTATATGAAGATATTTGGAAGGTAGAGATATACGTGTGATTTACATTAGGGTAATTAAGGGTGTGTATGAATGAGCTGAGACTTAGATAACGGATATGGAAGGAAAATCGAAATACTTTTAAGTTTTGATGGGAATACACCAAGGATTAGGCCTTAACCCATTTTATCCACATTGGTGATAGATGAATTAATGCGACAGATCTAGATTTTGGTGTTGTGGTGTATGTTATTTGAGAATAATATAGTTTCGATTGACAAGACTTATGTTGAAGCTAACGCTAAGCTAAAGATTTGAAGACCCTAGAGTCTAAACGTTTCAAGTTGAGCATGACCAAGACATGATATTTGGAGTGTAAACACAATTATTGTGGTGGTGTAGAAGTGAAGCTTGATATACATGTTATTCAAAAATGAGAAATTCAAGTATCTTGGTCTAATTATCCAAGAAAATGAGATTGACGAATGTGTCACTCACCATATTAGTGCATCGTGGATAAAGTAGATCCAGAATCTTGTGTGATGAGAAGGTACCACCAAATTCAAAGACAAGTTTTACATGTTTGTAACTAAATCAACTACGATCTATAGGGTGGAGTGTTGCAATAAAAAACTTTCACATTCAGAAGATGAAAAGTGCAAAAATAATAGCATTGCGTTGGATGTAGGCTTTTCGTAAGAGGTAAGATTAGGAATAAAGATATTTGAGACAAAGTAAGAATTACTTCGGTGTAGATAATATGCTGGAAGCAACATGGATGCACCGGTGTGTAGTGTGATAGGTTGGCCTTAAATAGTTTTAGAATAAGTAGAGGTAGACTGAAGAAGTATTGGGAGATATGATTAGACAAGTACATGACCTTAGGGAGGAGATTGTGGAGGACACATATAGGGTAGTCGGTAGTAGTGTTTTGTCTTGCTATCCACCTATACTAGTAGTTGTGGTATTGCTCTTGTAGTGTCTTATCCTGTGATCTCTAATATTATCGGATGTTTCTTGTACTTTGATATTTGCACCCCTTCCTTCTCAATTTGTTTGTCTTATTCTTTGGGGTCCGTTTAAAAAAATATCTCTTTCGTTTAATGACAATTTTTTTAATTTCAACTCACACATGACATGTTTAAGGCCGCAAGGTTAAAAGACATTTTGGTACATTCAACATGTTTATTAGTCTAAGACCGCAAGGTTAAAAAATATTTATTACTTTTTAAACTTCATGCCAAATCAAATTCAAACAATCAAATTGAAACAGATGGAGTAGTATTTTGCTTTGTTATACTTTCATTTTTACTGTTTTTTTTCTAAATTATTTTGGATTGTTCTTCCTTAACCCGATGATCTATTAAAACAATCTATCTATCTTTGAGGTAGGAATAAAATTTGCCTACACACTATTCTTTTCATACTTTGTTTTAGGGGTGTCAATGGTATGGTTCAGTCGGTTATTTTTTAAAAATTGTACCATGTATTTTATAATACATAACCAAAATTAGATTTTTTAAACCATTCCAATCATATCGATATCGGTATGGTTCAGTTAATTTTTGATTTTTTTCTTTTAAAATATAACATCAAAATACACTACTATTAAAAAAATTCTTTTGCAAATATGTTCTTGAAGAAGCACTTTAATTCTTCATTAAGAAGACAAAAATTTAAAACCTTGTAGCCATATTGTTTGATCTTAAACATTTAATAGGACTGTTTGCATAAGTTTTGTTGTATTGTTTGATAGAGTATTTATCACAATATCTTTTAATTTTAAACCTAATTAAGTAAAGGCTAATTAAAGAGCAAAGACCCAAAGTCGTCTAGTCACGAGAGGGCTAGGACCTAGGTTGTATTTATATTTGAAAAATGTTATAAAATATATTTATATATTAAATTTAACATATTGTTAATATAAAAATATATTTACATACATTTAAGGTTATTTGGTTCGGTTCGAGATTTTTTTGGTTTTTTTCATAAATTAAAAAGACCATCCCAATTGTTCGGGACAGTTATACACTCAAATAAAAGTCCACGATTTTATTGAAAAAATAATATAAATCGGTTCGATTTGATTAGGTTCGATCGATTTTTCATATTCTTTTTGACACCCCTACTTTATTTCATAAAGAAAATTATTATTTTCGAATTAAAATTTTCAAATACCATACCATTAACCCCTCCGGTGTCGATATGCATTCTTTCGAGGGAAAATTGATAGCATTACTTTAATCTATGCTTAGAATTGGCGCTATCAAAAACAAATTTTGTAAACAATATTTTATTTTTAATAATAAATAGAAGTCGAGGAATGTCACTTTTTCAAATCAGTAGTAATTTTCTTGATTTTTGTTTGTGTATACCTAAACAAAATAAATTTCTAATCTGTTTATTTTAATTTATTTGTTCTATTTTGATTTCACATAAAATTTAAAATTTTTAAATCTTATAATTTTAAATTAAAAATATGTCAAATATACTTTATCTTAAATATGCTACATGAAAAAATAAATCAAAAAATTATTTAAAAAATTATTAGTTTTTTCTAAAACGAACATAAATAAAATAACAAACAAATTAAAATAAAAAATAACCTATATTGGACCGGTAGTTTCCAATTAGTAGTGATAAAAGTGACTTTTTGTGAGATTTTCTTAACACCCTAAAAAGGGAAAACCCCAATTTCCCCCCAAATATATCAGGCGTTAAACCCCATGCTTCTCTGCATGCCCATTGCATTTTTGATCGGAATTCACTTTTCCGATCACTGATTTTTGCTCCATCAACTATAATCTAGAACTAGAAATAGAATCAGATGACGGAAAAAATGGAGGTGACGGATAAGGTGTGTGCAACAGAGGAAGTAGTTCAGGCATTGCTGGAATGTATGGTGGAGCCGTTGTTAGAGCGCAGTTCTTGCAAATCAAAGGAAGTTCCGACACTTGATCAACAAAAATCCATGGCAAAACAGGTACTTATAGGCTATAGCCTTCACTCATTTGATATGTTAAATTCAGTTTGATCATTTTTGCAATTGAATTCACAGAGTAAAATTAATAGATTTATCGACTAGAATTCTGTGTGAGGTTTCTATGCTTTAATAGAATGTGTATGGAATCTCTGAAGTTTTAGGCTATTTGGTGCAATAGAAGGGATTAAAAGGAAAATGATAACAAGATAAACAGTGGAAATGAAGTAACTAGTGAAAATTGAAGAATAAGATACTAGCCGAGTGCTATGTAATACTACTAAATAAGGAGAAGATGAGAAGAGGAGACTGACCCACTGTCTCTCTCACATAAAAGTACGACAACACTCCACTACCTTTCTACCCTTATCGTCAACCTCCATACCTTTCTATTTAGGGTTATGTCCTCAGTAAATTAAAGATGTGTCATGTGCTGTCTAATCACTTACCCCAATTCTTCTTCGGTCGACCTCTACCTTTCCTCAAACCTGCTATAGCCAACCTCTCACACCTCCTCTTTCACATGCCCAGACCGTCTCACTCCCGCTTCCCTCATCTTGTTCGGCACAGAAGCCACTCCCACCTTGTCATGTATAATCTTGTTCCTTATCTTATCTCTTCTAGTATGCCCAGACATCATTTTGTTTGGTAAAGTTGTCATTTTAGGCTTCCAGGCCATATCTTTTTAATATTTTAAATATTTAATAAGTGCAGAAGCTTGCAAGTTTTAGAATATTACGTGTGGTTTAAAATCTAAAGTTAAACGCGAACTTATCCCTACACATTTTTCTTTTCATCCGTATACTCTAAACTTTTATATTTCATGAAATCGACTTTGGGGAAAGATCTTCTGCGATGGGGATGGATGGATTCTATGTAAATGATTCTAGGGGAAGTGAGCTGCATTATGATTGAATTTAGATTAATTAGTGAGCTAGCATACTCAAGCTTGGTATGGAAGTTGAGTAATAAAGGTTATGATATTATTTGGTTAGTGGGAAACCTTCATGCAAGCGATATGGTATGTTTGTTATGTTCTACTTAATCCATTCTTCTACTGGCTGCTGATGTTGGCAGGTGGATGCTGTTGTGTTGCTCTACAACTGCTACTACAGGAAGCAACATCAAGATCATAAAATAGAGTTTCTTAATTTTGCATCATTTTGCCAGTTAGCTGTAGTTCTGAAACCAAGTTTGATGACATATATGAAATTAATGCATCGATCAGATTACACAGACGTGGACAATTTGGAAAGCCAACTTTCACTCACTGAGAAGGCAATTATGAGGGCATGTGATATATCTTCAACGCTGGATGCTGCAGAAGTTGTTCCGCTATCACAGAAATGGCCTACTTCCAAAGTTGCTGTATTCTTAGTTGATTCAAGGAGGGAGAATTGCTTGCTCATGCATAGTTCTATGACCTGTGCAGTTTGGTCCATTATTGAAAAACATCTTGATGTCTCTTCAAGTTATCTTTTTGATTCAAAGTGCATAAACAAAAATAAAAAAGCTAATAAGTTTTCAACCGGTCTTCAGTATGCTGATGGATCATCACTCCTAGAGCTTGCACTTTTCGCTGCCACAGAAGCAACAGGTATATGCTTAAATGAGGAATCAAAATTCTAGAGTTTTAGTTCTCAAAATTTGCCTTAGGAAGTGATTTTCTCCTTGCCACCGAATTGGGTTTGAACTGATCGTTCCTGTGGTGCCTGTTTATTCTATCAGTACTATGGAAACAGTTCTTTTTGTTTGTTTGTGCTGCCTATCAGTACTAAGCAAGTGGTTCTTGTGGTTTGTTTGTGAGAAGTGATGTCCATTGTGGTTCATGTTGTGAAAAGATGTTTCATGCACCTGTCACTCAAGGCTACAATAACTACATTTCATTTCTTTTAACTACAATAACTACATAATACCAAGGAAGTTGAGGTGGTTTTATGAATCGTCACTGTCCATGTCGTTCCAATTAAGTCTGTCTCAGTTCAATTTTATAAAAAAAAATGTTCCACTAGGACTAAAGGTCAAATTATTTTTTATGAAATCTCCTTGACTTCTTCGTGTGTTTGCTTTTTTACATTTTGAATCTTAGTGAAAATTGTGGCTCTGCCACCTACAAAGACCTCAAGTTAATATACAATAATAACTTAGTTGACAATCATTTTTTTTTCTTGATATGTCATGTATTTTTTAATATAAAGGGGTCTGGGCAAAAGGTAGTGAGTTCCCGTGAATCCATTGGTTGTGTCTAGATCTGTCACTGCCCCCATGGGTCTCTATCATTGAGTTATAGGAATCTTTCCTTACATTTATTTTGTTTGTTTGAAAAATACTCTTTAAGTTTGGTTTGATTTTTTCTGTAGCTAGCCGGATTGATCTGTAACTATTTTTATTCCACTAGAATCAGTCATGATTAGTAACCATTTTCCGCCTTTTTGATCTCTTTGAATTAAATTAACTCTGCTACTAGTAAACTGATTAATGTCCTATCCTTTAAGCAACCTTATATTTTTCGCTTAGCCAAAGGCAGCTTCATATGTAATGTTGGAAATATTGCCATAATACTTCAGTTTATATGCTGTAATATTTGTAGAATGACTAAATATTTCATGTAATTTGCATTTGAAACAGGCATCAATAGAAGTGATCTGGTTGTCCTAGAGAGCCACCTTGTATATTCCTTAGATAAAGAAAAAGCATCCACGCGATTATATCTTGTACAATCCACTAAGTTGGTGAATGAAGGTTTTACAATTCCTATTCGCGACGTTATTGAAAGGTTGGTTCATTTCTCTACATATTCAAGTGCATGCTTCAAGAAATTAACGACAAAAAACTATAGTAAACTGGACCTTTAACCAAATACATCTCCTGTCAAATGTGAGTCTTGTTACCAATATTGATGCATAATATAGAAATTTTTAATGTGCTAGTAGGAGATCCAATTTTGCATTTTTTTATCAAGTAAAAGTATTTTCATTCATAAACATGGTCAAACTGGGTGTTCTCAAGTGATATATCAAAAGGTAAAGAATCTACAAAATATGATTCTCTACAAACTCCATCCAATCGTCTATACAATAAGGAATTTTTTAATTACACCAAAAGAAAATAAAGGAACGGAGAGTACTCCTCAACTGAGAGAAACTTGACTCTACACTTTCAAAAGCTCTCCTATTTCCCTCTCTCCACGCCACCCATATTAACGCATGTAGAACCACATTCTAAGCCCTTTATCTCCTCCTCCTTCTCCCACTTTTCTAGCTGAACATCAAATCTCCACAGTTTTTGACATTGCCCAAAGAGTGCCAAACCACCTAAGCATATCCCACCATAGTTTCATGGTTAGCCACAACGAAGTAAAAGATGATCCAAATCCTCACCCGCATGTAACACCAACTGACTCAATCAACTTTTCACTTTCTAAGATTTTTCGCTATCAAGATCACTCCTTTATTTGCTAGCCAAGTGAAGACACCGTCCTTCCTTGGTACCTTTGGAACCCATATTGCATTACATGGGAATTTAACCTCCTCCCTAAATAATAGTTTCTCATAGAAGTACTTCATGTTGACACTCCATTGTTTCCCAAGCCCCACCGTAAAACATCGAGATTATCCAACGGATTGACTTGCCTATGCTATAAGGCTAACAATATTTGAAGCTCATTCACTTCCCAATTTTGAAAATCCCTTCTAAATCTCAAGTCCCAAATCTCAAGTCCCAAAAAGTCTCTCCATCGTGTGTCCCCCTAATTTGTTGAATTGTAGCATCAAATCTTTAATTCCAAGGCCTCTCATTTTGTAGGAGTTGTGACAGGCTCCCACCGCACCCAGTGAAATTTTCTTGCCCCATTCGCTGCATCCTAAAGAAATCTCGTCTGAATCTTTTCCAGCTTTTTAGTGACCATAGTTGGAGCCTGAAACAAAGACATGTTGTAAGTGGGGATGCTCGATAATGTGCTCTTGATAAGCACTTCCTTCTGCTTTTGGACATTTATCTTTTCTGCCACCCCGCTAGTCTCTTTTCGACCCTCTGAAAACCCGGTTTTCACACCGCATGATCCTTGTTCGAAGTACCTAACGATACTCCCAGGTATGTAGTCGGAAGAGTCCCAACCCTACAATTCAATACTCTAGCAAGCAATCCAATGTCATTCACCTCCCCAACATGAACAATCTCACATGTCCTCAAATTAATTTTAAGACCTAACACTATCTGAAACCAAATGAGAACTTGTCCTAGATAATCCAGTTGGGTCTCAACTGCATCACAAAAAAACATGGTATCATCCGCGAACTATAAGTGAGACACCGATACTGTCCCTACACTCCAACTGCAGCATCAAAACCCTTAAAGTAACCCCCCAAAACAACTCTATCCATCGTCCTGCTCAGAGCTTCTATAACTAGAATAATTAACATCGGTGATCGAGGATTCCCTTATCTCAAACCCTTTGAGCTCCCAAAAAAACCGCAAGGGTTACCATTCACCAACAGAGCGAATCACTCTAGAGAAAGGCAAAAAAAGATCAATTTCCTTCACTAATCCCCAAATCCCATTTGAAGCATAATGGAATCTAGGAATTTTCAGTTCGCATGATCGTATGCCTTTTCAAGATTAAGTTTTCACAACACCCCTGACACTCCTTGCTTCCTCCTTGAATCTACTACTTCGTTTGCCACCAATGCTGCATCCAAAATTTGTCTTCCTTCCACAAAAGCATTTCGTGAAGTATAAAGAGTTTACTCCAGCACCTTCTTAAGTCTAATGGGAAGCACCTTAGAAATAGTCTTGTATATGCTTTCCACTAGACTAATGGGTCTATAATCCTTCATGCTCGTAGCTCCCTCCCATTCAGGCATGATGACAATGAATGAGGCATTCATACTTTTTTTGAATTCACCTCTATCTTGGAACTCAACAATAGTATCCATCACATCATTTTGCACTTGTATGAGCATAATTCAATTATGTTGAGCTATTGATGTGCTAAGTAGCCTGATAAGTGCATTTCATGGATGAAGGATCAATTTTTGTAAGGAATTGATCTCTCTTTAGTTAATTTCATAATATGTTAGAAAAGCTGAATTTTGCATTGCATAAATGAATATTGCTTTAAAGTTTATTTTTAGTACTGTAAATATTGCTCCAATGTCGACCAATGGCTGATTTTTCCCTGAATCTGCTTCTGGAGTAGCTTGCAGGGTCCTTTAATCAAGCAAAATCCATGTGAATGGTCGGTTGCTCCAGCTGTTGAGTATTTTCACTTGCTTCCCTACCGAGAGATTTTGTCGAATTGGCATTCTAGGTAGAAGTTGCATCTGGTTTCTTTTGTTATTTCTTTTCCCTTCTTTTATTGCAAAATGTTTAGTCAAACATTGCCCCTTTAGTCTCTGTAGCGAAAATGCTATTTACTTCTCAATTTAATATGCTCCAAGATGGAGCTTACCTGTTTTCCTTCCAGTAGAAACTATCCTATGATTTTTCTTTCTCTGACGGGGTTTTCACAAACTTGATAATATTTCCATTCTGGTGGCATCGGAAGTGTCTTCCTGTGCTTTGTCTGGTGGTGCAATCTGTTTAGCATGATGTGTATTAGTAATTTAGTATATAGAGGCTGCAGAGGTTTTGCTTGTAATAAGTGTATAGTCTTCCAGTCAGAAGTGGTAAATTTGGCCTTGTTCTTTGCTTGGGCCCTTTTCCCTGGGGAGTTGTAATAATTATGTATTGCTTCATTTGGGCCCAAATTAGTTGGACCCTTTACTCCTGAAACACTAGCTTCATTGGGCCGGCTCACTTTTGCCTTTGAAGTACAGCAGAAGCACGTGGGTGGTCAGATAATTTTTTGTTTATTTCCTAGATATCTAGTTTCTGCTCTTTCAAAAGTATTGAGAGGAGGATATTAAGCATAGTTCCTTTTTTGTTGTAAATGGAATTCTCATCACAGGGAGCGGTTGTCAAGTGGCTTGCAAGATCTAAATGTAGAAGTGGTAGCTGGCCATGCATATGATGTACACATTGGAGGTAGCTCCAGTGAGAAAGAAGTAGTAAATCAGGTGAAAACTAACTCCTACAGTAACTACACTATAAGGAATTCCAAGGGATGCACCTTTTTCAAAGAAAGCTGGTGATAAATGATTTGTTTATCCAATTGGCTTGGTGGTCCTCATCAAGTATGTGTGGATGACTGATGTGATTATCATTTAGGCAGAGATAAAATCGTAACAATTTTTCAGCATTTATTATCACCAAATGAATCCTATAGTGCCTTATATGCTCTTTTTTGTTTAATGTAGTACATGTGGAACTTTCTTCAATTATTTTCCCATCTCATAGTAATATTTTATCTTATTTATTTATTTATGGTGGAATGGTGTAAGAGGATGAATGATAGGATGATGGCTATTAAGCTAGCTGTGGGAGGTATGACCTTTGACATAGTGCATATGTGCAAACGGGTTTGGACAACGAGTTCAAGAAGTGGTTTTGGGAGGAGCTGGATGAGGTGTGAGAGGTATACCACACATCAAGAAGAAATTTATGGAGGTGATTTTAATGGTCATATAGGGAGCGCTTTGAGGGGTTACGATGATGTGCATGGCGGTTTCTACTTTGGGGATAGGAACGAGGGGGGTATTTCGCGAAGGTTTTTGACTTTGTCATTTCTAACTCGAGTTTTCAGAAGAGGAGCACTTGGTGACCTACCGTAGTGCGGTGGCTAAGACCCAAATAGACTACCTACTTCTTAAGAGGAGTGATAGAAGTTTATGTAAGGACTACAAGATTATCCCGAGCGAGAATCTAACAACCCAACATAAGAATTTATTTAGATATTAAGAGTAAGAGTAAGAGGAAGAAGAGGGTTGTAAATGGGGAGGCTTGACAATGCCAAAGCTTTGGAGTTGGGAGAAGTTGATAGCTATGTGAGCTTGGGGGAGTAGCCGCCCAAAAATAGTATGTGGACTAGGACAACTAACTGCATCAGATAAGCAATGGCTTCTTGATATTTATGTGACTGTAAAAAGGAGTCGACTTTCCTAAAGACTAGACACAAATTTTTAGACAGTGAGACATTTACAAACATAACCGGTGTTAGGTAGAAAACAAATTACACCAATTCAATTGATTATGTATAGCTACAAAATGTTGTAGTTTCCTTAAAAAATTTCAATTATTTATTACTCACATATGGTTTTAAAGTTTAATTGAAATGAAACATATGTGCAACACACGTGTTCAGAGACTAGGATGGAAAAAGAAGCATATAAGATGGTCCAAACTTCTAAAAAAGCAAGACAATGCTCACCTGGGCATCTGTGCATCTTCTCTTCACATGCCCAAACATCAGATTTCCTCTGTTTGTCCACCACGAAGGCTAGTCCCCCACCTTGTCTTGAAAAACATTGAATTCATGATAACTTGATTGATCAAAAATGTATATAAAAACTATTCATTTTAAGTTAAAGGCCTCTTGTTTAATTAAATGACTGGACTATGCCAAGTCATGCTTCTGTTAATAAAAGGGCATTTTTAGCCCTAAAAATAAAATTGAGGCCATTTTTGAACCATAAGGTGGAAGGAGGGAATTTTTGTTCCTTGAAGAACATTTTTGATCCTTTTACGCGTGACGTATTTAAGACCACAAGATTAAAGTGCATTTTGGTACATTCTACATAACTTTAGTTTAAATCACATGATTCAATAGTCCTCTTTACTTTTTTAAACTCCATGCCAAGTCAAAACGGACAAACGAATTGAAATGGAGGAAGTAATAATTTCTGAGTAATAACTTTGAATTACATGCAAGTTTTGTTATCACATCATGCTTTCAGAGTCAATTTTATGGATGAAAATGTTTGTGAGTATTCAATATTCAAGCATGTTGACAGGAGAATGTGGCTCCACCCATGATTAAGTCGTGCATAACTGATTACGATGATGAAAAGATTGTTGAAGCGAAAAGAAGAAGAGCTATGCAAGGAGTCTCTGCAGTAGGCCTGTCTCAGTTGGGTTCCCAACAATCTGAGGATGGAGCAACCACTTTGGCTTCAAAGGACTATGCAATATCACAATCTGCCTTGACTGTTCTTCGCTGGAAAAGAGAGAAACTGGTAACTGCCTCTGATATTGCTATTCTTCCTACGTCTTCATAGGTGCATGTCATTTCTAGTTTACATGTTGACAATCTTTGGTTCTATGGTTAATAAATATATGGCTGCTCGTTTCACTTTTGGAAAAATTATTAATGTGGGATCAGAATTTGCAAATGAAACCTTGGGTATTACATTTTCTGGACCTCCTAAAAAGAGAATTTGCACTAGTTGATCTGACAAGTGACTAATATCCTATTCCCTATTGATGAATATTTTCCCAATTTTCCTTGATGAACTCTGACTCGTTTTCAAGAATGTTCCCTTCATCTATCGACCACCAAGATAGGAATAGTAATTCGCTCTTTTAATCACCCATTTTTTGAAAACCATTTTTGGGGGCTTCCACCTTACACTCGGAAGATTGGATTGCCTCAAATCACGAGTCTTATATACCATGTTACGATCACCTCATATTCATAAAAAGTCCAGAGAACAATTTTTTATGAAAATCTTATTCAAAAGGCGAGCAGCCCTTAAACAAAAAGGCCCCGCCTCCTTTGAGCCTAATGTCCCTTCTCCTATACCTGGTTGCTTCTCGCTCATTTAAGCATACTTCGTTTCCCAGGACGAGCAGCTCCTTCTTTCTTCCTTCTAATTGATATGAAAACTGTTTTTCTTTTCTCTCAGGTTTAGATTTTATTTTTATAGTTATTTGTTTCCTGCATGAAGCGTCGGTTAACCAACTGAAGGAATCAACTGAAAACTCCTCCTGTTGGTTGTCCGGAGTTAGGATAACATCTTTGAGGGTTGCCAATGAGAAGCATTTGACTTTGGTTGGGATTTTGGTCTTTTAAATTAGTTTCCATGGCCATTGATCTATCGTTCCATTTGATGTGCACAGCCTACTATATCCTTCCTTCACAGTTTAGATTCCTTTTTCAGAGCTACTCCATCTTAAGCTATCTGGGACTAGAGTATACATTGAAACTCCTTCAAATACTTTAAATAAATCAGTAAGCTCATTTAGTTCCCAGTCCTATATGTTCCTCCTGAAGTGAGGGACCCATATTTCACCTACTCTGTTTTGTGCCACTGAAGAGTCTGGGTCAGAAGCTAAGTGATAGAGGTTAGAATGGTAGGTTCTGAGGGATTGATTGTTAAGCCACCTGTCCTTCCAGAATTTCGACTGTGTTGCCATTTTCAATCCTGAAGGACACCTCTTGAAAGAATTCATCTTTCAGGTTATCATCATACTTCCAAGGTCCCAACTCCATGAGGAGCTCTATTCTGTTTTGTGTTCCTTTTGTCTTGACTCCCGTATTTGGCAGTCACTACCTCCTTCCATATGCTTGCTGGTTCTTGAGCATATCTCCACCACCATTTCATTAGCGGACTCTTGTTATGCTTCTATAAATCTCTAATTCCCAGTACTCCCTGTTGCTTTGGCATAATCACATTTTACCACTTCACTAGATGGATCTTTTGGCCTTCATTGTTCCCCTTCCATAGGTCCATAGGAAGGACCTTCTGATTTGTCTAGTTGTTTCTGCACCTTGGATGGCATTGGAAACAGTGACATGATGTAGGTGGGAATACTTTCAAAAAAAGATATTGCATCGTCCAAGTTGCCAGCCTTTTCTCATTTTTTCTCAGTAACTTTATTCCAGACATGTACTGCTTTGAACTTTGCACCAACAGGAAGACCCAGGTAAGTTGTTGGAAATGAGCCAATTCCACAACCCATAATGGTAGCCGTTTCATGCCACTCTTCTATTTCTTATGTGTTTCTTTTTTTGCGTGCTGTGTATGATAGGGGTGGTGGTATTCCAGTTCATGCTCAGCATTGGACATGGAAGACCGTCTGTGTGAAGGTTTAAGGAAGTCCGCATTTTTAGTTTTCTCGATATGGTGATAGAAATGGTAGAAAACTGTGGATTATGATTTAGGGTCCCTAATGTGCTGTCAAATTTTGAGACATTGACTACCATCCTGATATTCACTTTCTTCCTATATTACTTTCAGCATTATCAGCTACGCATTTTGGAAGATGAGATTGCATTGTGTAATAAAACTATTCAGACAGAATTAAATGGTACGATCTTTTCTCCATTGCTAGCGTGTTTCATCTGATTCAATGAATATTAGATTCTTTCCTGAAAGTTAGATTCTTATTAGACAGGAAGTTCTTTTGTTTCCTTTAAGGCATTACATAGATTTATGTGCGACTGTTAGAATGAATGCAAAGCAACAAACTGCCAGTTGAAGGTTCCATGTATCAACAGTTTTTTCTTTTTCTTTTTTTGTTCTCATATATTCCTGGATTGCTATCTATCTTGTTATTTACAACTTGAAAAATCAGACATGAAACTTTCCTTCTCGTGTTTCTTTTCCTGTTTGCTCTTCTTCAAGGATCATATTGTTCCTTACAAGTTGGTAAGGGTTCGTTTTTCTTGTTTTCCTGCCATGACAGTAGTATTATGTTCTTCAAAGGAGGAAATAAAAATTGATTATTCCTCAACTAGTTATCTTCAATCAAACACCTTCTCTGTTCCTTTTAGAGACGCAGGCCCAACATGGATCTAAAAGCTGCATTTTTGATAAGTTTCAAAATTTAATGAGCTAAATCGAGATCCATTTGTTTCTTAAAAAAGTGATAAATAATGAAAGGAGAATCTTTTATTAGAAATAGTTGACATTTCTGTGTCATTTTAATTGGAACTGAGAAAAAGAATGGGCAGAAACTATTCTGGTACCTTTTCTCTTATGACAGGTGACATTATCTGTAGCTAATATTTGATGTTTCGATACCCATTATGATACTTTATGTCAGCCTTTGGGAGACTTTTAAGTTGAATAGCATCAGTTTCCAATTGGACTGGGACTGTCAGCATGATTTCCTTCTTAATATGTATGCAGGGTGTGAAAATAAAGCTCTCATAGATGGCGGTAATGACATGTGTGTAGAAGACGAAGACAGTACCAATCAACTGGTAGAAGACTCATGTACTATTCAATATAGCAAGGGAAAAAGATTGTCCGAGGCTGTTCTTACTTTGCAAAACCAATGTCAGGCAAGATGAGGCATCCAAATTTGACACATAATTTTTTTTGCTTTTCTTATTTTCTGTCTGTCTTGTTTTTTCTTCTTGAGAATGGTAACCATTAATCTCTATATCCACATGTATACTACATCAGAATATGTTGTCCCCCTTCAAACGTATTACAACTTACAACTAGATCACCTATTTGTTGCTTTTCCTACCAATACTCTAGAACATCAAAGTTATCTTCTATTAGAACTAACAGTTCCTGTTTACACCAAAAGTAATAAAGAGCTAAGCAATTCATCTTGAACCTCTGCAAATTGCTCTGCTTGTCCTCAAAACATCTTTGATTTATTTCTCTCCATACTGTCCACCAAATACATGCTGGGACAATTCCATATCTTCTCCTTTTTGGTGCATTGCCATCACCATTGCAGTAATTTAGAACTCCTTTTATGCACCCTGTCTTCACCTACCTCATCTTTCTCAGGCTGATGAACATCTTCCATAGCTGATCTGTCCACTTGCAATTTAAAAAAAGATGGTTAAGTCTTTGCTTGCTCCCCACATAAGAAGCATCTAGAGAATAGGTAAAAACCTCTTTTGTTCAGGTTCTCATGGGTCTATACTGCTTCCTTTGCCAAAAGTCAGGTAAAATAGTTCACTTTGTAAGGCACTTTTGTCTTCCAAATCATCTTCCATGACCAACTTTCCTACTGAAGATTTGATGAGTTTAGGTCCTTATATGCTGAACTGACAGAGAAGAACAGCCCTTTGATATCTTTCTGCCATACCATAGTATCCCTTTCCCCAAATAAGCTATCGAAAGGTGAAACTGTGTTGTAGAAGGCTGCTATTCTTTCCATTTCCCGATCATTCAAATGTCTTCTGCTTGTCCTCTGTTGATTGGAAATTTTCTTCATGTTTGATATTTCTAACATCTCCTTCAATATACATCAGAAGTCATTATTGAGACACATATTGGACATGCTTGTTTTATTGAACTAAGAAAGATGTAGTACTTATTTTGACTTGCATGCATTTTTTTGTTCCTTTTATAAAATTTTGTATTGGGTTAGCATATGGCATAGTGAAAACTTTCAACTGGTTATTTCTTCCTGAAATCAATTCACTGTTTTACATGTAAAATTTTGGGCAAGCTGTGTTTGCTAAACTAGTTCATCTGTCAATATGTGACTCATGACTTGAAAAGAAGATAGCAGTATTTTTCAGTATGTCAATGTGATTTTTGGTATTAGAATAGTTTATATTATTCATCGGAAGAGTATACAATTTATTTAAGAAAACAAATCAATTAAAAGAGGAAACTTAATTCCTTAATTTTAGATGATCCAAGAGTTGAGCGATAATTCTGATCTAATTCCTAAGAATCTGAAATCTTCCTAACTTATTTGGTCCAGTTTGATCTCTTCAGTTCCTCCATGATTTTCTTAAGCCAAATCATCTCATAGATTCCAGGATCAACCTTATGCTTGGGTCCAAATTATATTTAGGGTTTTGTTTTTCAAACGAAATGAACAGCTCATGTGTGGCTAGGGTTACCCCAAGGCTATAAACCCCTCCAAATCGACCACTCTGACATTATTCTTATCAAGAAGGAAAAAAATCATCCACTCCATAGGAAAAAAAACCACTCTGACATTATTCAGTGCTAGTTTTTGACCGTAGCTTAATTAAAGTGTATCTATGAGCTTGAGGGGATCAGCAGACTGAGAAAGTCAAGTGGAATGTATTTATATTTGATTAATGAAGATTTTATTGATGAGGGACAGCACCAATATAATACCAGTGTATGTCAAGGTTAATAAGAGTGCAAGAAACTGAGTCACTTTGCTAAACATGTAGGAAACTGAGGAAGTCAAGTGCAGTATATTCATATTCATCTACGCCAAAAATCTATCCAAAAGATATATATGTGTAACGTTTATTTACAAATATAGTGTTTGGTTATATTAGTTGTCTACAAACACATGAAAAGATGAATGTGATTCTCCTACAAATGCTTTAGAAGTGATGTAATTTCACATTCCTGTTGTGAGTTACTTTTCCTAAAAGTATTAGTGTCTTTTCTTCTTTGTTCTAATTTGTACTTGCTGTATAATTGTAACTTGCATGCATTTATGCTTCAATTCTATGTCCGCAGCAACTGGATCAATTGTGCTGCAGGAATAATTGGGTATTGCCAACATATCGAGTCTTTCCACTTGAGGGTAAGATGTTAAAACTTTCCCATTTACCTCAAAAGTCTATATGTTCTATATCAATGAGGATACATGCTATTGTGCTATTGATGGAAGTGATTGGACATTTGATGAGATCTAGCCTAGGAAAAATCTATTCTAAATTTTTGACCATTTTCCATCCAACTTTTTTCATATTTGTTTGATTTTATGAATAAATAGATCTTGAACCTAACTCAACCTCAAAAGCGCTCATGAGGGAATAATGATTGTTCATGACCTTGTAAGGAGACCACAATTCATTCCCTCAACCAATGTTGGACTTGACATACCCCTATACGCCTAGGACTGGACAACTGGAGCATGGAGAATATTACACAAGGGGCGTCAAGAAAGTAGTCATTCCTTGTGGGGACACTCTTTTTTCTTTGTGAGAAATTAGAAGGGGAAGAGAAGAGAATTAGGAAATTAATGTCTTGAGTATTCCCTCAAGCTAATGGGATTAAATAATGGTTACAAAGAATGTAAATAAGGAAAGAAACTAATAAAAATATTACACAATCTCCTGATTGCCTAATTATAAGGATTTGGGGATATTCACATACCCACACTATCTAATTGTACAATATTTAACACTTGGAATACAGTTTCACCATGCTAAGGCCTTTCATTATGTGTTTTCTTTGGATGGAAGAGGTTAACTAGTGGTTTGAACTCTTTCTTCTAGTATACATTGCTTTCATGGTGGGATATGCAAGTAGGAAAACAAAGGGAGGATGCTCTGTCAGGGAGAAGCTATTGCTCCTTTACCATCTTGCAGTTGGTTAAGGGGCTGTATTACAGGCAATGTAGTTATCAATTGCCAAATGGTATAGCCCCTCCACTAGAAGGTTTCTCGTAGACTTGGTTAAACCTCTTAACTTTTAGTAGCTTTCTTTCCTATTGTTGTCTCAATTAACCGATCACTCCAATTCTAAAATGTCTTGCAAAGTTGAGCTAATCGTTGTCAGTGTTTGCCTCTGTTAAGGTGGATTTCTTGCTAAGGTCATTGTAAAAGCTGCAGATTCCAAAGTTATCAGTAAAAGCAAGATTTGTGAGAGTCCGCGCGAAGCAAGGGAGTCTGCTGCTGCACACATGATTGCAAGCTTTCTTAAGTGAGAGTCCGCATGAAGCAAGGGAGTCTGCTGCTGCACACATGATTGCAAGAGTAGCTCGCAGGTAGTTCAGAATCCATAGCTTTGCATGGTTTTGGCTCTTCGCAAGTTGTACCAAAGATAAGATCTTTCCCAACATTTTCCCATGTAAAGTCAGCTCAAGACATGTACTCATAAGTTAAAATATGTTAAGAATGTGTAACCTTATCGATCCTAGTTATGAAGAAATACCAACTGTTGTTGACTCTAAGATTTATATTTGTCGATAATGCTCAGCACCAAATAGATATTGGCGCCTATAAGTTGTGTGTCTATCTACCTAAAGAAAAGAGCAGGTTAGATAAACATGGCAGGAAAGATAACAAAGCCAAATTCTTTCAAATTTCAACTATGTCCCAATAAAGAAAGTAAAAATAGCAATATTATAGATCGGGTTAATAGCACTTATATTTGCATTCATTTTACATAGTTCAAGAGCAAATTTGAGTTTTTCCTTTGTAGATATTTTAATGGAGTTAAGTAGTGGGAGTTAATTTCTTTTGTGTAGTAAGCAACTAAAGTAAATATATTTTACAACAATTTCCATATTTTGGTAAATTGTTAATGATATTTGAAGGCTATGGTCTCTATAACAACATTTTTACTGTAAGAACCCACCTTTTTTGCAACACTTTTTCTATAAAAAAAAAATCAAATTTTCATGTTATATCATGTAATATATTTTGTATAACAATATACCCTATTAACAACTAAAAATATCTAAACAAACTACGCCATTACGAGGAAGTTTGGGTGTACTCCAAAATTGCAAGTGTCATCAAATTAGTATTTAATGACATTTCATTTTGACATGAGTTGTTTCCCATTACCTTTCCGTTCCGAATTTATTTGTCTGACCCTATGCTATGATTCTTCTTCTCTTATGAAATTTCTAGTTAGATGAACACTGCTCTACTGCATGACGGAGTGATCTTTCGCTCTTATGAAAGCCGGTATCTCACTTTCGAAAGAGAGTCTCGGCGTGATGGTGTACACCTAGCTCCATAGCTGAAGTTTAACTTGCCTATTAAAAAAACAATGATTGATATAATAAATTTATCATTTTACACCTATTGATTGATAGGGATCTAAATATATTTACTCGCTATATTTTTCAAATACATCAACTCAATATTAATAAATTAAAGGTATAATAGGAAAAGAAAATTTGTACTTCCTTGATTTGTCAAAAATAACAAGTAAAAATAAAAATCAAATTAGAAAATATTTAATAAGTAAATCTAAACGAAAGGGAGTAATTAATATCTCTGATTAAAACTTAAATTTGAGCGGAAACTTGTGCCATACGAATACGCAGACCACTAAACCAAATTAAAGTGAAATTGACGCATATATCTACAGAACCAAAACATGGATGATTATGTAAAACTACAGGGAAAAAAAACTACACTTTGGTACTCCAATATTAATCAAATTCAAAATTGAAGAAAACATGACATAGCACACTAAGGTCCGCTCTTAGTCGCAAATACCAAGGTCTCCCCCATTATCTCATTGTGTTAAGTCTGCTAAACATTTTGGCCCTCTCTAATATGCTACTCGTGTGTGGACCTACATGGCCTCTCATTGCATTTTCATAACAGAATCTGAGAGGGTAATGAAAGTGGACTAAGGACACCAACCCAAGGATCATTTCCGTCTCTTGTCTCCCTCTGAACACTGCAAGGACGTTTACATGAGAGAGATTGAATGAGCAGTACAAATAACGGGATGGTGATATCGTGTAGGAATAGTTTGTGGGGAACTGTCACAGCCAGAGAAGGTGACAACCAAGAGAGAGGAAAGAAGGCATGGCTGAGTGTGTGTTAGAGGAACTTAGAGTTGCAACTACTTGGTGTGTGGTATTGTGATAAAGAACCTCAAATACCAAAAAAGACAAAAACCGAGGGAACGGGAGCCGCAAGATGGAAACAAGAGAACCAAAACACATAGGCTAATGTTTTAGTAGAAAACAGTATCAAACGCTTCTTCCTCTTTATCCTATTTGGTATATTTCCAAGTTTTCAACACAATCTTATTTATATCCAAAGTCTAACACAATCTTTTTTTCAGAATGAAGTCCAACACAATCTTAGCAGCACTAGCACATGAAATTCAGACACTTAACAACAATTATTGATAAAAACTGCCATCAGAAGGGGTGAAACTCAGAATCATTTCAAAGTCCCATCCTTTGCTTATCCAAGGCATGAAACTCAAAGCCCTTGCGCAATTACCCAAACATCATATGACAGTACAAAGAGCTCGAAACAAAAGAACCAAAAACATATAGACAATATGGAAGTAAAGTGAAAGAAAGATGGTTTTTTTTTTCCCCCAAAATGTCATTCAGTTCCTCCATGAAACAGAGAATCAAAACCACTCTTCTTCTTAATACTTAACATTTAGTACATGTATAGAGACATATGTAAGTCTAACACAACCTTAGAAGCACTAGCACATAAAATACAGGCACTTGACAACAATCATTGATAAAAACAGCCATCAGAAGGGTTGAAACTCAGTATCATTTCAAAGTTCCATCCTTTACATATTAATGGCATGGAACTCAAAGCCCTTGCGCAATTACCCAAACATCATGTGGCAGTACAAAGAGCTGGAAACAAGACAACCAAAAACATATAGACAAAAGGGAAACATGGAAGTCAGTATCTCCAGAATTCAATCAGCTCCGCCAGATTACAGAGAATCAAAATCATTCTTCTTTATACTTACTATTTAGTATATAGCCAAGTCTAAGACAACTTTAGCAGTACTAGCACAAAAAAATTCAGGCACTTAACAAATCGCATTGATTAAAAAATGCCATCAGAAGGGGTGAACTCAGAATTATTTCAAAGTTCCATCCTTTGCATATAAAAGGCATGGAACTCAAAGCCCTTGCGCAATAACCCAAACATCATATGGCAGCACAAAGAGCTGGAAACGAGACAACCAGAAACATTTAAACAATAGGGAAAATTCAGCTACTTGGTGTCTTGAGTCCTTCCACAGATACTTCACAAAGCATATACATATGCATACGATTAATAACTGGCAGAGTTTTATTCATGAGAACCACAATTAATTTCCAATAGTTTATTCACCAAATGCTAGAACATATCCCGAATCAGAAAGTGAATACACAAACTCTTCCACTACCAAAACATCTACCCGGAGCTTGCCGTCAAATGCATTGTATCTACTGGGCACACTCTTCAATACAGTAACACAAGTAAAAAGATTTAGACACAGAAAAAAACACTTCTATCATCTATATAAATCTGTCAACACAAACATCAACAAAAGAAGTATTGAAACAATCATATCAAGATTCAGTTTCTTTCAACCTTATTCAAGAGAAAATCTCCTCTAAACCTAGTTTCAGAATATATATTCAATAAATATTGTTAAAATATATCTAGAAAGCATGCGACTTTCATGCCAAATTGCATTACTGGGCAGTGCGAGAACACAATTTCTCATGGTATTATCAAAATTTTTGAAACAAATAACAGCTACCAAGATTGAGGTCATAAATCCAAAAGCAAACCAGCACAAATCTCAGATCGGTACATATCGTTTTAGCGCCTGTTTTCCAGTCACTCCCAAGCCAACAACGACGCCACCAATAACTCCAGCCACGGCAGCTGACCTCAACCCTGAAGCCGCCCTGTAGAACGCACCAGTCCCCAATCCTGCAACGACGCTGTTGATAATATCATCCGTATCCCTAATAGCCACCATTCCACTCTCCATCCCAGCATAAAGCAACCCAATAACACCAGCTCGATTTCCAAACTTCCGACCCATATGACCCGACCCATTCAGGATTCTATTGATCCTGAGCTTCATAGTATCACCTGGTTCCGAAGCTTTCACACCTTCAACAAATCCTTTACCGGCACCGACAACAGCTCCAGAGAGATAACCGATACCAGTGTAGTAGGTTAAATTCTCTCCCCATGATCTACGCTGAGCGACTGATTCTTCCTGAAACAGAAACTCCGGTGAGGTCGGAAGCTTGTAAAGTGTTTGGATTGGAACTTGTAGGTCTTGGTAAGGGTTATAGAGCCGGCGATTCTTGCCGTCTTCGTTGTCTCCGGTATGATTAGGTGATTGGTGTTGATACGCCATGGGCTCCTTCCTGGTTTGTTCTAGGGTTTTGAGCTAGGGTTTTGCTATTTTTCCGATCGCAGAGAACCCAAGAGAAGAAATTGGGTTCTTTTTTTCTTGTATATTACACTATTCCAGAATGTGGCTGCGTTTAATTACGGCAAGTTTTTAATAAAATCGGACCGGTTTAAGTGTTTAGGTCGGCGTGTTAATTCGAGGGTTTGGTGAACCGGTTTATATAACTTGGACTTTGACCGGTTCAATTCTACTAACTAGTCTATTTTCGAATCTCCTGTAGTGCGGAGAAAGAAAAGGATCCATTAATATTCGCATCCCACCTCTGATATTAGAGTTTTTGACATAAATGGTCCATCTAGTTTAAGTATGGCTCTTAAGTCTTGTTCTTACATCACGAGGAATGGAGCCAAATAAGAATAAGGGGTTTATTTACATTGTATATTTAAAGTTAAAATTGGGGATCGGGTGAAACACTTGAAGATAGATATTTGAGGATTCGACAATAAAGATCGAATAATTATCTCACTTTCTTCCTCATATTTAGAAAGATTTATGTCCATTCGAAAAGAAAAAAATAAGTGACTATCTTACTTAATCAGTTATTTGATCGATCATTGAAGGATAAAAATTTTCTTTCTTGAATTTTGTTTTGAAATATTTTTATTCAGGATTCGAACGACCTATGTTGTAAAGGAGGAAAGAAGGTGAACCAGTTTCAATTTCTACTAGACTATATTTCACAGTGGATAAAATAAGTGGGAATATTGATCGAAATAAAAAATGTTACCACATATAATGTTTAATCTATCATTTTTGATATAATTCAAGAAGGAATTGATAGAGTACAAATTTAAATATCTAAATTTGTCTTTCTTAATGTATAACAATATGTTGGTTGAGTTTGAGTTTCGTTAGTCGAAGGATCAAAAACGTACCTATTGCTTAATTAAAGGTCAAATATACTTAATTGAATATCATAGGGACTAAAATAGGAATAATGCAATAACATAGGGACCAAAAAAGGTTTTTTCCCTTGAAATTATTTCCTTTTACTCCATCCGTCCCATTTTATGTGGCATCATTTCCTATTTAGTTCGTACCAAAAAGAATGTCACCTTACTATAACTAGAAATAATTTTATTTTAAATTTTTTTTTTTACCCTTAATGAAATGATTTACAACCACACAAATATCTAAGCATTGTTTTAGACCACAAGTTTCAAAAGTGTTCATTTTTTCTTAAATACCGTGCCAAGTCAAATGGTGCCACATAAAATGGGACGGAGGGAGTATAAGTTTTCTCAGTATGTTTAGTTGGTTGAAAACCAAAAGTGACCAAACATAACTTGGATGACCATTTTATGTGTAATTGTATATTTAAAGGATGAAACTAGACAAATCAAATACTTAAGGGAGTATTTAGGTTACAACGACAGCTGTCACAGTCCTACGTGACCGTTCTCACGTGTACGTCGTCGTTTTACCTTACTTCATCCAAAATCTCCTAACAACCAACCGTAAGCGTGGAGGATATGGGAGCGTAAAAATGCATGCCGCCGGTGCTCCTCCGGTTACGGTGTCGCCGGCGAAGTGGACAGTTAATTCAGCGCCACGTGTCGGCCGGAGATATTTGAGTATTCAATTTCGGACTTCAATATACAGTCGTCACAGTGAAAACCACCATTATAGCAGAAGGTCTCAACACTACTGGGATAAGTTCTACAAGCTCCACAAAAACAAGGTAAAAAGCTCTGGCCTTGTCCAATGAAGTTCAAGACAAAAAACTTTGAATTTCGAAGGGAGACTTTGCGTAACCAGTAAAGTTGTTGTCACGTGATTAGCAGGTTACGGGTTCATGTAAACAGCCTCTTGCAGAAATGCAAGGTAAGGCTGCATATAGTAGACCCGTGTAGTTCGGCCCTTCCCTAAATCCTGGGCATAGCGGGAGCTTTACTGTACGGACTGTTCTTTTATACTGTTGAATTCAGTTTCTTACATTTGTACATTGGGCAGTTTTTCAAGGACCGACACTACTTGGAGAAGGATTGGGGAAGATATTTTGATGATGAAATTGAATCTTCCAATGGGAAGGTTGTCTTAGAGGTAATTTCACTGCTGCTGTAAATTCATCTTAGGAGCTATGCATACATCCTACCCACCCCACACCCCAGTTATAGGGTTACACTGGGTATGTTGTTGTTGTTGTAAATGCACCTTACGGTAGTAGTTACTTGAAGAGTTTAACTGAATAGAGACATTGACAGGTAGGCTGTGGAGCAGGGAATACGATTTTTCCTCTCATTGCTACGTTTCCAAAGCTCTATATTCATGCCTGTGATTTCTCTCCTAAAGCAATAACCCTCGTTAAGGTTTGTCAACCTTGTTATGTTATGTTGTCATCAAGAGTAACTTTACAGTAATAGAGACTACCATCTTTTACTAGTCGTTACAGTATTTGGAAATTTGTTGGTATTTTCTCTGTCACTATTTAACGGCTAAGCAGTCTTTCCAATATGCTATGAATCGTATGATAAATAATTGGATTTGGCATGAATCATCATCCGATAATTGGACTCATAGTGTTGAAGGTCCTCAATGGAACTCTATGTTGCTTAGCATCATATCTAAATGTTCTCCTTTTGCGTAGAAGAAATTTTCACATCTTTGGGATCTTTCATCTGCAACTTTCTAAAATCATTACGAGCAGTAAAAGTATTTTTAAGTGTTATATGGCTACTTTATGCCTGCTGCATCAGCTGTAATCTTGTTAGGATCTCAGTCAGTTCCCCGTTCAATTTTTTATCTTAGATTAGCTGCTATATCAGTTTCTGTTCTCCGATTTTTTTTAGCTTCCATTAAATTAGTTTATTCGTTAAGATCAGCAAACTTTACATTTCATATCTATTTATCACTGTCATTTGCATTTAAGTTTACAATATTTTACCTGCATTGCATTTACTGTAGTCTGCTTAGGATCTCATTGAGCATTCATGACATTGTTCTCTTGATGACTCTCTGTTATATCAATTTTTATTCTTCAAATTTGTGAGTTTCCATTTGATTAGTCTGTTATTTGCACTCTAAGTAATATGTCTGAGAAACTATGCTTGTTCTATATTGTACGACAAACTCAAGAGTATAATCCTTGCTTTTCTATGCCATGCTTGTGGCTTAAAGCTACTTATCCTATATGATGGAGTCCTGTGCAAACTCCTAAAGCTATTTATCATATATGATGCAGTCGCATGCAAATTACAGTTCGGAAAAGATGAATGTCTTTGTCTGTGATGCTGCAAAGGATGATCTCTGTGTTAATATCATGCCTTTTACTGTTGATCTAGTAACCTTGGTAAGTGAAGGGAGTAAGTAATAATAATCAAATCTGAATATGTATTAAGTACTTAGGGGTCGTTTGGTTTGAATACAAGTTATGCTGGGATAAGTTATACTGGGGCCTGGGATTAGTTATGCTGGGATAAGTTATGTTGGGATTAGTTATGCTGGGATTAGTTTTTATTGCTTGTTTGGTTTGCCATATTCAAACTTATATTCATTGCATAGTTTCTAAGAATAAGTTGTTTGTTTACAAAAATACCCTCCATCTTATTTAGTTTTTTTTTTACATTTTCTTTGCAAGCTTTAGTTATTCATTCTTAAAAATAAAATTTCCATCTTATTTAGCTTAAATATTTTTATGTGTGCATTTCCATGATTGTGTCATGTGTTTTAAAAATTAAACTTTCATCTTATTTCACTTAAAAATAAAACTTCCATCTTATTTAGCTTAAAAATAAAATTTCCATCTTATTTAGCTTAAAATTAAAACTTTCATCTTATTTAGTTTAAAAATAAAACTTCCATCTTATTTAGCTTAAAAATAAAACTTCCATCTTATTTAGCTTAAAAATAAAACTTCCATTTTAAATTTATTAAAGTAAAAGAAATTTTATTATTGAAGTTATCTACATTTTAATTGATTTATAAAATATAATTTTTAAGTGAGTAATGAACTATTTATTTAAAAATATGTAATTTAGTAGTGGAGCGAACATTTTAAGAGAAATCAAAATATAAATAAACATAAGAATTAGGCAAATAAATTCAACTTATAATATATTCATAAATAAAAATTGTGGTGTATAAAAGAGAGTTTAAGAGGGGGTATTTTTGTTATTTTACTTACTTTATCCCAGGATAAGTTATCCTGGGATTACTATTCCACCCTCAAGGAGGGATGACTTATCCCAAGACTAATTGTTAATCCTGGGATAGGTTATCCCAGCCTTTGCAACCAACAGCAGATTAAAGCCCAATTAAAAATTATCCCAGGATTAATTCCTTTTATCCATCACACCAAACGACCCCTTAAAGCATAGTATTTGGCCTAAAAGCAATTAAATAATCCATATCTCCTTCCTTTGGGAAAAACATATGCCTACATGAGCATCTAACTCCTTTAAGTAGATTTTTACATTGTCTGCAGTTTCTCCATGTAAGATGACTTCAATGCTGGAGAACTGTAAACAAGTACTAAAGGTAATACATGAGCTAAGTAGACGGCTTACCTCATTTTCCTTTTTCTTTCTCTATATTTGATAATTTAATGGGTGTGCCATGCTATTGTGATCTCATTTTGCAGCCAAATGGTCACATTCTTTTACGAGATTATGCAGTTGGTGATTCTGCTCAGGTAAAACCCTGTATGTGCAGCCTTTGAATCTTCATATATACATGATGCGAGAGAGTTCCCCATGTCTAGCTTCTTCTTGTCTCAAACCAGAGTTACATTCTTAACTTGAAATAGGTTGAACATATGAAATGCATAAGACAAGACATGTGATCTACTCTGCTGGTCAGGGTTAGAAGTGGAAAGAAATTGCAGTTGGGGGAAATGGGGTCTCGTTTGTTAAGAAAAAAAAACAATTTCTTTTCCCAGGGGCCTAAAAGAGAGGAAATGGATATGTTTAGTCATTCATCTTATAAATTGTTGAAGGCTGATGATTAGGTATTTCTTTGCTGTTCTTCGAGTCTGGACTGGAAGTAATTTTTTGGCATGGAATTTACACTGCGAATTTTCAGGTGAAACTGCATGATAGAAACCAGATGATTAGTGAGAACTTTTATTTCCGAAGAGACGGAACTGTAAGTATTTTCCCGGGTTTGTTGGGTTATACATGATGTCCCACTCTTATATCAACTTCATTCAAATCCTGTCATTATGGTCTCAGTGTTCGTTTTACTTTTCCGAGACTTACGCGTCAACCTTGTTTCAATGCACTGGTTTTACAATTGTGGATATTGACACATACTGCAAGGAAATAACGAATCATTCTCGGAATATTACCATGCAGCGGTATATCTCTCTTGATTCCTTTTCCTTGATCCTAACTTTTTTATGACTAACTGTACTATCATCATTTATGAAGAAAGGGAACATGATTTCTTTAATCAACAAAGTAGAGATCATCCTTGTAGTCATCAGTTTTTCTGGATAAGCTCATTTACTTCAATAGATCTTTGTTCTAAGAACATCTACCGAAAATAAGTTAGATATCGGACATGAATACCTACTTAGGGAGGAAATGTAAGATAAACGGATCGTAGAAAAGTATTTCTTTCATATCAGTATATTGATATATTCTCATGTTTTTACTCTGTTAAGTGCTCTACCACCTACTTAAACTTTTGTAATCCTGAATCTAAGAATTCAAACTAAACTAAGCCTTATTGATTCTGACTCTCCTGTGCCTTAACCTGTGCTTTTACTTGACTCCATATGCTTAGGCGCTGGATACGTGGCATATTTGGTCGTTCATGATTACGAGTTCTTTTCTCCTCTTCCATCGTGGATTCAAAGTCGATAATCCAAAAATTAGATGATGGCATGTCATTTGAATCCTGAACTCTGAAGTTTGTATTGTAGAGCAGCCATCATTGATGAGGCTTGTGAAGCTGGGAAGATATACTTCACAAGCTAGCACCTGAAGTTGAGATGCAGCAATGAAGGGTGTATTTGGTATGGCGGAAGTTATTTTTTCTGGAAAATGTTTTCTGATTTTTGGTTGAAGAGTGAAAAATATTTTCCAGAAAAACAGTTATTAAAGATTGATAACATATTTGCAAATCAGATAATGTGTTGAAAATTTTTAGTACTAAGTTTAGTATTAATGTCAAAGAGTTGGTTAACGAAGGAAAATGACTTCTGTGCATAATACCAAGAAGTGATTTTTCTCCTCTTGGTGGAAAATATATTTCCTTAAAAAAATATCTTGTATTATACCAAACACACCTAACCAACACACGTGTTCAAAGTTTCAATGGGATTCTCTGTGCCTATTACGGCCTGATTTAGATTTTTTTTCATGTAGTGTATCTCTTTACAGTGCTAGAGAGAGATATTATTCAATAAAGTAGTATATATTTAGAAGATTATTCAACGTTTTTATATCTTCTATACTTTTACATAACAATATAAATTTTGTTTCATTTTCTCCTATAGGCTATAGCTCCTATAAAACGGGAGGCGGAAAAAGAGCGGAGATAATTAAACAAAAGTTGGTATGAAAATTAATTTTGTCAAATGTTTTGTCTTACAAAAGTAAAGGTTTTTCGGAAATAACTTTTCAAATATAGTGTAGGGAGTAAGGTCTGCTAAGTCTTATCATTTTCAGACTTATACTTGTGAGATTAGGCCGAATATGAAGATGTTGGAGTAGTTCTTTCTCATTTCAATTTATTTATTCTACTTTCTTCGAAATTGAAGTAAATTTGGACGAAGTAATTAAAGCACACACTAAATAATTAGAAAAACAACTTTCTTTTCTTCCACAGTCCATCATGTTACCCTTTTTAGGAAAAATACTAATCCTGTACTTTTCACCCTCTAAAAGTAAATCAAATATTTAAAAAATTATATTTGATCAAGATACCAAACACTCAAATAGTGCGGTAATCCTAATCTATAAAAGTAGACAAATGGTGAAATCTCATGTAAAAGAAAAAATTAACACTACTATGTCTCATCCAGCAAAATTATAACATCAAATCAATTCTTAATTAGATATTTCAAATTCGATTATAAAAAATAAAGTTACTTTTAGTAAAAGCTATACTATTCTCAAAGTAAATTTCTTAACATAAATTTAAATTAATCGAGCCTCAAAACGTATATCGAATAACAGTGCTGCCAAACTTATCCAAAAACTATTCTTTATTAAGCCAAGCAAAGTGAAACCTACTCTTTGCTTCCTTGTAGCATTTCCATTGGATTCTTTAAAAAAATAGCCTCTCTTTCTTTTTTTTTCTTTATGTAATCAATTCTTTGATTGTAACCTTTGACTTGTTATGTTTATAATATTTTTGTTATTTCTCTTTATTTTCAAAGTTTATCTTTATTTTTTTTGGCCAATCATATAGAGCCATCAACTCAATTCTTACACGTTAACCTTTTGCTTTTTTTAGAAAAGAAAAATTTAGAATATAGAAAATTATGAAGTCTTTTAAAAAAGATTAAAAAAAATGAAGTCGATTAAGTATATATCTTGACTGACTTGTCTCTTCCTCCTCCTTTCTTATTTTTTTTTTTACTATGTTCGTTTTAATTTATTTGTCTAATTTTAATTTAATACGAAATTTAAGAAATTAAGATTAAATTTTGTAGTTATAAACTAAAAGTAGGTAAAGTGTTTCTGTCATTTAATCTTGTATCTCAATGTTAAAAACGCATGATTTTTTCAGTAAACAATATTACTCCTAAATAATAATGTAGGACTTTTTAACAGAAGGTTTTAAACATGATTTGGTTGAGATTAACATAAAGAAGAAGAAGAGGAGGAGTAATAACTGAAGATATTTGGAAATTAAACATATTCCTGGATATGAAAAAAGAAGAAGTTATGTGAGTAAAAATTTGAATATCTCTAAATCTGTTTTTCAGACTTCAAACTTTATATTTTAAGATTAAAATTGAAACAACGAATTAGTTTAACAAATAAAAACTTATATAGAATAATTTTTCAAATATTATTTCGAATATTCCAAATCCCAAACTTTCCAAGTTTAGCTATTGTCCATCAATGTACGTATAGGCAAACATTTTTTATTGCATCATTATGTAATGCATGACGAAGTGCACAAAGTTGGCCTTACAACATACATTGTTGGCATAAATTTGCACAAAAAAGGTAAAAACATTAATCTGGTGTAAAATGTGCCAAAAAAATAATATTCACTCGATCGTTTTAATTTGTTTGACCTATTTTTTTTAATCGATTTAAAAAAGAATGACTCTTTTTGTAAGAACTCTTTAATTTTAACTTTTTATCTGACATGTTTAAGACCACAAATAAAAAAGTATTTGGTACATTTGATAACAACAACAACAACATATCCAGTAAGATTCAACAGTATATGTTGTTTTGAAAGAACCATTTTGGTACATTTGATTTATAATTAATATAAGACCACAAGATTCACAAGTATTCTTTACTTTTTAAAACTCTGTACAAAGTTAATATAGGTCAAATAAAGTGAAACAGAGAATACGGTAAAAATTATGGTGAAGTAGTAAATATTACTTTATCTTTAATCAGAAATTCCAAATTCAAACACTAATATCGTCTCTGTTAAAGAACATTTTATCACGATATAAAATTTGTTGTACGAATCTGAATTTAGTAAAATCCTAAGTCAAGAGGCAATGAATGAAAAAAAAAAGATATTTAACAAAAAAAATTGTTTTGACAAAAGAAAAGAAGTAGAGAGGAGTAAGAGCCCGTTTGGATTGTCTAAAAATAAATAACTTTTAAAAAGTTACTTTAAAGTTATTTTAAAAATAAGTAGTTATGTGTTTTTGATGTGTTTGGCAAAAAAGTGTTGAAAGTCACTTTTTTTTTATCAAAATGTCGGAAATACCCTTAAAGTTGTTAACATTATAAAAGAATTAAGGGTAAAAAAATAATATACTTGGTCAAATTAGAATGATTTATAAGTTAAACAAAATAAGTAGGTGGCATCCTATTTTTAACTTATTTTAAGTTATTCTTTAATTGCCAAACAATTTAATAAGTTATAAAACTGATTTAAAAGTTAGTTTGATCAACTTAAAATCTCATCCAAACGGGCTCTAAATGCAATGTGTCAAATAATAAAGAGTTGAAACATAGTTGAAAGCAACATACAATCCCAAAATACCTAATTCTTTTGAGCAATAAAGGTGGAAATAAAAAAAATGCAAAGGCAACAACAACAGACGTACATGAGTAGTAAACCAACCCCTTGTAAAGAATGGAACACATGATAATTCACAGAAAAAATAATGGAGACATAATTTAGGTAATGGCTGACCTGCTAAGAAACGACACGTGTTGTTCTTGAAAATGGTCCTCATGGAAAGTCCATGAACTCCCTTTTGTTCTTTTGTTATTAAGGGTAAGCACAAAACAATTCAAAGCATTTGTCTGTCTGCTAGCATTGATTGGAGTTAGATAATTGAATCTACACGTGTCCTCCTAAGGAGTCAGTGGATCAGAGGTAAAATCTTTTCGTATTCTCTCTCTCTAATGTGTCTCATAAACAAAAAAAAGAAAATCTTGAAAAAAGGGGCTGTAGAGGGAGAGTCTGCAAGGTGTTTTGGTAAAAGGGTTTTTGTTGGTAAGTTTAATTTTCTACTGTTTAGTTGAATTTATTGTAAATAGACTGTTTTTTTTATGTTCGTGAATGATTTGTTGCTTAAAGATTCAATTTTTATTTGTTGGGTTGGAGGAAGAAGGAGAGTATATAGTAAATGACCTGTATTTTGAGAGGTGGACATGAGTTGCCTCAGATCCATGAAACCCAAGTTACATGTGGCAAAAAGGTTGTATCTTTTTAGGGTTTTCTTGTGATTCTTGATTAGTTGTCTGTTTTCTTGCCCTTACTAGGTTCTTTTCCATGATTCTCACACTTTAACTTCTTGAATACATGGATAAGGGTTTGATTTTGTCGTTTTCCCCATTTTCTTGTGTATTTAAGGGTTGGTGGTGGTGGAGCTAGGATTTACTCTTCTTAGTCTTGTTTCTTCTCTTGAAGAAAGATATATAATTGCATGATATTTTAGTTCTAGGTACAAGAAAGGTCCCCCCAAGTCTTCTCAGTCTAGGACTTGCCATCTACAGATCTGTTTATAGCAGCAGATCTCCTTCACTCCCTTGTTAATCTCACTTATCTGGAGCTTGTTCCACCTTTTGTTTGATGTTGGTAGTGTACCCTTTACTTCTAGTAGTGAGCTGACTGAGATCTTCTTGCCTCATTCAATTTTTTATCTCTCCCCATTTTTGTGTATTCCTACCTCATTCTCCTTGTGCTTATAATTTAGCTGTCTTGCCCATTTTTGTGGATTCCTACCTCATTTCATTGTGGATTCAATTTAGCTATTTTACCGCACTTGTGAATTCCCTTCTAAAGCAGTCCTACTCTGTGAAACATAAAGCTTGGAACAATTCGTTGCTGGTAGTGCTGCACGGACTAACGCAGTTGACTCAATTGCATATTGTTTTCACTAGAAAGAATTAATGGAAGAGATGTCTCCAGCTGTTGCTGTTACACTCAGCTTAAGCAGCTCTATCTGTGATAACCCTACAATTTCGAACCATGTAGAAATCACAAGGCTCAAATTAGTGACTGACACAGCTAGCTTACTTTCAGATCCTGCATCTTTGTTGCATGCTGAGTCAAATACCAGTTGGGATGGAAATAGCAACGGTATGAAAGTTGACGTTGGTAGAGTTCCCTTGTTGACACTAGGAGAAAGCTCTGGAAAATGTAGTCTGCCGCAGACTGTACTGGGAGCTGAAAATGGCCTGATTGTTAGCGATAGCATAATTCAGGGAAGTGATGAAGACGAGATTTTATCTGTTGGAGAGGATCCATGTGGAATTAATGGTGAGGAGTTGTTGCCACTGGGCGCGAGCTTACAGTTGAGCTTGCCAATTGCCGTTGAAATCAAGGGTATTGACAATGGACAAATAGTTGCCAAAGTCATAAGTTTGGAAGAAAGGAGTTTTGATAGAAAGGTTAGTAATACCATAGTTGCTCTCCCAGATGATGAAATTACTAGTGGCCCTACACTAAAGGCATCTGTAGTGGCCCTTCCATTGCCCAGTGAGAAGGAGCCTGTCAAAGAAAGTGTCAAGAGTGTGTTTGAATTGGAATGTGTGCCACTCTGGGGTTCTGTATCTATCTGTGGAAAGAGACCGGAGATGGAGGATGCTCTTATGGCTGTTCCTAATTTTATGAAAATTCCTATCAAGATGTTTATTGGTGATCGTGTGATTGATGGACTAAGTCAAAGTTTGAGTCACCTGACATCTCATTTCTACGGAGTATATGACGGTCATGGAGGATCTCAGGTATAATGATTACTGTTTGTTTTTCTCTTGATTAATTAGCCGATTAAGTAAATCAATTTTGCACATAGGTTATTTATTCCAGAGCTTGCAATTACCTTATATGCACTTCGCCAGCCATTTCTTCACCCCATAATTTCAGCTGTGTAGTATTTCAGACTTTCAGTAAAATGTATAAATTTAACCTAGTTCTCAAGTTTAACTTCCTGGATGTTTGTTCTATCAGCAGTTTGATTCCTGATAAATGTCAACCCAATGACAACTAAGCTAATCATAACTGACTGCTGTTTCGTCATGCAGGTTGCGGATTATTGCCGTAAACGTGTTCATCTAGCATTAGTTGAGGAGTTGAAACTTCCCAAACATGATTTGGTGGATGGAAGTGTAAGGGATACCCGACAGGTGCAGTGGGAGAAGGTCTTTACTAATTGCTTTCTCAAGGTTGATGATGAAGTTGGAGGAAAGGTGAACATAGATCTCTGTGATGACAACATAAATACCTCTAGCTGCGCCTCTGAGCCTATTGCCCCAGAAACTGTTGGGTCCACTGCGGTTGTAGCGGTGATTTGTTCATCTCATATTATAGTTGCTAACTGTGGGGATTCAAGAGCAGTCCTTTATCGTGGCAAAGAAGCAGTGGCACTGTCAATCGATCACAAAGTAAAACACACTTTAGCATCAACCTCTTGTCTCTTTTTTTGTTCCTCTTTCTTTTTTTCACATACATATGTCTAATTTTGGCAGGAAAGAATGCGGTTGATGCATTACCATCTCACTCTTTTACCTTGTATTCTTTTACCAGCCAAGCAGAGAAGATGAGTATGCCAGAATTGAAGCATCTGGTGGCAAGGTCATTCAGTGGAACGGACATCGTGTATTTGGCGTTCTTGCAATGTCAAGATCTATTGGTTGGTGTTCTAAAATCTTTCATCTTGCATCTGTTGAATATTCTGTACAATTTATATATAACACATATGAATGACTGTTTGCTTTCATGATTTATTATTGGTGCGCTGTGCAATGGATTTGCTTGATACCTTTTTTCTTTGGGAAATGTAACGTTCGTGTATAGGAAATACTTGGCTATATTATCCAGTATCCATCAAAAGGGAACCTGTGAGATCTTTAAGGAATGTGCATCAGGTGATGTGTGGCTAGTACTGATATTAAGCTATTATTGCCCAAGTTAGAAGACAGCTGCTAGTATAGAAGATGGTCTTCTGCACTCTCGCATTACTTTAGGTTTCAATGATTCCTAGGAATATTGCTAATACTCTCACGTTAGTCTTGTCTTGTGAAGATTTTTATGCCCATAGAAAATGTAGAGAAATTCAAGTGCCAAGAGAACTTGAATTTTTTATATAGTGGATTAGGACACCTACCTTTATCAAAGAATATTGGATTGAGATGTGATCTAGAGTAGAGACATGAATAGCGAGAATTCATATAACCAAGCCCAACGTGGTTTGAGATTGAGGCGTAGTTCTAGTGTTGTTTTCCCTCCAAATTCTGACTTCTAACAAGCAGGATCTCATGAGTCAATTACTGGGAACAACTCACTGAAACGTCTAACAATATAACTAGGCATTTCTTTGATTACCAACAGTTTCAGTACTCTCCATTGACCATGGTCAATAAAATCTAGGAATGTCAAATCAGAAGTGTCCTTCTACATCCTCTTTTTAGTTTTGCAAGTATACCTAGAATGACTTTTTGGTCATTATCATTAATAAATTGAATCGATTACTGTATGTGTGGGGGCTCAATCTTACATGGCCAACATTTTTAATATATTCTCAAGGGGCAGCCTCAAGGTTCTGCATGTTCTTCATCATGTTTAATTCAGTGATATACCCGTACATTTTAATCCTCATCTTTCCTTTATATTACACTATATAGAGTTTAATAGAGATGTTGATTAAGTAATTGTTCGAATTGTAAAGCAGAATAGGTAGTTGGTGACATGTTAAATCAAGTATTAAATACTCCCCCCGTCCCAATTTACGTGGCCCGACACAGTTTTTAAGAAAGAAGGAAGACTTCTGAAATTTGTGGTCTGGCATACTCCCTGATCATTTGTGTGGCTATAAATCATTCATTAAGGGTAATAGGGGGAATTTTAAAGTTAGGTTGTTTCTAATTATAGAAATGTGACATTCTTTTTGGGACGAACTAAAAAGAAAAGTGTGTCACATAAATTGGGACAGAGGGAGTAACATATAACAAGTAGAGGTATATGATTTTATTAATTTGGTTCATTGGTTGGAGGGGAAATAATTTCCATATGAAGGTCAATTTTTTTTAGAAAGAACTGTAAAGGAAAGTAAGGTTAGCCTTTTCTGGATGGAGAGAGTTAACATATATGACCTAGGATGCATGCAATCTGTTTTTTTTTCCGTGAGTTTCCGATACCATCTTGATTGTGCTTTCTCTCAGCTCTTATTTATCGTCCGTCTTAAGTGCCTTGTCTTCGGTGATTTGTCTGATTTCTCTGCAGCTGCTATTTGCTCATGTATTCATATGGTGTCGATTTCCCAATAGAGTTTGGATAGATGAAGTGAAAGTTGAAACTACATACTTTACTGTTTCTCTCTATTGTTTATTCGTGTATCCCATTATATATCCTCAGGTGACAGATATTTGAAACCATGGATTATACCCGAACCAGAAGTTATGTTTGTACCACGTGCTAGAGAAGATGAATGCCTAGTTTTAGCCAGTGACGGGTTGTGGGATGTGATGACAAATGAGGAAGCTTGTGAAATGGCTAGACGACGAATTCTGCTGTGGCACAAAAAGAATGGGACTAACCCTCTGCCGGAAAGGGGCCAGGGAGTGGATCCTGCTGCACAAGCAGCAGCAGAGTATCTTTCATCGATGGCTCTTCAAAAAGGTAGCAAAGACAATATATCTGTGATTGTGGTGGACCTTAAAGCTCACAGGAAGTTCAAAAGCAAAAGTTAGAGATGACATGTTCACCCACATTTGGTTTAGTATAAATCTGTACACGGCGACGGGTATAAATCTCATTATTACATAACTCAGTCCATTCATTTTTCTTATGGGCTTAAGGTGTGTATGAGAATAGTATTTTAGCAATGTATTATAGGAAAAAAACAGTTAACAAACGACGTTTATCCAATTTTTTTGGTGTTTGTTGCGCCAGAAAATGGCTATGTAAATTGAGCATAAGTTATGCACTTTGCGGGTCTCATGAGATCTATGCGGGCCTTCAGAATTGAATGAAGGTCCAAGGGCCATTCGATTCATTAAGGGGCATAGTGGTGCTCTCAAGCGGTTTTGGACCTAGCAGCATACAAGTTGTATGGGTGGTGCCTAAATTCAGAACGGATTATACTCTACCGAGGATTTCATTTAAATCGAATTAAACTCTACCGAAATTTCATTTGTCTTGGACAAGTACGTGGAAGAGTTTGAGCTGCTTTAATCGTTCAGACATGCAGATCGAAGATCTCACTTATTCTGGACAAGTACATAGAGATCAACAGTGAAATGAGCGGAAGAAAATAAATTTGAACTAATATATATGTGAGTTATTTGGCCAGATTTTTAAGTAAAGCTTGAAGGCGAAAAGATAATAAATAAATATAAATGAAGAAAATTCCGATTACTCCATAGGAATAAAATATTCAAACATTCATGATTACCAAGAGAGAGAAATTTTAAAACAGAATAAACTTTACATTATAACACTAAAAATGGTGGACCACAATACATAAAATAAAAGCTTTTCTTGATTAAAATTTGTCATTTCAAAAAGTATTGTTCTTAGCTGTTCAAAATTGACTCGTAAAACTTGATCAACTAAACTTTCTATAAATCCATATGCTATAAAGTTTTTCTAGGCTCGTGGTGTACAAAAAAAGAAAAAAAAAGGGGGGGGACATCGACAAATGACTGGCTAATTAGGACCCTTTAGAAAAAAAATATATTACAAACTATTAGAAGGGAAGCCGGAAAGGTACTTACAAAAGCTTTCGAAGAATAAAATAATATTTTTTTTTCTCAACTTATGTGATACTTTTAATTTTTCGATAGTCTATACGATTAATCTTTGAAATTAATTTGATTGGAGCAATTTAAATATTTTAAAATTAAAATTTAGATATGCAAAAATTACATGAAAATAGTAATGTTTCAATTCTCCTCAGGTCTATGATGAAAAAATATATATGAAAGTTAACATAATTTGAATATGAAAAAACAAAAAATATCATATAAATTTGCAAACAGTAGGCTGTTGAAACCGTCATACTTCTTCAATAGTATAGCTTCTGTAGGAAGTTTCCAAAGGCTTGTTTTGGCATGAATTATTGTACTATAGTGAAGATGCCGAATAATTATAACACTATGTAGTTCAAGGTTGAGATAATATATTGGTCGATCAATTAATGTGACTTGTAAGGTATAATACTCCCTCTATTTCAAATTAATTGAATTATTGAGACATTTTTCATTTTTCAAATTAACTTAATTGTTCGATCTTCAAGACTATTTTTAGAATATTCTTCCAATTTTACCCTTCATTGATTAGTATTGAAATTAGTTATAAAATTAATGTGTAGTTATTTTAATCATAAATTTGATAATAATTAATAGGGGTAAAAATGGAAAGCTATGCTAATCTTCTTTTCTTAAAGGGAGTGAAACACCTCAACAATTCAATTAATTTGAAATGGAGGGAGTAGTTATTAGAAAATAATCAAGTTAGATTTTTAGTTATGAGTGTTATAGATGGTTTAACGAAGGGAATGAAAATGATTGATGCATGATCTTCTACTAGTGTTTCAATCAGAGAAATTCCTAATCAGAATTTAAACTTCATATATACGTTAATTTTTTTTTAAAAAATATCTATAAATATTCTACTATAAATTTATTTATTATAGCATATATTTACTTCAAAACTTATAGACGTTATTCAAATTCTGAATTCGCCTCTGATCCAGAGTTGATCATAGAGATGCTTGGACACAAAAAATGGGAGCCTAGTTGATGAAGACGTGGGATGTCAACATCACATGATATCTACGTTGTTCATTTTTTCTTCTTTCTTCACTTGAAATACGGTATATGAGCTGGTGCATGCATTGCCCCTTTGTCTTAGGAAAGAAAAGTTTCGAAGTCTCAACAACTCTCAAATTCTTACCAACAAATAGTATGGTAAAATGGTAATGATTTTTTTCCACCTTTGATCTGTAGTCCGGAGTTAGAGCTTTGAAAGTGAAGTTTTTTTTAATTCAAAACGTCAAAACTACTGACAGTGAGTTTTTTTAGCACGTGAATTCAAATTAGACGCATGCGAATTGGTAAAAGACATTCTCAACTCTTACTATCAATTCTCAGTTTTCGTCTTACGCATCGCCGTGATTTTGACTTTAGATGAATGGATGGATCATGGATCTTTCCTTGGTGCTAGCTAGAGCTAGACTTCTAGTTAATTGTTTTATTTGAAGGATTCAAGGGCTTGAAAATGACTTCAATATCTGGATCCAATTAGGCTATGAACTAGGGGCTAACATAGAATAGAGACGCTATATTTGTTCGAATCTAGTTACTTTAGATCAAACTCTCTGTAAATAGTTTTTTAAAAAATACAATTTAATGTCAAACTCAGTAGAATTTCAAATTCGAACCTATAGTTCAACTCCAGGATCTTAGTCTACTATTAATTGTCGACCTCAAATTCATAAAATTTAAACCCTGAATTCTACTCGACTACGCACTTACGTCAAGGTCATGCCATTGTTCTTTTTCCTAGTTGTTGCTTAGGCAAATGTATGCTTGCTTTTGAGCAATTTGTATGTGTTGTCCATAACAAGCGTCAAAATATATTCTTAAAACGTTATCAAAATTCATATGATTGGTTCAAAGATACTTTAATTACAATAAACGCGGTATTGATATTTGATTTCAGAGGCGGAGCTAGGTGGGATTCATGGGTTCGGACGAACTACTAACTTTTCTATAGATCCTGTATTTGTATAAGAAAATTAAATAAATATATATGTATATTAACTTGTGAACTCCCTAACAAAATTAATTGACAGTTGTCCTGATATTTAGAACCCCAAACTCTTAATCCTGACTCCGCCTCTTGATTTTATAGGCCGCCATTCTCAGCTAAGCATGTGAAAAATTCCAACTCTTGCATCATACAATTATAATTCCATTATTTAATAAAAATAACTTTACAATATTCCCCACTACTGCTCCATTTCCAACCCCACAAGTAATCTTACAACTCCAAAATCCATAAACTTTATATTATAAATATATGGTACCAAAGTTGTTAATTTTATCCATCCAACAAAAAGTGCCAAACCCAAAGTCTTAAACAATACAATACAACCACAAAGTGTCCAAGAGCTCCTTTTAGCCTAAATCAATGGCAGATGATAGGGAAAACATGACCCCATTTTGGCTACAAAACACCACCAATCTCCGCCGTACAGAGAGGCTACGCCACCGGGTGTCGTCTCTCTTCTTTAACGCCGGACTATTGCTCATTATTCTGCTGCTGGTGACGGCGATTTTCTTCATAGTTTCTATAGTTCCTTCGACTCTATCTATATTTAAACCAACCAATGTAAAGAAAAGCTGGGATTCTGTTAATGTAGTGTTGGTTCTAGTTGCTGTGATTTTTGGTTTTCTCAGTAGAAACAACAATGAAGAACAAACAGCTTCTCCGGTTAACAGAAATCAAGTTCAGAAATCGAATCCATCAACACCAAATAGTCGATGGTTTAATGAAATTCGAAATCCGAATCCAAATCCAACAACACCACGAACATGGTTCGATAATGGAGAACGGGGTTGCTTTAGCAATAATGGTGGTGGAGGTGGATTGAGGAGGAGCTTTGGTTCGTATCCTGATTTATGTGAAGTATCGCCGCGGTGGATCTCGGCGGAAGATCATTGGCGGTTCTATGATGATACTCATGTGGATAGTTATAGATTTTCCGATCCCGATCAACTTAATCGCCGTCGTAGCTGGAGAGAAGTTGATCGTTCTCCGGAACCTGAAATTAGAACTATTTATGAAGATCGTTTAGGATCTAATAATGTTCCTACATTTATTCCACCAGCTTCAATTCCGCCGCCGCTCTCACCGCCGTCTTTGCCTTCAGCTCCGGCACCGGTCTATGAGGAGAAAGTGAAGAGAGCATCTCATACTGTTCCGCGTAAAAAGGAGAGAGCAAGCAAGAGAAGGGAAAATTATGAGCGAGAAGCAAATAATGTTATTATGGCACCGGCGACGCTTCCTCCTCAACCACCACCGCCGCCGCCGCCACCGCCGCCGCCATTGCCACAATATGTGGAGCCGAGGAGCAGTAAAAGCGATCGGAAAAGAGGTGGTACAAGTGCGACGAAGGAGTTTATTAACTCTTTGTATCACAAAAAGAAGAGAAAAAACAGATCGAAAAGTGTTGATAATTTTGATGCTCTTCTCCACAAATCAGAACCACCTCCTCTCCATTACCAACGGCCGGCATCCTCCACTCCACCACCACCTCCTCCGCCACCGCCGCCGCCACCTTCTTCTCTGTTTCAAAACTTATTCACATCCAAAAAAGCCAGAAAAAAGAGAAATGCACCTCCACCACCAGCACCTCCTCCGCCAGTTAAGGCAGTACCGGTCAGGATATCACAACCAAATACCCAAAATACCCCTTTCACTGGATCTCCAGCACCAAAGCCAGTGAAAATAAGAAGCTTCGACAGTGTCGAAGAAAACTCAAACAGCGGAGGAGAATCACCGTTGATACCAATTCCACCACCACCTCCACCACCACCATTCTTCAGAAAACACGCCTGGAAATTCGTAGTACAAGGCGATTACGTGAGAATAGACAGCACTGTCAGCTCACGTTCTGGGTCGCCTGACATTGAAGATATAGATTCAGCCGACAACACCCCGATGGCGGAAGACGCCGGCGCAGGTGAACGGACGGTGTTTGCAACGTCACCATTGTTCTGTCCAAGCCCAGATGTAAACACAAAAGCAGAAAACTTCATATCAAAATTTAGAGCTGGATTAAAGCTAGAAAAAATCAACTCCTTCAACAAAAATGATCAAGGAAAAAGCTTATCAAATCTAGGCCCAGGAGTAGGCCACAGTTAGATTCTTTTTTTACCACATTGATTGATTTGTTAAAGTTTTCATTTTTTTTGGTTACATTTTTGTTCATGATTGAGATTTGAGGTGTTTTTCACAGTTAGTTATTAGTGTACAGAAAACAGAGAGATTGTCAGAAAAAAAAAGATTATCATAGGTTAGAAATTGGATTGAAAGGGGCGGCTCCACTAAAATTCCCGCTATGCTTAGAAGAAGCTGGATTGAATATTTGTTAATTTTGTGTTTTTTGGTTGCATTTGGGAAACTGGTCATGTAGTACATGACTAGCATAAGTTATGCATGAAATGTGCGATTTTGAATAATCCATCCATGATGATGATGTATTTGATAAGAGGAAATAATATTAGATACTTTTAAATACTTGTCTGTATATGGGTGTTTATATCAAACATGTGATATGATTTGGTATAAGTTGTGGTGTAACTAACTATTTTTATATAACTTCTCAAATATAACTTTTCTATGCGAATTTAAATTTAATTAAATTCCATTACAAGGTGAAAAATTGAAAAAGATAATTAGCTTCTATTTTCAATTAAAGAAAGATGGGACACATTCACAAAGTAGAGCCAAAACTGCGTACCCAACATCTTTTTCAAAGAAGGGACACATTTGGACGCAAAGAAGCTAAGTTGTTGAGTATTTGGTTGAAATGTGACGTTGACACACATTTGCAATTACATTAGCATTCACACATTTTCTCCCTTCTCCAATGCTACGTTTGGATTTGTTAGGGCTGTTGGCAACTTGAAATATTTCAAAAGATTATATTAGCAATAAAGAGAGAGTTAGTGATAAGTGACCCAATATCGAATACTGGTAATAATATCAGAAGGAACGTTTTTTTGTGCTTCTAGACATGTTGAGCTCCACATATTGTCACAAACCTAGACAGGCATCGTTACCGATTTGAAGGTTAGAGACATATATACAAATAAGATGATGACACTTTTCATGTTACCTGACTTGCATTAAGACACGTGGCGTGTCCTCATTGAGTGACGTAATTTTATTACACATAAAATATACCATTACGTCTTCATTATTTGATCACGCAAGAGTTAGTCCTATTATATCACTGCATCCTAATAACTACCATCTTTTATATTTGTTGATTTGTTTTTTATATTTTGTTGTTCTTTCTACTCTTTTAGAGAAAAACTTGTTTAATTCTAAGAAAATTTTTACCCCTCTAAAGTAGTTATTGAAGATAGTGCATTGCACGACTCAAGTGTTATTTGTATTTGTTCATTACTCAAGTCTAGGCTAGCTAAATTCAAATATTAGACAATTTTGAAGAAGATTAATTAGATGGTCCCAAATTCATACTATTATCCTTTCAAACAATTCACTTATTTTGAATTATCAAACTAGTTCTAACAATTCATTTAATATGGACCAGAGTGGCGTAATATTTTAAAATTAAAACGCACTCCAACAAAAAGAAAGGAATATAAATGTATGAAAACTTAGACAAACAACTGAATTACAAATACAACCATTGAGTAAAAACATATAGGACAAGTAAAGCTCAAAATACACACAACACATGGTGGTACAAGTATAGTAAAATGGGAGCTTAAATTGAAGTAGGGGCGGAGCTAGCTCCTCATATTTAAGAAGTTAGAAAGCGTCAGTTCTCATAATGAGCTTATTCAAGTAACACTTTCAACCTTTAATGACTCCGCTTTAATTTAGCAACGAGGAGGATTAGGTAGTCTGCATTTCTGAGGGAGCTGAATTGCGAGATTAGGATCCATTCCGAGTGAAGGCAACAACTGAGAATTTTTATAAGAGCAAAGGCAGGCCATGTCTGCATGCGACAGCGCGTTACAGCACATGGCTGTAGGCGCTGTCGGATTAGGTGGTGTGATTGAAGGTCCACACGACATTAATCCTTCACCCGATACATTACATATTCCTTGTGCCTGCGACACCTCTATAATCGCACTGCTTAAAACTATGGCAACCAAAGCCAATGTCATAATTTTTTTGGCAAAGTTAAAATGCTCCATGTCTATTTCTTTCTTTCAATCTGTGTGTATGGAATTGAATGAAATGAAGGGTTTAAATAGTTATATTTAGATAGGTAGGAATTTAATGTGTGTGTGTGATTGGTTATGGGTGTGGATAGTGTAAGAAATGGAAATCCGTGAAGGTGCATTGGATTTACTTTTATGGCAAAAGTGTGGGTGTCACGGGCTCTGGTTTTTGTGCTGTCAAGTGGGCATTCTCATTATTAAGTGCATTCACCATTCATTGCGCTCGCAAACAATACGGGAAATTTACACCACACGAGCTCATAACTGAGTAGCAAACAAAGGCTGGATTCAATCCTAGGTCTGCCACATGGGAAATGTGTTTTTTGTTGCTTATTGAGAGTTGATTTGATTAATTTTTTAAGCTAATTAAAATTTCGAGAAGTAAAAAATATTGCATAAATTTGAGACAAAGGGAGTATGTGATAGTATGTTGGTGATCTTCAGTATTCACTCTTTCTCAAGTAGTCTCCAACCAATTCAGTTTCAAGAAGCAAAGGCAGCCTTTTTGGTAACATCTAAAACTGTTACATAGATTTTCAAGTTTAGGGACTTGATAATCACGGGAATAGATTTGATTCGACTCTTTTAACAATTCCACTGTCACGAGATGAATGGAACATAAAGCTACCTATGAAGTAAACAGGTATACAATCCACTAGTCATGACTAAAAGAAAGAAAAAAAATGGAGTTTCGACATATGTTTGTCTAAAAAATATTGATAACCAGATGGAAGATTGGTATCTCTCCAATTTTAATGAGAGGTCTCAAGTTCGAATTCCTGGGAATGACATTATGAGCACATTGATACCGAACATGGGGAAAAATAAAAAAATAATCTAGATAAGATTGGTGCACCCTGTGACAGAAAAATCTTGATCACTCAGTTGATCGACTGTCCACCTTGTAATCTCATCCCTTATTTTAAAAAAAGCACCTTTTGACTTGCCAAACATTAAGCACTTTTCTGCAACCCCCGTATGATTTTTCGGTGAAGTCTAGACTCTCATTTGCTGTTGTAATACATAGTTGGCCAAAAAGCAAAAGAAAGAGGAGCAAAATGCTGCATTCCTGTTGAATCTACTATGTACATTTTTAGAATCACACATTTTCGTTGATGATTAAACATATAGTTCTAGTTATTAAGGTAAAAAACAGATTTTATTGTATTCTAATCGAAGTGGATTTGAAAACAACGTCAAAATCTTTTAACTTTCCTAATATTACAATGGCTTTTCGCGGTACTTTCTGCAGTGCAAAAGGGATGAGAAAAACTGCCAGTTACTCCACGTATGTATTCACAAATTGAGATGATTCTTTTTGTCAAGAAAGTACTAACTTGTTTTTAATGAATCTTCAATTTGAGACCAACAAAATATAGGGGGAGGGAAATGGTTAATTTGTTGTTGGAGACGAAAGATGAACAAGAACTTTATACCAAAGAATATTCTTGGATGTTTATAAGGCTATCTGAGATCATGTACCCTTCTCATAATTCTTATCTATGGGACAAATAGAAAAGTGAATGGGACACACCATAAGGTTAACTATAAGATCAATGCTTACCATCTTGAGTAGAAAGTAATGGGATCAGAGTTGGATAGGAGAGGGACTAATATTTGGTCTCCTTGCACCAAGAAAATCTGATATTCTTCTCACCATTAAGAGAAGACATCTGTATTTACGCAGAGCGGAAATGCATGAAAAGATATAAACTCAAAATAGAACTTTTTAATCAATCAATTGAGTTGAGAACCATAACGATTGAGTTGAGAACCATAACGGCTCAGGTTCAAACCTCTCAGTGAGGCAAAAACATTACGTGATTTCTTTTCATCTATTCGGGACACAGATACCTGTGCTGCTAGGAGGTAGCAGGTACCCCTGCACACCACAATTATCAACAAAAAGAAGAACAAATGCAACTTTCTACAAGCTATGCTTAGATCAAGAGAAAGAACCTGATATCTGAAAGATGTGCTCTTCTTTTTGATCATCCTTTCACTAAATGACAGCAAAGAACTGCATTAACAGAGTGTTCTCGTTTGACACTAGAGTAATAGCCTTCTATCTCAAGGGTGATGCTTTGAAAGAAAAATAACAGAATTTTTTTACTCCAACAACTATGTAGGATTAGAAATAGGTCGGAATGAAAGCAAACCAAAAAGTTATTTAGAGCTCTTCCAGAATGAGCTGCAAATCACTAAGCACCTCACTCCATTAGCAACTGAAGATTGAAGGATAGCAATGCAGGGCCTATAGTATGGAGTGAGAACATCAGCTATTTTACTCGCTCAAAAAATTATGCAAGCTGGGATTTGGATGCTTAACCTTCACCTGATCTCATTCTTTGTCAGCCTGCACTTTCAGTCCATACTCCAGTGTACAACCCTAAAATTTCATCAAGTACACACATTCTTCATCCAAGCTATTGTAATTTGCAATGTTCAAAAACTTGCACATGAGGTATTCAGATGTCGTGGTTAGACCAATCTTTATTAAATAGTCCACCATAATCTGAACTGACTTTAGAATGGGAAGAAATAGGCCTGAGTTGTTCACGAGGATCAAAATAACACCATGATCTGTAAAGCTTTTATTTCTAACTTCCAGTTAGAACTCATAATGATAGAACATAACAATGCGTAAAAATAGCTGGTCTACTGCACAGTACCCCATGAATGTCAAATGTGAGATAGTTATGATTGACTATTACCAAACCATGAATTGCATCGAAATTTAATCCTAAAGATAATCACTATGGGTTAATGTTGTATACAATTTGACTTGTAGAAACCATCACCGGTAACATTCCCCAAACTACCATTACTAAACTCGGTAGAAGTTTTTAAATATGGATTCCATTGTAGATTTTCAAGATTGGATTTTGCTATATCCAATTTGCCAGACCCCATTTGTGGGACCACACTGGGCATGTTGTTGTTGTTTGGAAGTAATACTAACCAAGCAAGAAACATACTTACCTTTTTAAGTGTGTCCAATCACCTCAATGTCAATCAATTAACTGTACCTAAATAAGCTATATCAAGTTTGCTAATATAAGGTCCATTTCATTCCAAAACAAAATAAATTGTCTTTTAAGACAAATTAGGAGCTCCCTCAAAGTAAAGGTCCTCTAAATCTCACTTATATTTCTGAGATAGTAACAGCTAAATGCCTAGATCTCACTGATTCCTACACAGTCGATCAAGTTTCTAATCAGAATGAGAAGACACTTGACAAACACCGAACTTAATGTGTGTTTAGTAGGAAAATGTAATTTTGACTAGTTGGTATTGGCATATTGCATTCACGGGTGTGATTTAGTGGTTAATGAAGTGGGAAGAGAATGGAAAACCATGAAGTCTCAGGTTCAAATCCCAATCGAGGCAAAAAACATTAGGTGGTTTCTTTCTATCTGCCTAAGATTTGGTGGGCAGATTGTCCTGTATTTGTGCTGGTGGGAGGTAATAGGTACCAGCATCATTAAGGAAAAAACCAATTTATTGATATCGCCTATATTAGATGCAATGCAAGCTAAACCAGATTTCTAGTTCCAAAGATCATAGTAACTGATAAATGTAGATTACAGTCCCACACTCGTAATATTCAATACGTTACAACCCAATGTGGCATTTGACAGATCATGCACAAGTAACTTGAATTTTGTGAATAGTAATACAAGTTTCGTTCAAGATGTCAGATTTTGTAGTATACTATGGCCAAATCAGAGATATGCATGTTAAAAAGACAGGAAATGCTAATCAGATAAGATACAAGTTTCTAGCTGCAGTATCCAAAGTGAATTCTCTTTAAGGTCATATAATTCAACCAAACAGGTCGAATTAAGGCAGTTTCCATTGTGATGCACCAAAGCAATGCAAAAAATAAGCAGACTGTTACACAAAACAGAGTTCCATAGAAGGACTCGAGTTCATAGTACTCTCAAAAGAAATTTAGAGCCTTCTCTCCCCAACTCTGCCAACAACAAAATCACCACCTGGTCATTTCTATACGGCAAATTAATGACGATAAATAACCAAATGCTGACAAAAGGAGTACATATTACAAACTTACTATGTTTAAAACTGAGAAAAAATCATAGCTTGGAATTTTGGCTCAACAAATAGCTCTTCAGAACATCCATAACTGATCCAAAATCTGCTTTCACTTCCACAGGTGGGTTAGCAAACCGACATTCCATGTCTTTTATTTCCTTTGAGTGATAATCAATCTTGGATTGAGTAAACTTCAATCCATGAGCTGTACTCACAACCACAGTCCTATCAGATGGTGCAATTACTCCACTGTTTCTCAGCTTGAACAGCGCAGTCAATGCCACACCAGTATGTGGGCAAATGAACATCCCAGTCGAGTCCGCCTGAGCCATAGCATCCATCAACTCCTCCTCTGTTGCCTCCTCCACTATCCCGTTGCAGTTCTGCAGGGAAAAAACAGCTCTGTCTATAGACACTGGGTCACCAATCTGTATAGCAGATGCAAATGTCGTGTTGGCCTTCACAGGCTTGAAGTCTTTCCAGCCGGATTTGTAATGCAAGTAAAGCGGATTAGCATTGGCAGCTTGAGCACAAACAAGCCTAGGGATGCGATCCACAAGCCCCAACTCTTTGCACATCTGAAAACCTTTATAAAATGCATATATGTTGCCCAAGTTCCCACCAGGAACTATCACCCACTCCGGAACTTCCCAATCAAACTGCTGCAAAATCTCGATTGCTGCCGTCTTTTGCCCTTCCAACCTCAAACTATTCAACGAATTCGCCAAGTAAATAGGCAACTCAGCAGTAACTTCACGAATCAACTGCATACAACCATCAAAATCAGTGTCAATACTCAACACAAAAGCTCCATTTGCTATTGGCTGAACCAGCTGCGCCATAGATATCTTATTTGCAGGTAGAAATACAATCGACGGAATGCCTGCAGATGCACAGTAAGCTGACAGCGCCGCAGACGTGTCTCCAGTAGAAGCACATCCCACACCGACAACGGGTTTATGCATTTTCCGCAACCGATTAACTTGACTCACCAAAACAGTCATTCCAAGATCTTTAAAACTACCAGTATGGCTAATCCCACAGTGTTTGACCCACAAATCAGTCATGCCCAGAAACTGTTTGCCAAAACGCTCAGCCCAAAACAGATTCGAGTTCCCTTCAAAAGCACTAACAATATCATCACTATCAATTTCAGGCAAGACCCATTCCTTCTTAGACCAAACACCCGACCCATAAGGCCAAGTAGTCTTACCGACACGAGAATCAAACAAGGATCGCCAATACTGACCATCAAACTTCTTTAACGCATCCATATCATGCTGAACATCAAGTAATCCACCAGACCGACTCCGATACACAATCTCATCTAGAGAATACCATTCATCAGAAGTAGGACCAGTATTAAAAGGCACATACCTGGCTGAAAAATTATGAGATGAGCAGTGACGGCGCGCTTCTTCACGGATGTTCTCGTCAGCAGGCCGGCGGTGCTTCTGCGAGGAAACTGCATCGTTTGTGGCTGTAGCTTTAATCGGAGTGAAGAAATGAATACCATTATTGGGTTTCGAAGTTGTTGTTGATTGATGATGAAGTTGAGGAAGACCAGGAGAGAGAAAAGAGGATCTGAGCATGCAAGAAGCCGCCATTGTTGTGATTGTAAAGCTGTGAAAACGGGGATTTGTCTATACATTTGGTAATGCTCTGCCCTTAACAGGTGCTGTATTAAGATTATGACACATGTCCACGTGATACGATCCAGCGGTTTACAATGACTTGGCATTTTCACGTGGTTAAATTATTACTACTATTGATATCACCCATTTAACATGCATTTTTATTTGAAATCAAACAAAACGGTTGAATTTTTTGGTAATATGAAATTTTAGACGTTGTGTCTGAAGTTACACTTTCAAAGTTTAATTCACATATATGTCTAAAAAATTATCACTAGGCATTTGTAAATAGAGATGAAGCTATAATTTATCGAATTCAATAGATTTTACTTGAATAATATATTTGTATCAATTAAAAGTTAAATAATCGCATCAAAATCGAGCATTCTTGTTTGGCAATAGCACCGGCACTAACGTGTTGTCACATGGCAATAGTTGTATTTACGTGACTCACCTCCGTGTGCATGACTCATGACCTATTTGAAGAAAAATGATATTCCTTTGAGGTTAATCAGTTAATTAGTTGAACGACTGTAATATTATAAAATCAACTATTTTATTTTCTTTATTATATGTTGTTTTATTTATTTGTATTTTTGTCACTTGTATTATTTTTTTTACTATCTTGTTTTATAAACTTTTCAAATTTTGAGTCGAGAGTTTATTGAAAATAATTTTTAAAAATTCATAAAAATAAGAGTAAAAACTATGTATATTTTATCTTTCGAAAAGTCACTTTGTGGAAAAGATTAAATATGTTGTTGTCGTTATTGTTTAATGACACATAAATGAGAAGTTGAGATGGATGTGTAAACATGGGAGGAGGGGGGTAATAAAATTAGGAATGAAGATATCTAGGATAAGCTGGAATGACCATTGTATTGGATAAGATAAGGAAATGCATATTAAGATGGTTTGGACATATGTGAAGAGTAGGTGTATAAAAGTATAATTTAGAAGGTGTTAGAGATTGAATATAGTGGGCACGCAAAGAGGTAAATGTATGCCCAAAAAATATTGCAGAGAGGTGATTAGACAAGACATGATGCAACTTTAACTTACCAAGGTCATGACTCATGACATTAGATAGGAAGACATTAAATCACAAATTGGGATAGGGATTAGTAGGTAATTAATCGTTACCTTACTTTTCGACGGGATTAGGCTTTGCGCTAATCTAGGACACCATGTCTGTCAAAGTAATATCCTTAATTTATACTCCCTCTGTCCCTAGTTATTTGTCCACTTTTGACTTGAAACATTTATTAAGAAAACAATGATTGACATAGTGAGTTTACTATTTTACCCCTATTAATTATGAAGTGGATGAATTAAAAATTTAAGATTTTCAAGAAGTTCTATCTTTTTCAAAATTAATTAATTGAGAAGGTATAATAGGTTAAATTTTTTTTGTCCTTTTTTGATTTGTCAAAATGGACAATTTAAAAAGGGACAAGTAAAAAAAGAAAATTGGACAAGTAATTAAAAAGCGAGGGAGTATAATTTCTTATTTCTGTTATTGGTAAGCATATGTTGTCTATCATGTTTTGCTGATCATTGCACTATTTGTTAATATAACTATTCCTAATTATTTGTATGCGTTATATTGTTTTTTTATTAAGGGTTGTCATATTTTTTATTTTACTTTACTTGACTTGATGGTCTTTCAAAAATAGTATCTATATCTTCATAAAATATGGATAAAATCTACGTATATCTTGTCCTCCCATTTAATTATTTTCTTTTGCAAAATAGTAAGTATCCAAAATACAAATTCCTATTACCAAAAATCATTTAATAAAGGAACCGCAAAGTGTGATTGGGCCTAATTAGATGGCTAGTCGACCCAACAATTGGGCAAATGCAGGTACAGGGAAGACTAAAATACGTGCACGCAGCGTATCGGTTTTACTGATGAAAGGATAAGGTTGGGCACGTCAGAATGTCGTCGTTTTGGAACAACATCAACCTGATCGGACGAATATAACCCTACCCACTCTGCCAATTAACAGTTGACACGTGCTCCTCTCTCCACTTTTTCTAAATTCCCAGAAAAAATATATACACAAAATTGCTCATACAAAGAAGAAAGAAATAGCAGCAGCAGAAGCAGCTCACCTGTGTTAAGATTAGGTCCGATTGAATATCTCCGGCGAGATTCTAGATTTTCCGGTGAGTTTTTCGATCCCTTACGCCGTTCTTATTTGTCTAGTTGACCATCATGAATCTTTCCCATATGATACGGATACAGAAATGTTAGGTCCTTTTGCTATTACCCATTTCCGATCCAAAATATGGATTCGCCAGCGAAAAAAATCATTACCTTCTCCATCTAGCTTCAATTTCGTAGAATAGACGTTGATTTGTACTGTACATTTCTGGGAGGGAAAAAAAGGATTGAGAAAATTGAGACCGAGACAGGAAAACTGGGGAAAATGAGTTTAGGTGTAGCGGAGGAGGAATCGGGTAAGGAAATCCAGTTGCCGGCGGATATAGACTGGCAAATGCTGGACAAATCTAAGTTTTTCTTCCTCGGCGCCGCCTTATTTTCCGGTGTTTCAGCTGTGCTTTATCCTGTTGTGGTGTTGAAGACTCGCCAACAGGTAGCGCAAGCTCACCTTTCCTGTTTCAAAACTGCCTTTTCCGTTGTTAGGCTTGAAGGAATTCGTGGATTGTATCGTGGGTTTGGGACTTCGTTGATGGGTACAATCCCTGCTAGGGCACTTTATATGACTGCTCTTGAGGTTACCAAGAGTAGCGTTGGTACGGCCACGGTTAGGCTCGGCATTCCCGAGCCTACTGCGACTGCGTTAGCCAGTGCTGCTGCTGGACTAAGTGCAGCCGTGGCTGCACAACTGGTTTGGACTCCGGTGGATGTGGTTAGCCAGCGGCTCATGGTGCAGCGTGTTTGTGCTGCACCAGCATCGTGTAAATATCTCAATGGTATCGATGCTTTTCGAAGAATCCTCAAGACAGATGGACCTAAGGGACTGTACAGAGGTTTTGGGTTTTCAATTTTGACATATGCCCCATCCAATGCACTGTGGTGGACATCCTACGCCGTCACTCAGCGGCTTGTCTGGAGTGGGTATGGATGTTACTTCAGCAAGAATGGTGATGACAGAATTGAGGATAAAATCAAGAGTACACTGAAGCCTGATTCGAAGACTGTAATGATGGTTCAGGGAGTGAGTGCAGCCATGGCCGGAGGCGTTTCAGCTCTGATTACAACACCATTAGACACAATCAAGACAAGATTGCAGGTCCTGGATGGCGATGAGAATGGGCGGAGAGGGCCAACAGTAGCTCAGACAGTAAGGAATTTAGTAAGGGAAGGTGGGTGGATGGCTTGTTACAGAGGACTAGGCCCTCGATGGGCTTCAATGTCCATGTCTGCAACCACAATGATCACTACTTATGAATTCCTCAAACGCCTCTCCACAAAGAATCAAGAAAATTGGGCATAGTCATCCCCATAGACAGTTATCACTCTTCTTAGATTTACTTTTCTCTCTTTGATCCATGTAAAAGTTTTTTTTTTGAATGATCCTTTTTTTAGGAATCAGTATGCTGAGTTTAGATATAAACAAAGCCTAGATCAAGAACAAAAAGAATGATGAATGTAAGTTGTTCATGTACAAAGTATGAATCTGTATGTATAGTCCAATTCACTAAATTTATTTGGCTGTCGTTACAGTTTCCTTTTCCCGTAAATGCTTTCTCCAGTACTTGTTTTTATCTCTTATCTTCGATTTGTTTTTTGATTTGTGTAATCTGAGTGGGTCTCTCAGAAACAGCCTCTCCATCTCTTGTGAGGTAGGGGTAAGGAAGCTACACTCTATGCTTTCCGGACCCCATCTCGTGGATCTAAAGTGGGTAATGTTGCTGTTGTTGTACTGAGCAATTTGTCTGAGACTTCTCTTCTTCCTTCAAGAACTATACTTTTTCAAGAATGGTAAATGGTAGGAACCTATCCCTCTCATGCACTGATCAAATAGTAAGATGAGAATCTGTAGTGGGCTTAATTGACTTTTAGCTAATCTCAGCCAATGGAAGATGAGATTCTGCCTGATCATGATGTTGATTTGAACATGTTGCGTGCGGAAGAAAGTTTTTGGTATTTCTGTTCTTGAGTTAATGTGACAGGAACTCAGTCAGATTGAACTTGCACACATTGTTGGTACTAAGTTCGGATCTAGGAGGAGGGTTGTAGTCTGAGAACATTTGTAAAATTTGTCAATTTGGTTATAGGTAGAGGTAAGTAGGGGAAGTTATTAAACATGATATGACACAACTTCATACTTCTAGTAAAATGTTTTACGTATCACGTAGTTTTTTTTTCAAATGTGTATTACTATTTGTTGCTACATTTATTTTGTGTATTGTTTTTCTATTGTCTCTCTTGCCCGCGACAGAGATAAGGTTTGCATATATTCTACTCTCTTCATACCTCACTTGTGAGATTAAATATGATATATTTTTTATATTATCACAAATCTTCCTAACACATGTCATTGTACGAGTTTAGTGGAAATTCATACAACTAACCCAACTTGTATGAAAGCGAGGATAGTTGTTGTTGTTTAACGAGACAGGAAAATGTGGTGGGGCCAACGTAATTATCCAACATTAAGGGATTAGACTTTGTAGATTATCTTATTGTTTAATATTCAGTTGGCTAATGATAGTGGTTAACAACAACACAAGTAGACGACCATTATACATAAATTTCTATTACTAGAACTTTTGTCTATATGTAACAATTATATCAGCAACCACGTTTCTTCTGTTCTTTTTGTATAAAAAAACATTTAGTGGAAAAAACCCGATTGCTTCACTTGTTTTATTCAGCTAATTTCTTAATAACATCAACCCTACCTACCGGAATTGTTCAGGATATTTTTAAAAAGTCAAAAATTATCAAAAACTTCGTCCTAATCAATTGAAATTTAAAATATACAGCTAATGATAGCAAGCTAAGTGGTTTAAAAAATAAATACGTTTAAAATTGGGCGGGGTAGGGGAGTACACATAGACCTGATTTTGGTGTCACTGTTTAAGTTATGTCCTAAGTTTATAAAATTTTGGCACATCTACTCACTTCAGGACAACTTCAGACATGCAACGATCTGAAGTTAGTTTTAACAAAGTCTAACTTAAGATAAAATGTTTGAAGTTTCATATGGCTGACTGAACTTCAGACATTTTTGCGAAACATCATCAATAGCCTAACTAAAAGAGTCAGCTGCACCTAGCAGCAAGAGAACTCTTGTTGATCAGTATTCTGTAAACTGGGCCCGGGATCTTTTGCTGTTGCAAGGCGGGCACTTGTAATTCTTAATGTACTCGGCTGTGGCAGCAGTGATCTTCACACACTGGCCATGGAACCACGTTTCACAATGATCGCAACATATCCAAAATTCATCCTCTGCATACTTCACCCCACATATGCCGCACAGTGTCTCACCTTCCTCCTCTTCAACATCCATCTCAATACCCCATTCCTCCTCGTCTTCTTCATTTTCTTCTCCTGCTTCTTCTTCATCATCGTCATCATCTTCTTCATATTTTTTCTGCAACTTTGTAAACATACCCTGAGACTCCGATGCCCTCTGTTTTATCAAGTGGAAAAGAAAACAACGATAGCTCAAAAAGAAGTTAATATCATGTGGCTAGTTTAAGACAAGCTATCTATGCAACAACTAGTCTAGATACCAGAAAATCAGAACTTTAAAGCAGAATTTGAATCAAAATCTGCCAAAATGACCATAAGATTGATATCCAGATGCTTGCAAACACATCATTTTAGTCTTAACAACACGCAAAAAGGTATCACAGAGCTGACATGCAAATAAAGCACACTTTGGGAACATAATTCTTTACCTTACTGGCGTTTGGCTTGGATTTATTTTTGCTTTGATTAGGGACTGTAGGTTTTTCTTTTTGTTGCGTCTTTGGAACACCAATCACTACTTCATGTATTGAAGGTAAATCATTTATCATGTCAAAGAGCTTCTTCCTGGAAAAGAGATGGCAACTAATGAGCAACAACATAGTAAACGTCATGAACTGTGAAAGCACAATGAATTGTGTCACAATTGAGGCACAGTCGATACATGTTCTAGCAAAAGACTATCTCTGGTGGCTTAATAGATATCTGAATGTACTAATCCTCTATGCACAAAGTTCAATGCGAAGAAATTTAGAACAAGGGCTTCCCATTAGAATCACCATTCAATATGAACAATTTCACATACAACAAACACGAAAGTGCAGAGATGAGTTTAAGTTGAACCACACAATTCCATATTGCTGTTGGTTGGTCGACTCAGATAACTGCAAATATCAGCTTGACAAACATGAGTTACGTTCATCATACAACGTCAAGAAACCAGAGCCCAGAGGTCAATGATCAACGCTCATTTGAGAGCAATCCCTACTAAATAAACCAAGCTAATGTTCTTTTTAATAAACCAAGCTAGTTGAAACTTTTTAACCTGTTAACAGCCACTCCTACAAGTGCGCTTCTATCAGCTCATTTCACCAAATGCAAGGTAATATTCAAGGTAATACTCAACCAGCTATTTGCATTTTTCACACCTCTTTTTATGCATATTTTTGCACTTCGAATCCTGTCCTTCCTTTCACTTTTCCTTCCGAACCTCTTCATCTTCTTACAAAATGACTAAAACGATAGGTTTCCATTCAAACATGAACATTCTTTTTTTTTTTATATGACAAGGGAAACCCGCAGCCGCTACCCTTTGGGTGCGCACAGGGTAAAACCCCCGCTCCTATGCAATAGCTCGCAAACCACATAGGAGAGGTAGCCCGCACTAGGCAAGCTCGGTGCGACGAGCTCGACCCAGAAGGCAAACCCCTTGCTTTCGCTAGCAAGGGGTTTCGAACTTGAGACCTCCAACATGGAAGTCCCAAGCTCAAACCACTAGGCCACCCCGAAGGGTTTCAAACATGAACATTCTATAGGGAGAAATGGATATATTACTTATAAAGCTAATTAACGACTTCTATATCCTGAACATCCTCCACATTCTTTCTGCGTAAGTATTAGAGCGCTATTAGGAATTTCGGCAAGAAATTCATTTCATAGGGTAGTAGTTCCATTTTAAATAAGTAAAATATTCAGATTCGGACCACAAAATACTTTTTGATTTTTCCCAGAAAGTAAAATGCGCACCAAAGGTGCAAAATGCAATGAACTGAAATTAAACAAGCTTACTGCTTTTAGCTTCTCTTGCTAGTAATAGGTATGGGCAGTGTTAGCTCGATACTAAAAGTATTACTATATAACCAAATCTAAAACACATTAATCAGATGCATTACTTCCGCTTTTAACAGAGAGCATTGAGAAAAACCACAAAGAAGGAAAAACTTTAATGCACTGAGAAGCAGAATCAACACAAAAAAAACGTCAAATGAGGTACTGGAGCAGGCAGAATTGCTAAACGTATATTGTCAATCATCAAGACATGCTCTCAAAGATACTTTTACGAGCACGGAGATGTTTTGGCTGCACAAAAGAAATTAAGTGAGAAGAAGTACCTGTCGGCTTTACCAAATCCAAATCTAGCACCAGCATAGAAAGCAATAGCAAGCAACCAAGAATCACTGTGATAGGCAACAAAAGAAAGCCATTCCTTTTGTTCCATCCCGTCTCTAGCAAAGTTGATACCAAGAACAGGCTCTGGAAGGCCTGGTGGTGAATCTTCAGCTGGCAGATTGACCTCCCATCGCTCATTTGGGAGTCCATACAAGCTTAAGTTCTCCTTTTCTGCATAAAAAGCAGTTGATATGTTTGACCATGAACAAGAAGAAATAGGAGTACCGTGTCATAAGCAATTTGAGATGAGACAGATTAAACATATTGACCGTAACAAAACTTGGAGGAGGACAGGGGAGGTGCGGTGAGGAGGGAGCTTATAATAGATGTTGCTCGGATTTTCCAAAAATTCTGCCACACCCGTGTCAGATCCTCCAAAATATACTACTTTTGGAGGATCTGAAACGCACTCATCAATATTTTTAAAGAGTCCGAGCAACATAGAGTATCTGTGACATAGAATAAAAAGAAGGTAGCAATCAATGACATTACTCTGATCAGCCACCCTAAATATCACTTCCAAAAACATGGCGTGCAATGTCTTTATTCGATATCTACCACTAATTACAGCTGTAAGGCTTAGTATTCTATGTATACTTATTTTTCACCACTGAAACGACGAAGGATTTATCAAATCAAAAGCAAGGACTTAGAATTAGAATTGTTACTTTTAAGCTAAGCACGATGTAACTTGATTCTTCTTCTGCTTCAAGGAGGGATAAAGATTTCCCTATAATGCCTGTGGATATGAGAACATTCATATCCAGATCTACCTTATCATAACAGAATTTTTTTTAAAAATTTATGTACTAGTTAACAATGACTAAAAAGTTTTGAATTTCATCTTCCCATATATAAAAAATCAGATATAGGAACAAAAATCACTGATATGGAATGCTGTTGTTAAAAGCAATGTAACGATCATTGGAGAGTGAAAATTGATGTTCTTACTCTATAATCCAATATTCAGGGGCGGCTCTACTCTAGAAATAGTGTGCACGTGAACCCATAATCTCTTTGCCAAATTAGGTATTTTATTTTATTTTTTATGACAAAGGAAACCCGCAGAGTTACCTTTTGGGTGCGCACAGGGTAAAAACCTCCGTTCCTATGCAATAGCTCGCAAACCACACAGGAGAGATAACCTGCACTAAGCAAGCCTGGTGCGACGAGCTCGACCCAGAAGGCAAACCCCTTGCTTTCGCTAAACTAGGTATGTTATGTATTTTCTAGAATTATCTGTTGGTATCCATGCTCCAAAAGCATTGAATGAACATTTGGTTGAACGTTGAGCTATTTATCTAAAAAGACAAGGAACAGTGCCAGCTTAATATATATTTTTTTCTCCTTTGTTTAGTAGTATACTCAGGTTCTTGAAATCCTAGATCCGCCTCTGCCAATATTAGTCCAAAATCTTTCAACTTTTCAAATAACTAGAAAAAAGACATATACCTAGAGTCCGAAGGTGGATGGAGTTTACATACTAACGATCATTGGAGGGTGAAATTGATGTTCTGACTCGATAATTCAATATTGTCCAAAATCTTTCAATATCAAATATCTAAAGAAAAGACCTATACCCAAAGGCGGATGGAGTTTACATACCATGATCATTGGAGAGTGAAATTGATTTTCTTAATGGATAATCCAATATTATCCAAAATTTATGTACTACTATATCCAGTATTTTTGAAACGTGGCATAAACATGAAGTGAGAACTCATTAAAATTTCAACACTTGAACCCATCAAGTTTAAATCCCGAATTTGACATAATGCATATAACTCATCGATACAAATTATTACAGAAATAGAAAATTTTCAACCCCATTCCACTGACAACCATAAATTAACTTAAAAAGAATACAAAGAAGAAATATCCTTACCAGGATCACACAGCTGATAAAGTTCTTCCACATCTGAATACAAAAAAAAAAACACAAAGTCGATTAAATAAAGCAAAATTAAACATGATAACAAAAAAGCACAAGAGGAAACCTGTTGTGAGAGCTTTAATTAGAGCAGTATATCTGCCCTTGACATTCTTAAAGACATCAATGGGTTTAGGCTTTTTCTGTCCTTTTGCTCCAAATTCCATCTTTTTTACCAAAAAATAAAAAATCAAACAACACTTTTGCAGCTACAAGCAGCAGCGGCAGAAATCATATGAAAGAAGAAGAAGAAAGTCAAATGCAATTTTGACTTGGTACAAGGTTTTTGAGTTTTAGAGAATTTTGATAATACAATTACCAATTCTGATACTACTGATTATTCTATTTTCTCCCTATGACCCGATGTGAACGGGAAATATATTATATATATTTTATTTTTATTTTTATTTTTATTTTTTTCAGAAAAAGATAAGAAATTTATTATTAAACAAAATATTAGAGTACTTTATTGATTATTGTCTTTCTTTGAGTACAAATAAAAAAATTTCAGTCATTTTTCTAATAGTTAATTTTTTTCGAAAATTGTCAATATAATGAACTTAAATGTCCTAATAGAATTGAGAAAACAACTACTTGCATAACTAACTAACTAATGTTGGGCATATTTACGTCTTTATTATTGTATTACTTTATTCACATTTTAATCGCTTTTGAGTACTAGATTATATTAAATATGATCAATTTATGATGATTATTAAATTTTAGACTAATTGAGTTTTTCATAATGTATTATTGTTAATTCTGATTATACACCTATATACTTGAATAACCACGCAATTCAAAGTTGCCTTATAATAAAGTACTTTACCGAATGTAAGACTTTCAACGCCAATTCGAATTTAGTCGAGCTCCAATGTAGATACAAAACACCATATGAGAAACCCAAAAAAAAAAAATGGAAAAAAAACCACGCAATTATTCGATAAAAAATTGCTAAGAAAATTAACTTTGTCAATCAATAAAACAGATATATCAAGTAGTTAGTTTAAGCAGAAAAACTAAATAGAACTAACATAAACCAGCCACAATAAACTAAAAATTACTCTTTGGATTGAGGTAGTTAAAACATTAAATAGAAAACAACCATGCCAGGTTATGGACTAACTATAAAGTTTTCAAAATAATGTACTACAAATACTAACATAGCCAAGGATGACTTCCCACTTTTAATAGCAAGACTTCCATCAAAAACATGGATTGATGATGTTATCTTTCTTCTCTTTGTCCTGCTGTGAGGCCCCTCCGTTATGCACTGAGAAGGCGTTGTACTTAAATGGTTGGTGATGGTAAATAGCATCACCGTTCGGGCCACTAGTGATTCCAGAGTAAACAGGTGTGGAGTAGCTTCCAGATTGATGAACACTGGGCTCCAACATTTTTGTGATGAGTTGCAGCTCATCAGGTACCTGATTGTCTTGAACATTGATCAAATCAGGGGGTTTGGACTCTCGGGGCTTCTTCATATTGACAAAGCGCCCACCGGGTCCCCTAGCCCTATTCAATGCATGACGATGCCGGGACTCATGGAGATATGGCTGAAATGTGTTGTCAAAGAAAAATAAGTTGACTAAAGCACACAAAGGCAGATGCAAATCTAGATTTAGCAGGTGTTAGCTGTGTGTGAACATAGTCCAACATGAAAAGTAGAAAAGAAAAAAAAAACTACTTATACAGTGTTGGATGCACTTAATTGTGTGAGACCTTCTAGGGAAAACCATGCGAGCTTGGCCCAAAGCAGACAATATTACACCATTTTAAGGGTATCTTGGGGTTGTTTTAGTGCGATAGTAGCGGTTCAACTAAACCAAGCTGCTTTTACACGATATATATGAAAAATCATTAAATTTTCAAAAAATATCCGAACCCATAATTGAAAAAATACAATGGATTCAGTGTGAGAACATAAAAGCTATATGTATTAAGTGTAAATCCTGAATTTGCACTGAAAGCACATTAACACATGTATACTCGTATGTGTGAGTGACTCAATACTAAGCAACAAGAAGGGTGAAGCTGAACCATTAGCAAACACTTACCTTCCGTCCTTTAGAGAGTTTGTTTTGAGCCTCTAGCCTAGCACGGTACTGTCTACGCCTGAGTATAGCCTGATATTGTTTAGCATTGACAAATATAGGTTCATCTTGCTTAAGGTCAAGCGGAAGTGGCACGCGAGGAGAAACTGTGCCTAACATATGAGATTGAACCTGAAGAAAACTAAATGGTAAGGATCCCACAGGAGGCATCGGCAGATCACACTGGCTTAAACAAATACAAGCGTAACAAAAAACTTGGTTAATCATGGGTAGCTTGACATAAAAGATAACAATAGGTATCTATATAATAGAGATATTGAGGGATGGGGACCACATACTTATACCACTAATTGGAGATGCCTTTGATATTTAATGGCGTTTACTATAGAATGCCAAATATCTAATTCGAACAAGTCTGTAGAAGGATCTCATGTTTGGTGTTATAATATTTAAATTCACTTGAACATATGAGTGGACTTTCCTAATCAAAAGAATAAGTTGGCCAAGAAAAAGCAAAGAATCATCAAAGTAAAGCATATGCAAAGTGATTAGCATAATCCAAAGAACTCTAAAATGGCATAGAGCTTTTCTAGAATTTACTTATGATCCTTGACAGAAATGCAAAGCCAACACAAGTTTAGCGCATCTCTAATTCCTTTGAAGAAAAAGTTAAAAAGTGCTGATACCAGATTGAATCAGTCCAAACCTGATCAGTGGTTTTAGGTGGTTTTCATTTATTCCAATAGTACATATCAAATATTATAAATTGGTTGGAGGAGTAGGGGGAGGGGGTGTTGCAGCTGGATCATGATCTAGATATCAATTGTAGAACCATAAAACACTATCCTTCCCCCACCCCACCCCCCAAAAAAGTTCTCTTTCCTACGGAAAAAAAAAAAAGAGAAGAAGAAGAGTTGAGAACACGTTCTTCACTTTTGAGTAATCATTTGGAGCACACTGATTATTCACTAGTTGGATGGTTCTTCCAATACAAGTGCCTCGCTTATTTAGCCCTTCCTCCTCCTTATTCTTTTGAAGGTATGGGACCCTATTGAGCCAGACTGAAAGATCAATACAATATCCTGAATGATTTATTACTCACCCTATGATAGTCAAGATCACTGGAGACGAGAAAATGTCCACAAGAGGTTTCAGAAGTTTTGTTGCATATGTTAATTAAGATTCAGGGCCAACAAATGCAAAACGAACTAGTAAAATGGGGGATTTCTTTTCAACGTAAAATTAGGAATCAGCTGACCGATTAAAAGGGAGTTTTTTCTTAGATGACATAACCAGAGTTTGTAATTCAAATACTAGCAACATATTGATGAATAATTATCAACCTAGGAAATAATGGCTCTTTTAGAGCCGATTGTGCTAGAATTACTCAAAAGAATTGCTGATCATCATAAAGAAGAGAATGTGATAAAACAATCAAATTGAAAAAGTTCAGTTCTGTTTCTCTGAGTGTCTTACACAACCAAATAAGCAGTGCACATCATCAATACAAAAATAATTGAGCTTTAATTGTACTCACCATGGTTTGATTTCCATAGACAGCAACTAGACCGTGATGGTAAGGATCCGGATGAGGAAAAGGAACAACAGCCTAATAAAGACCAATAAATACATAAATAATTTACTAGAGATTGCGCATCCCCTCGTGGGATTACACTGGGTATGTTGTTGTTTCGTTGTAGATTGCGTATAAAAAGAGTAAGGAAAAACTAACTCAATGAACTCACAAAATTTTTCTGATACGTATCGTAAGTCCAACCATGCTCCTGACTTGACACACTTTGGGAATCATCCGACTTCCCACTACTTCTAACACTGCCTGGTGTGGTCCAAACAGATATCCACAGGATCAGATTAAGAAAATGCAGAAGTCAGAAAAGAAATAAGTGAAAATTGAGGGAAAAGGAGAGTTGTGGCTGTTTAAAATAACCAAACTCACTAACAGCTAGTAAGCCAGATAGGAAATACGACCTAATCAACCTTACATATCACGTGAGTCATGAAATAGCTAGATGATTTAGATATTAAGAATGTCTTCCCTTCTAAAGGAATGAGAAATAAAGGGCAGCCATGACACAACATTTAGCATCCACATTTTAACTCAAAAAACAAGTGAAGTAAATCTGTAGTACAGACCTTTTACCGACAAGCTAACAAGAAAATACAATCCACCATGGTAAAAGGTCATGACAGATCATATTTGGAGGAACAACTTGGATGTACTTAAATTGGTCAACCTACTAAAGAATCAATTTGCAAATTTCTGTTCTATACTCCTATCAATTTGCTTCTCATCACATGTCAAAAGTAATCCCCTTTTTTCTCCTAATTGATATAGAGAAAATACTTATAAACAAGCTAATCACGAACATGCTTACTTTGTTTCGATAGCTCTCTCACAGAACTTCAAGTTTTACATATATGAATCTCAAAAGATGCAGAATAATAGTGAATATCTTCACCTGCTCGCAAAGGCATATTGCTTTTCACCTGGATTTTTATTTCTCCTTCATTAGCGGCTTCAGGACATGATTGACTCGTTGATTGAGTAGACGAGGAATCCTGATCTTGAAAATGATAATTCAATTCCTTGGTATTCTGAGGACCAGGAAACGTCGACATTTGTTGCATCTGTAAATCGACAAAGGTTAGTGATGAGCCTTAACACTAACAAATGGGGTTGAGATACTAATAAGCTCAGAATCCTTTCCGAAGAAATCCTGCATTTTCTGACCATAGAATGTCCTTGTTCAAGAAGTGAAACAGCCTGGAGTATCTACAGCTTATGCAGGATGATATGACCTGCAATTAACAGCTCAAAAATGAGATATTACAACCCTTACTCGAGTCCAGCACACTTCTTATAGTTTGTCCTTTGAGACTTCAAATGACACTTGACACTCCTTACTTTCACCTCATCCACCCATGCCATGACTTGTAAAACTAGGAATACAACATACTTAAGCCATAACTTCACAATCCTCAGACTTACATATAATACAGTTCTACACTGTGTAGCTAGGCAGTTTTTGTAATCTATATATACTATATATTTAATCAACTTGGCTTCTTTGTGTGTACTTCTTCATATTTTGACTCGCCTTTAGTGAAAATTCGGGCTCCGCCACTTCTTATGACTCTAAGATGAAACATGTATGCTATCTTCAAATATCTGTTTGGCCTCAAATTTTGGAAGTATGATCTTCAAATATTTCAAGTTCCCAAAAACTGTCTCGGACCAATTTTTGGGTTTTGACACTTGCATTCGCAAAACTTGAAAAAACTTCCAAGTAAAATGCATGTCCAAACACAACTTCAAATTCCAAAAATCACATCAAAAACTCAAATTTTCAAGTTTCAACTTCAAAATCTATACCCAAACAGGAGCTTAATTTTACTTCTTAAAAATGGTAAATCTCTCAATGACGAATAGAGATACTAAAGCATCAATTTTTAAGGGATAGAACCGACAAACAGATACACATTTTTGAAACTAAAGAAATAAAAAATGCAACAGAAGAACAAACAGAGTAGTATACTAGTATATCCCTAAAGAATCAAAGAATCAACAAAAACAAAGTAGTTATCAACTCAAAAAAACACCCTTTTTTGGGACAAGTTAAAGATAAAACCCCATTTTTGCATGCAACAAATAGTAAACAAACCTTGCTGATTTTGTGAAAATTTAAGAGAGTTTGTGGTTGAACCAAACCCAGAATTCAAACACCTCTAAAAGAAGTCCAAGTCCAGTCTATGTATACAGAACAACAATACTTTGGCTGCGAAAAGGACACAGAAGATGTAACTGAAGTTTTTTGTTTTTTTCCTCCTTCCTTCAGCAAGAAAAATGCCACTGCAAAAAAAGACAGCCAAAAAAACTTGAAGAGGTGTATTTCTTTTTGACTAGATTAACATCCTCTCAACAACATCTTTTGTCATTTTATATGATGTGTTAAAAAGACTCTTCCTTTAAAGCCATCTCCACCCTACCCTCTATTTTACTTTCCAAATATAGGTTTATCTACTTTTTCACACAACCAACTCCAACACAAATTTCTATTTTACTTTCTAAAAAGCGAATTTCTTTCTCTGTCATCAATATTATATTATTATTTCTATTTTATTTTTATTTTCTTATTTCATAATATAAATCTGTTCTTTCTTTTTTTCCAAATAATAACTCTATATAATTTTCATGTAATATAAAATTTATTTTTTAAAATTTTTTTATTTAATATAAAATTATATTTTATTCTAAATTCTAAAGAACAACTACGAATAATTGAAAAAAGAAATCAACAAGCACAACCACTATCACAATCACAACAATTCTCTCGATCATATACTATTTTCTTTTTCCGAATATTGTTAAATCTAGGAACGAACTATCGGATTACTAAATTATTGTTGTGATGTTTAAAATTATTATGTTATGTATAGTATTGTTATCTTGCATTTAAATTACTATGTTGTATATTGTATTTTTAAATTAAAATTTTCAGCTTATTATTTAAATTTTGTGCATTTTTCATAGTGAAAATTAATAATAATATCAAATTATATCACTGTAAGTGATGAAAATTAAAAAAAATAGTTGAAATATTATTAATTAAGGATTAAAATAGTATATATTAAATATATATTTTTTAAAATGTTATATTACATTTAAAATGAATTACGAATATTAGAGATTTAATTAATATCCTTATATGAAAAATAAATGTTAATTACAAAATAGTAAAAATAATATTAAAATAATCAAAAAGTGAAATAGAGAGAATGAATTCATCTCTCTATAAATAGAGAATAGAGTGCAAAATAGAGTGTGGTTGGAGACTCAATTCTCTATTTTACTCTCCAAATATAGAGAGTGGAGAGTAAAATAGAGTGTGGTTGAAGATGATCTAACATGAGAGATTCTCTGGAGATTAGTTATGCTGGTATTAAATTCTTTATAAGTAATTATAATATAATATTGGTGGTTTGTTGAGAGATAAGTTATTTGTGTATAGAATTAATGCGTTATTTGATTTGTTGTTTAAAAATTTGTATAACTAATATATGTATAATTTATGATATAATCTATGAATAAAAGGTGGAATAATTAATACATAAATCATTAAAATTCATATAACTAATTTGTATATAAAAATAATATAGATTACTTCATACCTAATTTTTGTATAATTAATATTTATATCCCTCTATCAAATTACCCCTCATAAATCACTAGATATCTCTTTAAATTTCAATAGATGGCAACAAAAATAATTTACCCAGTATAGTTTTACAAGTAAGATTAGAAGACAAGGTACTCAACGTGGATTATTGACTAACGGTTTGAAACGAAGGATAAAATCACTATATTATATCAAATACATTAAAGGTATATTTGACTCTTTGTCCTCCTTTAGTTCAAGAAGATGAAATAAGATTTATGTTAAGCTTTAATCAAGTTCGGGTTTCAATTTGATTCTTTGTTGTTTTTTAAATATAGGGAATGCATGTAAAACCTATTGGCAAAATACACGATGGGATTTGAGATTTAAGTTGTTATTAAATACCTATAGTAATTAAATTATGGACAAACGATATTTAGTCAAGCCTGTAGACGGATCATTTTAGATCTATGAGCCAATCGAGCCTAGCCTTTTACATGAGCATAAGAAATCTACACTCAATATTTAGTGTGCTTCATATATCGCAAAATACAAATTTTGGTTACTTTACATGATTACCAACAACTACTAAAATCAATGTACTATAATTCATATTCCTATCCTTTCATTTCCACTATTAGTCTTCTATCTACATTTCACGAAGCAAATGGATGGGAAATTCTTCATTATATGCAAAGACATGGATCACAGTAAAATTGCCAGAGGCACTAATTCTAAAATCAAACTTAACCAAAACTGCACAGTTCGTCCATAGAACCATCATTTTGCACCAGCAAACACTATCAAAGGGCAAAAAGATGAACGGGAACGAATTTCACAGACCAAAACTATCATGCAATAAGACAATATAGGACAGACTGGTTAAATATTGAGTTTAAAAAAAAAAAGTTGAACAAACCTGAAAGATGAGAAATAATCTGCAGTATGACAAAGAACACCTAAGAGCTAACAAAAAAAAACACTGCGATTATGAAAAGCAGAATAACTAATTCGCCATTATACAGGAGTGCTATCAGAACCATTTCAGCCAGCAGGTGCAGATTGCAGCTATTTTATCAGGAAGACCTTATGCACCACCAATAAATGATCCATGCAATCTACTGTCAGAAATTTGCTTCCCATATCAGCAAAGGGTTAGAGCCACCAAGCGATGCAGGTCACCAAGAACTGGTCAATATTCTCCTCTTCCCTTGTATGGTGATTCCTGTTGGCAACAACAGTTAGACAAAGAAAGAAAGCTAAAGCTAATAGTTTGTAATCCTATTATCATATATTCTCCTTATATAAACAGAAAATTCAGTAGATAAATGGGAAAAGGTCCCATCACATGGCCTGTGAGAGCTTTTGCTTATATTGCATAGTCCTGATTCTTGATAAACGACGAAAGTTGTGGTAGGTTGATAGCCAATGTGAAGCTAACCAATAGGATGATGTATCCTTAAAAATACAAAAAACATTGGGACATGCTCAACTAAGCACATGTTATATCAGCAGTCGAGTGTGTAATCAGCAGCTTACACGAGATTTTTTTGCAAGTGACGTCGACATTTAAAGATATGAATAAATCCCTGTAACATCATATTAAAAAACATAATTCTACTACATTATATAACAACTCTACTTGACAGTGTTCATTTCTCCAAATGTATCTACAATAACTTGAATGATCATAAATAATTATTTTTGTTGGCATTAAATTAATTTATATCACCTTATATTGCATAAGTAGTCGAGATAAAGTGGTTGCATTATTCTCGGTTTGGAGGAGGTGACTAGTTTCCTAATTCCATTAGAAATTAGGTGACAGCTCTTCTATTTTTGCAAAATAAATAGTCAAGTTATGAAGCACTTTTGACTTAGTTAAAAACGGGGTCGTAACAAAGCCGTTGTAGTTCCTATTTGTATAGAGGGTCAGGTGTCTTTTGGAGAAAACCATGTTTGGTAGGTTTCCCCCTTTTTGGTATACCTCTTGAATATGGCCAAGTTTGGCCTAGTTAGTATTAAAGAGAACTTTTACTTGAAAAGAATGTCTTTTATCAACCTTCGGATGTCGGTAAGTGTAAAACCTCAAGCCATGGTAAATTGGTAACTGAATGTGTTAAAAAGAAATGAGGTAGACCCAAAATCACATGAAAGAAAGGAAGACATCCCCCAAGACCTACAATCTCTTGAGATCTATGCAGACCTAGCAAAAAAATGGATAGGAAAAAAAGATATCAACAGGAGATACCAATTAGTTCGGCCTAACTTTTAGTCATGCTACTAGGTCAGAAAGTAAAGAATTTCTAGTGCTATAAGAACTAATTTTGTTTTATCAAATTGGCTAGAGACGAACTTAAATGGAGTGACTTGGATATTATGGATTCATATAACTGATAACTTGCTCGGTATTAAGGCATAGTTATTATTGTTGTTGTATTTTTGTGTAAAATTCTTCTTTAGCGTTACCTGTTTTTTGACAAGGACCATTATGATCATTAATTCATTATCAAGCAAGGTACCCAAAATTAACTTTATCACAATGAGAGCTACTAAAATGGCCAGAAGACTGCAATGCGCAACACTGAAAAAGTAGAAGGTACAATGCCAAAAAAAGATTCTTACAGGGGGATAAGTTGGCATGTAGACAACTTGCCGAGGGTGACCAATCATCATCTGCTGTCCATACTGCAACCAAAGGTGGAAATTTTAAGCATTATGCAATCCACTTAAATTTAATAGGCACAATGATTAGTGCATTGACCAAATCTCTCAAACAGTACAGGCAGAACAACCAGCACGTACAAAGGGAAATGACAAAGATAATGACGAACCTGAGGTCCATTTGGATGAAAATACGGCTGTGGCGCAGGGGTACCCTGTGGATTATATACAACAGACTGATGTCCAGCAAACGATGGACCAACCTGCAAAAAGTATGTGAGCAATGCTTAACATCAGAAACACCCCCACCCCCAAAGGAAAAAGTTAGACACAATGAGAGAGAAGCGACAGCATGCCCAATCACACAAGACACAAACAGATTCAAAAAATTCATGAACTTCACCAGCTATCTAACAATTGGAAACAGCTAGCAATTCAATCTCGTATCTATGTTCCTGAAGAATACTCCAAATATCTAGTCTAAAAAGGATCACAGTCATCACTAGTCAACAGAATTGCAGCCATGATACAGTCACCAGTGGAAACTGGAAAAGAATCAATTAAGGGCACATGCAAAACCAGGTGGCTGTTACTTTTATCTCTTTCTATACCCCCTTTATGTTGACTAACCATAAACTCCCAAGTCAAGTGTGCTTGGCAAAGTACTAGGAAGGATGACCCCCTCGGAAGTCCTGATGTTGCAACCCACGAACTTCGTCCATGTCCTCAGTAAATACAGGATGAGGTAACAACAAAATATTACAGGACGAAGTGACCACAAAATATTCATTTTAACACCACTATGGTAAATATATAAGTAATATTTTGAATAAACTATCAACAGATTCAGTGTCCGTTATTCTGCCAACAGAAGTTACCATCCTATGAATCATTTTTTTTTAAAAAAAAAGTAAGAGAGGTGATCATTTGCAAATCCTACATCCCATAATGGTACTTTGATTCTATATCGGTCCAACTCTATCAAATGAAATATTTGTCCAAACCAGATCATACGGACTCAACCATATTTGGCATCAAAAGTACCCAGATAAACAAAAAGCAGCATCATAAACACAACACCAAGCAGTAATAACACAAGCATCATTACCCCAGCGCCCATAGACATGCCATGCATGTGTGGCATAGCAGCCATCCCAGCTGGATAGTAGAAGGAATTATCAGACACTGGAGATGCCGGTCTCAAAGTCGCTTGAGATGGGACAAAGCTCTTCGCACTGGGATTAAATTTAAATTCCTGACAGATAATTCAACATAAACATAACTGGACGGTGGTAAGCTAAGAGCCCATTAAAACTATGAAATGATTGCTTGCTGACAGTCATGGTTTGCTGAATAGAAAAAGGTATCAAAGAAGAACTCTTACCTTAGCATGTGGATTTAATGTGGACTTCGTGGATTTTTCCGAAGAAAATGAACTCACGGAAGAGGTACGTGATAATCCATTGCTAGACGCAGCACCTGCTCTATCAATAGAGGATAAAGCAGAACTGCTAGGTCTGACACAAGAATTAGCAGATCGAGTGTTGTCTCGACTCTTGGAAGACCCAACAGCCCCCTTTTCACTAAAAGAACCTGTGATCTTCTCCTGGAATTCAGGAAGGGGAGACAATGCAGAGACATCCATAGATGACACACCCTTATCCAAGGTTTCCTTTTTCACTCTTAGTGATGACTTGGAATCTACATGTAAAAACCTTAAAATCAACAGAGATGCATGAAAGGTAATTTTTAACCAATGTTATTAAAAGCAAAAAGCGCAAAAAAGCTCTAAGGTACGTTGCAGCTTTAAGCACAAATAAAGCGTGGGCTCTAATGAAAAAACGCACAAAGGGAGAAAAATACAAATATATATGCCCAAGACTAATAATTATAAGCATGCATGACAAATATATGATCAAAGAAATTGATTTTAAGAAAATTAGGATAAAGTGAAATATCAATAATTTAGTGCCGCCTCTTCAGAAGAGGCTCATTGGAAAGTAAAAGTATGCCTTAGTGCCTTGATGACGAAGCTAAAGTGCACATTAAGCGAGGCCAGGTGCTCAACAAGTTATGAGCCTCGCTTCAGGGATTAAGCGCGGTTTAAGAGCACCTTTGATAACACTGCTTTTAACCCCCAATAGAACGAGACAAAGAAACATGTTTATTTAACACAAAAGATAGAAAGAACAGACAAAACACAAAGCACGACAGTTGTCATGGATCAGTGTACTGTACAACAGCCTAGAAGTAACTATCATCACACAAGCATGACTGTAAAGGAGATGAACAATAGTAAGAAAGGTAAATCGTTAAGCCTAAGATTTACCATTAAAAAAGAACCTCTTTAAGAAGCCAAGAGCATCCTTGATTTGCATGAACATCCATACACGTTTTTTTTTATTTAACAACCATAAAAGTAATGCCACCAAAATTAATCTATTAATTTGACTGCTCAGTATACAATTCGTTTAAGTAGAAGTTCAGCTATGTACAAAATCTATCAAGAACTAATGAAGCGTACCTAGACCTTCACTACTCACCCCTTCTTTTTAGCTGGTGGGCAGTAGTTAAGAAATAAGAAACAGTTTTTTTGTTTTACTGATGGCAAAAGACCAAAGGGACATGCTCAACAATCTTGAGGCAGACAACTACTTTTTTCCTCTAGTATGACCATCCTATTTAAATATCAATTTACGGGAGGAGCTATTTTGAAGGGAGAGAGGATGATAGGCTACAAGTCAGCTAGCAGCATGTAGCAAGAAAGGAAATATTTATCAAAACACTATTCTTACAAGTTGCAGGCATGGATATTTGACTACTCAAGCACCTCAAGACAAACTCACCTTCAGATATTGATGTATGAGCCCCTTCAGCTAACTACAAGAAACAAGAAGTACGGACAATTAGAGCTTTTCAAAGCAAGAAAAAAAGGAATAGTAAAGATGTAGATTTCAATGACAGCAATAAGTATATAAAGGGGTTAAAGTTAAGCTACCATTTGCATTCTCGTCTCCTCTTCATTGCAACTAACTCCATCATGTTCACTGAACGTGATCTTGTGCCCCCTAAAGGACAACTTGGTTAGGAGCAACAAAATTTGACTGCTAAAGGGATAAGGATTTAATGTATTTATGATTTCTCTTTAACAGTAATAAACATGATACCAGAATGTAGACTTCTCAGATTAAGTAGAGAAGGAATGTCAGAATGACAGACAGAAACACAGTTAACAACCTGCTCTCATCCATCTTCGAGGCACTTCGAGAAACATGTTCAGCTGATGACGGTTTGCTATGATCATCATAGCAAGTCTGATAGACATCCCTACTGGTACTCAACTGAGAAGATTGCAATACATCCTACAGACAATAATATGGCAAGATTAACACCGGCAATATAATCTTAAGACACAAACAGAAACCCAAGGCATAGAGCTACCACATGAACGCAGGCCCTTTAAACCACCATTTTGATTTTTTAATTTTATTTTTGGTAGTGATGGCTTATGAGGTCAGATTGTGCACACACCTCAACTAATCTACTGTGAGGTACCGGAAACTCAATAATCATAGAATGATGAAAAGAAATCATCTAAAGTTTTTTGCCTTGGTTGAGATTTGAATTGCAGACTCCAGAAGAAAGATGAAGACTCCGCTGAAGATGTTGAAGATTTTACATGATTGAATATGATTAAGACAAATATGTCGAGTTAGAGAACAGATTGAAATTTTTCTCTTACCGCTCCTCCACCTAACTGTAGTATAGAACGAATCGAATGATGAAGACTAAAAACGATTTAATGTGACACTGTCCACGGAGAACCCACTCCATAGCAAGTCACTATGGTATCTCCTAAGTACAGATATGGTGCTAGCTAATCTTGTAACTAATTAGCTTCCCAAAAGCTCATATGACCGCACTAAACCTCATTTCGGTGCCTAATTTCTCCCATAGCATCTGATATTTGTTGACAGATTGTTGTTTTAATCAGGCAGTTGATTCCAACTTCATTGACCACTAGGTCACATTCTTGAGTGCCACTTCAATCCACTTTATTGGAATTATGAAAAGCTAAGGAAAATTTCTTGCTAGCAGGACTTACTGTCTACAAGACATGGATAGTTCTCGCATTTGCCAGCACTTCCATAGCATTACTCCGCAACAAAGTTCCCAACTAGATGAGACATTTGACTGGTTAGAAAATATTTTTCCTATATCAGGGATATCCCAATTAAATGCCTAGGCTAGTTGAAAATAAATTAAGCACAGACGTAAAACCGAAACTAGTAGTACATCGATGCAAAGGAATAAAGTTCTCATACAACAAAGGAATAGTTTATGCAAGACACAATGAACCTAAATGAACATACACATACCACAGAGGAAGATCTTGATGAGAATTCCACACCATCAACAACTTCCCCAACACTCGCAGTGAATGACTTTCCCATAGAAGAACTAGAGATACATTGAAATGTTTCATCATTACGCGAATCCAATAGTATGTCCTCACAATCACCATATCCACTATCATCAACCCCTCTAACAACTGCTGAAAATCTGGTTTCTTCATCAACTTCAAGGTTCCCATGAAGTTGAATTCCTCTCTCCTGTGAAATAAAATTCCAAGACAAGCGAACCATGTTAAAAAAAAAAAGAAGAACAAGAACCATTAGAGAATGGCAAGAAACCAAGGATTCACACGATTGTTGTACTCAAAAGTAGAAAGCAAAAAAGTAACAAGACTCCCGGGTTTTAAGCAAGAAGTGAGTGAAGCACGCTTCTTTGAAGTCAGAAACAAAATTTACAGAAGATGCAAAAATTCCGTAGCATATGCGAATTTAGTTCTTATAACATCAAAATACCATTTAAAATTTCTAATTTCAATATCTCATAGAAACAGTGAAATAATTATCAACAGTTCAAATCCAATACCATTAAAATGCACTTCAGCAAGCTCAAACGAAGACAACTTCAGTTACAAATTTGATTTTTAATTTTTAATTTTCAATTCCCAACTGAAAGACCATGATTTAATTTGCAACATCAATTACACTATAATTGTTTTAGTAACAGTCGTAGTAATTAGTTTGAATAGCAAAGGGGTTATTTTACTCAAGGTCGCTTTATTATTGTCCCCCTGTTCAGCCTACAAATCAAGAACTGGAAAATAGTCAATGAAATAGAGAAAAAAGAGAAGACAAATGGAAGAACGGATCATCTCAAAGAAGAAAACAATAATAATCTCGAAAAACACAACTGTAGTTGTTAGCCCTGCGACAAAAAAAGACAGAGAACACTGGAGTGTATCTGGAAAGGAGTTGGTAAACAACACTACTTTATTATTATTTTTATCTTTTCAAGTTAAATTAAAGAAGCGACTTCTTGATCGAATCACTTATGCCTAACTGTCAGAAGCCCGCGCTTCTTTGAAGTTGCTTTGCTTCGTCCATGTGATGTGAGGACCCCTTGCTTTCATTGCTCATCGCTTTAAGCAACTGAGCTATAACTTTTAAGAACGCTGCACAAGAAAAAGGTAACTATGTAATCTTACCTCTGCTAGATGAAGATCACGTGTTTCCTCACCCTCGATTTCCCTAGCTATCCTTAAAGCTTCTTTTTCCAACTCCCTCATTTGAGGACCTTTATCAAGTTTTGTCGTATAAAGTTCCTCATTGAATGTGCTTTTTACTCCAAATAGTGTTTCATTGGCCTGAAACTGATCCCAGCCCCTGCAAGCACATATTCAGTGATATAGGAGGTGAAACACATTGCCATGTTAGTAGATAGCCTTTAAACACATGCTAAAGAAACATAATTCACAACTAGCACAAATTAGACAACAGTGGGAAAAAGAAATCTTATAGGCATGTATCACAAATAATTGAAGAATGCAATTGTTGAGCAACCATTCTATGCATTTATCTGGCACCACTATTGAGCAGAAAAAGAAGACCGAATCAAATCTGACTTTCAGTGAACTTTCCAATGAAGAAGTAGAAGAGACCTTTGAACACGGGAAAGGCACTGCTTTCTCCCCTCTGTAATAGGCAGCTCAAAGGAAAAGCAGAGCATAAGCATGAACTAACGATTTCCACCGAGAAACGTTCTACTTAGAGGCATTAGAAGAGGATTCGAATGATTCTGGAAAAGATTTTTTAAAAAATGAAAATTTTCCTTGCCTAATATTGAATTCATAGTCCAACTCAATTCCCTACTCCAGAAAGCATTGAATTCATATATGCTTAGGTTAATGTATGTTTATTGATGTGAAGGGTGAGAAAGGAGAGTAGAGGGATACCTAATATTTTACTTTCCTGTTGGATTTTTTGGCCATGACAGGGGAGAAGGGTAGACTAAAGAGACATGGCCAGGGATCAACACACAAGAACGGAGGGGAAAGGAGACCTCTTTAATGGAACCTCTGCAACACCCAAGAAAACCTTGTGCTTACATTCCTTCTCTCTTAGTCAACCAAAAAAAAATCTGATACTTCTTTTCCGCTCTCTCCACTCATTCTATCTTTCACCTTTCTTTGGTCTTTCTTTCATTCCAATATATCTGTTAGAAAGAACTTCTAAAGAATGCAAGAAGATCACAAACAGCTTCCAAAACCGAGAGAGTAAACAGCTGTCTAACTAGAGAGAGAGAGTCAAATTATAAAATGCTTATGTGAGTATGATTACCTATAGAGAATCAAACATAATCTCACTTGAAGTTTAACATTTTCAGCACATTGAAGGGTGATTAGGAATGGGTAAACAGCAAAAAATAAGACGGTAACTAGAGACAGATTATTTTTTTTGAATTTTTCATTGTAATAGTCAGTTTCTCCAAGATCACAGGATATTGATAACATGTTGATAAATCACACACGTTCTTTTTTTGGTGGTGGGGCGTGTGTGTGGAGTGATTTGGGGGGGGGGGGGTGATTTATATTACCATAGCTGAAAAATTAACTACTTTGACAAATAGCAGATGAACCAAACTAGATTGATCTAATAACCTGTTACAGTGGCCGTCAAATATGTTATCCAACTCAGGACATTCAAGAGCATCATCATCAGGCACCCAACGTTCCAACTGCCTCTCTACCTCACCATGCCGGGACTGTGATATGCAGGAATCTGTCAACAGTTCCAGCTGTTTTTCCCGCAGCAATTCAGCTCTGAAGACATTTAAAGTTGCAGGCACACCCTATTCCAAAGCAATAATCTCATTATTATAGCTTTAACTGTCTAACATATAGACAAGACATAAAATCTGATTCTAGCATCTGTCAAAAGTGATCTATAGCTTAGTCTTGCATGAAATGCCACCACAATCTTACATCACAGCATCAATTGTTTGGTTGATCATTTAAGAACTATATTAAAGAAAGAATAACAGAGTACATAAATTAATTGGAAGCAAAAATCATAGAAGTAACACACAAACCTTTGCTAAAACTTGCACAAGCTCTTTACCCGGTATAATCAAAGTCTTTGTTGGAGGTTTGACCAAAGATTCAGGAGTATTCTTACTCTCCTGGAAACCATCTTTTATCAAGTGGGCCAGTTTCAGAATAATACCTGTGCAAAGATCAACAATAGAATAAAGCATCAAATGCAAAATAGCTCAATACATGCCAGAGCAATGTTCAAAGTCATAAATACCAGATAAAATAATCTAGAAATTTACTTTAATTTTCCAGACATACCAAAATCTTTGTCAGCATTTGTTGCATGAAATATCCCTGAAAACACAGATCCATCCATTGTTTGTACTTCCACTTGATGTCCAAGAAGACATGTACTAAAATAAACTAGTCGATCATGTGAAGGACTTTCGTATGATCCCCTTTTACCTGAAACTTATGGAAGTTAGAATTAAGCATATGAAGCAATTTAGACAATTCTTAGTTAGCAGCTCTCACCTGCAGCTGTCGACTTGCTGGAAGTCATTTTTGTAGACTGCATTCTACTCTCCAACCTTGTCCCCATTTCTTTTTCGCCTTTCCGACTGCCAAATCCATTGGCAAAGGACCTTGACTGAACAGCTTGCTGCATATTGTTCCCGAAAGATATAAGCAGGATACAGTTCAGCTCAGCTTCAGCCGACACACTGCAGAGGACAATACTCCAATAAATATATAGTCCTTGCCCAAGAGATGAAAATGCTAGTGAAGCATATTCTTTCTCAGTTATGACATATTATCTATCCACACACCAAGTTTGAGCAGAAAACATGTGAGAGTACATGAAAAAAGAACAATACAAATGGCAGCCAGGTGCACTAAGCTCCCGTTCTATCCGTGGGTCTAAAGAAGGGCCAGATCGAATCGGATCTATCATACACAGCCTTACCTTGTGCTTCTGCAAGAGCCTGTTTTCAGAAGAAAATGAGTCTCATGAACAATAATTAGGCAAGTTAGCAATTGTATGTACTAGATAAGATCAAATACCCTACAACACTGAGGACTTCAACCCCCTACTCCCACCCCCAACAATATTCTTCTTAGTGAGAGATCAAAACAAAATTAATATACAATAAAATAACACCTGAACAACAAAAAGACTTCTGGTCGGTAATACAGACGATTGACAAATTACAAATCAACGGTCCTGATTCTATATCAGATATTCTTCCTGATAAATTCACTGCATTGTTAGGCTCATCAATAATGTATCAACCCTGAGGAGAGTCAAAGGAATATCAACACCTACACCACTATTAGAAGTATAGGAAACTTCACTAGGTTAGATTTTAACATTGTCTCATGAAAATGGAATGCTATGACTTTGACGTATTCCCTAAGCACATATATCTGCCTAATCCAAATAGAGACATGAAGCTAGGCCATAGTAAATGGCTTCTCAAGTAAGTAAAAACATTCCATTAGTCTTAGTACCTGGCCTAGGTAAACTCATTAGAAGAATCCAAAACTACTAAAGCAAGTAATTGCAGCCAAAATATGATCAAGAGTCTTGGCTAACCACCTGAAAGTAAGGAAAAAAACCTGAGCTGGATACGTAGAAACGACAGAAAGCCTTAAAGGGTCTGGTAGACTGGCAGTAGTTCTAAAATCTTGGAGCAATCTTGACCCCCCCCCCCCACACCCACCCACCCAATCAACCTTTCCCTATTCAATATAAAAACCCTAATCCCCAAAGTCTATATACTAACCCACATTGGGGATTCCTTTTTCCTGCAATTTACGATAGATACAGCTTACAGTTATCACGTCGAATTAACCCATATTAAGCAACAAGAACAATCAAAAAATACTAAAGATATAATCAGTGTAGCGTACCAAGCACAAACAATGAAGTTGTACGAGCAAACACAAAACAACCCATAAGAAATCTTCCCCAATCCGCACAAATTTACCACAAGACAATCAATAAAGTTGTACCAGAAAACGGAAAACATTGATAAATCAAATAAAACTTCTAGCTCAGACACAAGATAAGAAACTTCATCAATTTTGTCGATCCAAAACAGATGATCCAACAAATAGACGATCAAATACAGATGAAGAAACTTACGATATATATATATAGATATAGAGAGAGATTGAAGGTGGCGATAAAGAAAGGGGATTGATCGGAGACGACGATGCTCTGCTCTGTGTGTCGAAGAAAAATTGAAAGATGAACACAATAGTCTTTGCGGGTCTACCGGTACCGGATAGCCCAACTTAGACCAGAAAGAGACTCAATGCCCCGTTTTATAATATGGGTTCGGACTCAACCCAAGACCCGAAAGCTATTTGTTGTCGTTTAAAGTTTTAAGCGCAGTCGTCTAACGAGGGAATAAGTTATTTGGGTTATTTAGAGATTAGTTATTTCAGTATTGTTAATCTAATTTTAATATGGGATAAAAATAATACTATAATTTTAGGATAAACTCATCTTAAATTAATCCCGAAATTAGTTATTGTTTATCCCTTCATATGCTGAACCTCTTTTCGGTAAATTTTATTTAAATACTCGAACTATTACTTATTTTAATTGAACCTAAATACATTAGAAAGTATTTTTATTAGACACTTTAAGATCAATTATGAAGAACTTTTGTGAAGTTTGTTTTTATCCACTTGAATCAAGGCCTTTCAAAAGCTATTTTCATCACAATTTTTCTCCTATCAAAATGTCTATCTTTATTATATAATGTTTAGAAAGAAAAGAATATTGACAAATCTCCAATGAAACAAAAGTATAAAATAAATAAATGTACACGATGAACACCTTGCGTGCTTTCTGTTTGGTGAATCAATTCCCAAGAATCTCAAGGCATTAGGATCAAACACCCCTTGTGTTCAGGAAGCAGAAAAGGGAAAGGGATAGAGAGAATCGAATCTCACTATCTATTGTACGAAAACTTTCATACACCGCTAAAGTATAAGCTTTAATTTGACTACACAAACAATTGAATATTATCAACAATCAGCAATCCCAAGTCTTTTAACTTGCAACAAATTCCAAAGACTTATAATGGTACAACATCAACTTATTCTTTGTTATTGCATAGCGAGATGAGCTGTGTTAATGTTACAATTTACACCACCGGAAGCATGAAATCCTGCACTATATCTGGAAAAATATACCTGTTCATTTCTGAATATTTGAATAGTGGAAAGGGTATGTAACTTTATAAATAAGATGTCAAGCTGGTATGTTGACAGTGAAACTGGTGAGTATAGACAGATGATCACAACCATGAGTCACAAGCGTAAAGTGATCTTCTCAGAGCACTTGAAGATATCTGAGTAAACTTGATCACCTCCCAAGTTTTCACTTGTACCACCAGCAGCAACTCTCATTACATCCTCTATCAATGCGAAATTTCCCATTATATCAACATGTGCACCACTCTGCGTACCACGACCCTCGAGAAGGTTTGCAGGGGGAGCATGAAAATACTCCCTTATATAAGTTTTGATACCAGACGGATTAAATCTAGTTCTTCCTCGCCATCCTTTTGCACACATGAATCCTGCGCTTAATGCAGGCACAGTCTCATCACCATCTACCGTGTAAACACCAGCTTTCAAGCAGCTACCTTCATCATTATCATCAGCTGAAGTATCAATCTGGAATGGAATATTGCATCCTGCTGTAGGTATCCGCTTGTAAACATATGCTCTTTCAGTTTCAATGCCAACTCCATACATTGAATAGATCTCCATGTCAGGAGCATTTGGTAGCCTGCAGAAACAAATGAGATCAAACAAATGCAAGAACAAAATAACTAAGACTAGTTCTAACTAAAGAAGCTGCTGCAAATTTTAGCAAAGCCTTGTCATGGACATTCAAGTTTGACTAAACCTTCTGAGAAGTCCAAAGGGGGGAAAGGGAAAGAGAACCCAAAAGAAGAGAATCTAAGTGACAGTTCAGGTAATTTCCATGAGCCACAAGAAAATAAAGTATCTAAAAGGGCTTGTGATCCAAACTTTTTCCTGTTTAAAAAAACTGTATTAAAGGGGAAGAAATTCTTGCCCAAGTGGAAGCTATTAATTTTTCTTTACCACGCAAAAAAGGCAAATGATAGAGCTTTACTGCCTAAAAGTGTTGGTTCTTTCTTCAGATTGGAAATCGCTACTGAATTTTTGTGTGTTTTAAAGTAGGATAGTCAAGACTCTTAACTGTAAAAGCAAATTTGGTTTTGGTTCTTGAACTTCAACCTATACAGTTAAAGACCTCTTTTCATCTTATCTGAAAGGATTCAAGTAAGAACTACATTATAAGACACAAAAGCGAAAATATGAGAGGACTCACTTTGTCTCCAATGGATTTGACCAATATTTGTAGTGTGAATACTTAGGATCATCCAAATCATCAGCTATCCCATATGAAAAGTGAGCATTACCACGGGCCATCATTTTCGGAGCAACAAAGTTGAGCAAGTCCACAATCTCTCCAGCTGTATAAACCTTGTACTCTTCCACTGCTTTAGTACCACTAACACCCATGTCTTGGTACTCGTTCCACACATCACAGGTGTTATTTGCAACATTATTGCCCTTAACAGCATCCTGCATGTAAATAAATGCTAGTTAGTTACAGGCATCAGGAAGCAAGTGGAAAAGACAATATATTTTGGAAATTACAGCCTGTGAGCACAAAAAAAAATCCAATAAGGAAATTAAGACAGAACTTCGACAGACAAAAGATGTTACAAACTTGCATAAATAGAAAGAAAAGCAACCCATATCATGGAAGGACACTGAGACATCACAGACCATCCATCTTTAATGTTATTCAGTTCAATCTCCTGGTAACTTTTTATTTTTTGATAAGGTCAAATTTTATTTTTAAAAAGTACCAAGATGGTACAGGGAAGTACAAAAACCAACTGCATAAGAAAACATCACCACATCAGGTAATCCCCTCCAACAAGCTAAGGAAATCCATGTACTGATCCAGGCTATCTACCCTACTCCTATAACACCAGAAATATAAACTAGGCAAACAAGAGTTCTTAATTCTAGAAACATGCATCTTTTTTCCTTCAAAGCAAGCCTTATTTCTTTCCATCCATTAGTCCAAAAGATGCATATGGGAATGGTTCTCCAGATCTTCTTCAGATTACTTGATCGGTGCACACTAAACATGTACTGCTCCTGATGTAGGGATCTTAAATATGAGTAATAATTACTAGAAGAAAAGGAAATTGATATTTCGTTGCTCTATAAGAAGCACACTTATAGTATAACCAATATGGTCTTCAAATTTGAAATATTTGAGAGAACATGGTTCCATTTTCCATTGCTTTTCCTGGCAGTTATGATGCTTTGCTTGTCTAGTTCTGCTTCTACTCAGCAGCTTTTCAGCAAACCCATGGAAATATTTTTGACTCTTGTGGTCTTTTTGGAGAATAATAAATTCAGATGAACTGGCATAATGAATGGAGTTCCTCATTCGGGAAAAAAGAAGAAGACAAGTCACAAGTTTGGAGTATTATTTGCAAGTAAAGAAACACTTTTCAGCAGGAAGTTCAATATGACCTTAATTGTAACCATCTCGTCCCATTTACATTGGCAGCAGATTTTTCTTTTAAAGGAAATTCTGAACAGATTATTTCGTTGAGATAGCAAGTGTTAAAGGAATGCCTCATGCAGTACTTTATCTTATTGCTTTCTTTTTTTAGTGGATAAGTCCTCATCTAATATTTATCACAAAAAAGGGAATGCCTTATTAAGGATGTGTAGAAAACCCATTGATATACAAGGGCATCATCCACTTATAATAGATGGTTAGACTTCATTTATTTCCATTATTTTACACTGACATCACACCAAGCACATCACATTGGCTCTTAAACATGCAACCCATGCCATGTGAGCCCACTGGTTTTATTATGACCAGCCAGGTATCCAAATCATTCTCTGGCACTTGGCAGTTCCCCAAAAGAAGCAGTTTTTAGCAAGGCAACAGGTCATACCCCTGCTTGCCTATAGCATAAAAATATAAGCAAAAGAACCATAATTAGAACAAGAACTTCACATTAAAGTGCTAACTACTTTATAGATAGTTTTATTTATGCTATTTTTGGCGCATTTGAGCTATATGGATTCAGATTTGGAATTCTGTCACATCCCATATTAACTGGGTCTGAAATCTATTATTTGTATTTGTCTGGTTGATTTTTGAACACATATACATGGTCTAAGCTAAAGCTACTGGGTTAAGATGAACACAGTTTATTCACTAAATCCCTTGGACTTCAGCATTTCTGCTGATCATAGAAGTCCATAAACTGGTCTTCCGGAATCACCCACACCCACCACTAATGAAATCAATGTTCAAAGTTGAAACAAATAAAGGAAAATAGCGCATACGAGAGAAACAATGAGAGAATTTGGTTTCAGATTAACATTACCCTAAAGTCAATCCTCTTAAGATCTGATGGATGAGCCTCTGCTGCATCCTTTCCAAAGGACATCATCCTTCCATAACTGTAATATTTTTCTTTAGAATCTGTAGTTTGATTCTCGTGATGTCCTGAATTCTGAGCAGCATCGTCTCTGGACTTACTTTTGCAAGGAGAATAGCCTTCCTCGGGTGACCAGTCAAGACCTCCCCAGATCGTGTCCCCTCCTCTTGGTATCATTGACATGGTTGCATCCCAGGTTCGTGACATCTTCATTATGTGCTCTAATGTTTGAAAATGGAACATATCCGTGTCCAGAACACCTGGGGCCAAAGCCCTGAAATTGAGGTGAATTACTAAAGAAAGAAGAAGAAAAAATACATTACATACAAGACAAACTTAAAGACCTTGCTGCTCTGGAAAAGGACTATGAGGATGTTGGTGCTGGACTGAATGATAACAAAGGGAGGATGAAGAAGATGAGTACTGACTACTGAGCGAGGACGTTATGGAGTAATATGTTTGTTTGGTGTTGCCTGGTTGATGGGTGTTTATGGCACTAGAGCAGTTTGTTTTTCCTTTTATTGCCTACTCTTAAATGAATTGTGCTGATATGAACAACAATTTTGTACATACTTTTTAATAGTCCAATGATTAAAAGGATATTAATAGAAAGCTTTCAGGAATCTGGTTAACATTTTGGAGATGCTCGAAGTTTTCAGAACGCAGCTTGAAAGACATAAAACAAGGGATAATTTCATGGCATGTAAAGGAAGTTACTCCATGGGTCACAAATTAGTTTCAGTAACCAAATAAAAGGATTTAGATCTACATAATTTGCACCCTTCCTTTTAACTGGCTGGCAAAGAAGAAAGATTTTCAGAGAGTAAGTTTACCTGGCAACAGCAATATCCCGTGCTTCAGCTGAGAAAAGGCCAGCTATAGATTTTGGAACACCTAGCAATGGCCCACCAATATTCATCACTGCTTTAATATGCTTGGCGCACCAATCGGGTCCACCACCACCACCCACAGGAGCTGGTGCCTCCACCCACTTCATAAAATGCAAAAAGTATACAACCCCCATGGAATGTGGAACAATTACTGCCTTCTTGCCACTGGTTGCAACCATCAGTTCTATATTGCTTTTTATCCGGCTTAGGGTCTGGTCACGCACCTATTGAGGAAAATTGAGCATCAAAGTTATAACATTTAAAAATGATTTAATGTAACGTGATTTGATCAAGTACAAACACAGACGATATCACATAAGGAGACATTAGTACCTCGGTGTTCTGAAAGGAAAGCCTCCAATCATATGCAGCCATATACATTGTTTTCTCCTCGTATCCTATTCGGGCCAAGTTAGCAATCAAAACTGCCCAGACAAAGTATCCTGGAGCAAAGTAATCTGCAGCAACAAGTCCACTAACTGGCCTAACTCTAATACCAGGAGGATCCATCCCAGTTTCATTATCTAGTGTCATGTGGTCCACCCAGCACAGTGGTCTGCAAAGGACCATACCTAAAATTTAAGAAGTGAAAGAAAATGCTAGCAATGGTGACAGAGATTTAGTTCTTACGGGGTGAGCTAGAGGTTAAGATTTGTTTTTTATTTTTGTTTTTCCTTTTAAAAAGGTTATAGGTTAAGAACCATGACTTTGAAGAGGATACTAAATCAGAAAGTCGCACTGCCTGACTGAAAGATGTATTACACTGTGTAGCTTACAATTCCTGGAGGGAAAAATTCAACAGGCAAAATTAATTATGGTGGATTCCCTATTAATTTTTTTCAAATTAACAAACTTATTGCTAGATATTAGTAGTTTCTTTGACCGAACAATGTAAGTGAATTCAATGAGTTAATATCTTAGATGGTCACTCAACTATGTGTCATATGGTGTTCTTTTTTTTCCTCTTTTTGATAGATGTGTCATATGATGCTCAAAATTTACAATATAGTGAGGTATTAGTTTATATGAGAAACTTTCAATCAAATAAAGGATCATTTAAATCGAAACAGATTAAAATGGATTGTCCGCTTATGAATTGAGATAAGCAGAATATCTAAGTAGTTGTTCTTGTGTATAACTGTCCATGACATTTGGAAAAAACTGAAGTCAATTATATGCTTGTTTTCGCTATGGAAATTGACATCTCTAGTTTGTTTCTTGGTCAATCTGGAAACAGCAGTCTAATATGATAAGGGTCTATAATCTCCCTCTATTAAACCACTAAAGTTGTAAAGTTAGATCTTTTATAGCTAAAGAATCTTTTTTAGTATATTTACTGATGCAAGAAGTATATCCTTTCTTTGACGATAATTACTATATGAACTAACGCCAAGGAAGATATACTAAAGTACATCAAATTAAAGAAATTGTACTAGTTTGTAAGTTGTAACTTTGACGGAGTTGAAATTGCAAGCAATAGGAAAACATAAAAGTTAAAGGTTTCCAATATAAAACTGTTTCCTTATTTGCAAATATTTAGCTGAAAGAAGTTATCTCAGTAGATAAGATCAGTGCCAATATCAAGGTAAATCATGCTTCTTGCAATCAAAACAGTACCTAAAACCCAAAATCGAACAGGAAGAGACACAGACATTACCTTTTGTACACTTCTCCAAATGTCCCGCCCCAAAGCCGCTTCCGGAACAATCCTTCAGCACACTGATGTCCTTCCCACAGTTCAAGTCCACATGTGACAATTCCGGGAATAAAAACCACTGGATGCTTAGCCTTCAACCCTTCCTTTTGCAACTTGATGCCCGGCGGGTCAGGTAACGGCCCGGTAATCGCCTCCGTCACATACTGCGGAAACGACGCCGGCATAGCATTGTATAAAAACAACAAAATCCACCACACACAGCATATGCATCCTACGAACCAACAGCAATTATCGATACACGACCATTTCTTCTTCTTTCCAGACTTTACATTCTTCTTCTTACTCTTCTTATCGTGTTCTTCCGCATCTGATTGAATTTCAATTTCAGGTGCTTTTCTTCTTCGTAATAACGGCATCTCTTAATCTTTTATTTAGCTTCAATTAACAAAATTGAAAATACATAATATATATAGTTTCATAGGGTTCTGTGAGAACAGAGACAACCGGAAGCCACCGCCGGTAACGGCAGAAGTGTCGGCGAAAGAGGGAAGATAATGGCTGACTGAAATTAAAAAAAAAAAACGCAGTAATTAATTTAGAGGGGGCGATTGGGTGGTGGAGAGCTGTGCGGGACCGGAAGAGCTAAATCAATTAATTTACGTAACGTGGCGTGAAATATTATAAGTATTACATTTTATTTAAATAATCGGTCTGCCACAAAGGATCAAAGGGGCTGATTAACAAGACTCTTTAATCACCGTGAGTTGTGATGCAGTGGTAGAACTGCTTATCCTTAATTAGAAGTTTCAGGTTCGAGTCTTGAATATAGAGAAAATTCTATTTTGAGTGCCACTTTCAAATGGATTTTACAATGCGCGATTCAAATGGGTCATAAAGTGCGCGATCTAGCGACCTGGATCTAATCCAAATGGGCCTTATAGCGCGATCCAGATTTAATTGGAGCATCAATGCGCACTCCGATCACCAATGAAAAATCAATTTAATCGGAGCACCAATGTGGATCCAAACACCAAATGAAAAAATAAAAAATAAAACTGTAGATTTTTTTCGTTTTTCATCTGTTACTTGATATTCTAACTATTTCGAATACGAGCTACGTAAGACCCATGAGTGAAGTTGTGGAGGAATTTTTATGAATATTGTTGAGTATTGGTTGTATGGAGAGTGGGGGGCATAGCTCAATAATTCATAAGAAGTCAAAGTTTTTGAGTAGGAACAATTTTGGGATGTAGGGGCGTGAGTATGGGGAAAACAGCCAATTGTCAATGTTACTACTCCGGAAACTTCTAACGTTGGACCCACTTGAATTAATAATGGGCAAATTCTACGTATAGGTGTCTAAAAATCTTCATTTATTAACATCAATACGCAATTTAACTTGATCAATGTGCGACATAACAAGTTGAATTTGAAATTTTTAATCGAGTGTGACGGGATCTACTTAGATATAGCATCTTTTTTTATGATTACAATTGAAAGCAACTTCATGATCTCACATATTTCCTATGACAAAAAACGAATTATAATAAGTAGGTTGATCTAAGAAAATAATACGTCCAATAAAAAGGAGGTGTGAGTTTGAAAACGCACAAGCTATGAATAGTTTGCAATGTTGAATTTTTTATTTTTTTATTTCTTATTGTTGTTCACTTTTGAATTTGAAAAAGGGGGAAATGTGATAAACGTTAGGACTAATTTGCAATGTTGAATTATTTTGTTTATTATTGTTGTTCACTTTTGAATTTGAAAAAGGGAAAAGGCAATAAACGTTAGGTGAAACCTTTTGCCATCATTTCCATCTTATGGGATTATTAAATTATTTGCTTGACATTTTTTTTTTAAAAAAAATTTTGCTCGTCCCTATTAATTAACTAGTTTCACGGCACGTGCGTTGCACGTGTGTATCGTATCATATAGTATACGGTGTTATAAAATAGAATTAGTATTACTAAATTAAAACATTTCAGTAAATAAATATAACTAAAAGAACATAGGACAAGTATTTATAAATGATTAATACTGATTGTCATAGAGTTACTTGTTTTTTGATATCAAATTTTCCAGATATCGTTGAAACATTTCAAAATACATTCAAAGTTTAAATATGGGAAGAAAGTGACATTTCTTTAGTAGTATTTTTTTTACTTCACTCATGTTATAGTTTCTAGATTCCATAATGGGAAATTATTGTAGATATGTAGTTTTTTATTGTTGCTATCATGTTATAGTTTATCATTGTACACAATTTGCTAATTAATTGATTATATTTTTCACGTAGTTAGAATTCCTTGTTAGTTTATTGTCAAGTGTGGTTGTATATATATTATTAATATGGTGTTGAAGATAAAACTCAATACAACCGAGTAATTATCAAAAGATAATTGTTCTTGTAATATAGTAAAACCTTGTTAATGTCTATTGGAAAATTTCATGAATGCTATAGTGAGGTGTTGTTATGTATTTATATTGATATTTGACATTTTGGTCTCATTTAGCTATTAAAAATACACAACATGATCGTTTATTGATTTTGTGTAATAAAAACAAAGAATGCATTTGTAAACAAATTTAACCAATAAAATAGGAAAAAAATATCAATATAAAAAAGGTCACCAATAGCCTTTCCTGTTGAGGTTATGACCATAAATGATGGACACCATTTAAGTAAAAAAATTCTAGTGAGGTAATATTACAAAAAGTGTACTTCTATAGTGAATATCGACAATGTTATAAGTAGAATGTTATATAGACAAAAAATATAACATGAAATATAATTCTAAAGAAAATTAGGCCGTTACAGTGAAATGTTGTGATAAGAAATGCTGGTTAAATAGAGGTTTGACTGTATGTCAAATATTTAGCTTGATCAATTCTTTATTTTATATATATATATATATAAATATTTATTTTAATTTATTTTAATTTTTTTTTGTGTGTGTGTGTGTGTGTGAACAACATCACCTATGGTGAAAATATTTCATTTCTTAAAGTTTCTATCTTAGCTTTGTGAAATCGTACTCTTCTCCTTTTTTATGCCGCATACATATTTATATAGTTGTTGTCTAATGAAAGTATCTAGTATCTTACATAAGTTTTATCGTGATATAAAACATTAAATTTTTTCAATAAAAAAAAATAATAGATGAATAATATTTAAAGTATTATGTATAGAATCTTTAATTTGATTTACGATCATTTTATGATCAATCACTATTTTCTAATCTATTTTTATATAGCTACCAAGGAGTGTATCTTGTGACATAACATTTTAAGATTAAAATGAACAATAAATAACAGAAAATTCATACTTAAAAAATTTCATACTCAATATAAAAAAAATTTAAAAGACAAAGTATATGGAATAATTCATAACCACTGAAGAAGGAAGGCGAAAATATATGCTAACGCTATATTCACTCTAGTGTTCCATTTGATTGAAATCCCTTGCTACCAACACTTTACTTTCTCCGTTCATTTTTACTTGCTTTAATTCGACTTGACATATCTATTAAAAATAATTATTATCATGGTTATAGTATCATGTTATCTCTATAATTGATGTTTTGTATTAAATAAAAGTGAAAATCTATTTTTGAAATATTTCATCAAAACTAATAATTCAATGGACTACGTTGATGGCCATTGTTTTAGCAAAATTAGGAAGAAACTCTTTCGTTTGAAGTAAAAGAATAAAAAATGAAAAAACAAAGAAGAAATATCTAACCCCAATCATGTGTCCTTTTCGTATTTGCTATTTATTATTGTCTTTCCTACACCCTGATCTATTAATTTTATTAGAAAAACAATCCACAATGTGTGTATTCGTCATTGTTCACTCGTTAGAGAAACATTAATTATTTAATTCTCTCTCGAATGAAAAATCTCTGCGCACTATAAATAGAATTTTTATGTGTGAAGAAAAGTTCACAGTTAATTGCACATTTTTATGTTCTCTTCTTTTTTTCTTTAATAAAAAGTCAATACCTAATTTTTAATGATAAGAACTTCAGCATATCAATGGACATTGCACATGTATCTCATGCTAATTAGTAATAATTTTTTAAAATGATATAAGTTATATTGAAGTATGTATGTGATGAAATTCGTAGGAGAAAAATACGAGTGTGAATAGATGACTAATTTGCTACAATTAGTTCATCAACTCTACCTGGTGTGATACCTCAATTCTTATTCAACGGTTACAAATCACACTTGATACTTTTTAAGGAGAAGAAGAGTAGAAAAATTAAAAATTTTGTAGTGTAAAAATAAGAGGAAACCCCTCTATTTATAGCAAAGAAATGGTAGTATGAATATGTGCTAATTGTGCCTTTTTAGAAAAGTTACAACCCTTTGAAAAAATCACAACTCATCGGAAAAATCACAACCCTTTGGAAAAGTCACAATCCTTCGAAAAAGTCACAACTCATCGGAGAAGTCACAACTCTTCGGAAAAGTCATAACCTTTTGGAAAAGTCACAACTCATCAGAAAAGTCACAACCCTTCAATGTGAAAAGTTGTCTACTTTTAATATAATACAAATAAATATGTGAATAAATAAACTAAATTAAGTATTTTTAATTGGGGTTATTATAGTAATTTAACATTCAAGTTTGAGAGTTCATGCTTTTAAGATAGTATAGATAGATTATTACATTGTATAAACAAGTGATTTGCAATTTCAGTCACATGTCACCCAGATTTGTAGTTAGTTTTCATTGTATTTATTAATATAAAAGCTAACGTGAGTGTAGTTACATGTTTTCACGTCTTAGAGCATGATTTTTTCTAAAAAAGAATTGATTATATGATAGGCAAGATTATTAATAATTAATTTTAATTTACGTTGCAGAGATTTAGACCAAAAATAATTAATTAAATATGGAGAATTTTTTATCCACTTCAGTACCTTTTTTGTAATGATTCTAAGAAGGAGTTGGAGCCAAGGCATGAGATGGCAAGGGTATGGTGGGCAATGATCTTGTTGTAGCATCATGGGCCAAGTACACGGGATATTTAATTTTGATATCGTCATATAATTTGCGCATATTTTTGCATTTGGATTCTTTTTGGTTTGCCCATTCAACGTCCGAATTTCACATTGGAATCTCCGACTAAATTTGAATCGCACATTGCAGGGTCTATATGAAGTGACACTCGCAACAAGATTTTTTTCATACTCAGAGCACATGTATATTCACTTTAGACATTGCTAACTTAAGACAATAATTAAAAAATTATATAATTGAGATTCAATTATTTATGTCTGATTTTAAATATTTTTTGTTTGAACTTCAGTAAAGTGACTCAAGTTTAGCTACATATGTCTAAAAAGCTGACTTCAACTATTTTTTGCTTGACTTCATTTATTTATGTTTGAAGTTTATGCATATATGATTAAATTTCAAATAAAACTAAGCAAACTTTAATTATATATTGTTGAAGTTTAGCCAAAAATGACTTAAATCCAATCTTTTTAGGCATCGTGTGTCTGAAATTTGTCCTTTGTCTGAAGCATTATATGTGCAATAAAAATTAATTAAAAATAGGTACAAATTAAATGTCATAACAGTGTCAAAAGAAGTCAAGGAATTATGTAACTCTAGAATCCACAGCATTGCTTATTATACAAACCTTTTGCGACTTCTTAGCTTGTGTTTGGACATATAATATGAAGTCGTGATTTCAAATCAGCTTTTGAATATGTGATTTACAATCATAATTTAAAAAAAAACTAAGAAAAACTATATGATTTGAAATTCTAAATCATGATTTTCAATTTATTTTTGTAAAATACAAAATTTGACCCATGATTTTTTACTCAAAATAATTAGCAAACTAAACAAAATCCCTAACATAATTATTAAAAACATCTACACTTTAAAATAATTATTAAAAATGTCAATATTTTAGCAAATAAAATGTATCCTAATATTATTATATATCGGATGAAAAAGGTAAAAAAATCCTATTACCCACTTTTCCCTCTTTCTAGGTTTTTACCACAAATCCACTCCTTTCTCTCTTTTGCGTTTTTCACTCTTAGCCCCTTTCCTTGTCTAAGAAAATCACCTATTCCAATTTCCTTCAATTTGTTCAAGAAATCTAACAAATCATTCAAAAAGATCTTTCAAAATATTTATTTGTTTAGTTGCTCAGTAAATTCTCCAATTTCGATTAAGGTTTTAGATAAGGAAAATCTCAAAGATTCCTCTCTAATGGCAGACTATAAGGGGTCGTTTGGTTTGAATACAAGTTATGCTGGGATTAGTTTTTATTGCTTGTTTGGTTTGCCATATTCAAACTTATATTTATTGCATAATTTCTAAGAATAAGTTGTTTGTTTACAAAAATACCTTCCACCTTATTTAATTTTCTTAAAATATATTTTCTTTGCAAGCTTTAGTTATTCATTCTTAAAAATAAAATTTCCATCTTATTTAGCTTAAATATTATTGTGTGTGCGTTTCCATGATTGTGCCATGTGTTTTTAAAAATTAAACATTCATCTTGTTTAACTTAAAAATAAAACTTCCATCTTATTTAGCTTAAAAATAAAATTTTCATCTTATTTAACTTTAAAATAAAACTTTCATCTTATTTAGTTTTAAAATAAACTTCCATCTCTTTTAGCTTAAAAATAAAACTTCAATTTTAAGTTTATTAAAGTAAAAGAAATTTTATTATTAAAGTTATCTACATTTTAATTGATATATAAAATATAATTTTTAACTGAGTAATAAACTATTTAATTAAAAATATGTAATTTAGTAGTGGATTGAACATTTTAAGAGAAATCAAAATATAACTAAACATAAGAATTAGGCAAATAAATTCAACTTATAATATATTCATAAATAAAAATTATATTTATAAAATGTAATTTTTTAATAGAAAAATATATTATCATAGGAACAACGAATAATTAATGTTGTGAATGTTATTTTAAATGTTGTTAAAAATTATGTTAATATACATGAATGTAAAGTGGTGTATAAAAGAGAGTTTAATGGGGGTATTTTGGTTATTTCACATACTTTATCCCAGGATAAGTTATCCTGGGATTACTATTCCACCCCCAAGGAGGGATAACTTATCCCAGCCTTTGTAACCAAACAACAGATTAAAGGCCACTTAAAAGTTATCCCGGGATTATTTTCTTTTATCCATCACAACAAACGACCCCTAAGAGGATTACAAGAGAGATCCCACTTAATCATCAATTTTCTAGCAATTTTCCATCTTTTGATCTATATAAGTGAATACGGATTCGAATTTGGGATTGGTGAACCAAAAATCGAAAAAAAAAAAACATAGCAGATGAAGAAGAAAGAGAGAATCGGAGAATAAGGTTGCAAAAATTGTATTCATATTAATTTTTGTTTGTCAATTGTTTTTCTTTTACTCAACATTTGTATTTTTATTAAGAACACTGTATTTCATTTTTTGTTTGTAGTCATTCCAATATGTATGCCAAATAGATTTGTATTTCTTAAGTATAGATGTATCATATTTCTTTCGCAGTCAATTTGTATTTTTTTAGAATATTGTATCCTTCCTTAACAGATTGTATTATTTCCACAATGTTATGCTATTTTTTTTTCCAGAATCTTGTATCATTTCTTAAATCGTATTCATATGTAATGATTAGATTATATTGGGATACAATCACTAATTTTTTTTAATACAAATAAAAGAAAAATATATTTTGCAATTATGTAATACAATTTTGATTAATGTAATACAATTTTGATTAATGAGATACAATTTTAAGTTTACACTATGAAAGTAAAATGCTTACATAACTCAATCATGAATACCTTTTTGTTGGGAAAAGGGTTCAAAACATACACAAACTTTGACCGAAATTGCTGTTACACACTCCAAATTTGCGAGGGTCCTATGACCCCCCTAAACTATTTTTAGTATATTATTGAGGGTATTATCAACTTAGTTGAATGAGCAAGTGACCACACTCATGGTTAGCGCGTAACGGTGAAATTAAAAGTAAAATGAACCCATCTTTATTTGTCACGTGGCAGTCCACATCATTACTCTATTTTTTTCTTCAATAAATATCCTTGATTTTAGCTGTTAAGTTAATATTATTTTTTAATTATGAAATATATACAAATGTCAATTTTTAATTGGATATTTTTTTATTAAATTACACTTAATTATTAATTATCATTAAAACTTAAGATGCCTACATTTTCTCCTCTCTTTTTTTTTCTTTCTTCTTCATCAAAAATTTAGTCGCTTCACTATGTCGATCCCGGCAACGGAAAACTTTGCCGACAACGAAAAACTCAATCGCAACAATCATCAACAATATAATCACCACCACAAGAGTTCCACGTACCTCCCTCAGTCGTAACAACTACCTCCATACAATCGAAATTGCAAATTTGCAATGAACTGGATCTACAAATTTTACCATTTCTAAATGTCGCCACCACCGAATCGTTATCACTTTGCCATCATCACAAAAAAACCTCCATCACCACCAAAATGACAAAGACGACCACAAAGTTTAAGTTTTCTTAGAAAGATTGGAAATTTATATGAAAATTTAAAGTCGGAAAAATTCATTACTCGTCAGAAAGAAAAACCCAATGTATATATTGGGTTTTCAACTGATTGAATTTCTTAAAGAAATTTTTGTTGATTTAGTTTAAAAGAAAGTTTTTTAAGATGTTTTTGTTGGATTTTAATGTGAAAGTCTTCATGGAAGGGTCTAAATTGAAAGGAGGGATGTAATGGTGGAAGAAGGTATAGAAAAATAAAGAAAAAATAGGAAAATTTTTGAAAAAAAAAAGAAATTAAATGATAAATACAGTGATAGGCACGTGTGCGCCACCCTTTGGATAAAAACTTGGTTTTGACTTTTAAAAGAGGTACTAATTCTACTTCAAAATAATATAGGGGGGGTCATAGGACCCCCGCAAAGTTGGAGTGTGTAATAACAATTTCGGTCAAAGTTTGTGTGTTCTTTGAACCCTTTTCCCCCTTTTTGTTATATGAATATGAGCCTATATTTATTGATGATTTTGTATTCAATTTTTGTGGAATACAATGTAGTTATGCGGATATGGTCATATATACCTGATCAATTTTGTATTTCACCGATTATATCAAAGTTCCAATTGGAAATTCCTTCTCCAAAGTTGTTTATCAATGAAATTTTACCCGTTTGTCAACGAAATTCCATACCCATTTTCAAAATCTTCTTCCCAAACTGAAAAAAAATAATTTAATCGAATTCACTTCATTCAACAGAGATTGAGTATTATCAATGAAAATTTAAAACTCAATATTGGAAATTTGATGAACAAGGGGATGGGTGCCCTATCGTTCATTTTTGAATTTATAACTGATGAGAATTTTAAGTGATATGTTCCTTTTTAAAAATATTCTCTCCCCTAAATTTCTCCTTTATGTTATTAAATAATAGTATTCTTTCAATTAAAAAAATTAAAAAACATAAATCAAATACACAACAAACTAAAATATTGACATTTTTAATAAATATTAAAAATGTGGCTAAGGAGTCCTATTAAATGCTAAAATATTGATATTTTGAAATTTTTTCCAAATTTGATCCAAGAAGAAATCTTGGCCCAAGAAATAGATGCAGATTCAGAGTACAGGAATATTTTGGGCTAAGGCCCAACTATTTGAGAAAAAGCAAGAGTCTGAGAAGAATTGGGCTAAGCCCAAAATCATTCAGTAGCTTGAATTCATTTCAGTTTGTTCTTATCATTGTTTGCTTGATTGACACTAACAATTACATCTCTATTTTTACTTAGACAAATCCTCTAAAGAGTTTGAATTTATTTATCAAGTTTTTTTATAATAAGAAAAACCGTCTTCATCTTCCTATTCTTGTAATTATTTATTAAATTTGATTTATTAGGCGAACTTAAGCTTAATTTGAGACTAACTTGAGAATCGTCTGTATTCTTTCATAAAGTGATTGTTGCTAGTTGATGTGACTAAAGTGGCCAATCTTTTAAACTGTGAAGACAATGTGTCTGCTTGTAATTTATTGTGATGCACCAAAAATGTGGTAGATTAAGATGAATTAACTTAAATGGTTGTCAATCCATCTGCTTAAACTAAAAAAATGTATAATTCATAATATGGGTATCATCTATGTATATACTGATTAAGAAAAGTAAACAGTCGGACACATAATAGTTGTGATGTACGGAAGTTGACCTGAACACTACCCTCGAGATTTTTTTTTTTTTTAGAGGGAGACAAAGCAAGTGAGGTTTGGTTGATTTGCATCATGATTTCAGATTCCTGCTGCTCTGCTTTGGTAGTATGTGTGAACAGCCAGAACAAAAGTTGCAATTCCTTTGCTTTTAGGTGTTTTGCTTGATAGAGAAGCTGACGAGATTTCAAGTTTCAGATCTAAACATCTAAGATGATCCACTTACTGCTTTTTTTTTGTTCAATTGTTTTTTTAGTGCAAGCGTGTAATTTAATCACCTTGGGATCAACAAACATTACTTTATATACTTTAAACAGAATAAAGGAAAAAACTTTGATACTTTGGAGGAATATGGAACAATCTCAGGGTCTTTTTCCTTTATTAAACTTGAAACTAAAGCCCTTTTTTTTCTTCTTCTTGGTCACTTTAGTCATATATAATTTGATCCAACACTTTATGTAGATATATTCTAAATATTACTATTACATCGGGATCGTTGGCGAATTCAGGAATTTCGTTAAGGGTGTTCAAAGATTATATATATATATATATATATATGAAAAATAAATTTCAACCTATATATTTCGTGTATAATTTTTCAACAAGAATATTCGATTGACCACCCAGAGCTATATATGGCTACGCTACTAGGGATAGTAGAAAATAGGAAACTATGAAAATTGAATTCACATTTATTTCGTGATGAACTCTCGTTGATACCCCTAAGATATAAGTCATGGTGGTGTTCTTAACATGAACCTTTGAATCATCAAAAGATTATTTTGGCAGAATCGCCCTACGCAGCTACATAATCAAAGTTTATGTGTGGGCTATAACTTATATGAATCCGGTAATTTTTTTTATTCACGGCATATCCACAAATAATTAACTAGTAAATATGGTTATTATCATATGTTAATTTATAGTCGTTATAAGAACTTATATACTTTAAATTCTGAACTACGTGTGGATTGATGCTTCAAAAGGCAAAATTGTTGTAGTTTTGTTAGCTATCTTTAGTAGGGGCCGGAAAGCCTTTAGTCTTTTGATTAAAGTAGTGGTCACCCGTTATTAATTTTTTGTACTTGAGTTTTTTGATAAGATATTTCCAACTTTAATGGACTTGCTTGGTGGAAGCTTTTAAGGTCTCTTAAACCCTAATAAACCCTTTCACTTAATGACTGAGCTCTCAGTATGTGAATATATTGAATGAATGTGTGCTTGAATTTATACGGTGGGCGCTGAATTTTCAACACTTATTACGAAATATAGCCCATTTTTTTTCTTTCTTTAGGGCCAGCCTCTCTTGAGAAAGACAAATTCAAATTTTCTTAGGTCACGTTTTGTTGGGGAACAAGTATAGTCTAAGATTAACTATTATAAAATAAGTTATCTTGGAATCGTTTCAAATATAAAATAAGTTCATCCTAAAATTAATTTAGAGATTAATTATACCTTATCCCTCAAATGAGTCATTTTAAGTAACTCTTCGTAATTATCTGGTAGTCACAGAGCCCAATTGCATAATAATTGCATAATAGAAATTCCTCCTAGTTAGCAATTAGCATAATAGTTGTAGTGGATATTATAAGCTCCCACATGATGATACAAATTGCTTACAAATAGAGGCGGATTATAATTAATCATGATTTTCAAGTTATAAGTTTCACTTCAGGTTAATATTATAATAATTATTGAATTTACACATACATATAAATGATTTATGTAAATTTGTAATCAAGCCTCTAAATCTATCATCATATACAAAGATATATACATCATCGTCAAACTAAAAGAATGTGGTATAATGGACAAATCTTTTCACTCTTAATAAGATATTTCATCATTTGAGATTTAGAAATGAAGAAAAGGACTAAAGGAGTACCGCACTTCCCATATTCCACATTATGAAAATTTGAATTAGTCGAATCAGTATATTTCAAACACGAAATGATTTAACAAAAAATGTTGATGACACGATAGTATAATTAATAGAAGGGGACAAATTATATTGGAATGGGCACTAACGTTGATTGATAAGACAAGTGTACGTAATAGGTGCAATTGGAGGATTGCAAAGAGTGCGTCTCTCATGAACTTTAGTTTATATCTAAAATGACTCCAACGTAGCACAATGTTTTTCTATTCATTGCCATGCATGGAAATTGAATCGAAAATGGATTGACACTTTTTCCCTAAAAATTGTTTTCCTCTCACTTTCATGGATTGTACATTTGGTCATTTCAAGATTTAAAAGGAATTTAACTCCCTTATTTTATATTATTGCCCCTAAATTAAAGAATCTTTTGTTTTAGTCTTCTCTTCTTTCATTTCCTCACGCATGTCACTTGGACTTTCAAGATATTCTTTTTAATAACTGTCGTATTTGGATCAGTTTATAACTCGCTTTTTTTTTAAAGGAGTTTCAAGTTCAGTATGGTATAATCTTCATGGATCTAACAGTATAACTCTTAACTTGTTCCTTCTATAGAATACAATAACACGACAACGTCAAATAGTTCAAACGACTCCAAATTAGTTGAAGATATTTATTACTTTTTCATCCCGCACATCCATCGAGTAACTATATTTGCCAAAATTTGGTTAGATAAGAAGAAATCACAACTAGTATTTTTTTTGTGTCTGCGAATATCTGAACTTGAGATCGATCTTATAATTTCCAACTATGACCACTAGGTCATACCTATGAATTCATAAATTTTTAAATTTTTAAATTTATATTTTGAAAAATAAAATAAATTACTTGTTATAATAACAAATTGTGTAGTTTTTCTTATGCTAGTAGAATTAGAATATATAAATTGAATTTCTTTATTATTATTTGTTGGTCAGTTTATTTATGAATTGTCATATATTGTGATATTGATCCGTTACTCCATAAAGATTGACAGCCACGAGTGCAATGATTAATTTAGCATTATGTAAATCCTGTTTGACATAAAGTTGGCCACTTTTGGGGTCTCTTTCTCAATCTAACACATATCTTCTATACAAATAATAATAATAATAATGAACGACTTGAACGTATGCACTTATGCACATCATTGAAATTTCTACCATCTTTCTTTTATTATGATAGAGAATCCATTTTTCGATCTCATATATTAGTCATTTTCGCAATCGTATTAAATCTTTTAAGGTAAATATTCTTTGGTCGATGAAAAAAAAAAAGAGAAGTCGATTAAAATGGATCAATAATTTCGAGAAAAGAATTAACATCATATATGTCATAGAGTCTAAATCCCGAAAAAAAAGTTATTTTAGTAAATTTGGATTATTTTAAAATATTTAACTCTAAAGAGAAACAAAATTTACTTACTAATCCTACCTTTTTCAAAATCTATTTTAATGCTCCAATTAATGGGTAGTTGAGATATCTAAGAAGTACTAAATAGAAAAGATAAGTTTGGACAAAACTCTAATAATTAGAATTTAGAGCTATTACTTAAATGTTTTCATGAATGAGTGTGCAACAACCAAGATATAGACGGGATGGAGGAATATTTAAAGATAATTTTAATGCTTAAAGTTTCCATTTTTTCCATCTTATAAGGTTTTGATTAATTTCAAAATAAATTAAGCAAACATTAGTTAGAATTTAATTAATTTTACAACTAATTAGTTGATAAAATATACGTCTCTTAATTCATATTCAGTTGCATAGTTTGTGATGAATGCAAAATTGTAAAGACTATACAGTATGTAGTGTTTATTTTAGGCAGAGTAAAAAACTAAAAAGTGACGAGAAATTAAATTAGTGATATTTTGAGTTTGATAAAATATGATATTATCTTTAAATCATGCCATCGTTATTCTTTTAAATGTGCGTTGAATATATCTGTAATATCTTGCAAATTACATAAGAAATATAAATCGTACTATACAAGTCTGTTGTAGTAAGCGAAACTCAAATTTCTGACCTCCTTTATGAAATTTAAGCTGATGCACCAAGTCACTAACTTAGTCACCTTTACGAATATTATTAGATTATCTTTATTACCCTTTTTCCTTTCTATTTTGAGGATTCCATTTTCTTAAATGTTAAAGATAAGGACTAAGAGATTGTCTTCATTCCCTTTTCTCCTTTCAAAACAGAAATTATTAATTTTAATAAAATTAAAAAGGGAGATATTGTTTGGGAAAAAGAAAAAGAAAGATAATGTTGGCGATTAAGGTAACATAAATAAATAATATGCAGACTGTTATGCCAAAAGGAATGTCTAGCATAATATAGCAAATTGCTTCATCTTTAAGACTCTTTTTTGCTATCTTTTCACACTCGTCATTCTTTTATTTTTATTTATATATAAAGATTAATTATATTCAAAATATAATAAATAAAAGAAATTTAAAAGACGAATACTTATATAATATTCCAGTTTTGTTAGGATAAATTTATTCTGAATAAGACATAATACCAAACTGCTCACTAGTCTTTTCTTTCGCACTCGCTTGTAAAATCAATACCTACTGTTTACTCATATTAATACATAAAGTAATTCAGATACGATAAAAAAATCTAATAAATGAACGGTCTAAATTATGTCTTGTCAACTATACTCTTTGTAGTTCATTTTATAAATCATAATAATCAAATTAATGTAAATTTACTTTTAGTAAAAAAGTCAACATATAAATCTTGATCCTTTTATTAATTTCACAAGTGAAGTAAGAATGAAAAGTAAAAATATGTTATTGTTCGAAATTATAATCTCTTGATATTGAGTTGTTAACTTAGCTCTCTACAAATAATGAACGATAACAGATTATAATTATCAAAAAAGAAAAAAGAAAAAAAGTAGAAGAGGTATAGATTATCTTTTAAGAAATATTGTAGCTTTAAAATGTTTTTGAAATTTAAACATAAAATACACCATAAGTGAAAGTTATAGATTATTTTTTAAGGAATATTGTAGCTTTAAAATGTTTTGAAATTTAAGTTTAAAATACACAATAAGAGAAAAAGACTATTCAATAAATTTCTCTGGTTTCAATTAAGAATTGTTGCTTCTAGTCTGGCAAGACAGATTAAGAAGGCAAGTATTTTTTTAATTTTTTCTTAGAACCCAGAGAAATTAATTGTCATTATTTTTTAGGTGCACCAAGTAAATTTATATTTATACAGTAATTTAAAAATCACATAAGAATATAAATTACATTAGACAAGCTTACGTTGGTCTCCCTTATGGGCAGAGGCGGATCTAGGATTTGGAGGTGCTGGTGCCACACCGTCCAGTTAGGATAAACGGGTCAATTTGTTTAATTTTGGGCTTAGATTCGGATTATATATCTTTTCAATTTTTGTAGACTAATCTATCGAATATGCAGGTCTTTTTAGCAATATTTTCTCTAGATATTTTGAAATTAAATATTCCTAAATAATTTAATTTTTTTCTAACAAGATTAAGGCCTTATATTCTAAAACTTAGAGAAAATAAATGATTTTTTACATTAAAAATCTGAACATGTGTAAATCATCTAATGTTATTACCTCAGTATATTTATACTTTATCTTTGTGTGTTGTTACAGATATATAATTGCGAAAAAAATCAAGAATTGTAGCTTCAACCCAATCATCTTCACTTAACGCGAATATTAGTAAAAAAATTTTTAAAAGAGAATATATTTTTATTAATATTTTAAAATTTAATACTAACTAATATAAAATATGAACGCATATACATAACAGTACCATAGCAAAGAGATATTTTTTTAAAAAATAAAAAATTAATTAATGTAAAAAAAGAGTTTAATTTGGATTAATAAAGGAAAGCAATTAAAAAAAAGACAAAAGAAATGAAAAAGGTGCGAGTTAAAGCAGCAAGCAAAAAATATTTGGAAAAAAAGTACGAAAAACCGATTCCAACAAGTTTCGAACTCCCAACTCTTGGCTTAATATGACAACCTTTGCCAGCGGCATCATTCACTACTTTATTACCCTGGCTGCCAAACTTAATATATACCTATTAATTATACATATATACCTATATATACAGAGTTTCAATCGAGGTCTGTGGGTGGCGTGGCACCCCACCATTGTACCTAGACCCGCCCCTGCTTATGGGACTGGCACCAACTCAGCCAATCTTATGAGTAAGAACACCAACTCAGCCAATCTTATGGGTACGAAGGACAAGTATTATTATTATTTTTAATGTATTATATCATGAAGAAATAAATACGTATTGCCATGTCATCATTGCCACGTTGGCATTACGTCCTAGATGGACCACCCCACCCCAATTCTCCCCGTACCCCTACTTCCCCTCCCACCCACACTTCCCCTGTTTTCAAGTTTGATAATCATATAAAGCCCAAAGTGGAACAGAACACAGAATAAAAACACATACACACACAGTATTCTCTCTCTCTTCTTCAGGCGTGTCATCGAAATTACAGTGTCTAATTATGCTCTGTTTTCTCTCTCTCTAAAACCATCATCAGTTATCCATAACTCTTTGTCTCCATTGTCTCTTGTTCGCCTTCATATTATTATTATTAATATTGTGTGTATGTGTATGATGATCAATGCCATGAATTCCTCATTGACATCTCTATTATCCCGCAGCTTTTGACTCATCTATAACAGACAATAAAGAGATTCCTTCAATCATTTTTCACCCCACTCCTTCACTTCCCCTGTTTTCCTCTGTTTTTCTTCCTGTTGCTCTGTTTTTTTTTTCCTTCTTCTATAAAAATAGTCATATATGGATAGATATAGTTATCAACGAGAGAGGGACATATCTCATTCTTCCAACCCATCTTTCTCTTCTACACTTCTTGACGCAATTTACCGTTCAATTGATCAAGGAGAAGAAGAAGAAGAGATTGTTCTTTACAAAGAAACAATGCGTAAGAAACAGAGCAACAATATGGAGAGTTTTAAAAAAGCTTGTATGATTGAGAAATGGATGGAACATAAAGTAAGTGAAAAAGTTGTTGTTCGAAGAAAATCTATAGCTGATTTCGAAAGGAAATCGAGGAATCTGATGAACTCGAGCTCGAGTTCTTCAGATTCCAGCTGTGGGGGTGTGTTTTCTTCTTCAGAAACTGAATCCAGTTACACTAATGTAGTAGTAAATTCAGCTGGGTCATCTTCTTCTTGTTATGGTCTAAACAGGCCTAAACCAATCAGAACCTCCATTTCCGGTCCAAACCCAGAAAAACTTAGCAAAAACCAAGCTAAACAAGTCAACAATTATGGCGATTTTCGTCATAATCAACTCCACATGGAAAGAGATTTCGCTCCCAAAACCAAAAGTGAAACTGGGTTTGTAAAGACGAAATCAAAAGCTTTGAAGATTTACGGAGATTTAAAGAAAGTGAAGCAACCAATTTCTCCGGGAGGTCGATTGGCAAGTTTCTTGAACTCACTTTTCACTGCTGGAAATGCAAAGAAACCCAAAGTTGTTTCTTCGAATTCTGCAAATGCATCGTCTACATGTTCTTCAGCCTCTTCATTCTCCAGGTCATGTTTAAGCAAAAGCACACCCAAATCCAGCAGCAACGGAACGAAACGTTCCGTTAGATTTTTTCCAGTAAGTATCATCGTAGACGAAGATTGTCAGCCATGTGGACAAAAAATTCTGTACGAAGAAAAAATAACCAATCCAGAATCTCTAAAGAATATCACAAGCTCCATTAATGATGAGCTGAAATTCCATTCATTGGAAAAAAATCGTCGAGTTGAGGAGGCCACCAAGGAGTTGCTGAGAAATTATCAGAGAAATTCGAACTCCCAAATCAAGAAAATGGAAATTTTCGACGATGAAGATGATGATGATGGAGCAAGTTGTGCTAGTTCAGATTTATTTGAACTTGATAATCTTTCTGCAATTGGAATAGATAGTAATAGGTATCTTGAAGAGTTACCAGTTTATGAAACTACTCATCTTGATACTAATCGAGCCATTGCTAATGGTTTGATTTTGTAATAAGTGTATTATTTATGGTTTAACTAATGTAATTTTTGTAATTGGTTTGATTGGGGGTTTTACATTTGAGAGAAATGAAATTTCTTCTCAAAATTAATCTTTAATATCTACCTTGTGTATGTGTAAATGTGTTTGTTCCCTTTCTTATTTCTTTGTTTATCAATTTGCTTATTTGCTAAGGTGAAAAATAGGTAAATTTATCTTTTTGTTCATTGGTTAGATGTCGAGTCGAGATCAAGTGCAATTGAGTTATAAGTAGTAGTATTCAGTAGAACTGAATTCAATCGAGTTTGTTATAAGTATTAAGTCGAGTTTAATAAAGCTTTGTTAGAGTATAATTAAGCTTGAATTGAGTTGTGCAAGTCTGAATTGACTCTTTAATATTTAGTGTTATATAGTATTATCAATTGGAAAAAGTTGAATTCATAATAATTTGGCTGATTACGGAAAAAAATGTAAATATTAGTAGTTTAAATTGATAATTACACTTAAAAATTATTGAATTATTAAAAGTACTACTCAAATAAGCTTAACTTAGTGTTTGTTTTTTGAAAAGAATTAATATATTGAGTATAATAGTTGTTAAATTCCAAAGTGAAAAAGAGGATTCTTGAGAGATCATGTTCACACGAGAAGAATATGAGGTAAAAGCAAATCAAGAAAAGCCTAAAGGTTTCAAAGGCAGATCGTTGTATTCATCAAAGAGAGAGTTCATACTGTTCCTTTCTTTTTTAACTTTGTTTGTATGAGCTCGTTTACATTATTGTTCTGAAACTCTAATAAAGAAGAAGGATTGTCGAAGGTTAATCGAAAACAGTTTTCATCTCCATAAAAGTAGAAATAAGACCGCACATATCTTATTCCCTTTCAATCATATTTGTGAAATTACATTGAGTTTATCGTTGTTATTATTATTCCATTGCTTTTTTTTTCCTTAGTAATTGTGGGTCCTTTTTTTGCTTCAAGATGGCGCTAGCATCACTACCATAAATATCCCCTTCGAATTATCAAGTCAAAAAGCTACTCCTACTATAGCTTATTTATCAACTAGTACAAATGCTACTTCTTCAACTTGGATAGATTTATTATTTTCTTTATTTATGAACTATATTTCACTGCTAGTAAATGCTACTTTTACTACCAATTGCATGTAGCAATTTTTCAAAAAAAAAATTGATAATAATTTTTTTTTAAAAAAAACTTGCTTGTATTGCTCCAGTAGAGTGTTAATTAATTAAGTAAGATATTTGAGAGAGAAAATGAATGATAATTTAGGCTAATATAATCAGAATTAAAGTTATTTAATATTTTAACAAGTGTATAAATATTTTAAAAGATAGATAATAAGAACAGGAAACACTAACCATGATGGTAATTAATAAAGCAAAGTAAAAATGATAATTGAAGGAAGAAAAAGATGATCAAAGGATCAAAGAGGGATTGCTCATGGTCTCCAAAAGTTTAGGACATAAAATCTATGGTCAGATTTTTGTTGGATCACCCTTTACCTATTCTTATTTTTTATTTCTTACTCGATATACTATACTTACTTCATCTCAACTAATTTAAATTTGCCTTGAAAAGTTTTAGTTCGGGGTTGAAACACTTCTAGAGGTAGAGCAATCAAAAGGATTTAACCTCTACCATCATACATGCATAAAAAATATTTTTGACCATATATGTGATATGCATAATATAATTTTTCAAAGAAAGAGTACCTTAGCTCCGTATTTCTGCCCCCTCCCTTCAAAGTCGATTTATTTAGATATTTAATTAAAGACAAAAAAAAATTAAAAACATAGCAAAAACACTAATCGAACTGAATATTTTTGGTCCAAACTCCAAACTTAAAAGATCATTTTTTTTGGGTGAGCAAACTAGTTATTATTCCCGTTTCTACTTTTTTTTTTGGTAAAAACACAAACAAACAAAGAAATTAATATCTGATACTTATTTTGAGACTTGACTAAATATGTGTTGGAAAGTTTTACTTGATCTTTAAAATATTCTATTTTACTGGCTCAAACTCTATATATTTAATTGAGGTGAAAGAATATTTATCGTTCCATCACAACCTCAGGTGGTCCAATAATTTTTACACTGCTTACTACCACCTACTTATGTAGAAAAATGAAATAGTCCAAGAAATTAATTAAGTATACTGACAGTACTGTTTGTTTGTGTACATAAAGGTCAAACTAAAGCGTCTTCATTTTCAAAGGGAACTGTTTTTCTTCTCACCCCAATAAGCCAACAATATACAATTTTGTTCCTACTGGAACCACATTGATATGATGACCTCCAGTGGAACTCTCAAGAAACTATATCAAAATTATCATTTAAAAACTTTATATTATAAATTATTTATATTAATAATAATGTGTGGTTGTCCACTTATAGAGATGAAACATTAATAGGTTGAGGCCCCTCATTTTGGAATCCTAAGTTGCTTAATAACTCTATTTTTAATAAATATATACAATAGATATGTGCATTAAGTTTTTAAAAAAAATATATTTTAGAGACAAGTTAAATATGTAGGGATCATCAATAATACATAAATGGTAATAGAGAGATTAGTAATCTAAATAATGCAATGCAGGAATTGTTTTTATTAGGTGTTTAGTATAAATATTAAGTATAAATTAGTATATAATGTATAATTGATAATTTGTATTTATTATTTAATTAAACAAAATAAATGCTTATTTTACCCACTACTAGAATCAAAGGTTTTTTCCATCACGAATTAGTGGAAAATTTATGCTATAGAACATGATTTTTTCATCCATTTTTCACCGAATCAGCTCATTAAAAATGCATGGTGGAAAATAGATTCTCACTGAAACAGTGAGAAACTTTCTAATTTTTCCGTATACAAACATTATAACTTTTTTTCTCACCGATTCAATCAAAATATTTGTGAAAATAGTCACTAAACATTTTTCAATGGAAAACTTTAGTAGGAAAATAGTGACTTTTTAGCAGTAATAGTTATGAAAGTTAGTTTTTTTTAAAAATTTTTTTAGCGTTTTTAATTATGACTATAATTGTTTTTTTAGAAAAAATTTGCATTCCATTTCATATAAAATAATAGCATTTATAGGACATTTTTAAATTTACTACTAATAAAAAATTTCACATTTTATTATTCATGTTTTTTCTATTCGTTTGATGATTAGGTTTAGCTCATCCTAGTACTGTTAACTTTAATTAGTTGATTAATTAATTGCTGATTAGCGATCAAATGTACAATTTCTACAGCTAAAAGTATGCCTATTGTGAGCTGTGATACGTACTGAAGCACTTGAAATTCGTAATCAAAAAATTTGTAAACAGTATATTAAAGCAACTTAATTAATTAATTAGTACACGTGATGTCCACGATCAAAAGTTCAAATTAAAGTAATTAGCAACTGTAAGGTTAATTATCTTGTGATTACTGTAAAGATACGTGAAATCCAAGAAAAAAGGAATGCTTTGGAGTGGGACATAACAATTACTGGGTTTAGAGAATAAATTATTTGTGGGTTAATAACTTTTTTTCATTTCTCGCTTAGTTATTGATGGATTTTGATTTTACTCTTTGTAATAGCTGACTAAGCATATTTAATCTTCGATTACTTGAAATGTGCACATTTGATTCCTTTGCTCATTAATGATCATATATTTCCCGAAGTACAATAACAAAATCAGTATAATCTCACAAGTAGGGCTCAGAGAGGGTGAATCGTATGCAAACCTTACCACCTACCTTTGTAGGGCAGAGCGACTGTTTTCAACAGACTATCGGCTAAAAAAAATAAAAAATCAGAAAAGTACAAGTGTAAAGAAAGTTATAAAGAAAATATCGAAGATAGAAAGATATTGACATTAAATAATAAATGTGCACATTTGACGGTAATATCCTTCTAAAAATAATTTTAATATAATATATTCATCGCATAAAATAATAAAAAATATATGTTTTAATTAATCAAAAATAACATAGTAACTTGTAATGTGGATCTTCCCCCGCTTAATTAGAATAAGTACCCTACAAGTGAAGTTAAAAATAAAATAGGAGATTAGAGATGAGGACCACTAAATCATAACATTTTGATACGCTAATTAAACTATTATATTTTATGCTTAACTTCCACATTAATATAATAATATAATCACAAAGTTAAGGGTAGCTTGAACTATAGGAAAAGAAAAGCCTATTATCCTACTTATAGACTTTGAATTGCCTATGCACACAAAAAGATAGTATAATTTTTTTATTAGGACCCATTTTTGTTAGTTCACAACCAAAGTTTGATGGCTCTAGGACTTTAACGTACAATATTCAATGTAATTAATTATAGAAAAGACTTTGAAACTGTATAAAAGGCTCACATCAACAAATTTTAGTACTAAAAGAGAATACTCATTATTAGTTAATGGCTCATTTAAGACCTAGCTAGTATATATTGATGCTAATTAAAACTTTAAACTATGATTTCTAAATTTTATACTATATACTAAAATTTTAATTAATTTCACATATGAATACGTACACAATACTTTTGTCGATCATGCACGCCTATAAAGTAGGCATGTTGCATGCTGAGATTCCTTGTCCCATTTCACATTACACTAAACTAGCTAGTTAAATTAGTGGTACAATATAGGCATGGCTTATTTTTCAGGATATTCATTTCACTTGTATGGATAATTATATCTGTAATGTTTAGTGGCTATTTTTATAAATATTTTAATTGAGTAAATAAGAAAAGAAAAAATAATAGTGTTTTTACACACACAAAGAAAAAAGTTTCTCAATATTTTAGTGAAAATTTGTTTATTTTTTATAATATGTTTTTTTAGTGAGCTGGTTCAATAAAAAATGAATGAAAAAAATGATATTTTGTGGGAAAGTCCTTTGTTACCAATAGCGTGTGTTATTTATAGATAGAGGGGTCGTTTAGTTGGTGGGATAAGAATAACAATTCAAGATATATAATACAAGATTGTTTCATCCTTGTGTTTACCTCATCCCACATACCAAACGACCCTAAGTGTGATGATTGTGTTAAAATTTCATTACAATCTCAATGTATAATTTTTTTTTAATTTTCCATCTGATGTCCGATATTCATATTGGAGTATGACTAAATTCGAAGGGAAAATGCTCTCTAACAAAGGAAACTCTATACCAGGGGACTCGAACCTGGCCGAGACCTCTGGTTAAGGATGAATCAATACTTACGACTCCACCACAACCCTTGTTGCTGGTCTCAATGTATAAAAGTTAATTAAACTCAATTACTCTATACATGAAATGTGCGTTTATTTTTTCAATTCATTTTTAAAAAATGTTTAGTTATTCATTAACCAAGGAATAGTGGGGAATCAACATTAATCATGAGAAGAAAAGGAAACTCCCTTACTCAAGTCAAAAGTTGCTAAAAGAACATTCTCTAAAATTTATTTAGTTAGGATACATATATAGAAATGGATTTGGCAAAAAATAAAATGAACAATTAATTGATAAAGCTTTGTATATATTAAATTAATTAATGGCGCGTTGAGATAAGATGCTAAACTTGCTTTATAATATATGGTTGGTGAGGTGGGGAATTAAGTTAAACTTCAATTAATCATGAGATTAAATAGGAGTCTAGACGTGAGACCACTCTGAGTTGACTATTTTGTTTAGTTTTAAACATATAGATAATCATGATCCTAATCTTCTCCATAATGTAAAGTTTGACACACTTACTAGAACTAGCTAGTACAAAAATTTTATAAATATTTCCTATTAGAGTACGTTATTTCTTTTATTTTTCAGGTTACTAATTTCAATTAAAATAAATAGTTATTTTTTAGTTGACTTGGTAAAATTTTGCCTTTTCTCTTGATGTAAATTACTATAATAGACAAGTTTGAATTTTGCACCAATTGTGTAAAAAAATAAATAAACACAATCCATTCACTTATACAATAATTACTAATAAATTTCTAGGATAATCACTAATTAGTGATCTGATAGAAATTGTAATTGATAATCAAGTGTTATAGCAGGTTAAACTACACTCAGAGGCAGAGGTAGAATAGAAAGTTGGGCATAATTCATCAAGTATTTGAATCCACATCTGATTATACTAATATTGAAAATAATTTTTACATATATCAGTGCATACAATTTAAATCCGACCTGATAAGCTGATAATATAAAGATTATTTTTTTACAGTCTTGGTGTATATATGGAACTTATTATACTCTAGTAGTATTAAGATTTGAATAAATAAATCAAATATCTAACTAAAATAATGCAAGCTAATTAGCTAGCCACAGAAATCTTGAATAATATGCTGCCCCAATCAATAATTAAATGAATGTTTCAAACTCAATCTGAGTTGTTACAATCACAGTATAGTTAGTGTCTTTTTGTGTGAATATCCTAACAAGATCCAACTAGAACTCATCTTTGAATATGTATTATTATATTATAATTTTATACAATTATTTCTTATATGTGTAATATGCTGGACTTGTTACATACCAACCATGCACATTGAATTTTCATATATGTGGCTGCTGTTACTGAATTTATCAAGTGTGTAGGACATATTGATTCAAAGTATACTCAAAAGAATGACACATAAAAGGTAGAAATTAAATGCTTTTTTGTTTTTATTAGTAGTAGTTGGTTCTTTCTTCGATATGTTGTACACTGCTTTCCATATCACATTATTTCGTTGTTGTTACTGCTCACATTTATGTATTAGAAACAACCTCTCTATCTCTACGAGCTCGGGCCTAGGAGTAAGGTATGTATGTATACACTTTACTCTCTCCTGACCGACTTGTAGGATTACACTGGATATGTTGTTGTTGACTTGTTGTAGTAGTTTGAAAAAGAAGAATTAATCAATGGCTTCTTCATAAATAAGTTGTTGTTTTAGAAGGGTGCATAGAGGGTCATAGAGTAAGGTACCTACCCAGACAAAATTGATCCTTTTGTAAGGCTGTGTTTCATCTATTCTTGACTTGTTACCATCTTTTTATTTATAAAATTATTTGTCCATTGTCTGATCTTGATGATAATAGTTTCTCTATTGTCCTCTTCCTGAATTATTTACATGTATTCACAATGGAAACATCATATCTATATTGTTCCGATCCTTAAAAAAATATCGTTGCAATCGTGTTAGACCTGCCTCTAAATTCATAACTTCTGGAAGATACGATTAGAAACTGAGCTAGAGTTCTGCTTACGAGTTCGATAAAATTTAATAGCTTTAACCCAAACGTTGTATTTATATTAAAAATTCACATAATATATACAAATAGTTTTTTCGTAACCAAGTAAATTTCATATTTTTAAAAATTCAAAACTCATAAAATTGAAATCCCGAACCAATGCTGGAACTATTATTTGCCTGTATATGGAACTGCCTTGTCGTGGAAGCTAGGGTTGCATAATAGACTCCTTACTGATTAGTCCCCATCCACAGAGAATTACCACCATTATATTATACAACTATAATAACATATAAATATTTTGATTTTAATTACTTTCATAAGGCATAGTAGCAGTTTATGGGTAACAGTTTAGTATTTTATGTGACAAACTTTCTTTTAGTTTATTACGAAAAGAATCATACATTCTTATATTCAGTAAAATTTAACTTGAACTTCTTATTTTTTTCTTAATGTCATGGTTTTATAGCCATGAAAATACTTGTGCCATGTTCTAGAGTACCATATGATTTTAAAGTTCTTTTTTCTTTCTTAAATTTTTTATGTCCAATCTAACAATGTCATAGAAATTGAGATTCAAAGGAGATGCTTAACAAATAGATTTACACTCAATTACAGCTTTTATGTGCTTAACAATATCTTGCTTCACAAAAAATCCCAATACTACTATATGTTATTATTATATATACAATAAACAATACCAAAAACCTCGTGTTAAGTTTATGTGACTCTTTATGCATGTTAATCAAAGACCAAAACATTGAGTTATATGATTTAATTACTTTGCAGTGATAACATATAGCAGCAAATATGGTAACCTGTCTTTATGTGGCTCAGTCCAAATTTATTTGACACATGAAATCTTTAACTTTTTTAAAATGAAATTTATATATATATAAATTATGTAAAAAGTACTATAAGTCACAATAATTAACACTCCAAAATATTTAATGAATATATGAAAAATTTACGGTAAAAAGATAGACTTGTTTGAATCTCGAAATTCAAAAGGTGTCACATAAATTAGAACGGAGAGAATAATAAAATAGATTTTAATCCCACTTTTCAGATTACACTTATTATTATCGTAACCAATGTCACCCCGAAATGAACCATACAGGGCATAATTCAAATTTTAACCTAGACTCTAATGAGGGTTCCGAACAAAAAAAAAGAGAAATAATGTGAGAAGACAGGGTGGGGGCCCAGTGTTGATCTGGCAAATCTGTAATTGAAATATGTGGCCCAAAAATGACTTTTGGGCGCACGTGATGGGCTGGCCTGCATCTACAGAACCCTTTTGTCGCGCATGCACACGTGCGTTCCTTCTTCGCCGATCCCCATTACTTCCCCCTTATTATTGTACTCTTCAACTCCTTGCGTACAATGGGTCCCATGACCTACGTCGAAAAAGTTTTGAAAAGAGGTGATTAGGTAAAACACGTCATACTCGTAGTTTGTTGAGGATATAACTTTAATAGGAAGATACAAAAGTCGGAGATCGTATAAGGCTGCAAAGGATACAAAAGTCGGAGATCATAAAAGGATGCAAAGTCAGTAAGTAGTTGATCGAGCGTGTCTAGTTTCTTTTTATTTTATTAGTATTACTCCCTTCCTATCTTATTTGATTTGATACTTCGGTTATCATATTATTTGTGTTGTTATCGTTCTCTTCATTTTTTGTTCTTACTTTACATACTTGTTGTTTGATATATTTTATTTAAGCCGACTAGTCGATGATGTATCAAAAATAGTTTATCTATACTAACAGGGTAGAGTTAAGATTATGTCATGTGTACGTATCTTCACTAGACATTACTTCTAATGGAATTACACACGTCAATTGATATAACTACATTTTATAAGTCCTAAATAAATCGACTCGAAAACTCAAATATTGCGCATACATATTTTTTTTCTCACTTAAACTATATTTTGGTATATAATTCTCCAACAAAAAAATTAAATGGAAACTTTCACTTTTGGTTATGTGATCTGCCATTAATATATAATTTTAGTAGTTATAATTTAAAGTGAGAAAGTATGCCACTTAACTATATTATAAAAGCATTTATAAAAGACACACGGTTTCTATTATTGGTTTAGCCAAAACACAGTAGGGATATTATAAATATTTTAGCTTTAATTTGTTTAATATACCATTCATTTATCTACACCTGTGGGTATCACACGTAAGCTTAATCTCATGTAAAAACTTTACTAGATATCTTATATTAACATCGCTATATAACTTATATCCATTTTTAAAAAATTCAGATAAAAATGATTCGATTTTAGGTATATGTGTCTTAAGATTAGGCATAAATATAATCAATTTAACTTCAATCATATATAATTTCAGACATAATATATATTAAATTCTTTCGAAAGGGATAAATTTAATTTTTTTTACATGCTATAAATATGATTTAAATGATGATCCCGAAATAGGGTGACAAATATCAGTGTCTGTAGGGAGGCAAGTTGCAAGATGGGCCTTGAAAAAAAGTAGGTATACAGTGATAGAAAAGCAAATACTACTAAATAAAGAGTTGGGAATAGTAGATTTAATAAGATAGAAAAGAAGAAGAGACAGAGTGCAATGCAGCTTTGGTTAAAGTTAAAGAAGAGAGGAATAAAGAAAAAGTAAAACAGTACTCCCTCCGTCTAACCATAGTTATAATTGTTTATTATATTAATTTGGGATTTTTAATAATACTTATTCACTTTATGAAATCAATAGATAATTTTACGCTTAGTTTCTCATTTACCCTTATCACTAATTATAGTAGTAAAATTACCTTCTATTTATAATTTCTTTAAAAATGTGTAAAATCAATAGTGGACAAGTATTATTGGACAGATGAATTACAATATTTTTTCAAAGTAATGCTCTTTTGTTTTGGTGATCCCAATGTAATATATTGTCCTTCAATTTTCACTATTATTCAAGTGGAACCAGCCTTTTGTTTTGTTTGGCTTTTCTTGGGAAAGAGTAGACTCATCCCTTTTTCCTTTTTCAATTTTTGAATTTCGTCCCGCAATTATCCTATTATTTTATTATAGTTTCTTCTTTATTATTCTCTTTATTTCTAAAAAAAAAAATGACGATCTACTTTCATTTTTAGTTTATTAAGTTTTAAAAAGAATAATCTCTTTCATTTTTTAGTAACATTTTAATTTTAGTTTTTCACGTAACATGTTTAAGGCATAAAGAATATTTTATTACATTTGACATAACTTTAATTTAGAAACACGTGATGTGTCGCCCCACCCAAACTCTGTATCAAATCAAACTAGACCATTATTTTTAAAGTAATAGAACATTATATATTTACTATAGTATTATTTTCTCTACTTTCATTACTTATTTTTCACACTTATTTTGGAATAGAAGAAATAATACTTTATTGTGCTAAGACACTGGAAGAGAGAGAAGCTAGAAGCAGCTGAATATCCAAACGTAACATTCTTTAGCTAAGATATTAGTATTAAATTACTTAAAAAATAATTATTAATCTTAATATTGTGATATAAGTAGAGAAAAAGAGGTTTAAGTAAACTATGTATGAATTTATAACTAATTTCCTTGCATCTTCATTTAGTAGATAACTTAAATTGAATTTTTTTTTTGTTGCTCCTCAATTTAACTCAAACTTATTTAGGATTGAAAGATAAATATTGCAGTTGGTCTACATTTTCAGTCGTGCACGACCATTCGTTGTTGGGTAAATTATGATAACAGTATTTGATTTTTATTCGATTTCGATGAAAAATATGGGATCACTTTTTATAAATACGTTGAGAGTAATTTTGATATCTTTCATAGTGTTTTAAAAAATAATAATTAAAAAAGGCAGAAACGAATTTAATTTACTCCTAGGTGTAATGGTAGATCATGATGAGCACTAATTGATATTGCTGTAAAATCAAAACCGAATTTACTGTTTAGCAAACCAAATTAATTTTCATGACAAATGTTTTGTTGGTTAATTATTACTTTCTTCGTTTCAATAGATGTTCCATAATAATTGTTATTTCACAAAATCAATACATAGAGAATCTTATTTTTTTTATTTTACTCTTAAGAGTTATTAGTCTTGAAAGTATGAATTTAATCAAAATGATGACATATACATAGAAATAAAAGGAGTATTATTACTTTTAATTTTATTCTGTTTAAAAAAGAATGTTTTGAACATCTCTTTAATTTCAACGTTTCGCGTGACATGTTTAAGACCATATTCTGCACATCTTTAATTTAAGATCACAAGATTAAAAAAAAATTACTTTTTCAAACTCAATGCAGGATCAAAATCTGACAAACAAATTGTGTTTTTGTGGTCAAAGAGTCTTGAATGCAGATATTGAAGAGTTGCATCAGTTAGGTTTGATGATGGCAATTGTTGAATTTTAATACATAGCACAGAATCATTGACAAAAATAACCCCAACTAACCCAAGCGGCCCGTGGAAGGATCTACACCGTGAGATATTATAGGTTCGGCAGAACTTAATAATCTTAATTCAATTAATATACTTATGTTAAAAATTTACTTAATATGTCGTATAAGTTGTTTATCTAATAATAAATCTAATCGTCCTTCTGTTTTAGAATTTATAAATTTAAATTTTAAAATTCGCCATGAACGAGATTGTACGATTAATAATTGGTGTTTTTTTCTATTGTCTGCTTGTCTACTGTAACTAGTCTCTCTAGTCACAATCTAAATTACTGCTATTGTCTAGTGTTTTTTTATTTATTTGACAAGGCAACCATAGTTTCTTTATAAGAATCACACGTTAAGTTTAAGAAATTGACGAGAGAGGAGCATGCATTTAATTCATAATATGACTAACTCAATGGTAAGGACATGAATCTATCAAAAATGTATCTCTATCGTTGATTTTGTTGATAGTTTTGACGGGAAATCTTGGCGCACGTAACTGGTAAAATTGTTATAAGTGATCAGAATGTCACAAGTTTGAGCATGTGGAAACAGCCTTTTCTGCACATAGTGAAAGCGTATTGCACCGTGTTGTCCTTTTTTCCCCTTTTCAAGTACAACTAATAGGACGACCGTGCTCGTGCTCATAATGGGAGCTTATTACACCGTATTGTCCTTTTTTTCTTTCAAGTACAACTAATAGGAGACTTTTCATCGAATTTTGTTGTAAAATTCAAAACTCATAAACTTAAAATCTCGAAGTCTTTAGCAATATTTTTCAATCCTTGTGGTGGTAATATCTATTGTCTGCTTGTCTAGTGTTACTGGTCTCTCAAGTCGCAGTCTAATGTGTCAACTGTTTGTAATTGAAAATTGAAAAGGCAAGCAAAGATTGTCAATAACAATCACACGTTTGGTTTAAGAAATTAAAATTGACAAGAGAAAGATGCATTTAATTCATACATAATTAATCTCACTCATCAATATTGCATGGTGGGTATATGAATCTATCAACAATTCTCTATCCTTGATTTTGTTCAACTGCTCAACTAATATAGGAGACTCTTACCATTTGTTCGATAAGAAAAAAAATATTTTAAAAAAAATGTCTCTATATTTTACTGGTCAGATTTTTTTAGAAATAATCTTTCGATCTTCATAAGGTAGAAAAATGATTGTGTACACACCATTTATATTATATTGTCCGCACTCATATTGGCGGTTTAAGCATGCAGGGTATTATAATGAATTAGATTCCGTATTAGTTGAGGAATACACTAGTGCGGTGATCTCCTTATGCCATATCTTACATTTTTGTTACTTATTTTATATTATTTCAAACATGATTTGACATATTACCAGTTAAAGCTGTCTTATACTCTTATTCATTTTTTGAAATTATCATTTTAGGAAACATTTCTCATAATAATAATAATAAGTTAAAGCATTTAACTTTATTTCCGTGAAGAAGAGATAAGGTTTTCTCAGAGAAGAGAATAATATTGAGTGTCCCACTAGTTACCTCACCCTATTGCCCATGCAACTTAGGGTTTAGATTCATGAGTATATAAATATAATTATATATTTCTCATTTATATTATGATGACTAGTTTGATTTTATTTCTTTCTAGTGATTGATTGTAACGTACTACCGTATTAATTAATTAAACATAACTATATTGTAGTAGTGATTTTTAGAAACCCGACATGATTTAGTTTTATGAATGACTTCCACTAACTTTGATCTGATTTTGATGGGACAATAATTCTATATGTCAGATTTTTCTTTGGGTAAAAAAAGGCAGAACACATATTTTCTCGGTTTTAATTTATATGACTTTTTTTTAAAAAAAATTCATCCAAAAAGAATGATACATTTCTTTATTTAGTAATAATTTAATCTTAAAATACTCAGCCATACCAGTAGTTTCAAAAGTCTTTATTTCTTTCTTAAACTTCAAATCAAATCAAACTACATCATACAAAAATGAGACAAAGGGAGTAATTAGACATTCAAACTTGATCGGGCAAAGAACCACCTCAACTTTGAGAATTCACAATCAGACGTTTCAAATTGGTCTCAACTAACAACTAAACTCTCTAATAAACTCATCTTCATTGTATTTCATGGACATCGATGGTGACACGATGTACATGAATTTTGAAAGTTTCTAAATGATTAATTTGTAAGTTAGAGTGTTCAACTGACACAATAAAAATAGTAAATGTCTAGAAGTGTATACTCAAAGTTGATGTGTACGTATATATAATTATCTGTTGAGGTCAAGTTAAAATGTATATCTATGTATTATGCTCAAAAGTAGGGGTGTCAAAAGAATATGAAAAATCGACTGAACCTAACAGAACCAAACCGATTTATGTTATTTTTTCAATAAAAACGTGGACTTTTATTTAAGTGTATAACCGTCCCGAACAATTGGGATGGTCTTTTTAATTTATGAAAAAAACAGAAAAATTTCCGAACCGAACTAAATAACCTTACATGTATGTAAATATATTTTATATATTAACAATATGTTAAATTTAATATATAAATATATTTTATAACATTTTGCAAATATAAATATAACCTAGGTCCTAGGCCTTTGCTGTTTAATTAGCCTTTACTTAATTAGGTTTAAAATTAAAAGATATTGTAATAAATACTCTATCAAACAATACAACAAAACCTATGTAAACACTCCTATTAAATGCTTAAGATCAAACAATATGATTACAAGGTTTTAAATTCTTGTCTTCTTGGTGAAGATTTAAAGTGCTTCTTCAAGAACATATTTGCGAAAGAAATTTTTTAATAGTAGTATATTTTGAGGTTATATTTTAAAAGAAAAAAACCGAAAATTAATCGAACCGTACCAATATGGAAGAGAAAGTGATATGATTGGGATGATTTAAAAATTTTAATTTTGATTATGTATTATAAAATACCCAAAAAATTGGGATGGTACAATTTTTAAAAAATAATCGACCGAATCGTACCATTGACACCACTACTCAAAAGAAATACTCATTCAATAGTGGACATTTGAATTCAAAACTCGTAACTCCATCAATTGCTTTTACCTAAAAGTTCGGCCTATGTAACTTTCAAATAATTATTATGTGAAACTTCGTTCCCACCTAACTAAGTAAGTATTTTTCAGTCTAGCCTAGTCTAGTTTAGTACTCCTATATGTAGTACTAACCAACAAAACATTAAGAGGCCATTTTCCTGCAAGAATTTAAAAAAAAATTAATTTTGACATAAAATAATATTGTACAATTTTTTGGTTGGAGGGGTTGAGGAAAATAATTAATGCAACATTTTTATTGATATACAAGTAAAATACAGCCAACGCATAACTTTAATTTGTCGGATAAGATTATTTTGTCTTGTTTTTCTATGTTACTAGCTTTTCTCACTTCTATTATTTCTTTTACCGGACTTTTTGAGCTGATCGTCTACCAAAAATCAAGTTTGATTTCTTACTAGTAGTTGTAGACTCATAGTATTACTCTCTCGTAGTTTCTTATTTTCCAATTCCTATCACTATCTATTAGGTTATTGCTCGTACTTTGTTTGATTATAGTTTTATTTTTATTTTAGATATTGTTTTGTTTTTCTTTCTTTAGAATGTTTTGTCATTGTTCTTTAATATTCTATTGTGGCTTCTTCCCTTCTATTATTTCTTTTTCCGGACTTCTTGAGCCGATGGTCTACCAAAAATTAACAGTCTTTCTACCTCAGTAAGGTCTACGTACACACTATCTTCCCTAAATTCTAACTAGTGACAATCGGTAAGCGTAGGAAAGTGAAACCCTACTCAAAAATGTAAAAAGAAAAGTCACTAAGAATAGGGATGGAGACTAGACAAGAATGATAGGACGTTAACCACTTCCTCAGCAATCTAAAGTGATCGATCCCCACATATATATACTAGCTAAATGATATTATTATAAAGAATTACCTGACATGCACAAAAGCACTGACCCCCAAATATAATTACTGAAAAAGAAGAAATACTCCATTGGTTAGCTTTCTTTGTTCACTAAATTTTAGGCATGATAAGTTAGGCCACTTCCCTTTCTTGGACTTGCCGACCTTGCCTATGCGTTAGGCTACTGTACAAGTTCGGCTCACTTAAGAAAAGCATGATAATAAAGTGTCCAACGCATTTTATGCCGTGTAGAATGCAAGTGTACTTATTTAGTTTTATACAAATTTAAATGACTACTTATACACTATATCGAAAATTAAAGGGTAAAGATACTAGTTGAATCCAAGTTAAAGAGCATATTTGTATATTATGATGCCTTTGAGAAATATTGGAGAAACAACAAGAAACTGTAATCGAGTGAAAAAACTAATCGCTGTCTTCATTAAATTTTAAAAATAAATTCTACAAACTACAAAGAGTACAATTCATGCCAAGGATCCAACGGAAACCGTCTCTCTACTTTCACAAAGTAGAAAAAAGATTGAATACATACCACACATCTCAGACTCCACTTATGAAATTATACTGGCTATGTTATAGCTATTTAACGACTCACAGTTGGATTAAACAAAGTGACTACATTCATCGAGGGAAGCATGTGATGGTCAGCCCATTAACTATTGAGAGTTGAGGCCCATTTCCAGTTCTCGATTTCTATAGTCCAAATGTTTGAATGAGCAATAAAGAGTAGAAACAGTGTTCATTAGCCACTTGTTGAAAAGCAGCCATTTTGTCATGGAGTTTTATCAGGTTCCAAATTCCGAAGGTAAAACTCCATGATAATGTCCTGAAATTGCACCAAAAGAGTTTAAAACACCATGACAGTAACTTTTCACCAATTACAGGGGCTAAAAAGTGTATTTCCAAATTATCACATCGGAGATTATAGTCACTGTTGAATTATAAAAATGCAGAGTTCAACAAAATCCAACGAAAAGAAATATTTATATAACCTGCATCAGCATGTAGTACTTTAAATATACTTCTTCAATGATGAACAAACTTGCAGTTACTCAATTTGACTGCAGATAACATGAAGCTAAGATATCCAGTTATTATCGCCTAGACACTTTTAGGATCTAAGACCAAAACTTTTTATCGCACATTCACAAATGAACAACAGTAAATATTATCTGGAGGAAAAAAGCATGTCCCCAGATAGTATACACTCTGTAGAGTGTTACGTGATCAAATATAGAATACAACACTGAAATCTTCTAGCCTCTTCTGATAAATAGGTTTCACTTCATAAAGTTGACGAAACCTTTAGCTATTCTCATTGTATAGCTTGTTCTTCAATAGTAATACCTGGCACCTGCATCCTTCCAGATCAACATATAGAACTAGCAGCTCCACTATTTTGGTCAATCAAGTCTTCAATGGAGCCTTCTTTTCACGGTCAGATATACGAGAAGGAGCATTAGAATGTGATTTGAACCGGCCTCTACCTCCTCCATCTTCCTTCTCCTGCATAACATAAACTGTTTGTGAGCATCACAGGCATCAACTTTCTCTGGAGCACCTAGTTACCTCTATACGCATCTTAACCTTACTGTCCTAACTTCCGCATCCTGGGTGCTTTGGTCGCTAAATCCACTCATATTTTTGTGACACATATTCCAATTTAATTGGACTAGAAAGAAGCTAATGGCATTGCATGTTGCCTGAAGAAATGCCAAATCACCATATGATCATGAAGCTTATACACCTGTGAATATGATGGCCGGAAGAAATAGCTCGATATGCCAAAGCTAATAACACTATTGATGGAGCGCAAATGTGAAAAGCACAAGCAGATATCATTTACCTTTTTCTTAACAATCTGAACCACATCTTCATCCTCAAGCAATTGCGCAAGGCCACAATGCTGGGGGGAGTGCCTTGCACTAGTACCCCACACTAACACATACTTTACATCCTTAACAAGACTCCGATGTATGTGATTACAGAAATCTTCTACTGTACAGCCACCTCTATCCTAAAATCATTAACAACAAAGAAGATGCATCAACACAATTAGGGAAAAGTAATGAGCAGGAAATTAATTTTTTCCCTCTGTGGGGGGTTCTCAAGTTACTATTTTAACAGGAGACCATCTCCACCAATCTATGAACAGAGATTGAATATTCTAGAGTAGCCAAGCATGGCAAGAGAAAAAATCTTCAAACATGATGTGCAACAAAACATACAGCAGAAAGGACCACAGGATCTGTGAAGTCTGGTTGCTGGCCTTGAGGCTTTGTATAAACTCTGACAAGGCCCATTGCTTCCCACATTTTTGCAAGCAATCTGTCCAGATTCAGCTGTATCATAAAAATAAACGCAACATTAACTATAGAAGTATATAGGCAAGGCAGAAAACTTCTGAAGGGCATGTCAGTATGTAGAGATCATTTGCCCAAATTCAAAAATCAGAAGTAGTAGTGAGCCCTTATTCCAAAGTCATGTCCAAATTCGGTAAAGGAAAACAAAATAAAACTTTTTGTCTATACCATCATCAAGATCAAAAACCAACTTGAAAGTATCTTGGTGGCCCTGGGAAAATAAGAGTGTTCTTATTATTTGCAGAAAGGGTAAACTACAGGTAAGAGAGATGTCTCCTTGTCAAAACCAAGTCTTGGAAATTCTACAGAGCCACACAAAAAAAGACTTCATATACTATCATGAGCTGCAATTAACTTTCCAATAGGATGCGCACCCAAAATACTCAAATATGTTATTTGATCTCGGTCCCAATATATATATTTGCAAATGTCAAAAACCAATGAATTATAATTAATAGTGGCACCTTGCCACAAAATTAGATAGAGCAATGAGCTTTATGGGTCACCCAAATGTGCTATAGCTCATGTCATCAGCAGTCAAATGAATCTCACAAATTTTGAAATACCTTCATGTTGCAGCTGATGACAACAGAGTTTCGCTGTCGGGCTAATCTGTCTACATCATCAATACCAACAACATCTATCTTGTTGTAGACATATATGCACTTCATGTATTTACGATTGCCCTCAATAACATCAATTAGGTCATCCACTGTAGCATCTTCACGAAATAACACCTAAAAAGGTGAACAAAAAGACTAAGGTAGGGAAACAAAGCAGAAGAAAACAAATTCAAACTAGAGTTTTTCAATGATCAAATCACCACGCTATTCTACAATACCTCAGCATTGTGGATCTTGTATTCATGCAGAATTTGATAGCATAGCTTCTCATCCACATGTGTCAGATGCAGAGTGCTATTGAAAGAAATTCCACCAGTCTTTTTCTTCTTGAAGTATATCTGCAACCATTGCAAAATTTAAGCTAAGCCCTGACATTCAATCTTGTCTATCGGAAGATACACAACCAATGACGGCATGGATTTTAAATTAACACTTTAAAGACCACGAAAAGGTCTTTTCTAGACAGAAATATGCTGAGAAAGAACATTTTCTAGATAACTATTTAAGGACAGGAAGGAGCCTAGATCTATAAAAGTGTACCCTGCTATAAGATCATGCAATAATAATGTGGCAGGCTAGTTGTGTGAATAATTAATTAGTTATTGAGAAGATCTTCCAGACACATGTGAATCTCTTTGGAAACAGAAAAACAAATAGAGAAAAGGAGACAAAAGAGCATATATGTTATCAGAACTAGGATACCGAACCGCAATATGAATAATATAGCATAATGGATCACCTGAGGAGGTCGCTTGTTTAATCGCAGGCCCACTGCTTCCAGCTCCTTTGTCAATATTTGTCGATGGCCTTCACTCTGATGTTGTATATTTAATTAAGAGTCGAGTGAATCAAGGAAAAAGAAAGCATAAGCTAACAGAAGGTCTGGACAGAGAGATGACTTAATTCTAAACTCGATTTAACATATAATAAAACAATGATATTATTTGAGATTAATGCTGGAAATGAGAACAGAAACCTAAATGAACTCTTGATTAATCATGTTCCATTTTTTGTGGTTTTGGTACCATGTTTGCCTTCTTTTTCTGTTTCTTGTCTTTACCACTGAGATCAAAGACCAATACATACTATGTGTTTTGGGTCATGTACTATTATGTTGTTTGTGATTTTTTCTGTATTGACGTGCGTAATTAATTTTTTAATAGGTGATAGCAAATATAGAGGGATCATCCCCAGGTGTTCATCAGCTGAGAAATGGACTTGCTTTTTTTTAATTATTATTTGGTTCTTTTTTATGAAACTTTCACCTACAATTCTGGCCGTGCCAACTCAGCCCAAGCTCGACTCTGCTACAAGGATTGAGGCGGGCTCAGAGCAGCTTAATTTAGTACAGCCTGAGCTTGGGCAGAGCTGAGGTGCAATTGTAACCAAACAAACATGACCACAAGAGGATAAAAATAAACACCAACAGGCGCAATTATCAGAAATGAATTATGATCACTTACTTTTGAAGCATCAAGAACCATTAATACAATGTCCGCTGACTTAGAAACAGCAATGACCTGTTCAAAATGCCTATTGTTCAGAGATTGTAGTCGCAATCAAGAGCTCCAGCAACTATACAAGTTACAACATACATTGTTTGTCAAATTGCTAAAGCCATCTTCAATTTACCTGCCTACCACGCCCCTTGCCTTCAGATGCACCTTCAATGATTCCCGGAAGATCAAGCAGCTGAATTTTAGTATCATTGTAATGAATAATACCAGGGATGCAAGTAAGTGTTGTGAACTCATATGATGCAGCTTCAGAATGTGTTCCTGTCAACATAGTAAGAAGTGTAGACTTTCCCACACTATCAAAAAGAAAAACCAAAGAAGGTTAATAGCCTATTTGGACAAGCTTTTGAAATGTCAAAAGTGCTTATTTTAAAAAAAAAATAAAGAATACTTATTTTAGATAATGAAGATGTTTGACCAAGCTTTTTGGTGAAGAGATAAAATAAAGAACACTTATTTTACATGCTTTTTAAATCTCTCCCTTTTTAATGATAACTTGTAGGTGCCTTCCGGCTCAAACGGGCGGGGGATTTCTATTTGCTTGCACTGTGGGATGTTAGCCTTTAGTTAGATGTAGAAGTAGAGGGCGCTGTTCGCCCCACACTTAAGATGAGACTAAGTGAATTTGCAAGCTCACCCAACCTATTTTAATATAAAATCTCAAGTGGATGAATCAGAATCTGGAGAAGAAGAATTGGAATCCATAGTTATGATGCATTGTTGTGGATCTCGATACAAAGGTTCTTTTTTGATCTAAGCTACAAGGATGGGGCAGCATGGAAAGATAAATGTGGAACCTAACAGAAATGTAGATGATGTTAATAAGTGGTGTTGCATGATTTCTTTGTCACAAAGCTGTATAAGGGGAGGTAGAATTCCAAACCTTTTCTCTCGAGCATACCCATTACCAAAAACTATACATCACTTTGGTACACATGCACATAGCCAAAGTCAACCCAAAAAAAAGAGCTCAAGCTCTCATTTTTCTTTAGTTCCACTGAAACTTATTTGGTAGGCATATTCAATTAAGAAGTTAAATTTAAGAGTTGTTAAACTAAATTAGAAATTACAAATCATAATATGCAAGCTTATTTATCTATTAGATAATATTTATCTTTTAAATGATGCCCATATCTTTTTCTTTTTTTTTGAAATAGGTGACTTTAATAGATGCCCATGTCTTATTAAAATTAGACAAATTTATTACCAGAAATAAGTGTTTAACCAATCTTTGTGAGCCAATTTGCTAATTGATAAATAGGTGGCAACTTATATGCATATTCTTTTTCGTAAGTTAACACTTAAAAACACTTTTTAAAAATATTGGCCTAACACAAACTGTTCTGCCTGAAGACAATTAAACTTTTATGACTGGCCAACAAACACGAAAAAAGGGAAATGACAAACCTTGGAAATCCTATTAGTGCAACACGTCCATGGCCGAATTTCGTAACTTCAAAACCTTCTCCAGCACCACTAGAACCCTGTTTCACGGGCATAATCAGGAAGTTATTACTCGGTGTATCAGAAAAAGACCAGAACACGAGAAAAGGTTGTCACCAATGAAAAAGAATTAGTACAGCGCAACTATTTTTTGTTGATATGTTAATATAAGACATAATTATATCATGGAAACTCCATGAGACTAAGAAACAGGAAATTGACCCCTCCAAATTAACTGTTGAAATACCAAAAAGACATACTTTTGGGGGCTCCAACAATTGTGTTCTCAGCTTTGCTATCTTAGCCTTCAGCTGACCCAAATGATATTCTGCATCAGACAGTTGAAGTTGATTATTAAGCGTCTGAAGAAAAATTTTGGGGGAAAAGTTCAATAAACAGAGAGGAGTTCACAAAAGATCCTCAATCACAAAGGAATTAAGAGCATAAGAATCGATTCCAATGGGACTCCAAGAAATGTAACAAATAATTTTCTTTTGAGTATAAGTTATATGCATTGTCGATGTAAAAAATATTTACACAATCATGTCACTTAGAACTAAGAAGGCAATGACAGATGCTTCTCGATACAAACATCAATTTATAACCTTAAAGAAATAGAAAGCAACCTTTTATAATAGGTAAATTATAAATATATACTTGTGACGCCCCTGGCGGAGGGCGGGTCAAGCAGGACTAACAGGCTTCTAGGTTGGCACTCTTCAGAATATAAGGTGCACATTACACTTCGGGTGAATCCACAGAGAGGAAAGTGAAGAGTTCTATAAAGCATAACTCAAGTTCACATGGTACGGCACTTTTGGGGCTCGATGCCGCGTAGCCCAAAAAGACAAATTTGTGCCGGCCTTGGCCCATAACGGACAATAAGTGCCATGGACTTGGGTCATGACAATACTGACTAGTGTAATAAAATCTTTACATTGTCCTAGCATATAGCTTAAGCTCTTTTCTTCTATGTATAAGACTAAAAAGTAACAAATAGTTGAACCATAAACAAATATAATCCTGTGCTAAACGGCAAAGGGTGCTCTTCTTTTGACAACATTCCTACTTTGAAATCTTGTTCCTGAATTTTGAATATCCAGAGGTCCCCCAATGAAGAAGATGGTGTCTTTTGTAGGACTAAAACCCTATATGTTCTAATCTACCAATGTTGAACAAACTCTTAGTAGGCTTTCTGAGTGTGTATGTTGATTAATGTGCACAAGGACTGAGAGGCAATGAGGATTCATTGACGGTGATGCCTAATGGGGCTTTAGTAACAGTAATACCAGTTCTTGTCTGAGTTATAGCTTAAAGTCAAAGTGAAACTAACATTCTAAGGTAGGCATAAAGACTTTAGTGATGTGACTATGGAAGTTACCAGTAGCTTTATTTTTCTGGGTACGAGCCATCTCGGCTTCAATTTCTTTGATCCTCTCTACGATCCCCATGGTTCTCTAGTTTATCTGCATAAAACATACAGAAGAGAAAAGATCAAGTTCAGTCCAACAAACAGTCCCATGACAAAAGAGATGCTCAAGAAAAGTACACGCAACCAAACAACTAATCTTTCAAGAAAAGAAAGAAAGTTGCAGTAAAAAGACTGACAAGCAGAACGAGGAAGGCAGAGACACAGGGACCGAGTTAGACATTATATATTTTGATAATGACCCATAGGTCGTCCGTGTCACATGTCTAATGTATTTAAGAAATGGAACTAATGCAGAGGAAAATGCTATGAGAAATGGTTTTGTGCTATAATGAGCTATAATTATAAGCAGCAAAAGTTCTAAAAAATCCCAAGGACACGGGTTGGGAATTAAATGGGATTCGTTATGTTTTAACTTCCATTTCAAACCACCAAATAGAAAATGTTCGAAAACAAGGAGTGAGCATAAATTGGATAAGCATGTCATACAAATAGATAAAATAAATCAAACAATAGGCAATAGAAATGGAGTATCAAACTGTGAGGCCACTCTAGACTCTAGTAGATATAGATTGGAAAAATTGGGGACAAGTAAAAGCAGAAATTAACCAATACTTAAACAAAAATGAAGCGTGCGATTAATACTCTTCATACTCAAATGTGTAGAGTTATTAGAGATGTTAACTAGCAAATAATCTAACATACTAACATTAACCTACGAGCTCATTGGGATATACCGATTCGATTTGACCTTTTTTTAAAATAAATTCCACTTGGCTAGAGAAGCTCAATTCAGAATACGAGACGTTATACTTAAATCATGCGTGATTCAGCATAGTACTTAACAAAGAGAAACAAAAGGAATGGAATTACGCATAAATTAAACAGCTTTATGAACTTAAACAGCTCTTACATCTAACCCCACAGCTCAATCGAAATTCCGGCGACCGGCCACTGGATTCTGCTTCGCCGCCGATATAGTCAGTTGGAAGCAAAAGAAGATAGCAGAAGAAGAACAGCCGTTCGCCGACGAGAGGAGGGTTTAGAGCCCTGATTTTTAATTTCAACTTTATACACTTCTATTTCGTGACGGTAAGAAATATTTACATATTAATGTCATTTATTCAAAAAAAAAAATACTGACAAATTAATTGATAATCTAGTAATGATAGTAATTGAATCTCGTTGTTGTGTATTATTAAAAAAATAATTAATATGTGATTTATTAGAGTGATTTGATTCGCTGATTAAATTATTTCAAAATTATACTTGAATTATAATCCTTAAACTAATTAATTCCAAATTTGATATGGCATAAGGTAGGTCATCCTAAATTAAACTTGAAATAAAATTTATATATTGTTTGATGATGGTGTATAAATTTTACCCCAAACTTAATTTTGAGATATTCCATCTTATCTCGCGTAACAGACAAATACAACATGTAAATTGTATATACCAAAAATATACCATGCATATACATACTTTATAAATATATTTTTTCTAAATATGTACCTTGCGATATCTTGTTTGTTATGTACTCCCTTTACAAAAGTGTAGATTTATAGTTCCGATTATCCATCTGATAACAGAGTGATGACTTACCTGAGAGGCCATGAATATGAATTTATTTTTCTGCGTAAAATCTGTAAATACTTTATCCTCCCGTACACTTTACACTGGATATGTTGTTGTAGTGATTTGGGGATGAGACCTCATCACTGAGAGTCTGGACATCATCATAACTGATTTTAAAGACTAGGTTGCTATACTAAGATAAAGTAGTTTCACAGTGTTATCATTATCATTTTTCATATATCAGTGTCGCTGGAATTTCCCATTTTAACACACAAACACTAATCTTCTTTCTCAAGTTACCTGTACACAGATCCACCATACTTATTTGTAGATCTGATTATCAATACTCATCTCTCACAAACCTGATCTTTCCTTGGATATCCAAGAAGATTTGCAGGTGGCTGGCTGGCCGCTTTCTCTGTTGGAAGACCTCAGGTTGTACAACAACTTCGCTACTCTCCCTTTCAAGTAGGGGTTCAGTGGAGCTTTATTTAAAGAACAGTAACCACCACTTTGACTGATGCGGATGCATCAGTGCAGAAGTTGTTGATGGAGATACCCAGAATCTTGTTACATATGTCAAACTAATTGGAAAGCACATCCTTTTGACATGGTAGATCAATTCAACAACTATGCCTGAGTCTCAAACAAGTGGTGGTCAGCTGTATAAATCTTCACTGTTTCATTCAAGGTCAACTCGTGTCACATGGTAGATCAAATCGATGCTTTAAAAGAATTCACGGGCATGGGATATGGGGCGGGAAATGTGAGCTGGGATATGAACAATTTTCAACGTCAAATTAAAAACATGCTGGCTGGGATATGACCAACTAGAACAATTTAAGCAGGAATAGCAGTCTACTAGCAGTTTTCTGCTGTGGGAAGGAAAATAAAATTGCTCTCAACTTCGCGACCTTGAATTAAAAGCTACCATGGTGTGTACAAAAGGTTGAATCACACAAAAAGTAGCATTAGCAAATGAAATATAATGGTTAGTGAACTGTTTGCCAATCACCATCGGGCTTATTCCAAAAAAAAAGCAAACCTTTTATGATGTTGAAGTTACAGGAATCCAGACCTAGCTTCATGTACACTTCTATCACTACTACTATGTCCACTTGACTTGCACGCACTGAGAACTGGTGGAATCTGACCTTGCATATCAGCAAGCTCCCTCACACGCGAGAGAATTGGAGCAGGGATCGGAACTGAAGCCTGTTTCCGGGAATTCAGAATCTGTACCATCACAAAGAAGGATGCTCAGATAACAAATACAGAAACAAACCCCACCAGCTCCCCCCCCCTCCTTCTGTACCTTTACAAAATTAGTGAAAAAAGTACCGAGACAAAATCATGTTTAAAAATGCAGTCGTCGTCTAATAGAGTAAAATCCTATAACTAATTCCTTTTGATAAATTGAGTACTAACTATATCAACGTCCTCTAGAATGCCTTACCTTCTTTATGATTATCATATAAGGTAAATCACCACTTTCTACTGAAACAGAGTGAATGTATGAAGCCGTCTTATAGTTAAAAGAAATCTTGATAAAATCATCAACAACAATGAAACAACATGCATAATAATAATTCAAATAATGCTAACCCCTTTTTCTGCAGGCAACTGCACAAAACTAGCTTTCAGCAGATTTCTCCACTTGTCCTGCAAATACATAGATAATTTGCAGCATTACATCACAAGTACAAAAAACAGTCCCGAACTAATTTATTCCCAATGAATTCCAATTCCTAGAATCTATTAAATAGACAAGCCAATACCAACCTTCAGGTCCACCGAAGTTCGATAAGGGCAAGATGCAAAAGAAAGCCGTTTTATCTCAGACCATCTACCAGCACCATACCTGGCTACACCTTCCACTAGCTTAACAACCTCATTGATAGTCCAAGGTCGATGATGTTTTCTCCTCATTCCTCCTTTTTGGGTGGGTACAGTCACCACATTATCATCTGAATTGTCCTCAGAGCAGTCATTCACCTCTACGTCATTCTCTAGCTCAACAATTTTCATCCCACTGTAATGCTCCTCCTTTTCACAAGCAGCAATAAGCTAGAAACAAAAGGAGTTCCACAAAGTATCATCATCAATTTGAGAAGGAGAAAGGAAAATAGAGAGTCACCAACAAAAAGAAAGGGATGATCATTTGGGTTAAACGGAGCAATATTTGACTAAAGAAATATCGTAAGTGATTTGAAAAAAATCAAGCGCACAAAGAATTCAAAGGCAAACAGTAGAAAAGGGAAGTTCTATTTACAGGCTGTTGAGTCCATCCAGGAGATGAGCTGGTCTTGATCACGTCATTATTTCTCTTATCATCTTCTTGTTGCCCAGATACGTCAAAAGCACTCCTTACTTGTCTGGTCGCCATGTCCATACCACTGGGCTGAAGTTTCTGCAATATTTAACTTGAAGTACATCAATAACCCAGAGGAACAAAAATAATCTTTCCAACAACCATTGTAGTACATGACATTGGAGCTGAAATTCAAAGTCTAAACACTACGTAATTTAATTCAAAAAATCAATGATTCAACTTGATATAGGCATAATGAATTCATTGAGAAACACACACACACACTGACATGTACATAGTACATTGGAAATGCAAACGGAGAATCATCTGAAAAATGCAGTTCAAACTGAAACTAAATAATCTACGCAAGCAAGAAGAGTATAGCAAAAATTGCAAGTGATCCAAGTAACCCAAAAGTTTCATCGTGGATAGGGAGTGCAAAGTCATGTCTATATGCAGGGTTTGGTATGTTTTTTACTCATAGAAACAACTATAAATTATAAGTCCTAATATACAAATACATGCTAGGAATGAGCCATGTAAGCATTTATAAGTCTATATTTAAGATATTTATATTACCAAAAGAGGCATGAAGTTCTCACGCGGACGGCTCCTTCGAATCCGAGAAACAAATGGAATTTGAACCCCAGAACCTCCCAGAGAATCTTGCCTGGTGACCAGAGGTCTCGCATTTGACCTCACATTTTTGGTGGGCCTCATATGAATTTCTGGACATGCAAATTGATATCTGGAGATTTTATCTGGCGATGCTAACTTTTCACTGGTTTCCCTAGATTCTATTTCTGAAAGTTCTTCAATATATCTTTTTGTTGGTTTGCGAGCTCTTTTGGCTGTTATCTGCTCTGCATGCAGATCTTTAGTAACATTACAACTTTCAAATGCTGAACTGGAAACATCTGCACCAGAAAGATCAGCATCATCATTTATTCTGTTATCATGATCACCTAATGACCCTCTAGAATCTGAATTTGCCACTCCATCTTCAGAAATTCTGCTCTTTACACGATGACATATTTGTTCTTCACCTTTTTTCACCACTACATTATCTCTTATTATAAAAGTAGTGCATGAAAAATCACACGAATTGGTCAGACCCATGGTAATCCTCCTCTTAAGCCACCGTTTGTCCTTGACAGAAGTTTCCCTTCCAAAAGTTGCTTTAAAAGTTTCCTGAAGTTCTTTAACTGGTAGGTCATCTAAACATATCTTTCCCTCCAACTTTGAGAAGTCTGGCTTCCAACTAGAACCAGCAGCAGAAGTTGATGGTGTATCCTCATTTGGTGCATCCTGGGAATGGGAGCATACATCGGTCCTCACAGATTGGTCAACATTGCTGAGTTCTGAGAAAGGGGCCAATCCATGAACAGCCACCTGGAAGTTTATTCCAGTCTAAATCAGTCAAAGACGACCAATAAGTCTCGATACAGTCACTACTAACAGTAGTACAAGCAAAACGAAGTATACAAAAACCATAATATACTTCTTTTGACTCCTTAATGTCGCACAAAAGAGAACCACTAAACAAGATACAACAACTAACTCTAATAGGTGAATGATTCAAAATCAAAAAATTACAGTTGACCACAAAGAAAAATTTTGTTGACACAGTAGCATGACAAATAAGTTGAGCCAAACTAGTTTATGCCGGCGATATGAATCCTCTGAATCAATTCCACTCAATTCAGGCTAATTTCAGCCAATGTAAAGCACTCCTAGGTGAGTAGCAACATAATGTTCCTTCACAGCAACCCTCCTCCCTATTTTTTAAACTGATGTAACTATCTTTAATATGATAGTCAGCATACCGAAACCCCCTCCTTTATCTAACACAACAATCTCATACTAAAAAATCACTCTCCCTATCTTTTTATTCTATTTTATATGGCACTCTTTCCATTTCAATTTATTCCATAAAGAACATCAGATTTCTAAACTTGGAAACAGTTTAACATTTAACTTATCATTTTACCTATAATGGCATACTTTTATAACCACATAATGGCATAAATGTTACAGCATGTTAAGACCAAAAGATCATCCTTCCTTTCTAACTCCATACCCAGTCAAATACCACCACACAAAAAATGAGACAAAGGGAGTAAGAAAAATGCTCTAGATCAAGGAGATGTAGAAAGCAAAGATGAAGAGTGCAACTTACATACCTTTTCAGGAGCATCTATTTTTCCCAAGTCAGGCACTGGGCCAACCAACACATTTGACTTTTCTGCACCAACAACGGGGTATTCAGACTCTAATTTACCAGAAAATAATTCCCATTAAGGAAAGGCCAAAAAGAACACCCTTTATCTCCAATAATTTGAAGTAAAAATAGTCACAAATAAACTTGAAGACTAATGAATTATTTAAAATCTAGTTCTAAACCTTCTGTAGCTTGAAATGAATTTCTCTCCAGAAGGTATCCTTCAGTTATGCAGGATTCTGAAATCTGTCTGGTATCTGGAACAAGCTTGGGTTCACACTTAACATCTTCAAGCAAGTCTTCAACCACCATAATTTCATCCTGAGTTGCCGGGACTAATCTCCCATCGCCATCAACCTACATAGTAGTAATGACCATCAATTACTCTCTAAAACCACCCCAAACTTGGTTCTCCGGCTACAAGTTGAATGTGCAATTTACCTTTAAAACTTGGGGAAAAAGTTCTAGAAGGAAATTTGGAGGAAAAATATAATCCTCCAAATAGAATTCTAACAAATATTGACCCAAAGTATGGTATTACACTTAAAAGCCACTGCGAGTTGTAAAATAGGACCAATTGAAAAAGAAAAAAAAACATTTATTAGGAAAAGAAATGTCAACCACAAAACAAAAGGTAACTAGAAGGCAGTGTAGAAAGAGAACACTTTTCTAGAACTACCTTTCTGGAAAATCCAAAACTTGTATTTTATTTCCAACAAGATTGAGGATGGAAAGCGAAAATCAATATGACGACCCCAGATCCTTACAAAGAAAATAGTGGTTTGTCGCCTCAAAATAGTGGGAGACAATCAAAAGGACGATAGTGATGCTAATTAGTCCCTCCATCCCAATTTAAGTGTCTAACTTTCCTTTTTGGTATGTCCCAAAAAGTGTGCATGTTTCTATATTTAGTAAGTTTTCCAGTTCCAACATGGCAAGTTTAATACCACGAGATTTAAAGGACTACACACATCTTTAATTTAAGACCACAAGATTCAAAAGCCTCCGTTTATTTCTTAAACTTTGTGCCTAGTTAAACTGAGACACTTAAATTGGGACGGAGGGAGTACTATATAGAGTGAGCTCAAGGGATACTTCTTTCTAATCAGTCTTTACCTAGAGCTATTCGCTGAACTTATGATCTAAAAACAACGGCACTAACATCAACGCTCTAGGCAGTGTTCTGAAAGGCTCTCGCCTCTTGCCAAAGGCGATGAGGCGAGGCCTCGTCGCCTTTACTGGTGAGGTGTAGCGAGTTCAGAAAGGCGGCAAAAGGCGACCAAAAAGCGAATGGCGACGGCGAGGTGACAAGGGTCGCCTTTTTAAAAAAAAAAAAGATCTGATTTAATAATTAGAAGGCAATATTAGGGTTTATTTGGTGTTTTTGCAAACCTAGGACTTCTTTTCTCCGTCGCAACCCTCTCTTCTCCAGCTCTCCTCCCTCACACTACTTCGCGACTCTCTTCTCCTGTTCTCCTCCCTCACTACTTCGCGACTTTCTTCTTCTTCTCTTCTCCAGTTCTCCTCACTACTGACGACGAGACCTCATCTGCTCAGCACTCAGCAGGTACAGTTTTAGATTTATTTTTTTTCTTCTTTTCTTCTTCTTCTGTTCTTCTCTTCTTTCATATGCAGAAGAAGAAGTGCAGACTCTGTTTTTTATTTTGACGCTACTGTTAACTACTGCATTACTGCAATCTACCTACATTTTTTTAAAAAAAAATTCAATCCTTCTATATTTCTTTCTGCCCTACTCAATTTAGTTTGATACTAATTAATATAGTATTTGCCAATATATATTATTGCTATTGAGATTTTGGATATTTATATAAGCAATTAAATATTTTAAGTTTTTGATATTAATTGGCGCCTCAATTCAAAAAGGCGAGCGGCGAGAGGTGAGGCAGACCCTTGTCGCCTTTCGCCATCCAAAACACTGGCTCTAGGTAATCACCTCTCTTTGCCTACGGATTTAGCCTTTAGCTGCTTTTCTATCCCCAAGTAAAAACCATGAACCTTCTTTCATTTTTTTTATCAATATAGAAGCAAATGATTCATATCAATATTTTTTAAATGATGAACTTTCTTCCATTATTTGGCCGAATGGAGAATCAAGATGGAATGTAGAAAAATGATCAGGTTATTAACAAAGAAGCTCCTTCAAAACTGCAAGTAAAACATATACATTTATTCCATGTTGAGGAAGCAAATTATTCTCCAACCATTTGCTGATCACTAGCAACTCGGATCTTTCCATAAAGTAGAGAAAATTAACACAAGTATATACCTTAGTATTATGTTTACAAACTACAAATAAAACATAAGCCCTTATGGTGCTAGACCAATAAAATGACAAATTTCAATTACTGTATTCACAGGTCATACCCGGACAAGCTGGTAAACAATAGGATGAGCAATCTCCTTCTCCAAATCCCTGATTGTGCTTGTTACCGGAACAGCACTATCCTCAATTATGGGTTCACTTGCCTCCATTGCAAATGCATAATATGCAACTGGAATTTCTGAAACACACAAATTTGACAATTTACAACAACATACCCAATGAAATACCACAAGTGTAATCTGGCGAGGTTAAAGTGTTAGCAAACCTTAGCCTTACCAGGTAGAATTAAAGAGGCTGTGTTTCAGGAGGACCTTACACAAATTTGACTATTTGAGAGAGAGAATTCAATACCTATGCGGTCTAAAAATCAAAACCTAGGGTGCGGTGCATGCAGAACAAAAATCCACCCAATTACAGCAATATGGAAAGAATAATTAATAAATGTATATAAAACTCAATCAAAACTTTTGACTAAATTTGATCACAGTCAACAAATACTGGAATTGAAATTGAACTCACCATAGGGGAATTGCACAAGAACAGTCACATCATTCTTCCCGGCTGAAATTCAAAAATTTTATAAATAGCGCCACTGAAAAAAAAAGGGGGGGAGAGATGCGTGAATCGAAGAGCCAAAAAAGATTGTATAAAAATCGAATCAAGATTTATATTCCGTATTTTTTTTGTGATTCGGGAGAGAGAAATGGTTATTGGAATCAAGAAATAAACCTGAAGTATTTTTCTTGCTTTGGAGAATTGCTTTTTCAGTACGCTCGAAAAGTTCCGGAACCGAAAATATTTTTGTTAGGAAAGAAAGTGTGACGCCTAAGAGCGCGTGAAGTCCGACTTTATGAAGTGGCACTCTCAACTTACGGAGTACCTGACTCCTGAGGTAATTGGGCTTTATAATCCTCTCCGAGAATAATATTATTCGGCTTAAACTTAAAAGACATCGGTTGTCTTGCTATGCCAGTCAAAAATTCACACCACCCATAATATAATACGTATGTTAGATGCGTGACTTTAAAGCTTGTGCCATTTTTAAAAAAAGTTTGCACATAAAGCCACTTTGAAACAACAACAAATATATACTGTATAAAATTAGTCTAAAATTTTGACATTTCATTTTTTTATGTTGGGACGTCTTGCATTTTGCAACAATTTTCTAAGCATATGGTTAGTATATTTAAGTTGAAAAAGACAAGTATTCCTTGGTTGCTGAGTTGTGAAGACGCGTGAAAAATGGATAGCAGTTTCTTCAGAGGTTAACAAGTTTGTAGCTGTCAATGGAAATGGCTCAATGATGCATACAACCACTAGTCACAGTGTTAAACGCATGAGAAATCATGTCAAACAACGGTGTATTTCTTTAATTGTCGATGCAACATATCAGTCAGAACTCAGAAGTGAATGCGAAGTGCAATGACACCACCTTTCTCAGGGTGAGTTGGTTTTGTACAGGAATCTTCTATTCTAACATATACAAAACATATACATCACACGACTCATATGCATCTATAACTATATCTCCTCTGATTGGTGAATCATTAATCTGAGTAAACCTTAAACATGGACCTGCAAGCGTTGTCAGCAAAGAATTAACACCAACAACCTGCAACAGCATATTCACAATTCGCAAGATGTCAGTGAGCAAACAGTATAAAAAACAAAGGAGTAGAACGGTTAAGATTCATGGATATCTAGCGAGACTAGATATTTTCTACCTGAACATGGATAAAACAGGCAGACAAAACAACAGACAAGCAAAGATAGAATGTAAGGCAATATTACCAGCACATTTGCCTGAACTAACTTGACCAATGGTTGAATGTTACAACCAACCCAACCCAAAAGGTATAACTAAACTACATTTTACCTCAACATTACAGTGGATAAACAAAGTCAGGATACATTATCCCAACATATATGTGGAGATAACTTATCACATTATTATAGAATAAATGGAGGGATAAATAACCCCGAGACTAACCAATTTGCTTAGGATAAAATAATCTTGCATTCTATCCCCCAATTTGCTCCCACAATCCAGTTTAGGTTCTCATCAACCTCAGGTACTCATCAACAGCTTCAGCAAGATGGACTTGCTAAGAACATAAATCGTAACTTAAACTACTAGGAAATAGGTAGATTAGGAATTATTGAGATCCTGTAATAACAATACATGTAGAAGTATTTTCCAAACTCCTCCATCATGAAGAGTTCAGAGGAGCCTGACAAACTTCAAATTTAATGTAAGCATCAATGAGTAACCTCTTCCACCCATTAGCAAGTGGGGGAGAGAATTAAGCAATGCTAGAACAAATACACTCTGATTTTAGATATTTATATGTTCCCCACACAAACTCAGTTAGCACAAAAGCTCTTCTTCAAGGTTTATGACAAGCTAAAAACATTATCATATAGCACAGCAAGAAGTCTCTTTCAATGTCATTCGACAATCTAGAGGGTCAAACATACTTTGACAGTCTACTTGGTAACAAAGCAGGGTCGATCACGCACAGGAGCAACTTCTAGACTAAAAAAGAACATGTACGGGTGTGTTTATTATGGAAAATGTTTTCCATTTTCCCATGTTTGGTAGGTCAAAATTTCTGGAAAAAATTAGGAAAATGACTTCAAAACTGGAAGCAGGAAACAAGTTTCATCCTGGGATTCCACACTGATCGTCTACTCCCCACCCTCCACAACAAATCTCATCCCACCCCACCCTTTTTAAAACCCACCATTTTTCAAGAATAGGGGAGTACAGAATAAGGGGTTAGCAAAAGAGAATCCACTGGAACAAGCCATCATCGCTGCACAATCTTCACACACCTTCCCCACACTCAAACATTAGAAAATATATAAGAACCCCACTTATTTTCCAAGAAAACATTTTCCTTGACACCAAACACACCCATAATAGATGCTCACCATTTCATATGAACATTGACAGGAAAATACTTCAACTTACACATAAAAGAAAACTATGGAGACCGTTAAGTGCCTACTCTAAGTAGGCTTAGATAGCACATAAAAGGAATTTTGTGGCCATAAATCAAAAGCAATAATAGGCCAATTGTAGAGCTGGATACAGGTTAGAGTATAATTTGTAGGAGAAATATTGAAAACCCCAAGGATATGAACAAATTCAAGGGGCCAACCATTCTCCAAACTTACATATAAGCATTGATTATAGACCTTTTCAAGCATATAGTAATGGGAAGAGGAATAGAACAATCAATGCTCGCTTATCAGTACTGACAAGCATAAAAAAATATCAAGCCACAAGACATGTTATGCATATAAAGTAAAGCACAACCCAGATGCATGAAGAAAAAAGGGTGCTCAGACTGAAGGTAAACCATATCACAGTCCTTAATGAAGTCCTTCACTCACAACAAATCATTTCAAATGGTTCTCAAGATTCTAGCACCTCTTATAAGATTTCTCAGTATCTGTCCATAGTTTAGTTCAAATTCTCATCAACCTCAATAACAGATTCAGCACAATGGAGTGCTACAAACATAAATTGTAAGTTAACCTAATAGGAAATAGATATATTATGATGAGTTCCAGTCATAATTATACATGTAGAAGTATTTTCCAATCCCCTCTATCAAAATAAGCAATGCTACACCAATCCACTCTTATTTTAGATATCCATATGAGTAATTTCCAGACTCATTTAAACTAAACTCTTCAAGGTATATGACAAACAAATAAAATTGATACAACAGGGGTAAGAACTAAGAAGCATCTTTAATCAATGTCTTAGGGGGCCAACATACACCACAATCTATACCTAAATATTTCAAAATCTGATTAATACAAAACAAGTGCAGGAGAACTTCTCAACTCAAAAAAGAAACAATTAATTGATATTCACGACCATTGTTTTATACTGAGAAGCATCAGTGGGCTTCAATTCAAATATGATAGGTAATGAAGGAGATAATTTAGATAGGATAGGCAATGAAGGAGATGATTTACTGCCAGCTCTATGAGCATTTACGCAAGCAGTTTTTTGACCAAATCAGTCGTGATAATAGAGCAATTGTAGATCTAGATACAAGCTAGAGAGTAATAATGGATTATTTGTAGGAGAAATATTGAAAACCACAAGGACATGAACAAATTCCAGAGGCCAACCATTCTCCAAACTTTCATATAAGCATTGACTAGAGACCTCTTTACATACATAGTAATGGGAAGAGGAATAGAACAATCAATGCTCGCTTATCAGTACCGAAAAACATCAAACACTGTTAAAAAAAACACGATCCAGATGCATTCAGAGAAGAATTACTCCAAAATACTACTATTAAGAGCGAACAAAATCAAGAAATGACTTTAAATCGTATATCAAACCCATTATTGGAATAGAGATTCAAAGCGTAAGTTGGAAGACCCAAGGTTGAATCTCTGAGAAGAATTTAGTATTAGAGGATCCATCATTGTCTAACAATAATGATGAATCCTCTAATGTTGAATCCACACAGAGGCGAAGAGGGGCTCAGCCATGGCTGTAGCGCCGTGGATGCGGCTGATTAGGGCTTTAGGTAGTGAGCCGCCACTGGTTAGGGTTTTACTCATTGAGCGGTAGTGATGCTTATTTATAGAGAAAGACGTTTTTCAATATATCTAAAGATTTTTCAATACATGAAATAATAATTAAAAAATAAATTGAATTAGCTCTTGATGTTAAATGATTCATATTTGTTTTTGAACTCAGGAATGAATAAGTTATTGTTTCGATAACAATATTATATTTTCATTGCTCTAAATTTCTAGTCAAGATATTTAACCTTCAGATTTCAAATCACATAAAATGAAATATAAACAATAATAAGTTGCATCTTCTCTAATCAGCAATATGTTAGAGTTCTACATTAGTTATTAATCAATACTAAAACAAACAGAAATATATGATATTTAATTTTTAAATCTTTATGCAATAATATTACGAATTTACGATATTAAAAGTGAAAGTACAATGCTTGAATATCGATGGTCTTGTGATATATTCCCTCCGTTCACTTTTATTTGTCATTGTTTGATTTGACACACCCATTAAGAAAACAATTTTTGATATAAGTATTTTATCAAACTATCTCTCTATTAAATGATGTTTAGTATTAAGTCGAGTGACATAGCCACATAGTAGGCAGGGTGTCCAACTGGACACCCTTCGTCGGAAAAAAATACCGTATATACAAGTAAAATGATTAAATAACATATTTTGGACACCCTTAACACAACAAACCATTATAGCGTAGTGGTTTCAAATGCTTGGAATGAGGTAGTGCTCGTGTGTTCAATTTCACTAGCGACAAATGTTTTTTCTATTTTCTATTTCTAGACACTCTTTGTGAAATTCCTGGCTCCGCCACTGATTAAGTCTTGAAAAATGATTTGGAGAATAAGTATTTAATGATGTGAAATGATAATGGAATATCAATGCTCTTCAATTGGTGTTATTAGAGTGAAATAAACCAATTGTTATGATAATAATTGAATTGAAATAATGATTTAGAAAAATAAGAATATGCATAAATTTATAATTTTAGGAATATACCATGTCAAATCAAATACTAATAAGGAATAACTATTTGTCCTTGTTAAAAAGTCTCATAGAAAACCTTTTGTGGTTATTTATAATTAAATTATGAAATAAAAATAAATAGAGAATATGCTCAACATTTGATTTTGTTACTCACGTACACACATCGAATATATGGTTTTTTTGCGAGTTCAAAAATATTATATTTATTTACTTTTTATCAAATTTTGTGCTAACAAATATTATCTATTTTTTTATTATTATTATATCATTCTTCACTCTTTTACATTTATTTTTTATTATAAATATTCAAGTGAATATTTCAAAGTCATTATTCATTTTATTGTAAATATTAGAGCTATCAATATGGGTTGGCCCACCCAATCCGGGCTAATCCATAAAGGCTTTGAGATTTGACAGGTCAGGTCGGGCTGACTCATTTTTTTGTGGGCCGAAAAATGGTGACCCAAATCCACAAGTACGTGGGCTACGAGCAGTGCCGGGCCGGCCCACTTTTTTTAAACGTATATGTTTAAATTAAATTATAATTTAAAAATATTATCATAAATATTGACAAGACAATATTACATGGGTCTATGTGCCTACTTGTTAATCTAATCCACAAATAAAATTATCTTTATAATATTTATTAAGTTCGATTTCAAGTAAAAGTATAAATAGCTAAATAAAAATATTAACCTAATTGTTTCCAATGATCATAATAAAACACAATAAATATGACAATATTCCATATGCTACAACCTACGTAGTGATTCCCTAGAAATTTTAGGGAATTTTTATTTTATGTAGTACATATTTTATAAACATAATTTGTATTTAAATTTTAATATTGAAAACTTTAAATAGATTTTGAGTTTAGATTCTTGTTATTTTTAATTAATTTTTATTTGGCCCACGGGCCGGTCCTACTCATATTTCTCAAGCTCCACAAATCAGTAGGCTTATTCAGACCGGGCTAAAAAACCTATTTTCTTAAATGGGCTTCAATAATCTTAGCGCAGCCCTATCAAATCACGGGTTAGGCCAGGCCGGCCCAACGGGCCTAGCCCATATTGACGGCTCTAGTAAATATTAATGAAAAGTATATTTTTTTACAATAAAATATAATTGATGATTTAATAATTTTATAATATATCTTTACATAATAATTTAGCAGTTATTCATTTCATATATTTTTTGTTTAATTTTATTTAAACTCTAATATCAATACAGAATATAAAATTTTAAATTTCAAATTTGGTCAATTTTTTTCATATCCCTAAACATCTGTTCAATATTCTCTTTAAATGGAAAACTATATTTTCTTTAAAAAAAATTACTCAAAAAATATCATGCTACATATTTTACTCCTTCCTGACGTTCATATCCCAATCAATATTTTAGTCCGATCTTTTGACTTCAAAATACATTTTCAATTTTTTTACCTTGTTTTTAGTAACAAGGGGTCTTAAAAAAATTTCCTAAACGCTTTTCTCCTCATATTTTTATTTTTTTCTTCTATATATGTAGACCTAAAACAGAGAGAGAGAGCGGCGGGGGAAGCACCAAAATAATCTACTATTTATAAGACCTAAGCAACACCATCTACAACTACATACACAACATATACATCTCACGGAGATTTTTTTTTGAAAAATCATAATCATCTTTTGTTCAAATCACAGTTTCACCACCAAACTCCATGTGAAATCCTCCTCACTGTAGTTATATCATCTTATTTTCTCTCTTCAATCACCTTAAAATTCATTGTTATACCATCACGTCATTCTTAAAGCTCATCATCGAGTTTGACGTTGTCCGGTCGAGGACGTCTATTAATTTTCTTGATTCAAGTGCTTTTGTCGAGTTGCATTTTACAAGCTAAACAATCGTTGTTATTGTATGAAAATTGGATTGGAGTTTTTCTTCTACCACATGAGTAAGTTCGTAGAAATTTGTATTTCCCCTCTATTTTCATTAATGCCTTAATCATTTTGTCGATTTCCTATTATTATTGATTGATTTATTAACTCAATCTTTAAGAGTATTGAATTGTTTGATACTATATAATATGTGTAAAATCGATTAAAATATTATTTAAAGCATGTTTGAATGTAATTTGCTATGAAAGAATTTTGATAAAACTATTCATTATTAGTTCATAAAGAATTTTTTATATATAATTTGAAGGTCACCGGTCTTAATTATTTAGCTTAAACTTGAAGGATAAATCTCATTTATAAGATAATTGCATTGCCATTAGATTATTTTTTTCATATCATGTAATTATATACAAGGATTTAGATTATTTTTTTTCATATCATATAATTACATACAAGGATTTATCTCCCGTTATATTATAATAGCTTATGCCCATTTTTTGTAAAACAATAATTTGGGGTTTTAATAAAAATCACGAGATAATTAATTTGCATTCGATTTATAGTTTAGATGTTTTTATAGCCCCGAGGTAGTGATTATGGTTAGAATTATTAACTAGGTTTCCCCGTGAATTTAAACAACATGAGTGACTTCTTACTTCTTGTGATATTTAATTTTGTTACTTTTTTTTATTTCTAAAATGATCCGATAAGCTTCAATATTTAATTGTTTCTTTCGAGTTTGTCTTATTGTGTGTAGTTTATATTAATTTTCCTCGGGGCAAAATCAATTGAAGGCCAAATTGATAATATATTTGACAATAAGATGTGAATATTACCATACTAACCAAATCAACCCAGCAGTCTTTACAATCTAAGAGCATCTTGTGATCTGAGTCCCCTTCTAGAAAGATTATTCACCTTCGAGCTAGACCTCCATCACACTTTTAAAAAAAAAACAAACAAAACCTATATTAATTACAAATTCTCTGTAGCAAAACTTGACACCTTCTTGCTTTTCGAGATCCTGTGATCATGCTCACCCTTTTTCTGATTTCTTTTTGTATTTGTGTCGTTATAAGCCTTGTGTCTACATTCAAACCCCTGTACACTCTCCAATTCCTTGCTTGCCATGCATAATAAATCAAGGCACCACATATTGCAACTTTTAGTTCCTTGCGAAATTGTCTTAATTGTTTATTCTTGATCTATCGCATACATTCCTCTACATTTTTTGCTGGGTTTGGAATGCCAGACCATCTACTCAATGCTTGCCGAACCTCAACGATCCAAGTGCAATTTACAAAAAGATGTTGTTGGTTCGCCAGCGTATCCGTTGCACACAAACAACAATTAGTGTCTCCTACAACTGGAATCTATAACCTCTTCATCCTCTCATTTGTGAGCAACTTATTCTAGTATGCTAGCCATATAATCACCCTTTGTCTAGGTAGCATTTAGATATGCTTCCCTCAGTCTAGTCAGTGGTCCCAACATATCAATATAGCTACAAGACACTGAGTAGATACCATTATTTGTTAATCTATATATGTCTACTCTGTACCAATTTACCATTTCTCCTTCAAACCATTCGATTCTTTCCAGTATCGACTGCTGTCGTGAGATGGGCAATGGTCCCATATATTCCTACATGTTCTCATATATATCTCGTGCACCCATTTTATCCATAATATATCTTTCTTTGTTGTCAGTTGCCATAATAGTTTCCCAATGAATGCTACATTCCAGTTTTCACATTCTTTAATGTTCAAACCACCAAACTTCTTATGCATACGAACTCTTGCCCATGCAACTAAGGAATCCCCCCCCCCCCATAGATAGTCTCTACATTTTCTATCCATCTCTTTGATCACACTTTGTGGAAGAATCAACCCCCCAAAAGTTGTAATGATAATATATTGAAGAGAATCAAAAGATGATGTACAAAGTTAGTTCATATTACGTTATATTGTGTAAAATGTAAGAAATCAGAAATTATTTTTAAAATATTTTTTCTTAAGTGCTTTTTTAAATTTTATTATTTTAACTAGTCTAACACTAATAACATAACTATCTTTTACATGTATATCACAATGGAATGACGTCGCTTGGAGTTCGACTACAATTACTGAATGAGTCAACATATGAAGCAGAGCTCAAGTGAAATTATTGTCCCAGACAGGGCACCGAGTGCATGGCAAAAAAATGATAGCTATACACATTGAATAATACAAGCAATCATTAGTTTGATGACGAAATATTATTTATTTTGCATGGGATATTTGTGAATCATTTTTAATATGTTAGAAATATTTTAACCCTTTCCATTAAGGATTTTTTGGTAGATAGGATAAAAATAATAATCTTGAGATAAAATTTGAAAGTAACTTTATCTTATTAAATAATCGTGAAATTATTTTATCCAATTGTTTAAACTTAAAAAATAGTCACTTGTGCACAATAGTTAAATATGTGGTTAAATAAATATTAAATATTGAGTAAAATTGGTCACCGGATGAAATTGTTACTTTGACAATTGTTACACGTGGGCTATTTTGGGACCCGCAGAAGTCTAATAAACCTATGCTATTTCGCTTTCTTCTTCGACGACGGAGTCTCCCACAGTCCCCAAAATCCCCAAACTGAAAATTCGAAGTTTCCGATGACTCTGTTAATCTGAATTCCGTTTAGTGGATGAATCATCATCATCACAACACAAACCAATAAACAAATGGCTGAAATTCCGTCATCTTCCCCTAAAGTAACTCAACCATCGAACCCTATAATCGAAACCGCAAACCAAGTAACCGCCGCCGGAGCTGCATCGTCGGCGACGTCGTCTAATCCAGGAATTACGATGACTTCTCCTTCTAACAACAATACAATCGCACAATCGCCTTCAATTGACCTCCCTCAAATCCCGTTAACCCAATCTCTGCAACAGCAGCAGCATCAAATTCAGATGCAGCAGCCTCAGCAAATGCAGCAGCAGCAGCAGCAATTGACACAATCTCAACAACAACAGCAGCAGCAGCAAATGCAGCTTCAGCAGCAGCAGCAGAATAATTCGACTAATCTTAACGGCAGTAACAGCAACTTGATGTCCGCCTCTAATTTTCAGATGCAGCAAAACTTGCAGAGATCACCCTCAATGGCGAGGATGAGTCAATTGCAAATGCAACAGCAGCAACAACAATTTGGTTTGATGAGGCAGCAATCAGGAGGGCTTTATGGTCAAATGAATTTTGGGGTTGGAGGTCCTTTGCTCCAGCAGCAGCAGCAACAATTACAACAGCAGCAACAACAACAGTTGCAGCAACAATTTCAACAACAGCAACAGCAGCAACAACAACAGAACCAACAACAGCAGCAAATAGGTGGTCAGATGGGTAGCGGAAGTTTAGCTAGGGCAGCTTTAATGGGACAGACGGGCCATCTGCCCATGTTATCTGGACAGGCTGCTGCAGCAGCGGCTGTTGCCCAGTTCAATCTGCAATCTCAATTTTTGAATTCGGTATCATTCCAGCACTTTTAATACACCTTATCATATAGAGAACTTTTTTATTATTGTTGTTGTTATTGTTATTGCTGCTTTTATTTGTACATATTTAAATTCCTTCACACTTTTATTTTGTATGATGACAACACAAGATGGAGAAACGTGGTGAAGATTCATAAAGACGCCCCAACTTGTTTGGGACTAACACGTAGTAGTAGTTATTGTTATCACTTTAACACTTATAGATTCGCACAAATGGATTCAAAGTTTTGTATTATGTTTTACCAACTCTATTCCGGGCCATTTAATGCATAACTTTGTTTGACAGTGTACTGTTTGAGAATTTGGCTGCGTTTTTTTTAAAAAAGGCAGCTGCTATTTGTCATTGTTATTTTTCTTGATGAGGTTAAGTGTAAATTGCCGTGCTTTTAAGTGTTGCTGAAAGGAGTTTTATTCTGGTTGCAGCCACGGCAGAAGGCAGGTCTAATGCAGGGGAATCAATTCCATACAGGGAATTCCCATGGCCAGTCCTTACAGTCAATGGGAATGATGGGATCTCTCAACATGAACTCTCAGCTAAGAGCAAACGGGACCCTGGCATATGCACAAAGGGTGAATCAAAATCAGTTGAGGCAGCAGTTGTCCCAGCAAAATCCTCTCACCACTACTCAGGTGCCAATCTGGAAACATGCTAGTGATATATGTTTCATGCTAAAAACTATCCGTCTCATTTGTTCTGCTGAATTTTCCACATGACACCGTGGTAAAATGGAGGTGACTCTTTCAGGAAACGTGGTTGCAATTTTTCTCACATCTGAGCTCAAGTTGTATAAACCAAAACAAGTTTTCCACATCATTTATTTTGAAACTTTTATTTTATTTCTCTAATGGATTAAACTTTGAAACTAGGATATGACTCTGTTCATTAAATTGATCACTGGATACTTGGATTATGCAAACACAACAATGACACATACGCATAAATGTGTAACGCCATTCAAGTAACTCGGCATATAGTAAATAAATGCTGATTGAGCACTAGGTTCATGCTTAGCTTTTTTATCCAAAAAAATGTCTCATTAGGACGATCACCAGTTTTAACACATGGAGACTATAAAGAGTCTTTTAGCACATGGTACTGTATCTCAGGGATTTTTCACTGTAACTACCCCTTTACAGTCTTCCACCTCGAGGTGGCACAAAATGTCAATTCATGTAAAATCTTATGGTTAGATATGAGAATAGCTTTGTAAGGAAAAAATTCCCTTGTGAAAAGTTTGAATTTGATCCAAAGACACATAGGTTAGCTGCTCTTATGTTCCTCAGGACTATATTTCCAGCACGGTGTTCTTATCTGAATGAACAGTGTATCATTGAGTATGCAGCAATTTCTCGGTTTATATGCTGTAATAGCTAAGTCCTGAGGTGTCAACTATGAGCATTTAACAGTAGAGGAAGTATCATTAGCACAGTTTGTCCCTTGCGGACAGATTCATAACTGGTTTTTTTCTTCTCGGAGTCAAACTCTGGGTTTCTCTTTTCCTAAAAATATGTCACTGCTGGGAGACCTAATTTATGGCATGCTTTCCCCCTTTTTGTTCTTTTTTATGAAAACGTTAGGGTTTCTCGGCTCCTGACCCTTTTACGACTTACAATTTCTCAAACTTGGTTAGTGAGGCAGATGAATGGAACAATCGTTCTGATATAGTTAATTTGTTTTCTTAAGAGGTTGAACATTTTTTTGAAGAATGCTAAAAAAGCATAAGAACGATTGTCCATTTATAAGCTAAAATACACTAGCTTATTTATTGTTTTCCCTTCAATTCTTCTTTTTCCTAACCAATTGACCTCCATGCCAAGTTAGAATTGCTGACCTAAAGTAGGAGATTTTCTATTTAAAAAAATTAACAAGTTACTTCAAGTTGACATTACGTCATGGAAGTGCAGTAGTCTAGAAGGAGTGAGAGATGGAGACACACTTAAAGTTAAGTGGAAGTTTTGGGGAGAGGCAAGAAGCTTCATGGAGTGGTAACTGCTGAATGAAAAGGATGGAAGTGTTCTAACACATTGCATTTTCATACTTAAGATGAAGGCGTTTGAAAGCAACATTGAAATGAAGAAGTTTAAAAACAACATTGAAAATGAAAATGAACTTGAAATTGGTTTGTTAAGGGATGCTGCAGTAGAAGCAATCATTTCTGTGTCATACGTGGAATGATGTATCTCCCACTTGTAGGATTACACTGGGTATGCTGTTGTTGTTGACTGCCTAATTTGCGACTTTCTATAAAATACTTTGGGACAATTTGATGCATTTATTTTTTATAAATTGAAAGTCCAATCCTTTATTAATTTTTCTAAGGCACGAAAGAGAATCTCGGTTTCTGTTTCAGCAATTAACAGTTCACGAATAAGCGATGCAAACAATCAAATTGGGGATTTTACTTCAATACATTAATAAATTCTTTACCTTATGAAAAAAGTTAAAACTTTGGGCTTTCATGTCTCTTGTATATTGGGGTTTTGCTCCTTCACATCAATAAAATCTTTACCTTATTCAAGATTAAAAAAATTTAATCAAACTTTGCGGAGAAGTATAAATGATTTTCTGGATAAAATGTTCTTGGCAATAGATATTTTTATTGACATTGCAGTAGGAACTCCTTTTACTTGTCTTGTTAATTTTCACACTTGATACAAAGAAATCTTTGCATGCTTGCTTGGTCGAGCTTGTCGCACGGGGCTTGCCTAGTGCGGTTTATTTCTCTTGTGTGGTTTGTGGACTATTACACTGGAGCGGGGTTTACCCTGTGCACACCCGAAGGGTTGTGGCGGGTGGTTCCCTTGTCGTAAAAATAAAATAAAATATATCCTTGTGTAATTACCAAGTTAATTGAATCAGCCAAGATGACATCTGGTTATGAAGTGCTTCATAGTTGTGGATGTCGTCATATTGCTAGATATTTGAAGCTGATGGTCATTTAAGGCTGTCATAATTTCATGATTATCTTCACTTCTTTAATTTTGCTTTCTGCTTTCAGTAGATTACATGTAATTTTCTTGTGGAATTTAATGTATATAATCCAATAATCTCTTGTCTTCCTTATTACGTTGCAATAGTTTGTTTTTATTGCTCACTTTGACGTTACAATTTGCTGTAGAAAATATCGGCTCAGAGTCTTCCAAGGACGTCATTTGTTAACTCTCAGTTACCTGGGTTGACTCAGAATGGACAATCTGCAATTATGCAGAACAATTCATCACAGCAGCAGTGGTTGAAGCCAATGCCTGCAATTTCTACTCCTAATTCCCCTTCCTTTCGTCTTCAACAGCAGAGGCAGCAAATGCTTCTACAACACCAAAACTCAATGGGTTTGAACCCACAACAACTATCCCAAATTGTACAACAGCAGCAACAGATTGGGCACCCTCAGATGCATCAACAGCAACAGCAGCAGCAGCAACAACAACAACAGCTTTCACATCAGCAGCAGTCTTCCCCAAGGATGGCTGCCCCAGCTGGCCAAAAATCTCTGAGTTTAACTGGCTCACAACCAGATGCTACTGGATCTGGAACAACTACTCCAGGGGGAAGTTCAAGTCAGGGGACTGAAGCAAGCAATCAGCTTCTTGGAAAGAGAAAGATACAGGATTTGGTTTCACAGGTCTCCCCTCCGCTTCACTTTCTTAATCTCTAAAATCTTGTTATCAGTGTTGGGTACTTAAAAAAGAAATATGGATTTCTTCCCATGTGTCCTAGCCTTGGTGGACAGAGTTACTTGGCTAGTGGGGAGGTATCCCATGAAATTAGTCGAGGCGCACAAAAGTTGGCCTGGACACCACAGTTATTTAAAAAAAAAAAATCAACACAAAAATTTCTGACAGATTATGAATACTGATGGTGATAACATTCCTCCCCTCCCTCCAAACTTCAAAAGATTCACTTTGATTCCAATCATAACATGTAGAATTTCTCTGAACTAATTTTCTGAAGAGAATGGAATAGACTGAAATTGGAATATTTTACTGAAGAGATTTAGTCTGACTAACCTAATATTATTGTCAGCACTGTTACTACTGTAAAGTTTTCCTATGGCTGATTTTGCTCACTGACGATGAACAACCCCTGTTGTAATGTTTCAGGTGGATTCGCAGGGAAAGCTTGACCCCGAAGTTGAAGATCTTCTTCTAGAGATTGCTGATGACTTCATTGATTCGGTTAGGCTTGAAAATGCTTTAGTCATTATTTTTTGTCTTTCTTTTCTGGGGGATGTTGGTTGCTGGGTTATTTTGGGGTTTTCTGTATGTATCACATTTGACTATCGCTGCAATATATTAATTGATATTTTTCTGAACTAAAAATTATTAATCTGGGCACTTGTACCAGTTTGTTCTAGTTTCTTCTGAATTCTTTGCAGATAATTGTTCATGAAAAATGACATACATGAATATATTTTACATTGATTATTTGTCATTCATTGTAGGTTACTACATTTGCTTGCAATTTGGCGAAGCATCGAAAATCTTCAACTTTGGAGTCCAAGGATGTACTGTTACATCTAGGTTTGTGCCTGCAACTGCAAATAAAAGACCTGTTCTTAAGTTTGTTTTCATTATTTTGAAAGAGCGCTTTGATGGCATGGGATAGTAATTACTTGAAAAGATTATATTATTAGGTATAAAGGCTGTGTTTTTCTGCTATATATGTTTGTTTTAAACTTTTAGTATAATTTCTTTATTTTCTTTTTGTTGATCAGTATGTTCTTTACAGTCTTATGCAGTGAGATACTCCTCATGTAGGGAAGAGACCATCCTTCCTCTGTGGAATGTTTAATTTCACAAAATTTGGACCACATTCTGATTGACATAAAATGCACCAAAGCTTGTTATGTTTGTAGACAAATAAAATACCTTAGGTTTAAGGCTCTCGCAGTAGCTGCTGTCCTCTCCGTGTTCCTTAGTTTCAGATGATACTAGGAAAGCTCATAGATCATGTTCACAAATGGAGCTATATGCTGAACTGGGTAATGGCAGTTTTGTCAGCTTTTTCACTTTGGTACCAACTTTTATCGTATCATCTCCTTCATTTTCTTATGCATTTCAAGCTTTTCGTCTGCTTATGGACGCATCCAAATGCTATACTTGAATTGAAATGCCACCACTTTCTTATTTATAAGTAGCTAGCAAAATCTCAATGATGGAATACAGTTTTAATACAAGCTCTTTCTGTCTCTTCGGGGACATCCGATAAAATTGGAATGATACCAAACTCTCTCTTATCATTTGGACTTAGGAGTAGTAGCAGCTTATGCTATATCTACATGAGCTTTTGAATGTGAGTTCCAGGAACTTAAACATCAAACTTGACCCTTATGGTAGAACAACATGACCATGCATCTGAAAGATACACATTCTAGTCATATATATAGAGAGATCAAGTGATTTAAAACTTTCCACCCATTTCATATTTAAACTACAACGACATACCCAGTGTGATCCCACAAGTGCGGTACATGTATATTTATTGTCAAGGTACTATCTCAAATATTTGTAATATGTAAACATCAATATCATTAATGTCCAACTGCTTTTCCCAATGTCATATATTTTATCTCTCATAGAGGACTACTTTATGATGTCTTCTAATATGCTTGCGGTGGCCGCACATGAATGTGCAAACACCCAGAGACATTTAGGATACTTTGTTTACACTTTACAGTTGGTATTTTAGGGAGATGTTTGTATCGTCTAAAGATGCTCTATATCATATATTAAGATATAAAGGAAAATGAGGTGTTTTTCTAATCTAAATGTTGTTATTCTCTACAGAGAAAAACTGGCACTTGACTATTCCAGGCTTTTCAAGTGAAGAGAGGAAACACTATCCAGAAAATGTATGTGACTCTGCCTCTCTTTCTTAGCCTTTTCATGGGTGGTATATTCCCTTCTTGTATCTGCACTAATGTAGAATAATGACATGACGGGAATTATGACTACTAAAAGAGCACCAAGGGTGTGGCGTAGTGGTCAATGAAGTGGGTTGAGAACCATGAGGTCTCAGGTTCAGATCCCAGCAGAGACAAAAACACTTGGTGATTTCTCCCCATGTGTCCTAGCCTTAGTGGACAGAGTTACATTGTTTGGAGGTGGTAAATATCCCGTGGAATTAGTGGAGGTGTGCGCAAGCAAGCCCGAACACCACGGTTATCAAAAAAAGAAAAGAATTATGACTACCAATAGTAATCTGTGACAATATCTTTAACTCATCCTTGCTCATTTGTTTCGTTGCTGATTGTATCCACAATTGCTGATAATCTGCTTATTCATCAATGGTTGTAGTTATTTAAATTGGGTGGAAACTCAGGCTACTTTTTGACATAGTGTTTCTAACTCTGTGCAGTCATCAAGTGATGTCCACAAAAAGCGTTTGGATGTGGTGAGTGCAATTCTATATGATAATACAACCTGCCTCGATCTTGATGAATAGTTTTTAGACTCATTGTTAATTTGCCTCAGATACGTACCTTGATGGAGACCTCACAAACAGAAACAAGTACAAATAGTAGTGCTAAGGAAACCGTCAGACCAGGGGTGGGTGACTCAAATCACATGACTAGACCTCCGAGTTCAGACAACATGGTTTCACAGTCTAATGCTTCTCAAATGTTGCATGAGATGACAAGGTTTTGATGTCCCTGGAGTTCTTGGTGTATCTCCCGTGTTAACTGTACAGACCTTGGTGGTAAGTATTACTTCTTTTAAGATGAATTCTACTGTGATTTGCTTGATTTCTGGAGAACCCTGCCTTTAGTGGCTCTGAATTTTCATGCCCCATCACTATGTTTGCATTTCATAAGCGATCCTTCTCTAGACCAATATAAGTTGACATTGTAATAAATGTGTTGTATGTAGTCTGGACTTCTAAATCATGTCTTGGCTGCTGCAAAATAATAGTGATGTTATTTCTTTTTGGGTTTCATTGCAAATCAGTAGTTTAGTTCTTGGGTACATCCAATACAAAAATCGGTTTTAGTCGTGACATGCCTCTGGTGATAAATGGGCACATCTCATTTGTTGGTGTAAAGCAAGTTTAGTATCATTGCATGCGTGTTAGAATCTAAACCCTGGAACTCTACACCACTTGACTACGGAAGCTTGAAGATACGGAAGCTTGAAGATTTCTGCTTTTTTCGTAAGAGTCTAGGATGCCACTTCAATTTCTGGCATAATTCTGAACAATATATACTGCTACTGAGATGTTGTTGTACCCCTCCATGACAATTACTAGTTGGCATATCCTTTCCTGGACAACTCAGCATCACGCACATATAGTAAGGCTCTCTCTATCTTGAGCCTATTAAGCATGCATTGCTGTTAGAAACAATGTTTTACTTGGGCCTTTTGAAGTAAGTTTGCCACCACAGTTATGCTTTCCAATTTTAGAGGCACCAGGAAGCTGCTTTCACCTTTACTTTGAAACAGCAGATGGGATCTGGTCCATCTGGAGACTTACTGCATATATCCCAGCTCACCACTCTATTTATCTCTTATTTCAAAAGCCATTTTGTCATGCACTTTGCTTACCATGTTTACATATACGGAGCTAATCATATTCTCCATTTTGCAGATCAAGAAATGGGAGGCATAGGTTATATAGGTGTAGCTTAATGGAAGTTTTTACGAGACGTTGAAGGCATCTGAAGGAACATTGCAGAATGAACCACCAATAGTTGAATGGTTTTGAAGGCCTGTAATTATGCAGTTTAGTTTACAGTAGCTAATTCAGCCTGTGAGGATGAAGTTGCTCAAATTTGGTTTCTCCACCATACCCCTCTGAAAAACATGTTTACTAGTCCTGTAAATTAACTCCTGATACCAAAGGATGAGCTTAAGTTCTTTGTTTTCCCCATTTATCATAGTTGAAACACTGTATCAAACAGGTTTTATGATGTTACAAATCACAAACGGTTTTTTTTTCAAGGGTACCTTTTAGACGTGAAAATTATTATAGAAAATCCTTTCGACATTTTCATTACAAGAGGTTCGTCTTATAAGTAGAGGGATTTAGGTGACAAACACTTGAGCAGTCGCCATATTACTGATTTAGCTAAAGCTTCTGCAATACTGTTGATCATCATCTGAATATGCTAACGTATCATAAGCTGCGTTTGTCAACCTATACAATTAGCAGAACTTTGATCGACAAATTAGTCATCAGATTCATAAATATTGACTAGTTATTACGAATTTCCTGTATACCTGTATAAACCACTAACTTTCAATAGGTTAAATTCCTTCATGAACGACTCATCATCGTATTCTTTTTCTTACTGATTTGATATGTTTTACTTAAAATTGTGTAGACACTCGTTATTGTTATAAATAGTCCATCATATACCAGCACTATTCGGCCTTAGAACAAATCTCATTGGGAGTTAATACACAGTGACACTAGGCAAATGCATATGTTAAAAGTGTAATAGTATGAAAGATATATGTAGCCTTAGGAAAACCAACAAACTAATGATGATGAACATAGAATCAATTACCTGCCTGGCATCTATCTCACAATGTTATATTATTTAAGCGGTGTCGACGTTCTACTAACAACAACATACTGCAAGTGGAATCCAGGGAAAGTGGTGTGTACGCAACATTACCTCTATTACCTCTACCTTGAGACTGTTTTCAATAGATCATTAGCTCAAATAAACACACATTCAAATACATAGATATAGCTGCTTTGATGAGTTTACGTTTTCTAAAATAGTAAGATTACAAGTCTCTGTCGTAATAGTAACAACGGGGATGTAGCTCAAATGGTAGAGCGCTCGCTTTGCATGCGAGAGGCACGGGGTTCGATCCCCCGCATCTCCATATGGAAATTATTTTTTCTCATATTTCTAACAAATGTTTGTTAATTTAGATTGAAATCAACTTTGTGAGTGATATGCATTATTCTCAAACTATTTTTTCTATTTCAAGTTAAACTTGAAAAATAAAATAATATTAAGTTGTTAATTCGAACTATTTCAAGTTAAACTTGGAAAATAAAATAATTTAAAATTATATTAAGTTGTCAATTTGAAGAAGTTGGCAAGAGTAAAACTTGACCAAAAGAAGTGGATTATTTGAAAAATTCTTCAAGACGTTATGATCAATAATATTTCATTATTTGGAAATAGAGAATATGTCCAAATACGTAATTAAGAAAGTTATCATTATGATATTCAGCCTTACTTTTCGCTAGCGATTGATCATAGATTTTGAATCGAAATTGAAAATGTATCTTCAAATATTTATTTGACTATGAAATTTGATCTTCAAATATTTCAACTTCCTCTAAAAAGTTGGCACGGACTAGTTTTGGAGTTTTTGTAACTTTCACACACAAAGCCTTAAATTTTTTTCATAAACATACATGTTCAAACATAACTTCAAATTTCAAAAATCACAACTTCAAACTCAATTTTTAACTTTAAAATTTGTGATCAAACAAAAGCTTACTTATCCTAGAACTTACTCTATAGTTCAAACTTATTATTGAGATATCCTCTAGTTTCATAAAATAACAATAACAACAATAATATATTCAATTTCATAAATGAAGTTTGAAAAGAATAATGTGTACACAATCTCATCTCTACCTAATAAAAATAGAAAAATTATTTTCGATATCATCAACAAATAACACACATTATGAGATCATCTTGTATTGTGTTTAATTAACACATTCATAATTAATACTCTAGTAATTATGAAGAGAAAAAAAGAAGAAGTAATTATACTGTCTGATAATATAAAATATTGGAGTATTAACAAACCTTAAGCCGGCCTAATTGATCTTTACGCCGCCGGTGACCGATTTCCTGTAAAAGTACTCGGCTTTCCCACCTATACCTAGCTGCCACGTGTCCTACTCCTCGGCACCCTACGACCGACGCCGTCACGCCATCTCTGTTTTTTCCGTCCACCGATAAATTGTCCAAAAAATAAAACTTTTACCCAAAAACTAAACTCAGTTAATAACCAAACAGTCCCTTCCCTCATTATATACCGCCGGTCAACCGAAACCCTAACCTAAAACTCCTCCTCCTTCATCTTCTCTCTCTACAAACTCTCAGATCGGCGCACCGGAATCTGCTATAACGGTTTAAGTTTATGGAGAACGACGAAGAAACTCAGTCGCATCAGTCTGGTGGTTCTGGATCTCCGGAATCGCCGCGATCTAACGGGAGGATAACGGTGACGGTAGCATCTGCGCCTCCTCAGAACACCTTGACTTTGGCTCTGCCGATACAGCAATCGAGACCTGCTGGAGCGTCTGGCGGCGGTGGAGGTGGTAGTGGTGGTGGTGGTGGAGGAGGAAGGGAGGATTGTTGGAGTGAAGAGGCTACGGCTGTACTGATCGAGGCTTGGGGTGAGCGGTACATGGAATTAAGTAGAGGTAACTTGAAGCAGAAGCACTGGAAAGATGTTGCTGACATTGTTTGCAGTCGGGAGGATTATAGAAAAACGGCTAAAACTGATATTCAGTGCAAAAATCGAATTGATACTGTGAAGAAGAAATACAAGCTGGAGAAATCTAAGATCGCGGCCGGTCAAGGACCAAGCAAGTGGCCTTTCTTTGATAAGCTTGATATGTTGATAGGTCCGACGGCTAAGATCAATCCTACCGTCGCTGCCGGCGTTGCTGGACCGTCTAATTTATATTCAGGTAATCAACAGGTGCCTATGGGTATTCCTATGGGAGTCAGGTCCCTTCCTCAGCTCCGACAACATCAACAGGTGCAGAAACAGAAGCAACCGTCCCGGAAAAGGCCTCACATGGATTCAGACACATCGGAATCGGAGTCAGAACCGGACCTTTCACCTGCTTCAACCGACAGTTTTCCTCCGGGTACATTTCAAAAAAAGAGACCAAGGTTTCAGAAGGAAATGCTAAATTCAAGCGCATTAAGGCAGGGAGGGACACACAGCGGAATTGGAACTGGAGAAGCTAGTGGAAAGGAGGGTGGAAACAAAAATTGGGGGAATTCAGTGAGGGAGTTGACACGGGCAATTCTAAAATTCGGGGAAGCATATGAACAAACAGAGAGCGCGAAGCTGCAACAAATGGTGGAGATGGAGAAGCAGAGGATGAAATTCGCGAAAGAAATGGAATTGCAGAGGATGCAATTCTTCATGAATACACAATTGGAAATTTCACAGCTGAAGCACAGGAGAACTGGAAACAGCAACAACCATGCTGCCGCCACCAGCAACCATAACAACAACAACAACAGTGATAGCAGTATTTAAGGTCTAATAAAGATCCACGAGGCTCGGTATCTGACAGAGATTTGTATTTGTAATGTGTTTAGTTTTACTGCTAAACTATATCTCCATTTGAAAGCCAAGTTGTAGAATATTATATAGTTCATTAATTCTCAATTGGAAGCTTATTTAACTGAACTAAGCTTTAAGTCCTCTTTCCATCTTTGCCTTTCCTTTTATACATAGATTGACTTACATTTATCTGAACAAAGGGAAAGCAAGGTGAACAGAATAAAATAATCTTCCAACTTCTACAAACTCCAGTCTGTTTATGGTGTTTAAGTTCATTAAAGATTTAATCTTTACTCCATCCAGTGGCCTCAGACAGCAACAACTTCATTTCGCTCCGATTCGAGAGGATTGGACACTCAATCAAGGCTAATGTGTAAAGGTGTTCTGCTTTTATACAATGTTTTATAGAGTAATAGGTTTCTGAGTAGTTAAAATTAAGATAGAATGAGCCATCACATCCGGAGGTTGAAGAATGAGCAGCTACTTGTTCAATGAACATAAATTTGAAACCTTTCAGAATGTCAATAATGTGTTATATTAGCAATATTGAAATCACTGGGGAAATGTATACTCAGAGCAATAATCAATGCCAAATTGACATTACAATATCACTTGCCATTTCAAAATGAGCAACTCCGGATTTTGTTGTTGCTATTATCCCTTTTCTCCGTGACTTTCTTACCAATGTATTTCGTTTTCTTACTGATTCTTATATGTTTTGTTTGAGTCGAGGGTCCCTACTTGTGGACTTACACCAGTATGTTATTGTTGTTGTTGTAGGAAATCCCAAAATGGTATACTTTTTTTGTAGTTATCTTTGTGTGACTTATGGTTAGCATTAGAAACAGAAAGTTAGGACATCAAAGTTGTTTGAAGCAATGTCTATGAAATAAAGTTTCTAGAGACAATTTAAATATATCGTTCCGAATTAATAACAGTACTAAGTTAAATACAAATATCAGAAAGAAAAAAAAAATATTGTTATAAATTTTGAACACTTTATTTTAGAACTGTCACCAATCCGCGTGGAAAAATTATGGATCAATTAATAGACAATGAGCACGTTAAATTCATAAACCTGCAATTAAGTTGCAACAGATCATATTAGCTTTAGTCACGAAATGCGGCTTTAAAACTCACATGGAAAATGTTTTTCTAAAAAACGTGAATACCAGTGAAGTGATGAGGAATATTCGGGAAGAAGCGATGGGTTCGACAAAACTCTATAGCTTTCTTGTCAAAGTTCGTTTAGTATGTATAAATAAGTAATTTATTTAAAATTTAGTAAATAAAAAAATTGTGATCGACGAAACTTATATTTACTATGTGCAGTTCATTTTTTTTTATAATGAAATTGTTATCTGAATATTTTAGTTGTTACACCTAATGATTGTTATACATCTATATTAACATTTAAAATTTATGAAACGTTGAACTACCATTTTTTTCCATTAAAAAGAAAAAGAGAAGATGCAATTTTGGAGAGAAACAATCGATCCCTCAAAGAAATTGGCCCACGTTTCAATGTTATATGTAATTGGATTGCGAATCAGTCCATATGAAACGATCCACAAACCATAATTATCCAACTATAGTATATAGTAATACTTATTTAGTGAACCCCTAACTATTAAGCTAGTAGCTAATAGATTAGGGGGAATACTAAATATATTGCTACCCATATAAAAGATGTTCAGATAGTTATTAGAATTAATTAATTTAGAATAAGCTTCATTAGTTGGTGGGTTAAGGTAATGAGATGAACATGAACTTTAATTAATAAAGTCAAATAAAGAACATTTCCTTTGCCAGTTATGTCAGAGAACCAGATTCAATTTTGATACTACTACTACTACTTAATTAACATATCGTTGCACGTTAATATTGAATATTTTAATGTATGTTATAAATTAATATATCAGTGATAATTACCACCTAATGTTTTTCCTTAGATGCAACTAATTATTGCATTCCTAAATATTTGTGGATAATATTGGATATTCATTATTATCAATTTAATTGGTAAATAACTTTAGATACAATTAGTTGATACTACTATGAAACATGCCATTCCACGTTATATGGAAACTTTAGTAAATACAATTACTGGTAATTAGTACGGAGTATATGTTACAATATATTCAGCCAAAAACGATACCGTCGTTGTCATATTAAAATGAAGATTATCTATCAATTTTTTTTAAAAAAAAATTATTTAATCTAATCTAAATAAAATATTATAAATCGTAATTCTTAACTTAGATATAAAAAGTGATGGCTAACAATGTAAACAAAAATATTATTGAATCTGCATAATCACAAGTCTTATAAATTCCAAAAAAAGTAATTCAAATCACGATTGACATTAATTTTCCATCCTTATTATCATGTATTATCCTTTATTTCATAGCTAAAACCTTTATTGCGGGACAAATAGCACAAAAGATTGTTCATACTAAATGCATCAATTAATTTGTTACTTTATATGATTTGTGATTTTCTTTAATATTCACCCAAACAAATACTAGCATTTTCAACTTAAAGAGAATAAAATAGTAGATACATTTTAATAAGTATTAATTAATAATACACCGTCGAAAATTTTGAAATAAAAAGGAGCCAAAAGGAGTAATTTGAAAATTGTTGGTGTTGATTTTCTAAACCTTAAAATAATAATAATACTCGTCCATAATTGATGTAGTGCTGAAGATAAAGACTGTTCCTTTCCTAATTAGAGGTCTCAAATTCAAATATTGAGTATTAAAAAATTATTGATAGAAAGCGAATTTTTGACTAAACTAAGCCATTATTTAAAGCAATTCACCAAAATAATAAATTTTAATTTTTTTTTTACAAAACTAGTATAAACGTACTTCACAGTAACGTTTAGGGTATATTTTATTTTTTAAAAATGAGCTGTTTTCTGACTGCGTTAAGTTGAGAAACGTTACTGTGAGTAACGTTTTGTAATACGTTACTGTGAGTCACGTTTTACACCTAAAACGTTACTCATAGTAACGTTTCTTAAGAATCAAATCACGTAACATCGAATTCTACAAATTTACAATCGAATCCTGCACTATAAGTCACAATTATTAATAATTCAAATTATTTTTAAAATATATGAAAAATTTGCAGTCAAACATAAACTTGTTTGAATCTCGAAATCCGAAATGTGTCTCATAAATTGGGATAGAGGGAATATATAATTTGCAGGTAAAACAACAAATCTATATTTTTATGAATTTTAGTGTAATAATTTTATAAGATAATTTTTTTAATCAGTATACACAAATTATCTCTTATTAATCGAAGAAATAACCTTTTAGAGTACAAATTATTAGTATATATAATTTGCAGGATTCGATGTCCATGGTTGGATTCTTAAGAAACGTTACTGTGAGTAACGTTTTAGGTGTAAAACGTGACTCACAGTAACGTATTATAAAACGTTACTCATAGTAACGTTTTTAGCGTAAAACGTTACTCACAGTAACGTTTCTCAACTTAACGCTGTCATTACATGGCTAAATTTTTTTAAAATAAATTATACCCTAAAACGTTATTGTGAAATACGTTTATATTAATTTTGTAAAAATTTAAAAAAACGTATTATTTTGGTGAATTACTTTAAATAATGGCTTAATTTGGTCAAAAATTCATAGAAAGCACTAACCGTCGAGTGATATTTTATCCGACACGAATCTAAATTAATCTAACTCCAATACGTGAATCGTTTGGGAACAAAAAAAAAAAAAATACTCGTCGTAAAATTAGAGAGAGGGAGACAACAAACAGGTGGCAATCATTCATTGGTTAGTTTGAAAACATCTACCCGCATAATGAAATTTCTCTTTTGTCTTTCATCCTAGTTAAAGATTACTTATTTTGTCCGAAGCACATTTTTCTTCTCTCTTTCTCTCTCTACTGTATCTACTATACCACTATTCACCCTCCATTTTTTCTCTGTAACTCTGTACTGTACATATATTTTTTTATATAAATAAATGGAAAAATAAAGAAGATCATTTGAGAAAAGAGTAAAGCAAAATCCTTTGTAGGGTTTTCTTTGAAATTGGTGAAAACCCCCAAAACCCATTCTTCAGAAATTAATAAATTTGAAGTCTTTTTTTCTAACTGACATTCAGCTTAAAGAAACTAAAATGTCGGTTCGGGAATGAACTGGATTCCGCCGATCTAGCACCGGAATTCAAGATCTCGGCCTTCACATTGCATTGGGTGAGTTTTGATTTCTACGATCGTCTGATCATTTTCCCCCAATTTGTAATTGTTAAGGTTTTATGTTCAATGACATTGACTTATGAAGACTTCAATAATTTAGCTTAAAAGATTGGATTTTTTTAGCATTTGGAACTGTGTTTTGCATATAAGGGGATCTGAAGGAAATGTGCTTTTCAGCAATGTACATTATATTGAAATCAGATAAGATCTATCATGTTTTAAAGACTCTGTCTTTGTCCTTTTTTTTTGTTAGTATACTACTTCTGTTTCTCAGTATAAACTTAGTCATCTTTCAAGATTTGGATTCTTGGAAGTGGGTTGTGCTTATTGTTGATTGTATTTGTCTGGAATTTGAAGAGGCGGGGAGGTTATATGAAAGAAGCTAAAGGGAATACTGTGTTGTTTTATTGAGGGGGAAGGCAAAGATGGAATCGGATTCGCTACTTGATTATGCTGTTTTCCAGCTGTCACCACAGCGTTCTCGGTGAGTGGTGGATGTGCATTTAGTTTTGTATGAAATTGTACAATGAATGCACTAATAGTTATGGTGTTTTTGGATTTGCTTGGGCAGATGCGAATTGTTTGTTTCTCGTGGTGGAAACACAGAGAAACTAGCATCAGGATTGTTGAAGCCTTTTGTGACCCATTTGAAAATTGCAGAAGAGCAAGTTGCATTGGCTGTTCAATCTATTAAGCTTGAAGTTGAAAGGCGCAAAAGGGCTGAATCATGGTTCACGAAAGGAACCCTAGAAAGGTAATGACCTTTGCAGTTTGCCCAAAAAAAGACTTAGGGAAAATGAAGAATGATTTGATTTTGTCTCTTCCTTTGCAGGTTTGTGAGGTTTGTCAGCACACCAGAGGTTTTGGAGCTTGTCAACACATTAGATGCAGAAATGTCCCAGCTTGAAGCAGCCCGGAAGTTATATTCACAGGTGGCAAACACTGTCATGGACTCACTGTAATTTAGAGTTGACCAAAATTACAAGATATTAATGTAATTCACTTGTTATTTTCTTTATTTCAGGGAGCAGGCGACCAGTTTAATGGGAATGGTAAGTTACCCAATGATCAAATTTTGAGCTTTCACATTTTGTCGAGTACTATTCCCCACCTTGTAATCCCTCCCCTATTTCTTCTTCCCCTACCCCCATTTTTTTTTAAACCTTAGATCTTAGAAAAATAAGACTGCCTTTGTCGCCTCAAAATAACTCCCCCTTCTGCTAAGCTACCTCGCATCTCGTCTAATTGTTCATCTCCTTAAACATCTGTCCATTCTCTCTTTTTGGCTATTGCTGTTTCCGTTGTTAGTATCACATCACACAGTTCTTAGTTTTCACTAGAAAACATTTGCAGATACCGAAATCATCTCTAGATTCTAGTTTCCATCATACTGGGGTCTAGGTTAGAGAATAAGCTATGCTTAGGATTGTTGGTTGTCGGAGATATGATGGTTTCTGCGTGGTGTTTATGTCTGTTCTTCATGCCGAAGCTTTGCTGCCTGGCCTTGAGATTATATGTTGCTGTCATTACATTTAGGCAGAAAAGTGAAGGCTGAATTTACTACGAATCGTTTTGTTTAAGACCACTGATTCTACATCCCTAAAGTAGTGCTTATCTGACAATCTTTTTTGCTTTAATACTTAATCCAGGTAGTGGTGGATCTGGGGTTACCATAGCAGCTGATGCGACAAAGTAACTTCCTTACTCTGCTTCTTCATGCATTCAATGCTTTTTACCGTTGGTTTTTTCTTTGCCGCTTAGTAAGCATCTTCATTTCATGTTCACTACTACCTATTTACAGGAAGGAGCTACTGCGAGCTATTGATGTGAGGTTCACTACAGTTCAGCAGGACTTATCTACAGCTTGTTCTCGTGCAGCAGCTGCTGGTTTCAATCTGGAGACAGTAGCTGAACTTCAAACTTTTTCAGAACGGTTTGGTGCCCCTAGATTGAAGTAAGATCCTGGTGCTTTAACTTTGTTAATAGATTTTCTCAGCCCCTCCTTCATCCCTCCCTGCATAACTGCTTGCAGAAGAATTATGGGTCGTCAAGCCCCCAAGGCCTAGCTCGAGTGGCAAAAGGTGGAGGATTTGTGGCTTAGGTCACAGGTTCAAGCCCCACACCATGCAAAGCATAGCCCGGTATTTAAGTGGAGAAGGGTAGAGGGGCGGGCCCATTATCCACCGAGTTTAGAAGGCTTTGATTAGTCCAAAGGACGGGTCACAAACGGATTTCTCGGTTATAAAAAAAAAAGAATTATGGCTCGTCAAAGTATCCTAACTATTGTAGTTTAACATAGGAGCGCACTGCTGTTTGGGTTTCCTGTCTCTGCCAAATGATGCCAGGTGACCATTGTATTTAATTTTGCGGGTTAACCAAAGAAAGGGGAACAAATGTTTGGTTCAGGGTATACTTATTGGAGATACAACTTTTGGTGGTTAGGTGATGTTGCCTCAGAAAGCAAATAAAAGACCAAATATAGTTGCTTTTGAGGCCCAGAAAGTTTCTTCGTTTATCCTTGAACTTATCCAAATGAGAAGATGATTCATGGAAGCCAAAAAGTTGACTATAGTGATGGCCCAACAAATAGCAAGTGATACCAATATGGTGTCCTTTATCTCGGGGGAAGAATAGATTTAAGTTTTAGTGCTTGGTTTCAGAGTGAGCATATATTTTCTAAGATCAACAGGACTGATAGGTCGATCTAGTAAAATGGAGAATTGCATACCTCTCTGGCCAGGATGGTAGTCTATTAATTAGGTCTTTATTATTAAGTAGTTAGATTCTCAGCATCTAGATAAATCCGGGGCAAAACCTGGGAGAAGCTGGAAAGGATCAGGTAAGCAAACCGTGTTTCAAGAAACTCCAATTGAACTGTCTGTGGTCCAGCGAAAAGCACACTGGAAACACTTAAGAGACCTTAATCAACATATCAAAGATAAAAAAACTCGTGTTAAATTTTGACCGCTAGAACAAGTTTGAGGAAATACTATGAGATTAAGAAACATGAGATCTGCCCCATTTTTGGCCTTGCTGGCAGATTAGGCAGGGAATTTTGTTCAAGGTCATATAGCTCTTAGTATTCTACTGTCATTGATACTAGTGCCAGACCTTGAAGTATGATATTGATGCGAGATATATTCAATATAAAGTTGACTGCTGAGACCTAAAGAAGCTTACTCCCTCCTCTTCAATTTGTTTGTTTGGTTTTGACTTGACACAGTTTATAAAGTAAAGAACACTTTTGAATCTCGTGGTCTTAAACTAAACATGTATAGAATGTATCAAAATGCACTTAAATCTTGTGGTCTTGACTTTCCACATGCCATGTGGATAGTTAGAATATAGAATTGCCAAAAAAGGAAAGAGACATTTTTTTGTTGAAACAGACTAAAAAAGAAAGTAATACTCAATAATTGAAACGGAGGGAGTAATATTTTTCAGCTACTTTTTAGCACTTTTGTGTCGAAGCCCTTTGGTTGAGTCAATTGATTATATTAAAACTAGTGAAAGACTGAACTCCTTGGGTTTTTATTCGTGACTGTTTAATTTATCACTACAATCAGAACACTAAGATTGGTGTCACAAAAAGGTGGAGGATTTAAAGTAACTCTGTATGTTCTTTTCTTCCTTGTCACTTAAATAACCGGAGAAACAGAGATCGAATATAATGGAGAAAAGCTGAGCTTACCAATTTTTGATAACCGAGAAATCTCCAAGAGCCACTGGTGCAAAGTTCGAAACTTGGTGAATAATGAGCCCATCACTCAAATCCTTTTCTACTTAATACCATGGTTTTGTTTGCGACAAGATTTGTACTCGTGCCACTAGATCAAAGCCTTGGTTTTCTTTTTCCGCTTTGTCTCTAGGGTTATGGATGGAAATAAATGGAATCCTCATTACTTACCTTCAAACCAGCTATCAAACACCTCTAATTTTTATTTTTTTTAAAGAGAGGTAACAATTTTGACTTACATAGATTTTTCTCACAATTAAATGAGGTATCAATTAATATGGGCGTATATATCTGTATTATATATACTTTTGGATATTTCATAAGAAAAACAAAGAAAAATTTGCATTGACCATTGATATGATTCTCTTGTTTTTTTCAGCGAGGCCTGCAACAAATTTTTAACCTTAAAGGAGAGGCGGCCAGAATTGATCAGCTTACGTGAAGTATCTGGAAGAGATGATGGAGCCGTACGATGTTCTTATGGATCCGACATGTCCATTGACGAGGACCCCACTACTCCCGACCAACGACTTACTGGGTCCCACTCTGCCGGCTTTGAAAAGTTCTCAACGTGTCAGCAACCACAACCTCATGAGTCCAGCGTGGAACCAGACGAAAAGGGCTCTATTGTTGAAAACGAAAAGGAGAAAGAGGAGGAGGAGGTAGAGAAATCCACTGAGCAAGCGAAATTGAAAAGGCGGCTGAGCGTACAAGAACGTATCAGCATGTTTGAGAACAAACAGAAGGAGAATTCCGGGGGCAGCGGCAAGGCTGCTGTGGCGAAAACCCCAGAGCTGCGTAGGTTGTCATCTGATGTCTCGGTTCCGCCTGTGTTAAGGAGATGGAGTGGTGCTAGTGACATGAGTATTGATTTGGGTGGTGAAAAGAAGGATACGGAGAGTCCTCTATGCACACCATCTTCTGCCTCGGATGTACGTGGTGAAGGCAGATTGGATGACCATACTAGGAATGTCCAAGATTCTCCCAGGACCAGGCCAAACTCAAATTCGGGCATAGTTGATGTTGATCAGGGCCGTGGGAAGACCAGGTCAAGCTCACATATAAGCGGGGGTGAGGAGAAGAGTGTGAAAAATCAACCAGATATTGGGTGGCCTTTCTCCACTTCCCATATGAGTAAAAGTGCTGATTTTGGTTTGACTACTAACACAGAATTCAAGGGTTCTCAAGGTGGTAAGGAGCTTGAGAGGAGCAAAGGAAAAGTTAGTCGTCAGATTGTTGGCCTGAAGGACCAGGGTAGTCTACCAGAGCAATCTGGAGCTGTGCAGACCGAGATTTTGTATCCGAAGGAGGATACTGGATCAATTGGTCATTTGGTTTCTAAGCGGGATAAAGCTCCTCCAAGAACTGCAGGGGCCTCTGCGCAGTTGGATAGTGGTTCTACATCAAGAGTTACAGAAACTTCTGCTGCTAAAGTCCTCGAAGATAATTCACTGAATCTGCAGTCAAGATGGCGATCACTTTCTGAAGCTGAGGAAGTTGAAAAGGTTGAGCTGTCTCCATCCGAGAAATTAGTTAGTGCTTCTCAATCAAAGGTCAAAGAGCTTGGACATGAACCAATGAAATTTAAGAAACAAGGTGGTGCAGCTGAACTGGTCAAGAAGACTCAAGATAGGGGGTATGAGATCATGTCTGGAACTAGCAAAACACCGCTCTCGAGTAAAGTGGTTTTGGAGACTGAGGAGGGACTTTACTCATTTTCGACACCCCCTATCGAGCAAGTTCAGAGGGCACGGCAGCCCAAAGCAAACCAGGAAATGAATGATGACTTGAAAATGAAAGCTAATGAGCTAGAGAAGCTTTTTGCTGAACACAAATTACGTGCTCCTGGTGATAAATCTAATTCTACCAAGAGAAGCAGGCCAGGTGACGTGCAAAGCCGTCCAGCTGCTAGTTCTTCCTATAGGAAATCTGTGGTAGATAGTAATAATGTTAGGACTGCTGACAGTTACTCGTTTAATGAACCTGCTTCAAGTTCCAAGGATGTTCTAAATAGGAGTTTCTCTGAACTAAGTTTTTCGGAGGGTTCTCGGGGAAAATCGTATGAGAGGTATATGCAGAAAAGGGATAGAAAACTCAGGGAAGAATGGAATTCTAAGGGAGCAGAGAAGGAAGCCAAACAGAGGGCTATGGAGAATAGCCTTGAGAGGAGTAGAGCTGAGATGAAGGCTAAGTTTGCTGGATCTGCTGATAAAGACAGTATGGTTTCTAGTTCCCATCGGCGTGCTGAGAGACTCAGATCATATAATTCGAGGTCAATTCTAAGGAGAGACCAGGTATAGTTCTTTCTCTATTCTATAATACAAATAGCAATACTACCTACGCATCTATTACTTGCTCTTTTTGTTGGTTTGGTTCTCTTGAGTTGCATGTGCTTGACCCTGAAACAATTTTTTTTGGCAGCAACAATTAGTTTTTGAGCAAAGTGATAACGATGAAGATATGCCTGAATTATCGAAGCAGAAAAAATATGGTGAAGACAGGTCTTTCGACGAAACATCCTTCGGGGATGATGTTCGTAAAAGCACTCGGGGTAAGAAGCCTTTACCTGTCAAAGGTTTGTCTTCATCCACACCTCGCACCACAGTAGCACCTGTTCCAAGGTCTTCTGGGAAAGCTTCTAATAATACAGCAGGTAAGCGGCGAATTCAATCTGAAAATCCTCTGGCGCAGTCTGTCCCAAACTTCTCTGACATGAGAAAGGAGAACACCAAGCCTTCTTCCACAGCTGGTAAGACAACTCGTTCACAATCTAGAAATTACACCCGTAGCAAAAGCACAAGTGAAGAGGTACCCCTTATCAAGGAGGACAAATCACGAAAACCACAATCCTTGAGGAAAAGCTCCGCCAATATTGTGGAATTTAGGGAGACATCCACTTTCGATTCTGATGGTGTTGTTCTGACACCTCTCAAGTTTGACAAAGATGAGATGGAGCGGAGTATCGATAAATTTCCAAAGAGTTCTGGTTCAAAGACTTTACTAAAGAAGGGTAAGAATACTGACTTTAGCTCTAGAGGTGGTCTGACTAAGACAAGGGCTTCTGCTGTATCTAAGATTGTGGATGATAATGATGAGTATGATGATATGGTATTTGAGCCCGAAGACTCTGAAGGCATGGGCCCTGATGAAGAAGAGGAAGAATTTGAGAACATGACTGCTGAAATTCAGGAAAACTTTGATATCGGGGAACCAAGACTGAGCCATGATTCAGAGAAGTTGGAAAACTCTGGATCAGAGAATGGTGATGTTCTGAGATCATTTTCTCAAGTGAACTCTGCTTCAGAAGCTGTATTGCCTTCTATGGTCTCTAACAAGTTGTTATCGGGTGGACTTATGCAAGATTCACCGGGAGAAAGTCCCGTCTCATGGAATACACATGCTCATCACCCTTTTTCTTATCCTCATGAGATGTCTGATGTTGATGCATCCGTGGACTCTCCTGTGGGAAGTCCTGCGTCCTGGAATTCACATTCTTTAAGTCAAACAGATAGTGATGCAGCTAGAATGAGGAAGAAATGGGGAATGGCTCAGAAACCTATGCTTGTGGCAAATTCTTCTCATAATCAATCACGCAAAGATATGGCCAGAGGATTTAAACGGTTTCTGAAATTTGGGAGGAAAAATCGTGGCACAGATAATTTGGTTGATTGGATTTCTGCTACCACTTCTGAAGGAGATGATGATACAGAAGATGGACGTGACCCTTCTAATCGATCTTCAGATGATTTAAGAAAGTCAAGAATGGGCTTCTCTCAGGAACATCCATCTGATGATAGTTTTTATGAGAATGAATTTTTCAGTGAACAAGGTGAATAATGTGTTTCACTCCCTAAACAAACTATACTTGTTTCAATATGGCTGATATTTATTGTTGCCTCAAGAACAACTTTTGATGTTCAATGCTGTTTCTTGAGTTTGCAGTTCTTATTTTTTTATTTTTTGTACATTAATATCCAGAAAGCTTAACTGCTAGCACATGATAGTCGTACAGATCATTGTGCTGTTTTGTCTATCTAGGGATGATCCAGGGAGGATAGCAAAATTCTTTTACATAAAAAAGAAAGAATTGGAAATGCTGTTTCCTTTCCCAAAAGAAGAAGAGGAAAGAATTGTAAATGTTGGGAAGCAGTGGAGACCCACAATTCTAGCTTTTAATCTGTTATTGCTGGTAGTTTTGCAAATGGTCTTTGTGTAGAGAAATAAGCATACTAAAGGAATGTAGCAATGATGTTTGAAGCTAAGTTCATACCTTAAACTGAGATAACTGGAAATGAGATTGTTTGGGAATTGTTCAGCTGGTGCTCTTGCTTGTCACTTTGCTTCTGATTCCATCTATTTTTGTTAGTTGTTCTTCAGTCTTTCAACTTTAGTATAGAGCTTTTTTCAAGTCTCTAACCCGATGCTTCTCTTCTGACAGTTCAAGCCTTGCGCAGTTCAATTCCGGCACCTCCAGCTAACTTCAAGTTGCGTGAGGATCAATTATCAGGGAGCTCAATAAAAGGTGACAGCTAGTTTAAGAAGTTAGCCTGTCCTGTCTTATTGCTTATGTTTTGTGTTTTGTGTTTTATGTTTTGTTTCATAATGCAATGTCATCATGTGAAGAAGTTATCTTGGCTGCAAGTAGAAAAATTAAAGATAAGAAAGTTTAGTAAGCCTCTTGTATTGACCTATTTGCTAGTTAGCTCCATAAAATCGTAATCATAAAATGTCTTTTACAGTTTACGCATTAGGTCACAATCACTTTCACACTGTTCACTAGTTCAATAAAAAATTTCAATTGATTTATCAATCTAGGTAACACAAAAGATCATTAAAGACTAAAGATGAAACAAGCAAAAAAACTGACTTAATTACAGAACTCCACAACCTTCTTTTTTGTGGTCTAAAACCCTAGATAAATGGACTGACCGAAGACTAACAACCATTGACTTAATAGCAAAGACAAAAATAACCATATTGGCAACACCACCTTCTCTTTCTTTTTTAACTTTGTCCAACCGCAACTTGATTGCCACCAACTGCTCCAACATGTGCTCCAACATGTGTTTATCTGACTGTATTTCTGAGGCAGGATGCATGATCTTATACCTTAGTATTTGGTCTTTTTCTTTCTCATCCAATGCTTGTACTTATTTCCAAAAATTTTCAAATGCCTCAAAGACATTTGATTTACCCACATCAAACATGATCACGTCGGCTATCGTCTAGTTTCAGTTCAAGAAATTTGTTATTTACTTTTTCTGTACTTGTGGAGGCATACTAATATGGTTTTCCACTTGGTGAAAAGAGCATAACATCAACATCTACTCTGGTCCGAGTTGAGAACTCATCCGCTTTCTTGAACAAACCTTTTTTCCTTTTCGAGAAAGTAACAATGCGTGCTTCCTTAGACTCAATCATCTTAATTTCAATCTTTTGCCTACCCTTCCCAGTCCTCTTATCCATTGCAAAAGCAAATACTTAAAGAAGAAAATAAGATGTTTTGCCTGAATAAGCCTTAGCAATTTTGAGAGGAATGCTTGTGTAAAATATAGTAGGTGCGCGAGTCTATTTGTCACGTGAATTGCCATATTTATTTAATGTTTTCATATTATGAGTCTATTTGTCACGTGTATTACCACATTTATTTAATGTTTACATATTATGGGTCTATTTGTCACGGGTATTGTCATGTTTATTAATTGTTTTCACATTATGAGTCTATCTGGCACGTATATTGTTACATTTGTTTAGTGTTCTCATATTATGTGAATCTTTACGAGATAAAAAATTTCTTATTTATTCCGCTGCAATTGCAAAGTAATAATGTTGAATTGAATCTCCTTATCAAAAAAATAATGTTGAATTGAATCTAAAGATAAATGAAAAATAAATTGTCACGTTTATTTAATGTTTTTATATTAGGAGTTACTTTTCACGTGTATTGTCATGTTTATTTAGTGTTTTCATATTATGCGAATCTATTAAGAGATTACCAAGATCCCAACAAAACATGGCTTCAGTATGCATTCTTGACTTTTATCTGCTCCTAATTATTTTACAGCTCCTAGATCATTCTTCTCCTTGTCGACATTCAGAAGCAAGGGAAGTGACTCAAAGCCAAAGTGACTATCCAAACCAATAGATAGCTCTTTCAAAGTATAAAGTTCCACTAATTCTTGGAATTGCCTTGATTGCACGTAACTTCAGACAATATTTCGAAGCAAGAGGTCAAGGTAGATGGCGCTACTATCATCTAAATATGTTGTATACTTGTACTTAGTAATCACGGGGCTTCTGAAGCCTTAGTTGTGCTTTTAGCTGTTTCTAGTAGTTGTCCCAGAATATGTGTTGTATATTCCCTTGAGAGGACAATGGCGGAATATTAATATGATTTTGGTAGTCATAGCATTCTTTCTTATGTTGTTATTTACTCTTGATTTTTTTTGGTAAATATCAAAAGTTAAATTTTGTTCTATCAATTATCGATAGTTTAGAAGGTTGGAACTATTTGATTATGCCTACCTTTTACACTTGTAACACATAACTATGACGGAGTTGATACAATGTTGTTGCCTAGACGGCTAGCCTCTCTGCATATTCTACGATGCCAGAGACTAAATTATGTTTGTTTTCATACTAAGAAGAACATGTTGTGCAAATGTCCATAGAAGTTGAGGGGATATCTTAAAATTATGTTTGTCTTCATGCTAAAGCTTATATCATATTGTCCAAATTTGTATTTGTCTTCATTACAGGCAGTCAGTTTCAGTGACTTTCTTGAATCCTTGTTGTATAAATTAGTAAGACCTACTTCTAAATCATCGCTTTGGAGTTATTGAAGGGTGTTTTTGAATGATTTAACATTTGTTTTCTTGTGATCTGATAATTTCTATGTACAGTACAATTTAGTCAGTGAGGCAACAATTACGCGTCTAATTTTGGAAGAAAAGATATTATTTTTATATATTTACATTTAGATCATATTTCTTGTGAGCAATTTTGTTGTCGGAATGCAATTTGTTTTGGTGTTTGATTGACTTCTCGAGGGGGCCTTTGAGGTCGTTGTCTCGTCTTAAAATTTAGAACTTCAAATCTTATCTCTGCCTTTGAGGGGCCCAAGACGCATATGAACAAGGGTGGTTAGTTCAACACCCTTTGTTGGAAAATTATGTTATGTATACAGGTCAAAAATTGCTTTTCATACGTTTATTTAAACCTTGAATATCGTTAGTGAAATTTCAGGTTTTGCCATTGTGACTTCACCAACTATGTTCTATAAACATGCCGATTGTCAAGAGCACAGTTCATTCTCATGCCGGCTGGTCCGCATATCCTATAAACTAAGAGCCGGCCTACCAAATGTCACCAACTAAAACTAAGTTTGCTAGCTATATAACATCTTTTCTTTTTTTCTTCTCAATATAGATTATGAGAGCAGACAAAAGTCATCAACTTTATTATAGAAAATGATGATTGGTCAATCATAATAATGTCTTGAGTCACTTAACTTTACAAAAAATTGACAAACACAAAGGCATTAACCAGTTACTACTTACTATTAGTCTTGGAGAAACCAGAAGGCATTTTAATAAGCATATTCATCCTAGGAACAACTGCTAAAAGAGCTGTAAATTATACCTTTTTATGTTCATATTTGTTTATGTCTACCATACTATAACTTGAACAGAACCACAATCAAAAAAAAAAATTCATCATCAACAACAATATTCCAAATGGCTCATTCCGAGTTTCCGTCTTCCATGACTAGGCAGAGACGACATACTACACCGGTGGTGTCACAGCAAGCCTCCACATCATTTTCAATGTCAATGACCAGCTCCCACAACTTCAGTCGTGCGCGCAATCCCACCCCAGCTAGTCCTTTTGCCTCTGATAATGACAGGTCAGTCGAATCCCCTTCGACAGAAAGGCAATGCAAATAGGCTAAAAACAAGGTTTTTTTTGTATGCATAAAATTTTGGAGAAGTGATACAGGATGGAATATCATGTGTGATGTTTTTTGTATATTTTTTTTGGCATCACTTTGTTAAAATTTCTGAATCCACCACTGGGACAGGTCATGGCAAGGGGAGCTTTCTTGGCAGTTTGATCCAACAGGGTGGCGTGATAATCGCGACCTTAGTGCAGCACTAAGTCCATGGACAGCAGCTGATACTTCTTTCACTTCAGCAACAAATGGAAGTAGGATTTTCAGGAGATCAGCTAACGATTATTACTTATCACGGACGACTAATGGTGTTTTTCACAACTTCATTAATCCGTCTTATGATCATTCTGGCCTCCAGCCATCAAATAGGCTTGAGCTTCAAAGTTTTGATTCCCGGGCAAATGAGAATTCTTATACCTCAAGGAATCATGTCTCTCGTGAATATAAGGGCAAGCCCCGCAAATCTCCAAGATTGACAACTATCACAGAAGGGACTAGTGCTGGAAAAAGTGGTCCTTTGGCTGTGAAAGACGAGCTCCAGCCGATAGATTATGACAGAATAGAAGATTTTGAAAGGCAATTTCAGGTGGACAGGTGAGATACTGACCCATATCATCAATGACACTGTTAAATTGTGTGACGATATCATCTAAAAGCTAAAACTGTTAAGAGAGAACAAACTTTTAAGTTACTTAATTATATTATGCCTTCAACATGCCCCCTCACGTGCGGCCTAGTTCTTTTTGAACTTGGCTAAGTACATGGAAATTCTTTTTGATAAAATGACAATTAGACTCAAACATAAGACATCTAAATGCTATGATATATGCTGAATTGTGTGAACATCTCATTTAAAAACTTTGAATTACTTCTTTATATTATTTCTTCAGCAAACACAACAGTTCAAAATGGTTTCGCAGTATCAATTTGCATGCACACAGATTATACTAATCATGTCAAATTATGTTGCAGGTCAAATGCTCATAATCATGGCATCGTAAGAGGTCATCATGGACATGTTAACCATATGGGACATAGCTTTAACACTGATACATCAGATTTTGACATTAAATGTGTTGATCATGTTTATGAGGAACAGAGCCACCATGTTCAACATTCTAGACAATCAAATCTTCATCTGTATGGAAATGATTTGTACGATGATACTGACAAGAATCATGCAGTACACGATGAAAAAGATGACGCAGCAGCTCCTAAGCCAGTTGGTCTGCTAAGCTTGTTTAAATACTCAACCAAGTTGGATATAGTACTACTGCTGTTGGGTTGTATCGGGGCTCTAATAAATGGAGGATCTCTTCCTTGGTATTCTTATCTTTTTGGTAATTTTGTAAACAAAATTGCCCTGGAGAAAGACAAAGACCAGATGATGAAGGATGTGGGAATGGTAAATATATACTTTAGTTTATTGTATTCTACCAAAGCTCTCAGTTAATAACACCTTACCATTCCATCCCATGAGCGGTAAAAAGAGAAATATTCATGAATACTACTATCTTAAGTAGACGTAGTTGCCTATAAATTGAAATTTCTGAATTTCAATGAGATCTTATAACAGTTGATCCAACCTTCAGGTGTGTGTGCTTATGACTGGACTATCAGTGGTAGTCATGGTTGGAGCATACTTAGGTAATTTGGACATTTTTATTCTCATCTTAGTATGGATTTTTGAGTATGAACGAGAGCAATCACAGTTGACACTTCATCATCTTATTATGGCAGAGACAACTTGCTGGAGATTGGTCGGAGAAAGATCAGCTCACAGAATAAGAACTAAGTATCTAAGAGCTGTTTTACGACAGGACATAGGATTTTTTGACACAGAACTGAATACTGGTGAAATTATGCATGGAATTTCGAGTGATGTGGCACAAATCCAAGAAGTAATGGGAGAAAAGGTACTTTTTTTGCCAATTACTAACTGATAAGTTTTTACTTTTTACAGTTAAACAAGCTGTGTGTTAGCATTCCCACTATACAACGGCTATACTAGTTCAAAGCAAACTTACACCAAATGCCAGCAGAATCATTTGAAAATTGGAGAGGAGCAGATAAAAGATTATGTTGACGTCACAGCAAATTAATTAGTAGGGTGCTCAGACAAGAAAATTGGGAACCATTCCTAATTCGAAACATAACTCGTAGCACCCAAAACCAGTCAAGTCACAGTCTTCTCTGTGCATCCAAATAGCCTTGGGCCATCACACATGCAGAAATTGATTCATTTTAATAAGGCATGCAAGATAATCAATACTGCCACATTATGTTTTAAGATAATGATCAATTATCTCTGTTTACTGTGGTTTAAAATTCTCTCAGACAGTAGTAATTTGGTCCGGTATCATATTCAGTTTAACGTCTTCTTCTCAAACTAGCGATATCAGCCTTTTGCATACAACTGTCTCTGTGATCCTGTGTAATTTTTTTCCTCATGCAGATGGCACATTTTGTTCACCACATCTTCACTTTCATCAATGGCTATGCAGTTGGTTTTAGAAGATCATGGAAGGTTTCCCTGGCAGTTTTTGCAGTAACACCACTGTCAATGTTCTGTGGCCTTGCTTATAAAGCCATCTATGTTGGCCTCACACTGAAAGAAGAGGTGAGCAGCATGCAATGCAACTCAACTTAATTCCTTTTGACCCAATTTATATGACAATCTATTTTCTCCATCAAACTAAACATTTCCATGTTTTTTTAATATACTTTCTTCCACTATTATTTCTGTAATAAATGCATCAAAACGTGTTCCTAGTCAAATAGTTTCACAAAGAAGTGCAAGTAAATATTTCTCTACTTAGTTTAGTTTAAACTGCATACTGAGTTTTGTTGTTCTTTTGTAAAGGAATCTTACAGAAAAGCTGGCAGCATTGCAGAGCAAGCAATGAGTTCTATTAGGACCGTAACTGCTTTTGTAGCAGAGGACTATTTAGATGCAAAATATGTGGAGTCTTTGCAGAAATCGGGGCGTTTGGGGGCAAAAGTTGGGTTTGCTAAAGGAGCAGGAATTGGAATTATTTATTTAGTTACTTATGCGACATGGGCATTGGCTTTCTGGTACGGTTCAATCCTTGTAGCAAAGGGAGAGCTTTCAGGTGGTGCAGCCATTGCTTGTTTCTTTGGTGTTAATGTAGGAGGCAGGTAAATAATCTGTCATTTTTCTCTGTTTATGCCCTCAACCAGAAGAAGGTTTAATTAACTAATAAACTTAAATTAATAAATGAAATTTGAGTACCATAAAAGTCTCAAACTGTCAAGGAAGCAAACATTTAACAGTCTCATCAAGAATTCAGCTTATTGAAAACTATTCCATTATAGGAAAATCATAATAATTTACCAATTGACATAAACAGAACTAAAATTTCCCCATTGACAACATATCTACTCTGGCTTAAGTAAGCATATGTCGATTTTTGCAGGGGCTTGGCTCTATCCCTATCTTATTTTGCTCAGTTTGCACAAGGAACTGTTGCAGCTACCAGGGTATTTGAAGTTATAGACAGGGTGCCAGGGATAGATCCCTACAGTCTAGAGGGAAGGAGGTTGTCAACTATAAGAGGGAAGATTGAATTTAAATGTGTTACCTTTGCGTATCCGGCTCGTCCAACTGTCCAGATTCTCCAGTCTCTTAACTTAGTTGTTCCAGCTTCTAGGACATTGGCATTAGTGGGCATTAGTGGAGGTGGAAAGTCAACAATCTTTGCTCTTATAGAAAGGTTTTATGATCCTCTTCAGGGTAAGCATATGAGTCTTTCTTACATGAAAACTATACTTGTGGAATGAACATTGTGGATATTGGAGGAGCGATATTTATAAATGATAAAACAAATTACATATATATATGGCAGGTCTTATTACCTTGGATGGTCATGATATAAGAACATTGCAAGTGAAGTGGCTGAGGACTCAGATAGGTATGGTTGGTCAAGAACCAGTACTATTTGGGACAAGCATACTTGAAAATGTGATGATGGGAAAAGAAAATGCTTCCAAGAAAGAGGCTATGGCTGCTTGCGTTGCGGCAAATGCTCACAGCTTTATCTCAAGACTTCCAGAAGGCTATGATACACAGGTGCAGTATATGCATTGCATTATTCAAAAAAATAAATCTAACGAGATAACCATATGCATATTAAAAGGGTTCTAGTAATACTAAACTAAGTACCTGAACAGGTTGGAGACCGAGGAACCCAACTCTCTGGAGGACAAAAGCAGCGGATTGCTCTTGCTCGAGCAATGATTAAAGACCCAAAAATTCTTCTTTTAGACGAGCCAACAAGTGCCTTAGACCCCGAGTCAGAAGCCATTGTACAACGGGCCATTGACAAGATCTCCGAGGACAGAACCACATTAGTGATTGCCCATAGGTTAGCAACAGTAAGAAATGCTCACACTATAGTTGTTCTTGATCGTGGTTCAGTTGTTGAGACAGGTAACCATGATCAGCTAATGGAAAAGGCTGGGGCATATTTTGGCCTCATCAAGCTTGCTTCAGAAGCAGTCCCAAAACCTATGCCAAATCAGGGAGATGTTCCAAAGGAAAAGGAATTCTCTACCTATGAGAAATCAAATTATGATGTGGCAAGAGTAAAAAGTGTATATGAAATCTCAAGATCAAAGTACCTAGAATCTATGCAAGAAGGAAGCCATAGAGAAGAGGAAGAAGGAGAGCAACCAAAGATGAAGAGCTATCGTCTCTCAGAATTATGGAAACTGCAGCGACCGGAGCTGATAGTGCTATTAGTAGGGCTAATTATGGGTATGCTTGCAGGTGCAATTCTCTCCCTCTATCCCTTAGTTCTAGGGCAAGCACTAAAAGTATACTTTTATACAGACATGTCAAGATTGAAAAGGGAAGTTGGATATCTCTGCATGATACTAGTTGGTCTTGGATTTGGATGTATATTCGCTATGGTAGGCCAGCAAGGGTTCTGTGGTTGGGCTGGTACCAAGCTCACCATGAGAGTTAGAAGTTTCTTGTTTAAATCTATACTCAAACAAGAACCTGGTTGGTTTGATCTTGACGAGAATTCCACTGGAGTTTTAGTGTCAAGGCTTTCTGTTGATTGTGTCAGTTTCAGGTCTGTTCTTGGTGATAGGTTCTCTGTCCTGCTAATGGGCCTGAGCTCAGCAGCTGTTGGACTCGGTGTGTCGTTCAAACTTGAATGGAGATTAGCTCTTTTGGCCACAGCTGTCACACCATTTACTCTAGGAGCAAGCTACCTCACTTTGATAATAAATGTAGGAGGGAAACTAGACAACAGCTCTTATGCTAAAGCAAGCAGTATAGCTGCAGGTGCTGTGTCAAATATAAGAACTGTGGCAACATTCTCAACTCAGGAGCAAATAGTTAAATCATTTGAAAAAGCTTTATCTGAGCCCAAGCGAACATCGGTCAGAAGGTCACAAATGCTTGGTCTAGCACTAGGCCTTTCTCAAGGTGCAATGTATGGAGCATATACCCTGACTCTCTGGTTTGGTGCATACTTGGTAAAGCAAGGCTATACCAATTTCGGCGATGTATATAAGATTTTCCTAATACTTGTACTAAGCTCATTTGCTGTTGGACAACTTGCTGGCCTTGCCCCAGATACTTCTATGGCTTCAACTGCAATACCCGCTGTTCTTGCTATTATTAATCGTAGGCCTTCAATAAGCACTGACCGTCTGAAAGGAAAAAAGATTGAAATATCAAAGCCATTTGATATAGAGTTTAAGACGGTCACATTTGCATATCCATCAAGGCCAGATGTCATAGTATTGAGAAACTTTACTCTTAAGATCAGAGGTGGGACAATGGTAGCATTGGTTGGAGCAAGTGGATCTGGAAAGTCAACAGTGATATGGATGATACAGAGGTTTTACGACCCAACACAAGGAAGAGTACTAATGGAAGGGATTGATCTGAGGGAGCTAAATTTAAAATGGTTGAGAAGGCAGACAGCCCTGGTCAGTCAAGAGCCAGCCCTATTCGCTGGCACCATTAGAGAGAATATTGCATTTGGCAAGCCTAATGCTTCATGGGCTGAAATCGAAGAAGCAGCAAAGGAAGCTCACATTCATAAATTTATCAGTGGGCTTCCTCAAGGGTATGAAACAGAGGTAAGCCTTCAATTACACATATATTTTTTATTTCAATGAGGTGGCATGACTTGACTAATCTCTAGAGTTTGGCATTATTGATGACTATTTCACAGGTTGGTCAGAGTGGTGTTCAGTTATCAGGTGGCCAGAAACAGAGGATAGCAATTGCAAGAGCCATACTCAAGAAATCAAAGTTGCTCCTACTGGATGAAGCTAGCAGTGCATTGGACTTGGAATCCGAGAAGCATGTTCAAGATGCACTTAGGAAGATTTCCAAGAGGGCTACCACAGTTGTGGTAGCTCATCGGCTTTCCACAATTAGAGAAGCCAGCGTGATTGCTGTTGTGAAGGAAGGTACAATAGCCGAATATGGAAGTCATGACAAACTCATGGCTTCCCATCTTGATGGTCTATATTCTAACTTAGTTCGGACAGAAACAGAAGCCTTGGCATTTTCTTGAACATGATTATGAATATCGGAAACTCATCAGAATATTGTCCTTATGAATTACTTCAGTATATTAATGCAAAAAGCCATTGCATATTTAGTAATCTTGGAAGGAAATGTATATTAGCACAAGCAGTTTAGCAAAACATTTACTATGAATAAGAATCATGTTTGGCTTTTAGGATGTTCTTGATTCTTGAAGAGCGTGATTGAACCGAACACACTGTACTTATCGTCTAGTATGCAAAACAGAAATCAATCGTCTTTTAAGAAAAGAATAGTCTATGGTGGGAAGTAACTGGTAACTAGTCAAGGTACACACAAGCTTATCCCAACACCATGGTAACAAAAAAAAAAACTCTATAAGCGGAAGCTTAGATATAAAATTAATTAGGCATGTCGTTTTCGATGGTCCTACATACAACTGCAAAGTCAAAATCCAAACTTTTCTTACCTCTCTAAATGGCTACACCTCCTCTTCCCGGAAATGGCCATGCTACCAACACAACATCCAGGAGGAAACTGACCAGATTACCGTTGGAAGTCCTAACACATCATATTCAGGATGGGGACATAAGGGTCATTTGAAGTCGGACCAGAAAATGGAATGGCCCCCATAGAACTGGGAACAGGACCAGAAAGATGGCGTCTTAGCTTAGAAGCCAAGTAAACCTGAACGCCTACTTACCTGCAATGGAGATATATATATATAAAATTGCTTCTTGGCTTCCACATCGTTCAGTCGCCGGATTCCGAACGTGGGTTCTTCTCCTTCGTCAGTCTTTGTATATATTTCCTGGTAATTGGAATGCTTTAGCGCCTCTTCACATCCGTTCCTCTCTCTCACTGGCAAAAACACAAACAGATTAAACACACTGTTTGTCACTACTAAAGTTTTTTTTTTCTTTTAAAAAATTGGGGGTATGGGATTACAAGGCGGGGAAATGGAACCTCACCAATAAGGTGAAAGTTTACCTAGCCAATCACTTGAGCTACTAAAATATTCTTATCATTTGAACAATTGCTAAAATACAAATCTTTTTTTTTCCCACTCATTCTTTTTGCTCCCTTAGTGTCTCGAATTCACAACCTTAGGATTGTAAGTGAGAAGTGCTTACTATCCGACCAATTTCCTCTTGTCAAAGTAGAGGTCTTATATACCATTGGCAGTAAATTGTGTTAAAGTTTATGTCTTGTGTTCGTCATACACATAGGTAAGAACTCCAACAGATCACTTGAACATCAACATACTGCAGTTGATGTTCTATTAAGAAATATGAAATTCCATCTGTTCAATTTTATGTGACATTCTTTACTATCTCAGTCTGTTCAAGAAAAAAGAACATACCTTTATATTTTTGGAAACCCTTTTACTTTAGACTTTCCATTTTTTCCTTAATGACACACTCTTAGCCATTGAAATGCAATGACTCGGTTCAGACCACCAGTTATACTTTTGGTGTGTGCAACATAATGAATGAACTCTTTTTCAGGGAGAGCTGGTGGATTAAGAAACCACAGTAATGCCTATCTCATTTTCCATAGGATCTTCTTGATGGTTTTCGGATTATTTTAATTTAGTTAACTTGCATTATCTTATGTTTTAGCGTGACTGGGAGCAAAACAAAATGGCCGCCCTCGTACCAGGAGTACTAATTAAGCTTCTCCAGAGTATGAATTCCAATAAAAAGGTTCGTGGGGAATATAGATCAATCCTTTTACAAGTCATCAGCATTGTCCCTGCCTTGAATGGATCAGAACTATGGCCCAACCATGGTTTCTTTATTAAAGTTTCGGATTCTTCTCATTCGACATATGTTTCATTATTTAAAGAGGAGAATGAGCTCATATTGAACAACAAATTGCAACTTGGCCAGTTCTTTTATGTTGAAAGAATGGAGCCTGGAACTCCAGTTCCAGTTTTAGTAGGGGTGAAGCCACTTCCAGGGCGACATCCATTTGTAGGTAACCCGAAGGATTTAATGCAAATGTTGGAACCATCTGAAGTCTCTGTTCGAAATGCTCAGGAAGATGTAAATGGTTCGAAGTTGAATGAATCGCCTGAATTGAACAAAGAGGACACAAAGAACAAATTTGTTATCAAAGAGCAAAAGATGGTTGTTGCTTCCAGGTACATGCGACAAGTATTAACCTCGAACACAAAGATTGGAGGGCTTGATCAAGGTACTGGTGTGAAAGGCATTGAGAATGAGAGCAGTGGAGCTGCTAAAAAGGCCGTACCTCTGAAAGAGAAACAACGCGAGCTTAAAGGTCAGGTATGATTCAGCGTCTTAGATTACTCATTTGTGGAACTCGCTTATAGTTATTATCCAAGTATTAACTATCAGATTTTCCACACTTCTTTCATCTCCAATTATTCTTTGGCTACAACTCTGTGATTGTCAAGTTTTCCAATGTCCAATGAAGATATTTATGTAAATTCATAGTAAGTCCTACTTTCCAAAATGTTGTTATGAACACCAGCACATTAAAAAGGCATTCACTGGTTTAAAAGGAAAACAGTAGGGACTTGGACATTATTATATTCAGGGAAAGTTCTATTGAATCTGAATTCTCTTTTGAGCTTGCTGAGAAAAGTTTCTGCTCGGTTGATTTCAGACACGACCTTCAACTCCTTCCCGCAGTCACTCTGATGCATTTGTGATAAACTCAGGCATAAATAAACATTTGAAAACTCCAAGGTTCTCAACATTGAAACTCACAACAAGCAAACAAGAAAGTGTCAGAGAAAACAGTCAATCCTCAGAAGCGTACATGCCCTGGTCCTCGCTACCAACCAACCTGGCAAAGCCTGGGAAGGTATATTTGATTCTTTAGATATCATTTGAATAGTCTAATATGCTACTGTTTTGTTAATATCAACACCCCATTAATCACCTATTTAATAGCATTATGATCTAATGGTCTAATAGTTGTTAGAGAAGCTGTCATTCTTCTTCTGGATAGACAGACTTTTAAGGCTGGGTGAAAAATAATAGTTGAAAAGACATGGAGCACTAATTAGAGAGGAAAAATGAATCAAGTATATTTATTATCTCATTCTTGTCCATATAACAAGGGGATACTTAGGAGGGGATTATTAGCTTCTTTAGTAGCAGCAGAAGCTCAAGAAGAAGCAAAGGAAGCAGCAAAATTACTTCATTGCCTCAGGTACAATCTTGGAATCAGAGTTTTGTGTAAGGCCTCTATTGGATATCCATCTGGTTCTTCATCTTTGATTCTTGCTTTCATTTCATTTTTCTCTCTTTTCAAGAATGTTTGCTGAACTGTGCACCTCAGCATCACCAGAATGTCCCCATATATCTCTCTCCAAATTTTTCGCGCTCAACGATCTTATTGAACTACCCAGTACTGTTAAAACAAAAGAGCTAACCCCAGATAATTTTGCTACCAAATTATCTGTTCATGAGAAGGTGAAAGAAGGGAAGATGACATGTTTCTTGAATGGTAAAGCTACAAGCAAGCCTTTGAAGCCTTCTATGGAACTTTCTGGGGCTGAAAAGCTAGAGTGGGCAAAAGGAGACGGTTCCAAAGACATCGTGGAACTAAGAGAGCTTCTGTTAAATGAAATACAGTCTTGGTTTCTCAAATTCTTGGAGGGAGCACTTGAAGTTGGCTTCTGGCAGAACAAGAAGGAACAAAAAGCGAAAGTAAGTGTACCACGCCAAACGGAGTCAAAAAATCAAATAGCTTTCACATTATCACAGCTAAAGCATGCAAATGAATGGTTGGACAGGGTAAGGAGTACCTTAAGCTCAGACAAAAATAATATGGTCGAGAGAGTTGATAGATTGAAGCAAAAACTCTACACTTGTTTACTGCTTTATGTGGATTCAGCCGCTTCAGCTCTTGGAAAGGCGACATCATAGCCAATAAATTTCATGGAAATGAACCAGAGTTCCTAAGATGTGTTCTTCATATTCTATTTATATAAACATTATGCAAGAAGCTATTTAAAGGCCACTTAAAACTGGCCAATAAGCTGATATTTTTAGTCCTGTATCTAATTATTTCATGTATTTTTTTAAAAAAACTGGTTGCTACAGTGAATTAATGATGACTTACCTGCATTACTGTTAATATTTGAATGCCATTATTGGAGGGGGTTTAAGCTGGAGGGCGAGGGCACATGCAAGATTCTCAGATAGAAATCCGAGTAATCCAGCATGTGCCCTGCTTCTCCAGCTTAAATAACCCGTCACCTAGAAATCATTAATTCTTGCGGGCACCTCGACTAGTCCACCTAGTACCTGCTACGTTCTTCAGTTACATAAGTCACTGCCCAAGGAATACGGATGATCAAACAAGGGTATGTGTGCTTGTATATATATACACTAAGCTGTTCAACAAAATGCATCCTACTAAGAATTCTTGGCAGTACTTTTCGGGTTGGATTGGTAGTTGATCTTGTTTTTTTTGCTTTTGCAAATTAGATTATTTGTTGTGCTTCTCTAATGCAGAAAAGGCCAAGCAGAAGGGTGTTTTTTTTTGCTTTGGTGACTGTTGAAGTTTGGCAGCCAAAAAGGTTTAAGAGAAGATACTCTACCAAATGCAACCTAAATATTACAAATACAAGCCACCCACCCCATTTGCCTATCAAATAGTATTTCAAAACTTGAACTGAGGTATATGAAAAACATTCACCAATTCCCAAGATTTTCTGCCCATTTTCTTATTAAGTTGAAAGAATGAAACTTTGCCAACAAAAATTGTGTTGTTAGTTAACTTCTTGTTAGATATGACCAAAATATTAGACATTCCATGCCCTCGGAGAATGTTGGTGAGTCAGATCATGACATGGGGGCAGAGCTAGAGGGACGGAGTTCATCTTGACCGCAAGAATGAATTGGATCGAAATGGCTTTCTTGTCAAAGCCTCGGGTAGCCTATACCTTCTTGAAACGCGACACATCATCAGTTGTCTAATTTGAATACTCTTTCTACCTTCACAAAAGGCGGCTGTGGCAGTGCCTCTGGGGCCGTCCCAACCAGTGGCGTAGGTACAAGTAAAATGATACACGAAGCCTCGGGTAGCCTATGCCTTCTTGAAACGCGACACATCATCAGTTGTCTAATTTGAATACTCTTTCTACCTTCACAAAAGGCGGCTGTGGCAGTGCCTCTGGGGCCGTCCCAACCAGTGGCGTAGGTACAAGTAAAATGATACACGAAACGATTAAATAACATATTTTGGATGCTCTTAATGCAACAAGTTGTTATAGCCTAGTGGTTTCAGATGCTTGGAACAAGATAATGCTTGTGTGTTCGAATCTCAATAGCAACAAATGTTTTATTTTTGGACACCCTTTATAAAATTTCTGGCTCCGCCACTAGACTCCCAACCAAAGAAATTAGAAAACATTACTATTTGTTCTTCTATTACTCTTCAAATTTGGTTTTTTATGTTACTTTTAATTGATTAAGTGACATCAAAATGGTTTTAAATTTTATGCCATCCACATTGTCATTAATATTAGAAAAATTTTGGCTCCGCTACTGGACTCCCAACCAAAGAAATTAGAAAACATTACTATTTGTTCTTTTATTACTCTTCAAATTTGGTTTTTTATGTTACTTTTAATTGATTAAGTGACATCAAAATGGTTTTAAATTTTATGCTATCCACTTTGTCATTAATATTAGTGTCAGGAATTCAAATGCAGAAAAATAAAAATATATACCGTCAATCAAATTTTTTAATTATATTCAATTAAATTCAGTGTATATATAGGCTAAAAATAAAATAAAATATATATGAAAATGTATATTTTTGGTGAATAAAATAAAATATATATGAATACGTACATTTTTGGTGATATCCCTTTAACCCCAACCTTGGGGCCCACCTACACGTCGTCACCCAATCAAAAAAATGACAAATCAGCACAGCTTATGCAAGTGTCTAAAAACGCTTTTTATATTTTTATCAAACTGTACCTCTTCAAATCTCAGCAAAACCCCTCTTTTTGCCCATCCCATTTATTACCCAGCTAGACTCAAACTCATAACAAGTTATCAAGGCGGTCAGCGATCGGCGACTGGATTCCGAGTAGTCACGCACGCGTATGATCGATCGGTAATTTCTGATCTATGCTGATAATAACTTCTTGAGCAATCTATTTATATCATTGTGTTGTGCTTGTTTGCATGATTTTGTGTTTGTCAGATTTAATTTTAGTCATTTTTTATTGGAATTGAATGTCGTAGGTTTGGAATGTTAGGGATAGAGAATTATTCTGGAAATCAGTTTTGTCGATGTGCCTCTACTGCTTAAAGTATTCAGGGATTAAGCTCTCGTACAGTAACATGAATGTTCCTTGGAGATCACCTACTTTGTTTAAGGAATTCGACTTCTGTTGAAATTTGTTGAAAATGTGTATATTTTGTGGTACTCCCTCCCTTTTAATTTGATTGTTAGTTTTGACTTCACATGGAGAGTAGGAAATTAAAAAAACTTTGTACCAAAATACCTTTAATCTTGTAGTCATAAACATCACACGTGGAAGTTTAGAATTAAAGCTTGCATAAAAAAGGAAAGATTCAATTCTTTCTAAAATAGACTAAAAAGGAAAGAAATTGAAACGGAGGGAGAATTTTTTAAGCAACTCGAAGCAGAAACGAAAGGAAATTGCAAAAAGAAGCTAAGTTAGCTAAGAAGAAGATAGAACTAGGGGTTTTCGTTCGTGCTCCCAAATGAGCTGCAGATCAATATATACACTCTACTTCCTGCCAAAAGTGTGACTAGGCAGATTTGTAAATAAAAATAGTTTTTACTTAAAAACATAAGGACAAATTTGTAAAGCTTTTAAAGTAATAACTAACTCCCCTTCAGCCGTTAAGTACTCCTCATAAAGTGTAATGTACCATCCTAACTGCACAGCTTCTACTTCATCATTTTAGAACACGTCAGTTTTGCGTTTATTAGATTGAAAGCAAACAGTTGCACTGACCGGAAGTATAATGCATTAGCTGTTGTCATTTTTGGGAATGTTGTTCATATAGATGATTGTGTTAGTAGTTGGACGGCATGGACAAAGTAGAAAATATAGAAATTTGACTGCAAAAAGTTGAATTCTCACCTTTTTGTGTTTCGATGTAGTTGTATGCTTGCGGAAAAAAGATGGTGAAGTTGACTTTGATTGCTCGTGTGACTGATGGCCTTCCTTTAGCCGAGGGGCTGGATGATGGTCGTGATGTTCAAGATGCAGATTTCTACAAACAGCAGGTCAAGGCCTTATTCAAGAACCTGTCAATGCGCCAAAATGACGCTTCAAGGATGTCTATTGAAACTGGACCTTATGTCTTTCAGTATCCTTTTGTTCATCTTATCTTTCCAACGTGACTTTACCGGTTTACTTATGGGTCAACACTCTACACTTGTTGTGTTTTGATTTTCTCTCGAAGAATGAGAGAATTTTCCAACTTCCTTTCTGAGCTTGACAAGTTATTTCTTCTAATAGGATTTTGCCGGGGGTGGGGTGGGGGATTCATTTGAAACTTTTAGTGAATATTTTACAATTTTAGTAATCACTTTGCCCCTTTCTATCTATTTCAGTTAACTTGTACTACTACCCTTGTTTCAATTATTTGTTGGTACTGCTTATTGGGGGTATTTCAATTTGAAAACTCTATGAAGTCAATACCTGTTAGGAAAGGAAAACTCCTGTTGATTGAATGTTCAGCATTCATAGTCCTTAAACTTTTCCGTTTGGTTTCAATATACCAGACAAGTTGGAGTTATCTGGATATTTCAGAAATGATCGGTGTTGCTGGTTTAGTGCTTTAGATGAATGAGATTTCACCGTGGTGTGTCGTAGCTGTTAAATACTCTTGATCCCATTTGCGACATACATTCTTTTGGTTGGGTTAGTAGTTTCTCCGCTTGATAAGCTTTCACAACTAGAACATTGTATTTCTAGTTTTTTACTGGATTTTTTGGTAGCATCAATTTCATCATTATCATGGTTGACTGAATGTGAAATCTCAAGGATGATTTGGTATCTTATCATTAACACATCCAAAGTATATGTGAACTTCAGGAGTAACCACTGTTGCCTTAACTACTTCTTTGGGCATCTGTACTTTCTGTACTACCAGTAATATTGCTCTTCTGTCTCTTTTTCACCTTCTTGAGAAAGTACACTCCATGTATATAGTATTCTCTTAACCCGTGTTCTCAGTTATATCATTGAAGGGCATGTTTGTTATCTGACAATGTGTGATCGCTCTTATCCAAAGAAACTTGCCTTCCAATACCTGGAGGACCTTAAGAATGAGTTTGAGCGCGTCAATGGGAGTCAAATTGAAACTGCTGCTAGACCATATGCTTTTATTAAATTTGGTAATCTATTGGAGTATTTACTTTTATGCTTTTTGCAGTCCAATTATATTTTGGTGACTCTGATTTTCTGATGCTTGCAATATGTGATTTTCGTCTGTTGTAAAAGATACATTCATACAGAAGACGAAGAAACTGTACCAGGATACTAGAACTCAACGCAATATTTCTAAGTTGAATGATGAGCTTTACGAAGTTCATCAGATAATGACTCGAAATGTACAAGAAGTTCTTGGAGTTGGTGAAAAGTTGGACCGTAAGTTTCTCATTCTAACATTCCTCTGATGTTCAGTAGCATATATTAACATTAGCTACTTCTCCAGTACTTTTGTGAACAATACCTCGTCCGTTCTGAATTTCTTTGATTTGATAATCTAGAAAGACATTGTGTTAATGTGCTATTTAACTTAACTTATCAGCTTATTATATCGGCAATGTCAGCTAATTGATATTAAAATTGTGTTTGTGGTATTGAAACTTAGTTGATTGATATTGTTATCCTCGATTGTCAGTTAATGGTAACGTTTTTCTCCCTTTCCCATAGCAGCTTCGCGAATTTCTAAATTATGGTTGCCTCCTAGAGTTTCCTATTAGAACTTCAAGTGTCCATTTGGGTAGTGTATCACAAGTCTAAACGTCTATAGTTTTCAAGTTTAGATGTCTTGATATAGTGGGTTGGGAGACAAAAACAGAGGAGAGTGGACGCTATGGAAGATTGTTGAGAAGTAAAATGGTTTAAAGACCACACTTAGACGTCCTTAGAATTTGACAATGTAATTTAACACGGTTAAGTATAGATTACTTTATCTTTCCTCATTAACTCCGAGAGAACTATAGATTGCATTCACAATGATTTCTTCTATCATAAAACTTCCAAGTTGAAGAGTATCATCAGGTACATGAGATAATATCTCAGATGGTCACTCAGCTTTGAATAGTTCACTCAGAAAGTCACTCAACTTTCAGTTGTTCACTCAGAAAGTCACTCAACTTTGTTTTATAACTCAAAAGTCACTCAACTATTAATATTTTACTTAGAAAGTCACCCAACTATTAATATTTCACCTAAAAAGTCACTCAAGCAATTTAAATAGTTTTTTCATTAAATTTTATTGAAATCTAATTTTTATTTTTATCTACTTTTTATTTCAATAAAATTTAATGAAAAAATTATTTAAATTGTTTGAGTGACTTTTTAGGTGAAATATTAATAGTTGGGTGACTTTCTAAGTAAAATATTAATAGTTGAGTGACTTTTGAGTTATAAAACAAAGTTGAGTGACTTTCTGAGTGAACAACTCAAAGTTGAGTGACTTTCTGAGTGAACTATTCAAAGCTGAGTGACCATCTGAGATATTATCTCTCAGGTACATCCCCCCTCGATCTTTTTAGGAATCTCATTCTTTTACGCTATATTTGTGTAGGCTGCACCTTATATGCTATATTGAAGACAGAAAATAACAAACTTATATTATTAAGGTAATTTAAATGGAGTAATGGTGTTTGTGAACTTGTGAGATGAGATTTTATTTTGAAAATAATTAAAGTCCATGCTATAAAGGAAAGTGGGTTCTCTATACTGTTGTGAAAAAATTATGATGCTTTTGGTGTAAAGTAGTGGACCCAAATCCATCTCTGTGCAAATAAAATTTGGAGTTGTGTCAGTTCCGACAATATTTGGCATTTTTTAAATCCAGAAGGCACATGACATTAGTCAGCTGTAGATTTGCAGCTTTGACATTGATCGGACTTTTATGATGATGTATGTTTCTTACATAGTTGGTTTGCCCTCTATTTTCACCCTTCCCATGTTCATTGCCCTATTTGCTATACCATTTATGATCATAATGGGTGACTAGATTGTCAAATATCAATTTTTGCAGAGGTCAGTCAGATGTCTAGCCGCTTGACATCTGAATCCCGGATATATGCTGATAAAGCGAAAGATTTGAATCGTCAGGTTAGTTTCATTGGCTTCACAAGATAATGCACCTCATAATTTTGTTTGGAAGTTGCACACTACAAACTTATAGAAATGCTAAAGCTGTACAAGAATCAGAAGGATCGTCAAACTCTGTGATTTCTTCCAGTTCTGCTAAAATGCAGCCATCATGTTGCATTTACAATATTTCAGAAAGAATTAAATGCAGATTTGCTCAAGCTATGTTCATTAGGATTTTCAGCAATGTCAGTTTTTGGGGCTTGACGTGTGCAGTTTTTAGTGTAAACGAGTTTTTATGTTGAACAAAAACCTGAACGGCTTAAGAATGGGGAGAGAAAACTTTTATGGATACATCACCTGTGAAATCACTCCACAAAAGTTTCTCTTTTTCTGAACCTTCTTTTTGGTACCTTATTAGGTTCAGACACAAGCAAAGACTAGCAGCCAATGTTACTGATGGTTATTGTCTCATTTGTTTATCTTTAAGCATGTGCATCTGAATATTTGACATCACTTTAATTACTGATTCATTACTTTACTTTAGGCTTTGATTCGAAAATGGGCTCCCGTTGCTATTGTGCTTGGAGTTGTGATTCTCTTCTTCTGGCTTAGAACAAAGATTTGGTGATACTTCCATACAGATGCAGCGCAGTGACGACAATACTGTCGAATGCTTCTTCCTGTTTGTCACCATCAGACTGTGCACAACCCAGAGAACCACCTCACATTACAGTTGTCCAGCATGTGTTGTGCCATATCAGTTTTATAGTGTAAGAGAGAGGAAAGGAACCGTGATGAATTATGTCCCTTAACTTTAAGAAATGACATTAATTTTGGTTCTCCTTTATATATTGTCTTGTTAGTTTAGCTTCAAAACTCCAAGAGGTAGCTCATTGTAGTTTCAACTATGAAGCTAACGACTTTCAGAATATACAGCAAATACAAACAATCCTTTAGACTGATATGCACAGAGTATGGTGCTTTGTTTACTAGCTCTAAGCGTCTTTGTTGCTGCACACCTTCCAATACTTGAATCTTTTACAGTTTGATCTGTATTTGTAGGTATTCATCTGGGTCTGAATTTACTAGCAATCCAATTGTGGCATAGCATGGCCAAAAGGATTACATTTTCTCAGATGTTCAATTTACATACATCTTGTTGTGGTAAGGAAGGTCCTTGATGACATTAAATATAGCAACCACCATTTTATTATATTTCCACGTCTTAGTCAATCGCAAAACAAATCCTCTAAATGAAGTCAGAGGGTGTGTGGTACGATGAAAGTCATTCTTAAAAAAATATTTTCCAGGAGGAAGTCAGGAAAATGACTATACGTTTAAATATTTTCCAACGGCTTATGATGTGGACATGTTAGTAGGTGGTATTAGTTACATGATGAAAAAAAGAAAATTTTATGAAGTTAAAAAAATTCATCCTTCTTACTATGTCAACTAACAAATTTTAAAACATTCAAATTAAATCTCTTTTTTTTATACTCCCTTCCCCTTGGTCCATCTTTACTTGTCCACTTTACTATTTTGGGATGTCCAACAATGCGTATCCAGTTTATAAAATCAATGAATAGTTTACCATGTTGTGTTTATTTTACCATTGCTATTAAATACAATTTATTTTTCAATATTTAAATGACTTATATTTAATAAGGGTGATTTGGTAAAATTAACCCTATCATTTACCGTTTCTTAATCCATGTGTCAAACCAATAGTGGGTAACTATTGTTGGACCGAGGGAGTAGTAAAATCACTAATAGAAACAATCATAAATTAAATTTGTTGGCATTTCAGAAACAAAACTTGCCTTAAAAATATATTAAAGCCTTTCATTCATTTTGGACTTTCATGATCCACTTCTTTTTGTTTGCTCTTACCACCCTATGGTTCAAGTCCAGAACTTTAATCTTTTTTTCTCTCTCTAATTCAAATGAGTATAAATGAATTATTGGGGTATAATATGTTTTAAAAAAAGATATTTAAAAAAATTAATTAAAGAATATTCTGTTAATAATATTTTCTTAAAACTCTTTTTGAAAATAGAGATATCATTATTTGGGATATAAAAGTAGTTAAAACTCCATTAAAAAGAAGGATACTTTTGAAAAAAAATTAATACATTTTTGAATTTTTAAAAAATTGTTCATTGGACCATAAAAAAAAGTGCAAGTTTCACCTATATCGAAACGGATGCTACAGAGGTGATTAAACTAATGCTGTTGGGTTCGAAAGTGATTAGGGCGTCATGCGAAAGTTTATAATTGCAAATAATAGAATTGATAAATCATATTACAAATAAAAGTATACTAAAAATATAATATTGATATGGTTTGGCCAAACCACCTACATATTATAAACTAATATTAAAAATAACATAAACATGTTTGGAAAAAATCTCCCCATAAACAAAACTCTCTAAACGGGTATATTGTGGATATTCTTATGTTCTTGATATGAAAAAAGAGGTATTCAATTTATAGGATTTCAGACTTTTCCTATAAAGAAAGAACAAATCAAATATGAATGAGAAATATATTTTCCTTTCAAAAAAAGTTTAAGCATTCATTAATACTTTGATTTTTCTTTTAAAAAAAAAAAAAACTTAAAATATGGTAAGAAAATCAGGCAAAATCCTAACAAATACAACGCCCATCCCCATTTTTTTCTAACATTGTGAATGATTGCAGGTATGCATTGAGGAAACTGGGGAATCCCCAGATCCGGCATAACTTCCGGGAAGGCAACACAGTGGCTCATACATTAGCAACTGAAGGACAAAAAAGAGCCACAACAAATGAAGTGAAGTTTTTGATGGAACCTCCATAGGCTGAGGACTGCTTATATAATGACTCTTTTGGAGGATATATTACTAGGAAAACTAGAATTTTAAACTGTAATAATCTAGCTAAACTTGGTAACCTTAGTATTTTGAATTCCACTTTAGCAGAGGATGGGGAAGGACGTATGAATATGCCTCATCCATCTGCATCCCTTGAAGCTACTCTTATGCTTGATCACATTGTAGCAGAGGGTGAAAATAACCCCCCTATGTAATGTTGATCTAGTTTGTGTTATAAATAAAAGCCCCTTTTAGCCAAAAAAAAAAACTAGGAATACTTTCTCTATTTTATTTTTAAAATACACGATTTAGTAAAATAATTACCCAAAATAAATATGTTATAGAAATTGAAGGCAAAAAATAGTGTAATTGTTTTCCGCTATTATTAATTATAAAATCACTATATCCTACAGTTTTCTTTTTTCAGTTCATACAATACAAAATAAACTTCTCCAAGTACGATCTTCTGGAACACACCATAAGTTTGTCTTTTTTTCTCATCGGCGTCCGTCTCTTTTCATTTCAATCAATTCTAATTGGTGTTCATCTCTCCTCATTTCTATCAATTCTCGTTGTCGTTCGCTGACATTGTTCGTTGTTGTTATTTTGCAGGAAAAATGAAAGTAAATAGAACTCAAAGAGCTGAATCTTAATGAAATTTGGAATAAATTTATCGAAGATCTATCGCATAATATGTTAAGAGATTGCAAAGTTGACGAATCTAAAGTGGAGAGTTTGCTCAGATATGAATTGAAACATGAAAATGCAACACCGTCGATGTGGCTGCAACTATCTGATGACATTTGGCGCCATATTCTGGTTATGGTTAGCACAGTTGATAAGGTGAGAAGCGTTGATAAAGTGTGTGCACTGTGGAAACGTTTGTTGAAGGAATCGTTTACATAGAGAGTAATTGATTTGAAAGATCAAAAGTGCATCCTCTCAAAATGATGAAGACTTTTTTCCTCTCAAAATGATGAATTCTTTTTTTTTTGGGAATTTATCTAACAAAGTCATTGAACTTTGTTTTATATCAATAAAATCACTCAACTTAGGTTTTTATATCAATAAAATCAATCAACTAAATTTACATTAAAAAAAATCTAACATGACAAAATAATTATTTTTTTGTGCCATATAAATATAGACCCCACAAATAAATAAAATTTTAAAAAACTTATCAAGGATTTCTTTTATGTAAAAAAGTTAATTAGTAAAATAAATATTATCATATTAATGTATATGTAAAACTTACTATATATTAACTCTATGTATATACATTAATTTTAATTGTTAAAGAATTCCTATGTGATCTAATGCTTCAGTTTCTATTTGTTACGTAATCTTGGATAAAAAAAGATCCGAAAAAAGTTAAAATGGAAACCCAATTCAGAATCTTAAAATATTTTTTAACCTCTGTTAACTAATGGAAGTTTTTTTTTTTTTTGAGTAAATGGAACTCGATAATGATTTTAACTATGCACAATATACAGTTTATTTCTCTGATTAATCAACAAAAATTAATCCATTTTTTTCGAGGAAAACACTTATCATGATATAGTAAGATTTAAATATATATTAATATTATAATATTTGTTTTACTAATTAATTTTTTCCGTAAAATCTCCTTAACAAGTCCTTTTTAAATTTATTTATTTATTTGTGGGGTCTATATTTACATGATATAAAAAAATATTTATTTTGTCACGTTAGATTTTTTTAATGTAAATTTAATTGAATGATTTTATTGATACAAAAGCCTAAGTTGAGTGATTTTATTGATACAAAACAAAGTTTAATGACTTTACTAGATAAATTCACAAAGTTGAGATATTAACTCTGCCCATTAGAGTATCATTTTTTTTTACTTATATAATATTTAGTAATACTTTTAATTATAAAAATAATAATATTATAGTGATTGTTACCTTTAGAAGACATTCAAAGTTAAGACAATATTTTTTAAAATTTATTATTTGATCATCTAATTAGTTTGAGCTTGAAATGTTTAATAAAACATCTCAAAGAATTAAAGACAATTTTACGAAGCCAATATTAAAATATGGTTGATTTAAATTGAAATTGAAGTGAATTAGACAAGTTAAGAAATAAAAAGTAACTATAAATTTAATTGTCCACGTTTTTTATTATAATTACATCAATAATAAAATTTCAAATATATGTGGATAATAATTAGTAAGAGATTAACCACAAACTATTAAGAAAATTTTAGTTAATAGTAACAATAAATACATATTTTTTCCAAATCTGTCGTTACACAAAATGGGTCCTTATTTCCGTCTTAAAAATTCCTTTATCTGTTGTATATTTGTATAGAACTGAATTTTTCATACAAATATTTACGTATGTCAACAATAAAAATGTAAAAGATATCCTCTCTTCAAGTATATCCATTATATTGATATTTTAAATGATGAAATACAAAATTTCATGTACTAGCTTTTATTATTGTGTTTATATACAATTAATATAGTTGGTTTGACTAGACATATATTTTTATGGCCATAGCAAATAAAACAATATATCACAAAGAATAAAACATATTTCTCATTTCCAAGCAGATGTGAGATGAGTTATGGGCAGCTTTTTTGTGTATTGGCTGCTACACTTCACACCTAAGAACAACTAATAGAAAGATGAACCGAATTTCAAAATATCTATAGTGATAGAAAAGGAAGTACAGTTAGGAAAATGACTTCACATACTCGTGATCTCCGGTGCCTGCCGTCCTTTCTGATGAACTTGTGAAGATGAAAAGTTTGTTTTCTGGCTTTCGTTGGCATGCTGAAATCTTTCAAGGGCAACTTGATGAAAATCAACACAACATTACATTCTTTAAGCATGATATGTGCAAGCATTGGATTAGACATTCTTATAAGGTGCAAATAGAATAGACGAGTTGTGTCCTCCAAAGCCAAATGAGTTGGAGAGTGCAACCTTGATATCCAAACGTTCCTTCTTAGAGCCCACCAGCACATTCATATCCTAATATCATGTTTAGCAACATTAGAACTTAGTTAACTAATTAAAGCCGATTTAGATGCAATGGTTTCTTAATCGCAACAATATTAATAGGGAGTGCAAGCTTGTTCAGAAAGATGAGCGCATTAATTAACCAGGTACATACCAAGCCATTGTCAGGGTTCTCAAGATTGATGTTTGGATGGATCCATCCTGTATGTATGGCCTATATATATAAAATTCCAAATTAACAAGTATTAGCAAACTTTCATATAAAAATTGAAAGCTAGAGTGCAAAGATAGTTGTAATTACTCTAAGCACAAATAGACTAGTAGAAAACAATTGTGTTCCAGCTGCTGTTCTTCGGAAATGAATGCTAGATCACCTCAAGTAAAAGTAGATATCAAGACGCAATCACTGCAGATACGAACTTCTTTCACAAACAGTAATTTATGTCAACCGACTAACAAGTCAACAGAAGTAGAAACTACTGCATTCTCCCACGTGTTAAAACGAACTTGCAGATTGCTTCAATACTTGGCATGACAATCTAAAAGCTTTTTCCCCCTGCGGGCATCCAGTACCAATCTATTTTACCTAAGAAGGTTTTTATTCTGATGGGAAAAGCACAAAAGATCACAGTGTGGCCTAGTGGTAATGAAGTGGGTTAAGAACCATGAGATCTCAGGTTTAAATTCCACCAGAGACAAAAAACACTAGGTGATTTCTTCCCATCTGTACACCTAGCTTGTGCTGTCTCAAAAACATATAGATTACTAATGACTTAATGCCCACTTCAACAGCTAAAAGTTGCCTATTAAGGCCCAACAAATATGTTATGAAGCAATCCAGCAGCAAGCCATCATTCGAAGAAGTTACATTACAACAGCCAGCCGTCATTTTGCTAAGTATTGACGACTCTATAAATATACAACAACAATGCATCGATTCTAAACTAGCTGCGGTAATTCATAAATATTTTCTGAAATTTTATTTCCAATCATAAAAACATACCTGGTGCTTTTACTTATTAAAAAAATACATAACTGGTACTTGTAATTTTCTGTCTAAATCTTTCATCCCTATATGGGTTTAAAAGTTCATCTTAAGCTTGTATAAGGTATTTGTATGCAACTATCTTAAACTTTATTACCTCTTAACTGTTGTGATGGCTTCCACAGCACCAGCTACTTATAAAAAAACATAACTTTTGTAATTTTCTATCGAAACCTTTCATCCCTCTCTGAGTTTAAAAGTCCATATTAAGCTTGTATAAGGTATTTGTATGCAACTATCTTAAACTTTATTACCTTGACTGTTGCGATGGCTTCCACAGCACCAGCAGCCCCAAGGAGGTGACCAGTCATGGACTTTGTTGAATTTATTTTAAGCTGAAAGGGAAAGAATTCATTATAAGAGAATTAGAGAGCAGTTGCTGAGAGCAAGGTATATGAGTACTTCTCCTAAAACAAAAATAAAGGCGTGTAAGAGCATTACTTCAGAGTTCTTCTCAAAACAATGAAGAATGGCCTGATATTCGTTCAGGTCACCGGCAGGGGTTGATGCAGCATGAGCATTTATATAGTTGACATCTTCACGCTTCACCCCAGATTGAGCCAAGGCCTTTTCTATGCAGAGAACAACTCCACTCCCTATTTTGTAAAGCATATAGAAGAAATCAGTAAGAATATAAGGCTTCCATGCTTTAGAATGTTTATATACACGATATCAAATCTAAGCTGGAATACCAGCAAAATGCTGGTAATTTCCATGTATAAAATTACCTTCTGGATGTGGCTCTATCATGTGATAAGCATCAGAAGTGAAGCTTCCACCCAAAAACTCAGCATATATTTTAGCCTTTCTCTTCTGTTAGTTTATCAGAAAAAAACACAACACGACTACAATCAAATTGACGCAACTTTCTGAATGGATCAAAGTAACTCCACATTATCAGATGCATATTGGTTGAGTGGAAGCATACCTTTGCATGTTCAAGTTCTTCTAAGAGTAAGACACCTGATCCTTCCCCAATCACAAATCCATCACGGTCCTGCTCCATCAAGAAATCAAATGCTGCTTCAGTAGACAGCAGCAGGGATCTTTAAGAGCAAAACTAAGAAAATGGTTCCCAAGCTACTAAGCAGTAAGAAATTTCAGAAGGGAAATAACAAAGTACTAGCAAACATGACTCACAATTCAAAGATATTCTCTTTTCTTTTCCTATTCAAAGTAAAATATTTACATGTGTAGGAAGTCACAACAATCTGTACATGTTCATGTTCAAGAAGCTCATTGAAGAAAAAATGCTGAAGTCCCTGCTTAATCGTTCACATAATGACACTTATGCTGCTGATTTCAAAATACAAAACAAGTAGCATAATCTAATTTATGCATCAGAAAGCAGAACTTTCATCAACAGTTGACTGAAAGGGCTGAGAAACACAGAAATTTGATTGCAGTACCGCATCCCAAGGGCGTGAAGCCCTTGTTGGATCACTATTCCTCTGCGACAGGGCTCCACAAGCAGTGAAACCTCCCAAGCCTGCCACCAATCACAGTTTAATGGAAACATTAAGAAAGAATAATAAATACATCATTCCCCAGATGGTTTTACCATATTTAACTAACCTATAGGAATAATTGCCGAGTCTGACCCCCCACAAAGCATCATATCCTGCAAATTTCCATGTTATGATATACAAAGTGTCATTATACTTCACATGGTCTGGAAATTACATACTGAAAATGATGAAGTAAGAGTAATTCACCCACTTACTGTTTCACATTTAATTATATGATTTGCAGCACTTAATATACAGAAGTTACTTGTTGCACATGCAGTGGAGATTGAGTAACTTGGACCCATCCAACCCTGCAGTTGTTTCAATTAACTTTGAATGAAACAGTTCTTTCAATCATATTTTGATCTCATCCAATAAGTAACTTACCAAATCTATTGCAAGCATGGCAGCTCCCATATTAGATGTTGCAAATGGTACACAGAAAGGATTCAGCTTCTTGTACGACACCTGTAAAGCCTCAATGCCATCATGGAAGACCTGATCAAAGTGCAAATAATCTATTATTTGGAGATGAAAGAAGATGAATTCTAATATGCTGCAGACTGGTAAGTGGCAACTGTGATATGATGAGAATATAATATGAACTGGACCTCATTTGTCATTACGTGATTTTTTTAAAAATATGGTAACAGTATTACTTGATTTTTACAGTTACAAGTTTTATGACTCTTCTCAAAACTATATCATCTTTCTGCTAGATGACATTCTTTGCACCAATGAACTACAAGAGCTTCTTGGAATGATCAATTGGTGGTAATAGGTCATTTATCTTAAGCAAGTTCATTTGTTACCTTCATCCCCCCAAGGGCAGAGCCAATTAGAACCCCACATCTAGCCTTATCTAAGTCCTGCAATAAATCTTCTGTGATCCCACCATCTGCCAAAGCTTTCTTTCCAGCAGTAAGCATGTAGAGCATGAACTTATCTGCTCTTTTTGAAAGTTTGGGTGCAACCCAGCCATCTGTTGAAAATTCCTTGATTTCCCCAGCAATTCTCTGTCGCAAGGAAGACCATTGTCAAACACCTTGAAGTATATTTGGGGTAGTGAAGAACATTAGTCGAACTAGAAGATAGATAAACAGTTTGGCGTGCTAAAGCAATCATGGGAAATTACACTGGGAAATTCAGAACAGTCAAACGCCTCAATCTGACTTATGCCACTGATGCCCTCAAGAAGATTACTGTAAAACATGTCTGGATCATGACCAATTGGTGATACTACACCAACCCCGGTCACAACAACTCTCCTGTTCATCATAAGAGGCTTCTTCTTTGCCGTGGCTTCCTTTGCAGGTTGCACAGCCACAGCCATGGGTCTGCCTAGAAGTACATCAAATCAAAATGAGCAGTTAATCACATTGTTACAGTCAAGCAGCTTAAACATTTTTCGAATACATATACTAGAAAAGTTTGTTAGGCAAGTGAAACATATCTTGAATAATATGTAAACACACATTCATGTCTAGCAGTAGTTCTCTCAGTGTGTGCGAATCTCATTAACAATTTCCTCACACAACACAAACATCATTCCCAGAATAATTAGCAAAAGCTCATACAGTTGTTTTGAGAACTGAGACAATTGCTATTTAAAGCATCAGTTTCAGATCTTTAGCTCTTCAAATTGAAGAAATATAGTTTAATTTATTACCTCCCTACCATTTTATGTGACGTTGTTTGAAAACTAATGGCATATCAGCCAAACATATACATTTGATGGGTCACATGTCTTTATATTCATTGATAATTATGGGCTATTCTCTCAAATAGAGAAAAGAAACTTGGTTTCATTTGCTAATATAACTCTCTCTACACTTCCCGTTGGAAAAGGAAAAACTTTTTTGGTGTGGTGATCAAACAATTCATGAAGTAAAAGAACCAAACCCGAAAACGTTTAGAGTTGGATGAGTTGTATTACAATTCATTATTCAATTCAAATTAACCCGCCCGAATTTCGCAGCTTGCTCTATTTCACATCCATAGTCACATACTAAAGACATAGAATATACCCAAAATCCAATGGGTCGATTAAGTCGATCCGCAAATCATTAGACAATAAGCTACCAAATACAGGTTATCACACTCATCAGGATTATATCAATAAGCTTCAATGAGAGAAAAATAAAGTAAAATTACCAGAATGAGCAGCAGTATGCTGCATCCGCCTCTGCCTTCGATTCAATGGCACCTGCTTAAACCCAAATACAGAAAACGCATTTTCGGCAAATAAAGACGACAACGAAGCAGACAATCCCTCTGATTTATAATACTCCTCACAGGGCTCAAAACCAAAACAAGTATGCCAAGAACTGTTCATTCCAGAACCATTCACCAAGCTCCCACTGTTACACTTGGTAATCGATTTTCTTCTCCTACCAGACCTACCCATCAACTTCGAAGACTGAAAATTAGAAGCAGGCTTCCAAAATTGATCCTTTTCGCTGGATACAGACATGCAAGCTGCTACGAGCCATGCACAGAGTGGGGAAGCCACAGAAGAAGCCACCATTTGTGAAAAAAATGAAAGCTTTAACAAGTCAAATTAGAGCATAAAAACAATGACCCAGATGTGAAATTGGATCATAAACAGGAAAAAATGGTATCAAGAAAATCGAAAGTGCTTAATGAATTGGATCAAAAATGAGGATGGTATTATAGGAAGGTGCCATGAAAGTTCAAGGGGACCATCAGTCCCATTTCAAACAGTCAACTTCTTCAGTGCAGAGAGGAAGTGAATAAAAATAGGCATTGTTTATAATTACTTGTTATTTCAAAATTACGCTTCCAAATCTCCAAGTGTTGACTTTGGAGCTCCCATCCTTTGTGGGCTTGGGCCAAATCTGCACCCTAACAAATTAATTAATTAATGAATAATACTCCAAAAGTAAGCAACCACCTGTCTACCTCCGTCCATTTCAAAATTATGTAGGCGTTTTGCCATATACTTCAAATATTTTTTATAAAATTAGATTTCTGTATTTGATTATACTCTATAGTTGAATTGAAAATTTTATATAAATTTTAAAATAAAGTGAAAACAGTTATTTCGAAAAAGATGAATAATTTCCATGACTAAGCAACTACTGTATAGTCAGAAAATAAATGAGATTTATGACAATCGAAAAATATGAATTTTAAAAAATCAAATTAAAACATACATATTGAAAAAACAAGTTTTTCGAGGCAGATATAGAATTTTTATGGTAAAGGTGCACCATTTTTTTTTTTAAAAAAAATGTATTGAGTGAGAATTGATCCCCATTTTTTCAAATAAACAACTTAGCATTCAATCTAATAAATAACTTAGGTTATTCAAAGCATAAGCATCCGCATGTAATTAAAAAATATGTACCTAAAATACCTAATTTATCATAGAAACTATGAATTCACGTGTAGCAATAAAAATTCGTCCCCGCAAGCTTCGCTACTAGTGTCGGCCCACTCTACCGTCGAAGAATTAGAAAAGGAGGAGTGGTTAATGCTTAAGCCGCAAAGTCCCCAGAGACAGAGACACTCACATTTGTTCTTTGCTTTGCACTCTTGACAATTCAATCAAATTGTTTGTTAGTTACCAATGCCAATTTGATGCAGCACATCAAGTAAATGCTTAGCCCAAAGTATCTCTAGATTTCCCCATCGATTAATTGATGTTTGTGTCGGAAAATCTCATTTTGAATTTCATACTCAAAACTCTAAATTTCTCTAAGTAAAGATGATTAAGTACGTACCACTGCACACAGATATTTGATGGTTCAAACAATTGCTAATACTAATTTGAGGAGCTTCTCTAAATTTTCCCAAGAGAGAAAGGGTAAATATGATGAGGATGGAAAATGAAGGAATTTTGATGCTTTTTGCAATGGTATATTCTTTTAAACCGCGCATAATGTCTAGGCCATTACTGCGTAACGACAAGTGAAGTCGTCTTCTGACTTGGATTAATTTATTCGGTGCCCGGCTTTATCATGTGTATTATGAAAAGATAGTTTTCAGATACTTGCGGAAATTTCCTTTGAAGAATTCGCTAGGAGGAGGGGGTAAGGATTCAATTTTTGGGTTTCCATTTTTTTATTTTTGATATTAAAAAAATTATATTCAATTTGAAATAAAATAAATTTTGTTTGTTTTGATTTTATTTCTATTTTTTTTGGGTTTGGTTTTGTTTGTTAGTTGTGTCCTATAACATAATGCAGATCTAATATATATAGTCGAATAGTAATATATTTGAATGATGAAAAAGGATAAGTATTATAAAAAGTGTAATGTAGTAATGTTAAATCATTTAAATATATTTTGGCTTAATATATTGATAATCCGTCATATTTGTCAATAATTTCACTTTGGCACTTGAAATTATTATGGCTTGTTTTAATTGAGCATTTGAACACAAGCTTCAAGCCCGAGTTATAGGAGCAACAATCGGAAGAAGGGAAAGTCAAACCAAACAGGAAGCGAACTCAAAGCAAATGTTCATATTAAATATTTTCAATTCACATTTTGCGCATGAGGTTGTACGATTAATTGAGACTAATTCATATAATTAAATGAAGTGACATATTTTAAGTGGTTAACTTATTTACGTAATGACCATTTGAGAAAATATAAAAAATGTTTCAATATTTGAACCGAAAGTATCTATTAGGAACACTTATCATTTGTTTGAATACTTAATTGTAACATGTTATAATTAAAGTATTTAAATAAAATTTGTTAACATATTTTAAAGAGTTATCGATGTATTAAGCTTGCTTTTCTCTCAATTCAATTCACATGATCGTGGATACCACTCATAAGATAGTAGTACATAATAAACTAACATTCATAGTCTTCTATAAAAGCATAATACAATAAACCAACACAAATAAGATCACGTGTAGTATTAATATTAATGCAAAATATAGGCATTATTTAATGCTAGTTGATTTCTTTTCTAATTAAATATATACCATGATTCAGATGTGCTTTTTAAAATTTATTTATGAAAAAAATTAATATAAAATTTAATTTTTAAAACTAAATTAAAAATTCCATGACAATGACCACTTTTCCTTTTTCAATTATGTGAGTTGAGAAGTTGCTATTTCTTTTAATTACGTGAGTTGAGCAGACCTACAGAAAGTATTTTAGGGCCAAATGGGCCGATGCTTTTAACAGATCGTTTGGGCTCATATGATTGAGGACAATGCAGTGATCTCGATAAGCAGCTAAATAGTCGCACGTATATAGAGTGTATCTATATTGTATAAATAATATATCCACATTATTATAAACAAAAATCAAATGAAGACGAAAAAAGTGACTATTGATTCTAATATTAATTTAATAGAATAAAAAATTTATTGGAAAAAATATTTTTTTAAAATCAAATTTTAAAAATAGAAGAGCGACACCAAAGAAATGACCCTTCGGTAACTGTTTTTACCCAAAATGGCCATTTTCGGTAATTTTGAGAAAATGGGGCCATTTTGGGTTTAAACAAATGACCGAAGGGTTACTCCATTTAATTTTCCCTTTTGATTTATAACTAGGGCCGTTTTATTAAATTGAGCTTCATATTATATTTTAGGTTTAATACATTGATAATCTCTTAAATTATTATTAAATTTTATTTAGATATTCGAAATATGATGAATTTTAATTAAGCACCTAAACACATGACACAATATTCATATTAAAAACCTTCTACTCAAAATAGTTAAGTAAATCATACAAAAAAAAATGTATCTATTTTAATTATGCACGTAAGTCTAAATTAGATGATGTGTGATTTTAGCAGGTTGGATCAAGTAGGGGTGGGTCATTAAATGATTTAAATGGATATCTTTTTATTTTTTAAAAGTATGATTTTTAGTAAAAAAAAATTAGGTCAGCAAATTTTAATAAAAAAATAAATTAAATAAGTTGTTTGGGTGACTTTGTAAGTAAAACACTCATAGTTGAGTGACTTTTGAGTTAAAATTTAAAGTTGAGTGATTTTCTGATAAAAGAGTGCACTGTTGAGTGACTTTTGAGTTAAAATTTAAAGTTGAGTGACTTTCTAAGAAAAGAATACATAGTTGAGTGCTTTTGAGTTAAAATTCAAAGTTAAATGACTTTATGAGAGAAGAGTGCATAGTTGAGTGAGCATTTGAGATATTATCTCCGTGATTTTGTATATTGTGCGCTCAATAATTCAAACAGAAACTTCCAAATCACAGACTAAATTAATACTGCAAATCATTTGCAAGTTGACAAGTGGATTGTGTGTGCGCAGAATATATAATTCAAAATATTATCTCTAAGTTCAACTACAGCCACTAGCTAATTGAGCAATGAACTTCAGAGGGAATTGAGTAGAGACGTGAACTCTTCTCTGTTTTCTACACAACAGGTATTATATGTTTTTACTTCCAAAAACTACTTAAATTTTGATCTAAACTTCTGTTTTCTCCATATGTACTTTTTCGACATATAGTTTTAAGCTTCTGGATCATAACTCGATTCGGAATAGGTAATTTATCTTAAGTTAAGTGGATATTTTAACACAAGTATAGGAAGCTACTGGATTATGCCGAACCTGTAACATCAACGTTAGATAGATTTGTCCCTATGTGAGGAAATATGTTTTTTCTTTTGAATGACGGTGAGAGTTTGTTGTAACTTAGTGTTTTGATGATACTCACAAACACTACGGGACCTGGTCCCATAGTTGAGCATGACTCTATTGTCAAATGGTGAACAGCTGTAAAGACTGCCGCCACCTCTGGTATGGTTGGTCACAAGAAACGAGAACAGTGTACTCAACCAATCATAGAACACTAGGTTGTTTTGTTCAGAGGATAATACATCCTCATCGATATGAAACAACCTAGTCAAGACATTCAAAGCATATATCAAAAGCATCATTATTGTCTTTGAAGAACTCAAGGGACCTGATAGAGTTATCGAGTGTGTCTTCTGAGTGTTGTTAGTGAAAGCTTGTGTTGTGTTGAACTCGTTTCTAATTTATAAAGGAACGCATCAAGTCTTTTCTGTGATAATGAACAATGAGCATAGTTAGAGTTAACTATGTGGTGTGTGATTGAAGTCTATATTAATTAGAGTTAGTTAATATAGTGGCAATAGAGGCATTGCTTTGGCTCTCTTTGTAATAGAGTTATTACGGGTGGTGAGATTAAGAGCTTAATCTCTTTATGTGTATTTGGAGTCTGCAATCACTTGTTGCTTGAAAATAGTGAAAACAGTTGGAATTTCTATGTGACAGGTTGTGGTTTTCCTCCCTTGAGCAAGGAGGTTTCCACGTAAAACTCCTTGTTGTTTTTACTTTATAGTTTAGTCTTCTCTACTGCCTTTTAGTATAACATCAACCCGGTTCTTTAGCACGTGGTGGACTAGTAAATCTCATCAGAGTTGATCATAGGACAATTTTATCTTCACTTTTAGGGGTCGTTTGGTTGGGAATAAGTTATCCAAGTTAATCCTGCGATAACTTATCCCACCATGTATATGGGATAACTTATCCCATCACTATGGTATAAATGGTGGGATAAGTTATCCCAAACATGGCAACCAAACAAGACAATAAATGGCATGTAGTGCCATTTACTGCTATCCTTTGATCTTGAGTTTGTGTTCTAGAGTGATTATTTGTTTCACTAAATTGATGTTATACCTAAACTTACTTGAGGGATATTGAATACAAAGTTCAACTATATGAGATGAATTTAACATACGAATGCTCGTGTGTGCAGACTAAAATGGAAGGTGAACCAGTTAATGTGAATGAATTTCAAGAGCTTGCTAGGAAAGTTCTTCCAAAGATGTACTATGACTTCTTTGCTGGAGGAGCTGAGGATGAGTACACACTCAAAGAAAATATCGAAGCATTTCATAGAATCACGTAAGTTTGTAATTTCTTGCTCTTCATTTTGCACGGTAGCACTACTAACCTTTCAGAAACTCAGTATTCGCCCAAGAATACTTGTTGATGTGAGCAGAATAGACATGTCAACTGTTATACTCAGTCACAAGACATCAGCTCCAATTGTAGTTGCCCCATCTGCTGCGCATCAATTGGCACATCCTGAAGGTTCGGATTAAATCAATTAGTAAAACTAGTTTGTTAGATTAATGTACCTCCCACCGTGTAGTTCTTATTCCACAAAGCTGTTGTATTTATGACAGGAGAAGTTGCAACAGCTAGAGGTGCTGCAGCATGTAACGTTATCATGGTAAAATATCTGTTTCCAATTCTGGTGTGTGGAACATTAAGATGATTTCTCAGATGATCATTAACTAATTAATTATTATCTCAGAAGTCACTTTCTTTGTTGAAGAAAATTGAAATCAAGAAGATTGGTGATTTTGTGAGATAATACTATTAGTTGAGTGACTATTTAAGAAATCAACTCGTGGATTATTGAAATTGTATGACCGCCTCATCTAAAAGCTTACATTGTTATTACTTAATTATAATATGTTTCAACATAGATGTTGAGTTTTCTTGAATATAGGGACTGTCGTTTATGTCTACCTGCACAGTGGAGGAGGTTGGTTCAAGCTGCAATGCTGTTCGCTTCTTTCAAACATATGTAACTCTTATTATCCCAAACTCTCATCATTGTTATATATATCTTTACTGATTTTAGCGTTCTGTTATCAGATAGGTAATTTATTCTTGTAATTTATTCTTTGTCAATAGGTTTACAAAAGGAGAGATGTAACAGAATTTATGGTACGTCGAGCTGAGAGCAATGGATTCAGGGCTATAATTCTCACTGTTGACACTCCAAGGCTTGGCAGAAGGGAGGCTGATATAAAGAATAAGTAAATTGTATATCTTTTTATGCTTGAATTCTTTACATACTAATCCGGAATAAGTCAGTTTCACCATTTTAGCACTTAAAAAATTTCTTTTTAGTAAAACTGTGTTAATCTACTAAGAGTGGAAATTGCAGGATGATTTCACTTCGGCTGAGGAATTTTGAAGGTCTTATATCAACTGAAGTTGTTTCGGTAAGTAAAACCATAAAAATTTCTGCTATTTATCGTAGATAAGGTTGATTTTTCAAATGGTCATTCAACTAATAGTTATTATCTCAGGAAGTCACCTTTCTTCTTCATTCCAATTTTCTTTAACAGAGAACGTGACATTCTGAGATAATAACTATTAGTTGAGTGACCCTAAGAAATCAACTCATCATAGATATATCAACTTGAAACTTATAAAATTCTGCAGGACAAAGGTTCAAATCTTGCTGCACATGCTGCAGAAACTCTTGATCCGTCGCTTTGCTGGAAGGTACAAGATTTAAAAGTTAAATACATGCGTTCCTTATTACTTACCACGTTAAAAGATATGATGAAATACAATCTTTGATACATGAACTCAAATTTCTCGAGTGTCAACAATATGTTAAAATATGATCATTCTGTAATCCTCACACTCTCCGAAAACTTTGCAGGATATAGCATGGCTAAAGTCAGTTACCAAGTTGCCAATTCTGATTAAGGGCGTTCTCACTGGTGAAGATGGTACAATTATTATCACTGAACCTTGGCTATTTGCATAGGAAACTACAAATTCTCATACAAAATGACTGGCATATACTATTTTTTTTTCCACAGCAATGAAAGCAATTGAAGCAGGAGTTGTAGGAATTATCGTCTCGAATCATGGAGCTCGACAACTAGATTACTCTCCAGCTACTATTTCTGTTCTTGAAGAGGTGATTTCCTTCCTGACAAGTTTGAATTACGAGCTTATTTGAATTCCTTTTCAATTGAAAGCTGAAATATGTTATTTGAAATCTTCTTAGCTTGTGCATTGACTTCCATATATCCCTCCTTAATTTTCAATGGTTTCAGGTGGTCCAAGCTGTTCAAGGTAAAGTTCCAGTTCTTCTCGATGGAGGAATTAGGCGAGGAACAGATATATTCAAGGCGTTAGCACTAGGGGCAAAAGCTGTTATGGTAAACTTAATGATTTAAAGAAATGGATTTAACTTGTATACACTGATAGTGTAAATAATTTATATTTACTTGTATATTCCTGCAGATTGGTCGACCAGTTGTCTATGGTCTGGCTGCTAAGGGAGAATCTGGAGTAAAGCAAGTTATTGAAATGCTAAAGAATGAACTTGAGCTGACCATGGCTCTTGCTGGCTGCTGCAGTGTGGATGATATTACGAGAAGCCATGTTAAGACAGAGAAAGAGAGGTTCCTCTGTAGGATGTAATCTCTGTTCCTTAAACGAATGGACTCTACAATCATGTGACATCTTGCTAGTAATGTCGTTCAATTTCGATATTGCTATTTAAAGATTCAATTTCAGATGTTAAGATATTCAAATGGAATACAATTGTATAATTTTATTACAAAATAACTGTAGGAAAATAATTCAAATCTTGCCACACATGCAGAACAAGATAGGACTAAGCTTAATCCTCTGTGATATTCTGTCGGTATATTGATATCCTATCGGTATCATATAGGATTGGATTCCTTTTATAAGAAATAAATAAGAAACAATTAAGAAAAAATAATTAAAGTCACAATCTTATTTATTAAACTTTAAATTAGTAGGAAATATATTTTTATAATTTTTAAACTAAAATATTGAAGAATTGAAACATGCCTCAATGATACCATGACAATATATAGATATACCGTAATAGTATCATGGATGATTGAGTAATCTCATCGAAGGACTAAAACAAACCTCAATGAAAACATTGTTTAGTTACTCATTGATACCACCAGAGTATATTATACTTTGATGGTATCAAGGAGTAAGAAGCAGTCCTTGCTCCGTTACTCTTTAATATCATCATAATATATTCATCTATTGTAATATACTGTGATGATATCAAAGAGTAAAAAAAGGTGGGCACTGACATTAGCATGACATCAGCGCGCGAATAAAAATAGATATAAGGGGTATGAAAGTAATGGGCATTTAAGGTAAATATTTTACTTTGACCTGTGGATTCTGCTAATCATTTGATGTTGACCTTTTTTTACTCTTTGATATCATCATAATATATTCATATACTGTAATATACTGTGATGATATCAAAGAGTAAAAAAAGATGGGCACTGACATCAGCATGACATCAGCGCGCGAATAAAAATAGATATAAGGGGTATGAAAGTAATGGGCATTTAAGGTAAATATTTTACTTTGACCTGTGGATTCTGCTAATCATTTGATGTTGACTGTTGACCAGTGTATTCTGTGTGTGCAGCAATTCAAAATAGTATCTCTAAGTTCAACTGCAGCCATTAGCTAATTGAACAGTGAACTTCACAGGGGATTGAGTAGAGACGTGAACTCTTCTCTGTATTCTACACAACAGGTATTAAATGGATTTTACTTCCAAACATTAATTAAATTCTGATCTCAACTTATGTTTTCTCCATATGTACTTGTTCGACATATAGACAGATTCAAGATTTAAAGTTTATGGATGATAACTTGATTCAAAATAGGTAATTTATCTTATGTTAAGTCGATATGTTAACACAAGTATAGGGTTTGAGCGAAAGCTATTGAGTTCTGCCGAACCTATAACATCAACGTTAGATCTGTCCCTATTTGTGGAAAATGGAAATATGTTTTTGCTTTTGGATGAATGTGAGAATTGAACATAGGATATTCCGCCTTTACTTTTAATTACTTAATTATATTATTATATCTCAACATTTGCTTTTACAATTTTCGTGTTTGCTGTTTGTTGATTGAGTAGTGTTTACTCTTCCAATCGATCACATGATGTGATATCTGAATCTGAAAAATATTATGGCCTAGTTCCTTATCATTCAACTCTTCCCTATGTTGCTCGGACTCTCAAAAGTGTTTCGGATACTCACCCCATGACATTTTTGAACAGTCCAAGCAACATAGTTGATCTATCCGTTGATCTTGAATTTGTGTTCTAGAGTAATTTGTTTCGCTAAATTGATGTTATACCTTAACGAACTTGAGGGATATTGAATACAAAGTTCAACTATATGAGATGAATTTAACATACGAATGCTTGTTTGTGCAGGCTAAAATGGCAGGTGTTCCAGTTAATGTGAATGAATTTCAAGAGCTTGCTAGGAAAGTTCTTCCAAAGATGTACTATGACTTCTTTGCTGGAGGAGCTGAGGATGAGTACACACTCAAAGAAAATATCGAAGCATTTCATAGAATCACGTAAGTTTGTAATTTCTTGATAATTTGGCGAAAACATGGTAGCAATACTAACCTTTCAGAAACTCAGTATTCAGCCTAGAATACTAGTTGATGTGAGCAGAATAGACATGTCAACTGTTATACTCGGTCACAAGACATCAGCTCCTATTATGATTGCCCCATCTGCTGCGCATCAATTGGCACATCCTGAAGGTTCGAATTAAATCAATTAGTAAAACTAGTCTGTTAGCTTAATGTACCTCCCACCGAGTAGTTCTTACTCTAAAAAGCTGTTGTATTTATGCCAGGAGAAGTTGCAACAGCTAGAGGTGCTGCAGCATGTAATGTTATCATGGTAAAATATCTGTTTCCAATTCTGGTGTGTGGAACGTTAAGATGATTTCTCAGATGATCATTAACTAATTAATTAATATCTCAAAAGTCACTTTCTTTGTTGAAGAAAATTGAAATTAAGAAGATTGGTGATTTTCTGAGATAATACTATTAGTTGAGTGACTATTTAAGAAATCAACTCGTGGATTATTGAAATTGTATGACCACCTCATCAAAAAGCTTACGTTGTTATTACTTAATTATAATATGTTTCAACATAGATGTTGAGTTTTCTTGAATATAGGGACTGTCGTTTATGTCTACCTGCACAGTGGAGGAGGTTGCTTCAAGCTGCAATGCTGTTCGCTTCTTTCAAACATATGTAAATCTTATTATCCCAAACTCTCATCATTGTTATATATATCTTTACTGATTTTAGCGTTCTGTTATCAGATAGGTAATTTATTCTTTGTCAATAGGTTTACAAAAGGAGAGATGTAACAGAATTTATGGTACGTCGAGCTGAGAGCAACGGGTTCAGGGCCATAATTCTCACTGCTGATACTCCAAGGCTTGGCAGAAGGGAGGCTGATATAAAGAATAAGTAAGTTGTATGTCTTTTTATGCTTGAATTCTTTACATACTAATCCGGAATAAGTTGGTTTCACCATTTTAGTACTTAAAGAATTTCTTTTTAGTAATACTGTGTTAATCTACTAAGAGTGGGGATTGCAGGATGATATCATTTCGGCTGAGGAATTTAGAAGGTCTTATATCAACTGAAGTTGTTTCTGTAAGTAAAACCATAAAAAGTTCTGCTATTCATCGTAGATAAGTTGATTTCTCATATGGTCACTCAACTAATAGTTATTTCATTCCAATTTTCTTTGACAGAGAATGTGACATTCTGAGATAATAACTATTAGTTGTGTGACCCTAAGAAATCAACTCGTCATAGATATATTAACTTGAAACCAGTGTAGACTATGCTTACTAATCCACTTACAAAATTCTGCAGGACAAAGGCTCAAATCTTGCAGCATATACTGCAGAAACTCTTGATCCGTCGCTTTGCTGGAAGGTACAAGATTTAAAAGTTAAATACATGCGATTCTTATTACTTACCACGTTAGAAGATATGATGAAATACAATCTTTGATACACAAACTCGAATTTCTCGAGTGTCGACAATATGTTAAAATATGTGAAATTGCTGAGCTACAAATAGAGTTGAAGACAAATATGATCATTCTGTAATCCTCACACTCTCCGAAAACTTTGCAGGATATAGCATGGCTAAAGTCAGTTACCAGGTTGCCAATTCTGATTAAGGGCGTTCTCACTGGTGAAGATGGTACAATTATTATCACTGAACCTTGGCTATTTGCATAGGAAACTACAAATTCTCATACAAAATGACTGGCATATACTATTTTTTTTTTCCACAGCAATGAAAGCAATTGAAGCAGGAGTTGTAGGAATTATCGTCTCGAATCATGGAGCTCGACAACTAGATTACTCTCCAGCTACTATTTCTGTTCTTGAAGAGGTGATTTCCTTCCTGACAAGTTTGAATTACGAGCTTATTTGAATTCCTTTTCGATTGAAAGCTGAAATATGTTATTTGATATCTTCTTAGCTTGTGCATTGACTTCCATATATCCCTCCTTAATTTTCAATGGTTTCAGGTGGTCCAAGCTGTTCAAGGTAAAGTTCCAGTTCTTCTCGATGGAGGAATTAGGCGAGGAACAGATATATTCAAGGCGTTAGCACTAGGGGCAAAAGCTGTTATGGTAAACTTAATGATTTAAAGAAATGGATTTAACTTGTATACACTGATAGTGTAAATAATTTATATTTACTTGTATATTCCTGCAGATTGGTCGACCAGTTGTCTATGGTCTGGCTGCTAAGGGAGAATCTGGAGTAAAGCAAGTTATTGAAATGCTAAAGAATGAACTTGAGCTGACCATGGCTCTTGCTGGCTGCTGCAGTGTGGATGATATTACGAGAAGCCATGTTAAGACAGAGACAGAGAGGTTCCTCTGTAGGATGTAATCTCTGTTCTTTAAACGAATGGCCTAGCCCCAACAACTCTACAATCATGTGACATCTTGCTTGTAATATTGTTCAACTGTGATATTGCTATTTAAAGATTCAATTTCAGATGTTAAGATATTCAAATGGAATACAATTGTATAGTTTTATTACAAAATATCTGCAGGAAAGTAATTCAAATCTTGCCACACATGTAGAACAACATTTGACCACAAGAAGATTAATTTTCCGGAGTTAATTGGCCTTGATGTAACACAGGGTGAAGTCTAATTAAGATATGAACTTTTGGTTAACTCAACCACAAAAGTTTAGTTCAAGACTAGGTGCAAACACTTGTCATGCATCTGTTGGTTTAGTGTGGTCTTTCATAGATGCCTTCTGCGTGTATGGTGTTCTAATTTCCTTCAGTGTCAACCAGAGGGAGTGGTTGGTCCAGAATCTATATAGTTGACATTTTAACATATGAAGTGTCTCACACCAGAAAGTGCAGGTACCTAATGGCGAAGCCATAAATTTCACTAAAATTTAATATATATGTATAGAATATAACTTTTGACATATGTAGTTAGTATAATTTTGCGATGAAAGGTGTTCAACGGATGATCTTTTATTGTATGTGGCTATGCCACTGCAGGTACCCTAAGGAAATAGCACAATCTTATACAAGGATTTAGTTATTGGAGAGGAGCAGAAATGCCACTACACAGAGGATTATTAGAAAGCAAGATCACGTGACATGATTGTAGAGTTTGGGGCTAATAAGCCGTTTATTTAGAGGAACATAGGATTAAGCTACATCCTACATAGGAACTTTTCTGTCTCTGTATTAACATGGCTTCTGGTAATGTCATTGACAGTGCAGCAGCCAGCAAGAGCCATGGTCTGCTCCAATTCATTCTTGAGCATTTCAATAACTTGCTTTACCCCGGTCTCTCCCTTAGCAGCCAGGCCATAGATGACTGGTCGACCAATCTGTAGAGTGTAAATATTAAGTTAAATTCAATACGCTCTTAGCATATATAAGTTAAATTCATTTCTGTAAATCATTAAGCTCACCAGAACAGCTTTTGCGCCTAGTGCTAATGCCTTGAATATGTCTGTTCCTCGCCTAATTCCTCCATCAAGAAGAACTGGAACTTTTCCTTGAACAGCATGGACCACCTGAAACCATTGGAAATTAAGGAGGAATATATGAACCCAACATACATGCTAAAAAGAGGACATCAAACATGTACGGAAGGGAATCACCTCTTCAAGAACAGAAATAGTAGCTGGAGTGTAATCCAGCTGCCGAGCTCCATGGTTAGAGACAATTATTCCTGCAACTCCTGCTTCAATTGCTTTGGTTGCTGCAAAGAATAGTATGAAAAGATTCTTTGGCATATTGAACTACTTCCTATCATCTAAAAAGTGAAGAGGAAGTTTGCTAGAAACCATGATCAACTCTGACTATTAGGAATATGTATCGTTAAAAACATCATCTCAAATATTCAGTGTGTTCAATGGAAACATATATGGAATTTAGAGAAAACTTCATGGAAACATGTACATGACATATGGAGCTGATTAGAGTTTCCGTTGACGTAAGCTAAGGTTCAGTGATAAAAATTATTACCATCTTCACAAGTGAGAACACCCTTGATCAGAATTGGCAACTTGGTAATTGATTTTAACCACGCTATATCCTGCAAAGTTTTCAGAGATTGTGAGGATTACAGAAAACTATGAAACTAGATATGATCCTTCCCTAATTTTACATATTTTAACAAATGTTGACAGCCTCAAAAAAAATTTGCATTCAAGGACCAAGACTGTATTTCATCGAATGATCTTCTCATGTGGTAATAAGGAACACATATATTTAACTTTTAAATTTTGTACCTTCCAGCAAAACGAAGGATCAAGAGTTTCTGCAGCATAAGCTTCAACATTTGAGCCTTTGTCCTGCAGAGTTTTATTTGTGGATTAGTAAGCCTAGGGTACACTATTTTCAAGTAGATGTATCGATGGCGAATTATGTCATTTAATTAAATAAAAGAGAAAACTAATGCTTATAGTAGGAGGAACTAGCTACTTTGAGACATTGTAGTCCTGCAAAGTAAGATAAATTCGTTAAGGAGTTTCAAGTTTTGCCTTTCAGCTTAACATGTAATTTGTCAAATAATTGCTTTTAGTAAAAGCCGGAATTGTTTGTGGTTTTACTTACAGAAAAAACTTCAGTTGATATAAGACCTTCAAAGTTCTTGAAAGGAGGTGCAATCATCCTGCGTTAGCTCTCTTAATAGATCAACACAGATTGCCGAAATTATAAAATTTCTCAAGTACTGAATGATGAAACCGACTACATCCGAAGCTAGACTTGAATGACAACAATTGGAAGTAAAACTTACATATTCTTTATATCTGCCTCCTTTCTACCAAGCCTGGGCGTATCAGCAGTGAGAATTATAGCACTGAACCCATTGCGTTCAGCTCTCTGTACCATATTTGCTGTTATCTCTCTCTTGAAAGCCTATTTACAAAGAAAAAAAAATTACCTATCTATTATAGAACACAAAATCAGTAAATATGTACGGAGATCATGAGAGTTGGGGATAATAAGTTACGAAAGTCTGAATGAAGCGAACAGCCTTGCAGCTTGAAGCAACCTCCTCCATTGTGCATGTTGACGTAAATGCTAATCCCTACATCCAAGAGAATTTAGCATCCACATACCAGAATTCGAACTTGATCTGTTTTCTAGAAAATATTAGAGGGGAGGTTCAAAAACACACCTAAAGCATACAGATTTATTGAGTTTCATACATGAAGTATCAAGTGTGCGAGTTTCCTACTTGAACTATCACCAACTATTTATCAAAACAATAGGTACTGATAGTTCAGATAGAAAACTAGCACACCTGATTAGTTCAGGTATGAAACTCAAAAACCCAGGATACTATAGATGTGGTTTTGACCAGTAATTAAAAATATTTCCATGATAACATTACATGCTGCAGCACCTCTAGCTGTTGCAACTTCTCCTGGCATAAATACAACAGCTTTTTGGAATAAGAGCTACTCGGTGGGGGATGCGTTTAGCTAACAGACTTGTTTTACTAATTTATTTTATCCGAACCTTCAGGATGTGCCAATTGATGCGAAGAAGTTGGGGCAACTATAATTGGAGCCGATGTCTTGTGACCGAGTATAATAGTTGACATGTCTATTTTGCTCACATCAACAAGTATTCTTGGCCGGATACTGAGTTTTCTGAAAGGTTAGTGCTGCAATCTCTATTTCGAAATCAAGAACAAGAAGTACAAATTACTTACTTGATTCTGCAAAATGCTTCGATATTTTCTTTGAGTGTGTACTCGTCCTCAGCTCCTCCAGCAAAGAAGTCATAGTATATCTTTGTAAGAACTTGCCTAGACAGCTCTTCAAATTCATTCACATTAACTGGTTCACCTGCCATTTATTAACCTGCACACACGAGCATTCGTATGTTAAATCACTCTCGTTGTAGAATTTTGGTCTTGTTTTGAGAACAGAATTTGAGCTTTTGAGGCAAAAATATTTAGTACCTGTAGGACACAGAAAGGAGTTGAGTCTCCAGTATCTCCACCTTCTTGTTTTATAACTTAGAAGCTCACAGATCAAATTAGCTCATAACTATAGTTGAATTTAGAAACAGTCTTTTGAATTTGGGTCCATACTCACATATAGGGATAAGTCTATTTCCAAAAAGTCATGTTTTTATAACTTAGAAGCACAAATTAGCTCATAGCTGTATTGAATTTAGAGATAGCCTTTTGAATGCAGGGTCCATATGGCTATTTCCCTACAGCCATGAGCTAATTTGATCAGTGAGCTTCTAAGTTATAAAAACAAGAAGGTGGAGATACCTGAGATGTCAACTCTTCTCTGTGTCCTACAGGTACTAAATATTTTACTTCAAAACCTCAAATTCTGCCCTCAAAACAAGACCAAAATTCTACAACAAGATCAATTTAACATACGAATGCTCGCGTATGCAGGCTAAATGGCAGGCGAACCGGTTAATGTGAATGAATTTAAAGATCTAGCTAGGCAAGCTCTTCCAAAGATGTACTATGACCTCTTCGCTGGAGGATCTGAGGACCAGTACACACTCAAAGAAAATATTGAAGCATTTCGTAGAATAACGTAAGTTTATAATTTCTTGCTCTTGATTTGGCAACAGACAGATATTTATCACTAATTTTTCAAAAACTCAGTATCAGGCCAAGAATACTTGTTGATGTGAGCAGAATAGACATGTCAACTGTTATACTCGGTCACAAGACATCAGCTCCTATTATGATTGCCCCAAGTTTGATGCATAAATTTGCGCATCCTGAAGGTTTGTCTTAAATCAACCACTCCCTTCGTTTCAATTTGTTTGTATGGTTATGACTTGACACGAAATTTAAAAGTCGCTTAGCTGAACATACTATGTATCTCTGATTCCAGAAAGCTGTTGTATTTATGCAAGGAGAAATCGCAACAGCTAGAGGCCCTGCATCATGTAATGTTATCGCGGTAATATTTTCTGAAAAAACAGATTAATTCGAATTCTGGTGTGTGGATGCTGAATTCTCTTGGATACAGGGATTGTCATTTACGTGCAAGGCTGTTCGCTTCATTCAGACTTTCGTAACATATTCTTCCTACGTAAATACTGAATTATTTTTATGTTCTGCTACAAATTGATAATTTATTCTTTGTCAATAGGCCCTCAAGAGAGAGATAACAGAACATATAGTACGTCGAGCTGAGAACAGTGGGTTCAAGGCTATAATTCTCACTACTGATACTCCTAGGCTTGGTAGAAGGGAGGCTGATATAAAGAATAAGTAAGTTGTTTATACAATTGTTGTCATTCAAGTCTAGCTATAATCCTTTTCATGATTCATCTTCATTCTAAACTGGAAGTAGTCGGTTTCATCATTCAGTACTTAAGAAATATTATAATTTTGGTAATCCAATGTTGATCTACTAAGAGAATTAATGCAGGATAATCGCACCTCAGTTGAAGAACTTTGAAGGTCATCTATCAACTAAAGTTATTTCTGTAAGTAAATATTCTGGCTTTTCACTAAAAGCAAATAGGAGTATTAGACAAATTACATGTTATGCTGAAAGGCGAAACTTGAAATAGTGTACACGCCATGCTTACTAATAAAAAATTCTGCAGGAAAAAGCTTGCGTTGCAGAAACTCTTGATCGTTCGTTTTGCTGGAAGGTACATGATTTGAAAGTTAAATATATGCGTTGCGTTCCTTAACATCACATGAGAAGATCATATGATGAAATTTGCAGGAAATAGCATGGTTAAAGTCAGTTACCAAGTTGGCAATCCTGATAAAGGGCATTCTCACTAGTGAAGATGGTATAATATTTATCATAAACCTTAGTTCAAGTCAACTGGCTCTATATATCATGTACATGTTTCCATGAAGTTCTCTAAATTCCGTATAAGTTTCCATGGAACACACTGAATATTTTTGCAGCAATGAAAGCAATTGAAGCAGGAGTTGCAGGAATTATCGTCTCTAACCAAGGAGCTCGGCAGCTAGATCACACTCCAGCTACCATTTCTGTTCTTGAAGAGGTGATTTTTGTACTAAAATGATTTTCAATTGAAAGTTCAAATGTTAAGAATCTTAAATATTTAAGTTTTAGTATGTATATTGACTTCCATATATTCTTTCCTTAATCTCCAATGGTTTCAGGTGGTACCTGCTGTTCAAGGTAAAGTTCCAGTTCTTCTTGATGGAGGAATTAGGCAAGGAACAGACATATTCAAGGCTCTAGCAATCGGCGCAACAGCTGTTCTGGTGAACTTAATGATTTAAAGAAATGAATTTAACTTATATACGCTGCCAATGTAAGTAATTTTTATATATTTATTCCTGCAGATTGATCGACCGGTTGTTTATGGTCTGGCCAGTAAGGGAGAGTCTGGAGTAAAGCAAGTTATTGAAATGCTAAGAATGAACTGGAGCAGACCATGGCTCTTGCTGGCTGCTGCACTGTGGATGACATTACCAGAAACTATGTTAAGACAGAGAAAGAAAGGTTCCTATGTAAGATATAGTTTAATCCAATGTTCCTCTAAATAAATGGCCTCATCAGAAAACTATATCGTGTATATAAAAAAAATATACTTAAATGCATATATCAAAAAATTACATTTACCTTGGTGAAATTTATGATTTCGCGTCTAGTGCCCAAGGCACTTCGTACCTAAAAATATCAACCATATAGATTCTGGACCAACCCGTCCCTATGATTGACACGGAAGCAAAGAAGAACAACTATACACACAAAAGGAATTGAAAAATGTGCACATGCATTGAACTCAATATCCGCTATGAAAAGCCACGTTATAACAATAGATGCATCACATGTGTTTACACATAGTCCTATTTTGATTATCTATGATTGCTCATTATATACTATCATCTCATAATTTATTTAATCATGATAAATTGATATAATTTGATGTTCTAAGTGTGGGTAAGTATACTCTTTATTTTCTAAGATCACAGTTTCGTGTCGTTCAAATAAAGTGGTGTTCGGATCAGCTCACGAGTGCATTCAGTAATTCCACATCCACTAGATTTGAATGTAAAACTTCATAGTTCTCACACTAGGACATACCTGGGTTTTTGTATCCAAAATTTTAAAAGTCAAGATAAGAATTACTCCATTCGTTTCAATCTATTTTTTTGATTTTGACTTAACATGAAATTTAAGAAAGTAAAAAGAACTTTTGAATTTTATAGTCTTAAAATAAAAATATATAAAATATATTGAAATGTTTCTAAATTTTGTTGTTATAAATATATCATAGATAAAGTAAATATTAAATAATTATTAAAAGAAAAGATACGTTTTATTTAAAATGAACTGTAAAACTAAAATTCTAGGCAATACATGCTTCCAAGCTATAGACTTGGATATTGCTAAACAATTTACAAAGCTGTATTAAGGAAAAACAGTATCTTAACTGAATAGTAAATTTTAATAGTTCAATTAATCAATATCTAAATTTTCACCTTTGTTGGTCCCCTTCTTCTATGCCTCAATTTTTTTTTTAAAAGAAGGGGTCAAATCCTCAAGTGTTGAAGTTTATGCAACGCAACTTTTGTCTAAGTTCAACTACCACGAAGAAGAGAGGGAGTGGAGAAGTGCGCTACTCTTCTTTGTACTTTGCAGGTACTCAGAAAAATTCCTTTTTTTTTTCCTTCTTTCTAATTTCTGAAACTTTCTTCAATAATTTGATCCGTTTTCACATGATGTCAAGTTTGAATCTGAATTATGAAATGGTCTTACTTATTGCTACTCCTTCATCTTGGGTTTATCTTCCTTGTTACAAAGGATTTGTTCTATACCTAAACAAATTTGAGTGATTTATTGTTACTTCTCGTTTCAATTTGTTTGTCTGGTTTTGACTTAGCAGGGACTTTAAGAAAGTAAATACAACTTTTGAATCTAATGATGTTAAATTAAAGGTATGTGCAATGTATCAAAATGCTCATTAATCTAGTGGTTTTAAACTTGTCATATGGAAAGTTGGAACTAAAGAGTGACACAAATAAATTGAAATGAAGGGAGTACATTTTTAGATCAACCTATATGAAAACTCTGACCTCACTAATAAGTAATAGCTCAAACAGTTAGATGGACCTAAAGCTGGTTGTTTTAGGACGGAAAGGTTGACATTTTTCAGTCTCTTGATTCATAGTAGTTGTACAAGCAGGGGCGGAGCTGGAGTTTTAATTACGGGTTTGATAGGACCCAGTAGCTTTAGTATTTAAACTAAGAAATTCAGCTAATATGCGTAAACTTTTCTAGAATTCAGAACCCATAAACGCAATATCCTGGATCCACCTCTAAGTATAAGACCCTGTTTTGACACTTGAATAGACAGACAAGATCTGAAGATCAAAGTTCTACAATGCGAGAAATGCAACATGTGAGTGCTCGTGTTTTGCAGGTGCAGGCTAAATGGCAGGGGAACCAGTTAATGTGAATGAATTCCAAGAGCTTGCTTGGCAAGCCCTTCCAGAGATGTACTACGACTACTATACTGGAGGAGCTGAGGACCAACACACCCTTAAAGAAAATGTAGAAGCATTTCATAGAATCATGTAAGTTTGTAATTTCTCGCTGTTGAGTTAGCCACAGACAGATATCTATCACTAACTTCTCAAAAACTCAGTATTCGGCCTAGAATACTTGTTGATGTGAGCAGGATAGATATGTCAACTACTATTCTAGGTCACAAGACGTCAGCTCCTATTATGATTGCCCCAACAGCCATGCATAAATTGGCACATCACGAAGGTTTGTATTAAATCAATTAGTACACTAGTCTCTTAGCTGAACATACAATGTAGCTCTGATTCCATAAAAGTGTTGTATTTATGCCAGGAGAAGTTGCAACAGCGAAAGGAGCTGCAGCATGTGATGTTATTATGGTACTCCCTCCGTTTCAATTTATTTGTCCTACTTTTTCTTTTAGTCCGTTTCAAAAAGAATACCTCTAAAACCACAAGATTAAAGAGCATTTTGGTATATTCTACATATCTTTAGTTTAAGACCATAAGATTCAAAAGTCTTCTTTACTTTCTTTAACTTCGTGTTAAGTCAAAAACAGACAAACAAATAGAAACAAGGGAGTAATATTTTTCCGAAGCATATCAATTTCGAATTCTGGAGTCTGGATACTAAGTTATCTTGGTTATAGGGATTGTCATACATGTCAACCTGCACAGTGGAGGAGGTTGCTTCCAGCTGCAATGCTGTTCGCTTTTTCCAAATATACGTAAATTTCTTCTGAACTGTCATGATCTCCATGTATCTTTACTGGTTTTTATGTATTGAAACAGAATGTTGTATTTCTTTTGTCAATAGGTTTACAAAAGAAGGGATATAACAGCACTTATGGTACATAGAGCTGAGAAGAGTGGATTTAGGGCTATTATTCTTACAGCTGATACTCCGAGGCTTGGTAGAAGGGAGGCAGACATAAAGAATAAGTAAGCTATATATCTTTTTTATGTCATTCAAGTGAAGCTAAAATCCTTTTCATCGTTTTTCTTCAATCTTATCTGGTTAGAAATCAGTTTCATCATTCAACACTTTTAAGGAACTTTTAAGAATTCGTGTAGTTTTGGTACTCCTGTGTTGATCTAGAAAGAAAAGAGTCATAATTGCAGGATGATTGCACCTCAGTTGAAGAACTTCGAAGGTCTTATATCAACTGAATATGTTTCTGTAAGTAAAACCATATATTCTGGCTTTACAGACAAATCACTTGTTAATCTGAAAGAGGAGAATTTCAAACTCTCTTCGGAAACAAAATTTATTCTCTGACTGAAATGACCATAATTTGCTGTTTTTTCCTACTAAATCTGGTGTTCTTTCTGAATGATTCATTCCTTTTATCTTTCCATTTATTCGGGGTGGATGTTGACGCTAGGATTAGCTTCAACAATTGCCATGCCAGAACACATGATATCACTCCTAAAATGAAGTTCCTTTTTTTTTTTTCCTCCAGACACAAAAAGAGCGTTTAAGTGTTCCTTGAGCACCAAACACTTAGGTCATGTTTTTCACAAGTAATGCAAACTGAAATGGTCAGTTTGACTATGAGCAGCTGATCTCTTCACTAGTTATTAACTTGCTATTATGCTTGACTTTGAGAAAAGATACTTCTTCATATTACAATGTATTTGGTTACAATTGACACAGGCTTTCCCCTAAACATTGCTTCTCTTTTCCCCCTTTTTTTCTCTTTTGAACCTGAAATCACATCCTCATCAGTAGGATATTTGTCCAGAGAAGTTAATCTGTTTGACTGCACTGGTGTGCTAATTCAGTTTGTTGAATATGATGCACAACGCTTCTGTACTCATCTATGTGCTGCTGCTTTATATGCTTTCACGTTCTTATTCATTAGTTTGACATGCAGAACATCATATATCTATCAATTTGAAAATGGTGTAGTTCATGCTTACTGATCGATGTACTTATAAAACTCTACAGGACAAGGACTCAAATATTGAAGCCTTAGCTGCAGGAACTTTTGATGCTTCTCTTTGTTGGAAGGTACAAAGTTTAAAGTTTATTCATTTTTTCCTTAATACCACATGAGAATACAGGATGATATTATATCATTGATACACACTCTTGATCCTAGAACAAACATTTTGGTTGAGGATGTCAGCGTATGTCAAAATAAGTAAAATTGCTGAGCTACAAAGTGCATTATAGAAGAATCAGATTCTCAATTTTTACTAAAAATACAACTATGATCAACTGCATTCTTTTTTTAACCTTTTATGCTCCAAAAACATTGCAGGATATAGCATGGTTAAAATCAATTACCAAGTTGTCAATTCTGATTAAGGGTGTTCTGACTTCTGAAGATGGTATTTATTACTGGACCCTTGGATATCTACATACTTTAGTTTTGTGTACTAATTATGTTTGAGCATGTGCAAAGCAAATGGTCATGAAAGCTGGAGGTTGGTATTAAGTTGTTAAGGGGGAAGTTCAGAAGGGAGCTGGTTAATGTAAAAATCTGATAGTAACTGCAGTCAAGTAAGGTAAATAGAGGTACAAGCAAACATCATGAAGAACATAGGAAATATAGTCACAAATCTTTCAGGGAGAAATTTTCATAAATATGAATTCAAAGTACTTAAGCTAAGACAAAGAAGAGATTCCTTGCAGATACTTTCCATCATTCTCTAAAATAAACTCTCCTTTTTTCCATTCATCTTTTGTTTTTCTTCTAGAGAGGAGGGTGGTAGAGGTGGATCTTAAGAAGATTATAACAATCCAAATTCCTACCTCAAGGGTCTCACTAATTAGGTGAGACATTTTAGTACATGCTAGGAGTATTTTTAATCTTTTAGCTATTTGTATGTCAATAGGATATACAGAGAACCTATTTGTATTTTTAATCCTGAGGCGTTGTTGTTGTTGTTGTCACTAATCGAGTATTCTAAAGGCTCGGGATATGCTTCTGTTTGCAGCAATAAAAGCGGTTGAAGCAGGAGTTGCAGGAATTATTGTCTCTAACCATGGAGCTCGGCAACTAGATTATGCTCCAGCTACTATTTCTGTTCTTGAAGAGGTTATTCCCTATCTTCCTGATACATTTGATGTTATCTTTTATAGAATGTTGGTAAATTCAATAGATCAGAAAAAATATTGTGCATAGCTCATTGAATAAAACATATTAGGCCATTCTAAACAATTTAAGCACAAAAGTTTGTCAGTAAAGACCTCTCAATGTAAAATGGGTTACCATGGACTTTTCAGTTTTACGTTTATAGCTTATGGAAAGAAAAAAAAAGGAAGCTTTATGATCTTGCTTACTAAAAATTAAGCCATAGATATAACATACTTTGGAGGAAATATATAAGTTTTACGACCTATTAAATGTATAAGCAAGGACTCCTAAACATGGTTGAATGCGGCTTCCTGTCGTGTTTGAGTTCCACAGAAAGATCAATAAGGTTCTTACATCATTATTGGAGTCATCTATATGTTTCAAATTCAAAAGTTTATTCCTTTGTATTTGATTGGATATCTAAGAAAATTTGGATTTGAAATCCAAACTCGAATCACAGGTCCAAGCAGACACAAATCTTTTTGCATGTGTATTATATCTGATATCTTATGGTTTCACCGTTTCAGGTTGTCCATGCTGTTCAAGGTAAAGTTACAGTATTTTTCGATGGAGGAGTGAGGCGAGGAACAGACATATTCAAGGCCTTAGCTCTAGGAGCAAAAGCTGTTCTGGTGAACTTATTTGAAAATGTTTACCTGATATTTATTCAGTTTCTTAGCTATGCCTATACCAAGTTCCTACCAGGGATTTGGCCTTTTTTTTATACTAAAAAACATATTCCTGCAGATTGGTCGAGCAGTTATCTATGGCCTGGCAGCTAAGGGGGAGCGGGGGGTGAAGCAGGTTATTCAAATGCTCAAGGATGAATTTGAGTTAACAATGGCCCTTTCTGGCTGCTGCAGTGTCGACGACATAACAAGAAGCCATGTGAAAACAGAGAAAGAAAGGTTCACTTGTAGGATGTAGTTTCATCCTGAAAGCAACTAAGTATATCCCTTAAATACAGGGCCTAGCTCCAAATCTACAATTGTGTCAAATCATAAGCAAATTTTTAAGTGAAATGTTGTCAAATCTACGATAGTGTCACATCCCTTGTTCCTTTTTTTCTTTTTTCCCCATCAATTGTGTTTGTGCTCGAATGTTGAAAACTATGATTTGGAATTCTTTTTCTGCTATATATATACACTCTCACACATTATGCTCTTACCACCAAACCAAAGCTGTAGCAGTCGGTCAAATCGTCTACAGGTACATAAAATGCTTAAATAGAGGCTATGGACTCTACCAACGAACCCATTTCGATAGTTAGGTTTGATTGAAAACCCACTGCGGAAGACATTCAAACCAATAAGGCTGATACTTTGGATCCTGCTTACACGAAACAGAAGATATTGTTAATATAAATACAAGCACATCTTGCTCATTAACATCTCGGCAACCATGTTAACCCTTATCAGGGACATATCAATAACCCAATGCCTAAAAAACAAAATTGTAAAGTGTGATACACTTTTTTCAATTCTGATGAAAACTGTTTTTTCTTTGGGACAATATTTTCGAGAGTACTAGTCAAAAACAGTCTTCAAGTGATCTACTCAGTCTGTGGAAAACCTTTTTTTGACTATACATACCAAGGACAAACATGATAGAAATTCACCTTCAAACCTGTTAAGGGTTGATTCTCATACTTATACCTATAATGTTGGTAGAAACAGATCCATCAAAGTTTCGGCAGTACAAAACGTTAACCTCAACACACTTCAACAAAATAACCATTGGAATGAAGTATAAAGAAGATGGGAAAAATCGTTTGAAGTTTTAAATATGTAACTCTAGAAATGTGATGCTACTGCTGCATGAAGAAAATATGAACAAGAACAATGGAGTAAACATAACACTCGCAGTATACACTCACCCTACGAAATCAAAGGCATAAAATGTGCACCTCATAATATTCATGCATGTGAGTACCGCATTACCAAGCCTTGATTTCGAAAACAGAACACAAGAAAACCTAGACGTTTATAAAAACTCATCTAGTCTAAAAGAAAGGCAACGAAATAGTCAAGCCAAATTTCTGCACATCACTGATAATACATGAGCTGCTGGGCAGCAAGATTCTGGAAACCACCATCATATATAGCCTGGCTTGCTCCAGAAGCACTCATCCCCATTGATGCTTGCTTCAGGGGATACTGACCCTGAGGTTGCATGAGGGCATGAACACCAGCCATCTTGCTCATAGCTAGCTGCCGTTCATAAGTCAAAAGATCGGTGGCAGTGAGGCCTAATGGCGCTGCGGCTGGTGGTGGAAGAGGATTCGAGGCTGTTCCAGGTGGTGTTGGTTTGTTACCCCAAGAACACTGGAAATACACAAATGAGAAAATTGAGCTTAAATGTCTTGATCAAATAGAATTGATTATAACGAGAACACACTCCTAAAGCTGAGATACAACTACATATTGTCCTGAAAAGTATCATCCTACATTTTTTTTAAAGGAGCATATCATAATCCAATACAGCATGAACTTCAAATCAAGCATAATACTGGAAAAGGCTGCCATCAGGTAGAATGATGTTACCTTAATCTGCCTCCCACACAGAATTGATTGGGCATTTCCCATTTGAATTGCCAAAGCTGCCTCATCATGGGTGCTGTATCTAACAAAACCAAATCCTTTATCACGTTGAACACGAACTTCCTCTATCACTCCTGCACCAATGACATAAAAGTGGCGATGGAGATCGAGTTGTGTCGCCTGAAACAAATGAAAGTAAATGTACTAAGTTTTTTTTTAAAAAGCAAAATGGTACTTCAAGATCTGACCAAAGGGTTGGGCAAAGGCAAGCTTATGATTTACTCCTAAGGTCTCACACACCATTTACTGTTTCCCTTACAGGCAGAATTCAGAAAGGTAGGTTTCAGAAGAATATCTTACCTCGGGAGCAAGATTACCCACATAAACAGTTGTATATTGTGGGTTGTTTTCAGGAGCATCACTGTTTGCTGGATCTTTACAGTCTTCTGCAACAAGAAAGAGACATCCATTAAGAAGGCCAGAATCAATTTCAGAGAATTAAACCCACTGAATCCAGCCACCTTCCAAACAAAACCAAACACTAGCTTGTTCTGGAATAATTCTCTTGATCAAATTTAAGGACTTGTCTTTACCATTCGAAAACTGTACACACCTGATGATCCATTAGTTAATTCCAAGACACTTCTGATTTCTGAACCCTGCTCATCATTAGAATTAGCGCCTTTTGTAGCCCAGTTACAACGTATCTGTCTACTACCAAGCCATTTCCCTGATATCATAACAAGAAGCAATCAGCTATTTGGGAGAGGAACAACATAGATGCAAAGGGTAAAATAAAATCTTCTGGTTCTCAATTGCTTTGAAATAATCCAAAATATGCATCAATCAGTAATAAATAAACTGAATGCAGAAAACTTTTATGGCGGCTTACCAGTTAAATCATTGATTGCACTTTGGGCATCCTGGATAAGAACAATAAAGATTAAATGGGAACAAAGTCATGCATCACCCAAAAGTCAATTTGAATCTAAATGTAGACAAAAGGATACCTGTTGGTTCCGGAAAGAAACAAATCCAAAACCCCTAGAACGCCCAGTCTGCTGATCCCACATTACCCTAGCATCACTATCAATTGGAAGGGATAATTAGCCACTGGATGTACACATTTAAGCAAACTATCGTCTTTTGTGTTGGTGTATTTGACACTTTCTAGAGTAAATATATTGACCATGACAGAGCACCTTCTGAGGGAGGCATCTAGGAGGAGGAGGTACTTACGAGCAACTAGGGTAAACAGAGAAGCAAGCAAACAACATGGCATCAGTAACTTCTGGGCTCAGATCACCAACAAATACATTGAAGTGACCTACAAAAAAAAAAATACTACACAAATTCACACTCCCAACGCAACATAATAGACTAAATGCAAAGTTGCAAATTGCATAATACTAAAACAGGAACTGAACGCACTTGAAGTATCCTCCCTCTGTCCACTGGCATATGCCCAGTTTACTTTAATAGGCTGCCCAAACCTGAAAGCAAACGGTATGAACCTCAGTAAAAAGGAAAAAGGCCTAAAGCAAAACACAGCTAATAAGCCTACTTACAGGTGCCTTCCATTTTGAGTAACTATAGCAAGTTCAGCAGATCTACGGTCATAGTAATGAACAAAACCATAAGATGACTGCACCAGAATAAGCAAAATCAATTATAAAGCCATATGATAGTAAAATCCCTAGATAACACAAGGAGAAGAAAGGAAAAACACATATAGAACATATTAAACAGTAGCCACAGAAAATGTTGACAAGTTGCACAAGGAGAAAAGATGTACCTTGTCCTTCCTTACAAGTTTGCACCCTTCAACCGGACCAGTACATGAAAAAAGTTCATGAAGAAGAGTTTCAGACACCTGTGGGTGAATATTCCCAATATACCTGCACATTTTCTCAGAAATGAAAAAACTAGAATCTTTAAAAGAGAAAAAAAAACAAAGGGAAAATTATTGGTATAAGAAGATCCTCCAGTAGTTTGATCACAATAGTAAGAGCATTAACTGGTCACTGATATCATGACCAAACTTATGTAAAAATCAAGACAGGCCAATATAAACGAGAAGGCAAACAATAAATAATCCAAAATAACACACTCACACACTGCGGCATGTACTTGGATCGAACCCAGGAGGTAGGTTTCCACTTGGTATCTGCATCAAAGTACATACAAATAAAATAGAGAGGGGTTAAATAAATAAGATACAAACTACATATCAGAAACCACAGGAAATATATTTTTCAAGTAAAAGATGATGTATCTTTTCGTCACTCTTGGTTGATAGTTACTATCAAATACATATCACTACCCACAAACAAACTCAACGGACCCCCCACCTCCCTTTTCCTTTTGTTAACTTCACTCTTTAAGAGAAAAAAGGTGAATGAGCTGTTTGGTAAAAGTCAATTCAGACCAACTCATGACCCACTCTAATGAATCTGAATAATTCTCGTATTTATATAAGAGTTATTCCATATACTTCATGCGTCACTAACAAGACACTTTGATAAAGGGGATAGCTCCCCGACTCAAAAGTATCCCTTGAATTACGCTATATGCAACTCCTACATGAAAACAATTTCAGAAGCAATGAAATACATAAATTTTGTACCCCAAGAAGGTAGGTTTTGAAATCAAGGCAACCTACTTATCAGAAAAAGAAATATTGAGTACAACCCATACTTATAAAGGTGAAAAACATAAGGATATGCTTAAACTAATGGGTTATAAATGAGTACAGGTGATAAATTAAGTCATATAAATGCATAGGACCTGACTAAACTCCTTTTCGCATTTACAGGCCAGTTTTCTACCTTTGACCATAGCCTTAAAGACGCATACACAAAAAAAGCTAGCGGCTTTTGGTGACTATCCCATTGCTGTGGGTGGCAACAGTAAATTACCAAATTAGTCCATGAATGATGATGGGTGATGTGGAACTCAGTTCAAGGGGAGATTGTTGGCGTGTGCAAGCAAAGCCACATAGAAAGTACAAAGGAAAACAAGTTACTTGTGAAGTGTTGGATACTCTTAATGATATGTGAGGTACTTTGAGGGAAAACGTAGGAATTTTACCCAAAGCGAACAATATTACACCAAGTTAAATTATCCTCTAAGTTGTTTCAACAATACACATTGTACAACCAAACCCTAAGTTCCTATCATGTCAAAACTAGACCATCATTTTAAGGAAAGAAAACGGGTCCGCTTCAGGTTTGTTTTTGAAAAGATAATACACTGAACTACACCATAAAAAGTACCAAAAATCATTTCACCTCAAATACCGATTAATCTGACAGAAACAAAACCTAGAGAGCTAGAACAACCAACGTAAAGTGAAATGAAATAGGAACAAATCAACCAATAATATACGACAAAGTGGAAAATTCAACCTAACCGAAAACGAACCTGAGGAGCAGCTATTAGGCCAGGGTGATAGAGTGACTGTTGTTGAAGAAGAGCTTGCTGCATCAAGGCTTGTTGCTGTTCTTGTTTTAGCCTCTGATTCAGCATTTTCTCAACTACTGCTCCGAGATCGGTGAAAATACTATTGGCGTGATCGGGTTTCCGGTGACCTCACGGTGATACAAAAGAAGGTCTCCGAGAAGAAGAAGAAAAAAAAAAGAAAAAAAAAGAAAGGAAAAAAAGAGAAATAAATGACGGAAGAGGATGTAGTAGAGTTATTTATAGAGGAGCTGGGCTATCGGTACCGACCCGGTTACTGTTTTTGGGCTTTTTGTTTGTACGATGAGAACTGAAATTAGTTGTCCAGATTCGGGCCAGACTTGTTTGTCGAACTCCATAGATTAGGCCCGGCCTCGTTCATATTTTTTGGGCCAACATCGGTTGAATCCATTTCATATTTGGAGGTGTATTTTTCAAGAATTAAGCATGTGGCCATGAAATTTTTTTAAAAAAATACTGCCTCCGGCCTCCATCTCATTTTATGTGGCACCGTTTGATTTGCATGGTGTTTAATAAAAAAAGAAAACTTTTGAAACGTGTGGTATAAAACAATCCTTAGTTATTTGTGTGTGGTTGTAAATCATTTCATTTATGGTATTAGTAATACACACTTTGATACACAGTAGAGTGTATAACTAATTGCATACAATACAAAAGTGTACCAAACAAGATATTATTAATACAAAGAGTTAATGCATACATTATTTTTGTTAATACACTCTTGACTCTACCAAATGACCCCTAAGGCTAAAAGGAGAATTTTAAAATTGAATTGTTTCTAATTATAGTAAGGTGGCATTCTCTTTAGGATAGACTAAAAAGGAATTAAAGGATGCCACATAAAATGGAACAGAAGCAGTAGTACTTTATTTGAAATTTTCAAAGTTTGAGTTGGAGTTGTGTTTTTTGCAATAAATAATTAGAATTTGAATATACTTTTTTTTAAAATGACATTATATAATATAAATAGGATTATTTTATTAAAATAAAAAGTCATGGTTAATTTTAAAAGTAAATTAAGTGAAAACACTATTTTGAGTGTTTTCCAAATTCCAAAAATTTGTATTTGGAATTATGGTCAAACGCTGATTTTTGAATAAAGTAAGAAGAAGATAAAAAAATTATCATGGTCATGCGATTCCTAAGAAAATATGTTAGAAGATAAAAAAAAATTCATGGTCATGCGGTTCCTAAGAAAATATGTTCTTATATTTTTATATTTTTTCACTAATTAGAAGAGACAATATCATTGAAGGTACAAAGCTCCCCTTTTAGAGTCATTTCATTTATGGAAGAAAAAAAAATAGCCATTCACTATATCAATTTTACAAGAAAGCGATGTGAATATAAATGATTAGTTTGTTAACATGTGATTCAGACTACTATTGAAAACTTAACCATAGTTATGGGTCTCTATTTATATAGAAACAATCATCTGTATGTGATGCATTGACCTTATTAATCGATTGCGTAATTGGTATTGAAGAAATTTACAATGTCTTGGGTCACTTGATTCATTGTTTTAAGATTTTAATTTGATATTTATATCGATTTACATGATATCAAAGCCAGATTTTGGTGAAATTGTTTGTACATGTTTGTAAGTTGCTTTGAACATCTCTATTGCTCTCTCGCGAATCATAGAGCAATTATTTTAAACGACTGCGCATTATTAAGCCTAATCTACCAATCTCTACTTTGTAGAGTGGAGATGGGGACCCACTCTTTCTTCCTTAGGAAAAAATGGAAATTTATGAAAAATCAGGTAATGTCAATAGCCTGTCAATGACAACACCCACAAGGGGTTAAGTAGTCCGAATCAAAGTCATGATTAAATATAGCACTTGTTTGATGGATTTAGTTAAAAAATAAAGTTGCGTTTTAATCTTCTTTCCAAGTTCATATTGTAGGGAAGAAATCAAATCAAATCACACGTTTGATAAAAAAAAATTCTTAGTTTCACATGTGTTCAGGCCTATGAGTCTATCTATGGAGTTGGTATACGTTTCTTTCGTTTAGTACCAAACGTTTACGAGGAAAAAAATTCGTACTCCATGCTCACAGAAGTCAAAACATTCATCAATTTTGCAGTTCCCTTCAAGTTTCTTTCGCAACATGTTTTTTTAAAAAGTTTTCCAATCGGACCAATTTAGATTCGCATTAATAAGTCTCACTTTGAGAGTAAAGGGCTCCCTACCGAAAGGGACTATATATCCATACTTCAATCCAAAATCTCTAATAAATGATGAAAGAATATTTGCTAATCCACCACAAATAGTTCTCTTTCGCAAAACGCAAGTATAACTACTGTAATTAACACTGACAAGATTCACAGAGACTTCACACCTTCATGGAGGTGAAACGTGAAAAATGGAAAATTCAAAAATGAAATAGGCATTCTATTTTAACAATCAAAAAGTCATAATATTCGGTTGGTAATAATCAACAATAACTAATACAAGAAATATGATCTGTAAGCTAAGCTGTGCTGGAAAAATAATCTTCAAATCACTGATCTAAACATATATATTTAATACTACTAGCTTATCCAGTCGTCAACCAAAAAAAGCTTATGGAATTTCAACTGCGAGAGTGGAGTTTTGGCTATAACTTGAAATTGAGATCAAGCTGATCTTCGCTGTCCTTGGAAGATGATTCACCATTAGTATTTGAAGAAGATGGTAACAATGGATTGTTACGTACAACTTGGTATGGAGCTCTAACAATTGCCCTGAATTAGACAGAAAAAGAAGTGAGATTATACAACCTCAGAAGTTGTTTGGAAAAAGTTTTGGTATAGCCACAAATTTAGATTCCGCTTACCTATCTTTCCTCTTCTCAAGAAACCTATGTAGTGAAGATCTTCTTGCAATAGGTAGCTCTGAGAAACCAAAGATATAATGCATATTAGAACCAATCTGGAAAATTTTACTATGCAACATAAGTAGAACTAGCTTTGTTTCATTTTATATACTATTCTTTCTAGTCCGTTTATATTGGGAAACTCTTTAACATAACTTAGCTGTTTATACATCATGACAGTTAAGGATCACAAGTTTGAAGAGTACTAAAGTAGACCCCAAACGACTGTCTACCTTTCTTATATTTTGAGTGTAGCCAAATACTGCTATATAAAATGAAAAGGAAGAAGTAATTTGCTCACCGGAGCTGCTGCTATTTCCGGCAGCTTGTGACTGGATTTGCTTGTGTTGCTCCTGCTCTATTAGGGGTGCAGATGAAACTGATTCAGGCTTCAGCTGATCAGTTTTAGTACTACTACAAACATGGAGTGGCGGCAGATTGTGCTTGCGCTGTTGTGGTGCAGTAGAGCTAGAGTCTGGCTTAATCTGGAGGTGCTGTTGTTGTGGTGCAACAGAATCAGTTATATTACTTGTCAAAGAAGCAGGGGCAGCAGCACATGTGTTAATTTTGTCGATGTTGGTAGTCTGGAAAGTCCCAAATGAACTCTGAGGACATCCTTTACTAGCCAATAACATCACTGCTCTAGCTTTGTCAGCTGGGAAATCATCGAAAACAATCACTTTACCATCATAGAACATAGTCAATTGGGCTGCCTTAGGCTCCTTTGGTGCCTCTTTACTGAAAAAAGAAATCAAACATAAATCAGCATGTGAAATTAGTACTACACATTCACTAATTAAACCCTTATATGTATGCAAGCAGTTTACACTTTCTTTTTTTCAAAAAAATAGAGTAGGGAAGGGTAAATAGGAGAAGCAAGGTGGGAATCGAACACTACTAACAAGGTGAAAGTTCAAGTAGTCAATCAACTGACCTACAAAGATGCAGACTTCATAAAAGACTAAACAGGAAAAAGATGTAAGAGTTTCAAGTTTCAACTTCTACCGACAATCTAAAAGTTTTTTCATATTACTCGTTCATAACAAGTGTAATTAGTAACTTGAAAATAAACTAGATTTACTTGCTACAACAAGTTAAAATACAGGACGAACCTCGTGCTGGGCTCATTTACGGCGGCCTCCTTCTCTCTAGAAGACTCTGTTGTAACAAGATCTATGGATTTGTGTTCTTCTTTTGTTAGATCAATAGATGGTTTTTCCATGACAGTTAATAAATCCATAGTTGCAGTTTCAGTTTTCCCTGGAAAAGAAAGCACAGTACAATTGAGAAATTATAGAAAACTTTGCAGCAGCTTTACTTTCTTTTCTCCTTCTAAAACTTGTTTTATTCTATTTTTCTCCAATTAAAAATTACCAGATTAAGATAGTTACAGCCTACACGTCCAACAAATCTTACTCGTAAAACAATTCCCCAAAATATAATATTCAATCCACATATTTCCAAATTCAGCTTAAAATATCATCGAAAAATAAAATTCTATGTACGGAAATTCCATAAATAAACTAGATCTCTTAGAAATACTATTAATTCAAAAAAACAAATACCTGCAGCTTCCGATTGGCCGGCGATTCCGAGATTCAGATCTCTAATAGTGGCCTTCCCTTTAATAAACTGACTCAACAAGTTACAAGTCTGAACAAAACTCGATCTCTCCGGCGCCTTGCCGTTTCCGGTCCTCCGGCCGCCGTCACACAAATTCGACATATTTTCCGGCGACAAAATTCCAAAAAAAAGTTTTAAAAATTGATAGAAACACACATGAAGTATTGTGACTATTTTCTGGTAGCCAGAAAAGTTATGTAGTAGAGAAGAAGAAGAAAAAGGAAGCAAGTGGAAGGAACATGTGAATGTTATGGTAGAGAAAAGAGATGATAAGGTGGGGTAGATAAAGGAAATTACTACACTCAGCTTTTTGGTGTCTTACAAAATGACATCGCCATCGTTTCATGCTGGATTAGACTTTTTTTCACAATTTTAAATTAAACACGTTTTAATTGTTTCGAAAAAAATAAATAATAAAATAATTATTACTGTAGAGAGGCGAAAAATTCAAATGTAGTAGTCGGTAATGGGGCTACAGAGAAAACGTGCTTTAAAACTTTAGTGGAGATTTTATTATCATGAGTCCTTATGCTTCGCATATTTAGCATATTGACCCCTTTCTATATAAGAACAATTAACAGTTTAGCTATACTTTAGTTTGAGTAACACTCATATTAAAATTGCTTTTCCAAAAGTATTTTTTTAAAATATAAAATATTGGCTAATTCATTTAAAAGTGTTCTTTTGAGTACGTTTGATAAGCATATTGAATTTGGTTAATTTTTTTTAAGAAATTATTTTTAAGTATAAAATTACGAAAATGACAAATATCAATGCATGTTTATTATTAATATTATTTTGTAGCTCAAGAAGACTATATTACCACGCCCAACTTGAGTGAGATGGTGCAACAACTGTAATACCATAACTTGATCGAGCAGATCAATTATGTTTAACACATATATGATACTTAACTTGTAAATATAACGATATAATCAAATGGAACTGGTAAATTTGACAAGTTCTAAATAAAAGAATGGTATATACATATAGGGCTATTGATCTTGTAACATATGTGCATTAACATGGCACACATACTGAAAATATCCTTACAAGTCTATGAGTCATCTACTAGAATATGACAATTGAATGTCGCGTTAGGATCTCAATCTATCCAAGGGCGTAGCTATAGCCACCTCAGAGTGTCCAACTGAACACCCTTTGTCAGAAAATTACATTGTATATATATATGTCAAATTCTGCATTTAAAGAATACATTTTTAAAGTTGGACACCCTGACCAAAGCTAAACCTTTGGCGCAGTGATAATGGGTGTCAATTTAAATCAAGAAGTCCTAGGTTCGTTTTATTTTGATAGTCACACACCATTATTCTTAAACATTCTTGATAAAATGTTAACTCCGTCACTAAATTTATCCATATTGCATATATAAATTAAAAGAGAGTATTAGAGCTAACTCAACTCTATAAATAAAGTTTACCAATCAACCGCTATAAAATTTAGAAAATGCTTAGTGAGGCATCATTTGCCAATTAGAGCATCTGAATCTGCAATGTGGGCTCGAGCCTTCGCGTTCACTTTATTAATATCTAGAGGGAAGAATCCGAGTGAAGCAGCCGGCGAAAGGGAGTTGATATCATAATTGCTCATCTTTAGAATATAGTTTTCATTTTAAATCAAAGGTTTTCCTGTTTAATTTATTTCCCTTATCCGCTCGATGTAAAAGTTGATTTGATTTTTAGCCACCAGAAAATAGTGTCTTTTAGCTCAGTTGGTATAGAATATTATTAATATATTATAGGCTTTCTGTTACACCAATATTAAGCAATGAATATAAATTTAGTTGTTTTCTCAATCTTTTAATAAGTTTTTCTTAGGAATTTTACAAAGTCAACGTGTTTAATACTCTTCATATTGAATTTATTTTAGTGCAATGAAACTATAGTTTAAATCAGTGCGTTGTTAAATTACTCTATAAAAAAATTCATTTCGTTAGTCAATGTTATTTACTACTTTAATAAATTAATTAATTAATTAATTAAACTGTCGAACAGTGAGTGTGAGATTCAACCAATCAAATAAAGTTTTTATAACACTTGCTTTGTACTGGCGAAAATGATATAAAACTACCCTTATTTGATTTTTCTAGAAATTTTGTTTTATTCTTTTTAAAAATATATAAAAAATAAAAAACACGCGGAGAATATTGAGCATCATGTGATAAAAATGGAATCTTATTCTAGTCCCACTCCCACCCACTATTTTCACTTCCTAACAACAAAAAGAAAAAAAATTAAAAGAATAAAAATAGTATTTAGTTTTATTTTTGAGATCGAGCGTAAACTATCGATGCACATTTGTGTTATTGACTTACAGATTAAACTAATATTTTTCTTGCTGCAAAGTTGCTTTTTTTTTTTTTTACTATAAGCCACTGGCACGATTAATTTTAAATTTTTATCACCTATGATTTATTTAATAAGAAAAAGTTTTTTATCAAGATTTTTTTCTATTTTAGGGGTTAAATTTAGATTTTTTAGCTAAGGGTGGAAGAGAGATTAGATCCAGCTCACCATACTTTATCATCTTTTATGGCAAAAATGAACTCAAAGATTACGAAATTGATAATCACACTCTAGTCTAATAAATTCATTCACCGGACTTAATTTCTTGTTTTTTATTGGATCTCTCTACATATATAACAAAATAAGTTTAAATTGAAGGAAATAAATATAACAAATAAAAAAAATTACTATGCCTCAATTCTAAATAAGTTGATATTGGCTATATAAATTTTCACTGACCATATTTCTTCATTTAAATTCAATTTGTGTCATCATCATATTAAATAAAAACAAAAAGATGGTTAAATATATAAAATTTAATAATCATAATTAGGCCCCTAATCATAATACTAAAAGTTATCAATAAACATAAGTGAAAAAAAATAAAACATAGATGCGTATTTATGTGGGGCATCTGTTCCAAAAACAAGTGAAAAATACCTTTATATTTTCATTTTTCGTTAGAAAAATATTTTCAGCTTTTTTGATGAAACGCTATCAAAGAAAAGTTTTTCGGTTACAATAGTTATTCTTGTTAATACATACAAAGCTATAGTATATTTTTACCAAAACACTTATTTTTATACATAAAATAAACAAGAAAAGAACTCCGTTACAATTTAATTAGACCTGCTTTATGCATATATATGGTCATCAACTTTTTACTTTATTGCACTAAAGTAATTAAAATTATTTTCTTTTTAAAAAGATAAAAATTTACTCAATTTAATCTACATATTACAAAAATTACTAACTATTTTCTTCTGTAAAAATAAAAGAAAAGAATTACTCAATTTAATCTACATATCACGAAAATTACTTAACTATTTTCCATAACAAAGAAATCACTAACTTTTGCCTAGGTATCACAGTAAGTCATTAAAAAAAACTTTTTATACGACTATTAATACAGTTTTACATGATTGTAAAAAAAAAAAAGGACATTCTCAAGCAAAGTTAATTATTGGTCTTTTTATTATGATTATGAAGCTAGTTTTGAGTAAATTTTATATTGCAAAAACATTTGATGTAATAAAATAAAACTTGAGTGAGCATCTAAAAAAAATCAAATTTGTATAAAGATTAGGGTGAAATTCATAATATAATAAACTTTTATCTTCAAACTTCATAAAAATGACTCTAGGTTAATATTAAAAAAAGGAGAGTGGGGAGAGGAGCGGGCAAGTGGCAACTAGCTTTCTCCCTCAATCACTCAATTTTCTTTAGTATAGAGTTATGATTATGTAGTCAAAAGTGATTTTATGACTTTCATGTATTCATCGAATGGATCTCTTTTGAAAAAAAAATTTAGGGATCGATTTACTTTGCGTAAATTTACTGAACATAGAAAATAATTATTTTTTTAAAATAGGATTAAAAAAATAGGTATGAAGGGTATTTGTTTGTGGTTGCATAAACAAAATGACGGCAAAGTTGAGCCTGAAGTTTGCGAGGGGGTCCAACACTCCAACTTGCATAAGGGACCATATTTTATTGATATGAATCTAAAGAAATTTAAGGCCGCGCAATTATAGCAAATGGACTAAACACGTTTCATTGCTAATTGCTAATACTAAAAGACAAATATGTCAAATCCTTTGATTCCTCCATCCAATGTAATATAATTTATTTGAAACTCCTTTTTATTTTTTTCGGGATTGAGCTCAGAAAAACACGTCTGATCATAATATTATGAAATTTCGGAATTTTTAAGAATTAAAAAAAAAATGTTTCATTCCAAATTACTCACAAAATTTAAAAATAACTCTAATTTATAATCATGACCAAAATACAACTCCAATTTTCAAATGTTTTACCTTGAAAACAAAAATTACTTTTTCAAATTTTACAACGAAACATGGCAAAACGCTCATATGGAGGTATTTGGCCATGAAACTTTTTCACTTTTTTCCTGCTAACTTCAAGTTGAATTCCAGAATTTTCAAAAATTTGAAAAAAAGAAGAAGTGATTTTATTCTTTTTCACTTCAAATTGCTCACAAAAAATGAAAAATAACTTTAATTTGTATTTATGACGACCACAACTCTAATTTTCAAATATCATTTTTCAATTCTAAAATAAAAACTATTTTAAAAGAAAAATTCACTATGAAACATGAACAAACGCCCACGTACTACTCGCTCTATTTACTTTTACTTATCCGGTGTAGACTTTGCATGTTTCTTAAGAAATAATAGTTGAAATATAATCATAGGTCTTGAGAACTAATTTTGCAAATACATAATTAATGTTAAGGATAGAATATGAAGAGAAATTACTATTTTTTTCCACTCTGAATATGCTAAAAGTAATGAGTATAAATAACAAATATATTTTTAAATTACTGAACAAGTAAAAATGAATACCGAGAAAACTAATAAGCGTGTCTATTCCCCAAATGTACGTTGCCAAACTTAGCTTGGACCTATTTCAAAGGGCCTTTATTCAACAATTACAGTTAGGGGCCGTTTGGTTATGGGATAAGCCCAAAGCTAATACATGAATAACTTTGGTTATTTATGTATTAGTTTTATACCATGTTTGGTTTGTAAATAGAATAAAAGTTATTCATGTATTAATTTTATACAATGTTTGGTTGGTAGGTTTAAAATGTTGTATAAAAATTATTCATGCATTAGTTTTATACAATGTTTGGTTGTGTTTTAGTGAATCCACATAATTAATACTTACATAACTTATGAGGAAATCTATGTATAATTTTATGCAGGGTAGAAGGTGGAATAAGTTATGTGGGTATTAGTTATACATGGATTAAATAATATATTTACATATTTACCCTTATTAATTAACTTTTAATTTTTTTTAATTATGTGTGCTTTTAAAAAAGTTACTATTTATTTTTGTCTTGATAGTTGCTTAATTATTTTTAGTTTCTTTGCTTTATTTTTTATTAATTATTTTCTTTGGCGATAAGATAGTGCCGGTTAATTGTAATTAGTTCTTTACTTAGTTTCTTTGCTTTATTTTTTATTAATTATTTTCTTTGGCGATAAGATAGTGCCGGTTAATTGTAATTAGTTCTTTACTTAGTTTCTTCGCTTTATTTTTTATTAATTATTTTCTTTGGCGATAAGATAGTGCCGGTTAATTGTAATTAGTTCTTTACTTAGTTTCTTTGCTTTATTTTTTATTAGTTATTTTCTTTGGCGATAAGATAGTGCCGGTTAATTGTAATGAGTTCTTTACTTAGTTTCTTTGCAACGCACGGCCAATACATGTATTATAATATTTTTAGTTATTTCTTATTTACTTAACTTCTTATCCTATTCAATACAAATCACTTAACTGCTTTTAGTTATTTGTTATTTACTTTAGTGTTTTTAGCTATTGACATTTATTTAAATTTTAATGTGTTATTAAGATAGTTGTTTATTTTAATGGATATAATAAATATTAGCTCGCTAAACATTTTTGGAATTAAGAAATAAAAATTAGTTTACTGTATTGTAATTTGTACATAACTAAATCATGTATAACTAATACCTATATAATTAAACCCTGCATAACTAAACCATGCATAAATAATACCTGCATAACTAAACCCTGCATAACTAATACCTGCATAACTAATACATGCATAACTAAACCCTACATAACTAATACCTGCATAACTAAACCCTGCATAACTAATACCTGCATAACTAAACCCTGCATAACTAATACCTGCATAACTCTAACCAGTAACCAAACGGCTCCTTAAGGTCTAACTTGTCTAAGATGCCAAAATAGGTTCACCATTTAAGTTCACTACTTTTATTTAATTTGATTTCGTATTCAACCTTCAAAATATGAACCAATAATATGTACATTTCTGCACATTGTTTCTATAGAAGTTTTTAACGGGAAAACTTATGTATTTTGCTCATAATTTTCTTTAGGCAAGTTGCTTTGCAGTTTTGGCCTATTTGATTGACTATTACTGTCTCGGCTAAGTTATAAATATCATTTTCTAACCGTCTCAATTTATATGATATCGTTTGACTTGACAATAAATTTAAGAAGAAAACATTTGTGTCTAAAATAAAACTTAAATATTTGTGCCACTATAAATTATTAAAAAAATAATTTTAAAATTAAATTATTTTTAATTATAATAAAATGACAATTTTTATTAGACAGATTAAAAAGGAAATAGTGTTACAAAAATTAAGACAAAGAAAGTAAAAGATAATTCAGACATATAAAATAGTTAATGTTAAGACCAATTTAAAAATCTTCCAACACTGAACAAAATGAAATTCTCATTACTCATTACTTCATTAGTTAAACAAATCAAAAAATTGGATTTAATAAGTCATAATTATGAACATAAATTCAATTTTCTTTTCCCAAATTCAAGTAATAAGATATTTGTTTTAGAGGGCTTCGGGTTTAGGGTTGAATGGGTCGGACCGGGTCGGATTAGTTTTAAGTGCTAAAGAAAGAGTCTTTAATTCCATATGGGACTTAAGGGGCAAAAAGTCTATGTTTGCCAGATTTTCACAAAATAAGATGAGTGACTTTTGAAGTACTATAGTATAAAAAAAGATAAATAACTTTCTTTAGAAGGTTCAAAATGATTTTAAAAAACACGAAAAATATATGGTTGTTATAAATCTATTGAACTAATGGGATAGATATATCATTCACATTTGTAGGACACACTTGAATAGAAGAAAAGTTCTATCTTCCATCTATATTTTTTGCCTTCTTATTATATTTATATTACTTTGAGCTTAACTTTATAATAATAATATACTTTTTTTTTAATCAGAAACTCGAATGAACCTCTTTACACTCATGTGACTTGGTCCCTACTTCGCGTACAATATGAAATAATGTATTTTAAAATTTCGTTCAATGCACATAAACAGAATAATTGATGTGGGTACTTCACAAACTTTTTTATATTTCTTTCACACAACACAACACAACAAAACAAAATAAAATAAAGGTGAAGAGACAACACTTGATTCTTCAAAGTAAGAAAGATGACTCTAACTCCAACTTTAACTACCGGACTACACATTCTTCATGTGCCAAGAAAAATTAGCTGCGGCACAAAGATGTAGTTTTTCGACTAATTAATATTTCATCTGATTTATATTAGTTGTTTATTTTCAGGTTATAAATATATGTCAAAATTTACTTGTTAATTTATAATTTTTTTCTAAAATTATAAATAAATTTGTAAAGTTTCAAAAAAGTTTTTTAAGCAGTAAATTAATAAAACTATCATTAAGAGATCTATAAAGAAAAAAAAATAGACAATACGAAAAGAGAAGAGTATCTTAATTATATTACTAGTGGCGGGCTGATACGAAATGCGAAGCGTTTGGAAGAGAATAATTTGGACCCTACATATGCTAAAAGTAAAATTGTTCAAAGTTCACAGGATAGCACAAAGGTGAAGAACATGACCAAATTAAGTTTATAATTAAGGCTAGCTACTTCAAGTTTGGGGCATAAGTTCAAGAATATATTCCCCATATTTATTGATCAGACTAATTTAAATTTTTACTATTTAAAGTTTATTAAAGCAGAAAAAACTCCCTATCTGGTATTAGAATCAAAATAACCAAATGTCATGCATAAGCTAAAAATAAACAAAATTTAAAAAACGATAAATCAAATAACAAAAAAGAGACAATAATTTAATGTCTTTGATCAATTAACCTACATTCCCAGGCTGAGATAAGAAATACACTATTAAGAGAGTACAAAATATCGATTAAAAATATTCTCACAAAATTTAATAAGAAAAAAAGGTCGGCATAAATAAGTGACATGAGAACACTTACTTCTCACAAGTTCTTTCCCCTAAATAAGGAAGGAGCCTCAATTTACACGAGTCAAAAACCTTTTCCTTCTAGAAAATACGGAAAACTTAGATTAATGTACAAGGTAATTAAAGGTAAATAAGCATTCACATTAGCCTAATTTATGTTCTAAAGTTAATAGTAATACCTATAATTATTTGTTAATACTAAAATGTATATATATAACTTGTTATTAAACGAAGATTTCAGTTATTCTAGGTTGAATGTCTGCACACAAACTCAACGATAATAACGGTTAATCAATTGTTTCTTACACTTTCATCATCCCAACATGCCAAAATAGAGAATTTTTTTAGTAATTCTACGTAACAAAAAATCAGAAATCAACCAAACAAGTAAATTTCTTTTGTTAACAAATGAAAAATCCCGAAATTTACTTGGAAAATAATTTCATAACGGGGAGGAATATAATTTTGAAATAACATGGACATTTTTCGTATTATGATCAAAACATGCCTTTTTTGCATTGTCTTGATCAATTTCCCCGTGAAAATAATTTCGGTTTCCGATACTGATGCTTTGTTGAAGCTGAAACAATCATTTACAAATGCAGCGTCATTGGAATCTTGGAAACCTGGAACGGATCCATGTGACAAAAATATTCGTTGGTTGGGTGTTTTTTGTCAGAAAAAAATGGTTACTGGACTACTTCTTGCAGAAACGAATTTATCTGGAATTATAGACGTTGAGGCATTATCACAAATGCCTGGTCTGCGTACGCTTAGTTTTCAAAGCAATTTATTTTCTGGACCAATTCCGGAATTCAATCGAATGGGTGCTTTGAAAGGTCTTTATTTGTCGGAAAATCAATTTTCTGGTGAAATTCCTTCAAATTACTTCGAAAAAATGTTGTCGTTGAAGAAGTTATGGCTCTCTGATAACAAATTTACTGGTGAAATTCCGTCGTCATTAATGGAGCTGCAATATCTCATTGAATTGCACCTAGAGAACAATCAGTTCTCAGGTTCAATACCGCCAGTCTCGAAGCAGTCGACATTAGAATCAATCGATCTTTCTAATAATAACTTGAAAGGGGAAATCCCTGTTTCGTTATCAAGATTCAATGAGAGTTCTTTCAAAGGGAATTCCGAGCTTTGTGGTGAGAAATTAGGCAAAGCTTGTAATCAAGCCACAAATAGCAGCAGCAACAACACTAATAATAATACAAATAATGGCACTCAACAAAGTCCGGATAGTAATTCGAATATAAGCATCTCAATGTGGATTACGATATCATCAATTGTTCTGTTATTGATCATGATCATATTAATATACATCATATGTCGCTACCAACAAAATCGTCGTGCTTCAATTGAAAGTTTTGAGGAGCCATCACTTGGGAGGCGAATTTCGAGTGATAGCAAGAAATCATTTGAATTAAGTAGACGTGGCAGCTCGATTAGAAAAGGGTCTATAATGGGAAAACGCGTAGGAGATTTGACAATGGTGAATGATGATAAAGGTGAGTTTGGTTTAGCAGATTTGATGAAAGCTGCTGCAGAGGTGTTAGGGAATGGGCCATTGGGTTCATCTTATAAAGCTATGATGTCAAATGGATTGACAGTTGTGGTAAAGAGGATCAAAGAAATGAACAAGATCGGAAAAGATAGTTTCGATGCAGAGGTTAAACGTTTAGGAAGATTGAGACATAAAAATATTCTAACACTTTTGGCTTACCATCATCGCAAGGAAGAGAAGTTGTTTGTGTATGAGTACATTCCTAAAGGAAGTTTGCTGTACATATTGCACGGTAAAGTACCTAGCTCTAATTTTATCAAGTCATCATAGAAATGCAACTGCGTATAATACACTCATTTTGTTAATTTGTGCTTGTGTTTAGAATAGGAGACCAAAAGCCAAATACTTCTACTAGTATGTTTACATTGTATTAGTAGTCTACTGGTCAAGTGTTTCATATTAGTTGAGGGAACGGAAAGTAGTCTCCTTGTATGATCTTGGTAAACTATATGTCTATACCCATGGACTAGCTTTGAAGTTGAGTGAGGTCTAAAGGTCTGGTTGCTTCACAAGTTATCAAAGCCAGACTCGTCTCTACTCTTGATATGTAGAGCCCCCATGTTATATTGGGATTATTCGCACCCTATGGTCTTTTACAAGGCCACTTTTTGAATTATGTTACCGTTAGCCCGGTGGGCTAAGGGGAATATGACTTATAGAGACCTCAAGAGAGGTCGTTCGACAGCTGTCCCGTTATTTTCTCCATGTTAATTAGTTGAGGCCTTGAGGGACGGATTTGAGTTATCCTTACCTCATGAACTAGTTTTTGAGGTTCAATTAGGCCAAAGATTCATCTTCTTCGTACTAGTTTATTTGTGCACGATTACTTATAAAGATTGCTGCTGCTTTATGAATGATCACAGGTGAAAGAGGGCTACCTCATGCTGAGCTCACCTGGCCAGTGCGTCTAAAGATTATACAAGGAGTAGCTCAAGGACTATGTTATCTTCACACTGAACTTGCTTCTTCTGATTTGCCCCATGGCGATTTGAAATCGAGCAATATACTCATAGGCACAAACCACGAGCCATTACTCACAGGTTATGGATTCTACACCTTAATGAACAACGCACATGCAGTTCAAGCACTAATCGCGTTCAAGTCACCAGAAGCAGTACAAAGTAACCAAGTTACACCCAAATGCGACGTTTTTTGCCTTGGAATTGTGATTCTTGAGATAATAACAGGGAAGTTCCCGTCTCTCTATCTTAATGCCGGTAAAGGAGGGATTGACATAGCACAATGGGTGAAATCCGCGATTGCTGAGGGAAGAGAAGCTGAATTATGTGATCCGGATATAACAGCAAGCGCGAAAGATTCAATGAGTTCAATTAAGGAACTAATTCACATTGGTGCAGCATGTGCAGAGAGTAATCCACAACAGAGGATAAATATTAGAGAAGTCATTAGGAGGATTGAAGAAATACAACAACAAAACGGAGTAGGCCAAACAGGACAAACAACAACAACGCCTCAGTCTCAAACGGGACAAGCAATTGAGATAATGCCGTCTCCAAGAGATGGAGATGCTGAAATACAAGTGTCAGAATCCTTACGAAGGAACACCAGATCATTAGGAATTTTAGCGACTAATTCAAGGCCTGGTTAATATTGACGCATCAGACTAATGATAGTGGTTTTTTTTTCTTCATTTTTTAAGGTCGTTAATTAGGGGTAGTACATATATTACTGACTAAGTTTTAGTTTCATTTTGTGTATTTTTCTCTTCTTTTTTTTTTACCCTCTTTTAGATGCCCCATTATCTCCCCTTGTAGAACAAGAAAATGAGAGGAGAAGCTGTGTCCTGTGTAGAGATGAAAGAGCTTAATGCTTGCTTTAGAATTGTATATGCAATACAATTTCCTGTTTCTACCATGTTGAGTACTAACTCTTGTAGACCAAAAATTCCTGAAATACAAAATACAATTATTGACCATGTCACGAGTACGCTAGCTTGTGCATACTTTGACTAATTCAACGGGATACTGTCATTTCCTATGAACAGTTAAATCTGCTTACCAAGGCTAGGAAAGATGAAAAAGAAATTACCTAGTGTTTTTATCTCAGTTGATATTTGAACATGAGACCTCATGATTCTCAACTAACTTCATTGATTACTAGATCACACTCTTGGGTACCGTTGTACGTTAATTTTTTTCACACAATAAATAGAGAAGTATGGAAGGCCCAATCAGATAACTATAACATAATTCAGAAAACTCTCAACTCTTTGTCCATTTGGACTATAATTTTATGGGACAACAGCTATTGCAAAGTTTAGATGTTGGACTATAACCTTTCAAAGGACTTGTTCTGAAGTGTTATTAATGAAGTATTTGGGCTTTAGCCTGAGAAAACAAGAGTTGGGTCATCACATTTATCAAAACATAAATTAAAGGTAGAATACACGATGCTTGAAATCGTCGGTGTATTTCATTTAGACATTCGAATTACGTCATGTTTCGATTCAACACATGAAAATATAATAAAATATTTCTATTAGACACTTCTAACTAAAAAAAATTTACGCGCTTTCTCAAGCACCCATAACATAAACAAGTTAATCACTTAATTCAAATCGACCCCTTTAATTATATGCATGCATTAACATCAATAAACCGAAACTACATATATCAAAATTAAAGTTTCAACCAAACACATGATAAAATAATATCATAATTTATCTCACAATTATTATCTTTATCCCGCATACCAAACGATCTATACGGTTGATCAAACGTGACCTCACTGATGATATGTGAATTACACATTACAGCTGGAGATGAAAGAACCAAAAAATGTCCACACATCAACCTCTTTTTATTAGTCTGGCAAACAACAATATCACACCTTTTGTAATAAAGTAAAATATTACATTACACATATTAATTTGTAATATACATAGGAAAGTGCAAAAAATTGTGTTTCCAGAACCTGTCTGAAACAGAACCAAACAGGTTAGTTTTTGAAAACATATGAGCTGTTTTTTGAGCTGAACTCCACAACACTAATCTGTACATTATTAAACAAATTGAAGTTACTACTACTTAGTAGTAGTAGTATAATATTATAACACACATTTTGAGATGATAGATTTAATCCAAAGTACAAATTGTTTATTGTAGCACTCGTGTGATACTGACTTGCTTTAATTTTTTGCATAGATTGTTTGCCAGCTATGAAACAGCTTTTAATTTGCTGCACACATAATTTTAATCATTCAATGGAGAAATCAGTGCACTAAAGTACAATTCCTTCCTTATGTATTTTAAATAATATTGCTTTCATTTCACACATACAAAAATATGAATTACAGCTTTCAGAATTGTCTCACATGCACGCTTGCGAGTGTTCTTCCGATACTCGAAAGGGTGTTTCCCGCTAGGTTTGTTTGCACTCTGGATCAGCTTAACTTGTTATGATCTAATGTGCGTTCGATTCAAAATTAGTAACGAATTCAGAATTTGAAAATTATATAAGTTTATGTACTATTGAAAGAACGAATGCTGAATATGTACTTCTTTTTTTTTTTGTGCACATTTTTAGATATAAGATTCAACATTGAAACACTGAATAATCTATACTGTGGCATTGTTAATTTGTGTTTTTATATGTTGGAAGAATTGTTTAACGTGCGAGCGTGCACGCACGTGAATGCCACACGTAGATAAGTTGACTTCATTAAATTGTTCATTTGGTTTACTCTCATTTATTAATTTTGGCTTTTGCGTTTCTATGTGTCTGCCCAATTAGGTCATATTTCATAAGCGATGGGATAGATTATAATATGAGATAGCTAATTCCATCCTTAAAATATGAATAATGGGATAAAATGATGTCAAGTTAACTAATATTTGTAAGCAAATACAAAGTAGAATAATTTTATATTTTATTTTGAGAGTTTTATTCTTATCAAATGAGAAAAGAATATAAAAAATAAAAAGATAAAAAAAACATGCAAGTTAAACGAGTTGATCTCAAGATTAGCTTACTTTTCAAAACAACACATTATTGAAGTAGTCAATATTCGTGTAATTTCTTCTCAACAAATTGCTACATTTTCAAAACTTAGTCAACACGAGTGCAATGAGTTATTCTTAAATTTTTGGTAAGTTTTTCAAGTTATTGACTACTGGTAGACTCAATTACTTAAAAAATAAATAACTAATTCATCAACTATTGATAAATTTTGATTTTAGATGTTTTGATATCTCACAAAGTACACTTGATTTTCAATTAATTGAAACATATATACTTGATCATTTTGCTTATAAATATATCATTATTATTAATTGTTTATTACTTAATTATCCATGTACTATATCAAGCTTATATTATTACCCATAATCGGCAATAGTATAGCTTCAAAAATATTTCCTATATAAAATATACAAGGGCCAAAAAAATATTTTTAATAATTGATGATCAAATATATGTTACTATCGTAAAATTTATTAATAGTTGAGGGACCAGATGTGTTATTATCCAAAGATTCGTTCACGATAAAGTCGAGTTTAGTCTAATTAATTCAGACAAAACACCTAAGTATAACTTTTAACACGAGAAATAGTGATAAGTGATAACAGTACAGTAATTAATCTTCTTAATAGTATATTATTACCACTGCAAAAAATAATTAATTAATTCAATATGACAAATTCATCGGCTTCCATTTTTTGATTCTTCAGTTTTCTTCATCTTTATAATTCTCTGCATCTTCTTCGCCAAAAAGCTCGAATACTTTTTCTGCTTTTTTACAGATTCTGAATTTCAAATTTGGATTCTTATCGATGGAAGCACCAGAAAACGACGCCGTAGCGTTTGAGTCAGCTGAGAAGATAATTCTCCGGTGGGATTCTACGGTGTCGGAAGAAGCTAGAGTGAAGATGATATTTGACGGCGATCGTTACGAGATCGATCGGTATTTGCACGCCGTCGATGAAATCCAACGGTCAATGGAGTCCACTACACTCTCCGACGACCAGGATAAAGCTAATAGTGCGATCCAGATCGCCATGGCTCGGCTTGAGGATGAGTTTCGTAGCATACTTATTGCTCACACAAGTGCAATTGAGGCTGATTCGTTAACTGACCCTAGTCCTTCTCCAGTCCACTCCGGCGAATTCCAGTTGCCTGAAGAAGACTACCACGATACTCCTACAGACGATGATTCGTTCACCAAAGAGTTGGAACATCAAGAGAGTAGCAGCAGCAGCTATCGATCTACTAACAGCATCCGCGAAGTTGATCTCATGCCGTCCGTAGTTATATATGATCTCCGGAGTATCGCCGAGCGAATGATTTCCTCTGGATATCTCCGGGAGTGTATTCAGGTCTACGGTAGTGTACGGAAGTCCGCTGTGGATTCGAGCTTCCGCAAGCTTGGGATAGAAAAACTCAGCATCGGAGATATCCAGAGACTTGATTGGGAGACTCTGGAAACAAAGATCCGAAGATGGATACGAGCTGCCAAAGTATGCGTTCGCATACTCTTCGCTAGCGAGAAGAAACTATGTGAGCAAATCTTCGAGGGTTTGGGCACGGCAACGGATGATGCTTGTTTTATGGAGACTATTAAAGGACCAGCAATACAGCTGTTCAATTTCGCAGAAGCCATTAGCATTAGCCGGCGATCGCCTGAGAAGTTGTTTAAGATATTGGATCTTCATGACGCTTTATCGGATTTACTGCCTGATGTTGAAATTGTTTTCGAGTCAAAATCTTCAGAATCAATTAGAGTTCAAGCAGTAGAAATATTGTCTAGGTTAGGGGAGGCTGCTAGAGGGATACTGTCGGAATTTGAGAATGCTGTGCTCCGTGAACCTTCGAAGGTCCCCGTTCCGGGAGGGACAATTCATCCCTTAACTAGGTATGTCATGAACTATATAAGTCTAATTTCAGACTATAAGAAGACAATGGGTGAATTGATTGTTTCACAGCCATCGACGGGATCAAGGTATTCAAGTGATCCTAACACCCCTGATATGGACTTTGCGGACCTAGAAGGGCAGACACCATTGGCGCTTCATTTGATTTGGATTATTGTCATTTTGCAGTTCAATTTGGAAAGTAAGTCTAAGCACTATAGAGATACCTCCTTGGCTCATTTATTCATGATGAACAATGTCCATTATATTGTTCATAAGACTAAAGGGTCACCTGAGTTAGGGGAAATGATTGTAGATGATTTCTTGAGAAAATTAACAGGGAAATTTAGACAAGCTGCTACCAACTACCAGAGAGCAACCTGGGTGAGGGTTTTGCATTGTTTGAGAGATGAGGGACTACATGTGAGTGGCAGTTTTTCATCGGGGGTGTCCAAGAGTGCATTGAGAGAGCGTTTCAAGACGTTCAACACCTTGTTTGAAGAGGTGCACAGGACTCAGTCCACATGGTTGATACCAGATACACAGCTCAGGGAGGAGCTGCGCATTTCCATATCCGAAAAGTTGATTCCTGCCTATAGATCATTTCTTGGACGGTTCAGGAGCCATATAGAAAGCGGAAGGCATCCAGAAAACTATATCAAGTATACTGTGGAGGACCTAGAGAATGCTGTCTTGGATTTCTTTGAGGGGTACACTGTGTCACAGCACTTGAGGAGAAGATCTCAGTGAAAGAATATTAGTTTCAACAGTTAGTACTTTAGGACATTCTTTGAATTTTTTTCATGGAGTTATTCAGGGGCTGAGGTTATGGCATTCTGGTGTTTCTCGAGTTTCTGCTTTCATTTGTAGTATTCCAGGGTGATGGGCTGCTGAAAACTTCAGGAAGATCAGCTGTATCTATCAAGAAGGGTCAGTGCCTCCTGCCTCTGGATGCTCTGCCCTGTAAGCATGTTGTTGTTGTATTTCTTCCATACTTTAGACTTTATTTCAATTTGTCCATATCTGAACTGTTGTATTGATTAGTTTCTTGAAATTTTATCATAATCATGATTTTGTTTACTTGAGTTCAGAATTTAGTTTAGCTTGGATGACCTATACACTGCTACGATATTGTCATTTGGAATATCCTCTTGTAAGTTTATCTTAAATCAAGAATGTAACAGATTTTCCTACAACGGCAAGGGCCTCAGTAGGTGACAATAAATAAATAAAAGCATGGTCTTGTGATTGTATAAGACTTGAAATTAGCAATAGTTGCTTACTACTGTCTTCTTATTGTTTTTAAGTCTGTCTTTCTCAGAACTGAAACAATTGTCCGTGAGTTTTTAAATTTTACATGGGAAATTTGTGGGGCATGACTACTTGTCTCGCTGTTTGATGTATGACCATGCTGATTCCTTGGAATGTTTATTGTTAGTTTGTACTTATTTTGTTTTCTCAACTAAGATGACTGGTACAGTGGTGCTTATTTAGCTATTTTGGGTAAAAGCTACAAACTAGTTCTGTTGAAATGATTTTCTCAATCATGGAATGCTTGAACTGGACATATATCATGAAAGTTGTTCTTCTAAGCTAAAAATTGAACTCCCCATTTCTTACACTGTCATGATGGAAGTGGCTAATCTGTACTTACAAGCCACAGGGAGCATCTGATTAATCCGGTAGATTTACTGCAGCAGATTCATGGAATCTTTGTTGTTTGTCCTCCAAATATTTCACCTCTACAGGCCTTCTTGTTGAAACTCTGGTGTGCTGCATCTGATGGTCAGAACTTACAAGGTGTGCCTTCCAATGTTACACATCTTTTTGCTACCTCTTCACTCACCATGTACTCCCTGTTTCTAATGTATCAGTTTCCAACATATAATGTATTACATAAAAGAGAAAAAAGAACAAAGTCAAAGGTGCACAAACTTTTTGTGGAGATACAAGAGACTTTCTGCCCTAGTCGAGTTAGTATGATTGTTAATACCTGCCCTAGTGGAGTATTCTCAAATATGGTAATCTGTGTCCAAAGTAGAAATGGCCCTCTAGTCTTACCTAATGGCAGAAAAAACTAGTATATTTACTGACCAAGATGTTCAGTTTCGAATCTGTTCATTTGTCGTTTGTAGATTTATTATACAAGACCTGGATATCTGTTACATAGAATCCAATTTTATGCTTTTTTCTACTTTAGCTAGTGTGGCCTCTTTAAAGTACTTAAAAATGGCCTTTTTCCCGTTTATGAGGAGTTACTATGAAAGACTCTCAAACTAATAATGCTTGTGCCGTGTTTATTCTTCTATCTCAACAGGAGATAGGAAGATTGAGTGTGATGTTGATTTTGACTGGATTTAAAAGCGATAGACGACCTCAGTTTCAAAAAAAAAGAAGTGATAAACGACCTAATTTGTGTCTTTTTCAACCCAGGGAAACTAGATCTTTACAGTTGATGTGATGCTTCATCTGCCATCTATTTGACATCTATTCCTACTTTTCGATTTTTGTGGGTCCTTATTTGTCTATTTAAAAAAAAAAGAGCCTATGTGTTCCATTATTGAATGAGCTCCAAGGGTCACAATGGACCCAGGGAAAAAAAAAAGATCAGCTTAGTATGGGATTTTGAGATCACATCCCTGAATGTTCCATTGGGAATCAAACATCTATGCCTTGCTGTATAATCTTTGTACTTTTAGGGGTTTGTGAAATTTGGTCAATTATTTCTTCTCTCGCGTATAGCAGCAAAACAACTACGATGACTAAACATATTCCCAACTAATTGGTATAGTCTCTACTGATCTTTTTATTTTATGAGATTGTAGTTCTTTCGATACAATTTTCTTTCACGTAATTTTTAGATCTATCTATCTTTTGACATCATCACTCACTATAGCTTTACATGTACGAACCAATGCAATTGGAGGTCGAAGCGGACATAATGAAACCATCTCATATTTTCCTTGAATGTTAAAATATGCGCATCTTTGTGACACTTAACTTCTAAATGGTCCAAGTATAAGAATAGTTGCAAGAGAGATCATATACGATAAATGAACATTACTTCTAAAAAACAACAATTACAAATTTGTTTTACCTATTAAAGACTCCTAAAGTCCTGATTAACATTCGTACTTTTTATACAGACAACACAGATTACATGATTCTAACAACAATTTACTCAACTGACGGTACCTTTCTTTACCATACTGTAAAAAGTTGTGTCTTGCTTTACTCGGTCTTGTCTTCTACATCGTCACCCTTAGATAGTTCACTGTTACCCAATGTTGGTCTCACTTCAGGTTGACTTCTAACATCCTTTGGCAGCAGAGGGGACGGCTTTATGAGCGTCAATGTAGCGTCCTTGTCGAACTGTTCACCATCATCGGAGTAGGCATATCTGTTATTTATGCATAAAAAATAAACCCGTGAGTGTTGAGATTTGCGACTGAGAAAAGAATGAATATTGCAAAAAATAAAGCAGGTATAGCCAGCTATTATTGTTAGTAAGACTCGCTATTATGATATTTTGACTTCTTATAGTGATGAAAATAGGAAGATGCTATGAGATGTTTGAACAGAATGATTCAGGATTTATAAGTTTGAAAGTTTTCCGAGAACAGGAAAAGATAACAAATAAAGGTTTGGATTCCTTTTAAACACAAGATATAAAGCTGCAGCACCAAATAACACTCTAATTAAGTGAACATTTGGCATGGATACCCTGCTCAGAGGCAGATATGATGAAATGATAAGAACAAGAAGTGTAAGAACAGGGAGAACTCTGTAAAATGCATGTACATACACAATAAGGTGGAAACTGGGTAATACCTCATGGAGTTTTGAGATGGTGCCCAAAGAACGCAGATGATGCAAAGGAGAGAGAAAGATAGCACTTGCCAGAAGGCAGGAATAATCCAGGCATTTTGCCATCGCTCATTGTACACATCAGTGGACTTGAAGTACAGCTGCCAAAAGGGGTGAAAATGGTTAATGCATTGTGCTTTAATACAATATCAGGATTCAAGAACAATTGAGAAAATTAAGAACCCTACGTCTAATGTAGTTGGTCGAATATAAGATATGATCATGCTCAGTTTCTAGAAGGTGCCCTTTCTCTCGAGGGTAATACATGGAGTGCCACAACCCAAGTCAAATCTGAATTGAGTTGAGGCAAATGGCAAACCAAGAATCACTTGTCGAAGTTCGTTTCTTGACTAGTTAAAAAAAAATAGGGAAAAAAACAATTGATTTGTGATGCTTTGACACATTTACCTGGCCTAAAACATATGAAAATGAATAACAGAATGATTGCAAAACATTAAGAAGGCCTAATTATGCTTCTACTTCCTGTATTATTGGAAATTTAGGTCCCTTCTCCAGAGAATTGGATTGCAGGCCAAATTTGGTCGATTATATTATTTATACATGTTCCTTTTTTTTGGTGTTAAGTCATTCTGCAAAAGTAGTCCTGTTCACATCAAAGCAGACCAGTCGACAATAAGGTCCATATAACCAATTCCCTTTATTAACTCACATTCTTCGAACAGGCAACAAAGATACTCGGCAGAAGTTACTAAAAGAAAGAACCAGCCACATCATGTAGGAATTGAAAATTACCTCGTAGCACGTCCATCCAACAGATACAATAACAGTGACAGCCAATGCATTTGTGAACTTGCGATAAATGTCTAATTTGGCCAACAACCTTCTAGCCTGTCAGATCCCAAATCCAGCAACTGAATTAGCACTAATGGAGCCTAAATTGAATTATACTAATAATTGAATGTCGTCATATCATGATCAACCCCAGCCCCAAACACCCTAAGATAAGGAAAGGAATAAGTTTTCCTTTATTGCAAGAACTAGGCACTACAACCAACAAAAAGCTATCAGTAAAACTTTCCGAATGAACTTCATGATTAATATAATATGTAACACAAATAGAGCTACTTAGGTTAACAGTCACAAATGTAATAATATATCTGCTCATGAAAGTAAGACCTGAGGCAAGTAAGAAGTATACAAACGAAAACATTCTCTAAACTAGCAATCCGCAAACAAATGAAATCACATTGATAAATAGAAGCCAGCAATTTACCTGAAGCTTATTCACAGTTGCCGACAAGGAGGTGAATATCCAAAGGATAAAGAAAGCATCCAAGAATGCCACAGGAAGTACAAAAAACAACCTAGCTTTTCCTGAGAAATCACTGACAGCACCAACATTTTCTACCAGTTCAAGCACTTCAGAAGCCAAAAAGAATGTTCCTCCAAGCAAAAGGACCTTTGATGTGAGACCACCCAGAGTAGGTCTAACGACACCATAGCCCATAGAGACTATTAGAATGACCAAACGTGAAACTGTGCGCTTTACTGTACCAAAGGTCACAGCCCATACAGTGGTTCCAGTGGGCCTGACCCCAGTTTCATTGAACTCAGCATAGTCAAAGTACCAAAAGGCCATTTCAAGCATGCCCAATGTTATAACGAGTGTAATACAATTTTGTAAAGGAATAACTTCCCTCCAGAATCTTGCATACTGCGAAAACCAAAAGATCCCAAGTAACACGAATGCAAGAGACATGTACCCATAGAAGTTCATAAGGGGAGCCATTCTACCAGGTAGGTAACCAGTAGGATTCTTCCATATGGTTTTCCCTTCAACAGTAATTTCCTTAAGATTTGGTTCACAGTGAATAAAATACACATTATACATCCCAGTTTTTGTAATGGGGATTGATCTCGACTGCAGTGCTACATCAACTTCATCAATGCTGAATGAGGCACTAAAAATTTTAGGCCATCCGGGATTACTAGCAGATGGGCGGTGAATTATTTGCCCTTGTGTACAAACTCCAAGTTTTGCAAGATCTGCTGTGCAACAAATAGCTCTTTGGCCACCGTAAGCAGAGCCCCCAATTAACTCTCGATCATCCACCTCAAAAACAATTGCATGAATTGGGTCTGAGCTGAAGTTTGAGAATTCTTTTGGCCTCCGAAATACAATCTTTTCAAACCTGTTGAAAATGTGAGGTCAGAAAATTTATAGACTCCTATGCACAAAACTGGGAAAAACATGAACGAACATACTCATTTCCAGCGTCTGGCATGAATTAGAAAATGCATAAGAATGAGCTCATTAATTTCCATGGAGCACGAATTTTAAATAGAAAAAACACAAAAGTTAATCGAAATACAAAACCGTTGGATCATCAATATGAATCCTCTATATCCATCTAACTCTATTTGGCCCAAACTAAGTACGAACTACTTAATATTGTGAGAAAGCAAAAGTCATTTATCTTCTTTCACCCAGCTATGGATTTCTAACATAAGCTGCTCATTAACAAAAATAATTTGACCTTAATGGTTGAACTATGGTTGCTTTTAGCAGCAGAAATTGAAGGAAGACAGCTTTAATAGTAGTGCTAAATTTTTGGCTTTTGGTAATGGATCACATAAGACTTAGAGAATTTTACTAACTAGGTAACTACATAAATCCGAATTGAGCAGCGCAACATTATGGTTGAGTTAGTTATGTTTTTAGCAGCAGAATACCAAGAAAATTTAGCTTCAATTGTGGCTGTACATTTTAGGCATTCGCTGATGGATCACATTCAACTAACAGAATCTTACTAACTAGGCTACCTTTGGCGGATTTTGAAGTTGAAACTTGAAAATTTGAATTTGTGAAGTTTAGATTTTTGGAACTTCTAGTTGTGTATGGGCATGCATTTTACTCGGAAAAAATTGAAGATTAGTGAGTGTAAGTTCCATAAACTGCACTGAGCCCCTAATATCTGATCAAATTTTATGGTCAAACCGATATTTGAAGATAACTTTTCAAAAACTACTTCCAAAATCTATGCTCAAACGCTAGGTAGCTAACCACACATATCCTAATTGAGCAGAACAACACTAGTAGCTTTACTATCTAAGTAAAAAAAGACAAACAAATAACTATGATCCACGCAATTTAACCTAAACACATGGAATGATACCGTCATTTATAATTAACGCAATTTTTACAACAGATCTCGATATATTTCATCTTAAATAGCTAAAAAAAGTTAACAATTCACTAGAGAGAACAAAATTACCGAATGAACGAGTCGGTGTTGGAAGAATAGGAAGGAGATTCAGTGAGGTTAGGAACAGAGGAGTAAATTCCTTCACTTCCTCCGTGAACCACAAACGCATTGCCCTTGCTCACGAATTTCTCCCCATTGTAGTCATGCACTGAAGCTTCTGTCGTCTGGAACAGCCATAAACACAGTAGAAATAGTACTCCAATTGACTTCAACGACAGCATTTGCCGAATTGAGAGATCAGCTCAGTGAGAGAGAGAGTAGTTGATCTGCTGTTGCTGAAGTAGCAGCAATAAGAAGACCCACCACCGGAGAGACAAAGAGAGGAGATTGGACCCACCGGCGACTACGTTTCACTATTAAATACTCGTTTAATTGAGGTAAACTTGTGTAATGTGTACGCCGAGCAAATGATTTGTTTATTCTTCACTTACATTTAAATAGAGAAAATACTTTAGTCATTTCTCGATTTTGAGTTCCGAATATAAAAAAAAACATGAAAGCTATTTATTAGACGTGAATGTGAATGTGAATTTGAATTAATTCAAATTCTTTTTGTAAAAATGTTGTAGTACTTTTTATTTTAATTAGTTTGTCTTCTTTTATTTTATTGACAATTTTTAAATTTTAACTTTCTATTTAATATACAAAAATATATAATACTAAAGGATATTTTTAAGTATTTTTAGTTTAAAATCACAAAAAAAAAATTAAAAATATATTTTTAAATTTTGTATTAAATTAAAATCAAATAAACTAATTAAACGGAGGGAGTAACATATAGTCGTGTTATTTTTTCAGTGTTTTTTTTTTAATTCATACTATTAAAATAACATTGTAATAGTATAAGACTAAATTTTGTATATGAATAACTGACATGTGTAACTTAAATGTAAGGTGCATTAAAAATAGAGAAAAGAAGAAGTGAAGAAATAGTAATTTTAAAAAAAAAACGGTGAATAAAGACACCTAGCTCAATCTCATCCATTTCAGAATATTAGGATTTAGGGGTCGTTTTGTTGAATGACAAGTTTTATGTAATGAATAATATAGATATTACTTATGTATGAATTAATAATATATAAATTGAATTAATTACACAAGGAATAATAATTTGAAGATTTGTAATGAATAATAATAATTATTATTATTATATTAAATTTTACTCACAACACGCAAGGATGATTGAATTGATATAGCAAATGATATTCTGTAAGCAGAAAATCAAAAATCTCTCCTCGTCAATATCTTCTAATTGTACCAAACTTGCCTGATACGATTTATATTTAAAAGTGATTATCATCCATATTAATTGTCACTTGTTCCGTACTCCATTGCACCACGTACTCCTATACCTCAGAATTGATGATATGGATGAACAAAGTAGTTGTCGGTTCATGCTTACTCTTCAGTTTGCACTTGCTGGCAAACCGGTATCATTACGGCAGAAGAAGAAAGAAACAGTACTATTTCTTGCTCAAGTCAACTTAGTAGTAGTTTTCATCTCGACAACTCTATGTTGTTGAATTAAGACGGGGCCAAACTTACATTTTTTCTTTCCAATAATTTTACAACTAGATCAATCGTGCCAAATCAGTATAATCCATAAATATACCTAAAAATAAAGAGAGTGAGATCTGAGCAATGCGTTTAATTAAATAGTTTGATGTAAGTAACAAAAGTACATTGCAGTAATTGTTGTCGGAAAAAGCAAATACCAAAACACCCATTTCACAGCATATACAGACTCTAACATAAAACTAGAGTTCCTCCAGACTAGCATAAAAAGGAAATGGAAGAACTCAGGACTTGTTTCACCATCTTTATGATCCACCACTGTCTGTACCATCACCACGTCTAATACCAGTAACCTTTACTCAAACATCATAAAAGAAATTTCAGTTATGGTGCAGATGTTACACAATGAACACTTCATGTAACAGAGGAATCCCAGAAAACCACGCAGCAACTGCGATAATATTTGCAGAAGACATGGAATTATCGCAAGCAACAGGAAACCTCAGTCCATATCAAGAAATTCCATCCTCTTCCTCATTGAGCCTTTAAGATCTGTAGCGTCCCTTTCTGCTTTCTGCGCCTGATGGATGGATATGATATGCATTAGAAACAAATCAGAAGTCTCAATAAGGAATGTGGCAAATACAATGATGACCATACAAGAAGCATCATATAAATTGGTCTAGGTTCTCAATTCTATAATATGTACCAGTCTTAACTAACTAAGACTAACATCTTCTCTTATCTATGACTAAATAAATTGGTCAACCATCAACTAATGGTTAGCCTCAAGTTAATCATGATTTTGCACTTGAAAGAATAGATGTATAAACTAGAAAGATGGAAATGTTATCTCTTTAGAACGATATGAAAACATGCACACATAAAGATACAAGTCATATATATACAACATACATTCTATTAACGAGGATTACTGTTTTTTCTTCAGCGGGAAAAAGCTAGCACATACTGTATTTCATGTAAAAGCTTATCCTTTTCTTTTTGAAAAAGGATTAATTTCATTAATAAAGGGGCATGTAAAAGCTTAACCTGTATGCAACTTCACACCTTCATCTTTATCTTTTCCACTCCCCACCCCCATTTTTTCAAAAAGTTAAATTTTCATCCCTAAATTTCCAAAACTTCACAAAATACCTTCAGCTTTTTTTCCTTCCAACTAAATTTTAAACCAATTTTCAGATAGTCTTTCTTAAATAAGCTGCCACACACCCCAAACTTCACAAGTCATGCGCCTGCAACAAGTCCATTAAGCATCTGTAGTAGTGAAACTAATAATAACAGGATCTTACCCTTCTTATCTCAGCTTCTGAAACACATGTCATATGGGGAGGAAGTTCCTCCTTATCTACTTCCTGACCAATTATTACAACATTGTATTAGTCAAAGGGTATACGATTATGGGGATTAGCAAAGAACTTTTTGTATTGAGAGAGAAAGCAAGACATACCAGTTCACCAATTAACACAACATTTTCCCCGCGTATAACATAAAGACCTAATGGGATATCACAATATAGATCACCAACAATAGCACGCTCACATGCACTTTCAAGAACAGCATTAGCTACAAATAACAGATGGAATTTTTGTCAGGTGGTTAACCGCTGCCGTGAAATAGAAAGTAATGACAGGAGACACCTACCAAATTGGTCAAAAGAACGAAGTATTCCTAAAAGCTTTCGCCCATCTCGCAACAGCACAAGAAGTTTCTCTGTGAAGGATAATAAGTTAACTCAGAAAAGCAAGAAATAGATCCAGTAAATCTATAAACAGCTTTAGTTATTGCTATTAATCTATGAGCACATGAACTTATATATTAAAAAAAATTAGTGCCCCAATTATTGCTTTTAGTAACAGGCACCCCATGTATTATAGCATTAGCTCCTATGAGAGACAGATCCAGGATTGAAGGTCGCGGGTGCCAATGCATTTAATATAAACTTACTGATGGACATCGAATTTGGGTGTACATTCATCCAGTTCGATCCATTTTGGGCTAATATGGGTCAATTAACAAATTTTTTGATACATAAATAAGTATAGGATTATCTAACCATAATGAATTTTATATGATTCAATCAAATTCTATTGCAAAATGAAAAAAACTATAAACAAGAAAACTAAATTTTTTGAGTAGGCAATTGCACCCCTTCAATTCAATCATAAGGTACTTAAATCATGATAATTAACAAATTGTAACCTATAACAAATTCTATTAAAAATATAAGAGCCAAAGCAATTTTTATAAGGGATCTCATCAACTTAAAGTACAGATAATAAGTTCATTACAAAAATTCGCATTTATGTTTTACAAACATTAATAAAAGAAATTAATTTGTGAACAAAAACAAAAACTCTTAATTATAAAGTACAAAAAGTTAATTAACTAGCAAAAACCGATCCTTGCCTCTATTGCTTTCGTTTAAAAGATTAAGAAACGAAGAATAAAATTCAATAGATAAAATGTACTTGAAGGGATAAAAGGGGAAAAAGATTAAAATAACATTCAATTAAATATTTGGAGATTTTGAAAAAAAGAAGAAGAAGAAATAAGATTGCAAAGGAGGAAGAGTGTAAATAAAAAATAAAAAAAAACTATAAAGGAAATAAATAAAGAAGAAAAGTAAAAGGCAAAAAGGGGGAAAAAAAGAGAAGAAAACTACAAGACAAATTGTCCCCCAGGGGATTCAAACCACAGTGTAGGGTGTGGCACCCTGTCAGTTGACCAACTGATCAGCAGTCACTATGCTATTGTGGGTGCCAACCTTTAATATCAAACTCACTAAAATTCCGATACATATATATGAAAATTTTAGTCGAGCACCGGGTGCCGTGGCACCCTCACCGTAACACATAGATCTGCCCCAGTCTCCTATATTCCATGCATTAACTAATTGCTCAAGAGCCGGAAACAACTAATTCTTCAGTTTACAGGAAACGGAAGAATGAGTAGTATCATAGCTTCTTATAGAAGGTATAGGGACCACATATACCTATAATAATCGTGGTTTCTATCATTCAAGCAGCCCAGATAAGAACACAGGAGCACAGGAAAAAAGGGTGAAAATCATATTTTTACAACGGTGGTGTTCACACCAGCTTGCTCTCACCTCAACTATTCAACCAGATACTTGTTACTACCTCCCACCAGTACAACCATTGGGTAACTCTGCTCACCGAGACTAAAATAGAAGGGTAAAAATCACCTAATATTTTTTATTTCTATTGGATTTTGAACCTTGGCCTCCAAGGTCTGCACACACTTCATTGATCTAATCACACACTTGGGTGCAAAAAAACATAGTGTGAACCATGTATTTCTACAATTTGCACAAATGTCAAGATAACCCTCAGCAAGACCTACTAAGAAAGTTGTATAAGGTAGGCTTTCAAGCACAAGCCCTTTGTATAATTGAGTGTTTGACTGCGCCTTATTTTCTCAGGAAAAAAGAAAAAGTGGCACTCAAGCACTCAAATATACAAGTGGCCTGGGCTTGACAGCAACTTTCTTTTATCATCAAGGCTTACATTTTGAGTAGTCAATACGAGGAAACACAAACAATTATGAACCTTTTGTGGCTCTTTGACCCATGCAGCAGTAGAAAAGATCTATTCTGCCTTAAAAGAAGGAAGCACTCCTCTTCCCTCGCAATACATGAATCAGTGAAAAATCAGCATTTTAGTCATTATAGAGTATACATCGGACATCGCCCATAAAGCACATCTACAGGGAATCCAACATGGTTGCAGCTGACTTAGCAAAACAAGGTTGCCTGATGGAGACTTATACAGGCTTAAAAAATTCTATTATTTTCCTCCATCTTTTGTATTAACAACTTTTAACAAAGACCACTTGTATAGTATACATAAGTATACTCCCTCCGTTTCAATTTGTTGGTCTTACTTTCCTTTTTAGTCTATTTCAAAAAGAATGTCTTTTTACTTTCCAAGACATTTTGGTGCATTCTACGGATCTTTAGTTAAAAGACCACAAGATCAAAAAAAATTCTTTACTTTATCAAACTTAGTATCAAGTCAAAACCAAAAAAACAAATTGAAGATGAGGGAGTATTAGCTTTTGAACCCAAAAAAGATGTGCACTTTCAACTTTTTTCCATAATGCAACATCTTCTAGGTATTCTCTAATAATTAGATCTCGGTTTTACACTAAGGTACTATGATTAGAATTCAGGAATTAACACGAGATTACAAAGATGCAAACAGACAACGATATGTTAAAATAAAAAAGAGGAAAATCCTCCAATACTAAACAGCCTAAAAGAACCTTGCAAGTTTAGCAAGACTAGGTTTTGAACAACAAAACTAGTAGAAAACTTTAATAGTACTTAACATATAGAGCTTTATTTAACATAAAATTGATAAAGAAATGAAGAAAAACTCACTGTCAAGATAACTTGCAAGAGAAGTGGAGGTATAGATATCTTCTGGACTTGCCCAAGACATTGATTTGCTTTCAATTTAACGTTTTCGGTATCCCAAAAATCACCGAAACTTGTTCAGATTTCAATTCAATTTGCATTGGCAGATCCGATTACCCGCTTTACAGTGCCCTAACAAAAGCTTCGCCGCTTCAGTGAGAAAATATAAACTAATTCTACCGCTAAATCAAGAATTAGAAAAACTCCAAAGGCCCTAAATCTAAGAGAAGTTTGAAAAGAAAAGAATTTGTTGACTTTTGGTTGCTCAGATCGGGAGGAACCCTAAATTCGGCCTATCCCCAAAATTTGGGGAGTCATACGAATTACGAACAATTTTCTGCCCGGCCTACTTCTCTAAATTTATTTATAGTTGACCCCTTGAAATATGATAGCATCTCTTTATGTGGCCTCCTACTTCTTACTTTTTGCCCCCGCCTGAGAGCTTTTGCAATTATTGAAATTTGATATATTTTAATTTTTCGATGAATGGGTGTTGCTTAACACCTCTAAGGCAAATTACTTCTTACTTTTTGCCCCTGCTAGCGATTGAGAGCTTTTGTAACCATCGAATTGATATATTTATATAATGTAATTTTTCGATGAAGGAGTGTCACTTAACACCACTCGAACAAAGGTAGCTTGCCCTAGTCACAGTGGCGTGGTATGCCACATAGGGATATTTCATTGTACAAAGTTTATTAATTTTCAGTATTAGGGTATAAAAATAAAATGATGATCGAATTAGTGAATTTATTGACTTTCAATTGAATTAAGATTCATGTGATACACATTTTTCTTTATGGATTATAACTAATACTTGAAACGTACCAAAGAATATACGAGAATGTATAATTTAAATATTGATATAGATTTATTTCCAAATTAATCGTTTGCATTTAGAAATAAGCGAATGTTGGTGAATGATTGATTTCCTTTTTATTAAATTAAAAAAAATAACTACACAAAGATGAAACTGTCTGACATTTAGTGTAAAAATTGTTGGGTTTTAGGCCTTTTTCCTTTCCTATGTGGATAAATAAAAGTCCAAGGTTTTGGGTCTCCCTTCCTTTTCTTTGTGGATAAATTTGACCCCAATTGGAATAGCCTACTTTACCCATAAGCCCAATATTATGGTGCATTTATAAGACTTTGTTTTAGGTCTTATTTTGAAATTGAATAAGAATTTTGAGAGCAACCATATAGAGAGAAAGTGCAGATTTTCGCACAAACCCTAACAGCCAATTTCAAATCGCGATTCCCTCTTCGTTTCTTGTCCGATTGAGCTGATTTTTGGACAGCTTGTTCCTTTTAACTTAATCTTTGATTGGGAACTAAGAGAGGGTGATTTGGTGTCATGTAGCTCCAGATTTTTGCTTGTGAACAGTAGCTGCTTTTTTGGTGATTTTGCTCCTTTTTACTTCTCTAGTTTTTGGTGCTATCTTGTAGTTGTGTTCCTCATTGTTTGGCACTTTGTTGATGGTCATTTTGGAGAACACTTTTGTAACTCTTGTTGATTATAGTAGAGCTTTGGCCTTGTGGTTTTACTCTTCACACCGAAGAAGTTTTTCACGTTAAACTTGGTGTCTCGTGTTGATTTATTTTTCTTGCTTGGTTGATTTGCTTGCTGCCCCAAATTGTTTGTTCTTGCATTATTTTGTCTTCTCTTGGTTCAAATAGAAAGAGAAAGTTTTGACTTGGGTTTCTTCTGCAATTGCCTTGTCATGCACATTTATTTTGTGCTTGCCTTTTCCAACAAAGTGGTATCAGAGCATTAGGTTGTTGTGATTGTCTATTTGAATGATGGAGTCAAATATGAGCAAGATGGTTTGTTTGAATGGTAGTAATTATCATACTTGGAAAGGCAAGATGAAAGATCTTCTATTTGTCAAGAAAATGCATCTACCTGTGTTTGCCTCTAACAAATCTGAATCCGTGAATGATGAGGATTAGGAATTTGAGCACCTGCAGGTTTGTGGCTATATTAGACAATGGGTGGAAGATAATGTTAGAAATCACATTGTTAATGAGACACATACTACAAGTTTGTGGGACAAGCTCGAGACACTATATGCTTCGAAGACTGGCAATAATAAGTTGTTTATGTTGAAACAATTGATGAACATCAGGTATAAAGAGGGCACTCATATTTCTGATCATATTAATGATTTTCAGGGTGTTCTTGACCAGCTGTCCGCAATGGGTGTAAAATTCGATGAAGAAATTTAGGGACTATGGCTTCTTAATACTCTGCCAGACTTTTTTGAAACTCTTCGAGTTTCTTTGACTAATTCTGCTCCCAATGGTGTTGTAACCATGGAATATGCTAAGAGTAGTGTCTGGAATGAAGAGATGAGAAGAAGATCTCAAGGTTCATCTTCTTCAGTTTCACACTCCGATGTTTTGGTTACTGAAGATAGGGGAAGAAGCAAGTTCAGAGGTCAGAATGACAGAGATAACAGTAGAGGAAAGTCAAAGTCTAGTTTCAAGAATGTTACATGTGACTATTGCCACAAGAATGGGCATATCAAGAAATATTGTTTCAGGTACAAGCGATATATGAAACAACAAAAGAAAGATAGTGACAATGAAAATCGTGTTGTTGTTGTTGCTAATGATGATCTTCTTGTTTTTTGTGATGAAAATACCGTGAATCTTGTTTGCGATGAGTCTAGCTGGTTTGTGGATTCTGGTGCTACTTCTCATGTCACGCCTAGGAAGGAATTATTTTCTTCTTATACTCTAGGAAATTTTGGGATATTGAAAATGGGCAATAATCATGAGGTTGCAGTTCTTGGCATTGGGACTGTTTGTTTGGAAAGTGACAATGGTTCCAAACTAGTTCTCAATAATGTCAAACATGCTCCAGATGTTCGCTTGAATTTGATTTCTGTTGGATACCTTGATGATGAGGGTTATGTTAATACCCTTGGTGCTGGCCAGTGGAAGCTTACTAGAGGTTCGATGGTTGTAGCCCGTGGTAACAAGTTGTCTAACTTGTATATTTTTCAAGGCTCCATTTGTAGAGGCTCAGTAAATTTAGTGGAGAATGATACTTCATCAGAGTTATGGCATAGAAGACTAAGTCATATGAGCGAGAAGGGGATGGACAATTTGGCTAAGAAGAATTTGCTTTCTAGAGTGAAACAAGCAAAGTTGAACAAATGTGTTCATTGCTTAACCGGTAAACAGAAAAGAGTTTCTTTTCGAAGTCATCCACCTTCGAGGAAGCTTGATTTGCTGGAGTTGGTACATTCTGATTTGTGTGGTCCTTTTAAGGTAAAGTCTCATGGAGGTGCACTTTACTTTGTGACTTTTATTGATGATCATTATCGCAAACTCTGGGTATTCTCTTTGAAGTCCAAGGATCAAGTGCTTGATGTGTTCAAGAATTTTCAGGCCTTGGTTGAGAGACAGACAGGGAAGAAATTGAAATGCATCTGTTCTGATAATGGGGGTGAGTATATTGGTCTTTTTGATAGATATTGCAGAGAGCAGGGTATTCGGCATCAGAAAACTCCTCCAAAGACTCATCAGCTAAATGGTTTAGCAGAGAGGATGAACAGAACTCTAGTTGAGAGGGTTAGATATATGCTTTCAGATGCTAAACTGCCAAATTCCTTTTGGGCAGAAACACTTAATACTACTGCATATATTATCAATTTATCTCATACTGTTGCTTTAAATGGTGATGTCCCTGACAGAGTTTGGTTTGGTAAGAATGTTTCTTATGATCATCTTAAAGTTTTTGGGTGTAAAGCATTTGTGCATGTTCCTAAAGATGAGAGGTCAAAGTTGGATGTTAAAACTAGGCAGTGTATCTTTGTTGGTTATGGTCAAGATGAATTTGGCTATCGTTTCTTTGATCCAGTTGAGAAGAAACTTGTTAGAAGCCGTGATGTTGTGTTCTTTGAAGACCAAACAACTGAAGATCTTGACAAAGCTGAGAAGGTTGATTCTCAGAGCAGTGAGAGCCTAGTTAATGTTAATCCAGTTCCTTTGACTATTGTACCTGATGAAAATCTTCAAAATGATCAAAGTCAAGCTGATATTGAAGCTGGTGATCATATTCAGAATGACCAGTATGCCGTGGATGCTCCAGTGCAAGACGATGTGGTTGGTGAGGAACCAACTATTATTGATGCTCCAGAGAGTTCTATAAGAAGATCTACTAGAGAGAAAATACCTTCTTCTCGTTATTCTCCCAATGAGTATGTACTCTTAACTGACAAGGGAGAACCCGAGAGTCTTGATGAGGCCATGGAAAGTGAAGAAAAAGAAAGGTGGTTTGATGCTATGGAGGATGAAATGAAGTATCTACATGATAATCATACATTTGATTTGGTTATGTTACCTAAAGATCGAAAAGCTTTGAAAAATAGATGGGTTTTTAGGGTGAAACATGAAGATGGTAACCCAGTTCCACGGTATAAAGCTAGATTATTTGTGAAGGGTTTTAGCCAGAAAAAGGGGATTGATTTTGATGAGATATTCTCTCCAGTTGTGAAGATGTCATCTATTCGTGTGGTTCTAGGCTTGGCTGCAAGTCTGAACTTAGAGATTGAGCAAATGGATGTTAAGACTGCTTTTCTCCATAGTGACTTGGATGAAGAAATTTATATGGAGCAGCCGGAAGGCTTTGAAGTCAAGGGAAAAGAGAATTATGTTTGCAAATTGAAGAAGAACTTGTATGGCCTAAAACAAGATCCTAGGCAATGGTATAGGAAGTTTGGTTCTTTTATGAGTCAGCAGGGCTTCAAAAAGACTTCTTCAGACCATTGTGTTTTTGTGCAAAAATTCTTTGGTAATGACTTCATTATCGTTTTGCTTTATGTTGATGACATGCTTGTTGTTGGTCATAATACTTGCAGGATTCAGAAGTTGAAGCAAGAGTTGAATAAGTCTTTTGCTATGAAAGACTTGGGACCAGCAGGGCAGATTCTTAGCATGCAGATTGTCTGTGATAGAGATGCCAAGAAGTTGTGGTTGTCACAGGAGAAGTACATTCAGAAAGTACTTCGTAGATTTAACATGGACAAAGCTAAGGTTGTCAGTACACCTTAGCTATGCACTTCAAATTGAGTACTAAGCATTGTCCTTCCAGTGATGGTGAGAAGGAAGATATGAAGAAAGTTCATTATGCTTCAGTTGTTGGTAGTTTGATGTACGCAATGGTGTGTACAAGACCAGATATTGCTCATGTTGTTGGTATTGTTAGCCGTTTTCTTTCTAATCCAGGAAGAGAGCATTGGAATGCTGTGAAGTGGATTATGAGATATATTTGTGGCACTTCTAGTCTGAGTTTGTGTTTTGGGACAGGGAAGCCTATCCTTTGTGGCTACACTGATTCAGATATGGCCGGTGATGTTGATACTCGTAAGTCTACTTCTGGCTACTTGATTACTTTTGCTGGGGGAGCTGTGTCTTGGCAATCTAGATTGCAAAAATGTGTTGCTTTATCTACTACAGAGGCTGAGCTTATTGTAGCTGTTGAAGCTTGCAAAGAGTTGCTCTGGATGAAGAGATTTTTGGGGGAACTTGGTTGTGCTCAAGAGAGGTATGTGCTTTATTGCTACAGTCAAAGTGCTATTCATCTTGGCAAGAATTCTACATTTCATGGTCGGTCTAAACACATTGATGTGAGGTATCATTGGATTCGAGATGTGTTAGATTCTAAGTTGCTTGAACTTGAAAAGATCCATACCAAGGATAATGGTTCCGACATGATGACTAAAACTTTGCCAAGAGGGTAGTTTAAAGAATGTTACATGATCGCCGGGATGGCGGTCTCCTCCACATAGTCGATAGGGGGAGGATTGTTGGGCTTTAGGCATTTTTCCCTTCCTATGTGGATAAATAAAAGTCCAAGTTTTTGGGTCTCCCTTCCTTTCCTTTGTGGATAAATTTGACCCCAATTGGAATAGCCCACTTTGCCCATAAGCCCAATATTATGGTGCATTTATAAGACTTTATTTTAGGTCTTATTTTGAAGTTGAATAAGAATTTTGAGAGCAGCCATATAGAGAGAAAAGAGAGAAAGTGCAGATTTTCGTACAAACCCTAGCAGCCAATTTCAAATCGGGATTCCCGCTTCATTTCTTGTCCGATTGAACTGATTTTTGGACAGCTTGTTCCTTTCAACTTAAACTTTGATTGGGAACTAAGAGAGGGTGATTTGGAGTCCTGTAGCTCCAGATTTTTGCTTGTGAACAGTAGCTGCGTTTTTGGTGATTTTGCTCCTTTTTACTTCTCTAGTTTTTGGTGTTATCTTGTAGTTGTGTTACTCATTGTTTGGCACTTTGTTGGTGGCCATTTTGGAGAACAGTTTTGTAACTCTTGTTGATCATAGTGGAGCTTTGGCCTTGTGGTTTTTACTCTTCACACCGAAGAAGTTTTCCACGTTAAACTTGGTGTCTCATGTTGATTTATTTTTTTTGCTTGGTTGATTTGCTTGCTGCCCCATATTGTTTGTTCTTGCATTATTTTGTCTTCTCTTGGTTCAAATAGAAAGGGAAAGTTTTGACTTGGGTTTCTTCCGCAGTTGCCTTGTCGTGCACATTTATTTTGTGCTTGCCTTTTCCAACAAAAATTACTTACACCGTCGGTGTATATAAGTTAAAAATCCATATATCGGCTGTTCCATAGACAGATTGTAACGACTCGTAAAAGTGAGTGCTCTCAAGCTTCTAAATTTTATTTCCTCTAATTCTATTAGAAGCAGTTCACTACTTCTGGAATGAAACACATTTATACAACTATACATATTAGTGCGACAGTCCAACCACATTTCTGATACATCTGTGGTTGTATAGCTGCTGATATATTAGCTGCATTCTCCACATACTTCACAACAAAAACTAATACACTCAAAACAAGCAAGCGCTGTACAGAGTTGTGCTAACGTCACAGCACATCGATCATTAACCCGAGAGCAGAACTGTATGAAACACATGCAACAGCACAAGTCACATAGTTTGCCGCATAAGTTTGAAGCAGCGGCAAATACCATTTCTGATGTTTCATGCAACTTAGGTTCTGCTGCTTCCACAGGAAAGTTGTCTGCAGTCGCCTTCAAGTTACCAAAACCAATACCGAGTGCTCGAAGGTATATGATCTTCTTGACATTCAAGTTATCAGAGGCCTTCTGCATATCCATTGGATATCAATCAATACGAGAGCTTTTATTTTCATTAACAAATTCCACATGTAAGCTTAAAGAATGCATTAGTGTAGTTTTAAAAAATGCATTCTTGAAGGTTCACAAGCACAAGAATGCTAGTTTATATTGACACAAGTATATGTCCAGATATAATTACCTCAAACCGACGAAAATACTTTATGGATCAATCAGACGTAATTTAATGCACTTATTGTACAATGTAGAGGCATAGCATACAAATACACAAATTCTAGTACATAGACGAACCAAAGCATACCTCGTCTACTGCCTCTAATTTAGACGTCTGCTTCTCCTTTATATTTTCAACCAAAATCAAGTTGGTGTATTCTGAAGGCACCCTTGTTTGCAAGCTCAATTTTGCAACCTAGAAGCAGAAATATAGTTTAAGTGAGCATAATTACCATAAAGAAAAACAATCATGATTTTCAATAGTAGAAGAAATAATAGTGCAAAGATATTTCAGCTTTCTTAATGTTGCACTGATATGCAATCACGTGATTATTTGTGTAACTTCTTTATGCAGAACTATCAGAATTAAGATTCATTAGAACACACCATCTCCTCTAGTTGCTTGCTTCCGGAAAACCAGGCATTGGCAGTTATTGTTTCGATTTGTCTCCTTGCAAAAACCTGCATAAAGGGAGCAAGCATAAATTCTAATTGTGGAAGATTTCAGATTTCTACTATTCCAGCAAGGTTCATGTAAGCATGCAGAGACCAAAAAAACACAAACATGATATCTGTTTGATTAATACGGGGAACAAGAAAGCTAGCTAGTTCATAGAATCAACCTGTTCTCATAGTAGAGAAAACGCATACAAGAACAGAATCCAGGAAAAGCTAGAGCACCAGATACACAAAGTACTTTTTCTTATAACTTTCTCCCCTTCATAAGAAAATCAAATTAACATTTCAGTAAGGAATACAAGATGAAAGACCTTACTTTTTCCAAAGGAAAATCTTTTGCTTTTTGTACTTTGACATCGACCACAAAACTGCTCAAATCTGCTAACATGCCACTAACTTTAACAGAATCAGGGCAGGTCCCGATGAATCTGCCAGAGACAATCAGTGGTCTTGAAGACAACAGGTCTGGCAGATAACATGGATATAGCTGCAATAAGAACATTGATTAGAACTGTCAGATAAGCGAGGAGGAAAATAAAATAAGGGCACACGATATTTTGGAAGGCAACAACGGGGCGTTTTAGCTATTTATACTGCTTTGTACATCCTTTTCTCCCCTCGGAATACATAAGGAATCAGAAGGTGTATATACCTCAAATGAATCAAGACTTTCCAGAGCTTCAATTTTCAGGTCTGCGAGAATAACCGATGATGTGCCATTAAGTAGTCTTTCCAGCTGAGAACTGATTGAATCTGACCATGGAAATTGATGTGAAGAACTAAAATCATTACTCGCAATTCAAACTTCTGCCAATCTGATATTGTGTTAACTGTTAATTAGAAGTTAAATAATACTTTTTCGGCTGTGGAAATTATGAAAGTAATCCCATTCATAGTGGTTTCCATTTTAAAGTGTGTTTTATCCTAAATAGAGAGTAAAAAACTCAAATGTAATTTAAGTCAATGAATGGCTTTTCTTACAACAGTTCAGTAACCATCAGAGAGTTTCTGAGTAGGTTGTTGAAACTTGGGCAGAAAAATAAATTCTTTCAAGCTACATGCACTTAATTTCGTCTTAGTGAACAGAAATACTAAGATGCATGATTGTTGAATCAAGCGCACCTAAATCATATGCAGCATCGTAGTAACCTCTTCCGATTTGAGCAAGCATTTGCAAGAAGTAGTGATTACAGTATAAACCTGAGAGTAAATAAATATAGTATTGAGAATTGTTATTGAAGCATGGGAGAGAAGTGTCATTAAGAGATGTAAAAGAGAAAAACAAACGCACCAATGCCAAAGGTTGAAATTCGCGGAGCATTCAAGCCTCTCTTCATCAACCGTCCCCTCAAGGCTTCGCAAATTTCTCTTTCATCTCCAACAGACCCATCGGTGATCAGAAAAACAAGAGGAATTGAATCACCATTTTTCGATAGCATCTCTATTGCCTGACTTGGATGAATTTGCAATGACAGATTTTGAGACTTAGGTAAATGCGCCAATAAAATGTTAAATCAACATAATGCTGCATTTTTTTTATCAAGTAAATCAACATAATACTACATGTCCGGTGCAACTAAAAATTGGAAAATAGAAGGAATACAATGGTCAAATAGTTAGTGCTAATTAACATAATGATGCATCATCCACATGAACTTATTATATATTCAATTTATTTCATGTATCTTCTACACATAGTTGGAGGTCAAAAGAACGGGAAAAAAGTGTTTTTGTCACTGAGTCTACAAGGACCAAAATAGAAGTTCTACTTAATTTTGCTTTCCATGCGATACTCGTCTCTGGAAAATAATAAGCAGTATCCTACCAGTTTGTACTAAAGAAAGGTCACATTTATAACCTGGTTCAGAGGCAGTGAAATGTCGGTACTTCCCTCAGCTACAAGATTTTGGTCAATCCAATGAGTTGCTTTTCCAATAGACTCCTTCCCTGATGGCACCATGGATGATGAGAACAATAAGCTTTTTCCGTTGAAAGCTATGACGTTAAAAGTATCTGCTGGACTGAGTTTAGAGAGGGCAGCCAGTAGTGCAGACTTAACGTTCTCAAGTGGCCTCCCTAGCATGCTCGCACTTATATCAACAACATATACCACTTCCTTCCTGAAAACCTAAAAATCAACAAAAGGCGAGTACATATGCCATCTAAGTACCCAAGAGATAAAACATATTCAAAAGCTGCATTCATACATTGACAATTTGACTTATGCAAAGGTAGACATGATTATAAGGTAGCTTAGATGTCCTATAAAGCATAGATTTCAAAAGCTGCACTTGTATATTGACAATTTTCGCCTATTTTTCTGACTTTGCAGGCTTAACCTGGTTCTACTGGATCTTAGCTTAATATGTACGAAAAAATTAAGAACAACACTAAGTTGAACATATAGTTTAACAAAACATGACATTTTTAGAATTCAAGGATCACAGGTCAAAATTACATTTTGATCAAATCTAGATTACGTTCAAAACATTAAGTAACAAGGCTAACAAACCTTCATCGTATTGACAGTCGGCGGGTATAGATTGAAGCAAAACATTTCTCTCTGATCAAAATCAAGCATAGACAGAGAGTTCAGGAGCACACTCCCAAGGATCTCACTTGAATGAACCTGAAGATATGCCATTTAAGTACCCGTTGTCATTCAACCTGAGGACAAGTAAAGAAGTAAAAGGAAATCAAAAAGTGAAACAAGGAGGTGGTCTTACTTTGTAGGAGAAACTGAAGTCATCCATTGACCATGCCTGAACTTCACTCTCGTATAAATATCCTAAACTACCGACCAAACGTCTTGTTTCCTGTGAAGAAAAACAAAAAGTGGCTGAGAGAAAAGGTTATCACTTGTTATATTCATGACTAGATAGGTTGAAAATTATTCACCTTTAAAGGATGACTGGAACTTCCGCATAAAATCTCTTTCCCCATACCAGAGTTCACGTTCAACCGAATCCTCTCTTTCTTGCACAATAGTTTTGCTATTGGATTGACATACCACGGGAAACTGAAAGGTATATTTAAGGAAAACTGACCATCTTGATACAGTATTTTCTGTGACCAACTGACTTTAACGGAGAGAATAGAACCTCCAGCAACCTTGAAAGATCCAAAAGTAGACAAATATAGCCCCTTTCTTGAAACTCAACAGGAATGAAGAAGAGAGATAATCAACTTGGTAGTGTGAGATGGTATAGTCACCTGAGGGACCTTTAATGTGTATATCCGGCGATTTAGTAAGAAGCCATCTTTAGCACTGGCTACTAAACCGGCGTCTTTGGTATCATTTGATTCAATCAACAGGGTGGAATACGATCTTGATGGTGTTTCAATCTCCACACCTAGAACTGAACCCTGTGTTAGACAAATGATAGTATTTTAAGAACAACAGAATGACAAACATTGTACATGCTAGACTAATCAAAACTTAAACTATACAGTCAAATGCTTATGTCATATATTTGTTTAGTTTGTTTTAATGGTATATCTAGGTCAGTAAACAGTTGGAGTGACATGGATATAAATCAGTTGGGAGGACACAAATGTAAAATTTCCACAGCTATATATATGTTGCCACCTTCCAATTATCCATATATGATATAAGCATAATTGGGATATGCCATGGTTTTCTTTTTCTTTAACTCTTTCTCTCCATTACTTCAATGCCTATAATTCGGAGTATGACAGAGAAATCTTGTTGATAGGCCAGCTAAGTTCAGTGCAAACATGATTCTGACCAATGAGGAAATTAGCTTGTTTACTTTAGTCCATCAAGAAATCTCAGACAACTAAAAGTCTATAACCATTAAAACCTTCCAACTGATTTGTGCATATCAAAAGAGAAAATGTGGGGCATTGCTGTCTGTCTGCTTTTTGTTCCTTTCTTTTGAGTACGAGTTAATGCAAATAGACAATCGAAGAACCATTTTTGGTACAAATGATAAATGGATAAAACATAAGCACTACTTATATTCCTTAAATGCTCGTCTCTCAAGGAAGCTTAGTAGTTCAGTTAGTTGACTACGTTGAGATTTGAACTTGGCACCTCTGAATTTTGAAGCCCCTCAACCACTCAGCCATCTCAGCCAACCTCCAATCTTATGTTTACAGATAAAAGGATAACCGACCCAAATAGCCGTCCAGACAACTGATTAAACTAAAATAGTGGGCAAATATATGATATTTGCATAATTGTGTATAATAATCTATATATTCAGCGGCTAGAAAAAGTAAACAGTAAATCTGACCGGCTATTCGGGTAAAGAAAAAGAACGAACAGTAACACAGAACAATTTCCAGAAACAAAACCTGCTCTCCCATTGGTACAGCGATTCGACAATCGCAATATCGACTAGAAGCAATACAGTGCACGCGCCAAGTACCGTTGACCGTTACAAAAGCAGTATCCATATAACAATCAACCTCCATTGCAATCCCCTGCATGTCAAGCGGAATCAACGCCGGCGGATCACAACGGCCGTAAACATACGGTTGATAGCTCGGAATATCAGGATTATCCACCATCGCCGGGTCCTTAACGACGGCGTACACCATAGGTGCCGTCGGCAAGTTATTAATCTCCGACGTCGGAGATGAGTTTTTCTCCATTACAAGTGGCTTCGGCGGATTTTTACCGTAGTAAATTCGTTTAGTTAACTGAAGTCCCATATCTACCGACGTTGCAAACTCATCCGCCATATTTTCCGGCGAGAAGAAAAACAGAGGAAAATAACAGAATCAGATGGAGCAGCTAGAAAGTGTAGTGTTGTAGTGCATTAATGGAGATAGAGATATGTGGAAGATGAAAGATGAAATGAATCTTCTTGTCAGGTCTCTGTTATGAATTAAATTAAAAGATAGTACAAATAATTATGGGAAAAGAAACAGGAGGACTTGATTAAGACATATGGAATCGTTGTGGTCAGCTTTTAGACGACAAGTTAAGCATGTTCACTAATTAAGATAGACTTTAGCATATTGTAATTAGACTAATAGCTTAAAGATAATGGAAGCACATCCTAGTAAAAGTTATCCCCTCTTAATTTTAGCTAGGACATATTTAAGATTATAAATTTAAAAATATTTTAATATATTTAATATCATAATATTCAAAGGCTTGCCTTCGGAGTTTTATGTTATAAAAAAAATACTGTCAAGACTTTAAGGTAAATTTTATATATTGGTGGTTAGATCAGTTATGTTGTATAGGGTGGAATATTGTAAACGAATCAAGAACTCACATGCATGTTTAGAAGATGAAGGTATCGGTGATGAGAATGTTAAGATGGATGTGTGGCATACTAGGAGAGATAATATTAGAAATAAAGATATTTGGGACTAGGTAGGGGTGGTATCTATAGTGGACAAGTTGAGAGAAGCGATGTTGAGATGATTTAGACAGATGAAGAGAAAAAAATATAAATTGTCAAGTGAGGAGGTGTGAGAAGTTGACAATAGTGGACATCAGTAGAGATATAGGCTGACTGAAGAAGTATATATTGGGGAGGTGATTAGACATGACACAACACATTTTGAGCCTACTAGTCGAGGACTTGACCTTACATATGAGGTTTGGAGGTTGGATTAGGGTAGAAGGTTAGTTGGTAGTTGAGCGTTCTCTTACTTTCTCTGCGGATAGGCTTGGTGATCGTACTTGAACCTTCTTTCTTGTCAATAGTATTAACATCATCCTCATAATTTCTTGTTCTTCGATTTCGATTATCACATTATTTTATTGTTATTATTGCTCTTTCCTTTGTATATTGTGTATTACTCTTAATTTCACATTATTTCGTTCTTGTTACTGCTATCATCTCTAAATTTCCTTTCTCAAGCTGCTTGGATATGCTTAAGCCTCGAGTCTATTAAAAATGAATTTGTGAAATTGAACTCTACTCATGAAATTACACTAAAATTGTTATTATTATTATAGAGAATAAAATGCTCCATTCTCAATATATTTTTAGAGTATGGGCTTGTATTTAATACTTTTAAATATTATATTCTTAAAACTTTATACATGATTTATATTTTTAAATAAAAGATATTTAAGACGTTACTGCATTATTTCATATGGATTCCTATACTGAAATTAAATATCCCAACAACCAAACGACTAATGAGTAAAATATTCCAAAAGATCTTTAAGAAATAAAAAATTGTTTTGGGTGACTTGCAATCACAAGAAAAGGACAAGCATTTTTTTGTTGTTGTTGTTGAATGTACAAACTACTCTAATTTACTAATTTAGTGAAAGAAGACTTTGTAGTTTGTACATGTAATTAAGATAAACATATTCCTCGTGTCATCAAATAAAGATAATATAGTAAGATCGATCTAGACTACTCCATTAATAATGTCTCATAATAATTGGTGCCACTTTTTCACCTACCCGTAATTAATTCCGCAACTTGTGATACTATGCTGGTCAGTGGTGAATATAAATTATCCGGCAGTATAAACTATTAAATTTATTATTCTCGATTTTTTTAATAATAACGTTTTTTGTTTACATATTTTGTTATTATTGTAGCAAATAATAGTTATACACTTATTATTTGATGTTTGGAATTTATTTAATTGGTTATAGAAAGAAACAAAATGTCATTTTCTCCCAAGAAATTATGTCATAAAAGAAAACAAAATATTTAAAATTAAAATCAAAGACATTTATGTTTTATTAACTAAAGAGTTTAAAGCTAACATATTACTAATATATTCACAACTAATACATATGTTTTTATATATATAACTAATTGAAAATTAAAAATTATCAAGTTTCCTATCTTTTCATGGCAATATAATGCTCGAGTATTATTTTACTTTTTAATCTATTTTAAAATGAATCTCATTTTCCTTTTTAGATAACTTTTTAATTTTAATTTCCACATAACATGTTTAAGACCATAACATTAAAGCTTATTTTGACACAGTCACATATCTTTAGTTTAATATCATAAAATTTAAATGTCTTCTTTAGTTTCTTAAACTTCATTCAAGTCAAAACTAGATAAACAAATTGAAAAACAGAAAGAAGTAATTTTATTGTGATATGTAGGTATAATAATGATTTGTTATTACAGATAAAAATATGTTACAAAAATATAACATGAAAACTCTATTAGTATTGTGAAAAAATTTCATATTGAAGAACTAGATACATGGAGAAATAAATATTAGTGGGCACAAAGACAGTAGGATCGATTGAGACTGCGTATGACTAAAACTAGGATCTTGTGGGACTAATCTATCACTAACGTTTGTCTTTCTGTAATATATAAGAAACAAAGTACTTTTTTTTTTTTGTGACAAAGCTGAATTAATTTAATTAAGAAAAAAATATAGGCCGTTGGATGCAAAGAAATCGACGCTGAAATTCAATTGTGCCAGATATTACCCAAAAATATCCTACTCTCAAGAAAACGAAGTATCTGAAAACAACAAATTTACGTATTAATGAACGCATCAAATCATCATAGTAAGAGAGACAAACAAACGGATCAGATCGAATATACACAGATTGAAAATGAGTTAAATAAAAATAATTAAAATATTTAATTCGTTCATATTTAATACAGATAATATATTATTCATAGTTTTGAAAATAATTAAGCGAGACACAAACTAAAAACTAAAATAAAAGCTTAGATTCTTAAAAAATAAAAAACTCACGAAAATAACAAACATACAAATAAGTATTGATACTATCAATATTCATATTACTCATCTGAATATCTATTTTTCTAGTGGATAGTATGAATAGTATCTATATTTGTTTTATTTTTTTAAAAGTCGATTATCCTATCCATATCCATTGAGCCACGATAACTCTTTTTCTTTTTTCCTTTTGTATTAATTATTTTATCTCTTTTTTAAAGTTTATTTTTTTTTAAAATCTATTTATTTTTATGATGTATAACTATTTAATTTCATCTTTTCACATTGCATATTTAAGATCATAAAATTTAATTACTATTTTTTAAACTCATTATTAAATCTAAATAGGACAAATAAATTCAGACGTACAGAGTAACTATTTTAACCATCCTAATCATCAGTAAAGGTCAAGTTGACATGAGAAAGCAAAAAAATAATTTTTAAAAATGTGTGAAATGTGGAACAAAGAAAGTTGGGAATGGGGAAAGTGAAAACAAAAAAAAAGAGTTGGTGGAGAGTGGGACACATAGCTATCAATTTGCTTGGTAATTGATTAATAATAAGAGTGGTAGTAGTTGAAAATTAAACTCATGTGATATCATATCGTGCCTAATTTTAATTTGATAAAAGTAGTAATCAAAATTATTGGAGTGGGGGACCTGTAGTATAATTATATGTTCCCATTATAATAAAACTAAGCATTATGTCGAGGGAGAGCCACTAATAATCTCAACAAGGAGCGGGTATATTTGACCCATTGAAATTAATTATTTGTCCCATATATTCATGTGATGTGATGTGATGATCAATCATATAAATCCTAGGATAAATAATTTAGATGTTGATCAATCCCCACTTATTATGTAAAATAATTTTAAAATTTTTTATTTGACTTTTATCTTTGGACGAAATACTTATATATAGATCGTCTTGAGGCTTATATATGAGTTATTATTGTGTGAGGTTTATATTTTAAGTGTTCGATTTTATATTTTAAAAGACATCTAACAATTGCGTGTTTGTTTTACCGGTCCTACGCAAATTATTATAGGACAACTAATGTAATACTTTTTGTTTCCGTGAATTATCGGATTACAAATGTTCTAACTACATCATGTGGTTATAAAAACTAAAACTATAAAGTTCAAAATTTATTTATTTATTTTTGTATCCGAACTATGCCCAACCCTGGTAGTGATTCAATACAATTAGCCTTTTCTCTACTCAAAAATTTGAAGATCATAATCGAGATTTTGTTTATAAAAAAATTAATATCATAAATTTTAAAAGTCGTATAGTCACATAAATATTATAGTATAATATTAAAAAAATCTAACTTTTTAAATAGGTTGACATTAGTTAAAGTATTCATCTATTTCGTGTCAATAAAAATAATTAAATTGGAGAGTAGAATATATTTGTCAACTAGTGCGCTCAAGTCCATCCAGATGGTTCTTTTTTCTTTTTCCTTCCCAAAATTGGCATATATTAATTCATTATAGACATAATATGTCTAATGGATCGTTCAACATCACTTACAATCCAGCTGGTTCTTTTAGTAATTGCAATATTTGATATTCGGATCACAAATGACTTTAAACTCCCACTCAAATTAACCCAACTATACACATTGCCCTGGAAAACATTACAGCCAAAAAGCCAGGGGGCATTTACAATCCAGCTAGTTCTTTTAGTAATTGCAACATTTGACATTCAAATCACTGGACCACAAATGACTTTAAACTCTCTCCAAAATTAACCCAACTGTACATATTGCCCTGAAAAACATTACATCCAAGAGCTACGGAGGCTTACAAAAATAGTATTACTTTGATTGGACACGAAATTTAAAAATAAAGAATAATATTTGAATTTTATCATCTTAAATTAAAGATGTACATAATCCTTTAAATTTTGTTGTGTTAAACTGAGAGAGTAACATTTTAAGTTGATTATCCACTTAAGTTGGGCTCTATTCCATCTGAGAAGAAGTAGGTTCGGCCCATTTTAAGTTGGGCTGTTTCCATCTGAAAAGAAGTAGGTTGGTCCACTTTAAGTTGGGCTCTATCCATCTGAGAAGAAGTAGGTTCGGCCCACTTTAAGCTGGGAGTTGGGACTTAGGCCCGTTATTCGGAGGCTTCCTCCACATTTCAAACTTTCATTTTACTGTACCCAAACACGTTTTTGTAAGAGTAAATTTTAGAAATAACAAACATAATAAGGCTCAATAGTTATAATTTTGATAATTGCGCTCCATAACTATAACTTCGTTTGCTATGGAGGCCTGATTTATATATTTCGCGCGGCGCTTGTCCATTTGTATATTTCGTTTGCGAATATACAATTAGGGTAAGTATATATAAATTCTGTATTTATACATTCAGAATTTTTTCAGAACTCCGTTTGTATATTTCGCTTGCCCATATATAAACAAGGTAATTTATTATGAATTTTTCATAAATCACATACAAATAGCTATGGTAAGCATATACAAATTAGGCATTTATACAATCTGGAAACAAATTATACAAAATTCTGATTTATACAATCATGCGAATTATATAATTTTGAGTGAATTATATAAATTAAACAAATAGCAAAGTTTAAGGAAACTATGGTTGCGAATCACAATTTTTCAAAACAGTAGCTATATCATTCAATATCGTTTAAATGTTTGCTATTTTGTACAATTTTTCCTTTTTATAATGGACAATTTATTATGTATCACATTATAGGTATTATATTGGTTCATAAAAGCAAACACCAAATTAATTAAAGATATTGAGAACACCCAAAGAAACATGTAACAAAGCTCTTTTCCTTTTTCATTGAAGTATGCAACACGGAATCAAAAGGATGAGATCCGATTCAACTATGCAATTAAATTAAATTTTTTCCTTCGTTAATTTATCTACGGTAACTGATTATTACGTTTAACAAGAGAATTCTTTATAATAAAAATGTCTAAAGATGCCTATCATATCCCTTTCATTAGTTTTCACTTTTCATTTCCATAATTTATTTCTTGGACAGTTTTTTTTTTATGTTTAGACATAGTAAAATTTACAAAGATTCTAAGGACATAGTATCAAGAGATCTCTTCAAAATCTATCTCAGTTTTATTTTTTAATTGCTTAAGTTCATAATTACTTTACTATTTATTATTAAATATAGAGTGTTCCGATTTCGCTAGCTCAGATAAAATAAATATATGAGTCACTGGTTAATAAAATTCAATAAATCATACCAGAAAAAAAAAGAAAAAGAAATCTAATATTGTTTATTAAGTGCATAATATTTAAACTATTTTGTAATTTTAATAATCCTAATAAACCAAACTTAATCCAAACACAATTTAACAAACTAATTTATTTTATAAATTTGTTCTGTGTAACCAAAGGATATGGTGCAATGAATGAGGTCGTTTCTTCCTTAACGAGGACTCTTGGGATTGAGTCTTTAACTTTTCATCGTTTGGACCTGGGCACTTTAGGACCAGGATATACATTTCTATTATTTTTTATTAATGAATGGGTCATTGAGCCCTCTTTAAAGTTAAAATAAATAAATATGATGTGTGTCGAGGAACTGTTAGAAATAACATTTCTATTTCAAAAAATAGAAATAAGATCTGCATACATAAATTAGATGAAATATGTTATTTCCGAATCTGTTCCAATTTTTAACCAACTCCTGTGGCTGAGTCGGTTTATTTAGCCTAGTTTGAGCGTAATTTCATTCCGCGCGTGTCTAGAAATTAAATAAAACCATTGCTGTCAAGATTTTTATAATGGAAAAAAATAAGAAGGTCCCAGTTTTATGTACGCAAAATCTAAATCAGAATAATCCGATACTTTCAGTTTGAAAGAGATAGTCCACTTCCCATTTAAGCCTTCAACTTTATTTAATTTGTCAAAATTCCGATACTTTACTTTTGTTCTCCAAGTTTTTGAGTTCCTTACAATTGAAGTAATCATCCCAAGATTCAATTTTTTCTGCTACAATCGATCTCCGCAGGTTCCTTAATCTAATATCACGCTTTCAATCGATTCTTTAATCACCCAAATTGGTTTATTCTATCTCTTAAATTATTGGATTATACTGTTTTTTTTGTTTTTTTAATCTGTTAGATGCTGACTATGTTCAGGTTAATTTCCATTACTTATTAGTATTTGATTTTGAGGATGGTTAGGGTTAGTGATAGGGAAAAATGAAATCTTTATTGGAAGAAAAGCTTGTTGATTGCAGTAAAAGGGATTGTTTTTGCTTGTTTTCTTAATATCTAGGGTTTTACGTTTTCCAAACAAGGGGTTTTGCCATTTCTTAGGGGAAAAAATGTTCTTTTACGTCTCTTGCGTTACTTTATTTAGTAAACACATAATTAGAAGCTTACATTCTGGCGCATTGGTACTATATCTGAATATTTTGTTAATTTTTCTTGTTTCAACCATGAGTGTCTATAGGAAACAGCCTATCTACCTCACAAAGGTGTAGGGGTAAAGTCTGCGTACAACTTACTCTCCTCAGACCCCACTTGTGGAATTACACTGGTTGTTGTTGTTGGTTCTACGTTATTCGGCAAAGATGAGATTTTTTTTGGTTATAAAGAGATTGTATTGAATTATAATGAATTCTATCTGTATTTGCTATTAAAAAATAGGTTTCGGAAACTGATGGCAACGGCAACTATCGCCACAGCAGCAGGTGCTGCTGCTCTATTGTATTATACGTTAAATAAGAAGTTGCAATCTTCCCCAACAACAGATGATGACGACGATGAATGTGGCACCAGCGGACAAGATCATGCTCTATTAGGAGTTAATAGGGTTTCCAATAGACTTATACAGGCCCCTGCTACATGGTTGGAGACAATCGCAACATTGTCCGAGACTCTTAGGTTTACTTATTCGGAGACCCTGGGCAAGTGGCCTATTGGGGACTTGGCTTTTGGCATCAGTTTTCTTTTGAAGCAGCAGGTAATCATGAATCAGTTGTTTATTTTTTTTCCCAGGAAAGGCATTGGGTTGTTGTGGAAGTGTTATATGCAATCATATGTTTAAGCAAATATGCAAATAGTTGCACTATGTTGTCTCTATGTTGGAAAGGAAATATATAACATGAATGCAGTATGCAAATAATTGCACCATGGAATAAAATAAAGGGAAGAAGATGTTAGATCAATTAGCAGTTTGTCAACGTCCAGCATAGAACACCTGTAAAAAAAAATTGTTCCTGTTTCCAATAGACTTTCACATTCATTTCTTTCTACCCAGACATGCATTTATCAACAATATCTAGCCAGATGATTTTGGATCTTGTTGGTTGCTTTTCTGAGACTGAACTCAGGGTTCTATCCTGTTTTTTTCATTTCATTTTCTTTTTAATTATTATGTATTAATGCTTTATTGATTCCTTACTTATTTATTTCTTTTATTCATAATGACTAGTTCCTAGTCCCCCAATTTCAGTTCTTGTTACAGCAACCTTTATCTTTAAAACAGCAGTTCTGTAAGCTTGGTGGACTGTGACCATCATACAACTAAATACTGTAGGCTCAAAGAGAAAACTGTCTCGAGAGAGCTCCCTCCCTTTGATTGTTACTTCTATGCTTTTTTAACTTAATTGCCCAACAGTGAACTAAACTTATATTGGTCTTATATTGTTTTCAATTATGTCATGTTAGTATCCACCTTGATTTTGACTTAGGACTAACTTACCGAGCTTCGTCACTAAGTAGGTTCATGAAATGTCTGCAGGGGAACATACATGTTAGTAGCATATTCTGTGTCGAAGACAGTGCCCAGTTAAAAGGTTCTGATATTGCTGCAGAGCTTAAATGCCTCTTGCACTTGTTGACAGTTTGTTGGCATTTCTCCAAAAAGCCTTTCCCATTATTCTTGGAGGAGACAGGCTATTCCCAAGAAAGTGTACTACTACAAGAACCCAAAGCTGGAGTAAGTCGCGTCCGAAATTCTCAAGCTCTGACTTAAAATATGTATTCCTTTCTTCTAAATGCACAAATTTTATTATGCAGATTCTGAAGCCAGCTTTTACAATACTTGCTGACCACCGATCAAAATCTTTCCTCCTTGTAATCCGTGGAACTCATAGTATTAAAGATACTTTGACAGCTGCTACTGGTGCAGTTGTGCCTTTCCATCACACTATGGTACATGGGGGAGGAGTTAGCAATTTGGTGTTAGGCTATGCACATTGTGGAATGGTGGCAGCTGCTCGATGGATTGCAAAACTTGCAACGCCTTGTCTTCTTAAAGCTCTTAGTATTTATCCTGAATACAAACTTAAGGTGCTTGATATTTGAGTCATTTTTCCCATTTTATGGTTGCTTCCTTTTTCTCTTTTTTATCTCAGGGTTGGAGGTGTCTCTCTGGTTTTTTTAAAATCGAAAATATTAATCATATAGGCTGGATCTTTTCCATTGCAACCTGTTATATTTTTTCATGTTACTAATTCTTTATTTTCTTGATTCCCCAGTAATTTGTTTTTATTCTTTTTGGGCTTTGTTGCTCTTTATCCTTCTCTTTCTCTTGACATGCATCTGCGTCTCTGTTGATTTTATTTGGGGCGTGAGTAGCATGGAGGGTAGGTCTGCTATTCCTTTCCATTTAGTGTGTGTATATGCTGTTTTATTAGGGGCTTTCTTGCAAATGCCTTCATGGTGTCGTTTGGCTAATTACCTTGTAAAATTGATCTTCTTTTGGCGCACAGATTGTGGGACACTCCTTGGGTGGAGGAACTGCAGCTATTTTAACTTATGTACTTCGTGAGCAGAAGGAACTGTCAACAGCTACCTGTGTAGCATTTGCTCCAGGTGTCATATACAACTTTGTTAACTTATGCATACAATCTGGAATGTTCTAATTTGGCTCTAGTTATCTTCCTACGATTGTTAATATGCATGTGCTTAATTATATATATCCACATTCTACAATCTTGTTCACTTGTCATCAGTAGTTCTCACTTAACGGAATATCCTTTGCAGCTGCCTGTATGACATGGGAATTAGCTGAATCGGGGTGTGAATTTATTACCTCGGTAATCAATGGAGCTGATTTGGTGCCTACATTTTCAGCTGCTTCGGTGGACGATTTGCGTTCTGAGGTTAACTTCTGGATCTACTTAACAGAATTTCTATGGCTGCTTTATGTGCAAATTGCTGCTTTCTGTTGGAGTCTTTTCCTTCTTTGGTAGGTTACTAGCATATTTGGTTTTGTTGCTGGACAAGCAACCTGTTTCCTTGGTTGGTGGACTAGTACATTTTGTCCTGATATTGGACATATCTTGCACTTCAAACTTAAGGTTGTCATGTTTTGGTGAATATGAATATGAATACTAGTCACAGTTCTTTTTCCAGTTATTCTTCTTCCAATGGAATCAATTGATCTGAGCTATGCTGCCGGAGAACCTTTTGTGGTATGCCTTGGACAAGGACTCTCTCCCAATGCATACATCATAGAGATACAAGAGTTAGCCAATATCACTCTAATACTACATCCTCTAGCCAGATGATGTTGGTCTTATCTTCTAATCCATCCTATTCTTGCTAGCCGACCTTAAGTAGTTCAGGGTTGATGCATTGTTATTCATTGATTGATTGATGTGTTTGTCTTATATTTGCGTTTAGGTGTAAGATGCATTTAGATTAGTGTCTGCTGTTGCTTTCTAAACTTTTACAGGATTCAGTTTTTGGCCAAAAACTAGTCTATTCCACCTTTGAAGAAATTGAGTTAATTATCTTTGGTATATATTGGTTTAGTGATCTTGATTGTCAAGTTTACACACCACTGATGGTTCAGAGTAAAGGGTTCTGTGTATGATCCATTGTATTGCTACTATGTGCGTAGTTTTCTTAATAGCGTCTGGAAGCTTGTTCTTTGTACATTACACCTCTGCTTCTGTCACCTCATTAGTTTTAAGGTATGGTCTCTCAAGAAGGGAATGTTCTTTCCATGTTGCAGGTGACAGCATCTGCTTGGTTGAACGATCTAAGAAATCAGATTGAGCATACTAGGATTCTTAGTACTGTTTATCGTTCTGCATCAGCCCTTGGGTCTCGTCTTCCATCTATTGCCACTGCTAAAGCTAAGGTTGCAGGTGCTGGTGCAATACTGCGGCCTGTTTCCAGTGGTACACAGGTGTGATAATAGTTTACTCTGTTATTTCAGTTCTCCCTTACATTGTGAAGTAATGTAGCTGTAATATAGTTTGGTTATGAGTGAACTTGTCTGACGATTTGGTTGACCAGCTTGTTGCCATTGGTGCATATGAACTTGTTATATTCACACCTAAGACATGGCATATAACTTGCCTGCATAGCTGTCTTTAGCACACTTCCTTGCAGGTTATTTTGTGCTATATGGTAAAGGTGTGGGCATTCTAGAGAACATTCATTGGAGCTGGAACAATAATCAAGAGAATCTGTTTAATAGTTTAGTTCACTTAAGGTGATGTCGGTAATATGTAGGATGGGACAATAGGGTGGTGCTGTAGAGTTTCTTGCTCTGTTTATTTTGTATCTTGTACTCTGTTGGAGTCATTTGGCCATATTTATCAGTCGTCAAGGTGAGTCGATGAGTGTTTGACATTGGCAGTGATCTGTAGGTTGTCATGAAGAGAGCGCAAAGTATGGCCCAGGCAGCATTGTTACGACCTGCCATGCAACTGTCATCATGGTCATGCATGGGTCCCAGACGGCGATCCACAGCTATTCAGGTTAATTCTGAAGAACGGCAAATCTCCTGTGAAACTTCTTCTGCCGAAAATTCTGAAACATTCATTCTGGAATCCAAGGAGACCAGAAGTACGACTGTGATGGAGCTTCCTGTATCTTCATCCGAGGGAGTCACGTGGAACACGGAAATTGATCAATCTTTCGCAGATGGGGTTAATATCCATAATAGCCTGGATCTCGATCTTGATGATAGTGAACATGTGGCCCATGGACCTGAAGACCGAATGACAGAAGTTGAGATGTGGCAACAACTAGAGCATGAACTGTATGATCAGTCTGAAGGGGAAATTGATGTCGCGAAGGAGATTAGGGAAGAAGAAGAAGCAGCCATTGCAGAGTCAGGTCAGAGCTCAAGTGAAAGCTCTGTTCCAAACACAAAGGAGGTGCACAGATTCTTTCCTCCTGGAAAGATAATGCATATAGTTACTCTCCTCTCTGAGGAAGTCGATCATGAAAGTGACAGCGATACTTTGAGTGAGGACCGTAACCAACCCAAGGATACAAAGGTTGGTATCTTTCTCACTCCTAGATCATTGTACAGTAAAATAAGGCTGTCACAAACTATGATCAGTGATCATTTCATGCCGGTTTATAGAAGGCAGATAGAGAAACTAATTAGGGATCTTGAGAACAACGATGCTTGCGACAAATCAATGGAATCCTGACCATTATGTTCTGAGGTTCATTGTCAGTGATGGGGTATTGGTTTCGTATATGGCATGAAAGAAAAAACTCGAAACCAGGCCCTCGTCGCTTGTATCGTAGCAATTTTTTTTCTTTTAATTTTCATGATTGTAGAGCTCAGGGTCAATGGCTGCAGCCTCGTCAGGGGTTGCTTACTGATGAGTTTCTCTTTAGCTAAATCTTGACACAGCCTTGAAGGTGTTTAGATTGATGTATATATCTTGGAAGAATTTTTATTCTTTAACAGAACATTTTGTTAGCATAAGATTTAAATATTAGATACAGGAGGCCAGATGTTTAAATCAGCCAAAAGTTTTGTTACCCTCGTTTACATTTCTTAAAAAGTATAAATAAATGACAGTTTTACTCTATCAGTCTTTGAATATAATAAATTCATTTAAAAAATAGATAGTACTTCATAATAAGGGTAAAATGATAAATTATCTTTTGATTTTTTAAATTAGACAAATAAAAGTGAACATTTGTTTTTGGTATAGTGGACAAGTAAAAAGAATGATAAGAGTACTTTTACTTAGATTGTGATCAAGTAATGATTGACTTAAGAGCAACATGCAATCATCTTTAGCAATTATTGGTGTGAATTTTCCATTAAGCAACATTTATGATTGTAAAACAATGTGAACCCCACTGCCTCATTAATTGTGAGTTACATCTCAAATCTCCCTTGTTATTGAGTGCAATACTTGGTCAAAATGCCACCACTGCTCAAACGTTGTGGGTCGTAGAAATAGTGAATTATTTGTCATTTTTCAACCATGTCTTTTTTTAATGTCACTATTCTAGAATTTTATCCGTAAAATTTGAAACTTCATGATATTGATTATTTTTGAATTATGAGAATTGAAAAAAAAAAGTTGTTTGTGAATTTTAACCTTGCCATATGTAAAATGTATTTTAAAGAGAGAATATTATCTGATATAACTCACAACTTGTCGTAAGGTATATATCTCACATCTTATATATGAAAGGATTTAAGTTACATATCATAGGTAGTAAAGATTTTTTACATTAAATCATGTAGAATGGTAATATAATCATCTAGGAACAAATTGAATTTGGGCAACTCATTTGCTTATAGAAATACAATAATAATTTCCTTTAAATTAAGCGACAATTTCAACTGCAAATTGAGGCAAAACATCTCTCTTTTTATTCATTTTTATCTTTTCTTTTTCTGAAATATTAATAACAACAGGGCAATACTAACAAAAAAAAGTGTGAATTAGTATGTCTGTGTTTTCATGTCTATCATTAGTTTCTTGTCCTATAAAAGACATGTGTTAATTGAATCATAGAAATAAATCAGAGATATTTGTGGAAGGTACACTAATAAATACTCCATGTGTGGGTCATTTTTATTGACTAATTTGGTATCACAATTAGTACAAATCAGTTCCCCACATCTTCTATTTGTTCTTGACATTTAATTCTTCCTCTTTGAGTAAAGGAAACTTCTAACATTATTCATGATGAAATATGTATATATATATAGATTAAATTTGGCAAAGAATCACGAAAATATTGATGCTCTTCACTATTTAATGAATGAGAAATACAATAGTCCGTCCCAAAGAAGTATAAATACTTCTGATGAGATCTATGGATCAAAGAGTAATCAGGCGCAAACGAGTGAAAGCCCTCCATTCTTGATTCTCTTGTAGTTGTACCCTCCGAATTCATAAGAATCAATAATTAGAATTAATGAGAAGAGTTTCTCTTTGAAAAGTATAATACTATGAAATTGTTAAGTTATTGTCTATCGTTGACCAATTCTTCAGTAGAATGAATAACATATTAAACTTGGTGTTTCGTTTATTAACTTACATATACGTTATAATGATAATAATCCAATTTAATGTTCGTTTATCCTTGGCCTAACTATTATAACAATGAAACGGAATAGCAGGATATTTGCTTCTTGTTTTTCTTTTTGGGGGGTTTATTTATCTAGTTGTTTGATTAATTAACGTTGTAGTTTCATTAGGTAGAAAATAATAAAGCATGTGGAAGGAGAACCACATAAAATTAAAGAATAGGGTCTACTAGTGAATGATGAATATAATATATAGGGTCAATAAATTAAAAGAATGGACATATGTTAAATCTTTACTCAATATATTGCAATTTAGAAGTTTCTGGATGAAATTAAAGAAATGATATATATTGTCTCAGTAGTTTGTTACCACGTGTCTCCTATCGGTTCCAATATTATTGTTCCTTAAATTTGGCTAATATATATATTATGGACTCTAATGACTAAAGATAACGACATTCTTAAAGAAAGAAATAATGTCTTCATTTCATGATTATATATAATAGGTAGACACAAATTTCAAACGAAAGAAAGATTACATACAAGAAGATATTTTCCTAAAAGTTATAGTTTTTAACATGTTATAACGTGTATATATATACATGGACAGAGCTAGGATATTGTAAGAAGTTTATTTGAATTTTATTCGTGGAAAGTTTACATAATATATATAAAGTTAATTTACTTTTATTTTTATGTATATAAAAAATATTCAATCTTCTTAGCTTCTTTCTAGATTTATTTTCGTTATTGAATTTTCTTAATGAAAATTCTGAATCCAATATTGTGTATACATATATAAGATTATTGAATAGTCATGAAGTTGGCGTTAAAAAGCGCATATTCCGCATCTTATGCGCTAATTTTTTTTTAAAAAAAGTTTCTCTATGGTCGTATGAGGTCACTCATGACAACCATGACATGCTTCGCACATAATTTTAAAATGAATAAAAACTATAATGTTCACCAAGTAATTAAATATTAGAAAATTGCACACTTGAAACATCTTAAATATATATATATAAAATAGTAGTGTATAAACCAAACATTCTCATTCTCATTCATGCTTACGAAGAGTTTATAGTTATGGAGGTATATATTAAATTTCTAAATTTGGATAAACTTTGAAAGAATAAGTATCAAAACAAGAATAAAACCTATAGCATGTTTAACTAAACATAAAGAATATGTCATTAGTTATGCAGAGACAACATTGGCAACTTTTGATTAGAAAAGGTTTCTTCTCATCTTTAATTAACAAAATAAACTTCCCACTTGGCATGGGCAAAAGTACACAAATGTAACTAATTTGAAGCGTGGATGACATAATAATTAATATGGATGCCCAATATTAGTTGAGGTGAATTAATCGATTCGAGAAACTTAAAAGAACTCTTTTTTAGAGATGAATTAATTTCCACTTATTGACGAACATCACGAGTTCACTACTTCTTCTATATTATTAATTAGCAATATCTCGTTTATTTATTGTTTTTTCTATATTGGTAAAAACAAAACCCTCAATTATATGTATAGAAGAAAAATTGGTGTCAATGAATGCAGTCACTGATTCACAAGAAAAATCAGATCCCATGTTTGCTATATTTGTCCTCATCTAATAATTGGAAGAAGAAGCCTATGGATTTAGACATTTATGTTCTTTAATATCATTTGTAATATGATCCAATATTAGTAAATATTATATGTTGAGGCTTGAAACACAAGACATTTGAAGTGAAAATAAACTAAGAGAACATATATATAGGTATAGGCCCTCTCAAATTTGGGTCAGAAGATAATTTTGTCTTTGGTGCTTGATTTGATTTCCTATATCATGAATAGTTGCATAAACATATTTGATTTGTGAGATAGACATACATCTATTTTTCTATCAAAAAAGAAGCGTGAAACATGAAAAAGGTAATTAATATGTCCTATTCTAAACACATAGCCATGTGAATTGATGCATAAAATGTCTTATTAGAGCATTCCCTTTCATCTACATTTGGGTATGACCTACTTAGCCATTAAACATGATTAAAGATGAGAGGATGCTTTCAAACTTATTAGTACGTGTTTTCTTGTTTTCTTTTATTTATTTATTTAATTAATTATGATCTGGTGTTTAATTAATAAATTTACTGATTTAACTAATCTAATTTTGCGACGTAGAAAGTTTACTATGGGAGTTCTAGCTAGCACTTACATCAAATGAGACTATATACTTTCATCAAATGAGACTATATCTCTAATGTTTGAATATCATAATTTTGATTAAAAGTAAAGAAATTTATATCTTAATTTCAATGTCATCGATCATTCCTCTTTGGATTTCATATACTTTTTAACTATATATGTGATCACCTGACATCTTTGAGGGATCACTCACTCTAGTTAGATCATTGCACACATGTGGTGAGGATTATAAAATGCATGGAGATCTTATTTTTATTTTTATTTCTATTTTTATGGGATAGAGAGTTTATTTTCAATTGACCCTTAATAACCTTTATTTTTATTCAGACTTGAAATCGACAATGTGAACGAGCTTACACACATAACATTAATTCTTATCAAACTACATTATAATAATTCTTTCTTTTTTCTGCCGCATTACTTCTATAACTTTAAAAGCATTGACCATCGTAGTTCAACGTGTAGGTTTGGTGAGTTCCTTTTTTCCTATTATTTTGGCAACTATTTTTTTTCCTATTATTATTATTATTATTATTATTATTATTAAGTGGGGGTCATTTTCACAATTATTCCTCCCACACCTCCTTCATTCAAACAAATATAAAAATGAACAAAGATAGATGAGTTTCTTTGTTCACTTGGTCCATGCACTACAAGTAAAATAAAAATGAAAGCAGGAAAGATATATGAATGTAATTCGTCTAATGGTCATTATCATTCAGGGTATATTATATTAATACTACTACATTGTATGTCACATTCCAATTTTCTCTTGGCTTATAAAAATAACAACATTGGCTAAGTGGTCAACTTTTGTAGCGTAAGTTTCACTCTTTTTTCTATCCAATAATTTACAACTCCAGCTGGACACACAGTCATCCACCATGAGTCCACGACCAAAGGAGGGAACCTTATTTAAAAAGTAAAAATAATTTTTTTTTGAGGAACTAGAAGTAGTACTTTTTTCGTCCCAATTTAAATATTTCTGTCTCAAAAAAAGTATTTTTTCTATATATATATATATTAAATTTTTTAGTTTCAATATTTTAAAGGAAAAGTTTAAGGGCACAAAATCTAAGAAACTATACAAATATTTTATTATTTAAGATTATAAAATTGAATATTTTTATTTTTATTTTTTAAGTATTCAGTTAAATTAAAACACTTGAGTTAAAGACAAAAAGAGTATTTTTTTTTATCTACTTGGTCAGACTAAATTCTGATTCCGGCGAGGAGTTGGCATTATTGGCGCATGATTTAGCGGCGGCCACCTAATAAATCAGCTTTCCGCTTCCAGCCTAGCACTAGCCTTGTTGGAATATATTGTTCAATCAATGAGTTGATTATTGCCTGATTTGAGAAAAGTCCGTGTTGTTCGAATTCTTTAAAAATGATGTTGATATGTGTTGAATTTTTTAAAAATAATGTATTTTGGAGGATTAGATATGGATAGTTAGATATAATAATAATTTTGAAGAGTCCAAACAATATAACAGAAAAGTAAAAGTAACAAATTGCAAAGAATACAAAAATAATAATAATTACAAATCAGAGAAATAAGATGTTTTGCTTTGTTTTCAAGTGTTCAAATACTTACCATCTAAGGTTGTGGACTTATTCTTTCGTTCTTAATAAAAGATTTTAGGTTTAAATCTTTACAATGGAATAGTCTTTCATAGAAAGAACTTTACATTATATTCCGAATATTAGACATGAGTCAGATCTCAAAATGAATATCAGACCTTGAATAAGAATCAAAGTAAAAAGTCCAAGTAAATTATCCGAATACATCTTGTAATTATTTTCACTACCCCGGCCCCTACACAAAAAATTCCTTTTCCCTTCTCTTTTGTGTTTATTTTCTTCACTTCTATTTGTTTGTAGACATACCATAGATTCTAATATGGAATATTTGCTATATGCAGCTGCAATCAATTATGTTTGTGGTGGAAGCATATTCCTTTCCCTACAAAAAAGCAAATGGAAGTGTATTCCTTTTTATCCTTTTTCTCCTTTTTATAATCGATATGTTTGTTCGTTAAAAAATAATGTAGGTACACTGTACATATCTTTTGAATTAGTTGTTACCACCCACCCCCTCCCTCCCCAAAAAGCACACATGTATGATATCATTTAATAGGTCACTAGTTTTTTTTAATAAGGATAGTTTTAATAATCCTGATCCCTAGCTTTATCACACTAAACTTTTTCGTAATTTACGATATTATGTCTATTTTCTTTATTTTGATTCTTTGATTTGATAGAAAAAAGGAATAAAATTAAAATTGAAATAATGAACTATGTTTATAGAAATTTGCAAAATATATGTTCTTTTTAGAGAAAGGCAAATTGGATTCGGGTCAAGCAAGTTGCAAAAGGTAATTGGAGTAAAATTGGAAACAAAATCATCAATTTAAAGATTACTTTTCTTTTCCATTCTCGTTTTATAATTTACTTCTTTCTTTTCCTTCTCGAGTAAGCAAAAAGAAGTACTATGAATCGACCTTTTTATTTAGTTTTATAAAAAAATTATGTAATAGGATATACTCTACCTCTTAGGAGAACGAAACACGTTATCAAAAACTGTGATGAAATCGATAAAATCTCTTTCAATTTTAATTAAAAATTTCATATTCAAATTTCAAAAAAGAAAAGTTCCTACAAGAAGCTTTTTGAATGAACTAGAACATAAATCTAAAGTAATCAAAGCCAAAATGACTATTAAAACACCGATGGGGAAAAAAGGAAACAGATAATTTTCGGCAACCCATTGATGAAGTACTTAACGATGGAAATAAGAAATTGATCTTATAGTTGTTAGTTTTAAAAGAGTTCCGTTAGTAAAATAAGAGCTGTGAGTAAATAAAATTCATATCTGATAGGTTTGTCCTAGTCTTTAGGAAGTACTCTTATACGTGGGTTGTTATCTAGTTTTTAGGAGAAAGCTTTGTAGGATAGTTCCTAATTTTTAGTTTAAGATTGCTGTGTTTTTTTGCTACATAAAGACTGCAGTAGCAGCATTGAATAGTATCAGCAAAGAAGATTTTCTTTCCACGTTTACTGCCTCTCTTTCTCTATTCTATTTTTGCTTCTTGAATCTGATTTGCTATCAGTGGTATCAGAGCAAGGTTAGATCCAAAAGAAAAAAAAAACAGAGACAAATACTGCTAGTTTATGACTTCAGAGAGCAATTACGTTCAAGCAGCTATTCCACGTTTTGATGGTCACTATGACCATTGGAGTATGCTGATAGAGAACTTTTTACGGTCAAAGGAGTATTGGCCAATTGTCGAGGATGGAATCATCGCTCCGGCGGAAGGCGAAGCCATAACGAATGCTCAAAAGACGAAGTTCGAAGCAAGAAAGTTGAAAGATTTGAAGGCAAAGAATTATCTCTTTCAAGCTATCGATCGTCCCATCCTAGAAACTATTCTTTGCAAAGAAACTTCTAAGGATATTTGGGATTCGATGAAGAAAAAACATCAAGGTACTGCTAGAGTGAAGCGTGCACAACTTCAAGCCTTGAGAAGGGATTTCGAGACTTTGCAGATGAAGGAAGGAGAGTCTGTAACGAGTTACTATGCTAAAACAATGGAGATAAGCAACAAAACGCGATTTCATGGTGAAAAGATGACTGATGTCACAATTGTGGAAAAGATATTGCGCTTCCTGACGCCGAAGTATGACTATGTTGTTTGCTCCATTGAGGAGTCAAAAGATATAGATGAGTTATCGCTTAACGAATTGCAAAGTTCCTTATTGGTACATGAGCAAAAGATGAACCGCATTTCATCTTCCGAAGAGCAGGCTTTGAAGGCTGCTACTAATACTCGTTTCTCAAATTTTAGAGGAAGGGGTAGAGGAAGAGGAAGAGGAAGAGGAGATCGAGGATATAAAGATGAAGGCAGCAAAGACAACAGTAGGAATTTCAGAGCCAATGATGACCACGGTAAACGCAGAGGAAGGAACTTTGATAAATCCAAAGTAGAATGCCATCGATGTTATAAATTTGGTCATTATAAGTCTGAGTGTTATACTAGGCTGCCTAATGACAAGGATGATAAGTCAAATTTTGCTGAAAGTAAAGAAGTTGAGACATTGTTGATGTCAGTCCAAGTAGAGAAGGAACCTGAACAAAACGTTTGGTATTTGGATACGGGCTGCAGTAATCACATGTGTGGAAGTAAGTCTTCCTTTTCTTCTTTAAATGAAGACTTCCGTTCAACAATTAGTTTTGGTGATTCTTCCACTGTGTGTGCAATTGGAAAGGGTGATATTAAGATTAGAACCAAGAATGGTTTTGAAGAAACGATCTCAAATGTGCTATATGTTCCTGCTTTGAAAAGCAATCTGCTAAGTGTTAGTCAATTGCAAGAAAAAGAATATGTTATAACTATTGAGAAAGGTACATGTGAGATTTATAATCCTACTAGAGGAGCTATTGCTGTTGTGAAAATGAGTTCAAACAGATTGTTCCCGCTGAAGATAGAGAATATTCACCGTTGTTTGAAAGCAGAAGTAAGAGATCCGTCATGGTTGTGGCATTTTAGATATGGTCACTTGGGTTTTGGCGGATTAAAAGTTCTCCAACAAAAAAATATGGTGATAGGTCTTCCTGAAATTACAATTTCGTCCCAAGTTTGTGAGGAAGGTGTTGTTGGCAAACAACATCGTTCTCAATTTCCAAATGGAAAGTCGTGGAGAGCCAATGATGTTTTGGAGCTGATACATTCGGACATTTGTGGCCCAATCAAGCCAGCTTCTAATGGAGGTAAACGATACTTTATTACGTTTACTGATGATTTTTCCCGAAAAACTTGAGTTTATTTTTTACATGAAAAATCTGAGGCTTTTAAATTATTTAAAAGCTTCAAGGTTCATGTAGAAAATGAGACGGGAAAGAAAATCAAGACTCTTCGAACGGATCGTGGTGGCGAGTATTGCTCTAAAGTTTTTGATGATTTTTGTGAAGATGATGGCATTAGAAAAGAGCTTACAACAACTTATACACCACAACAAAATGGTGTATCGGAGAGGAAAATAATACCATCCTCAATATGGTTCGGAGTTTGCTGGTAAAAGGAAGAGTGAAAAAGAGTTTTTGGCCAGAAGCGATAACTTGGAGCATTCACGTCTTGAACAAAAGCCCTACATTTTCTGTTAAGAACATGACTCCAGAGTGGAAGAAGGCCCGTTGTTGATCACTTTTGAATTTTTAGGTGCATTGCATATGCACATGTCCCAGATAAGAAAAGGAAGAAGCTCGATGATAAAAGTGAAAAATGTGTATTTCTTGGTGCTAGTGAAACATCCAAGACATATAAATTATTTAATCCACAAATGAAAAAGATTGTGATCAGCCGAGATGTTGTTTTTGATGAAGAAACTACTTGGGATTGGGATATGCAGCAGCCTACCCCAGTACTATTTGAAGATGAAGTCGAAGAACCGGCCTCAATACCCAGAAATTAAGAAGATTATCCTCCTACAACCGCTGAAATTTCTCCAATAGCTGCTGAAATTACACTAACACCTGGTGGAAATTTTTCAACAGCTTTGGAAGAAACTGATTCAGCAGCTCAGTCACTTCGGCGTACTCGAAAAAGGCCTGCATGGATGTTGGACTATGAGGTAACAGGAATTGAGGTAACTGATGATGCAATTACTCATTTTGCATTGTTTGCGGACTGCGACCCTACAGTTTTTTAGAGTGCTGTTAGAGAAGAAAAATGGAGAAAGGCGATGGATGCTGAAATTGAAGCTATTGAAAGGAACGATACTTAGGAGCTTATTGATCTTCCTGAGAAGCAGAAAACCATTGGCGTCAAGTGGGTCTACAAGACGAAACTAAAGGAAAATGGAGAAATTGACAAATATAAAGCGCGATTGGTGGCTAAGGGATACAAGCAAGAGTACGGTGTGGACTACACTGAAGTCTATGCTCCAATTGCAAGGCATGACACCGTCAGAATGGTAATTGCATTGGCGGCGCAAAATTCATGGCCTATCTTCCAGTTGGATGTCAAATCAGCTTTCCTCCACAGATATTTGGAGGAAGAGGTATTTATCGAACAACCTCCTGGTTATGTTAAGGTTGGAAATGAGCATAAAGTTTATCGCTTAAAGAAGGCCCTTTATGGACTAAAACAAGCCCCCCGAGATTGGTATAGTCGCATTAAGGCTTATTTTCTGAAAATGGGTTTTCAAAAGTGTCCATATGAGCATACACTTTTTGTGAAGATTGGGGATGATGCGAAAATGCTTATTGTATGCTTAGATGTTGATGATCTTATATATACTGGGAACGATAGTGCCATGTTTGCTGAATTCAAGAAGTCTATGATGGATGAATTCGAGATGTCTGATCTTGGTAATATGCATTACTTTCTTGGATTAGAAGTGGTGCAATCTGATGATGGGATATTTATTTTCCAAAAGAAGTATGTGCGAGAAATTTTAGATAGGTTCAAGATGCTGAACTGCAATCCCACCAACACACCAGTTGAGTTTGGCTTAAAACTAAACAAAGCTGGGAGAGGAACGAAGGTGGATATTACACTTTACAAACAAATTGTGGGCAGTTTTATGTACCTAACTGCCACAAGACCCGACATTATGTATGCAGTAAGTCTTGTAAGTAGATATATGGAGAATCCAACGGAGATGCATTTGTTAGCTGCGAAGAGAATTCTTCGCTACTTACAAGGAACAAAAGATTTTGGCATTTTCTACCAGAAAGGAGAAAAGTCAGAATTGATTGGCTTTACGGACAACGACTATGCAGGAGATCAAGACGATAGAAAGAGCACTTCCGGTTATGTTTTTATGCTAGGCACAAGGGCTGTTTCGTGGTCTTCCAGGAAGCAAAAAATTGTCACTTTATCAAGTACTGAACCGGAATTTGTTGCTGCTACAACTTGTGCTTGTCAAGCTGTTTGGTTAAGAAGAATATTTGAAGAACTACAATTCAAACAAGAAAGAGCAACTACAATTTTCTGCGACAACAACTCTGCCATCAAGCTATCAAAAAATCATGTGCTACATGGAAGGAGAAAGCACATTAACGTGAAGTATTATTTTGTACGAGATCTCAACGACATAGGAACAATAGAGTTGGAATATTGCCGAAGTGAAGACCAACTGACAGATATCTTTACCAAACCTCTCAGGTTGTTTCCTTTCCAAAATTTGAGGAGGTTGATTGGAATTGGCACTATGGAAGAGTTTAAGAATTTGAAGTTAAGCTGAAGCACGAGAGCTTTCAGTTTAAGGGAGGGTGTTAGTTTTAAAAGAGTTCCGTTAGTAAAATAAGAGCTGTGAGTAAATAAAATTCCTATCTGATAGGTTTGTCCTAGTCTTTAGGAAGTACTCTTATACGTGGGTTGTTATCTAGTTTTTAGGAGAAAGCTTTGTAGGGTAGTTCCTAATATTTAGTTTAAGACTGCTGTGTTTTTTTTGCTACATAAAGACTGCAGTAGCAGCATTGAATAGTATCAGCAAAGAAGATTTTCTTTCCACGTTTACTGCCTCTCTTTCTCTATTCTATTTTTGCTTCTTGAATCTGGTTTGCTATCACATAAAAATACATTATTTCCTTATTTTTAGAAAGGAAATATGACTCTTTCCCCCCTCCTTTTTGAAGAACAAAACAAAATAAAGCTAATTAATAAAATACATGGAAATAAATTCTCTTTTTTTTCCAGCTTAATTTGCCAAAATTTCATTGAGATCGATCAATATATCAAACGATAATTATATAATTCTACGGTAATCTATCAAAAATAATTTTTTTATTTTACAAGATAATGATAATATCGCATACACACTAACTTTCACCCTACTTACCACTTAAGTATCAAATTAAAATTTCAATACCGTAGCATGTGAAAATTAAAATGATTTACAAGTACAAAAACGTGTCGAACAAGAAGGGAAAAAAGAAGAAGATTGTGGCTAGTTCGTGAAGTGTGAACCCAAGATTAAGTCTAAGTTTAATGACATCACATATTCACATTCCCACGTTATTTCACATTAGGATCTTTTAATTATTAATATTTTCCTATTTACAGATTGGCCTTCCACGTCGGTGGTCCACACGTGTTGTATTCTTATTCGTTAAAATACTTTTAAAATAAAGGTAAGAAAATTTCCCAAAAGTTCTTAAATATTGAAATTTCATAATTCATAAAGAATAAGATGTAAAATGAGATTTATTTCCATACATACATAGGTAACGCCTAGCTGGAAATCTATTAATATAAGGTGTAAATTTAATTGCCAGCACAATTGCTGACGTGGATTCTCCAAACCCTCACTCAATCATTGAGAGTTTTTCTTTTTAGACTCCGAGTCCTCTCTTATTTCTCACTCTTCCTGAAAAAGGCTCAGAAAAAAAAAAAAAAAGAATTTTCGTGTAGGAGAAAAAGAAAAGGAAAAAAAAACTATATACTTTTTGTCAGTTTCTATCAATTTATGCATTTTTGTAAAAATTGATACTGTGTGGATAAGCAAGTTATTCGTTATCGAATTGGAATTTTCAGAGACTGATTGAGAAGTTGTTTGAGTTTTGTGATGTCTTTCATGGATACTTTTTTTGTTCCTGAAGAAACAAAGGACGAAGAAGGCGAGTGGGAGAAAGAAAGATAATTAGAAAAAAAAATACGATTTCTGCTTCTACTAATCTTCTTCTTCTCCGAGAAAAGTAGAAGTAGAGCGAATCACATCATCACTAAAAAAACTTTGTAGTTTTGTATTTTCATATATTTTTATCTCTGCTTCGATCTCTGCTTCTGCAGGTATTTTGATTTTTGAAAAAGAATTGTAATTCTTATCAGTTAAGAGAAGGTATTAATGTTTTTTTTGTGTGTGTTTTCAGTTTGACCATAAACGATGTCGACGACGGTAATCAGTGAGTCGGCGGTAGTGATGAACGCAACGGAAGCCGGAAAACTAGCGGCACCGACAATCGAGGTGGATTTCGCGAAATGCGATTGTTGCGGATTGACGGAGGAGTGTACTCTGGCGTACATAGAGACGATCCGCGAGCGGTATCAGGGGAAATGGATATGCGGACTGTGCGCGGAAGCAGTGAAGGATGAGATGATCCGGTGTGAGAGATTGATCAACGCGGAAGAAGCCTTAACTCGTCACCTGAATTTCTGTAAGAATTTCAGTTCTTCTACTCCTCCTCCAGATCCGACTGTTCACTTGATCGCTGCCATGAGGCAGCTTCTGCGTAGGAGCTTGGAATCTCCTAAATCGCTCAGGTCGATGCCCTGTAGTCCGACGAGGAACAGCAGAGAGATGCAGACTAACGTGTTGGTTCGAGCTGAAAGTTGTATTCCTACACTCTCTTTGGTTGTAGATTCTGCTGCTTATCATGCCGCCATGGAAATGGATCCTGGTTCCGAATGAAGGTGATGACCTTACGTTTAATTTCATCTCTCAAATCCCAGCTATGGAAAAAAAGAAATAAATTAAGTAGAAAAGACAACTCTAATAATGCTTAATTTGCCTCAAAAGTGTAAACATAATAGTACTAGAATCGTTTGATGATCGATTGTGATGAAATGGAATGGAAATCATGTTCATGTGATTGACGTGTGAATTCTGAGTGCTCAACTGATTTTACAATTTTGATTAGCTCCACTCTTTATGTGCATCTGTAAATATATATTAGAAACTCATGTTTTGATTGAAATGCTTCTATTATCGTTCTCTTCGTGTTTTTGTACGGTTTTCGACTTCCATTTTTCATAATTCCAACTTGTGTATTTCGATATCCGATGGTTCATAAATCGAAAAAGAATGTCTAGGGTAGCTATAGTGAGTTGAAAGTTCACGAGTAAGCAACAGTTATGTTACTGTAAGTGTTTCAAATTTAGCTGAAAAAAGTGGAGTATGAGTTTCTCCCTAATTAAAGATAAGTTGATTTGAAAGAGGAAGTTTCTGGCTTTTATGGCTTGTGAAAGATAACAGGGAAACTATAAATATTAGGTACCAAGAATCCAAAATTGAGAAAAAGACAATGCTTGTGACTTCCCCTTTGTACATAATAATACAGAGTTTTAGATTGGAGGGAATGGGCGTTAATGAAGCTAGTGGGATGTCCAGTAGAAAGTAGTAATATTTGTGGGCCTAAGATATTGTTGTTCCTGTTTGACATGCTAGTTCCAGTGTAAAGGAGAGGGATGGCCATTTGCGTGTTAGTGGTGAATATATTGATCAAGACTTTGTGATAAGGATGTACCACAAAGGATTTGTTAGGATGGACGTCATCCATCTATTGTTTAACTAGTGTTTTCAAGTTCAAGTTTTGGTAATATTAAAAAAAGAGAGGATCATAATGATTAATGGAATGGATAAAACTTCCTGCAAAATTTGATATTGTTTGAAACTAAAAATTGATATTTTTCTAATTTGCCTAGATTTGGTGGGGAAAACTAATTTAAATGTGTAATAGTGAGTATCCGATAAACTTAGACATACAAAAATGACTCAATAACCACCTTTAGAAATGCACTACCGTAGATTTTGAAGAAGAGTATAAATAAGATTAAGAAGTTTTCAGAATTTCATTTTTTTTATCATAAATATTCATCAATAAGAATTTGATTCTTTTTACAAACTTGATTTCTATAAATTTAGAAATTCATTTTGGAACCTTCGCAAACTGTTTTTTTAAGAATAAAAAAGATTTGTGTCAAAATAACATGTCATGAAAAACACAAGTCCCACACATACTCGGAGTGTATGATAATAAATCTCTCCTACTGCTACCTACTCGTGGATTGATTTAGGGAAGGTACCCTCTTTAAGCTCCTATCTTTTTTGGGTTGGAGGTCAGGATGTTTACTGGTACATACTTGAAGCCTATATTTACTGATAAATTGAAAAGGATATGGTAGTAATCATACTCCATGCATTCCATACTTTGTTCATTCAAGGTGGGCAAAGTTAGATTCTAGATAGAGAGGGATTTGAATGAATTTTTAAAGGATAGCAGATCTGCAAGGTAAACATTACTGCTAGGAGTACTATTATTTGACACTGAGGAAGCACCGCTAATGAACAGACCTGACTCTAGTCTGAAATGATAAAACACGTCGTTTTCATATTTAAGAACTTAATGGAGATGTTGCTTTTGGATTTTGATCATGAATAACGATTGTACTATTATTTACGCGATCTGGAATAAATATGGAAATTTCATGAGATTATTTCAGAATAATCGGATGTCATGAATAATATCCTTATCCGAAATTATATCCCAAAATTACTATCCTTATCCCACGTACTAAGCGATCCATGCTACGGATATATTCTACCTTTTACAACAACTAGTTTGATTTTTCAAATATCAACCAAATTTGTCTATACGCGTCATGAAGTTTCCAGGAGGATCTCCAAGACCTTGTGTGGACAGTATAATCACTTGCATTTTTGGATGTAACATATCAAAATGATTGACTAACATAAACCTACTAGTGGTTTACATAAGATTAGGAGATTAGGTAGTTGACTATTAGCGCCAATAATGCAAGTGTTCTGCTTTAGTTATGAGAGATTAGGTTAACAACTCTTCAAATAAAGTAGAACGGCCAAGTAAACTCATTAATTAGGCAACCTGGTACTGATCACTGAGAACACTAGGTTTAGAATACATCATTTTAATTGAGTTGCAAGGAAGGTACATTATTTCAGTGATTCCGGTCCAATTATAAGCACCTTGTAGGTTCAATTCGCGAGCGAAACGGGCAGATCTGCGCCTGAAACAACAATTGTATTCATTAGAACACGAGAAATTTTAAATACTACGAGATACTTAATTTATCATATACTAATGCAATGACTCACCAATTTCACTAGCCAAAATTGATTCCTTGAGCCAATGGTAGTTCACTCCCGTAGTTGATTGTACTGCAATGGCAGCGAATAACCCGAGTAAGTCAGTCAGCATAAAATGTTATCACATTTAGAAATTGAGTAATACGAATTATAAGATATTGAATTGGTGAGCTTCCGCAAATGCAGCATGCAAATGTAATAAATGAGAAAGGGATGAAATGTCTGTGTAGTTACCAAGTTGAGCGTCTCATATATTGTTTCCAAGAATCACTTCCTGCCTCACGGCCACCACCGGTACCTTTTTCACCTCCAAAAGCACCGCCAATTTCAGCTCCATTTGTAGGTATGTTTACATTGACGATGCCACAATCACTTCCTTGAGGTCTGCATTACATAAATCCATGTCCGAACCAGGGTTATTTAAATGAGACGGGAGACTCATCTAAACCACATGCTCAAGAACATCATAGATTGCTTACCCAATCCACTTAAATATATTTTCTGGATTTCGGGTGAAGATGGAACTACTTAAACCTTGAGGGACAGAGTTGTTGATTTCAACTGCTTCTTCGAAAGTCTGCAAGCAGAAAGTTTGGAATGAGAAACTGAATCAAGAAAAGTTTTACCAAATACGGGAACACGACGCCATTGGTCATCTCGAAAATTCAGTGCCTTTGAAAGGAAATACCTTAAACTTCATTATATACAGAACTGGAGCAAACAATTCTTCCTTCACAATTTCAGCTTTTGAAGAAATTTCAACAATTGTTGGATACACAAAGTTACCCTCAGATTCTACGACTGAACCACCTGTAAGGATCTTTCCACCCTGCAAAATATTCATTTTAGGAAACAAAGTTCTACTCACGCTTTCCTTTCTATTGGAAAGGGAAAAAAATTCAATTCCAGCTGAATTAACAAAGTATGTCTCCTTTTCTTTTTAAAAATATTATGACCTGTCATTTACTAGAGCTTTACTTTGGGGGATAAAACTGTGGAACTTTAACAAATCAAATTGTTAGACAAATCTTGTCCATGTAGTACAACTGTCTTCACCATCATCATTTACCAAGGGGTACCCAGGAGGAGAGGGAAAATCAATGTCAATTTAGAAATAATTTGGAAATGTAAGTCTCAAGAAACTGGACATACCTGGGACTTGATACTGTGGATTCCCTTCTCGAAGTTTTCCCTAGAAGTACGAGTATGCAAAGGCCCAAGTAAGGTACCTTTTTCTAAAGGATCCCCTATCTTAACTTGCTTGTAAACATCAACTAGTGGTTCAAGTACCTTTTCATAAATTGACTCGTGCACAAGCTTCAAACAGGAAAAGATTTATGAAGAAAAACAGTAATAAATTTTAGACATGAAAGCTTTAAGCAGCAAAGTGAATGGACTTTTTTAAACAATTAACGCAGTACCAGTCTCCGGCATGTTGTACAGCGCTGACCAGCCGTACCAACAGCAGCAAATAAAACAGAACGAACAGCAAGTTTAATGTCCGCATCATCCATTATTATGATGGCATTATTTCCACTTAGTTCTAGTAGACATTTTCCAAATCTCTGACTTACTGTTTGCTGAACTGCAAGACCAACCTATTGGCACAAAAGAAATAAACCCATAGAAATTCGTTAGAGCAAGTTTGTATTTCTATATGTAACTTTTGGTAACAAAATTAGAAGACAAGCTTTATCAAAGTAATAGAATAATAAATTGATAAGGAATTTTGAAAAATTCCAAAGTACTTCTCTTCTTCTTTTTATTTTGGTTGTTAATAAGGTCCATGATTCTCCTACATGCTTTGCTTGTTTTATTTTGAGATTTTAGGTTGTATGCACTTGTATATGGTTGCTGTACCGTTGGGTGTTTTTCTCAAATAGAACTTATTTGCTTATCATAGAAAAGAAATGCTTTTATTTTCACTCACCCAGAAGGAATGAAAGCCAAACCACTTAGTTTAATTTTGACTAGCAGATTAAACTCTCAAGACTTGCATATCCATTTAATTTCAGAATTGACTCCCTAACATCGTCTTTTCAAATCCTGTTAAGATTCTTCGACCAGATAGACAATGTAAAGTCAAGGTAGAAACGTAAAGTAAGCAAAAAACAAGACATTTTTGTACTTATATCGTGATTTTTGGAGAGACTATATCAAGTTAATCCAACAAATATAGAAAAATTAAAAAAATCAATTTATTACTTTTTAATATCATATCAAAGATAGCAACGGAAGCTTCCTAGAGATGAACCAGCAAACCAAACAGTCTATGTTTTATGCCTAGTGTCGGAGAGGCTGGAAAATATTTGAAAGGGTAAATCCAAGTCAAAGTAAGAAGCAAATACTGACACAGTATTAGTGGCAATGGAAACTCCTTGATGATAAAACAAACATACATGTTAGGTTAAGGACAGAAAGTCACCTTTGAACTCCCAGTGAAAGAAACTAGAGGAATTCGTGTGTCCATTGCTATTGCTTGACCAATAGCAGCTCCACCACAGAAGGCAGTAAAAATTGAACCAGGTAAATTGTTTTTCTCCAACACACTAGCCACAATTTTTGTCATCGCAATGGTAACCAATGGTGTTGTTGGAGCACCTTTCCTGTGAACATGGCATAAAATCCCAAGATTAGAATACCCAAATACCAAACTTGAGTTTTGTTTCAAGCATTGAGGTATCAGACATACTTGAAGAGCAAATTTTCTTTTGGAGATTGAGTAGAGAGTTGAGAGATTAGGCATTAGCATAACCCTAAAGAGAATCTGCTCCATCCCTCCCAATTCAGTTGTGCTTACTTATCCTCGTAAGGTTCATAAGACAGGAACTGAAACTCTGTTTTGTTTAACTTATTTGGATGCGGAAGAAATTCTGTTTTAGAGCTAGTTACAGTAATATAACTTGGTTAAAGATTCAGCTGCAACACACGAATGCTTATATTATCAAGTCGGCATGGTTCTAAGGTAAGAGAAATTCAATACTCCAGCTTTGAAAGAGTAAAACAGTAATTACATTCAACATAAATCTGTATATGATGGTGTTCAAACTATAGTGGGGCAGTAATACCCAATCAATTTTAGCTCAGCAATATGCTCAATTTATCAATCTGAAAAGCAGTTCAACCATCTAGCTCAACTATCATTTAGAAAAGCCATTCAATCATTTCTACAATGGAAAAATTCACTTTACACCTTCGAAATAAAGTGATGGACTTACCAGACAACACAATTGCCGCAGACCAGTGCGATACATGCATTCCATCCTGGATAGAACACGACACATATATTTAGAACAAAATAAGGTGGATACTGATACTTGTCAAACAGTTACTTGGAAAATCGGGTCAAAGCATTTAAAGCTAAGTGAGAAATTACTTGGTATATGTAAACAAAAGTTCTCCAAATACAACAACAAACCCGGTGAAATCCCACAATTGAGGTCTGGGGAGGGTAGAATGTACGCAAACCTTACCACTACCTCGTGGAGGTAGAGAGGCTATTTCCGAAGGACCCTCTGCTCCAGATACAAACCCTAGAATCTTTTTACTAATTTTCTTTTTTTGATCAAAATACTTCAGTGGAAAGACAGCAATACTAAAAATATAATCTGAACATAGCAAGAGATATACTCCAACATTTGAGGCAAAAAGCAATTAGCAAGTAAACTTCTACACAGTCGAGCACGAATGCATTCAGATAAGACTTTTGACTTCTTGTTGATACCAACCAACTGCCTTAGGGAAAGAGCAAGAAAGGTGGAAGACACATAGGCATCACGTAAGAGCACATTTTTATCAGAATAGGGCGAAGTAGTGTACTAACAAAATAATAATAATATTTAATGAAGAGGAGAGCGATATTCAGGGATTCAATTCTTGAATGATGATTGGTAGTTCATAAATCCAATTCTGTTGTATTGGACATTTATTCTTGTAAATTGACCATATTCAGCTCAAGGTTCCATGATGATCCATTAGTATGTTACTACTGTCCATAGGAGAGGTATCTCATGTCAAAAATCTCAATGGCTTACCAAGTACAGCACATGGGAAGTTGAAAGCTGTAATTACACCAACTATCCCGAGAGGATTCCACATCTGTGCACAAAAATTACATAAGAGAAGATCAAAAACTAACATAACCAAGGTTTGAGAAATTCCTGATTTTAGAGCACAAATGTCAGCACACCTCCAACATCATATGGTTTGGACCTGTCAACAAATAAATATTGTTAACAAAAGGAAGTAATATTAAAAAAAAAATCAGAAAATAAACATCTCCAATAACATACGGCTGTAAATCTTCTACTCTTAAAGAACATTTGTATCCCAATAGTCAGCAAAAGCTTATCATCCTTTCAACCAGGAGCTACTCAGATCACCAGAAAGGATATTTTAAACTAGAAACGAGAAATTACAATTGCAAAAAAAAAACTGCTTAAAATTGCAAATTCGGCTATTATGAAAGCAACATAGTAAGGAAGCTAGCTCACGTTCAGAAGGAATAACGGATCCATTCAGTTGTCTACTCAATCCCACAGCAAAATCACACATATCAATGACTTCCTGCAGAGTTAAGCCACAAAAAGTTTCCAATTATAAAGCTGTTTTTCAATAATTTTTAGTACACTGCATAACTCTATTGCGAAATGAGACATTACATACTTGAACCTCCCCAATACCTTCGGGAAGTATCTTTCCCATTTCCAATGAAACAAGTCGACCGAATTCTTGAAGGTTCGCTCGGAGTGCATCACCTATCTGTCTAACAATTTCACCTCTTTTTGGTGCAGGAACCTGCATCATCATCACGCAGGTAATCATAGTAGAAAAATTGATCCCCTAACTAACTAAATGCCACCAATTCTTATCTAATATGCAACGGGGAAAGATAGATTTATGATTTAGTGAGTGATGAACATACCTGCACCCAAATTTTAGCAGCTTCAGCGCAAGCTGATATGCCTTCCTCATAATCTTGGGCAGAGGCTTCGTAAACTTGGGCAATGATCTGTATACATTAGACTCTAACTTTAAATCATACACACATTAATTTAATGAAACAAAACCGATTAGCCACTTATTATCAGTGAAGATCAAAAACCCTATGAAACAAAAAGTTGGCAAAATTGGAAAGGATAAGTGAAATTAAGAAGAAACCTGGTTGTCAGCAGGATTAACAGTGGAGATCACCGGGCCACTAGCTTTCCAGGTGCCATTAACATAACAAGCGAGATTTTCAGGGCCAATTCCGAGCTTCTTGAGGAATTCATACTCTTTCTTCCTGAAACTAGTCATGATTTCTTCAATTGCAAACAAAGTGACAGAAAGAGAGAAAGAAAATGATGAAGAAATGAATGCGAGAGAAGTGGCTACCCGATCTACTGAAAGAAATAGTAGTAGTAGAAGAGACGTAGGGAAAGAGAAGTGTCGAGTCAGGTACACGGATGTGTTGTTGACTTGTTGGTATGGGAAGCCTCCGTTTAATTTGGCAGATTTTTATTGGGTGTTAGATTTTTTAGGATCAAACACTAATAACACAAAGGACCATTTCCACAAGCGGTATATATCAGAGACCAAATTAATTTAAATCTATACATTAACGACTATTTTGATCATTTTCTCAGAATTATAGTAAAAAATAATTTAACGTCACTTATATTATCAATCTTCATTTTTCTTAATTCAATTTATAAGTGATCGTATCTCTATCGGTAAATATAGTTATATTCTGATTTGCTATCACGCCTAATGAAAGTATGGTCTTGAATGAACCTTTTGAAACATTTTGGGACCTCTTTTTACACTTTCCAGTACGTAATATTTTAGAAGCTACAGTGTTAATTCTTTTTCAAGACAATAATGTTAGGATTAATCTGTGTACTTTTTGAATTAACTTGTGTACACCTTAATTATTTCACAAAATACTTGCTATTTATTGAGAAGCTGGATTTATGAGATAATATCTCAGATGGTCACTCAACTTTGAATAGTTCACTCAGAAAGTCACTCAACTTTCAGTTGTTCACTCAGAAAGTCACTCAACTTTGTTTTATAACTCAAAAGTCACTCAACTATTAATATTTTACTTAGAAAGTCACCCAACTATTAATATTTCACCTAAAAAGTCACTCAAACAATTTAAATAATTTTTTCATTAAATTTTATTGAAATCTAATTTTTATTTTAAACTACTTTTTAAGAAATAATAAGATATATATTTTAATGAAAAAATTATTTAAATTGTTTGAGTGACTTTTTAGGTGAAATATTAATAGTTGGGTGACTTTCTAAGTAAAATATTAATAGTTGAGTGACTTTTGAGTTATAAAACAAAGTTGAGTGACTTTCTGAGTGAACAACTGAAAGTTGAGTGACTTTCTGAGTGAACTATTCAAAGCTGAGTGACCATCTGAAATATTATCTCCTGGATTTATTTTCATTTTTTAGTTTTACAAATGAATTTTCTTCTTTTTATCTTTTTTTAAAATCTGTACACAAATAAAAATGCATTACGTGCCATCTCTTTTATCTGTACTTTTTAAACAAGGAGTGGGTCCAAAACACGTGGGATATGCAGGACTGGCGAAAAGATGAACCAACTGATGATATACAATGGCCCAGTATTGAATTATCACGTAATCAAGAATTTTTAATGGTTAAAATTCTAATTTAACCCGTACAAGGAATATACACATGCCGCAATCACAACTAAAACAATTTCGTTATTGCATTGCACAATTTGACACTTGCTTTCGTCCCTCTACTTGTCCTTGATTATGGTCCTCACTTCCTTCACCCATTTCGTCATATGAATCAATCTTCCCTTCCAATTACCATTGAAGACAAGAAAAAGAAATTTCAGGTGACAAATTTTTCATTCTTAATGCACAAAAAACAAAGTCAGTTTAATACTCGATACTTGAGTTATATCAACCCAACCAATGAATATACGACATATGTTTTCACATTTCACATATCATTAAAAGACACTCCAATTCCAATATATAAATACTCCTAGTACGAGCAATAATGTGAGAAAACGTGGGTTAATATAACGCTGATTAGATATCTAAATATATTTTCTGAACATCATGTATCCTACCTACCCAGCTGAGCTACCTTTCCATCCTTCTTAATACAAGGAATGGGCCCAAAACTTACATGGATATTTCGGAATTGCCAAAAGGACTGAAAATGAACCAACAACTATCTATAACGTGGCCGTATAAAGCCCATCAAATTATCTCTCTTATCTTCCCACAAACTAGTTTCTCTTCACCAATGGCGATTTCTTGTTCTTTCTTCCTTCTACTCTTCCTCTTTCTCAGCTCATTCGCAATTTCAGTTAAATCGGATGGTCCTAAAACTTTCATAGTCCACGTGTCCAAATCCCACAAGCCCCATATTTTCACTACTCACCATAGTTGGTACTCCTCTATTCTCCGATCAGTCTCTTCTTTCTCTCAACACTCTCCCAATATCTTGTATTCTTATGATCGTGCTGTCCGTGGCTTCTCTGCCCGCCTTACCGCCGGGCAGGTTGAACAGCTCAGACGTGTTTCCGGTGTGGTATCTGTCATCCCTGATCGCGCACGCCAACTTCATACCACTCACACACCTACCTTCTTAGGCCTTTCAGACTCATTTGGGATTTGGCCTAATTCTGATTATGCTGATGATGTTATTGTCGGGGTCCTTGACACGGGTATTTGGCCGGAAAGGCCGAGCTTTTCGGATGAGGGGCTTTCACCCGTCCCTTCCAGTTGGAAAGGGAAATGCGAGAGTGGCCCGGACTTTCCTGCAACTTCGTGTAATCGTAAAATCATAGGTGCTAGATTGTTTTACAAAGGATATGAAGCTGATCGTGGAAGTCCAATGGATGAATCTAAAGAATCCAAATCGCCAAGAGATACTGAAGGCCATGGAACTCACACTGCTTCAACTGCAGCTGGATCTGTTGTAGCCAATGCGAGCTTTTACCAATATGCGAAAGGTGAAGCTAGAGGTATGGCCGTAAAAGCCAGAATAGCAGCCTATAAGATCTGCTGGAAAACAGGGTGTTTTGATTCTGATATACTGGCTGCGATGGATCAAGCCGTTGCCGATGGGGTTCACGTGATTTCTCTCTCTGTTGGTGCTGATGGTTATTCTCCTGAGTATGACGTTGACTCCATTGCTATTGGAGCTTTTGGTGCCACAGAACATGGCGTTATTGTCTCTTGCTCTGCTGGAAATTCCGGTCCTGGTGCTTCTACGGCAGTCAACGTTGCCCCATGGATTCTTACTGTTGCTGCTTCGACCATTGATCGGGAGTTTCCAGCGGATGTTATCTTAGGAGATGGTAGAATATTTGGTGGTGTATCCCTGTATACCGGAGACCCCCTCGGCAATGCAAAACTACAGCTTGTTTATTCCGCGGACTGTGGAAGCCAACTATGCTATCCAGGAAAGCTGGACTCTTCAAGAGTTGCTGGGAAAATTGTATTATGTGATAGAGGAGGCAATGCCAGAGTAGAGAAAGGAAGTGCTGTGAAACAAGCGGGCGGTGCGGGTATGGTCTTGGCAAACTTAGCGGACTCTGGAGAAGAACTCGTCGCTGATGCACATCTCCTCCCAGCGACCATGGTAGGCCAAAAAACCGGCGATAAAATCAGGGATTACATCAAGTCTGATCCATCACCAACAGCAGCGATCACTTTCAAGGGAACTGTTATAGGAAAATCGCCGTCTGCTCCACGCATTGCTGCGTTCTCAGGCCGAGGACCCAATTATGTGACCCCAGAGATCCTTAAACCGGACGTTACTGCACCGGGAGTCAACATTTTAGCTGGATGGACCGGAGCTGTTGGTCCAACAGACTTGGAAATCGACAAAAGAAGAGTGGAATTCAACATTATATCCGGGACATCCATGTCTTGTCCTCATGTAAGTGGATTAGCTGCGTTACTGCGAAAGGCTTATCCTAAATGGACCACGGCAGCCATAAAATCAGCCCTCATGACAACAGCTTACATCGTTGACAACTCTGGCAAAACAATCACGGATCTTGCCACGGGTCAAGAATCGAGTCCTTTCGTTCGTGGGTCGGGACATGTGGATCCAAACAGAGCACTGCATCCAGGTCTGGTTTACGACATTGAGTCGAGTGACTACATAGGTTTCCTATGCGCCATTGGTTATGGCCCCTCCAGAATCTCACCATTCACGAAAGATACTTCTTCAGTGAATTGCAGTGAACATAGTTTGGCTAGTCCAGGGGATTTGAATTATCCATCTTTCTCAGTTGTTTTCATGAGTGAGAGTGTTGTAAAATACAAACGTGTGGTTAAAAATGTTGGGAGGAATGCAAATGCTGTGTATAAGGTAAAGGTAAATGCACCTTCGTCCGTGGAGGTGAAGGTGACTCCGAGTAAGCTCAGTTTCAGTGAGGAAAAGAATAGTTTGTCGTATGAGATCAGTTTTAGCAGTGTTGGATCGGAGAGAGTGAAGGGTCTTGAATCGGCATTTGGATCAATTGAGTGGTCTGATGGAATTCACAGTGTGAGGAGTCCAATTGCAGTGCGTTGGCTATCCTCCTCTGCTGCTGCTTAGCCTGTTCTATGATCATGACTATGCAGCAGAAGGTAATCCGTGATGCTCCAAAGATCGACATGAGGCCAAATTCTGAAAGGAAAAAGGAATTATTGAAGGACCATCTGCCTGTAGAAATAATGTTAAGAATTTCGTCGTTGTCCAGTTTTATTGTTTCTGAATGTTGGTAATCCTGATACATTTGATGATTTGAATGAATCTTATGAGGTAGAACAGTTGTGTTTCACCTACGTGCTATCGAATTGGAAATTTGTTGGCATTGCCATTCTATGATCCTACGACATAGAAAGAAAGCTATCTGCAGTTGTTCATCAACCCAGATCAAAGATAAGACATGTTGGTGCCATTGTTAATAGATCTCACGAATCAACCATGGCTGATGGCACCATTCTTATTGCCTTTGTTAATGTAAAAACTCTGACATCACTATTGAAATACTTGGCTTTACGGTATCAAGCATGTAAATACAGGCAACATCAAACAAACGACAAAAGATACTGTATTTTAGAGGAACAATAAAAAGAAAATACAATAATTAGCATCTACTGAAAGTAAAATAAGATTGGCTGCCAGAATGCTAGTGGCTCTGGTTGATGGTATTATCCAAACAATATAATCAATATAGGTAAGTTTGACTTCAGTAATGCGAATACCAGAATCACACAGAATATGAGATTTAGGTACCAGCTCTCTAATAAATCCTATCAGATAGTCGAAGCAGACTCACATACGTAAAGCAACAAAGAGCAAAAGGCACTGTAAATAAGTATTACTAGAACAAACTAACATTCAAAGACAGCACAATGAAACAGCATAATCGCCTCTCCTGCCACTTGTTGAATCCTCTAATGACCATACTTCTGAAATTCCCACTCACTATTATCTGCAATGTAGGAAAGGAAGTTCCAACAATTATAATACAGTTATCAAGCCAACTGAACAGTGCCAAAGATACAGTTGAATGAACTACCTAATGGACACACTTGACGTGTTTTGAGCCAGCGACTGATGCAGTGGAAGTGGAAGGCATGGTTACATACACCTGCGATAATATGAATCAAGATACTTCTAAGCTCCCAAAATATAATGTCAGGTTTGGAAGAGCAAAACCAAACAGAAGTGATGAATCGACGAGAAGATAAAAGACTCCATGATTAAGTTCGGATCAAATTTCTTTCATATTTGGTAACAAGAGATGTCTTGTTACAACTTTGGTTTTCTTCTAGATTATGATTCAAGGCCTATTTTTTCCTTCTATAATTTAATTTTAATATTTTGACTTCTATATTTATGTTTTAGTTTGTCGTTTGTTTGGATCTCATTCAACAAAACATTGCTTGTGAATGAAAATAAACATTTCCTTCTAGTCGTAGCGATAAATTTGACGAAGAAATTCTCTCTTAAAAGTATGGTAATTTTGAAATCATAAACAAGTCAAAAATGGTTTGAAATCGTGTTTGAGCTCGAGTCCCTCAACCAGTCATAATAGAAATAAGAAAGAAGACATGGTGTAAGGAGTACCAAAGTGGAAGATTGTGTTTAGAAACAGCAAAAGAAGGTGAACACATTACAAAAGTTTCATCAGATGGAAGGAAAAAGGAGTGAGAAGATATATGTGTGTTCTTTGGCAATAAGAGAGGGAATATTGGGAGAAGGAAGGTGAATTTAAAAAAAGATGAAATGGATTTACAAACAGATATGCTAAATCCTTAGAATGTGTGTACCACAAAAGATATGTTTAGTCAGAGGATGCCACAAGACGATGAATTACTTTTGTTATTAAGTGAAAAACTAGGCCAGAGCTTCGCAGACAAAGGATGTTTAGACTTTCAGAACAGATGAAAATAATTCTTTAGGCAATAAGAATCAAGTCTGATTATAACTTATTCACCCTAACATATGCAATATACTAGCACCCAAGGGTATATCCTAATGCCCTAATGTCCTAGTGGTCAGCGAAGTGGGCTGAGAACCATGAGATCTTGGGTTTAAATCTCTGTGGAAACAAAAATACATTGATTTCTTCCCGTATGTCCTAGCCTTGGTTAATAGAGGTACCAACTATGGTACCTACTGCTAGCGAGAGGTGACAAGTAACAAGAGGATTTAGTCGAGTTGCACACAAACTAACCTACACATCAGGGTGCACATACAAATGATATATCCAGGCATAATATCATAAGACAAGCAGAAAGCTCTTTCAAACTATAACGGAACAATGGCAGACACTATTTTCCAATGCGTAAATTACAGTAAATTATGCAATTTAGATAAACAAACAACGAACCCCAAGCAACAGTGCACTCCTCACTTGTAGCACTAGCTTGATTAGCTTGGCACTCGATGCCTGTTGAAAAAAGTTTCACATAAACTCGCAATTATACATAGAAAGGTATCGAAGTTCTGTTTCTATTCTGAATCAAAACAAAGATTTGAAAACACTCACAGAGATCCATAATATGATTCCTGCAAATAGCACAGTTGTCTACAACAATATCTGCACAATTTCACCAAATCATAATATGATTTCAGCTTCAATCGGTACAAGTAAGCAATTAACAAAATTGGGGGAAACGAACCCCAAGCCCAAAGAGCGACAGCGTTCCACTTTTTGATCTCAAAACGTTTGGGTTTCTTGCTGGAAGAAGAGGAGGAGGCTGATGGAGGTACTGCCGGGTTGGATTCTTCAACGGCCGGAACCATCTCGACGTCGGTATCCATTATGCTAATTCGTTCTCGATCACACAATTGTCTTCGTCGAGTGGAATTAGTATCACTCTAGTTTCCTCTCGAACCAGATTTTTCTGCTAATGATTTTGTTTTTTTTTTGCTTCCGTCAATTTTTAATTTTTTTATATGTTGGGCTAAAGCCCATTTGGAAGATTTATAGAGGCAAACAAATTCTAATTTTGGGCTGGCACCAGAAGATATTGGGCGAAGGGCACAAATGTCCGTTTTGGGTTCGTCATTTAGCTTATGTCCACTTTGTAATTTATTTACAAGATTACTCATTTTGGGAACGATTTAGACGTAAGCAATGGAGTTTGAAAATTTGCATCTGATGTATACGTAAAAATTGTCTTAACTTTCAGTTATCGTGTGTTCGAATTAATTTGTTTTGCTATTATTTTTATATTTGTTTAATTTTAACAATAAATTTTATATATTATAAAGAACAAATTTCATTTATCATTTTATCAAAACAATAAAAAATCTAGCAAAATCATTTAACACTCTTTTTTTCCATGTATGCATGGGTTTCAAGTGATATTTTAAGAACACGTTTTTCGAAGTTAGTTTTTATTTGATAATTAAAATATTTCAATTGCTGGACCAAGCACTTTTATGCATTAATTAATTAGATTTTCTTGGTATAGCTCCTTTTCAAGTTGGGATGTGTTTTGATATGGAAAATAACATTATTCGGAAAATCCTATTAATTAATTAGATTCTCTTGCTACTATTTTCCTAGAAGTAGAAAGAATGTTTTAGTAAATTTTCAATTTAAATAAAATATGTCAAACAATTTAAAAAAAGAAATACATATATATAGGTTATTCAATAAAATATTATATTATCTTGTGTTGAGATTATTTATTATCTATATACCTCAATCAAATAGTATCGTATCTTATATGAAAATAATGTTATGATATATTCTCTCTATCCTCAAATCAAATAATATCGCATCTTATATAAGATAATTTCATGTTTAGCTCTTCTACCTCAATGTATGTTCTCCTTATAAATATGTTAGTTCAACAAACAGAATTATTCGAACAAAAAAGTAGTAATACTTATAACACAGTAATGGCTTATTCGGACCAAAATAGCATCAACAAAAGTAAAAGCCATGCCAATTCCACATCCATATTCAGTCAGGCCCGCCGCAAAATGTCATTCCGGCGGAAGAAGTTACCGGTAGTCCAGGTCGAAGCTGGAGGGAAGAAGCACAGTCGGAAATTCTCTCCGGTGAAGATTTTCCAACGAAATGGATTGAAGGGGCAGAAATTGCAGTACTTGAGTATGAAGAAAATAAAAGAATGTTATTGGTTGGCGGTAAATGACATACTAGAAGGAAACAAAGCAAGTGATACATTCGAGCGACGACTTGTAGTAGATACCTCTTTTGCTATTCCGGTGATGGGCCTTTCTTTCCCTACTTTTCTGAATCAGCGTGGTATTTAAAAGGGAAGCTGAAAATTTTACCACCCTTTTCAGACTCTATTTTATGGAATTACTTTATTGTTTATTTGTTATTTCTGATTTTCATTGAAATTAATTATGATGTTTTTATTTGATTTTCTTTTAAAAAAATGAATTATATATATATCTTAATTTATTTATTATTTTTTGTAGTGCCACTTGATGAATTATTTGCACTCTTTATGAGATCATGCATGAATATACTTGAACTATATTTTCTTTTATTTATTGGGAATTTATTCAATCCAAGCTACGCTACCAACATCAAGGAGGGACAAAGTGCCACCTTGGTCTCTTGGTGTGAGATAGTTTAAAAAGTCAAAACTAAAGCTTAAATTATTTTTAACCAAGTGGCGTCAAAAGTCATTTCATTTAATTTCAAGCTAAGTTAAGAAGCAGTATGACAAAAGAAAGAGACGACTAGAAGGAAACACAATTTCTTTTTTCATCAAATTAAAGACTCGTATTGAGTATTCATTAGTCTGATTAATGTACATTGCATCATGCGAGGTTTATAAAGAGCTAGGAAGCATTCCGTTTCAGAAACTTTTTTATTTCTAGGAATCAAATTCAAGACCTCTGATTATATAATGAGTTTCTATACCAACTATGTAAATATTGAATGATAATAGTTGTATGATCTTGGACAATCTTGATCATTCCATGAGCACTACACCAAAACTAATTTTTAGCAGCAATTAATTAATGATAATAGATTAATTACTACTAAATATATTCATTTAGAGACAATTAACCCTCTTTGTAAATGTCCCTAAAGCCTGTAGCGACATTGACATAAGTGGTACTCCACTCTCCTTCCGAGTCATTCCAAGCATCCAACACACGCATCCTTACCCTCGATTCACAATATACAAATATTTTGGTATATATATTATTTTCTAATTATGTGCCAAACATAAAAGAAAAATAAGTTACTTTTTTATGAAAAAAGAAAAAATTCAAGGAAATATTTTAATTTGATTCGACATCTATTCTTCCTACTTTCGATATACATACCATTTTACCATGCCCAATATAGTTCTTATATTTATTCAAACATTTTATCATCAAATAATTTTTTTTAAAAGTTAAATAAGTTGTAAGGTTAATAAATGGGCTAATTAAAACTTATTCGAGTCTATGGAGCCTAACGACATAAAAGGCGGCTAACAAGAGGGCTACTTTTTTCGAGTGCTTATCATTCGAGCAACTCCCTCTTATCCATCAATTAATTAATTGTAAATATGTGTAAATAAAAATTTAACTTGATTGACTATATAAAATGATGGATTTGCATGATAATAATAATAATAATAGCTAAATCGACAAAATTCGAGTCCTACTCTTATATGGCGAAGTATTTACAAACAAATTGTGGGAAAGAAAACATAATTATTGCCAAATAATTTTTCATTTTCTGTGACTATTTGATCAAGAGTGTTGAGTTTCTTGTTAAGATTCGTAAATAATTTGAGTGTAAAAATGTGATTCAAACAGTAATTTTTTATATGAAAAATATGTATATTGTAATCCCTGGTATTACAACCCCCATTTTTTTTTTTCTTGGATGAACGGAATTGCTTGTTAAAGAAGTTGGGAAGAAGGACCTTAGGGATCATTTGTCTTAGAAAAAAATTATATGTAAAAATTAGTAATGTAGAAATTATTTATATTATTATTGATGTGAGGGATAATTATGCGATTGTCAGTTAATACCCAAAAATTCTTATTGATAAGTAATTAATTACTCTAAAAATGAATATTTATCTTTAAATTATTATTATTTTATTTTAATTGATTTCTTGCACCTCATGAAAATCAATAGTCATGTTCTCCACGTACCTTTTAGTGTCACTCGATCATACATAATTTAATGCAAATAATATTTAGTACTATCAACGAAATATAATATATTATCTTGCATTGAGATTATTTATTTATTTATCTCAATCAAATAATATCGTATCTTGTATGATTCTCTCAATCCTGAAACCAAATCACTTGTTAGTTGAGGAGAAGTAATTGGCGTAATGCAGCTCATGTATTCAATTCTTCAATCTCTATATGGCAATCTTCTTATATATATCGTACTTCAACAAACGGAATTATTCGAACAAAAAAAATTAGTAATACTTATAACACAATAATGGCTTATTCGAATCAAAATAGCCTCAACAAACGTAAAAGCCATGCCAATTCCACATCTATATTCAGTCAGACCCGCCGCAAACTGTTGTTCCGACGGAAGAAGTTACTGGTAGTGCAACCCGAAGCTGGAGGGAAGAAGCTGCGGCGGAAATTCTCTCCGGTGAAGATTTTCCGACGAGACGGATTGAAGGGGAAGAAATTGCAGTACTTAGGTATGACGAAAATAAAAGAATGTTATTGGTCGGCGGTAAACGACATATTGGAAGGACACCAAGCAGTTGATACATTCCAGCGACGACTTGCGGTGGAGACCTCTTTTGCTATTCCGATGATGGGCTTTTCCTTTGCTATTTTTTCAAATCATCGTGGTATTTGAAAGCTTACCTAAAAATTTTAAGACTGTCTACGTCGTACTACCCTCTCAAGACTTTATTTATACGATTACCTTATTGTTTATTTGTTATTTATGATTTTTCTTGATATTTCTTTTATTTGCTTTAAAAAATATTTTTAAAAATGAATCATATATACCTTAATTTATTTATGATTTTTTGTAGTGCCATTTGATGAATTATTTGCACTCTTTATGAGATCATACATGCAAATACTTGAACTATATTTTCTTTTTATTTATTGGGAATTTACTCAATTATATTCAAGCACTACCAACATCAAGGAGGGACAAAGTGCCACCTTGGTCTCTTGGTGTGAGATAGTTTAAAAAGTCAAAACTAAAGCTTAAATTATTTTTAACCAAGTGGCGTCAAAAGTCATTTCATTAATTTCAAGCTAAGTTAAGAAGCAGTATGACAAAAGAAAGAGACGACTAGAAGGAAACGTAGTTTTTTTTTTCATCACTAACTCGAGTACTTATTGGTCCGATTAATTCGTAGTTATATACATTATTATGTGAGACTCATAAAATGCTAGGAAGCATTTCGTCTTAGGAACTTCTTCATTTTTAGTATTCAAATTCAAGACCTCTTATATATATTGAGTTTCCGATCGATATCAACTATGTATAACAATTGATTGATACTTAATATTTATATATATGATTTTGGACAATTTTCATATCATGAGTGAGATTTTGAGATCGCGTTAGACTTAATGTCTATTTCTTATCATGATATCAATCTATTAGCTTGAGTATGACTTGTTCCCACTATTAGTTTATTTGATGTTGGACTCCTAAATTAAATTATTCACAATTCTATTAGCAATTCTAAACGGGGTATTGAGTTTTTACATCAACTATATATTAGAGGAATGTAATGATCTCTTTATACTATTAGATTATTCTCACCTGACAAATTTGAAAGACAATGCTTTTGGGCCGATAATTTAGGTGATATTTTAAGAACATGTTTTCCGAAGTTAGTTTTTTAAATTTAATAATTAAAATATTTTAATTCCTAGACCAAGCTAAGCACTCTTTCATCCCATTATTTAATTAGATTATCTTGGTATTGGTCCTTTTCAAGTTAGGGTGTATTTGATATTGAGGTTAACATTATTTGATATGGCGAAGTATTTACAAACAAATTGTGGGAAAGAATACATAATTATTGTCAAATTATTTTTCATTTTCTGTGACTACGAGTGTTTATTTTTCAAATTATTATCAAATTATTTGATAATGTTTTATTTTGGTCCTTAATTTATTCCACTTGATTGAAATAGTCCTTAATGTAAAACAAATGTGTTCATTTTGGTCCTTAATGTATTCCACTTGATTGAAATGGTCTTTAATTTATAACAAAAGGGGTTCATATTGGTTCCTTATCCTAAATTTAATAAATTTATCAAAAAAAAAGTTAAATTTAACTGTACACCCCGCATGGCTTACAAAATTCACATTGATGTCTTCTTTGTTAGCTCAAATGAAAAACTTCATGAAATCTAACACTATTTTTTCTAACAAAATTTATTATTTTCTCTTGCTTAAAACAGAAATGGATATTACTTCAATAGAATAATATTTTGGAAAAGAGAAAATAGTAAATTTTGTTGGAGAAACTAGAGAAAATGGTGTTAGATTTTATGAAGTTCTTTCTTTGGAGCTGATAAAAAAGACAACAATGATAAATTTTGTTAGCCACGTAGGATCTATAGTAAAATTTAACACTTTTTTTAAAAATAAATCTGTTAAGTTTAGAGTAAAGGACCAAAACGAACTCCTTTTGTCATACATTAAGGACCATTTTAATCAACTGAAATACATTAAGGATTAAAATGAACATATTTGTTATATATTAAGGATCATTTCAATCAAGTGAAATACATTGAGGACCAAATTAAAGCATTACTCATACATTAAGGATCATTTTGGTCATTTTCTCGAAAAATATGTATATTGTAACCCCTAGTATTACAACCACAATATTTATTTTTTCTTGGAATGAACGGAATTCTTGTTAAAGAAGTTGGGAAGAAGGACCTTAGGGATCATTTGGCTTAGAAAAAATTATGAGGAGATTAATAATATTAAAATTGTTTATGCATAAATTAGTAATGTAAAAATTATTTATATTGTCATTGATGTGAGGGATTATTATGCAATTGTTAGTTAATACCCAAAAAATCTTATTGATAAATTAATTATTTACTCTAGAATAGAATATTTATTTCTAAATTATTATTATTTATTTGTTCATTTTAATTGGTTTTCTTCACCTCACGAAAATCAATAGTCATGTTTTTCACTTATCTTTCAATGTGACTCGATCATCGGCTTAAATAAAGTCTATCAAAGACTTTTATTAAGTGATAAATATATAGGTTATTACAGGTTCTATCATATATATAATTTAATGCAAATATTATTAATTAGTACCTTAACATAATATTATATTATCTTGTGTTATACATCTCAATCAAGTAATATTTGTATCTTGTATGATATAATTTAATGCAAATATTATAAATACCGCTCATGTATTCAACTCTTCTATCTCTATGATTTCCCTATATATATTAGTTCAACAAACAGAATTATTCGAACAAAAAGTAGTAATACTTATAACACAATAATGGCTGATTCGGACCAAAATAGCCTCAACAAAAGTAAAAGCAATGCCAATTCCACATCCATATTCAGTCAGACCCGCCTCAAAATGGCATTCCGACGGAAGAAGTTACCGGTAGTGCAACCCGACGCTGGAGGGACGAAGCAGCGGCGGAAATTCTCTCCAGTGAAGATTTTCCGACGAGACGGATTGAAGGGGCTGAAATTGCAGTACTTAGGTATGAAAAAAATAAAAGAATGTTATTGGTCGGCGGTAAACGACATATTGGAAGAACACGAAACAGTTGATTCATTCCAGCGAAAACTTGCAGTCGAGACCTCTTTTGGAATTCCGATGATGGGCTTTTCCTTCGCTATTTTTTCAAATCATCGTGGTATCTGAAAGCTAAGCTGAAAATTTTAAGACTATCTACGTACCATCTCTCTAGATTTTATTTGTGTGATTATATTGTTGTTTATTTGTTATTTTTGATTTTCGTTGAATTTAAGTAACATGTCTTTCTTTGATTTGCTTTAAAAAATATTTTTAAGATGAAGTATATATATTTTTATTTATTTATTATTTTTTGTAGTGCCTTGATGAATTATTTGCACTCTTTATGTGATCATACGTGCATATACTTTGGACTATTTTTTCTTTCATTTATTGGGAATTTATTCAATTCAAGCACTACCAACATCAAGGAGGGTCAAAGTGCCACCTTGGTCTCTTGGTGAGAGAGTTTAAAAAGTCAAAATTAAACCTTAAATTATATTTTAACCAAGCGGCTTCAAAAGTCATTTCATCAATTTCAAGCAAAGCTAAGAAGCATATCACAAAAGAAGGAGACGACAAGAAGGAAACATAGTTACGTTTTTCTTTCATCATCAACTCGAGTATTCATTGGTTCGTATTTACATCATGGGAGACTCATAAAGCTAGGAAGTATTTCGTCTCAAGAACTTTTTTATTTTTAATGCTCAAAAAGACCTTTAATTATATACATTGAGTTTCTGATCCATACCAACTATGTAAAACATTGATTGATACTTAATATTTATATATATGATCTTGGACAATCTTCATTTTATGGATTAACTTTTAGGGTTGAATTAAATATAAAATTAACAAATAAAATTACTTGCTTACTATAATTTTAACCAAATAATGAGATAATTATAATGATAAAAAAATATCATGTAACCTAAAGCAAACAAGCTTTACTTACAATAGATCAACTTGAAGTTTGTCTCTTTTGTGGAAATATACAGAGGTCAAAGTACTTTTAGAGCTTGTTTGGTATTGCCATTGGGAGGTTAAAAGTGCTTTTTTTTTTGAGATTTTTTTTTTTGTTGAAAAATCAAGTGTTTAGCAAATTCTTAAAACTGATTTAAATAGAAGCAGAAGCATTTTTTCTGTTATTGGAAAGAAGCTAAAAAATTTTGCTTCTTAAAAAAGCAGAAGCAGAAAATTATTTTTTGGAAGACTAAAATATCTCTTCCATATATACATATTTACCAATATATCCCTTATTAATTAATTAGTATATCTCATAAGTTTGGTTAAATTTCATTCAAGAATTTTATTTTTTATTTTTATGTAATAATTTTTTTTTTTTATGTTTATATACTATTATTTTATATTTTATATATTATTTTACAAAATTAGAAGTAAGGTTAACAACAATAATTTTGTAGGATTGAAAATATGAAGGACTTATTTATTTATTTATGTATAATATTGATTGAAAATTTGAATATGTACATTTTAATTTAATTAAAAATTTTGTAATAGATATTTAAAATAGTTTCCCTCTTTAAAATAATCTTAATATTAAAAGTACATTGATACTTGCTCTTTTCGTAATTTGACTCTCAAAAGCACTTTTTTAAAAAAGATTAGTCAAACACAATTTGTTTATCAAAAAATATATTTCAAATGAATTAGCCAAACACAAATTGCTTTTTTTCAAAAGCACTTTTCTGAATAGCTATTTTTATGCTTCTACAAATAAAGAGTTTTTATCAGTAATGCCAAACAGGCTCTTAACATGAAAAATAATTCATCAATTGATATTTAATTTGTAAATATTTGACAAATTTGAAATATAATGCTTCGGGGCTGATGATTTGGGTGATATTTTAAGAACATGTTTTCCGATGTTAGCTTTTTAAATTTAATAATTAAAAGATTTTAATTCCTAGACCAAGCTAAGCACTCTTTCATCCCATTATTTATTGGGAAAATTTATTTAATTAGATTATCTTGGTATAATTGGTCCTTTTCAAGTTAGGGTGTATTTGATATTGAGATAACATAATCCGAAAAAATCTTATTAATTAGTTAGATTCTTCTAATATTGGTTCTTTTTCAAGTTAGGAGTGTGTTTGACACGGAGGAGAACATTACTCAAAATATTTTTTAATATTTGGTCACTAAAATATTTTATAATTTTTTTAGAAAATATATCTCTTAAAAATAAAAATAAATACAACTTTTCCAATAAAATTAAAAAATACAATTTCCTTAAGTGTCATTCCACATTTTCACTCTCCTTTTGAGTCCTTCCCGGCCTCCAACACACCGTTTAGCCCTCCTCCACGCCAACCTCACACTTTACCCCCTACCCTCCACTCATATATACAAATAATTTTGTATATAATATTTTCTACTTATGTGTTAAACATTATTGAATTTTTTGAACTTTTTTTAGAAAAAGAAAAAGATCAAGGAAATATTTTAATTTGATTCGACTTCTATTCTGGTTTCTACCTACTTTAGATACTATTTTAGCACGTCTGATATAGTTCTTATATTTATTTCAAACATTTAATCCTCAAATAAAAACATTTCCAAATTAAATCCGTGCTAAATAAGTTGTATGGTTAATAAATGGGCTAATCAAGACTTATTAGAGTCTATGGAGCCTAACGGCCTCAAAGGAGGCAAGAGGTCTACCTTTTCCGTCCATTAGTAGTTGTAAATATGTGCGTAAATATAAATTAAAACTCGAGTCCTACTCCTACGGAGAAGTATTTACAAACAAATCTAGGGAAAAAAATACATGTGACTACTTGATTAAGAGTGGTTCTCCCACTTACCTTTTATGTGACTCGAACTCTTTAACTTACCGTTTGATGATGGAGGTACTCAATCATTGGAGCAAGTTTCACTTTGTCATCTTTAAATTATTTAATTTTTTCATTACATATTTTTATTTCACGTTCTACTACAACAATAACATATTCAGTGTAATATCACAAGTGAGGTATTTGAGAATAGAGTTTATGCAGACCTTATCTTACCTCTCGTAGAGATAAAAAGATTGTTTCTATTGACACTCAGCTTAAATAAAGCCTACCAAATAGTTTTAAAATACATATACGAGTTATTACGCATTGTATAGTGTATAATTTAATACAAATATTATTTAGTACCATGAACAAGATATAATATCATCTTGTGTTGGATTGTTTTTTTTTTTATATATATCCCAATCAAATAATATCGTATCTTATATGAGATAATTTATTGATTCTCTCTATCCTCAAACCAAATCAATTGTTAGTTGAGCAGAAGTAATAGGCATCATGCATCTCATGTTCAACTCTTCTATCCATATATGATCTCCTTATAAATATGTTAGTTCAACAAACAGAATTATTCGAACAAAAAAGCTAAGTGGCAATTATAACACGATAATGGCTTATTCGAACCAAAATAGCATCAACAAAAGTAAAAGCCATGCCAATTCCACATCCATATTCAGTCAGGCCCGCCGCAAAATGTCATTCCGGCGGAAGAAGTTACCGGTAGTCCAGGTCGAAGCTGGAGGGAAGAAGCACAGTCGGAAATTCTCTCCGGTGAAGATTTTCCGACGAAATGGATTGAAGGGGCAGAAATTGCAGTACTTGAGTATGAAGAAAATAAAAGAATGTTATTGGTTAGCGGTAAATGACATATTGGAACGACACAAAGCAAGTCATACATTGGAGCGACGACTTGTTGTAAATACCTCTTTTGCTATTCCGATGATGGGACTTTCCTTCCCCACTTTTCCAAATCATCGTGCTATTTGAATGCTAAGCTCAAAATTTTATTTATTTTATTTCTAGTTTAAGACGACCAGCAGTATTTGTTATTTCTGGTTTATTTGTGGAATTATTCTGTTTATTTGTTATTTCTGATTTTCACTGAAATATTTCTTCTTCTTTTTTTTTTTTTTTTTTTTTTTGTAATGCCAGTTGATGAATTATTTTTTTAGAAAGTTCTAACTAAAGTTTAACTAAATGTAAAGAGATTATGGGTTCAATTACAAAACTTGATGAAATGCCACGATTACAGCTGCAGATTTGAAATGATTCTGGCAATTTATCAAGACTTGTGCTATAATTTTTAACGACTATCCAAACTTGTTAAGATAAATTTTATTTAATATCAAATAAGAAATTTTGATAATTCACTTTGCTCCCAATTATAACAAAAAAAGTTATTTTTACCTTACAGTCACCGAGAACTTGATGTTGAAATCAAGTCTTGTGCAATATGATCAACCAACAAGATAAGCCCCAATATCACCGATAGATGTGGTGTAGTGGTTGAGACTCCTCCTCTCTTAATCAGAAGTCTTGGATTCAAGTTTTGGGTATGAAAAATAAATTGGTAGGGAGCTCTTTCCTCCAAATAAGGCCGTACACCATGTGAATCTGAAATAGTCGAACTTCAATACAGATATCAAATATCGAGTGAGAATTTTTTTTAAAAGAATGAAGATAAGCACCAAATGTAATATGGATTATTGAGTATGAAATGTGTTAAGCATCAAACTGCACAAGGGAACAAGTTGTGAGGTCCATCCCATGTTTTATTAGTCAATTTTTGCTTCTACAACAAAGATATTCAATTGCTACAAGCAATTGTTAAAAAGGAATAGTTATAGCAAAAGTTGAAAAGTTTATAGATTTGGTGGTTGCCAAATTGGTAGGATTTGCAACCTTTGTTGAAATTTGTTACATTTGTCTATGTCATTAGTGACATAGGCATGGTTTTCTCTTCCTATAAATAAAGAGCTTTTGCTCATTTGTTAAACACACCAAGATAGAGAGAAAAATCATTTTGAGAGCAAAGTGAAGTATACCATAGACTATATAAGAAAATAGTCTGTGAAGAAAAATAGAGTGTGAGCGATATTTTTAGTAAGGTGGTAAATCAAAAGAGTGTTATTCCTTTTGAGTGTGTAGTAGTCACTTTGAGTGTTTTACTCGTGACTACACAGTGTAAAAATTCCTTGCTATAGTAATATCAGTTGCTCCTCTTGGCCCGTGATTTTTCCCTTATTTAGAAGGATTTCCACGTAAAATTCTTGGTGTTATTATTTTCCCATTTTATTTCCATTATTTTGACCATATATATTTTTGTGTCAGTCCGCGTTTTTCCCAACACAAGTCACAAGTCGTAGACACCACGAAAATTAACAATCAATCTTGAGAAATCGTACGATCACAATCTAATAAATCTACAAGACCAACATTATGGTTGCATGTAAAGAGAAAAAATTGACAACAGGGCAGAATTTTTCACTAATTACGTTTTTTTGGAACAATAATTTAAATCTTACAAGTTGAAGTGATCTACTTTAACTATCAAATGAAATGAGGGGGGCAACAGGCAAGGATATAATTTCAAAAAGGCTAATGCCATTCTTTATATTTTTCTTGTAATTTATGGATTTTTAAAAATAATGGTCTATGATAACAAAATAAAAATCTTATGAGAAATCGTTAGATCACAATCTAAAATTTTATAGTTATTGCAAATGTTAGATGACAATTATTTAATTTGTAAGGTTATAAAAAATATATGAACAAATATTAGATCCAACGTCTAAAACTCTCTTTTTTAGCAATATCATAAAAAAAAACTACAATCACAAAACAAATATGATCAACTTGAAATTTAATAGCTAAAATATTTTAATTACTAGACCAAGTAACTACAATCACAAAACAAATATGATCAACTTGAAATGAAATTTAATAACTAGACCAAGTACTTTCATCCCATTAATTAATTAGATTCTCCTGGCATTGGTCCTTTTCAAGTTAGGATGTGTTTGATATGGAGGACAACATTATCCAGAAAAATCTCATTAATTAATTAGATTTTCTTGATACTATTTCTGTAGACCCTTAACTTAAATAAAATCTGACAAATAATTTTAGAAAAGGGATACATATATAGGTGCACCTATATATGTATCATAGATATACCACACATGAATTCTAGGAGATTCATATACAGATAGGAGTACTAATAGCACACATACAAATTGAGGTAAGAGTTAGAATAGAACAACTGAAGTGTACAAAAAGAGCTCCTAGTTGTAGATAGGGGTGCTCATGGGTTGGTTATCGATTTGATTATTATCGGTTTTGATTTGGTTATTCAGTTATTAATCATACATGAAAATAAAATCAAAAGACAAGATATGAAATAGAAAAATAAATTAATTAGCAAACAAGCACTTGCCAACTTCACGTCCTTTCAAGTTGAATTTTCACTAACAAAGGAGAAAATGAAATGAAAATCAGAAGAGCCAACAACTGAATCATGCCCCCAAATTGATTCATTTAAATCCCTCAATATAATTCTTCTATCCCTTAAATTATTATTTGCACCGGCTTTTTTCCACCATACAATTGGCTAGTGATATTGTCTATTCAGGACCTAGACTCGCAAGACTTTAAAATGCATCACTAGAGTGTCAGGTTTGCTTGCTTATAAAATCCCAATATAAAAGATATGTAAATAAATTCTACATTGCCTTTATTCCATCAAACAATGACCCAACCCACTAGTGATATTGTCTGCTTTGAGCCTAGACCCACACAACTTTAAAACGCATCACTAAAGTATAAGATCTGCTCACTTATCATGTGTTTTTGCCGGTGTGGACTTCTTATCCTAAGGTGGAGTGTCACAAACACCCTCTCTTATGGACTCAACGTACTCGCTGAGGTTTGCCTCACCATATGGAATTTGCCTAAAATTTGCCCCACCACATGAGATTTGCCTAGACCTAGCAAAGATGTTTGCTCCACCTTATCGAGATTTGTCTAAACTCAGTTGAACTTTAGCTTGCATCGACACAGTTGACACAAAAGTGACTCTAATACCATCTGTAACAGCCTATCTCAGTAGTGATATTGTCCTATCTGGGCCTACGCGCACAACTTTAAAACATATCATTAAAGTATAAAATCTGCTTACTTATATACTTAATATCCATCTCGTGTTTTCTCAATGTGACACTTCTTATTTTAAGTTAGGGGGTAACACATACAACCTCCTTTCTGATTTTCAAAAGCAAATTAAATTATTTTTACTTTTAAAACCAACTGTGAGATGAATTCTTGAATAGTTTGTTGGAATAAGTGATGTAGTAAAAAATAATTTGAACAAACAATTCAAAATAAAAGAAATATGGGCCTGATAGTTGGTCATACGAACCTAGACTCTATATAAAATAAAACAATTTGTCCGCAAAATAGAAGATTTTGCGCATTTTGGGCTACACTTACATTGGACAATAGGCCTCCACTACTAGGAGCCCATCCAACTCAGACTCAACAACTAATTCAAACATAAAGACCCCTGCATATTGTTTTTTCACCAACTAATTGAAATCAAATAAAAGACCATGCATATTGTTTTTAACCAACAATAGACTCTGCATATAAAGTAAATAAGAATTAAAATAGCTATTTGTTTCCCAGGAAACAAAACTTGACCTTTTTCACATTCATGGAAGTTTCTGATCATGGAGTTTCCTCCCCTCCTTCTTCTTCTTCTTCATCATTATCATCTTCTTCTTCTTCTTTCTCTTCTTCTTCCTCTTCCTCATCATGATATCCTCCGTATTGATGTTTCCAGTAGAGCAAATTCAATTGCCTACTAAACTGATAATTCTCACATGTCATTCCCAAATGCAAACATTTACAATTGACACAGAAAAGTCTCCAACACTCAGGACATGCCCTAATCGGATATCCCCTTTGATCATCAACCAGTGTACCCATACAATCCATAAAAGGGCAATCAATAACTATTGGCGAAGCCAGAACTTTCTTTAGTCGATTGGCATCTCTTACTCGCATAAGAAAATCAATCGGCATTATTGAATTATGATTCAAAATTTCCTTACAACCAAAACCGGGGCACCTTATAAAAATCTCATGGATATCCTGATTGATTTTTTTACTTATATAATTTTGTATGCATTCTTCACAGTAACGATGATTGCAATTGGTGCCCCGCATCAATGTGTTTGGCAGCGGAAACGAATTTTCACATATTTCACAGAAAGTACAAGAAGATTCCCCCTTTTCAGTAATACTATTCTCTAGGTTAAGTGAATATGGAATAACAGAATACTCCATTTCTACAGGTTTTTTTCCAGTAGCATGATTAGAGTTTGATTCCAAGTTCTTACCTGAATGAAACTGAGCTGAGTAGAAGAGAATTTGCTGCAGTTCGATATCATCATCTTCGCTCTTGTAACATTTGTCATTTTCGGTGATAGCGATGACATCAGAATTCAGCAAGGTAGGATCAACTTCGACTTCGGTGGAGTTCAAGATTTCCAAATCCATTGATTCCATTTCAATTTGATCGGAATTCACGATTTGCAAATTTGTTGATTCCATTTCAACATCGTTGGCCCCGGCAGATTTCTTGATTTTGTGCCTTCTATGGAGTCTCTGAAAATTCTTAGACCATCTTGATGATGAACAACTTTTGTTTTCGATCTTTGGTTTCGGCTGCAAGAATTTGGATATGATAGGACGCTTCATTCGGCCGTCAATAGAATACTATATATCTTTCCTAGTATATGCATATACGTTGTATATATATATATATATGTATTATATTTTCAGGTTCTTGTATTTATTTTACTTTTTAGGGTTTAGAATAAATTCATATTAAATCAAATATGAAATAAATTAACACAATATGTGTGACGTGTCAAACGACGTGTCAGTGAAGTGAAATGGTCAATAAGACCATGCCATGTATTGAAAGTGATACAACATGTCTAGTCAAATCAAACACGTATGAAAACATGCCTCGTGTACAACTGATGTATTTCAATCATTAAAAAATACATAAATTAAAATTTGATTGGTCGAAAAAAATCACCCTAATCACAATTCTTCCCATTTAACAGAACTAACATGTTCAAACCAATCAAATATCATCATGTCAACTTCAACCTAATCGATCGAACAAAATTGTCCTCATCAATTTTGTTTCGTTCCAACACGTTCCAGCACAAGTGACATATTCCATCTAATCAAATATTGTCATGCCAACCACAATACGGTCAGAAAAATGTTGTCCTAATCATATCTATTCCACCCTAGCAGAAGTGGCATGTTCTAGCTAATCAAATATCGTCATGAGAGTCTCAATTTGATTGGCCGAGAAGAGTTTGTCATCTCTTCTATCTTGACACAAGTAACATGCTTGAGCCAATCAATATCATCATGTCAACTTCAATATGGTTAAAAAGAGTTTGTCCTTGTCACAATTCTTCCAATCTATAACTATAATAAGAATCTTCATAATTTAACAAGCCAGAGGATCCTCGTGGATTAAATGCTATAAGTTCCCTGTGAAGATCAAGGACAAAGGCAAACTAAATACCTAGGCATTCAAAACAAATCTAATGAAGGCAAGCAAAATGCCAAGGTGTTAAAAGATCAAATTCACTTATTTGTGTCCATCAAAGTGTTTTTGATGAATCAGGTTTAAATTCAACACAAATTCGAAATTAAACACAAATATCCTTAAATTTATATTTGAAGAGACGAATAAGAGGACTACTAGAGACTATAACACCAATTATTCTTAAATAAAATACCATATTTATTATAATATTTCTCATTCTTATTATTTACTTGGCATGAACTTTATTGTCTACCTCATTCCTTTTACGCCAAGTATGAAGACTATTATATTCTCGTACTTTATTTTAAGTAACTCTGTTGACTTGAGAAAGGAACGTTCGCAATTGAAAAAGAAAAGGTAAAACAGAACCACAACTACCATATGCCTTTTTTAGAAAAATAGATGCAAAAATATATCGAGAAAAAAAGGGAAACAATGAAGTGAACAAAAAAGGAGTTTTGCTGCAGATTCATAAGCAAAGGAAACTTATTAAAGATCACCCGAATAGTCATTTTAATTTGAGAGAAAAAAAGACAAATTTCTAAGAAGCAAATAAACTCAAAGGAATAACAATATTCGGAACTAACAGACATATATGAAGCGTTGAAATCGATTATCGAAATTGATTATATGTTATATCATGTATAATTAAATGTAAATAATATTATGTAGTAGATACCTCTTTTGCTATTCCAGTGATGGGCCTTTCTTTCGCCACTTTTCCAAATCATTGTGGTATTTGAAAGTTGAACTGAAAATTTATTCGTTTTATTTTCCACGCTCCATTTGTGATATTACATTGTTGTTTATTCATCATTTCTTGTTTTCATCGAAATTAATTAAGGTGTTTTGCTTTAAAAAATTTAAATTAATTAATTATATATATCATTATTTATTTATTATTTTTTGTAGTGCCACTTGATGAATTGTTTGCAATCTTCTTGATGCATATACGTACTTGAACTATTTTCACCTTGGTCTCTTGAGGTGGCACTTAGTGTGAGAGAGTTTAAAAAGTCAAAATTAAAGTTCAACTTAACGTAAATAAATTTGGGGTACAAAACTGAGTTAATATCTCAGATGGTCACTCAACTATGAACTATTTTCTCAGAAAGTCACTCGACTTTGGTTTTTAACTCAAAAGTCACTCAACTATGGATTCTTTTCTCAGAAGGTCACTCAACTATAGGTTTTTTTCTCAGAAAGTCACTCAACTTTGAATTTTAACTTAAAAGTCACTCAACTATGAGTGTTTTACTTACAAAATCATCCGACCATGAGTATTTTACTTACAAAGTCACTCAACCTATTCAATTATTTTTTTTAATTAAAATTTACTTTAATGAAATTTTTATTCCTAAGCAATTTTTTTTTTAAAGTATCAATTTGCACTGTCAATTATACTATGCTTAAAGAATATCCAATTTCTTCGTCAGTATACTATGCTTAATTTTTTTTTCCAACTGTAACTAAACATAGTGTAGAAAAAAAACCATAAAACACACAAAATTTAAAGGTTCTTAAAATAATAAATCTTAATTGTTATATTTGGGGGAAAAGGTAAAATAAAAGGATCACTATTATATTTTTAGAGGATTGAGTCAAGTAGGTGGGTCATCTTTTTACAATTTTAGTTAGAAATAAAAATTTCATGTAAGTAAATTTTAATTAAAAAAATTAATTGAATAGGTTGAGTGACTTTGTAAGTAAAATACTCATAGCTTAGTGACTTTTGAGTTAAAAATCAAAGTTGGGTGACTTTCTGAGAAAATAACACATAGTTGAGTGACTTTCTGAGAAAAGAGACTATAGTTGAGTGACTTTCTGAGAAAAAAATTCATAATTGAGTGACCATTTGAGATATTATCTCTACAAAACTCGATGAAATGCCATGACTACAGACGCAGATTTGAAATGATTCTGCCATTTTTTCAAGATCTGGGCTATAATTTTAACAATTATTATAATTTGTTAAGCTAAATTTTATTCAATATCAAATAATTAAGAAATTTTGATGACTCACTAGGATTGTACTTCCAATTTCAACAAAAAAAAAAATCATTTTTCTCCGCAAGTAAGATTATATACTAACAGCAATTCAAATGGGGTATTATCAGAGCACTTTCATCACAACCAATTGAGTTAAAATTGTTTATCCCTAAAACTAGAAGACAAAAATTAATTGATCAGAACTTTAATTATATTAATTTTAATTAGTATCTAACCAATAACTGCTAAAGGACACAAACTGTAGACACTACAAGAATTTACAATCATTAATCTTAAAAATCATTAGATCACAATCTAATTAATCCACAAGATCAACATCATGGTAACATGAGCACAAATAGAGCTCATGAGATAATGCCATTTAGGACAAATATAAGAATTAAATTATCGGGTTCATCTTCAAGAATGCGTTGTAGCCTCCTTCAACAGAGCTTAAGAGTACTTCCACATAAATGTTTGTAGTTACGAACTGATAATTTCTACGGACATAGTTTGAAAACATGAAAATCGTACCGGTTAACCATTAAAGGAACTCGAAGCTCTAGTTCAAAAAATCAATCGCAAATAAATTTTTTTGAGTGGGTAGTATCTTAAAAGAACTGAGATATCGAAAAAAGTTTACATCTAAAAACTGGGCTATTTTAAGGTTTGTGTGGTGTAGTAGTAATAAATTGTATGAAAATTGCATACAATATTATTGTAGTTCTATTGAATTTCCAAACATGAACTTTATACAAAATTTATATAGTTATATACATATTATTGAACGTTTTGTACACAAAAATATAATTGTGAGTAAAATTTTACTTCTTGAATGAGATATATATATATATTGCATATCAATTTTTTTTTACAATATATATTTCTGCTTGAGCGAAATTCAATTCTTTCATTTTATTGAATTACTAGTATGAACTTTTCTTATTGATGGTGAAAAATTCAAATTTGAAATTATATTTCCTCCTACTTGTTTACTATTTCACAAATAGATTTTCATTTTTATTTGTCACTTTTAACATAACAAGAAAAGACAATTACTACTTTTTTTCTTCATGTTTTACCCTTAACATTAATTATTTAACCCCCAAATCATTTTCAAGATCTAATATCAAACATCAATTAATAGTGATATTATGATAAAAATATGCCCAAAATGGATAAGTAAAAATGAACAGAGATAATAAAATAAATATTAGTTATTTACTTTAATTTTAACCGGATAATGGGATATAATGACAAAATAATGATGATCATGTAACCTAAACCAAATAAATGTATAATGATCAACTTGAAAGTTGTGACTCTTTTGTGGAAATGTACTGAGGTCCAACTTCCAAGTATTTTTAGCATGAAAATTATTTTCTTCAAATAGAAACTGACAAATGATATTACTCTATTATTATATTTATTTATACACCTGAATCAAATAATATCGTATCTCATATGAGATAATTCACTCTTATCCTCAAACCAAGTCAGTACCCCTTAGTTGAGCAGAAGTAATTGACATTATGCAGCCCATGTTCAACCCTTCTATCTCTATATGATCTCCTTATAAATATGTTAGTTCAACAAACAAAATTATTCCAACAAAAAAGTAGTAAGTAATATTTATAACACAATAATGACTTATTCGAACCAAAATAGCCTCAACAAAAATGGCAATTCCACATCCATATTCAGTCAGGCCCGCCGCAAAATGTCATTCCGGCGAAAGAAGTTATCGATAGTCCAGGTCGAAGCTGGAGGGAAGAAGCAGCGGCGGAAATTCAGTCCGGTGAAGATTTTCCGACGGGACGGATTGAAGGGGGCGCTGAAATTGCAGTACTTAAGTATGACGAAAATAAAAGAATGTTATTGGTCGGCCGTAAATAATATATTGGAAGGAAACCAAGCAACTGATACATTCCAGCGACGACTTGCAATGGAGACGTCTTTTGCTATTCCGATGATGGGCTTTTCCTTCGCTTTTTTTCCAAATCATCGTCCTATTTGAAAGCTAATTAGCTGAAAAATTTATTCCTTTTATTTCTGATTTAAGATTACAATGCTGTTTATTTAATTTGTTATTTCTGATTTTCGTTAAAATTAATTAACATGTTTTGCTTTGATTTGCTTAAAGATATAAAAATTAATTAATTAAATTTGTCTTAATTTATTTATTATTTTTTTCTAGTGCCACTTGATGAATTATTTGTAATCTTGATGAGATAATGCATGCACATACGTACTTGAACTATTTTTTGTCTTTTATTTATTATGAATGTATTCAACCCAACCACTGTGAAATAGTTTTAAAAGTTAAAACTAAAGTTAAACGTAATGTAAAGAATTTTTGGCTACAGAACTCGATTAAATGCTGGGATTACAGCCGCAGATTTTGAAATGATTCGGGCAATTATTCAAGATTTGTGGCTATAAATGATAATTATCATAACTTGCTAAGATAAATCTTATTAAATATGAAATAACTTTTTTTGATAATTTATCAGGATCTCGATTACATCATAAAAGTTATTTTTCTTAACTATCACTGTAACTTGACGCTGAACCAAGTTTTGCCCAATATGATCAAATAAGAAACCATGGTTTATTCACCGGGATTTTATCAGCCACAAGTACTTTCAAATAATGTTTGTACGTTACAAACTGTTAATTTCTCCGGACAAAGTTGGAAAACATGAAAAAATCGTATGGATTTACCATTAAAGGAGCTCGATCGAAGCTTGAGCAAAATTCAATTATTTCATTTTATTGAATCACTAGTATGAATTTTTCTTATTGATGGAGAATAATTCAAATTTGAAACTAATACTTTTCCGTTCACTTTTATTTCTTCATTATTTTAAAAATAGATTTTTCATTTTTACTTGTCACTTTTAACAACAACATAATTTCCAGTGAAATCACACAAAGTGGGGTCTGAGGAGGGTAGAGTGTACACAGATCTTAAAAATATCTCGGAGGTGGAGAGGTTGTTTCCAAATACCTATCACTTATAACATATCAAGAAAAGACAATTACATTTTCAAATGTTTTACTCTTAACATTAATGATTTAATCCCCATATCATTTTTCTAGACATAATATCAAACATCAATTAATATGAATATTATGATAAGGAATGTGCAAAATTCAAAATAGACAAATAAAAATAAACGGGGAGAGTACCATGTAAAATTACTTATTTTCTATAATTTTAACCGGATAATGAGTCATGATATACTTATAATGATAATAAATAATTTTAAAAAAACATGTAACCTAAACAAAACAAGCTTTACTTACAATGATCAACTTGAAATTTGCGACTCTTTTACGGAAATGTACTGAGGTCCAACTTCCAAGTATTTTTAGCATGAAAATTATTTCTTTAAATTCTCCATTCCATATGCACATCCTTAAAATAAATATTAACAAGAGAATAGTTTAATTAAATTATTCTAAATGAATAGAATATTAATTTATATTGATATTTATGATTAAGGATAAAAATTAGAAATAAAAATTAATTATATCTTGATTTTCTAAAATAACAAATATTATAGACCATTTAATATTTATAGAACTGATCAGGTCATTTGTGAATATTTAAAGATGAATTTGAATTACACAAACATGTTATTCGAAGTTAGCATTTTATTTAAATTTAAAACTTAAATGCTTCAATTGCTAGACCAAACACTTTCATCCCATTAATTAATTATTAGATTCTTTTGGTATTGGCCATTTTCAAGTTAGGGTGTGTTTTGGGTATGGATGGTAGCATTATTCATAAAATATTTTTGTTTTTACATGTTAATTGTTAAGTTAGTAAAAAGTGTTTAAATTAATTTTTTTAAAAATAAGTTCTTTAAAATTAAAGAAAATGACATCTCTTTATAAAATTAGAAAAAATTAAGTTTCATAAGTGTCATTTTACTTTCGTTTCCAGCCTCCAACACATCCTTCCTCCACCCCATCCACACCAACCTCACACTTTACCCCATACCCTCACTCACATATACAATATAATATTTTTTTTGTTTATGTGCCAAACACACAAAAAGAAAAACTTTGAAAAAATGAATAATAACAAAATAATTTAATTTCTAAAAAGAAAAAAGAAGAAGAAAAAATTCAAGGAAAATATCTCTTTTTTGGAAAACATTTCATTCGTACCAAACACAGCCTTAAATTTGATATATTTTCTTTAAAGACGTTTATGTTCTACTTGCAACAATTTAATAAAACGACGTGCTACTTTACATACTATTTTAATAAAATATTTTAATTTGATTCGACATCTATTCTACCTACTTTAGATACTATTTTAACACGTCTTATATAGTTCTTATATTTATTCAAAATATTTTATCCACAATTTAAAATATTTTTAAAGTTAAATTTGAACTAGCATAAAGCATATCTTTTAAAGTTAATATTTTTTCAGAAGTGAGATATAACCCGCCATTTTCCTTTTTAAGCACTTGAGTAATGTAAAAATCATCAAGGATGATAATTTTGGGCTTTTTAAAAGGAGTATATTTTAAATCAATTTTTGTCATAGAAAACATGATAGTTCGTATAAAATTTTGTTGAAGTAGACTTAAATCTCTTTAAAGAAACGAAATATTCCCAGATTAACATGAAAATAGATTATTTTCTTCATTTAGTTTTTCCGTTGTAATTTTATTTTCAACAACAAAAAAATTGTAGGTTAGTGAACGGGCTAATTAAAACTTTGAGAGTCAATGGAGCCTAACGGCCTAAAATTAGGCTAACAAGAGGGCTACCTTTTCCATCCATTAATTAGTTGCATCTATGTGCGTAAAATAGATGAATTTTAGTAGCTTAGATAGTTTATTACTCTCTCTGTCTCATATTAGTTGATCACTTTTCTTTTTACACGCATATTAGTTGATCATCTTACTAAAAACAGTTGTTCCGTATTAGTTGTCCATCTTACTAAATCAAAAAAATATTAATTAATTTTTTCCTATATTATCCTTGCAATTAATTCTTTTTGAAAGAGTTCACATTTGTTTGTAAAATTTCAACAAGGTTTTAAGGGGTGAATTAGTGAAATTATCTTCTTATTTATGATATTTTAATATGCATGCAAAAAGGGAAATGATCAATTAATATGGGACGGAGGAAGTATGTGTTTCAATAAAAATTAAAATTGATTGATAATATAAAATGATGGGTTTACATGATAATAATATTAGCTAATTTGACAAAATTTGATAATATAATTTGTAGCCCTAGTATTACAATTTACAACCCCCACATTTATTTTTTCTTTGGAAAGAACGGAATATTTGTTAAAGAAGTTGGGAAGAACACAAAGAATCTTAGAAAAAATGATGTAGAGATTAATAATATTGAAATTGTTTATGCAGAAATTAATAATATAGAAATAATTAATATTTAATTAATCCAAAGGGAATATTTATTTTTAAATTATCATTAATATTTTCTCCATTCAAAAACTCAATATATAATGTTCTCACTTACCTTTCAGTCTCAGATTAATTTGAAGTCTCAACTTGCTGGTTGATGGTGATTACAGAGGCGGATCCACATAGTATCTTGAGGATATACGTATATTTGATAATTTTTAACTTTTATATATATATATATGATATATTTAATTGTACATTCTAATAATCAAAACTCATTCGGAGCTATTTTATTTTTTTAGTATAATTTAATGTGAATATTGTTCAGTATCTCCAACAAAATATTACATTATCTTATACTGGGATTAATTATTTATATACGTCCATACCCCAATTATATATGAGAATTTATGATTCTCTCCATCCTCAAACCAAACACCCCTTAGTTGAGCAGAAGTAATTGGCAGCTCATGGTCAACTCTTCCGTCTCCTTATATTACTTCTCAATTCTCCCCTCAACAAAACAGAATTATTCCATCAAAAACAAATAATGGCTTACTCGGACCAAAATAGCCTCAACAAAAGTATAAACCATGCCAATTCCACATCCATATTCAGCCAGGCCCGTCGTAAATTATCGTTCCGGCGGAAGAAGTTACCGGTAGTTCAGCTCGGAGCTGGAGGGAAGAAGCACCGGCGAAGATTCTTTCTGGTGAGGATTTTACGACGAGTCCGACTATTAAAGGGGTTGAAATTGCAATACTCAAATATGGCGAAGAAAATAAAAGAATTTTATTGGTCAGCGGTAAATGACATATTGGAAGGGAACGAAGCAGTTGATGCATTCCATCGAAGGCTCGTCTTGGAGACCTCTTTTGCTATTCCAATGTTGGGCCTTACCACCACTGCTTTTCCAAATCGTCGTGTTATTTGTTAAAAGCTAAGCTGTATCTTGCGAAAATAATCAATTTACTTCCGTGAGGTAGAGATAAAATATTCATATATTTTACTTTTTTCTAGATTTCATGGACTATATTGGGCATATATATTGTTGGAATCAAGATGTTTTCCTTTTCTTTTCTTAACAAATTATAAGTAAATTATATGTATCTTAATTTATTTGTTTTTTAGTGCCAATTGATGAATTATTTGCATTGTTCATGAGATCCTGCAAACATATGGTTGAACTATTTTTGCTTTTATTTATTAGGTTTGTTATGAGCGCTTTCGTCACAATCGAATGTGTTAAAATTGATGATCTAGAATAGTTATCCCTAGAATTAACAAGAAGGCAAATATTAGTCGATAAGAATATTACATAAGATTTTAATCAGTATTTTAATATGCAATATATTAATATCTAACCAATAAGATTAATGGAATATGCATAAATTAACTATAAAACGTGATAGGCATTCATTTTCACTTTTACCTGATCTATTTTCTGATGGTTTTTATTTATATTTTTTTGCATCATAACTTATTTTTACAAATTATGCCTCGTTAGGCATAAATCTAGTTTTTAAGGGAAAAAATAAAAGATCAAATTATTTGAACAATAAAATTAAAGATTCATCCATTCTATAATATGAAGGCAAATCGCGCAATTAAATCATTGGAGACACCACAAGAATTAACAATTAAGTTCTAACTGCATTTTGGTTTCTTCTTGTTCTAATCCATTTGAACTTCGTTCGTTACTACTAATTAACCCACAAATCAACAACATAGTAACATGTAAAGAGAAAATAAATGACAATACGGCTCAAATCTTTCGCAACTTGTGGACCTTTTTACACGACCGTTTATGGATTTCTTTTGAACAAATTAGAAACCTTATGACAAATCGTTATATCCCAATCTAAAATGTTATAGTTATTACAAAAGTTAGACGACAATCTAATGGTTAATTTGTGTGATTGAGGAGTATATGAACAAACAGAAAGGTAATTTGGTAATAAATACAATATTTGCACAACTTTAAAAAATAAAATAGCACCTAAGAAAAATTTGGATATCAGTTGCTGATGGGCTTCATATATCCCATTTGACAAGGTGTGCACTGGATTTTTAGGTTTGGGCTTCGGCTTGGAGCCCACTGCTAAATTTTGAAACAAAATAGTTGTCCCTTAGTGCGCGAAATAAAGATAATAATTTCACGATAAAATATGAAATTATTTTATTTCATATTTGATTATGATTATTAATTAGTTCTGTAATATTTTATCTCATCATTTATACTAAAATAAGATTATCTATACCATATATAGAAATGGAATAGCTAAATCCATGAGATATATATCTCAATCCATAAGATAATCTTATCTATCGCATCCCGCATACCATATGACTATCAGCAAAATATAGTAAAAATGGATTACGTAAAACCATTTGTGGGGTTTAAAATATCAAATTTGAATTTTTATTTTTAAAAATTGAGAAAATTTTCTCAAAAACGACTTTAACATTAACGAAATTAGGCCTCTTTATATTCCTTTAATAATGTCTAGTGGTTTAAAACTACAGAAGAAAAAAAAACACGTGGTAGCACTATCTTTTTGGTGGCTATCTATAGATAATGTGTCCTCTAGCTAGTCCTAGCCTCTATTTTTATAAATAAAAACTAATTATAACTTCCACAAAGTGCTTTTTTTCTTCCTATATTTCTCGATTTATTGGCAAATTCTTTATTTGGTAGCTTTCATGTTCTGTCTCAGCCCCTAGACTAACTAATATCTAGTAGATGTAAGCCTATGTGACTACTGTATTTCAAGTTCTCATGACAAGGAGAAATAAACATAATTTTTTAATTGGAGGATAGAATTGGTCATCGATTGATAAATGACAACTTCTCCTATTAAAAATTAAGAGAAAATTACTAAAAAATTGCTCTAATATAACCCTTTGTGGGGATATTTTAAAATCTTATATATAATTATTTAAGAATATGTTAAAAGGAAAGAAAAAGAGATCTGACACAACAATATAGACACGTTTTATCAATCTAACCGGACTTGTAATAAGTAACATAGAAGAACATTGATGCTACAAAACGTGAAACATACTTATAATTAATAGTCCACAAATGATGCCAGACTTTTGAATTTCAAGCAAATTTAAGAAATGTTGACAAATTAAACACTACCTATCTATCAATTTGTTTGGAAAAAAAAACCAAACCAGAGGCTTGCTTTGCTGAGATTCTGCTGGCAATGAAATAAGGAACATGTCTCATGCGAGGCCACAAAATAATGTCTAAGTTTTGCTCATGAATTAATTTGTCGTGCAAATATACTTAGATGAATGATTAAATTGAGATTTTCATATTGTATAGTCATTGATCAAAAAAATAGTCAATTTTTTTTTTTGTATAAATATTAATACATAGTACAAAATAGTGTATTTTCCCGTCCTGCCGGATGTGTAACTTTCCCTTGATTAAATGGGAATTGGCCACGTACAAATTTTGTAATTGGACTGTGCTGTTTTCTTATGTACCGTAGAACTGCAAGTCATAACGATGGACAGTGGGCCATTTTGAAGTTTTATCAATTATTGTCCTTTCACTTTTTGTTTTCCACTCGTTGTTATCTGGTATTCATGTTGGAGTATGATTAAATTTAGATTTATACGGAAGAAAAAATCTTAATTTAAGGAGTAAAACACTCTTTAACAAAAACAACTTCATATCAAATAGGATTTGAATAATTTTTTTTAATTAAGATAAAGAAATACTTATCACTCCACTATAATCCAACTTCGTTATCAATCATGTTTTAATTCTAGTACTAATAGCTATTCAGGCACGATTGAGGGGTCCGTCTCCTACCGTATATCGAGAAAGCTGTGAATTCTCCCACGCTGCATATTTCCATTAAAAAGAAGACAAAAGCATGTGTGGTCTTTGTTCATTATTTCCGTTACCGGCCACTATGATTATCCACTTTTTTTTACTACAACAAAAAAATATTTAGTGATAATTTTTTTTAAAAAAGGTTAATATTTATTGTCACAAAATATTTAGTGGTGATTGAGTTAATCTCATTATATTCAGAGTTGTAAAAGCCTTTATTTATTTTGAATATTGGTTATAAATACTACTAATACCATATTATTATCACAAATTTTTTTATTTGTTGTACTGATTTTAGGGTCATTTGGTTTTTGATTTAGTGATATCAGCCAGAAATTTTGATAGGCGATTCAAAAAGATGTTAAAAATGGTCTTATATTAAAAAGAACGGATTAAAAGTTTTTCTTATACTAAAAAGATTCAACAATTTATAGATATCTATGTTAAGAAAATATCCCTACTCTATTTAGATGTTATAGTTTTTAAATAGGGAAATTCAATTGAAACCTCCATTTCCTTACCTTTAGCTCCACGATAATTGGGTAAGGAAATAATACTGTTAAAGGATGATAAAAGTCCCCCATTGATGGTTGATAAGATGGGTGAACTTCTTATAAGACTTGGATAATCCTTCTCTCTTTGATCTAATTTTTGAGTGTGAATTAGGTCTGAGACCTAATTTAACATGGTATTAGAGCAGGACCCATAAATTACCCATGCACTAAATGTAAGGTGGAGTGTTAAAGAATGACAAAAGTCCAACATTAATGATTAATGAGATAGATGAAGTATATGAAATTCAGTACATAAACTATGTGGATAAAAGGAAGAAGATGGAAACAACTCAAAAAAAAGTAGTAGTACTAGTAGTTGCTCTATGTAGATAGGTTACCAGCTCTAGGAAAGCTAGGAGCTGTGAGAGTCTAATATCCACACAGTTTATTATTTTTTTAAAATAATTGGTACGTACTTTATATTGCATATGGTTGACATTTCGTTCATAGTATAAGCAATGATGTATATTTTATATTGCATTTTCAATACAATTAATTCTAGATTTTCATATGGAATATAACTTATGCGTGATTAGTATATATACTAAATTATAGTAATTATTTGTTTTTGAACAAAAAATCTTATAATATAATCCTTTTATAATTTTAATTTGTTCTCCCTTTGCCAAGGTATCAAAACTTTTGGGAAGCGGCAATTCCAGTGCCCTTCCCCCTCCATTTCCCCCAGTTCCCCTTTTAATACACGGGAGGGCACTGGGGAGAAACTGCTTCCAAATTTTTATAGGCTTAATAGTGTGAGTCCTTAGCTTAGGATAAGAAGTCCTAAATCCGTAAAACACAGGAGAATAGTTGAGTATATAAGTAAACATACTTTAGAAATTAGTGACGCGTTTTAAAATCGTGCGAATTTAGGTCTAGAGCGGATAATATTACTAGTGGGTTGGGTTGTTACCAATCGCGTAGCTACATGTTGGTCAGGGTGTCCAAGTTGAAAAAAATACCGTATATACAAGTAAAATGATACACGAAATGATTAAATAACATATTTTGGACACCCTTATCACAACAAGCTGTTATAGCCTAGTGGTTTTAGATTCTTGGAATGACACAGTGCTTGTGTCTTGTTCGAATCTCATTAGTTCTACTTTTTGAAAAGAGCTTTTATTGTGCTATTTTTGGACACCCTTTGTGAAATTTCTGGCTCCACCATTGACTGTTACAGATAGTATCAGAGTCACTTTTGTATCAGTCTCAGCAAAATACAAAAGAAATATTGGATTAGGATATATAAGTAAGGAAGTCTAACAAACTAATGACACGTTTTAAAACTGTACGAATCTTGATCCAGAGTGGTCTCTCTAGTCTCTCCTACCGTATTCTCCCACTGTGCATCTTCGATTAAAACGAAGACAAATGAATGTGTGGTCTTATTATTTTCGTTACCTACTATGATTATCCATCTACATTATATATATGGTCACTAGGTCATTGAATTAGTGATATCAGCCAGAAATTTTGATAAGCGGTTCATTCATAAATATGTAAAAAATTATATATTTAAAAAGCTTTTCTTAGGTTAAAGAGGTTCAACAATTTTATATATATCTATTAGAAAGAAATTATCCTTACTCTATTTAGATAGTATAGTTTTCAAATAAGGAAATTCAATTGAAAGCTCCATTTCCTTACCTTTAGCTCCGACATACACATGTAAATAGCGAGTTTATAGCTACACAATTGCAGAAGAAATTGAAGGAAAAATTGACTATGGTTACCAATGTAAGAATAATTTCTTACTTATGACCCAAGTTTACTTGTGGCTCAAGTTTACTTATGAATCAAGTAATACCATAAATAATATTTAATGAAGAATAGATTCCGTCCGTACATTGGTTACTTGATGGACGTACCGGATTAAGTCACAACCTCTATAAATTGGCCCTCTCTCCGCCCATTAGGGTTACCACATATTCTCTACATTATTTCCATCGCTGACGACTGTGGTAACGTAAGGCTAGGGCAAGGAGGTAGAAACCAATTTACGACTAATGCTTTCGCTTCTCTCTATGATGATGTCTTCCTCATCAGATATGTACCTTCTATGTAAGATTATCGTGTTTAGGATCCTAATTAAAATTAAAGTATATAAACTAACAACCAACTCTAGGAAAGCTAGGAATTGTGAAGGGTTTGATTCATTGATTTTGTACATAAAACTTTGTAATAGGCGTTGGAGTTTTGGTTCTTTTGTGAGGGTTGGATGTGGGTTCAACTGAGTTTATGTAAAATTTGATAAAGCGTTGCAAACTTCAATGCTGAGTCTAGATAAATTTCATGCGGTAGACGTGCACGATAAGTCTACAAGAAGGGTGTCACACAACTTACGATTAAAAGTTTCACATTAACAAAACATAAAGAGAAATGTTAGGTATATAAGTAATTAGGTCTTATAAACTAGTGACGTGTTTTATAATCGTGCGAGTCTTGACTCAAAGCGGATAATATAACTAGCAGGTTGGATCGTTATAAACCACTAAAGTGGGGTCAAGATTTGGTACTCAATTTTCATAAACGAGGAGGACAAATTAAGCTGCCTCTCACCAACCGTTTTAACTTTCCGACCCATGCGAAATGTAAACACATTAATCATCTTTTCCTTAATTTGTTTTCTTCCAGCCGCTTGAAATTCATCTTCCTTTGATTTTTCTAATATCCCATGCCCACAGACCAAAGCAAAAATGAAATAAATAAGAATCATAATAAAGACTGATGTTTTAAATCTTTTTCTACGTGATATAATAAATATTTCGACTTTAGAGCATATATATTATATACCTAAACTAGTAACCTTTTGGGTCAATCATCCAAAATTCATTTATTTTGAAAATTAAAGTACTTTAGAAAGTAGTAATTTGTATTACTAATTGATTTAAAAAATATTTTTGTAAAACAATAACTTAACTTTATCTAAGTATATATGATGAAAGTCACTAAACTACTTTTCTATCCTAAAATCACTCTAACTTTCATTAAGTTATAACTATCAAAGACATTAGAAGGGTTATGAAAGAGGCATTTTATATGATAGTTAATAAAGTTGAATGACTTTTTCGTTAAAAAAATAAAATTACCTCAATTATGCCGCCGACAAACTTTCATTTGATATATTCCGAATCACAAATCAAAACGGTGTCGTGCTCTTGATTGTTCTAAATTTGCCGTCATTTTTTGGTCCAAACCCATTAAATTATAAGTGGTTGAAAATTATAATCTAGTCTACGTCGAAATTCGTCCTTTTCTATTATTTGGCTTAATTTTCTTATTCCAACTCTTTCCCTCTTCGTCAGTTTGTCCAAATCTTACAAAGAATTTTTTTCTTCCCCAATTATTTTGCTAATATTCTTTATTGATTTGTTGATTTATTGTGTGAAAAGTAATCTGCATTGTGTAATTTTAAAGAAAAATTATTTGTTTATAAAATACCTTCCAACCTATTTAGTAGAAAATGATTTGAGGGATCTAAGGGATATTTTTGTCCTTTTAATTGTTTTATTCCAATACTAATTACTGTTCCTGATATAATTTATCAATGGACTAATAATCAAACAAGGAATAAGACATTAATAGGGTCACATACCTTCAAAAGAATAAGGCGGAAGAAGAGCTAATTCTAGAAAATAATAGGTCATTTCTTCAGAATAATCAATTAGGTTATCATCATGCGCATGTGTCAAACATACTTTAAAATTACAAAAACTATTTAATCCCAAAATTATCTATGTGGTATGAGACCTAATAGTTTCTCTTCTTTTCTTTTTTCTCTTAATGGCTGCATTATCAGACTACTAGTCCATAAAATAATAAAATATTGATGTAAGTAAGTTTAATCACTTGAGTCTATCTTAGACAAACACCTCATCCAAATAGTCACCAATTTTTACAATGAAATATTTTTTATCATTAGTTCTTTAATTATTTGACACCTTCGAAGAAAGTGTAATGGTGTCTTTTTTGAATAGTTGTACGAGTAAATATGACATTTTGATTTGATTTTTCTCTAGTCACCATATTACTTGTCAAAGCTTAACAACTACTACGTACTATGACGGTATGAACCTAGGTATGAAATTAAAGAATCCAAGTCAAATTAAAACGAGAGAAAAATATTTATTGTTTTAAACATTCTGTGGTCGGAGTTAGACCAACATCCCAGATTTTTCAATTGGAAATATGAAACTCTTTTATTCAAATTTTGAAATATCACTACGATAAACTTTAATTTAATCTTCATTAAGATCCTAAACTAGCTAATACTGTATATAAAAACTGATGTAACGACATCATATCAATTTTTGTATTTATTTTTAAAATTATACAGTAACTAATATTCATAGATTTTGCGTAATCCTGCATGGATATAGAGTTTGATTAAGTTATACATTTGTCATGTAAAGGATATTCCACATGTAAACTTATTCAAAATAAGGAATTTGTAATCTTATTATCAAGTATAACAAGGTAAAGGAGATGTGTAAAATAAGATAGGTTTATAATCTAGTATAAATTTCAAAATATTGAATTTATAATTTTGAAAATAAGAGAGATTTTATTCATTAAAGTAAAAACGATGGGTAAAGTAAGATAGGTTCAATATCTAGTATAAATTTCAAAATGTAATCTTAAAAATAAGATATGTTAATTATTTAATATAACAGATAAAAACGACATGTAAAAAAAGACATGTTCATTATCTAGTATAAATTTCAAATTTTGAAACTTATAATCTTGAAAATATGACAGGTTAATTAGCTAGTATAAGAAGTAAAAGAGAAGTGCATAATAAGATAGGTTAACTATTTAGTATAATTTTTAAAATGTGAACTTTATAATCTTAAAAATTAGTTAGATTAATCATCTAGTATTATAACAGGTCAAGATAGGTCAATTATCTAGTATATAACAGGTTGAGACAGGTCCATTATCTAGTATAAATTTCAAAGTATGAAATTTGTAATCTTGAAAATAAAATAAATTAATCATCTAGTATAACAAATAAATGTGACGTATAAAAGTTTATGGGTATATAACTCAAACTCAAAAGTATATATTGAGTGTGGTATTAAGTCCTTTCCGTGTTCGTTAGGAATTAGAATGTCAAAAGTGGCACTATGAGTTATCGGTTTTGCCTAAATGGTGGCACACATTAAGATAGCTAAAAATAGTCAACCATTGTTGGTCATGTTCTTCAAGAGAATTCCAGCACGCCATTATTTGCTAAAATATTAAAATGTTACCCTACATTTATTTAACGCTGATAAAATACGTGTAATTCTTACATAATTGTCCTCAATTTTTACTTATATAGTCAATAATGTCCCCTTCCTTTTTTGGTCCATCACGTCAAGTGAGTTGGAAAAGCTCTTTGGTTGATACTCATAAAAAATGCAAATTATTAATTGCAATAAGGCAGTAATATACATTGCCATGCCCATGCATTGCAGTGTGATAAATCAAATGTGTGTGTCACGGCTTGCAATATTTTAATGGACCCAAGAATTTGAATCAATGACTTCGAATAATTTTGAACGAATTTTGCGATTACACAAGAAGTTTCCGTGTAAGGAATTCAATAATATGACTTATTTGCTCATTATCGTTTTTCGATCAAGAATCTAAAAGGGGTTGGATTGAAGTTATCGAACATTATTGGTTATTTTAGGATTAAAATGATGTTTCTTTATTATTGTTTATATGTTAAATTAAAATATATGGTAGCAAATTCAGAATTTTATAATCGTGGGTGCTGACGTTTCTTTAACGTAAAGTTGATATCGATCATAAAATATAAGAGCAAAATTATTTGAACACAAATAACGAAAATAACATAAAAAAGAAATTGAACAAAGAAAGTTGAAAAAACAATAAAAATTTAAGATATCATGATTTTACTTTCAATATATAATTGAACAAAAAAGAAATAGAACTACAAATGTGGTATATGTCACACAACTTTCTTTGAGTTAGAGGATCATCATCGACACAAAAACTCCTATTTTTTATATTGTCTCAATTTTTCTATATTCTAGTATGTTTTTTTTTTTGGAATATTCCAATATCTAATTTTTATTAATCATTTTTTTTTGTAAGGAATCAATATTTAATTATATCCTGAAGAAAGAAAAAAAATTCAATGGTTAGATTCGAATGATTTTAGATGAGAAATTTCAACTAAAATGAATTAATTAGAATTGCTAGTATTTTTTATCTTTAAGATTGAAAAAAATCATTATTATTATTATTATTATTATTATTTTATCATTAAATATCTGATTAATCTATATTGAGTTGATAATCTTATTCTAAATTGGAAGTTAATACGAGTTTTGAATATAGGGCTATCAATAATTGGAGGACACTTGCCAAAAAAAGAAGTATATTTACTCATGCTTCCCCTCACCAACAAAAGAGTATCAAATACCGAAATTAATATATGTGTTTTATGTATATTAATTGAAATTAATATATACATATATGTGTATATCTATATTGAGATCCGATTAATTCTACACATGTTTTTTACATTTATGTTTAATGTGTAACTTTAGATTAGCTTTTATATATATATATTCTGATATGATAATATAATATATTTTGCTAATTAACAAAACATATGATAGCTAATTTTGTAGAACTTTAAAGTACTTGTCATAATCTTTCTAAGAAAAAAACAATTATATTATCTAATATTTCTTCTAATTAGGTTAATATTCCTAGTAAATACACACACATACAAATTATTTTTATCCTATTGCTACAAATTATAATTTCCGATAAATTTATATGTAGAATCTTTGCGAATTCCTATAATGGAAACTGTTCATCCACGATCTAAAAGACCAAAACACCACCCTTGGAAAACTAAAGAAAAAACCAGGAAAAAAAAAGAGTTGTAACTATTAAAATGTTAAAAAATTAAAATTTGAAAAAAAAGGAAAAATGGAAATCAAATCTAGATGAGCCTACTAAATATTCACCTGTACACTCCAAATATCAAAGAAACCATTTTAAATTCATTATCATTACTAGATGTATCAGTATGGAAATATACAATTATTTTAGATATATATACATATATTTTTTCTAAGATTATTGGATGCTCGTGACTCTCATATCCTAAACATAGGTTCGACTCTTAATCACATGGACAACTTTTCACCCTTTGAATCAATTTTTTTAGTAATCTTATTATGCCCTTCTCGATAAGATAGCAGATCTACTAGCTTTTTTGAATACTAATTATATAGTGGATGGACCCGCAATATTATAATAGACTATTCAATATCTCAATGAATGACTAACAGACAACCATGTCATAAACCACATTCACCATGATAAAAATCTTTGGGACAAACGTTGGTGCAACCTTTTTTTAATCACCAACACTTGACTGTCATTTTGAAGAAAGAAATATACTGAGAAATAGAGTCCCCAACAAAAAGAAAAATAATTAAATAAAAAAAAAGAATCAAATTTGTTCTTGTATTACAGAAATGGAGCAATTTTTCTCTCTATTTGACTTTTTGATGTAAAATTATTCCAATCTCTTGAAGAAAAAAAATACTTACTTTTTTTTGCATTTGACTCTTAACAGAGCTTCAAAAAAGAGTTTATCGATTATTGCATTGCAATCTAAAGTTAATATACAGTAATAATTGAGTAGACAATCAAATATTAATAAATATTTAGTAAATTTCTTAATAAATTGATAATTGAAATAGAAGTATGAATTGACAAAGAATATAAAGAGGGACAAAATAAAATAATTTACTAGCATAAATTTTGGATTTTTTGAAAAACAATAGTGGAGAAGAGAGAAATTATGTTTCTTCCCACTTTCTACTTGGCTTCAAGTACCGCGTCTTTTCCTGTGAAACTCACAACTCGGTTTGACTAAATTCCACCATGTGAAAAGCTTGCACTAAAATGAACCCCACTTTACATTATTATTGTTAAAAGCAGAGCCCAGCAAAAAAAATGAAGAAGGTGACATCAGCCACTTACTTTTTTAAAAAAAATTTCTACTCCATGAGATATTTACATTGAAATTTGATTATTTTGAATTCTTGCTGCGTACAGCTAAAAGTGCTTTCTAATTTTTTCATATACAAAAATTCGAATCTGAAATGTCTTATTATTAAACGAGTAGTTTCATCCACTGCACACCACATGCGTTAATAGTCAACCACTTACTATTCATGTTTAGGAAATCAAAAACGTGTGGACGGTGTGAATCACAATTTTTTAATCAACCTATACCTCTTTCTATATATACAATACCCTTCTAATTCATTTCACTATGCTTAAAATATAAACACATTCATTTCTAACTAATAAATCCTCCATTTTTTTCCCCTCTCCCAATTTCATTTGTAAGAGAAAGGGAAAATAGAAACAGAGAAGAGAAGCACCATATATTGCAACGTAAATTAAAGAAAGAAAATTATTATGGCACTGGCTAAAGAAATAATGGGTATTTCCCTGCTGGATAAATCATCATTTATGAACTCATCATCAATGGCACTTTTGAATCCCAATAATTATCACAAAGAAAACCAGCAGTTTCAAGGAAGGAGGAATTTAAGTACAAGAAAAGCATTCAGACAGAGTACTATGGCAGCTATAAGTGAAAATTTGATCAAAGTTGTGCCTGAAAAGGCAGTGAAATTCAAAGTGAGAGCTGTAGTTACAGTGAGGAACAAGAACAAGGAAGATCTGAAGCAGACAATTGTGAAGCATCTAGATGCTTTCACCGACAAAATCGGGAGGAATGTCGCGTTAGAGCTCATTAGCACTGACATCGATCCAAGTAAGTCAAGGTTTTAACTAATAATGATCCAAAAGGCCTTTTATTAAAATTTGACTTCTAACACTTTTTTCTTCATTTCAATTTATGAAGATACAAAAGGACCGAAGAGGAGCAATCAAGCAGTGTTAAAGGACTGGTCTAAGAAATCGAACTTGAAAACAGAGCGAGTAAATTACACAGCAGAATTCATTGTGGACTCGAATTTCGGGAATCCAGGCGCGATCACGGTGACAAACAAGCACCAGCAAGAGTTCTTTCTGGAGAGTATTACTATTGAGGGTTTTGCATGTGGTCCAGTTCATTTCCCCTGTAATTCATGGGTTCAGCCCAAAAAAGATCATCCTGGAAAAAGAATATTCTTCTCTAATCAGGTATAATTCCTTATTTTATTTTACTACTTTAATTTTTAAATAAAATTGTCATCATATTAGTGACGACAAATTAATCATCTCATATGAATTTGTCCAGTAGTAATTAATTTATTCATTTTATCCAATTCAATGCTTGAATTTTTAGTTTTGTTGACATAAAACTTTCCGTGTGGAAAATACGAAAGTAGTCTTAGTTTGAATTACTACCGTATTTGAATTGATCAAATAGGAATTTTTTAAATATTTGATTTTTACCAACAAATACGGAAACTAACAATTTTGTGACTATTTTAGAAAAACAAATTTGATTATTCTAAACTGGTTAAATAGTTTAATCATCAAAAGGAGCAAAGAGAATATTTAGAAATAAAAAAGAAGAAACTAGAAGTACATTAAAATAAAAAAAGCCAGCACCATCACGAGTTAAATGCATTATGCACGTAATGTCTTTTTATATGGCCCGCAATGTTTAGGGATTATGCCAGGACTTCAACTTAATATTATAATAATAATTGAGTTCATAGTTAAATATATATGATCTGAACGAAAACAAACTAAAATTGCTATAAATTATTTTCGCAGCCATATCTACCGGATGAAACACCAGCAGGACTCAAATCATTAAGAGAGAGGGAGTTAAGAGATTTAAGAGGTGATGGAAAAGGCGTCAGAAAATTATCTGATAGAATATATGATTATGACATCTATAATGATCTTGGAAATCCAGATAAAGGCATTGATTTTGCTCGTCCTAAACTTGGAGGAGACGACAACGTTCCTTACCCAAGACGTTGTCGTTCTGGTCGTGTTCCTACAGACACAGGTTAGCTAATTAGTTACTCTTCTTTACACCGTCAGTATATATAAGTTAAATTTGTAATTTAGTTAGCTTACGATTGTTGTCTTATGATTAATGTTTGTAGATATGAGTGCGGAGAGTCGTGTGGAGAAGCCAAATCCAACGTATGTTCCGAGAGATGAACAATTTGAGGAGTCTAAAATGAATACATTCTCAACTTCGAGGCTTAAAGCAGTGCTCCATAACTTAATTCCATCTCTAATGGCCAGCATTTCTTCTAACAATCACGATTTCAAAGGATTTTCAGATATCGATAGCCTTTACAGCAAAGGGCTACTTTTGAAACTTGGTCTTCAGGGCGAAGTCTTAAAAAAGCTTCCATTGCCTAAGGTTGTTAGCAGTATCAAAGAAGGAGATTTGCTCAAATATGACACGCCAAAGATACTATCAAGTAAGTAGTCCCTAATCTGTTGCTAAATAGGATTAATGACGGATTTTGCTGATTAAAACTTTTTGTGCAATTGTTTTAGCTAGTGATGATGCCAAATTAACAAATGTGAATGTTGTGTACATTGCAGAGGACAAGTTTGCCTGGTTACGAGATGATGAATTTGCTCGACAAGCAATAGCCGGAGTGAACCCAGTATCCATAGAAAAACTTCAGGTTTTTCCACCAGTAAGCCAGCTTGATCCAGAAATCTACGGTCCTCAAGAATCCGCCCTCAAAGAGGAGCACATTCTTGGTCATCTCAATGGCATGACTGTTCAAGAGGTAAACACAATGGGATTTTACTTATACGAACAATATAAAATATTTTACATTATTAGTGTATATTAACTTACTATCGTACTAATTAAAAATGTTCATTTCCTGATGTGACAGACTTTGGATGCAAATAAGCTTTTCATTGTGGATCACCATGATGTATACCTTCCGTTTCTCGATCGGATTAATGCACTTGATGGCCGCAAAGCATATGCAACCCGCACCATTTTTTTCTTGTCTGATATTGGCACTCTTAAGCCCATTGCCATTGAGCTTAGCCTCCCCCAAACTGGTCCAAGTTCGCGATCCAAACGTGTTGTCACACCACCTGTTTGTGCCACTGGTAGCTGGACGTGGCAGATTGCTAAAGCACACGTCTGTGCTAACGATGCTGGAGTTCACCAACTCGTCAACCACTGGTAAGTAATTAACCTGAAAAATGAGTTAATGCAGAAAAAACAGAGAATTTACCTCTACTTAGTACTTACAATTTCTGGATGATTTTATTAACTGATTTTGGTCATGTAGGTTGCGTACACATGCATGCTTGGAACCATTTATATTGGCAGCACATAGGCAATTAAGCGCGATGCATCCGATTTATAAGCTTCTAGATCCACATATGAGATACACTCTAGAAATTAACGGCTTGGCTCGCCAGAGCTTGATCAATGCTGATGGTGTCATCGAGGCTTGCTTTACTCCTGGTCGTTACTGCATGGAGATCAGTGCTGCTGCATACAAGAATTGGCGCTTCGATTTAGAAGGCCTTCCAGCTGACCTTATCCGAAGGTATAATTTCCTGTTTAGTCAATAAGGATTTAAGTTATATACACTGACATTGGAAAAAATTATATTGTCACAGTGTCATGGATTCCAGCACATTAATTACCTATTCACCTTCAAATTATAGTTTTTTATTTTTATTGTGTGTAAAAGTGGGAAATCTAAACAAAATTTGGTCTTATTTCAAAATGCAGAGGGATGGCAGTACCGGACTCAACACAACCTCATGGGCTGAAACTTCTAATTGAGGACTATCCTTATGCTGCAGATGGGCTTATGATATGGGGCGCAATCGAGGGCTGGGTTCGCGATTATGTAAACCACTACTACCCATCTTCGGCCCAAGTTTGCAGTGACAGGGAGCTGCAAGCTTGGTACGCCGAGACTATTAATGTGGGCCACGTTGATCTCCGCAATGAGAACTGGTGGCCCACATTAGCTACTCCAGAGGACCTCATTTCCATCCTCACCACGCTCATCTGGCTGGCTTCAGCGCAACATGCTGCACTGAATTTCGGGCAGTACCCTTATGGTGGCTACGTCCCAAACCGGCCACCACTCATGCGTCGCTTAATCCCTGACGAGAACGATCCTGAGTACGCGGTTTTCCTAGCTGATCCACAAAAGTATTTCTTCTCAGCTCTACCAAGTTTGTTACAAGCAACAAAGTTCATGGCTGTGGTTGACACATTATCGACACATTCCCCGGATGAAGAATACTTGGGGGAAAGACATCAACCGTCTACTTGGACCGGAGATGCAGAGATTGTTGAAGCGTTCTACAAATTTTCAGCGGAAATAGGGAGAATTGAGAAGGAGATAGATGAAAAAAATGCCAATACGAAACTAAAAAATAGGTGTGGTGCTGGTGTGTTACCATATGAACTATTGGCACCAAGTTCAGGCCCTGGAGTAACATGTAGAGGTGTTCCCAATAGTGTATCAATATGAGTATATATAGTAATTATAAGATGCAATTAAGTACATATATAATATGAACTATTGGCACCAAGTTCAGGCCCTGGAGTAACATGTAGAGGTGTTCCCAATAGTGTATCAATATGAGTATATATAGTAATTATAAGATGCAATTAAGTACATATATAACCAATGTTTATAAAGTCCATAAATAGGGTGGACGGGTGAGTCTTCTCTGCATATATGTAATATTAAGATGTATGTTTGTATCTACAGCTAGATTTTTGTAAGAACATTAATTAAATTAAATAATTCGCTTCTAATACTAGCTTAAGTCCATTATATTATGTTCTAAAATTTGCTGCTTATGTTGAGTTACAGACAGGACATTTAAATGTTACTTTTTGTTTGCTGAAAGCGACTAGTGAGTGTGTAAGTGCCCATCAACTACGATACAGTGAAATTAAACCCTTTGTTAAAAAATTATACTACAAAGATATATGAAAAAATCATTATAATTATGACAAATATTGATTAAAAGTTACTTTTAGATCGCGAATTCATAATTTTAATTTATCTTTTTTGTTCAAATTCCAATACAATCATCAATCAACTTTACCTTTCATTCCCACTAAGTGCAGTTTCGTGCAATTCTCAAAACTTTTTTTTAAGGCCGTACCTTTCGTTCCCACTAGTGCAGTAGATACAACATCCAACTGTGTTCACGCTCCAAATGTCTGGTTCAAAGCGCGTGGGGATGTTACAATATCTCAGAACAGATTGTTGTTTCCTTTTACGATATTGGACTATACTTAATTTTTACGGTCGAGTTAGTTTCAAGATCTAATTTTTGTGATAAATAGTGGTGTCTTACTGATCTGTGATCGCAGTGACGTTAATCTAGAAGTCATCATTTTAGACTTGGGCTTAAACCAATACTACAATTTATCATTACTTCCCACAATAATGTTCATCAGCTTTATCTACTTTTTTTGCCACTACGTACAGTAAACACTTTCCATGAAAACAATTTATACTTTTAAGAAATTGCACGTTAATTTTACAGAGCTAATGTCATTTCATGGATGGCCCCACCTTCTATTTTCTTTTAATAATTCTCATGTCCAGAATGCTTACTCCGGCATTGGTTATTCCACTGTATATATGTTACTTAGCTCCCACTAGTAAATGTACCGAATAACATCTACCTCCCATCAACTCAAATTTTGGATAATTTTGTCTATCAAGAGTTACAGCATGTTTGGCATTGCTGTTGGGAACCCAGAAACACTTATTTTTAAAAAAAATAATATTTTTTAAAAAAAATAGGTGTTTGGCAAATCTGTAAAACTGTTTTTCAATGGAAGCAGAAGCAGTTTTTTTGCTGTTGGAAGAAGCTAAAAATTTCTGCTTCTTAAAAAATGCAGAAGCAGAAAATTATTTTTTTCAAGACTAAAATATCCCTTCTATATAAATATATATTTACCAATATATCTCTTAATAATTAATTAACAGATTTCATATGTTTGAGTAAGTTTCACTTAATAACTTTATTTTTTACTTTTATAAGATAAATTTTATATTTTATTTTACGTTTATGTATTGTTCTTTTATTTATTATTTTATGTATTATTTTGCAGAATTAGAAAAAAAGAAAAGGTAACAACAATATTTTTGCAAGATTACAAAAAAAAAATAACAATTAAAACTTTCAGCAATTTTTAAAAATGTATAATATTGATTGAAAATTTGAATATGAATATTTTAATTTAATTTTTTGTAATAGATGTTTAAACTAGTTTTTCTCTATAATTAAAAGTACATAAATATTTCCCCTTTATCTTAATTTGACTCTCAAAAATATTTTTTAAAAAAGATTAGTCAAACACAATTTATTTATAAAAAGCATTTATCAAATGAATTAGTCAAACACAAATTATTTTTTTTCAAAAGCACTTTTCTGAAAAGCTATTTTAAAAAAGTGCTTCTGAAAATAAGCAACAACGCCAAACAGGCTCTTAGACAGATAAGAAAAAAGTTTTTCTCCCAAATTAAGACTCTGATGTTCAAGTTTGCACCTACTTCATTAACCACTAAATCACGCTTTTTAGATGCTTGGCTACCCTCATTATTTTGAGCTCTTAATTTTGTCTCGTCACTAATTAACTTGTACTGGTTATTTTAAATTCACATATAAGACCATCTCCAATCCACCTCTATTTTACTCTACATTCTCTATATTTGGAGAGTAAAATAGAGAATGGGCACTCCAACCCACCTTCATATTAATCTCTATCCTCTATTTATAGGGTTACTAGTAGTTCTCCAAATTTGGAGAACTACTATTCACCTCTCTATTTCACTTTTTGATTAGTTTAATATTATTTCTATTATTTTGTAATGAACATATTATTTTACGCATAATGCTATTAATTAAATATCTAATATTTGTAGTTCTTTTTAAATACTATAATATAATATTTAATATATACTTTTTACATCTCGAATTGATAATATTTTAATTTTATAAATTTTTGTCACTAATATAATTTGAAAATCTCTTATTTGAACAATTTTTAGCTAAACATAAAAAAATTAAGGACAAAAATGCTCATTTTTAACTCCGTAATACATTAATAGAGCTTTTATGGGTGCAACGTCATAATCTTGAAAGTTGAGTATTTATGTAATATTTACATAATTATATTTCATTAATGATTTCTTTTATTTGAATTGTCCATTAATTTGTATATTATAGTATATTTGTTTGCAATTTATGTTATTTAAAAATTTAGAATAAAATATAATTTTATATTAAATAAAGAATTTAAAAAATAAAATATTTTATCACATGAAAACTATATAAAATAATTATTTGGAAAAAAGAAGAAGAAATGACTTATATTATGAAATAAGAAAATAAGAATGAAATAGAAATAATAATATAATATTAAGGAGAGAGAAAAAAATTATTTTTTAAAGAGTAAAATAGAAAATTGAGTTGGAATTAGTTGTCTGGAAAAAAATAGAAAACTTTATATTTAGAGGTAGAGGGTAAAATAGAGTATAATAGATGCCCTAAGAATAGTACGAAAGGCAGCCTAACTTGTGAAATTGAACCATCAAAAAAGAACTATGCACTTGTATTATGCCCTCATTATTTGTCTAAAGAATTAATCAGAATCAATTGCGAAATTAAGTTCTTATGTTAATTTACTAAGTATTTTGAAAGCACTGTTTTTTTTTTCCTCTTTCACAGTTGGATGGTTGTTAGGGCAGTCCCACTGTATGATTCTAATAAATCCAGACTGAGAGTGGTTAAGGCTCAACTTGCAATGAACTTTCTTTTGCTTATTAAAGGGAAAAAATATTAAAGTGGTTTGGTACAGTCTGAAGAAAGAAAAAAAAGCCTTTATTATTAGATTCATATTTCATTATTGGGTTGTTACAGTCTGAAATGGAACACGATACAAATCAGAAAGGGTCATTCGCACAAATGGGCCCAAAAATAGGGTGGTCTTATTTTTGCTCATCAATGCTAGATAAATTTTCACTGACATTTTGAGATATTAACTCGTTATATCCCAAAACATAAGTGTAGACTGAAGTGCGTACAATAACTTGAATTAGAAATATATAGCTCGATTTATAGTGCTGTGATTTATTTTTTTTTCTGAAAAAAAAGGGTTTGGTTGTTAGAAACAGAAACAATTATTTAGAACTAAGATTCACGTAAATAATTATATTTAAAATTACGGGCCCACTAGTCAAAGTCAAGTTAAATTTCGTTCCAAGTCTTATAGAATTTAGCAGAAGGTGCATCACGTACCAAACTCGAAAAACTAATGACCTTCTGTTACACATTTCTATTCTAAGTCAAAATATAGAAACTTACAACTAAATACTCGTTCATTTCCTGGTTCATTACTCTTTTTGGTTTATTTTACGTGATCTTATTTGACTAAGCTAAAAAAAATAAAAAAGAAACGACTTTAAAATTTATGATCTCCTAAATATAACATAATATTCGTATTACAACTTTGGGAACTTATTTTCTCAAATATTAATGTAACATTTGTGTAACTATTTCGCTCTAGAAGTGCCTTATGAAAAAACTATTATAAAGTTGCCTTTACTTGTTAGTAATTATTGACTACATCCATCTATACTTTTTTCCAAACTGCATTATTTCAAATTAGTGGAGTGTGGGGAACCTTTTTAGTTTTGTTTCTAAAAAAAGATCATTCACACAAATGCCTTTATTTAAAAAGTGGTTTTAGCTTCTCAAATATGAGATTTAAAATTTTTGTCTTCTAGCATTTTAAATAATAAAAAGTTAACTGAAATATTTTGATATCAAAGTAATAAATAATTTTTCGCAAAACATAATTTTATATTTTGTGGTATAATATCTCATAAGTTACGCCGCAATCGTATAGGACATCACAAGTTATGTCGTATTGCATATTTTCATTCTATAGAACTTAAGTTAGTTTCAGAACCCACAAATTATATATATCGTAAAAGGCCTAATTTAATTCTTACAAAATTTGTATCGAGTGATACAAAAGTTCTCTAAATTTATGCTTAGTAAATTAGGTTAGAGAATCACTACACAACTAATGCCACGTAACTTAATTCTTACATATCAGACATATGTCGAGCGAGATAAAAGTTCTCTAAACTTATGTCGAGTGATTAAGGTAATAAATAAGGACACTTTGATCCACAATTTTTTTATAAAATGGACAGCAAAGTCAAAATAAAAAATCATCATATTTGAAAGCAAAAATTAAAAATTGAATAGCGAAAACATAATAAAAACAATTAACTCCTATTTCCTTTCATTTTGTGGGCTACCTTATAAGTATTATTATTCCAAGTTGTTTCCACATCCTGTTGCAAGTTGAGGAAATAAGAAAAAGTTTCTTGGAAGACGCAACGCAACTGAAACAAAATTTCGAGGAAATTATTAGTCATTATTTTCTACAGAAGTCCACTCTCAACATTAAAATAACAGAAAATTATAAAGTAATAAAAAATAATATATAAAATGAATATTAATATACATTGACTCATTAAATTATTAATCATATCTCCAATACTATAAATACAGCTTTCGTGAAGCCATAAACTTCACAAATCAAACAATTACAATCACTATAACACCTCTTCCACTACCAAAAGCACAAACAACAACAGAATGGAAGTGGAAGGTACTAACTGGACTGCATATGCTGCAGTTTTTCTTGGTACTCTGTTTCTTTTGTTCCTCTCCAAATATCTTCGCCAGAGGAAACTCAACTTACCTCCAGGCCCAAAACCATGGCCGATCATCGGAAATTTAAACCTTATTGGCAACCTTCCTCACCGATCCATCCACGAACTCTCCGTCAAGTACGGACCCATTATGCAACTACAATTCGGGTCTTTTCCCGTCGTAGTTGGTTCCTCTGTAGAAATGGCCAAAATTTTCCTCAAAACCATGGATATCAACTTTGTAGGCAGGCCTAAAACCGCTGCCGGAAAGTACACTACCTATAACTATTCCGATATTACATGGTCCCCATACGGATCCTATTGGCGTCAGGCACGTAGAATGTGCCTGATGGAATTGTTCAGTGCGAAACGGCTCGATTCATACGAGTATATTCGGGATGAGGAACTTCATTCTATTCTTCATAATTTGAACAAATTATCGGGGAAACCGATTCTGCTGAAAGATTATTTGACGACTCTGAGTTTAAATGTTATTAGCAGAATGGTATTGGGGAAAAGTTACTTGGACGAATCCGAAAACTCCATTGTGACTCCTGATGAATTTAAAAAGATGTTGGATGAATTGTTCTTACTTAATGGAGTCCTTAATATTGGAGATTCAATTCCATGGCTTGATTTCATGGACTTGCAAGGTTATGTTAAGAGGATGAAAGTTTTGAGCAAGAAATTCGACAAATTTTTGGAGCATGTACTTGATGAGCATAACGTGAGAAGGAACGCAGTGGAAAATTACGTTGCTAAAGACATGGTGGATGTTCTATTGCAGCTTGCTGATGATCCAACTCTGGAGATTAAGCTGGAGAGACATGGAGTCAAAGCATTCACTCAGGTATTCACTTTATTTTTATAATGACGATATTTAACTTAAACTCAAAAAAATAATTGGAGTAACGTTTGTATAAAATAAAAGAATACATAGTTATGGGTAATTTTCTCATTAACCTTACACTGAATCAATCCCGACTGCTCTGCTCCACTCGGATGATTGTACACTTGTGAATTCCTCCACTCCATTGATATGGACAGAGACAAGATATTGTGGAAATTTTTTATGGACCCAAAATTTGGCCATCACTTTTCAACAAGAAAATGAATATACCCGTAATAATTCAACTGTATCAATGATAATGTTAAAGAAATGATATCAGATCCACTTTCTGTCTAAGTAAAACGGACAACGTAAGGTGGTCCACTTGTAGATATATTAGAAATAGAAAGTGACTACTAAAAGAGCATAAATAAATTTTGTAGCTAAATAACAAAATCCGCCTCTTATTCTATTTAGCTACACATTATTAAAATAAATCATAAGCTACAAACTATTTAACAATAGATTAGCGTTGGTAGGTTATTTGTATTTGTTTCTTGTGCTTGGTTATAGTTGATGACGAGTAAAATGTGTATTGTACAATCAGGACTTGTTGGCTGGTGGAACTGAGAGTTCAGCAGTGACAGTGGAATGGGCAATTTCAGAGTTGTTGAAGAAGCCAGAGATTTTCAAAAAAGCTACAGAGGAATTGGATCGAGTAATAGGCCAAAACAGATGGGTTCAAGAAAAAGACATCCCGAATCTTCCTTACATAGAGGCAATCGCAAAAGAAACTATGCGACTGCACCCCGTGGCACCGATGTTGGTACCACGTGAGTGTCGGGAAGACTGCAAGGTAGCCGGCTACGATGTTCAGAAAGGAACCAGGGTCCTTGTGAGCGTGTGGACTATCGGAAGGGATTCAACATTGTGGGATGAGCCTGAGGCTTTCAAACCCGAGAGGTTCCTCGAGAAGTCCATCGATGTCAAAGGACATGATTTTGAGCTTTTGCCATTTGGAGCTGGGAGAAGGATGTGTCCTGGCTACAGTTTGGGTCTTAAGGTGATTCAAGCTAGCTTAGCTAATCTTCTACATGGATTTAAATGGTCATTGCCTGATAATATGACTCCAGAGGAACTCAACATGGAGGAAATTTTTGGGCTCTCAACACCCAAAAAGTTTCCACTTTCTGCTGTCATTGAGCCAAGGCTTTCATCAAAACTTTACTCTGTTTGATTCAGCACTACTATGGTTCCATCAAAACAGAGTTTTTCTATCCAAATACTTAGCTAAATAAACTTCACCTGTCTCCTTGCACCCACTAGCTATAGTGCTAATAGTCAACTTTCTTTTCATTTTTGCCAACAGTCACCTGAGGTCCCCAGGATGTGCTAATAAGTTTGTATCACTCAAGATGTGCTAATCAAGGTTAAGAAAAATGTATCAATTACCAACTTTGTGTGCTGTAAGAATGTTTCATACCGATTGTGGAAATAGATTGTTTTTTTATTATATGATTTTGAAAAAATTTCACATCATGAGTTCGATATTTTATTTTATTTTCCAGAAAGTCAACCATACTACTTTAATTAATTATTATGTAACGGAATATGGATTTTTGCTCAAGTCATTCTGCTATCGTTCTAGTTGTTAGTGAAGTGACTGTCTGATATCCGATCGTGTAAATGGCACTGCAGCCAATGAATATCCTCAACTAGAACAAAGGAAATAAGAATGATTATCATCATGGTCCATATTATCATAGACTTGTTAAATATTCTAGATATTAGATTAAAAAATAGACTCCTCTTATAACTAAACAACTTAATATAAAATTCTAACTATTCCAGCAAATCAACAGCAACAGAGGCAAGATTTAATAGTGTGGACATTATATTAGCTTTTGAAGTTGAGTTAGGTTACAAGTTAAATTTTGTTAATGAATAATGATGTCTTACTAATAAGCATCGCAGTGATGCTAATCTAGAGTCATACCAGCCAATACTACTCAAATACAATGTTGCAAAGGAATTTCTCCAAGTTGGCTGGGGAAATACTTTCCTGGTTTTGAGTCTTCCATTAATCAATATCCAAGTGACCCACCGATCCATCATCTCTACTAGCTGTGATGTCTGAAAAGCTTACTCGGGCCCGACAATTTAATCAGATATATGTAAAGCTCTCACTAGTAGAGATACCGAATAACTTCTGTTGTCCACTAACTTAAATTTTGGATAACTATGTCCCTCAAAGAAATGACCAATTGGTTTACACTTCGTGTGACACTTGACAACTTACTCACGATTCTTTTACGATCTTGTAAGTAAGCCTTTTGAAACTTAAATAGCTAAGAGATTGAAGAAAGACAAAGAGAGCTTTTAAAGGCTAAGCTACTTTTAAGGTTTGCACATACCTCATTAATCAATAGACTATACTTTTGGATGTGTGCCACCCTCATTACTTTTTGTGTCTTGTCATTACCTTGTAGGGTACCTCTACTTCATATTAAAGGTCTATTTGGAAAGCCTTCTGGTAATTGCATTTGGTGTAATTGAATGTGTCATATCCCAAGAATTTACTTAATATGGACTTAGAGGAAGAGGAAGTCAAGAAGAAGAAGCATGTATTTGTGGTGTGGTGTTGTCGATAGGTCACAATCAGTTGTGAATTAGGAAAGAAAATCCCGGAAGTTCTTCATTAATTTCCTTTTTTAAAACAATAAAATAATATTGAGACAAGGGGAATGGGAAGAAAATTACAAAATAAGAGTTCGGACAGTCAATTAATCCAGCTATCAAAATTTCATGTTTATTAATTTTCTTAAGGTCTATACTCACTGTTTTCCTTTTTCAGTTTCTTTGGTGATTGAATGGTAGGTAGGGCATTCCACTGTGTGGTGACACACTTGTAAGAGTTGTTAATGGTCCAAAGCTATGAACTTGTAGTACTTTATTGGTTGTTAAAATGTGAAATCGAATAATTTACAAAGAAGAGTTCATTTTTGTATAACCCATCCAATTTATTTGTCATTAAAAATTATTTAGGGATTAAAACAAAGAGTCACTAGTCAAAGTCGAGGTAAGCTTCAGGTCAATTCTTTATAAAATTAGGCGGAAGGTGCATCACGTCCCAAATAGGAAGACCTGAGCTTCTTGTACACATGATTTCTAATTTAAAGTGAAATGTACAAACTTACAATTTGTCGTTCTCTTCGCTCTTTTAATAGATTTATTTCTGCGCGAATATATATTAATCGGGTAACTAAATTTTAAATAACAAATGTTAACTAAAAATAAATAAACCATTCATCACCGTTTTTCCCTTCTCATTCATTTTGTGATTTTTCGCACACAAACTATAAACGGTAGATTTATATGAGTTAAACCAACGTATAGTAAGTACTTATTAAAGTTGAGTACTCTATTAAAGTTGTTTAAAACACTGTTGAAGGTAAGGAGGAAATAAGAAAAAGTTTGTTGGAAGACCAAAGGCAACTGAAACAAAGTTTCCAGGAAATTATTGTACTTCTTTCTCTACAGAAGTTTACTCTCCCTATTAAAATAACAGAAAGATCAACCACCTATTAAAAACAATATTGCATTGTTTCAATTTATATGACACTTTTCATTGTTTTTTTAGAGTCAAACAATCTAAGTTCGACCAGGAATTTGCTTATGAAATCTTCAAATTTTTTGAAATAAAATTTATGTATTTGTAAACAATGTAAAAGTATTATAAGTCATAATAATTGAAAATTTAAAATATTTAAAAGATATATGAAAATTTTAGAATAAAAAATACTCATTTGAATCTTGAAATCGAAAAGGTGCTACGTAAATTGGAACGGAGGAGGTATATAAATATCTATGGACAGGGGCGCATCTAGGGGGGTCACCGCGTTCACGTGAACCCATGCTCCCCTCCCGAGATCATATATAATAGTGCTATATTTTTTTTTAAAATATTGAAATATAGATGTGTGAACCCATATTCGGAGTATCATATTATGTGACGATAATTAGGTGCACCTCTCTAAGTGAGGTTAGAAATCCGAATCTTATATATGTATAGATATATCTGATCAAATTTATATCTTAGATCCACCTTTTTACAATATTACACCCCTCATCTCGAAATTCTAGATACGCCTTTGTGTATGGACTATTATTCATGTAAATAACACTATTAGACCATCTCTCCATTACTATAAATACAGCTTTCGTGAAGCCATAAAGTACACACTCCAAACAATTAACACTTACAATCACTATCAGTCCTCTTCCACTACCAAAGCCCAAAAGTAGTACAAACAACTCAATGGAAGGTACTTCCTGGACTGCATTATTTCTTGCTACTCTGTTTCTTTTGCTCCTCTCCAAATATCTTCGACAGAGGAAACTCAACTTACCTCCAGGCCCAAAACCATGGCCGATCATCGGAAATTTAAACCTTATTGGCAACCTTCCTCACCGATCCATCCACGAACTCTCCCTCAAGTACGGACCCATTATGCAACTACAATTCGGGTCTTTTCCCGTCGTAGTTGCTCCTCTGTAGAAATGGCCAAAATTTTCCTCAAAACCATGGATATCAACTTTGTCGGCAGGCCTAAAACCGCTGCCGGAAAGTACACTACCTATAACTATTCCGATATTACATGGTCCCCATACGGATCCTATTGGCGTCAGGCACGTAGAATGTGCCTGATGGAATTGTTCAGCGCGAAACGGCTCGATTCTTACGAGTACATTCGGGCTGAGGAACTTCATTCTATTCTTCATAATTTGAACAAATTATCGGGGAAACCGATTCTGCTGAAAGATTATTTGACGACTTTGAGTTTAAATGTTATTAGCAGAATGGTATTGGGGAAAAGGTACTTGGACGAATCCGAAAACTCCATTGTAACACCTGACGAATTTAAAAAGATGTTGGATGAATTGTTCTTACTTAATGGAGTCCTTAATATTGGAGATTCAATTCCATGGCTTGATTTCATGGACTTGCAAGGTTATGTTAAGAGGATGAAAGTTTTGAGCAAGAAATTCGACAAATTTTTGGAGCATGTACTTGATGAGCATAACGTGAGAAGGAACGCAATGGAAAATAACGTTGCAAAAGACATGGTGGATATTCTATTGTAGCTTGCTGATGATCCAACTCTGGAGATTAAGCTGGAGAGACATGGAGTCAAAGCATTCACTCAGGTATTCACTTTATTTTTATAATGAATATATATATAACTTAAACTCAAGAAAATACTAATTAGAGTTAAGTTAGTTATGAGTAATTTTCATTAACCAAACACTGAATTCTTACTGCTCTGCTCCGCTCCACTCAAGCTGATTGTACAGTATTCTTCCACTCTGTTGATATGGACAGTGACAAGATATTGTAGAACATTTTGGTGGACACAAAATTTAGTTCTCATTTTTCAACAAGAAAAAGAATATACTCGTAATAATTGTACTGCATCAATGCTAATGTTCATAGAAATGATATCACATCTACTTTCTGTCTTAGTAAAACAGACAATGTAAGCTGGTCCACTTGTAGATATATTAGAAAAATAGAAAGAAGCTATTAAAAGAACAGAAATAAATTTTGTAACTAAATAACAAAATTTGTCTCTAATTCTATTTAGCGACACATTATTAAAAAAAAGTGTAAGCTACCAACTATTTAGCAATAGTCAAGTTATTTATATTTGTTTCTTATGGAGATAAGTATTGAAAACACCAATAAACTTGGTGTGAATTATTGTTTTAGCCCCTCAACTATTGACAGCTTTAAAAACATCCCTCTTATGCCACATGTGCATATATGTGGAATTTTCTGCTGACGTGGCATACACATAGATATATGTAATAGAAAAAATATTTGAATAATTAAATGCTAAGAATTTAGCAATTTAAGAAGATACAAAAACTTTTTTTCTTTTTAAAAATTTAATTTTTCTCGTCACCTCACCCCATCCTCTACCCAATACCCCAACCTCACACCTCACTACCCATCCACTCCCAAAAAATAATTCTTTTAAACTTTTTTTTTGGCGGGGAGTGGGGGGGAGGTAAGGGGTGGGATAAGAAAAAAAATATATATTTTATTATAAAAGTAAATTTTTTTTGGGGGGGGACCCCGGGGGGAGGGGGGAGTCGAGGTATCTGGTGGCATTTAATTAATTGAATGTTTTTTTTTTAACTATATATATCTGTGTGTACACCATATCAGCAAAAAATTCCACCTATACACATAGGTGGACGACATGTGGCATAAGAGGGGCTGTTTCGTGCTTGGTTATAGTTGATGACGAGTAAAATGTGTATTGTACAATCAGGACATGTTGGCTGGTGGAACTGAGAGTTCAGCAGTAACAGTGGAATGGGCAATTTCAGAGCTGTTAAAGAAGCCAGAGATTTTCAAAAAAGCTACAGAGGAATTGGATCGAGTAATAGGCCAAAACAGATGGGTTCAAGAAAAAGACATCCCGAATCTTCCTTACATAGACGCAATCGCAAAAGAAACTATGCGACTGCACCCCGTGGCACCGATGTTGGTACCACGTGAGTGTCGGGAAGACTGCAAGGTAGCCGGCTACGATGTTCAGAAAGGAACCAGGGTCCTTGTGAGCGTGTGGACTATCGGAAGGGATTCAACATTGTGGGATGAGCCTGAGGCTTTCAAACCCGAGAGGTTCCTCGAGAAGTCCATCGATGTCAAAGGACATGATTTTGAGCTTTTGCCATTTGGAGCTGGGAGAAGGATGTGCCCCGGATATAGCTTGGGGCTTAAGGTGATTCAAGCTAGCTTAGCAAATCTTCTTCATGGGTTTAAATGGTCATTGCCTGATAATATGACTCCAGAGGAACTCAACATGGAGGAAATTTTTGGGCTTTCAACACCCAAAAAGTTTCCACTTTCTACTGTGATTGAGCCAAGGCTTCCATCAAAACTTTACTCTGTTTGATTCAGCACTGTTTGTCTGTTTGAATTGATGTTCCAACTCTTCTGTAATATTGTATCTTTTTCTTTGCTTGGCAGTGGTTTGTACTGAACTCTAAAATATGTATGTCATAATTGGAACAATTGCAGATCTCCTTATGGAAATTTTTATCCATGAATGGTAAAAATCTTATCATTGGTATTTCTTCTTTCAATTGTTTCAAAATAAATTCACCACATTTCGTTCCCCCAGAAGAATTTTGGTTATACGAACCCTCTATTTCCGTTTTGCTTTATAATAACCCATGTAGTAATTTTCACGAATGCCATTATTTTGGGATGATATTTAATTTTGAGAAAAGGGCATGATATACCCCTCAACTTTGTCATTTAGAACTGATATACCCCTCATTATGAAAGTGACTCATATATACCCCTACTGTTATAGAAATGGCTCCACTAGAACAATCAAGTTCTTTTTTCAACCAATTTTATATGTTATATTATACGTTCTCTATCACAACATTTCGCTATAAAAATAAAAATAAATCCAAGCAAACAATGTTATTATTAAAAAAAATTACTGCAATAGAAAATAGAAACTATCCGCGCACCAAAAGTCTGAAACGATAACCCTATAATATGCCTCAAGGAAGCATAAATGTGAAGCCCAAAGCTAGCGATTGAAGTATAGAAAAACACAACATACTCTGTAATTTCATATATCAGGAATATGATATTTGTAGATCATTATGTTACTTGACGAAATTAATAAGGGTGTCAACCAAAAGCTTGAACTGTCGAGAAGCACATTAGAGAGTAAAGGTTGTTGAACAAGTAGAACTGTAGAAATAAAACCGAATATATGCATTACATTTTGTTTCAAAAGATTGGAATAATAGATGAAGATATTACTAATAGAAATAAAATTGGATGGTTGAAAAGGAGAAGTGCAAGCTTCGGTGTTGTGTGATAGAAGAATACATACCAAAGTGAAAGAACGATAGTGAATGTTGGGTTGCTGAAATCCACCACACTCACAAGATGAGTGTCGTAGAGATGCGATCATACTAGATTAGATAAGATTAAAAATGACCACATTCACCAAAAGATGCAAGTAGCACATATTGAAATTCTGCATTAACCTATGGATGCACTAGTTCATAGGTGTAAAACTATGCTAAGTGAAGGTTTAAAAAAAGAGAACACAAGGAACTTGTGTGAAGGAAATGATCTCAAAAGACTAGCAATTACTTGATATCAATATAAACTAAGTTATCTAAACATAAGACTCCTATGACTATCATTATTCTTATTAGTATTATTTATATTCATTTTCAACATATTTTTCTCTCTTATTTTATTTATTATGACGATGATACAAGCTTAACTGACAAGGAAAATTCATATAACTGACCCACCTTACTTAAAATTGATTGGATGGACCCACAATATAATAGACCATTCAATATCTCAATGAATGACTAACAGACCAACATGTCATAAACCAAGGTCATTGTGCAGGACTCGAGGCAAAAACTGATCTTTATTCGGCAATGTACAAAACAACCAAACTAACTTCAAATCCCTAATTCTTCCCACTTCTGAACAAATAAAATGATAGCCAAAATACAATCAAAATGCACTACATCATGCAAACACTGCCACAGAAAAATCTGCATCTCAGTAGATCTAAACTGAAGACACTAAAGCAACGACATTGGTAACCCACCCGCCCTCCCTATAAGTCCCAACCCACCTGCAGATTAAAGGCACATACAGAACTAACTGAAAATCCTTTAAGTGTTAAAAGAAGACGGGACCAGAAAGCAACTTAAAGGTGCAGTAGAAAAAATTCCTTAAGGCGATGTAAAAATAAATAAATACATTTACACAAAAACGCCTTCAGCAGCCTTCACCGTTGTGAGCAGCAAAATTGTGATGAATTAACATTTTCATATCAAGAAACTGCTTCCGCAAATTTACACCTACCAAATGAGCATAAAACAGATTACAACATGAAATATGAATAGGAGTTTCCGATTTCGCCAATGTAAGCATTCTATTTCCCCATACCTCGCTGTCCATGAGACTCGACAAATAATATGTACAGAAAAGAACCCTGCAAAAATCAAAAATAACATTATTCTAAAGAGTCATGCAGACCAAGAACATGATGCTATTAAATATGTTTCGCATATACATGGAGACACATACCTGTTGACAAAATTACTTAACCAGGACAACTGGTTACAACAAGCAGCAAATAGGCAACAATAAAGTGATTGATCTCATCTTAAGGAAATGCTATCTAAACACCAAGCTTCCATTCTGTTGACGTCTCAAATTTTCAATAAGTGACTGGTAGAATGATTTCAGCGCTTTAATATCACTACCCTGCTAATAAAAGCACAGAACAATACAAGGAAAAGTCAGTAAAAGCGGATTATTCAATTATAATTTTTGCTGTTTGCATGTAGATACTAACGGAGGTTTTATTCATAACCCCGTCCTCAAAAAACAGGAGGAGTCTGAAACTGCGTGTTCTATACTTTCTCCAGTTCTTCAAACAGTGTAATCAGAACAGATGGTCCTGTTACAATCCTTACTAAAATTTAATTCAGCATGTCAAACAAATAAAGTAGAATACCTGCAATTTCTGACAATACTGCTCAGCCAAATCTTGAGGGCAATGAGCACTTTGGAAGCTTTTTGATACAAAATGAACAAGAAAATCATTGCCAAATTTCTCAAACATGACCTTCTGAGCCAATACAATCTCGCCGAAAAGAACAAGCTGCCATGGTAATCAAAAAAGAAAAGGGAGATCAACTATGCAACCAAGGAATATCAGACTCTTGCAATCATATTACTATAGCAAACATCAAGTATGATTTGGCAGATCTAGAAAATGAGTTGATAATGTTAGTTAGACTAGTCAATGCACCAACTTACCGTATTTGCATCACGGAACTCAAAGGATTTGTCAAGGACACTATACAGACAACAGTTTGTTGCAAAGGCCTCCATCACAAAACTTCGGAAACCAGGCACCTGGAACAGAGAAGACATTTCACATATCAATAAGCACAATTGATCTTTATTGCTGCAGTGAAGCTCAAAGACTGTTCACCTTTTCTTCACCATAAGGACTCGCACACCAGTCTTTGATTAGTCTTATAAATATCTGTACACATGCCTGAATAAGAAGGGTAAAGAATCAAGTTCCAATAAGTGGGATATAACTATTATAAAATGTTTTTGTGAAGCTCCTGAAAACTAAATAGCACAAGTAGACTAATGCTAAACTAACCTTACGAACAAGGATATCCTTGTGATTACAGGATGCATGTAATATCAGCTGCATCATCGGATCCAAGTAAGCCCTACTTTTGGAGGAAAGAAAAACTGATGACAGATCATGCGTAGCAATCACATGAAGAAATGTGTAAAACGTCCTCTGAAGTTCCTGTAGCTCACGGATTTCCTGAGATGACATACAGTTATCATGAAAGGACAGTAAAGAAAACTATAAAAAGAAGCATCCTCAGTTCCAAATGCAAATACAAAATCCAGGATATACATTCAATGGTAATAACCCAACCAGGATTATGGTGTGCACAATTTGATCCTTTCAGATGTTTCTTATACACTGGTCTAGTCTGAATGAAGGAACAACAACAATGACAATGGCAAGATTCCACGGATGAAGAATCCAATGAATCTGATCAAGCTCAATCGCACCAACAGTCATCCGTAGTGATAGAAATGGAAGCAGGACAAATAAGGAAGTTTCCAGAAGATAACCATGAACGTAAGGTAGCAAGGGATTACAAGGAGTTGAAGATAGATGAGGAGCACGGAAAATAGGGGCATGCAAGGGCAAAACAATCAGTACATAGGAAACAGGGACATAACAAGGGCAGAACAATTGGTACTAACACGCTTGAAAAATCAGCATGAACCAAAATTTAAGAATATCAAATGAGCTGGGAACTGACTGGACTATGCATGTGGGAGTTCTCGTTTGACTGCCGGATGTGTTAACCTTGGTCTTCGACATGGTCAGGTAATGTTTGAGAAAATAAACTATTCAGGTCCATCTGCTAGAAAAAACTGCAGTTTTGAGGATTCTCATTGGGTTGGTAGCAATTAACTAGCCTTAGTATCTTGGGGGAAAAAACTTGATAATGGATATAACCTTCCCTCAACCTCTTCTCCACATGCAAGCCATAGAAAAGAGTGCAGTCCATACACAATAGGTCAAGGATGGGCATGAGCTATTAAAGAGTTACCCACATCTTACTCTCTTGATATTTATGATGGCAATTCTCTACATGCAAAGGATGGGTTCACATACCTCTGTATTGCTTCCAGGGCCTGTAGGGAAAGCATCTCTCGGGAGGATATTAAATACTCTGCTAGCAATAGCAGGGTAAACTTCCTCCAGAATATCTCGAACTCCTGTGTTGAATTTGCAGATAAGCTGATTAAGCAATAGCAAAAAGCCTGCCAGTTCTTTTGGCTGCATTGAGAAACAAAAGAAAGTTATTCTCATGTAAACATCGATCATTGATGGGAAATATACACCGCTCATATGCTGCTCTGAAAAAAGTTTGCTCTTTTCATTTTACAGTCTCGCACAATCTCTTAAATACCACAATATAAAACATGTTAACATAAGTTTAGTTTTACATCACTATATCAAAATCTTTTGCATAATATTTGTAACAATACATTTGTTGGAAGTTTTTGCCAACATAGTTTTTCATTGTTTCCAAAATTAATACTGTTGATTTTTATCAATCTCATCTGTATGCATCTGAATAATGTTGTACTCATTGATTAAATACCATACTAGCCATTTATAAGATTCTACACTTCCCAACATTTCCTACGCTTGCCTCTGGTTTAGATTGAGAAATTCGGTAAAGAGTTGTTGACCATAACCACGAAATTACGCAATTCTACCAAATTAAAACCGTGCATTATCTTAAAATGCTTGCAATCTATCTTGCTAAGAAATTTAATGAAAAAATTATTCATAAAATAAAAAAGGATATACACATGATGCTCATTAACCTAGAAAATGTGTGCAATAAAGTGCTACAAAAAGTCCTGTGTGCAGGAGAATGGAAAACGTACTAAACATTAAAAATCATAAAAAGGATAAATACAAATTAGCAGTCACTATGCGAGAACAGTATCAGGAGATACAAACGATTTCAGCAAAAGTCTATAACAGTGAGTTTACACCGTGAATCTAACTCAGTCGTGCTTTTTTACCCTAATCATGAATGAGGTCTCATGTCTTATGCTATATATAGATGATGGGTGTGTTTGATATGAAGGAAAATGTTTTCCTTGAAAGTGATTTCTTATTGAGGTGAAATTGAATAGGATTGTGATATGTGCTCCACGCTGCTTTCCTATTAGTTATGTTTTTCTTCACTACCATTTTTTTTTTCCATTACTACTTTGATTTGAAGTGAGCCGAGGGTCTTCCGGAAACAGTCTCTCTACCTCCAAGAGGTAGAGGTAAAGTCTGCATACTCTCTACCCTCCCCAGACCACAAAACTGGGATTTCACTGGGTATATTATTGTTGTTGTTGTTGTAATAGAGTTTAGAACATTCTACAACTTAGCCTAAAATACATACATCAGAAGCAAAATGCATTGAATTTGTCAACATTATCTTTTCTCAAAGAAAAATGTGAAGCATTGGTCAATGGTTTGCTTCTCAAACTATGAGCCAGAAGACACAGAATTAAGATTGATATAAAAGTTAATCTTACAACACATAGATCCAAATAGTGATACATAAGATTTAAATCACAGTACACTTTCCAAATATGATTTGACGTTGGTTTAAATGTATAATAATGACTTCACCTCACTTTCGGCTAGCAATTGCTCCAGTGCCTTTGGTAGATATGGAAATACAGATGATCCTAGTATGTCCACCATGCGGTGAATGAATGATGTGACCTAGAGGAGTTAGCATCATCAGAAAAAGGAATTGCATCACCAAAGGTGCATCAAATAGAACAAAAATAATAAGAAATTAAATACATACCTTGCACCGCAGAGGTTCTATCTTTGGATATATGATAAGAATACGTAGGAGGACATCCAACGTCTGGATGAAAAAGAAATCAACATGATAAGAATTGATGGAGAAAAGTAACACTTGGATTAGGGCATTATTTTACCACAAAAATTCAACTGTCTCCTACAATGGGTGCAACAGAAAAACAAATAGTGCAAAAAAAGAAAGGTGAATAACAACACACTTTGTCATTCACTTATTTCTGAGAACCAAATCAGCAACCAAAAATTCATTTAAGACAGACACCCAAACCAGATACCAGACTCCTTAAATAGTGACACTATTAAAAGGAGAATATTCAGGATTGTTTCGAATTGTAACAACATACAAAATAATTGACATTCATATTGACAATCAAGCGTGCCACAATGTATTGTTACCAGTAGTTGGTAAGCTCAAACAGATAAAAACATGAGGTGGAGTTTAGAATTAATGTAAAGAGCAAGAGAAAAACTCAAGCACCAATCAACCAACCTGTTTGAACATGAGACCAATTGCAGGACGACTGGCAGTTACAAGACGCTCGCTAAAACCCTGGCATACAGAAACATTGTGGTAAGGGTAGGAGGAATAGGCTACATATGCTGAATCAATCACCAGTGCTAGAAACATGAGATGACAGTAAGCTCGGCATAAAGACAGAAATCCCAAGAAAAACGATGCTTAAAGACAGGTATCATATTGCTGAAAATATATAGAGAATTTCTAGTACTTATTAATTTTATTTGGTAAAATGTTGTGGATTCATATAGTCAATCCAAACTTATCAAGGACTGAGGGACTGAGGCGTAGTCGTTGTTCTGCATAATGTTGGCTGAGATGAATTTAAATGTAGAAATATGTTAAGTGAGGATTTATATAACCGACTCCAACTTGTTTGGAACTGAGGCATAATTGTTGTCATCAGGTATGGTATTACTTAGGTAATTCTAAAAATGCTGGATTGGGAGCAGTGAAACATTGCATCTTAACGGCAGACATTATAAAGGCAGGTGAATTATTGTGAGTTGCTTATGTAAGGAGTTTGGAGAGTAACCACATTTTGCATTGCAGCTTACATCAAATATGGAACTTGGATTTCCCTTTAACATTTCACTGGATTTTCAAAATCTGAAGGTGAAGCACTGTCGAGTAGCATGCTATATAAGATTGGCACAGAAAGAAGAGCAGCTTGAAACACGACAATATGTCTTTATGTGGGTTATTTGGTATAAAAGAAGTAGAGATGTCCATAGAAATAAAATATATGTAACCAGAACAAGAAGATCTTTTTGTTGTTGTTTCCTGTCATACTTTTGGGGCAAAGGTTAATCCCAAATATTTGGGCTAACCTTGAAAGACAATTGCGATTGAACTGCACACCAACTTCTTACATACTTTTGACATTGCATTTTTGTGCTATTGATGAAATAATTTGATGTACAAGGATAAAGAAATTATAAGAAAATGTAGTGAGTTTGATAGCACAAGTACAAACCTTGCTCAGAGCATTAATGGCCATAATTATCTGCTGGATATTTGTGATCTTTGCTGGAGACTCTTCAGGATTCTGGACTTTGGCATTTAAGAGCAAAGCCTCAACCTGTTAAAAGTATCTAAAGTCAGTTCATCTAATTAACGGACGCAAGTGTCAAGAAATACTCGCATTCCACATTAAACATGCAATCATACAACGCGAGCACCATATGTTCCATTCGAATGAACATATGCATCAATCAAGCTAATCAAAACATCCAAAGAAAATTCAATTACAGTCCTTTGGCTAATGAAATGACCTGCTGACAAAGAGGAGTAAGCAAGGCGGTTAGGTACTCTGATTGCTTTTCAAGTGGTACATCTTCCATTCCAATTAATAAACCAATTGCCTACAACATGACATGAATGTGAGTTAGGAAGTAGGCCAGCAAGTCGAAAAATTTCTGATGCACATGTCCTAAGACCATGTCTGCGGATGTACCTCAAAAATGTGACTACCATCTTCACAACCTGAAAGCTCCTTGGAGGCAGCATGAATTGTTGTGAATTGAGCAACTGTATCTTGCAAACTCTGAATGAAGATATCAAGTGAGGAGTTCAGAAACAGCATCCAAAGAAAAGAAAAGAAAATGAGATCCTTCCCATAGACAGAAACTTGGGAGATGAAATGGGGCAAGGGGTGGGAAAATCAATACCTGCAGAATAGTCTCTATGTAGGGTACAAGTTTTGCTTTGAGCAGCTTCACAATCCTCATGAAAAGATAACTTGCCCTTCGACTCACATTGCTATTTGGATGATGTATGCCTCTTTCATCGAGAAAGGCACTCAAAACCAAGGGTATGTATTGTGTATTCTCCTGAAAAAATTTCATATACCTCGTTACTGTTTCCAAGTAGATAAGTGCAACAAGCCTGTTGTTGTGGCAAGGAAACTTTGTCGACAAAAGCATTGGTATTAGTTCTCCCAAGAGACCATTTCCTGTTTTCATGGTTTCATCACTGAGTGATTCTCCAAAGGCATATAAAAGAGAGAGTGCAGCTTCTATCTCCTCAACATTCACATCCCCACTAGATGCAACAGCACTAGCTAAGGAGTTCCTGATGAAAATCTGAGTTGCATCAGGTGCTACACGGCCCACACTCCGAAGTAGAACAAACAAATCTTTCCTAAACTCAGCCATCCGATCTTCCTCTTCCTTTCCTGTTTTGTCCAACACATCGAGGTTATTGCGATATGCAGGGTCAAATCGGATCTGAGACCGAATAACGTCCAGTATCTGACCTACATGAAGTGACTGTGTCTCTGTCAATGGAGCAAGACTCTTCAATGTGCCAACATACCCAGAGAGGAACTGCACAATACTGAAGGTTTCATCAATTTCACAATTTTGCATTACATAGAAAACAGAAGGCAAAACCTCATTCAATAGTTCAGTTGAGACAGCTTTCCCATCCTCAGAGTTCAAACGTTTTGAACACTCCAAAACCTCAGTTGAATATCCAGTAAGCAAAGAAGCAACACTTGATACCAACTCAGAGTCATTATCCTCTGCTACCAAACCAAAAACCTTTCTAACCTGAAGGCTCTGCAAAAGAGTGAGTTTTGCTTTCGGATCCATGCGCTTAGCAGCAACAGCGTGGATGCAACCAGCGGCAGCACCTCTAAGTTGATCGGGAAAACCACTCACCAACATCAACTCAAATAAGAACCCGACAAACGCATCATTTGCTATCAAACCTATGTCGATCCACGAAACATACCTCCTCATAGAATCTAACACACTACAACACAAATCCGGATCCGAATTCCTGTACATTAACAGGATATCATACCAAGCCCTGACAACCTGAGAAATACACTGCTGCCTCATTGCATCTTTAATTTGCCCAGCAATGGCCACCTCCTCTTGGCTTCTCGGATAGTCCAAGCTAATTACTTCCTCATCCAATGCATTGAGAACTCGACAAAACATATCAATAACCACAACACCTTTACTAAGATTTGATAAAAAATCAACAAATACTGAGGGCCATATCATCGGATACTCGAAACAAATTAAAGTAACCATAACCTGAGCAAGCTTGTTCTTTATGAAAGCTGGACCATCCAAAACTCTTACCAAATTCTTATCATCAATGCTCTCATAACAAGCCAATGAAAATACAGATTTCCGGATAAAGGATTTCTCCTCTGGACCCATTGATGAATACCGGACCCGAAGAACCTCGTGCAGGCATTGTAAACACCAGAACTGAACTTGAACCAGTTTAGAGAAACACAAACGCTCAATACATATACTACAAATTGATGGGGTTTCTTTAATTTGTTGGCAATAGCTAACTGCTTGTGCTTTAAGAGCAGAATCAACTGCCCCAGATTCATCAAAACTTATAAGTATTGCCTTTTCAAGATCATCCATAACTGTTCCTTAAACCCTAATAAAACCTCAACAATGATCAGATTTTTGAATGAAAATATCCAAAACTCTTCCTTATGAATCTGAATAATAACTTAATAATGAATTTGATTAAATAATTAAGCGGTTATTAACATAGATCTTTTGGGGGCTTACCTCAAAAATGCTTGCGGAAAATTTAATGGTGGGCAATCACAAGATTATAGAACTAGGGTTTAGGAGTGAACAATGGAGTAAAACTTACGGCCCAGAATTAGGGTTTCTTAATCAAAATCACTGAGATTTTTCTGAATTTTTTAAAAATTTATATAAAAATAAGACAGCGAAGGAGCAGAGACTGTGGAGACTTGGTTAAAGAGGTTGAAGAAGAAGGAGAAGACGGAGGCTTTTGTGAGATCTCTCTTTATATACTTCACTTGCCTATCAACTCTTTTTCTCTTACCTCTTCTATTTTCCTAAAATAATAATAATGTGCTTTGGTTTTAAAATTTGATTATTTTTTTTGAATTATATTCCTTTTGTTTCCCATCCGAGGTTCGGTGCGCGCTTAAACTTGAATTCGTGCGAAAAAGTCTTGTGTTGACGTTTGACTAAATTTAAGGATCGAATTAAATCTAAAGGCACGTGAAAAGATCTTGTATTGACGTTTGTATAAATTCAAATTTGCACTGAAAAATTTCACATAGAATAGAGACTTTTTGACAAAACTGACTTCATGATCCGACTTGAATTTGAAGAATCTAAAATTATATTCCTTTTGTTTCCCATTCAAGGTTCGGTTCTCCTATTGGGGAACACTCAAATTTGAATTAGCGCGAAAAAGTCTTGCGTTGGTATTTGAAGACCGAATTAAATTTAAAGTCAAGTGAAACTATTTTGTTTGTCGTTTAAATAAATTGAAATTTGCACCGAAAAGTTTCATATAGGAATAGTGACTTCTTGACAAAACTGACTTCATGATCCGACTTGAATTTGAAGAATCTAAAATCTAAGGTTAAGAATTAGAGTACTTACCATTTCATTATAACACTCCACTATTAGTTAATGAAAGAGTAAGTTTTCACCTTTGTTTTTGAAAAGTCAAGACTCAGATCCGTTGGAAATCTATTTTGGACTTGTTTGTCTATTCTAAATTTATCTTACTTTTACTTTATTTGTTTTACGAAACGATTAATATAAGGTAGAATAAATTTAAAATGATTGATTTAACCTCGGAGTAAAACGACATATTGTATTTATATTTTGTCTCTTCAACAAAGTTAGTGATGAATAGAACGGCTTGATTTCTATATCCTACATGTGAATGCTCTCATCTCTATCACATGAATCTATCACCCGTCAAAAAACTAACCAAAATATAATGAAGGAATATTCAATTTTCCATACACTAAGGAATAATTCAATCTTCCTTATACTTATCATTTATCAATTATTTTATGAGCTTCCAAAAGTACATTTAAAAATTACTAATATTGCCCTTTCAATGAAATTTCTTCTTCACTATTGTCCTTTAGGACCTTGACTATACATGAAAAGAATATTATAATATATACAACTTACGTGCTCTCCAAACAAAATCTTATCGTGCAAAATGTTTCCTAAATAGTTACAAAAATGACAAATTTAAATAGTACTTAATTTGATTTTTTAAAATGTCTCCTTTTTTTTTTTAATCAAGGCATTTATATTAGAAAAAATATAAGATAATATATGTATTAAAATTAAGATGTTTTAATTTAAATATATATTTAATATTAAGATATTATGTTAAAACTTAAATAATTAATAAGTAATCTCAATATTATATTTATAAAATATTAAATAAATTTACATAGTAGTTAAAGGTGGTAATGGCGAGCTAATGTTGATGGTTATGACTTATGAGTGTTGATTATTATTGTTGTTAAGTGATAGTTACAGATGGTAATTAATCGTGATAATGTCTAATAATAATGATTGATCGTGATTGTTAGTGATGATGTCTAAATATGACATTGGCAATATATGGAGGAGGTTGTTGGTTAATTTGGTGTGTTTATACTTAATAGTGATCATGATGATTAAGATGATGACCAGTGGAGGTGACAACTATTTCTGATGGTGGTTTGGTGTAGTTAATAGTAGGGGCGAGGTGGATATAGCAATAAAAGTGGACGGAGTTGTTAAGCTATATTTTCTTTAAACGAAAATTATTTTACTTATATCAAAATTTTATTATATTTTATTGTTTATATTTATTCAAACTCATATTAGATGACATTACCAAAAGGTACATATGATCAAAAAATGATAAAGAACTTTCTAAACTCATTTATGCCATCAAATATTATCTTTTTTTACCTAAAAATGATTGAAAAAATAAAGAACGTTGTCTGTTAGTTATTTTCACAGGGAAATTTTAGAAAATGGGCCTTGTTCATTTGACTTGGAAATCAATTGAAAGCCCAATTCAACATAGGAATTATGATGGGCCGAACTTTGAGTTTAAAGCAATGGAAAACCAGTACAGGACTTAGGTGCTTGATGAGTATGTCTATATTTTGGAAATACATTTGGAATCATGATTTCATATTTCAAATTATCTAAAAAGTATAAGTTGAGATTTTAAATTATGACTTCAATTTTTTATAAATGTAAAACTTGATTCATAAGTTTATATTTTGTAGAAAAAAAACCAATCATTTTGCATAAAAAGTCTTATTCTCAGCCTGATGAGATTGTTAGTACATGTGAAAAGATTATATTAAAGAATAACTAGTTATTACTACAGTAAACTAGTGAATCTTTATAAAATTATATGTATTTAAAAGTTTGTTATTACAAACATTTTATAAAAGAAACACGGAGATATGCAATTTATCAATGCAGAGCATTAGCATAGTTCGATATCTTATTAAACGACAGATCACTCATTTGTTAAAATTGTATAAGAATTGGAGAAATTTTGATAGTTTTCACAACTTGTGGGATTTTTTGTGTTTATGAGAAAAATACAACTTAAAAAATTTAAATTGTCTGTTTAAATAAAACTTTAACTTCGTATCAATTTAATTTCATATCGCATACATATCCAAACAAGACTTTAATCAAACTCTATTAATTTAATCCGTAAATAATGACATTAATGATATTTATAATCCATCTCGTAGTAAGTCAATATTGTGGTCCATCGTGCGCTCTTTCTAGATTTCTAGAACTAGAACTAGAAGTAACGGCCCTACCATTTCATTGCCATTCTTGGTCACCATTACTAGGACGTGAAAATGACAACCCCCCCCCCCCCTTTTTTTAATAGTTAACTAATTAAAATTTACATTTTGATCTCTACGACAACAATATATATATGATCTAGTCTCACGAGTGGAATTTTTCGATCTCGCTATGTAGGAAATATATTATAGGGTTAAAATTGTACTTTTGATTCCACAATTCTTATAGTTAAAACCTGATTTTGATTCCCTTGATATATGATCAAGTATAGTGGCGTAGCTATAGTCACCCGAGGGTGTCCAATTGTCGTAAAATTACATTGTATATATATGTCAAATTCTATATTTAAAGGATATATATTTAAAGTTGGACACTTTTGACAAAAGCTATGCATTTGACGCAATGGTAATGGGTGTTCATTTGAATGAAGGAGTTTCAAATTCAAGTATATATAACATTAATGTTAAAGTGCTTTGCCAATTATCAATTATCACAATGATAAAATTAGGATTTATCAATATATGGAAAACCAAAAATACTATTATCTTAAATTATATTTAAACTGTTTTTAAATTATAGATATTAGGTTGTTCATGGTTATGGTTAAAAATCAACCCGAACCGCAATTCGAATCAAATCGATTAAAAAAATCGATATTTGGTTTGATTTGGTATTAAATTTTGAAAATCGATACCTTTGGGTTTGGTTTTGGTTTTACTAAAAAACAACCGCAAAAATAACTAAATCGAACCGATAAATTAGATATAGAAATTTTATAATTATTTATATATTATTCATAAATAAAATATAAATATTTTGTTAAATTTTAATTAACTCAAATCTTTAATTTTATCATTTTCTCAAACCCAACACTTAAATTTTAGCCCAAATATTACAATCAAAATCTTTTACTTTAGTCTTTACCTAACATATTTCACACAAGATAGTCACATTTTCTGTTAGTTGAATCACTTTGTTCGTGTAATAATAACTCTAGTATTGCTTAATTAAGCCGACAGTAACTTTCATGTGGATTATTCATGTACTAGGTGTTTGTGTCTATCGAGATGCATATGTCCTTAAAAATTTTATTACTTTCAAACCGAAAAAATCAGAAAAACTGAACCAAACCAACAATAACCAAATCAGCGGTTATTTTTTCGTTTGGTTTTAGAAATTAAAAAAACCGACTAGATTGGTGTGGTTTTGATTTTAACCAATAATCGATCCAAACCAAACCACGAACACCCCTAGACTCACTCACTCATATTACCTTCAAATATGAGATGCCAATATAATTTTTTCGTTTTGGCTAAACCAATACAAATTAAATATAACGCATAAATAATTAAATAATAAAATAATTAATAATTCTGAAAATTTACGAATATTGATAAATATTCAAGTATTTATTTATTTGAGGAATCTTATGCTTGGCTTGCACGTTTAACACAAGAGAGTTCCTACGCCACTACTATTCACACAGAGTTACTATGTATTATAATTCCACACGCAAGCCCTTTCGATCCACTTTCCTTCTGTGGAAATTGTCTTCTGCTTCTTCCCATTTTCATACGTCTATAATTATTACTTTAATAAATAATTAATGGACGCAACAATTGACAATCGTTGCTTGCTTTTTCTGGCTGTTAGTGGATATTTGGATTGACTTATTTTAAATATTTTTTTAAAAAGATTTTTTATTTATTTTTGAAAGTGTTTGAGAGATTTTAAGCACTTTTTTTTTTGCTTTAAGAGTCTGTTTGGATTGATTTATTTTAATTATTTTTAAGTCAAATAGTTTTAAAGTATTTTTGGAGTGTTTGAGTAAATTTAAAAAGTGGTTATAAACACTTTTAGTTTTAAACTAAAATGATAAAAATAAGTTAAAAGCTAAAAGTCAATCCAAACAGATCTTCAAAAGTACCAAAAAAAAAAGAGTCAAAAGTTGGGTGTTCTCAATTTATGATTTTTAGCTTTTAACTTATAAGCCACTTAAAAAAAAGAGTCAATTGGTCTCCCATTTCTCTCTTGTTTCATTTTTTGAGATTGATCTTCGTAATGAAATTCGATTAATCTAAATTTGTGCCATGTAAAGCTTACCCAGGGGAAAAACTTCAAAGATTTCTCTATGCACAAAACTTAAAATCATCCATTGCACAACATCATTTGGTGATGGTCTCTAATTTCAATTATGTATATTTTAAAAGTTAATTTTTTTTATCGTTAGTAATTTTGAAAATATTATTTTAGAGTATATTTTTTGTTTGACTAATTATTTTGAAAATATATTTTTATAATATCAAAAGAAAAATTGTGCTTCGCCAAGAATTTAATAGTATTTTTGAAAAAAAAAAACAGCTTTTGCTACTACGTAACAATAATTAGTTTCCCTCTTAAAAACTTAGCCAAGTACCTTACTTTAAAAATAAACATAAATATTTTTTAGAAAGCACTTTCGAATTTCTTAAAAAACTGGCCAGACAGATTAGGATACTTTCTGTATGCTCCATCGCATATGATGCTACTTTCCTTACCGCACATTTGGAATTTTGGATGTTTTATTAAACTAATTGTCTCAATTTCTTCATCATCAGAATATCCCTTCTATCGTGGACAAGGGCGGAAGTATTTTAATGGTACGAGTTTGAATTAAACTTATACTTTTTGATGCAAAGTATACATTATATATAAAAGTTTATTTAGTGCTAAAAATCTTTAAAATTGGACTCATGAAGTTTAAATTTTGAACTCGCTTCTAAGTTCTAATAATTGAATCTTTGTATTTTAGTTGAGTATGATAATCTAATCACTACAATTAAAGTAAGATATATTTAAAGTGTGACATTTATGCTATAATTGATATACTTGCGTAAGCTTCTTTACTTTCAGTACTCAATTATTTTTCCTCATTGGTAGTACTTAAAAAGTATACCTAACAGCATCTTTTTCTCACCACTGAATGGGTATAAACGTACAAACAAAGGCAAACTTTTGGATTTTTTTTTTTTTTTAAAGTTTCCAATATATACTTGGAAGACCACTTTGGTAACAAATATTCAGATGTAGGAAAAGAGCAATTTTGTGGAGTGGAAAAAATATTTTTAAAAAGATAAGATTTGTTCGTAAAGGTTCTTAATTACAAAATAACCATTAATTCTGACAAACAAATCATAATTAAAAATACATAAAAAAATATCGATAAAATTAATGAATAAAATAAGAACCATTAACATAATATGATCATAAATCTTAAACGATAACTTGAATGATATGCTAAACAAGCAAAATAGTCATACAATATAAAATCCAAATTGACATCATTTTTGTCAAATATCAAAATACAAATGTCACGTAATAGCTGTCAAATATAAAACCAAACTAATATATATCACTTGTTAGTTTAGAAAAATAAAGAAAAAAGCTAAGTGGGTGGCAGCCAAACTATAACTAAAAAGGAAAAAAAGATAGTAAGGTGATTGTGGGATCTTTTCTGCTTCGAAATAAAAAAAACAATTAACATGTGCTTTTACGTAACCTATAAACATCAATACTAACAAATATGATTTAGACGTAATTAGCAAATAAATCATAGCATAACAAAAAAAAAGCACTTCAAATACAGAGGCATATTCTATATTTGAATTTTTATGAATTTAATATTAAATCAATATATTTTAAAGTTAATGATTCATGTTTAATATTTTTATAATTTTAATAAATTTGTATATATAAATTTATTGAAATGTTATAACATGACATCAAATTAGGTGGACTTGTCGTACTTTGCCAATAATTGTCATGTATAAGAGGACCAATAAAGTTTGAGTCACATCAACGGCAAAGTTTAATTTGAACGAGTTTAAATAACTGTGTTAATATAAGCTAAATAATGAGTTATATTGTAAATTCGCACAATTCTTATCAAGTCTTGATTTATTTATTTTCTTATAATTTATTTAAGTATTAAAAAAATTAAAAAAAGTTCTTCTTCTTGTTTTTTTTTTTAATTATTATTATTATTATATTTGATAACATTGCTACATAGTATATACTAAATCCAAATCAAACCAACTTCTAAATGAATTGAATTTGAAGGATTAGTCAAAATAAACTGAATTTTTATAAATAAACACGTTATTAGTTCGCCCAAACTCGAACGAGTTGGACTAATCATGCTTTTAGAAACTAATTTTGTTCATAAATATGCATGTCCACTATTTTCAGCTTGGTTTAATTGGTTGTGGTAATGACAAATTTAGATAAATGTATTTGACTTCAAAAATAATAACGTACCTAATATAATATGTTTTTATAAATAAAATTTACAAGTGTAGCTTGAAAATAATAAAATATACGCAAAACTTGGAAAAGTCTGATACAAAGTTGACTAGTTAATATGTTTCACATGTAGAAAGAAGTAATTCCCCGGAAATTGGAACTAAAATCCAAGAAAAGAAAAGGTTGATGACCCATATTTTGATCCGTTGCAGCCGAACAACTTGGTGCTACAATCCAAGAAAATAGCTAATTAATGAGATGATAATTGTTCAAGGCCCATAGTTATTACATAAGCATACAATAATTCATTGAGATATTTAGCCAAAAAGGAAAAGGAAAAGGGAAAGGCAAGCAAATAATTACTACTTCCTCTGTCCGTCCAATAATAATTGTCCACTATACTATTTTAGTATGTCCAACAATGCTTATTCTCGTAATTAAATCAATGAATAATTTTATTCTTAGTTCCTAATTTACCCTTATTATTAATTTTAGTTGGTTTAGGTTTTGCAATTTCCATAGATTCCCTAATATTTTCACGAACAATCCAGTCACACAATTCAATGAACCACTACAGATGATTAGGTTGTTTCATTGTTTGCTTTTTTCATGGATTCCCTATTTTTATGAACAATCCAAACATACGATTCAATCAACATGTGATTTTACTAAACTTAGCCACAACAATCACTACGTACTACTTCTTTGGATTTGAACGTATTTAGCAAGTTGACTAATGCAAAACCATCCTAATAATTCCATTATCGGCAGTGAATGTATCTCATAATCATCGTACTAATAATAACTTATACTAAATATGTTATTGTCATTAGAAAGATTCGAAATTAGACACGTGGAGTGTTCATGGAATTCAGAATCCACCATTCGTATTCAATAGTCATGGCCGCCAAAAATATCGTTCAAGTGTTACGCTGCCACTGCTGACCACGTGTTTGTCTGTGCTCTATCTTCACACGACACGTAACTATCCTCACAGTAAACCGGTTCTATTTTTCGGGTCGGATAAATTAACCCGTCCTTATCGCCTTCCTACACCTAACACTCGTTCTAGAAGCAAAACTGAGGGACAAGGCGGATTCGTTGAATTCTTATTTTTGCAAAAACATGTTTCCGTATTTACCCTTGCATTTTCCCTGAAATTACATACTTTTGCGCGGACCCGCTATTCCCGCATCTAATGGGTGGAAATGGAGGGTCGGGATTTCTCTTGATGTGTACTCCCTATAGATCAACGGTTTAGATCGTATCCTCTTAAATTAGGATTTGGATTTTGTTTAGAGATTCATCAGTGGAATCCTGTACGTATACTGGCCCCATTCAGAATTAGGAAAAAAATACTAATATCTTTACACACTTATCTAAAACACAGCAGGTCAAGAAGAAAACAAAGAAATAAATAAAATAAAAATAGAACAAGTTGCCATTTTGAATTAAAAACTAAATAAATCTCCAATTTTTAGAGATATAGAGTACAATAACCTTTTCTTTAATTTTAAAAAAATAGAGAGGTAGATAATTTATTTATTTATATATAAATAAATAAAAGAAACAGTCATAGTTACATATAATAATTGAAAAGAAAAGAAAGAAGGAAAATGATTTAAATGTATTGGATGAAGTCATCCAATCACAATTATTGAGTTAAATATTTCACTTATTAAAGTCATACAGGATGAATTAAAATAATGACATATTTCGTTCCCTTTTTATTCGGTAAATGATTAATTGTCAAAGAAAAAAACATTATAATTGTACATTAAAAAATAGGTTAGATACTCCTAATCTAAACACTAATGACCTTATCTTCCAATGATGATTAAATTAGCACAAGAAGGAACTAGATGCAAGGTTCTAATTTTCATATTAATGCATCATTAAATTAAAAAGTAGAAATGAGGCACTGACACACTAAATACAAGTCCAAATCTTATCTAAACACTAATTTTCATTAATTTAATCTTATCTTATTCTAATCTATTCGTACAATATTGGCATTAAAATAATGGAGTAGTATTTAATATTAAAATACGTTGAAAAAGATTTTAGCAATAATTTAATTAAAAAACTGTAAACCGGAGAAAGAAACGCCAAACGAAAAGGAGGAAATTTCCCGTTATATCGAGGCTATTCCGGTCATTATACTTTGCGTATTCCTGGCCCCTAAGCAACCATAAAGAGGAGCATGAATGTATAGAATATCAACGCAAATAGTATTTTCAGATTGAAGAAAGAGTAATTGGAGAAGAAACAAGAACAATTCCAGGCTAATTCAGTTCTCTAGCGTCTTCGATTCTCTCTTCCAACAAATTTTAGGAGTTTTTTGTGAAAATTCTTGATAAAGTTTCATTTTTTCTTACTTTCCCCATTTTTTTGGGAAAAAATTACTCAGATCTTCCCATATTTGTTGTATATACCACACTTATCTTGAAAAAATCTGTGAATTTATAGGTTTCCACACATTTATTCAGGTTTAGATTGATTCTTTCTGAATTGATTGTACACAATTTAGGAATTAGGGTTTCGGATTGCTGTAAAATTTGGATCTTTGGTGGTAATATTCGGAATTTCAGCTTCTAGATTAGTGGGTTATGGCAGTTCCGACGATAGCACTGTACGCAAGTCCGCCGAGTAGTGTGTGTTCTACGCCGTATCAATGCCACTCTCACGCGTCTTATGATTTCGATTTGAACGGCAGATCATCGTCGTCTTCCTCGTCGACATCCTCTTCGTCCCAGAAATCCATTGTCGGTGGCCTGTCGTCTCTGTTCTCTTCGCCGACGGTGAAGGCCAGCTATTCAACTGGAACCGAGGATTTGGGATCTTTGTGGCATGATAGAGGCGACGAATTGAGCAGCTCTTTTCGTTGTTCATCCCTGAGCTCGTCATTGAAAAGGGATCATCAGAGTCCAGTTTCTGTGTTTCAAGGGCCTGTTTCATGTAGCACTAGTAGTAGTGGAATTGGATCATATTCCAGAAGTCCTCCGAAGAGAATTGCTGGGGATGTCTGTTCCATTCGTTCTGGGAATGGTGGATTGTTCAATGGTTTCGTTAGGCACGCTTTGGGATCCTGTGTTGATCACGATCCGGCGGCTTTTCAGGTCCTGGATGTAGATTCACGTCCATCTGGGCTATTGGATGAACTCACCTTTAACATGGAGGAAGGTTTCTTAGAGTCCAATTCTGAACCTTATGCTAAAAATTTACTGTTGGGTGCGCAGGCGAGGCATAAAATCTTTTATGATGATTTTGTGGTGAAGGCATTTTATGAAGCTGAGAAAGCCCATAGAGGACAGGTGATTGTTACTGCCTAACTTTTACTAATTCCCTTCGCTATTAGTAAAAGTTTTAGTTTTGACTTATTGTATTGTATTGGATTTTTAGGTGCGAGCTACTGGTGATCCTTATTTACAGCATTGCGTTGAGACTGCAGTTTTACTCGCATCGATTGGTGCTAACTCTACTGTTGTTGCTGCTGGACTTCTGCACGACACACTCGATGACACGTTCATGACTTATGACTATATTTTCCGGACGCTAGGAGCTGGTGTTGCTGATCTGGTTGAAGGGGTATGGAGATTGACTTGTTTTATTCTTGTTTTCTTATCTGAAGCTCCCTGTTATTGACACTGTTTCATAACTTTGGGCATTTAAACCCGGACACCTGACTTTTGTTAATGTTTTTTCCATATGCAAAGGGTGTTGCATTTCATTTTCAAATGTAGATTATAGTTTTCTTTTGTTTAGGATTTGTTTAAACAAGAGTGTTGAGTTGAAGTTGAGAAAGAATATTTCGAAACTGCAGTTGTTTTTGGGTAGTCATTTCACTTGAAAATAAGCTGTAGATTTGTCATTGCAATACATACTATCATTTGAAGTATTATGCACAACAAGTTTTGAATGTTTCATCAGTATTCAAAATGTGTTTGCAAATACTCATAGCCAAAACACTATTTGCAAAAACTGAACTTTAATATTGGGTATGATTATATCTTTGATTAGTGAAAATTAAGAGATCATAGAACTATCAAGCATCTACATTTTTCTATGTTTAATTAGAGTCCCGAGTGCTAAACTTTTATTAACTTGAATCATTTCCTCCAGGTGTCAAAGCTTAGTCAATTGAGCAAGCTTGCACGAGACTTCAATACAGCTAGTAAAACTGTTGAGGCAGATCGATTACATACCATGTTCCTTGCTATGACAGACGCCAGGGCTGTTCTCATAAAGCTAGCTGACCGCTTGCATAATATGATTACTTTGGATGCATTACCATTAACGAAGCAGCAAAGATTTGCAAAGGAAACTTTGGAAATATTCGCTCCTCTTGCTAATCGCCTAGGCATCTCAACCTGGAAGGAGCAGCTGGAAAACCAGTGCTTTAAACATCTTAACCCGGATCAGCACAATGAACTCTCATCAAAACTCATGAATTCTTTTGACGAGGCTATGATTACCTCTGCTGTGGGGAAATTGGAGCAAGCGTTAAGGGATGAATCAGTTTCTTATCATGTACTTTCAGGGCGTCACAAGAGCTTGTACAGCATTTACTGCAAGATGCTAAAGTAATTTCTCTGCCCATTTAATACTCTTTCAAAAGCTGTACCGATGGATTTGGCTAATCAGCCAATTATTTAGTCCCTTTAGTTTATAGATATACATGCTATTTGGGAATGTAGGACTCGTCTTTCTGCATAGTATTGAATATGATGATAATTACTCATTGTCATCACACCATAGAAACTTTTGGAAGCCTTGTGCATTCTGTGCAATGTTACTTTCTTACTGATGTTACCTTTGTGACAGTTGAGCTAACAGTATTTTCATATTCTACAGGAAGAAGCTTAATATGGATGAAGTCCATGACATTCATGGGTTGAGGTTGATTGTTGAAAAGGAGGAGGACTGCTATAAAGCACTTCAAGTTGTTCACCAGCTATGGCGCGAGGTACCTGGGAGATACAAGGACTACATAGAAAAACCCAAATGCAATGGGTAAGCAGCATGAGAGACTTGATTCTGCCTTTCTTTTTTCTTCTAATTTTTTGCCCCTAATATGGATGTGTAATTTTTAGGTACCAATCTCTTCACACAGTGGTTCTCGGTGAAGGCAGGGTGCCTCTTGAAGTTCAGATCCGAACAAAAGAGATGCACTTGCAAGCTGAATATGGCTTTGCTGCTCATTGGAGATACAAAGAAGATGACTGCAAACACTCCTCTTTTGTTCTTCAGATGGTGGAGTGGGCTCGTTGGGTTGTCACCTGGCAGTGTGAGACAATGAGCAGAGACCAGTCATCTGTTGGCCACACTGAATCAATTCAGCCACCTTGCAAATTCCCAGCTCATTCTGAAGATTGTCCCTTTTCTTGCAAACCTGATTGTGGAACTGATGGGCCTGTCTTTATCATTATGATTGAGAACGATAAGGTCCGTCTATTATATTTTAATCTACCTGTGAATCCTGAAAGTTTACACAATTGATGATCAGTGTCATCAGAAATGCCAACTATCAGAATGTGTTTTAACTCTGTTTCTGTTGTGCAGATGTCTGTGCAAGAATTTGTTGCTAACTCTACTGTCAAGGATCTGTTGGAGAGAGCTGGTCGTGGCAGCTCAAGATGGACGCCCTATGGATTTCCACTGAAGGAAGAGCTAAGACCAAGGTTGAACCATGAACCAGTTATCGATCCCAACTGCAAGCTAAGAATGGGAGATGTTATAGAACTAAATGCAGCTATACCACACAAGTCGTTGACTGAATACAGGGAGGAGATCCAGCGGATGTATGATCGAGGTGTAAGCCCTCTTCCTGCTGCTGCCAATACAGTAGTTGGTCTGAGGAGTTACAGTTGATGTTTTTCCCTTCTCCTAGATTTAAGGTCTTCCTTTAATCTTGTACATAATTACGAATGATAAAACATTTGTACAGAACAGCCGTGGTTCTGTTTATTAAAAAAAAATTAGGTAACTGATTTATTCAAGTCTTGACTTGCATTTGTTAGTACTTTGGAAATGCAGACTGCTTTCGCTATTGCTGCTTTTCCATTTTCCCTTATATATATACGATGGTGCATCTCTTTTTCACTTTTTTGATTGTTCTTTTAAAGCTCGATTGCAACATGAAGTTTTACTTGTTCTGTGCTCAATAGCAGGGATAATTTCCTTGTATGTTCATGTATCTGCTTTGGTACCTGATTTACACAAACGTCACCTCTTTTGGATCACCAGGTAGATTTTATTTGGATCACTAGGTAGATTTTATTTGAACGAGTGAAGAGTCGTGTTTAATGTTTACTTATAAAGTGTTCAATTCTACAGTTGATTCTGCAATTAAAATAGCGGAAATATGTAATTGGAACATAACAATCACATTATCAATCAAGAATCTATACATGAAAAAAACAGAAGACCTTCAAATACAGCAATACAATATTATTGGTTTTAGAGGAGAATACATTTAGCCTAAGGCTAAGTGAACACTGAACAACATGTTCAATGCAAGAGAGTACTTAATTTCCTCTGTATTCTATAACAGTAATCATTCTTAACTCCAAATTTGTTATCGCAATGGTGTGCAGTTTCTCTGATTACACGGAGATAATACTGATTAGCACAAATGACGAAATTAAAATCTATTTCCACAAATAATGTTGCATAGAACTCTGCCAGGAAAGCACACATAACAGCATCACCAAAACTCCAGCAAGACCCCAAGAGGAGCTCCCAATTCTAAGCACAGCGGAAGGTTCTGGAGATCCGAAAATCGAAGGTCTACTCCCTACTCCTTGTACTGATGATGAAGAAATGCTTCTAATTGCAACAATCAATCCAGCCAGTAGAACAGGCAATACAATTCCCCCACAACTCCATCTCGTCTCATAGTAACTGCTCTCTTTCTTTCCTCGATCCACATATAATGGTGATAGAACTACAGCTGTAACAAGAGCTAAAACCATAGCTACTCCTCTATGTGAAGAGTATTGGTATGAACTTGAAGCATAATTATCCATTGTACAGGATTTTTGATCAAAAGGTCGATTCCTCGTTTGGCCTCAGAGAATCAACCTTCAATTTTATCGATAATAGTTCAAATTTTACAACATTAAAATGCATTGAAGAAGAATTTATACAGGAGCAAGATGAGCTATCAAAAGGAATGTAGGTGGAAAGTGTAGGATCTGATGATAAAAGTGACCGAAAAAGCCGTCCAAAAAGTAGTAAAGAAAGAAGATTAAGAATTCAAAAATAAGACTTGGGCAAGAAGAAATGGCAAAAAGAGAAGGAAAATGGTGAAGTAAGGTATATAGAAGTGTATCTTTTCTACTTTTCTTTGAAAAAGATGCTCACAATTGACAGCAAAAGTTGAATTTCTGGTTTACTTAAACAGTGTAAAGGAGAGTGAATATTCTTTTGGCTACTTTTTTTTTGTTGTTGCTATTAGTATGAACAAGTGACAAGATTGGGGAGGAAAATAAATGAAGCTCTTTTCACATTCTTTCCAACAGACAGGCATGGTTCTACAGTCGACTTTCTTTATCTTTATATGAATGATTGAAGAAACTGTGTTATATTTGATTGTGAATCATATGTCTCTTCATTACATGATGGGTTTGCACATTGTTGCCCCTTACAGGAGAAACAGTAAGTAATGATAGTAGTATATCATTAGCTGGATCAACACCAACCAGACGAAATTTTCTTGAAAATGTAATTACGTTCAAAGACATAACAAATGATTAATTAAGTTGTATATTATTGCATATATGGAGTTTGAACGATAAAATTACTAAGAAGTAATTTATTTGGAATAAGTATTTACGAGACTGAGTCGACTAATTTGAATTCGTATTATGAGATCACACTTTGGAAAGTAAAACACTTTCATCAAAAACAACTTTATACAAAGACTTCTACTTATAATTAAATTAAATACACAAATATTTAACGCTCCACGATAATTGCATAAATTCATTATGAAGAGAAAGGAAAACCTACCAAAAGCTCACAACTCAGAGTCCAAAGAGGCCCTACTCCACCCTCTTTTAATGTACCTTTGTCGTCTCATATATATTCACTTCACTTACCTACTCATATTATTCACGTATGGACAAATGAGTCATGATCCTATTTTTATCATTTTGTTAATGGTAAAAAGAAAAACTCAAATTATCACTTTTTTTGTTACTATTATCTCAACTATTAATTTTACTTCTTGACTGTTTAAACTTTCATTCCTTTTTATATTAAAACATACACTTTCATGCTGAATTGACCAAATACTTATTCTTAATTGACAACATGTGTGTGTAGACAATCAACTCAATAACGAAGTGTGTTTAATATAAAGAAAGTGATAATTAAGATATGAAATTCATTTTAAAAAATATTTCTTTCTTTTTATAACAATGTAACTCTTTAATTTCAAATTACTAAGTGATATGCACATATTATATAACTTTAGTTTAATAGTACACAATTCAATTTTTTTTAACTATTTAAAACTTTATGTTGAATCAAAATCTGACAAATAAATTAAAACGAAGGGAGCATCAGATTTTCCATCGATATTTGATCAAAATGCCTATAATTTCTACACGTTTGGATTGCTCCGAGAACAAAATAATTACCCATTTTTTTCAGTGTCCAAAAGGAATCTTGTTTACTCATTACAGTTTCTAACAACACAGAAACCAAGGTGATGAAATACTGCCATGTCCACACGAATTAATAGATTTTGCCGAGTAAAAATTGGAGTATTTATATTGACAAATGCAGTTTCATAGTGATGCAGTAACTCCATTTATAGGAAAAGTACGTACTTGTTCTAAACTAAGTTAATCCCAAAGTGTAAAATTTTAAATGTGATGCAAATGTCATAAAATTTAACTAGGATAAGAAAAAAGTTGTGCATACAACTCTATTATAAAGTGGAAGCTAAAATATGAAACTCTTTAATTGAGTGAAAGTTGAATGTCACATTGTTTTTTACTATAAAAGAGATCATTTTACAGCCATATAAGAAATCACTAATTGAGGGGGTGCTATATCACCAAGTTATTTTCAAAAAATGAATTAAACGTGATGAAAAAAATATTCTCGTATTCAATGTTAGCACCACACGAGAAGTTAAGTTTAAGTATCATATTTTCTTTTTAGTCCATAACAAAAAAGGGTCTATTTTTCTATTTATAAGTTTTCAAATTTCAATATTTTTACGTGACAATTAGTTTCAGACCACAAAATTTAAAATATATCTTTAATTTAAGATTATAAAAAATGAATTTTTTTCTAAAATAGTATATATTAGTAAGAGCTAGGCTTGGTAGATCATATTGTTGTTTTCCGTTATCCTGTGAGGCAGTGATGGAGAGTCTGCGCCATTGCTTCCACAATCTCTTATCCTTCCATCTCTCCATCATCGCCACAATTTTCCGGTGGTTATTCTCCCCTTCACCCACCATCAAACGCTTCCCTCTCTTCGTTCCTTTCATCGACGCATATATATCCCTCTTATTCCGATTCTCCAATTTATCACCATGCACCCTCGATCTAGACGACCAAACCACCATCCATTTCTGGGCCCCCAATCACCGCCGTTACGACAAGCCAAATCTCGTCCTCATCCACGGTTACGGCGGTGATGCCAAATGGCAATTCATGTACCAAGTCAAATCACTGGCCCAATCGTTCAATCTCTACATTCCGGATCTGTTATTCTTCGGTAAATCGTATACGACTAGGAAGGAACGGACAGAGGAGTTTCAGGCGAAATGCATGGTGCAAGGGTTAAAGGAATTGGGGGTGAGAAATTGTTCGATGTTTGCGATTAGTTATGGGGGATTTGTTGGGTATCGAATGGCGGAGATGAATCCGGAAATGGTGGAGAAAGTAGTGATATTGAGTAGTGGAGTGGGGTGCTCAAAAGATCAGAAGGAAGAGCAGTTGAAAAAGATTGGAAGAGATCCGGTTGAATTGCTGATACCGGCGAAACCAGAGGATCTGCATGTGCTGGTAAATTTGTCAATATACAGATATAATCCTTTCAAGTGGGCCCCTGATTACTTTCTCCAAGAATTCATTGATGTGAGTCCTTCACTAAAATTTACTACCAAGTATTTTAATTCCGTTTATGTACCGAATGACTATCAAATTAGACATATTATGGCATTTCAATTTATTTGTCCAAATTCAGCTTGACACAATTTAACAAAGTATAGAAGATGTTTAAATTGATATTCAATTCATAAGCAAATTGAAAACAGAGGAAATAGTAATTAATTGACACTATTTTAAAATTAATTAATGATTGGTTTTGCTACCACATTTCTGGTAATGGAAGTGTATTTCTATTATTTTGTTGTTGCATGCTTACAAGATAAATATTTATTTGTATTTGATGTTTACCTTAAATAAGTTTAACTCATCATAATTACCTTATTATTAAATAAGGTTATAATAATAATAATTAATTATGATTGGATAATAGAAATTTATATTCAAGGTGAGGGTATATACTTACGTGACTGGAATATTCCTTATTTTTAAAGGACTATCTAAATGCAGAGAATATTGTAAGTGTTTTTCTAGAAACTTTGAGGGTGTGTTTAAAATGAAAGAAAATGTTTTCACTAAAGGTATTTTTCTGAAAATAAGTGATTTTTTGCTTTATTTTTGGTGTTTTGTATAAAAGATATTGTTCCGGAGAATTTATATACTACTCATACCTTTATATATATAATTAAGCAAATACAATCAGAGTGGGGTTGGATGGGATGTTGAGAGGTAATGAGTAGACAATCAAAGTACAATGTTAGTTATTAATCTTATTTTTTGCACTTCGAAATCATTTTCCTTATTTTCAAGGAACTTACAAACACAACTAATAATTAACAAATTAAGATTACAGAGATCTAAAAAAGTGTCTCTCTTGATGCTCTTCTTGTATTGTTTGAAGATGATAAGTAGGACTTACCTGAAGGAGAAGCAAGAGCTAGTGCACCACTTGCTGTCCAACCATACAGATTGCAAATTGCCCATCCTAAATCAGGTCAAACTTCTCCCCATATTCTTTAACAAATCAACACATTTATAGCAAAAGTTTCATGGTTGTGAAATCATTCTATAAAAAGAACTTGTTTGTTGCTTAATTTGGGATTTGTGTACAGGAAACTCTACTTATTTGGGGTGACAAGGACAGAGTCTTCCCTCTTATGTTTGGCCACCAGTTGCAAAGGTACTTTTAATTCTATAATTTACATGACTTACTATCCTTTTTAAGTGGAATACTTGATTCTTCGTACTGAATTTGTATTTACTTGTAGGCATTTGGGGCCAAGAGCAAAGTTGGAAATAATCAAAAACACAGGACATGCAGCAAACATTGAGTCTCCTGATTCTGTCAATTCTTTGATTAAAGCCTTTATCTTGCCGCAAAGCAAAGACTTAAATGGTTGAAACTGTCGATCGATACTGCTAGGCTTAGCTGGCTCCCTATGTTACATATCTCTATTACTGCCTCACTGTTTGTAAATAATGAAACTTTGAAGTATTACGAAGTCTCCTAGATGTTATAAAACAAGTTGATTTAATGTACGTTTGATGAATAGCATCAACCTGAATGCAATCAGCTTAGTTTTTGACTTGTTGCCTCCACAAATACACTTATGAAAACACGTCTGACGTGGTAGTAATATACCATAAGGAAGTACAATTTGACTCAAAGTAGCTAAATCTTCCATAATGAGCAGAATGAAATTGGCTGCCCTTTCCACCATAGATCCACACAGCCATCTTTCTCTTCCACTCTCATCTCCCAGTTGCTGTCGTACTTCCTCAACAACGCCCGAGCTCCGTCAATGACATCTTCACCAAACACCTCTTTCACAAAACCAACGCTCCTCATTCTTTCACACCATTTCTCCTTCCTTTCATTCATTTCTCCCATATTCGTCAGCGCCTTTGCTGCTTCACCTTCCATCATCCTCCTTTCTTCGCTTTCACGCCCTTTGTAGGCCACACTTGTGGAATCCAAAAACCTCCATAAGTACTCCACTCGCCTTGAGAACGTCGTCACAAAGTCCCCGCAGCTGTTGCAGCTACACTCTGTGTTGTTCTCGCTGAGAACTAATCCTTTTGGGTCCAAACTCTTCAATATCTTCATCAACTCTGTTCGATCATCCGGGATAGTATGATTCAAGTTATGCAGTCTAAATTGAGCACAGATGACTAAGGTTTCATCAAAAGAAGAATTTATTATTTGGGAATTGAGATTTTGAAGAGGAAAATTATCCAGTCTGTTGATCTGTAGATTAATGTTAATAGCCTTAGCATAGGCTAGTAATTGCGAGGTAAAATCGTAACCAGGTGGCCCGATCACAAATGGAGTGCCTCTCAATTCTCCATTTTCTATGGTGGATGTAATAACGGTCAGGCGAACCAGTGGTGGCGGTCCACCTGACCGTCGAGTCAATTCTTCAAGAAGAGTTGGCCATTGAAAACCTTGAGAGACTCCAATATCAAGGATGTGAAGGTTCTTTAGCCGATCCTGTTCTCCAATAATTTGGAGAACGGATGAATTCGCGATGTTATTGGGGATTCGGAACCAGGGACTAATGTCGTTGAAATTGATCAACGAGTCCCTGAAGAATTTATGATTCGCAGAGGCGAAATTGGTAACTCCAACAGATGCTGATGATGAGCCAGGGGAAGACAGATGGTGTGTCAAGGCACGGAGTCCATGAGCAGCTAGCCTGTGGTTGGCGTCGCCTGTGAACAATGCCAACTCATGGAGAACGTACAACAGATGTTGCACGCGGTTCATGTTACCGACAGTGATTGCAGCAGCACAAGGGTTGAGCAAATGTTCTGCCCATCTTCCTTCTTTGTTGTTACTGTTATTTCCTGTTGATTTTGTTGTTACTCTCTTTGGTCCTGTTGATCTTCTCACTTGCACTCCTTGGTCTACTATAGTATGAGCATCTTCTGCCTGATTCATCTGACGGTTATGATTCTTCTTTGACGCCTTTGGATTTTGATCAGATGTTTTCCTTTTCTTAGACAGATCCAACGGCTGTGGATGATGCAAAATGATGGGCTCCAAAGGGATATTGCTAATAGCTGTGTTGACTGGGGAGCTAATGTTGAATGAGTTACAAGTATTATCGATGATGATGTTGTGATTAACGATCTGATCATCTTGATCGGGAACCCACCATGAGTCCGCGTAGAAATTTAAATCATCTGTGTAACTATAGGGCTCGTCGAGGAAGGATGGAACATCGGATAAAGTACTAGCTAGCCAATCGGATATGGGGTCGGAGTTGGAATTAGGCTCAGGTTCGTCAATGGCCATTGTATCACAAAACCAGGAAGAATTGTGATGAGAAAGGATGTTTTGGTGTTTGGTCATTGACTATGCAAATAGAGAAGAGTTTATGATGTGAATTTGTTGTGTGGAATTGAAATAAGTGAGGTAAAACAAATGGTAACAATAGTTTTTTCTTGAGGAACAAGACAGAATGGGGCATATTTAAGGGGCAAAATTGCCGTTATTTTGGAAGTTATGCTGTTCTATTCTGATATTATTTGTTTAATTAAGCTGGTAATCTTGTCTCTGATTCGTGCTGTTATTTGACTTATTTTCTGGCGTGTCACGATTGTTTAGAGTGTTATCAACAACACAATTTGAGGCACTAAACTATTACTCCCTCCGTCTAAAAATATTTTTTTCTCAAGTTCAAGATGAAATTAAATTAATAAAAATAATTCCATTTTATCTTTAGTTGTAGTTATTTTGAAGACTACAAATACTTTAATTATGACATACAAAAGGCTCCTAATTAAAATTTTGAGACGGAGTAAGTATTGTTTAATCTAAGTTCCTGGATGGTGACAGGTTTTTGTGTTTGAAATTTCAGGGGACGGCAATCTCTTCATCACCCTGATTAATTTAATCTTCTTTTGTTTGATATTGCTTTCTCCTAGGCTATTGGCTGATGCACTTTTGGCATCTTTCTCCAAAACTACAATTGACCTCTAAACAACTCATAATACTACTTGTCTTTTTCAACAAAATAATTGTTTTACTTTTATTGATCTACCAAAGATCCTATTACTAACACACCATTTTCAATCTTTATTGCAATTTCTTTACAAAATCAACCAAAGTTCTCTTTTGGACATTATATGTAACTGCGTTAAGATATTCTTGTTTTCCCAGTGCTAAATAAGTTGTGAAACGCCGTGTTATTTTGGGTCTGATTAGTCATTCTTAACGAATAGCAAAATGAGAGTTAGTTTGGTAAATATTTACTCACACTATGTCTTTATGTTGGCAGGTTTAATAATTAAAAGTTAAAACGAGAATAAGTTTCTCTTAACGTAAGCCATAAATATGTGTATGGAATTAAATTTTAGATATTTATTGATTTGATATGAACGGACAGTTTTTAGGATGCCACACCTAGTTTGGAACCAAAAAAAAAGAAAAAGAGATAAACATAGCCAGTCGCATAGAGCTTTCAGTTTCTCAGTGCAGTTGTAGTACCCACATCCTTTTTCACCTATTTCGACCTAGTTATATAGCTGGCCCATTTTGTTCGTGGATCTTAATGATCAGGATCAATAGGTATTTTTTTACTTGATAAGATTATTGAGCTATTATGCTAGGATGATTGCTTTCGAGTCCATCTCCTGATTGTCATCACTCGATCACTTTCTTTTTCACTAAGTGATTGCTTTTAGTTGAACGAAAGAAAGTGTTGTTACTAAAGTATTGATACGAAAAAAATGTTGTTCATTTCCAAACAAAACAATCTTAGAGAAAAACACAACACTTAGAGAAAAAAATCAACATACCCAAATTACAAAATCCAATTGAGAAAAAAATGAACATACCCAAATTACAAAATCCAATTGTCAACAAGTAGAAGGCAAGGAAAAATACTCAAAAACAGAATGAAAAAAAGAAAGATTATCATCTAACACAATGCAATTGTTGCTTAATTAGTGCCTCCAAGCACACCCTTGAGTTTCTTAATTGTTGCTTCATCAAGGAATGTTGTAGCCCCAACCAACTTAGTTGGCAAATCATTAGCAAATAATGCAAAATCAGTAATCTGAAGTCCAGGATTAGAGCTGCTAAAAAATACATAACCCACAGAAGTATATCCAGCATTACTCACTTGAAAATGCAATAATCCTTGTGGAAAAACCATTAAATCACCTTTTTTAAGTGTTTTTAAGTAAACAGAATTTGCTGATGAAACAAATCCAGCAGTAATTGAGCCTTGCACCACAAGTAAAATTTCAGAAGCACCAGGATGTGTGTGAAATGGGATTACACCACTTGGGGCCAAATCTAAACGGGCCGCAGAAAGCCCAAGCCCATTAAGACCTGGAAATTGGGCCGCAAATGCTGGGGTAACTGCGGCCTTGATAATGCTTGCTGTGTTTCCAGCAGCGCTAAGCCCAGAAAACACGAAATCGTCAACTGTTACATTTGTAACACTTTTGCAAGAATAACCAGCAGGTGATTCGGGTGCTTTTAAGTCTGCCACGCAGAAATCTTGAACAGCGGCATCGCTGCTCAAGATTAAGATAGCTAAGACAAAGAGAAGTTTAAACATTTTTTTTAAAAAAAATTCTTGGCTAGGAATAGTAAAATTTTGTTATATGAAGTTTGTGAGCAAGAGATGTTAGTTTGTATGTGTGTATATATAGAGGGAAATGACTGAGAATTTGGATATTGAAGTGCAAAAAGGGCAAACTAAATGCCACTTGAATTTCTAAAGGGAATGGTAACCACAAGTTGTGTGATAGGGCTATCGTGATTGTGTTTTGTCATCTCCTTGATTACGTTCACTACCCACTTTTTGAAAAAATAATTACTGTTGTTGTAAAGTTATGATACATGGACCTAACTTAATGTCAGAACTCAGATGTTAACTCATGAGAGCAGGATTGTCTAAGTTCATATAAGCAAACCATCACTTTATTCCCTAGCTAATGTAGAATTGTAACCCACTCTAACAAGCTTATTTAGAAATTCATTATGTGCTACTCGAGTATTTATAGCCATCTAGCTTTTATTTTTGTTTGCGTCTTCAAACTATCTTGAATTGGTAAAGCTTCTCGAATTATGCGCATAGTCAGTCTCCAAATACTTTTAGTATGATGTGATATTGTTCGTTTTTGGTTAAACCAACACAGCTCCCCAAAAAACATTACGATATTAAGAGTTTTTTCTTCTTTCTTTTTTTTCAGCTATCACTACAGTACACCCAACATTTTCAGTTGAAGAAATAGACAAAAAAAGGAAAAAGAATAGAAACAAGGAATATCTTTTTGGTGTTATATACATTATTAGATAATTAAGAGTGTGATGTGATTTTGGGATATTTTGATTTCCAATTTGATAGGTCCGACTTTAATCATCAAAAAATCATTTCAAAGAGAATATTGTTTTATCATGGCAATATGTTGTTTCTCTTCTATATTTTTTTCACAATAAAAATGATGTACAAAGTTCAATGGGGCATTATATGGCCTTTCTTTAGGTCACTTTTCAAATTCTAAATTAATTCAGTGGGCTATTTCACCTTTAAAAATATTGTTTGGATAAATTTCTCTTTTTTTAAAGCAAATAAATGCCAATTGAACTAATAGAGACATAATTTAAATAGTGAACTCAAAAAAGGCAAGTATTCTTGAGCGGAAGGTCCATCAGAGACAAAATCTCTATCAGATAAGAGTAATCTCACTAGTGAAATACATCGGATATGTTGTTGTAAAATTAAAAAAAGGCAAGTATTGCAAATGCCCAAAAGGTGAGGGGGTTGATTTATTGAAAGTGGTCCAAATTAAGGGCACGTGGTGGGAAAAAGTGAGGAAAAGGAGAAGTCTATAAGAAGACATATCCTGACAGCTCGAATCCAGAAAGGCATCATAGAGATAGGTGTATGATATATGCATAATAATGCAATATTGTGGCTTCCTTATTAGTTAGAAAAGGAATTATGTGGACAATAGCAATTGTCTTTCCATTAAAGAATATCGATCACCATTCAAGTCATATACACAAGAGGACAAACTATGGAGAAAAATTTAGCCTTGATTGACGTCTGCTATGGTGCAATGCTACCTTGTAATAAAGACGGAGTTAGAATTTTAAATTCTAAAAAGCCATCTTAGTAGATTCTTACAATAAATAACTAATGTATGCAAAATTAATCCTTATATTACTGATATCTACGTAAATCTAATCAAATTCTTTGGAATAGTATTCTCAACAAACATTGACCCTCTTCCAAAAGTTTTATTCTAGGAAGTGTGTACGGAAAGACAAATGGGATAATTGCAAGTTACAAAAAAAAAGATATTTTGCACACCAACGTATAAATAGTTGAATTCTTTTTGTTTCTTCCGAAAATGTAATATCTAATACTATTAACATTGTCCTAATAAAATGGTGCACCTTCTGAAAAAGCCATTAACAAATTTAGCATCACATGGAGTTTGATCTTTGTTTTTATTGAAGTTTACTCAATATCAATTGTGGCACCAGCTTAATTCATATTTATTACTCATTCTTTTTTAGTTATTCACAAATAGGAATATAATGTTAATGATCCCCACTATAGTATCAGCAAAATTCAGGTTTCCAAACTGTGGATTTATCTTCTAACTCTGAAACTCTATACAATTTCCTCCTATAATACTCCTTAACTTTTTTTTTTTTTGATACTCCTTAACACAAGTACACAACATTCTGTTTGGAACATGATGAAACTGCAGCGATAGCGTAAAGATATCTTTTGATATATATCAGGCATTGCGTTCTCCATATATTTCAAACCGCAGCAATGGCATGGTCAAAAAATCTACTATTGTCATATATTCCATACATCAGAATAGATAGATATCATATTCATGGAATACGATGCATTTAGTAGTGACATGGTAATTTGAGGAACTGGCCTCCGGCCTTAGCTTAGGAACTAGTTTGGGCCAATAACATAATACTGGATCAATGGCGCTAAAAGCCTAAAAATAATTTCTTGGCTTCGGCAGTGTAGGTAGGCAAACAAAACATAATAACTTAAAGGCACAATTGCACAAATAACCAATTCTAGAACACCTATTTAAGGCATAACTTATGTATCAAATTTTCTTAACACTGAAGCTAATCATAATGTTATGCTGTCTGGGAGAAATAGAATAAAGGAGTTACCATTGAGTGTAATTCATATACAATCAGTAATACTGGCTATTGTCTAAAGAAGAGCCAGCAGCGCTTCTGTATAAAGTTTGTCTACAGGCTATAAGTTAAATGATTTGGGAAAAAGGGATACAGTTTAAATAGCAGGTGGGAAGCTGATTATCAGATGCAATTCCTACATAACATAATTAAAGGCAACTGGGCTGCACCCATCACCAAGACTACCTACCAAAGAAAAAAAAAAAGACTCAAAATATCCCTAGCACAGAAAAAAACAATACAAAAAAAATTGCAATGCATACGCTATATTTTCATATCATATAATATAACACAAACTATGACGCTTAGTTCCTAGAGAACTAATGCCGGACAAGGCAAAAGTTCTTGTCGAGTGAAAAAGAAACATAGTTCAGACTAAATAACAAAGATAACCTGTATTTAGTGATGCTTATAACTGTTGAAGTCAGATACATTCTATATATAGAACCAAGTAATTCTGCCTTTTTTTGGATAATAATATCAAGGACAATACATTATAGTTATATTAGACTCATAAATAACTGGTCTTCTTGGTGTTCAATCTCCTATGGTACAAATCAGCATTACAGCTCGACAGACGACAACGACAAGTCATGTCTCTAACAACAAGTATCCTTGCCTCCCTACAAGCTACAAGGTCCACATCTTACCGAACAGAAAATAGGTAAATTTTTAATGTCCTTCAAAACAAATCCAGGCCACTTCCTTACAAATGATAAATGAGGCAACTTGTCATCTTAAAACTTTCCTTTATGACCTACAATATCAAAAATTAATAGTCAAGAATCCGCATTTCGTACACACACACTACTGTAATCAAGAAATATTACTAACAAATCCAATTTAAGTTAGTTGGAGCTAATGTCAAACTAAGTTCTACTACAAATTACACACCCCTCATTCTGGGACCAATAGGAAGCAAGCCTCGCGTTCTTCTGAAGTTTAAAGAGGATTACTTCAGTTCCATACTCAACATCTTCATCCCTTTCTCTAATACCCTTTTTTCACAGAGTGTTCATTTTCTCCCATACCTTTAACTAGTTAGTTTCAGTAAACAGATAAAAGGATTCGAGAATGATCCTTTTAATTTTCAGTAAACTGGTAAAGGTGGGACAACAAGCAACCAAAATATGATCCTGGTTGAGATATGAGCAATCAAGTATAAAAGAAGACTCTCCTTCATATACGCCGATTCATCTATATTTCTCAAAGTAGCACTAGTTCAGACCTAGATAGGCAGTAAAGAAGGGCAATGGCAAATGAATTTCAGAAATCATAGTAGATTTTGCAAGATGTTTTGTGCACCGGGCTGCCTTTTTTACAGCAGATTTTGCGAAATTGCAGAAGACAAGCCTCTGTGTATATTCTACCCTCCCCAGACCTCACTTGTGGAATTTCACTGGGTATGTTGTTGTTGTTGCAGAACACAAGCCTCATAACAACATATAGAGAAATATTTATTCCACAAAAAGCAATGATGCACAACACATGTAACTTTGAAGCATATCTATTCATAATTTTAGATCAGTGGTGGAGTCAATCATTACTTTAGGCCCCCATTAAACAAAAACTTCACCAAAAGCAACAGCCTAAATACAAGGAGGTAAACTTCCAAATAATGGCACAGAATAGAAAACATGAATTAGCCCTAGATCATTCACAGAATCATAAGGAAAACTGTAATATTCACAATAAAATGTCAGAAGGAAAATTGCTAATAATGCCAATCAAGAATTACCAATTTACAAGAGCAAAAACAGAAATGTCGACACCAATCTTCTGCTGAATCCTTAATTTTTGTAATCCATGGAGTGCCATATTCGTTGCCAAATCCGCTGTTCAAAGAATCTCAATCTAGCTATATAAAACATGCTCCACCAGCTAACAATAATTAGTCAAAGAAATTGAAGCCACAACAGATTCATCAAACGGAAATGTGTCTTCAAAATCCAGAATGCGCTTTCAATAATTGCCTTTTCTTGATTATCAAAAACGCAACCACACAAACCTGCAAGATCGCGGCAATACCCACAAACATTAACCCAAGTCTCTTCCCCCAATTTAGCTTCTTGCTAAGTGGGCTTAATTTAACATTAGACTTATGGTGGTCTTCATGATGGTGTGAATGTTCCTTTTCTGAGGTCTTGATCTTCGGAGGTGGCGGAGGGGCTCTTTGATTGGGTGGAGGTGGAGGAGCAAATGGTGAAGGTGGGGGAGGGGGAGGGGGAGGCGGAGGTGGAGGTGGAGGTGGTGGTGGTGGTGGAGGCGGCGATTTCTCAGACTTCGGCGGCGGCGGTTGTAAATTAGGGGAATTCACATTTCCCTGCGACTGCACAGGAAGACTAAATAAACAGAAGAAGACCCCCAATATGAAGATTACCCAAGTCGACAATGACCGATCCATACATGGGCAATCAAATCTCAACCAAAATTAACTCCTCCCAATCCTCATGTCATCTGGGTCGGACTCAAATCCCCCAATATCTTCCCCAAATCGAAAAAACTAGGGGTTACAACCGTTTCCCCAGATAATATTTTTGCCTGATCTTGAAAAAAACAACTAAATGTTCCAAAACAATCACCCCAATATGCTGATAATTCAAGAATCTGACTAAGCGTGGAAAAGGGTCGATAACTTTTTACCTCAGAGATTCACAAATATGAGATTATGTAATGCGGCAGATATCTCGTTGTTGTTGATGTTGACAAATTTCTTCCCAAAAATGGTCGTGATCCCCCTGTTATTCTTGAGAAATGAGAAATGGGGGACAACGAAGGGAAGAACGAGAGAGAGAAAGAGAAAGTGAGAGAAAGAAATGGAAAATGCAGGCGGGGGATTCTACGGTTGCTCTAATTTGGGTCATCGCCTGCCACTGTTAACTATTTTAACACCGTAACCCTCCTTATTCCACCTTATTTCAGTCTTTATATCAAATAAATAAATATATGTAAGTAATATATTTATAATTTTTCAAAATTTAATTCATTTAGTATAAATATTTCATTATGAAGAATATTTTTTTGTTCCTATTAGAATGATTGAACATGTAATAGAATAGTTAGTGCATTAGTTTTTTGATGGACTTCTTAATTTAGAATTTTAAAAAAATTACATGATTGAACAATAATTTTAAGAATTTATTTGATCGAACTAACGAAATAAGAGGGTAATGCTTAATAATAAGAAAAATAAATGGAACATGGAGCTTCCTAGATTCTTGCTCCTTAAAGTATTGTTATATTCAACTTATATTATAATTATTGTTAGAGGAAGCAATTAAACTTGTTAAAATGATTCTTATTCAATGATTTCGAGTTTGAGTCCTAAGAATGAAAGAGATCATGTTTGAGTGCTATCTTGAAATGCGAAAATTCAAATTTAATTAAATCTTACTGTAAATATAGGACACCGAATGTGAAACCAACATAAATGAAAAATGGATAGCTTTTAAAAGTAGATAACATCACAACACACTTACAAATCATTCAACTTTTTAGTATGTTTAATTAATAAATTTGCAAACTTAATTAGACCTCTTGTTTTATAATGTCCCTCTCTATTGAAGTGAACACATCACGCAAAAACAATATGGATTATGGTGGGATGGTTGAAATCTCTCTATCTTTAACCAAAAGGATTGGGGTTTGAGTCACCAGAATACCAAGTGAAAAATAAAAAAAGAAAAAAGAGAACATGGCACGCAAAAACAATATAAGTTATGGTAGGATGGTTGAAATTTCTCTATCCTTAACCAAAAGGGTTGGGGTTCGAGTCCCCAAAATATCAAGTGAGATATATATAAAAAGAAAAGAAAAGAAGAGAACATAGCACGCAAATGGGATTACCATATACAAATCTCCATGTTTTGTCTACGACACATACATACAATACTAAAAGAGACTCCTTTATAGTTTTTGTAATAGAAAAACACTCCATTTGGTAATTGGTTGTAAAGAGTACTATGAGTAATATTTGATCAAATTGTGCCAAAAAAAGAATGTATATGAAGTATGAACCATTGAATTCTCTTGATATAACATCGTAGCTAATTGGTTAATTAAATAGGTGTTGAACCATGAGGCGTCAAGTTCAGTTTTCATTAAAGAGAAAAATATTATAGGTGATTTTTTCAAATATATTCAAGTTTTGGTGATAGAGTTAGTTGAAGTGCGCACAAACTACTTCTGGACACCTCGATTATTAAAAAAACTAAAAAAATGTTTAAATGTTCCTCTAAGATCAAGGATGGCCCTATCTTAGAAAACCATGTTCTAGGATTCGTGCATCTCACTCACCAGATCTCTAGTGAATTAAATAAACAAAGTATAATTTTAGTAAATCTGAATTGTGCAGTACCATAACGTTTGCCAGGGAATCCAATATTTCCAGCCCTACATACTACTTATAATTATTTCACTCCACATATTTTATATTACTATATTTCTTATCTTAACCAACTTATTATTCTATCTGTATTTTCTTTTTCACTATTCGACCATAATGATATAAAATCAGTATCTAATTTAAAAATAAAAAAGGTAGCTGTCTAAAGGTACACCAACATTACAAAGAATAATTGCACACACTTAACATTCAATTATTTAGGGTGCATTATTTTACAAGTCTGATTTGTTGTATATAGCTTTTTCTACAAATCAGACAGCCTAAAATCTACTAGGACTACATGTATTTTTTTCAATTTAAATAGTCTCGTTACCCAAAAAAAAAGAAAAACTAAGCAAATGATTAATTAAATTATGAAATATCAACAATTTAATCTCAATTTTCCTCTCATTAGTTTGTCAACTCCATGATAATCAGATCTATTCAGGAAAAAAAAGTAACAGGATGATGGACCCTCAAAAGGTTAGTAGTGTGTGCTGTTCACAGCAATATATGAAGAAATATTGTATAAAAGTCCTACCTGCAGAGGATGAAAAAGTTCCATTCATAATCAAAATAGCTTTATTGACTTAATTTTGAAAAATTCTTGCAAACCCCCTCCAAAGGGTCCCACTTTATTCTTTAAAAAATAGAAAGATACCACTATTTTTGATAGATTGTTTAGATTTTAGAACCTCTAATTGAGCAAAAGATCATATTTAACCAACGCATTACTTCGTAGTGTATTATTCAGTTCTAGGAGCATTTTTGTCTGAATTTCAATTATATGTGATTTCAGATCTCACATTTCTAAAGTTATTTTGAAATAGGTAAACGTGCAAAACTTTAATAAAAGTGTATCCATGTTAAATAACTTGAGATAAATGTATTTTTGTAAAATATTTTTGTATAACTTACATAAATCACATAGTGTAAAGATGAAATTACTATCTATCCCTACTTTTTTTAATTACATTAATCCCTTAAAATTAACCCAATTCGGATACATTAATGAAAGCGCGGATACATTAATACAAGCGCTGATACATTAATACGGATACATTATTAAAATAAGGGATTTTAGAGATTTTTAAAAGATATAGGAAAATATGAAAAATAGTTTACTTAAAGCAGTGTAATTTAGTAATTTTTCCAATATTTTTTCTATATTTTGTTACTAACAAAAAGAAAACCAAATTGAAGGATTGGATGGAGAGACTGGGCCCAAGACCGAAGAATGGTTTGTAAGATTGAGCCCAAACACTTCGTGAGGCCTGGCCTTTGTTGGGCTCATGTGGCACTGTTTATCAATTATATAACCTTCTTCAGAAAAAAGAAAGTCCGATTCAAAATAAGTGGTTTTTTCGTAAAGAAAAGAGACATTCTTTTTATAATAATAGACTGAAAAGGAAGATAAGCTGAATAAATTGATTGGAGGGATTATTAAGTTTGTTTAGATAATTCTTCAGTCATGTCTTTATTTTGAATTTTCAAGTGTTACATTCTTATTTTAATGATTTCAGGATTATTCTATCTCACGTTGGAAATAGTTTGGATTTTAAAATTTATTGGTTCTGGATCCAAGGATAAAAAAAATTGTCATTAGGTTCTTGATATATTATTTATATCTATTAAATAAATTATTTTTAATATAAAAAAATAAATCTATATTAAAACTATTAAGTTCTATCGAATCGTATGAGAAATGCTAGCTCCATCCCGCTATTAGGAAGGGATGGGCTGGCCGGCTGGGAGCTTTGGCTGCACAATAACACATTCAATGGCAGAGCGTTAGGTGTTGAATTTTCTTCGTCAGAGTAAATAAGTAATTCAAATTTGCACAAGTTTAAATTTTTGAGCCCTGAAAAGAAACAAGAAAGATGTTGGAATTGAAGAGACAGAAGAGCCTTATGTAGAAATTGTACAGTATTATATGGGCCATGGGAATTGTGGGCCTACTTTTATGGGGCCCATTGGCATGTGGGTATACTGTCGTACCTACAATACACCAAAAATGCATTGGGAATTGTTGCTTCTCAGGTCATGATCCAAAATGTAAACATATTTCTCTTTCGATTTTACATAGTAAATTTTGTTGCCAAATTATCACTACGGTCAAAAGCAGATTTCGTTTCGATACGCAATATGAAATTATAGTTGAAAGTTACTTTTTTTTTTTTTTAGTGAATCATAGTTTATGAATATGATATTAAAATATACTAAGATATTGTATTATAAATCGTATATTTTCATGATGTTTCTTTTATAAATAAATATTTGTATTATAAAATTTTAAATACATATATTTTTATAAAGATTCATTGATCAACAATATTAGTAACTAATTAATATAATCCTTTCACGTGGTACGTACAATCTTTTCATGTCCCAGCATGAGTTTTTTGTTGCAAAATTTAAATTGACGTTGTTGTTTTTGCAAAATATGAATTTATGAATTAAATTTTATACATTATTTTAAAAAATTATAATTTGAAATTTCAAATTAGACTTTAAAGAATTTGAAATTTAATTTTTTATGGCATCCCTAATGCAAACGGAGTACTAAGGTATAATTTTTTATATTTTATTTTTATTTTTGGATTCTTGCTAGATTATGTGATGTTTGCTGTGGATACCCAACCTTTCGTCAAATAGAGAGGGAAAAGTTGAAGGGTCACTGAAAAACTGTGCAGAAAAATCCAAAAATGTGAAAGACTCAAACAGAAGAAAAAGAAAAAGGAAAAATTGTGTTGGCGTCACGTAAGTCTGAATAGAAGTATAAAGATGGATGCATGGGATGCTCCAGTACCAGCTGGGAGTTTTCATTGTTTGCGTAAATACCTTTAAAGAATTAAATGATCGAATTGAATTGAATTTTTAATCGAGTACATTTTTTATTAATTATCTTCAAAATAAACCTTACTAATTATCACTTGAAGATATCTACCTGGTGAAAATAAAGTAATACTTCATCTTTCTATTTCCAACGATCATGTAATTCATCAAAATGTGATTTTAAAGGATCCGTTTCCGTAGAAAAATATTATAAGTTATATTGAAATATTTCACAACCAATTTATATTTGTACGAGTTGCTTAAATTATTTTCATAAATTAATTTTGTACCGCTCCTACTATTGATAAGCAGTGAGATTTGCTCAGCTAGATTCTTTTCACTTGCTTTTGGTACATTCAGAAAACTCAGTAATCGAATCTATCCATCTATATATTCTCTTCTTTAATTCTTTTTTCTTCTTCCTTATTTTTTCTCTCCTTTACACTAAGTAGATGGGAGTTTAACTTTTAAATATATGCGACTTTTTATATGACTTAGACAAAAAAAAATTAAATTAGATCGAAATTCAGTATTTTTATGTGTGTCGTATAGTGAAGGTCAAATTGTAGGGTGCATATATAGACTGACGGTTGAAATAAATGGGGGGAATAAAATCAGTATAGGCAAAAGTAGAACAAAGTCCATGCAGTTGTCACAGCAAAAAGAAAACTAGAGGGAGACTTGACATGAAGGCACGCATATTAAGGTAAAAAGTATTTATTCATTTCTTTTCTAAAATATATCATTTTGAAGAAAAGATAATGTAAAAATATCTCATATTAGTACTTGCAAATTGCAATACCAGAAGAATGAACTAGGGCTACATATTTAATACAAGAGTAATAATTAAAATGAACTACAAATTTGATGAAAATTTCAATTCATAATTTATAAACTCAGATTTTGTCTTTGTATTATTCTTTTGGTCTCAATTTATGTAATACAATTTAAATTATAGTAAAAAAATATTACTTTTGATTATGAATTTAAACTTAAAATCTCTTAACTATTTTGAATAAATATTTTAGATTTGAAAATTACATAATAAAATTATCATAAATTACAGTAATTAGCAATTCAAAATTTTTAAAAGATTTAAAAAATCACAGTTAAAGAAAAATATATTTGACTCTCATAAACAAAGAATACATTTTTTTTATATAACTCTTTAATTCTTACTTTCTACGTGATATGTTTAAGACCGCGAATTAAAACATATTTTTATTATATTTTTACATATCTTTAATTTAAAATCACATAATTTTAAAGAAAATGATTTTTTTAAAACATTTTGTGTCAAGTGAAAATCAGATAAATAAATTATAATTCATTTGCCTTTCTAAATGCGGATAGAATTGAAACAATTTCTTCATTTACCTCTTTCTAAATGTGGATACAATTTTGGGTGAGCCACTAATCAACCGCCCCGGACATCTAATTTGACTTTTTCATGCAAAAGTTTGGATCGCTTTGCGTTATTTTCTGTATATTTTACTGGTAGTACCGACGGGGCCCTTCTGTTTATAACACTGCTCTTTCACATCAAAATTTGATTTCTACCATCGGCAGATTCCCTTACCCAACCATAGCATCACTGGTCAATCATATTTCAAATTTGATCAAAAAATGATCTCACAATTTGAAATTGATGTCTTTTGAATTCTTACGCGGCAAAAGTAAGGTAAGGTAAGATTTTGAGTTTATCGCTTCTAGATTCTAGAAAAAATATTATTGGATTTTTAATAAATTATTTATACGTAGATTTTTAACACAAATTAAAGATGCAGGGCCAAAGCTAATCAATTGAATTTGATCAAACAATTTATTTACGATATCATTTGAAGTTGTTGTTTTAAAATATATAAAAGTAAAATCCTAATTCTAAATGAATAGGAGTATATTTAAACTAATTTTTAAAATAAATATAAAATTTAGAATCAAAGTTATTAGATTCGACCAATCTAATATATCAAACTCTACATTCGCTAGTTGGATAAGTTTTCCGGACCGGCTGTGTTGGCAAGTAGCTGTATATACCACCACATGAAGTCATGTCGAGCTGAATTTATAAATAGGCGAAATGGTCTGGTGAACCCTTGTACTTGTATCGGTTTGTATTGTGGACCCTTCTACTTACTCCTTTGTCATCTGGATCCCTGAACTCATCCAAACACAACATTTTAAACACATTTTTTCCTACTCAGCTGTGTGTGTATCACAAACGCTTGACACATAATTTTTAAAATAATTATAAATTGACATGTATGATTATAAAATGACAAATGTATATATAACCCCTCCACATCATCATTTCCTTTTATTATATTTGATTAATGTATATGTACTTCTTTTTCCAATTTTTATTTTCCTCTGTCATACCTATCCTTATTTCCACAATTTCATTCCATTTCTCTCTCTCTCATCTTCCTTACACTTTTCCTTTCCCAACCTCTTCTACTCTTTCCATTGAAGAAAAAATGTCGGAATGATTTCTTGTTGTTCACAATCTCCCCAGAACTCGGACTTGATTTTGGGTTCTGTTGGGTTGAGATTTTGGTGGTGACTGGTGGCGTTGAGAAAGAATGGGAATTTGTTGGGTGGTCTGGTTGTTCACAATCTCGTCGGAGTTTGGGGCTGGCGGCGTTGTGAAGATCGAAGTTTATTGGTGGAGTTGCTTTGGGGTTTTTATCTATTGTGAAGGATTTTTCGTGATGAGCTTTGTTTTGCCCTAGTTTTCTGATGCTTCAAGAAATTCTTGAAAAGATTGTTGTTTTTTAGTTTTTAATTTAAGATAGGAGGACTACTATTTGAAAATGAGCTTGAAGCATTTAAATCAAACCAACAAAAATACAATAGAATCGCACAAAGAGGAAGAAGAGATGCCTTTAAATCGAAGGAAAAAAAATAAAGGAGAAGAAGTTTGGAGAGACAAGATCGAGAAGAGAAGAAAAAAAGCTTCAATTTGGCCAACAATGGTGATGAATGCAAATGAGGAAGAAGAGACAACTTTAATGTCTCAAAAAGGACCATTAATGCCTTTTTGGAATGTCTCACGCTCCTACTTTGTGGTTTCACACGCTCCGTGTGGACTCTTGCCACATAGGATGCCACATCAGAAAATGTTGGGTTTGGATGGATTCAAGGGTTTAGATGACAAATGGATAAGTAAAAAGGTCCACAATACAAATCGATAAAAGTACAAGGGTCCACCAGACCATTTCGCCTTATAAATATGCATGTGTGACTTACCCTTAAAACTTAAAAGCCGATATAAATAATAGTTACACGTAGAGGATACGTGAGATCTACGAGTTTGATTTTTATGGTCACTCAATTAATAATTATTTTCTTAAAAAGTCATTTTTTAAAGAAAAGTCAGAATTAAAAAAATAACTTATTGAAATAATAATTATTAATTGAGTGACTATTGAGGAATCAACCGTCAGTTCTGCACTAGTTATGAAGCATAAAACAGATTAAAAGCTCCAAAGCTACGTTCAATCTTTGATTTCATTGCCATCACATTAACATCCAAAAACAGTCAAAACATATTTAAGATTCATAATCTAAAGGCAAAACTAATCTCTAGAAATGTATCATCATTCATCACTAGAGGTTTACCCAAGAGTCATATTTGGTATTATGGTTTTCATTGGTTCCATAATGCAAACATGGGAACTGGATGAACAAGGTCCATATTCCCAATTTGGCCTGAACTCGAAGAATTATCTTCATTCCCCTTGCTTCCATCTTCAAACTTGTGATCTTGAACCTGTACGGTGGAATAATATGCTTGGGGATACTCTAGTCCGACCCCGAAATCACAACTCATTTCACCAGAGCCAGAGCATTTGGGACTTGGGGCATTAGAAGAGCTCCTGCTGCTTGATCCTGCAGCACCCATCAACGGCACCATGTCCATGAATGAATCTACGGGCTGCTGCAATTGCTCCCCATTTGATATGGACAAAATGGGCTGAGGTGAAGTTGTGCATGAATTATAGTCCTCATAAGAAGATGGGCAGACGACAGAATCTTTTGATGGGGAGCGCTTGGCAAGGTCTCCAGCGATTAAAGTCGAGCTTGAGCAAATCCGTTTCACATCGTATCGACTAATATCAAAATTGGTCACAGCGCTTGTTCCCCTGAACTTAATTGCAGCAATATCATAGGCTTCCGCTGCTTCCTCTTGTGTACCTGAAAATAAGAAACATGGCTAAATAATAAGGTTATCTCCAATCTGTCAGTTTTAGGTTGGAGAATATTCAGTACAAATTCCTGTAAAGTTGAGATTTTTGAAGATAGAGGAGCTGATTCCAAATGGCATGTTCTCAAAAACTGAAGTAAAAAATAATTTGAGTTTGTATTGCTACATCCTAATTATATAATTTTTGAGTTGCTGGCTCCACTTGTCCCACCGGATATAGTGGTGCACTTTTGATTTAACATTTTGTGGGATGAGAGTATGGGTCACATGAAATACATTTACAAATGCTCTCAACTAAGGGCGGAGCCAGCTTGGCCTAGGAGATTCATCCGAATCCCCTTCAATTGGAAAATTACATTATTTATATTTTAGCTCCTTAGTGAAGATCCTGACTTCATCACTAGTCTCAATAATACATAATTATATTACAAACAAAATATACATCACAATCTGAGCTATCAAAACTTCTCGTTGAAGTAGTTGCAACAAAATTATGATTAGAACTTGTATGATAAATGTACTAGAACTTTTCTGTAGCTATAAGAGCATGCACGTTTTTGACTCAGCGCAATAAAAAATTAACTACTGCTACTGTACTACTATTATTCTAGTACATAGAGAATTCAGAAGCAGCACAAAAGTCACCTGTTTAAAGACTTAGCATTTCGTTTTCAAAAAAATTGTATCATAGTGAAGAGAATAAAAACAAATACCCTATTAGGAAAATGAGGAAGACAGCTACAACGAATAGAATTCTATAATGAATAATTGAATAAAGCAGAGTAAAACAATAAGACAATCAAATTACTTACTGAAGGTGCCAAGGTACAAGTCCTTGTTGCCTGCAACTCTTCCAATTCTAGCTTGCCACCTCCCATGCTGATGATGCCTACCCAATTTCCCAAGTTTTAATCAATGGTATTGCTATAGTACTAGATTTTCATAGGTATGGTTTATTGGTTTTTGCATATGATTGCACATGCATAATAAAGTTTGCCTGTGCCCCTATTATTGAACATGGATAATTGCATTCAAAGAAAGCTGCAAATTTTGCAGCAATAAAATAGTGAATGTGGTAAACAACTTTAATCGTAAAAAAAGGTTGATTGCCCTTTTGGTTTAATGCTACTACGAACCTTGTTACTCCTCTGTACATTGAAGCCCCTCTTGAGAACCCACTGCTTTTCCTGTTTTAACATAAAAATGGGATACCATACTAGGTCAATTTTAGCAATAGTATTGCAAGTATGTTTCATCTTTTTCAGTGTAACAGGCCATCAAACAGAAGAAAGAAAAAGAGGACTAGTGAAGAAAATAGAAGGGATACTCCCTATGTACCTTCTCAAGTGTGCTACAAACTCTTGCCTATTCATGTTTTTCATCTCCTCCAATTCCTTTTCGTAGGTGTTTAGCTGACATTATACATAAAAGCAACAACTTAATTAATTAGAGAAATAGAATAATATTCTTTAATTTCATTAGAGTTCTCAAGAGGATATAATTAAGTAAATAAAAATGTAATTTAGCTAGCAATTTAAGCTTTAGATGAAATGCCTAGTGCAAGTAGTGCAAGTCTCATTGTTATTCATTATCATTTTTTTTATGCATTCTACCCATGAAAAAGAGGGGACATGTTACAACAACAACAATAATATAGCTAGTGTAATCTCATAAACAGTGTCGGGAGAGGGTAGACTGTGTAAACCAAACCTCACTCCAACCTCATATAGGTAGAGAAACTGTTTCTATAAAGACCCTTGACTCAAATAACGCACATCAAAGCAGTTAAAAGGAAAAATATAGAGGACATCTCAAATAATAGGAAAAGCACACCATAACATTCAGTAAAAAAGGAGCAATAACAATAATCAAATAATGCAATAATCAAAGGACATGAAAAAAAAAAAGGGGCATGTTGAGAATATAATTAATATATATTCAATGTCGGATGCATAATGGTGCAACATGTTCAATTGAAACAAATATTTTTTATGCACATAAATTAAAAATACATATACGAAAAACCACTTAAAATTTGGAGAAATATTTAGTTTCAAACCCAAAATTACGAAAATGCAATGGTTAAATAGTGGGATTATTAAACTTGGAGCTCATCCAATTTAAATTATGAATTGTTGGGTTTTTACAGGAGATAACATGAATTTGTGATAAAATTCGTAAGTGTACTTACGGGGGAATTAATATGCGTGTTAGGACCCCAGTATTTTAAAGCAGCTAAATCGTATGCTCTAGCTGCCTTTTCCTCCGTGTCATAACCACCTGAAGTATATTTAAGTTCAAGAATTAAATTAATCACGCACATTAGTCCAAAATGTACATATATATAATACATTCACATTGTTTTCCCTTCGATATGTCAACAATTTATTTTGGCACAAAAGTCAATATAGAGCTGGAGAATGTCAATTACCTAGATAGACTGATTGATCCGGGTGTTGGAGGAAGCAAGAGTTGAGAAGAAAACAAGAAAAAAGGTTAATCAGCATATTCATCGAAGAGAAATGTTTCAAGAGTAAAATGCTGAAATTAAATTCAGTACATTTTATTCTGTCGAACTCTGATAGTTATAGCCAACTAACTAAGCTAATAAGATTAGTTTAGTGAGAGCATGAAGCAGTATTACACACCTTGTCTGCCTTTCCTAGTTTGCCCTTCCTTTCTGCAACTGTTATCCCACAAATGCGCCTCGTATCTTCCAGTCCATCGATGTCTAATTTGTTCAATTGCATTTCATTATATACAGATTATTCAAAATGATTAAGCATTATTATCGTTAACATTTTTATATAAACCTAAATTATTATAACTATAGTATATATAAATCATTGTAGAATTTTTTTTGAAAAAAGTTGAATTAGTACCTCGTGACTCCGCGGTACTGCGAAGTTCTTTGCCCAAAAGTATCAATGGATTTGCGCGGAGCTGATTCCTTTGAACCACTAACATTTTTAACTGCTACCGGCCGCTTTTTCGGAGCGGCTGCAAGCGACAGCGCTTGGCAATTGTTAGGATTTACAATTTCTTCAGCTGACGACATTAATGGAGCAGCAGCAGAAGAAGCCTGACGTAACCACGATTTGAATCCAGAAACAGAAGTAGCTCCATCAAATGGAAGATGATAGACACTACCAGTAGAGTTCGCACACTCATGATGAGAGCTTTGAAATTGACTATTTTGAACCATCATCTGTGGAGACGGGATCAATTTCATACTTGCACCGATTTCTAACTGGTGTTGTTCGTGATCAGATTGATTTATGCTTGGTGGAATATTAACGTTGATTTCAGCAATCTGTTGTTCATCATTAGGAGGAGAATTTGAGTAACAGCATCCAAGGAAATCCTCAAGCTTCGGGCCTTCTTCTTCCGGATTAATAGCAGTACTCATTTCATGTTTCTCATACCTCCAACAATCTATTTCGAAAAACAAACAAAAAAATTACAGTATCAACTTCATTTTCGCACATGAATTAGCAGTGGAAAAACGGAACAAATCAATAGAAATACCTTCAGTGGGTTCACAGCGTGGGAAAGGATCCATCATACATAGAGAACCATCAGAGCTTAAAGACATGACCGACAAAGGAGTATTTTCAGCAGCTTCGTTTCGTCTTTCGTAATTTTTTACTTCTTCTTCATCATCATCGTCGATTCTGAAATCGGGAGTGAGAGAGAACCCCAACCAATTACTCATTATAACTATGAACTCAAATTTTCTCTCTCTAGAACTTCTTGAGCGTTTTTTGTGTGGAGTTTGAGCTCATACTTTGAAGATCCCAGTGAAAGAAAACTGGCGTGTACATATATATATTCTTCGGGTACCCATAAATGTCTTATTTTCGCTAGTGGACTAGTGGAACATATAAGATGAGAAACTACAATTTCATTTTTTCGTGTATTCACATGCCCATCAGTATACATACAAAACTTTGAGACATTCGATATACTAATTTGGGAGATAATTTTAAAATAATTCTGATACAGTAAATTCTTTGTAACGATTATATTTATTTTATTGTTGTAGCCAAATATTTTTATTAAGTAGGCGTTTAGAGAGAATTTTAAAAAAAAATTGTATTTAAAGTTGAGGCGGAAACAAGTATACGAAAGTTAAAATTGTATTTTAATCGTAACAAAATAAAAAAAAAATTGGAATTTCTAGGTGAAAACTTGAAAGTAACTCCTAAAATAATATTTATCCGGCTGGCCTTTAATCATTTTTTTTTTATAATTTCAGAAATGGAAAATAAATTTGAAGAGTATAAACAATAATAAAAAAAAATTAGAAAGTTTTTGAGTTGGATAAGTCAAAAAATTGGGGTGTTGGATTTAATTAATTGGAGTCAGAATTTAAAATTGATCCTACAATAAAATGTTACGTGAATTTTTTAAATAATATTGGGAAAAAAATTCAGTGCTCGCCATTAATCAAAGGGCTTGAGCTAAAAATATAACTAGAAATATATTTAGACATTTTGTAATAGTTTAGCAGAGCTTTTTCCGTTTTAGAAAATATAGCAGTGAAGGCTTTTTCTATTTTCTGTGACCGCATAAAAGTACATTTGAGAAATTACTTATAAAGACTTTTTGTCATCCCTGTTAAAGTTGGGATATTCATAACAAATAGTTAGTTTACTTACTAATCCAATCCGTATAGCAGAATCTATAAAAAAATTTAGTATTATTATAAAAGACTCTGAGAAGTAGGCAGAGCTGCCTCGATTTTCGTTCCGCCCCTCTCTCTCCTTTCATTTCGTTTCTCAGTTTTGTGGCAGTGCAGCAGCAGCAGCGTCAGCTGTGGACATGAGAGAGAGAAACGCCTCACAGATACACAATTTTTCTTTCTTTTTCCGCTAATTCATTATATGTACTCCGCTCTCGGTATTTAGTATTTGGGTTGAAGCTCGATTAAATTAAATTTGTATTAAGAAATCACAGCCATACACATCGAGTTGACATCAGTCTGCTTCATTTAACTACTATATTTAAGGTTTCGACTTCTAAGAGTCCAATTGCATAATGTAAATGTTAACATACAAGAGTCTACTACTACTATTACTATCCATATGTTTGATCTAACTAAACTCCACCCATATGAGTTTAATTACATTGTCAGATTCAAGCTCGGATAAAAGAAGAGAGTTGCGATAGGTTGACAACCAATGTAAATTTGTATGATGCATCCACATAATACAGATAACTTCAACTTGTTTAATACTTGAGTTTAATCAAACTTGTCCTACTTACCCATTTTAGAAGTTAGCAAAGGAGTTTAAAAGGTGCTTCATGTAGAAACAAATGGGCTCCAAGTTTAGAACTTGAAAATCTTGGACTGCATTTCTATTGGACATATGTTCCTGTGAACGGTAAAAGAGAAGGTCTTAATTCAGGAGAAAGCCACATTTAGGACTTCTGTTTAAAACACAGCCATTATTTGCAATGTATTTAAATTTTAGTCATTCGGCTCCTCTTACTAAAAAAGAAAAAAACAATTTTCTTATATACAGAACTTGTTTGTGGAGAGGCATAACTTATGACTACATTTTAACAAGTTTTTATGAGGACTCTCAATGGTTTTTAATTTTTGTACCAACTATTCATTTAATGCCCTTAACTATGAACTTTTTAGAGAATATTTTGTACAATCAATATACGACTCTACCAGCAGAGAAACAATTGTGACTTGACAGGGTAAATCTCATTCATGAAATTAGACTATTAACCAATGAAGAATGATTCGAACAATTACAACAAGAAAACCCTGTCATGTAATCTAAATAAATAGTTAAAGAATGAAAAAATTATAAGCAACTATGATGAATTTTGCATCGATGGCAATTTTGGCACTAATTATCATCATCAAAGTTTACTGTATTTCCTTTTTTATGAAATCGATAATGGAGAGGTCTGGGAGCCCTCTGTTTTCTGTCATATCCTCTTACTACCATAAAACCTGTAAGGAGATCAAAGTGAAAATACATAAGAGTCGAGACTTTTTTTTTTCTTCAGCAAGGAAAATATTTCTTGTCACATTTATCCATCTATACACATAAAGGCAATTGTGAATTACGGTTGTGATGTTTGACTTGACCTTTTTAGGAAACGTACCATCATCAAATCCAACACTAAAGGTGAACAGGACTAAAATGCCTTTTCATGGTCATTGGAGTAATAATATTTGGCCCTAAGTTTACACAAAAACACATGATAATGTACTAGTTCCAACATTTCCATCACCTAGTACGTGTTAAGGTCTGCTATTATTTTCTTACCTTATTTGAATATGCTTTATAAGGAAGGAAGCACAAAATCTTTCTTCTCACTTTACAAGACCCCCCTATATAGTTCTTTAGGGGTATAGAGTCATGTTCCAGGGGAGCCACAGTGTAGGCCTTTAGGGTTGGAGACTCATGTTTTGGGGAGTACTTATTCTTTTGATATTTTTGTAGTCTTTTATTCAATTGTTCATCTCCTTTCATATGGATGTAGATAAGCTGACCAAACCCCGTTATAATATTATCTATTGATATATTTCTCTTTTTTTTTTCTGATTTTATCATAGTTTAGGATTTCCTTTGCTAGATTCCGCATGACACCTTCGATTCCAACAGTTTGTAGAATGTGCAAACGTAGGGGTAAGATTTACATACATCCTACCCTCCGCAAACCCCGCTTATGGGATTACACTAGGTTTGTTGTTGATTATATATAGTGTGCAATCTGTTTTAGCCAAGACTTGCTTTCATTTTTTTCACTAGACTTCTGACCATTCTTCATAGTTCTATCTAGTATATCAAGTTCAGAATATAAAGGTATAGACATTCTTAAGAAAAAAGATATGTGAAGGTATAAAATCTCATAAAATGAAAATATTTTCTTTCAATTTTGTATAATACAAAAGAGACTATCCGTACCTCTCCAGAAACAATTCTGAATGTCCTTTGTTGACAAGCCTGGTTTGATATTATGAGTAATATCAGTATATATAAAGTCAAATATGATAAAACATATTCATATAAAAGTAAAATATAACAAGCAACAATATAATTTTTACCTTTAACAATGGACGAAACTGTAGTTCCACAATATAAAGTTCTCCGGCTCAAATTCCATATGGATGCCCTTGCAACAGGAATTGGATTTAGGCTCGACTCATGATCAGCAAAAACCTGGTATACAAAAATTTTAATTTGTGAGTTGACTGTAACACAACGAACTAGTGACCTAAACGAGTTTATGGGGAGACAATCACACGATCTGATTACCTCGTTGATCTGGAAGTAAGTCCCATTCAGCGGAAAACTTCCCCTATTTGCCGTTCGACACGGAATCTGTAAATTCATGGTTATATGTATCATATCCAAATGAAGAATCTCTTAGGAAACAATATGAAATGAAACGCTCATGATTCACTTACCAAAATCGTGCCATAGACCATTAGATCATTTGGGGAGTAACTTGTACTGTCCGAGCATATCTTTGACTCACAAAGTTCTAATTCATTGGAGCTAGAAACTTTTCCATTTTTTTTCTGTTTATACATAACTTGCTCTAGAAGTTCCAAAATAAATGTCAGTTCAAGTCTGGTCAGAAACATTATTAAAAGAGAATTTTTATAGAAACATTTATACTAAGCATCCACAAATGACAAATACTTTTTACCTGTTAGGTTGATGGCAAGAAGGTAAGGGCAATCGTCATCAGGCTCCCGTTTCTCAAACTGTAAAGTAATAAACATTAATGAATATAGTTGCATTGAAGAAAATATGATAGAATAGGATGTATAAGAGATTACCCCACTCAAAAGAGGATGATTATCTGGAAGCTCATACCTGCAATAGACCAATTGTGTATGTTCAATATACATGTGGGACATACTATTTACTTGAGATATTTGATGTACACAGAAAGACGGATTAAGTATTACTATTACTTACACTGAGTGCTCAGTCCTTAGTCGAGTCTCAGTCTTCAGTTTATGAGCAGGACGTGAAGCTGATTTTGGATTCAAAAGAACCAAGGCTTTGGACACTTCTTCATCACTATGCAATTTACTGATCTCATCAAGAAAGCTCAATGCATTTTCTGTAAAGTCTTTATTGGACTTGTCAATGAAGTTCAAAATATTTTCTCCAAATGCTTTAGTGTTGAGTTTGATGGTAGGAATCTCCTGCTCATGCTCCGCCTCATAAGGGAAGTCTTCAATGTCTTGTTCCAGTGATTCTAGAAGTCTGTGCTCTGGAGATTCTGGCATTTCTATGATAGGCTCACAATCTTGAGTCTGGAAGCTGAACTCCAAGAAGCTTTCGCTAGAATGGGACAAATTTGGTAACGACACAAACATGTTTGAGACATCATCAGCTCTATCAGGTTGCTTAGAGTCAGCCTCTCCTTTCTGTTGTGGTCCTGGGAGGCGAAGCCTAGTACTGCATATTGCAAAATTTATAAATATTGTAATGCACAAGGATGAATTTGTCTTTTTCTTGGAATATTAAGTATTCATTGTCGAAAAAATCAAGTGTCTTATGGGAATGTCAGATATTTCATACAATAAACAGATTATTGTGAGGCCTAGATATCAATTTAATCGAAAAAATATATTATTTTATTTTTATGAGCAGTAATCTGATGCAAACCTTGCAAATGCACTAGCAAAGTGCCTGCATTCGGCTCTCATTGGGCAGGCATCACAGTTTGGCTTTTTCTTTGTACAGAAGACCTGTGTGATATTGAAGAAATTTTTTATGCTTAGTGCTCTCTGAAGAAATAATAAAGCTAATCAAATTATGGTATCATTTACTGTTGAGTGCAAATCTGACCTTTCCAAATGTGATCATGTGATAATGCAATTCATATCTGCCAAGCATACCAACTTAATGAGCAGCAGAATTTCCGGAACAATTTTTCAGTTAATTAGGATCAAAGGTTACAACAAATCCATTGAACAAGAAAGCTCTAGAGAAAGTGGAAATGCTTACAGTGTTGACATATCAAGTTCGCATAGACGTGGCCAAAGGTACTTTTGTATGGAACTCTCCAGGGGAAACCTAATTTAAAATAAAATCAACACTTAATATATATTAGATCGAACATACCAACACTAAATAGAATTTATTCAATACATACTTCTCCAAAAGATGCATTTGGATCCCATCAGGTAATGGTTGCAAAGGGACCCATCCTAGACGTACTACTATCCGAGCAACATTTATGTCAACCTTTCAACAAAAAATATAATTAAATAAGAAAAATCCAGTATGTTGAGATTCCAAAGGCCAAAAGAAAGTGGATAACCACTATATGCTGAAAACTTACAGGAAAGGAATGATGTCGAAGTGACAAAAGTCGAATGCAATCCGTGCTCTTCGGCCCAAGCCCATGAATACTCAACAAATATTCTCTGAACAGAAGCAACACAATAAGAGAATGCTCTATTAGCTTTTAAATATCACGATGACCATAACTTTGACTTAATAATTTATATGTTCTTACTCCACATCATCCTTCGGGACATCTCTTAACCACTCAAGGTCAATGCTTCCGTGATGTTCAAACGATCGATTAAGAAAATTCTGCAAAGTGTGCCAACTAATTGGTTAAGAGACCTTACTCCCAATGTGGTACACACTCATTACATATTAAGAAATATACTATATATCCATAAATATTTGAATTTGAACCTAGTATTATTATATTACTTAGTTCAGGTTATTATAGGAACCTATACATTTCAAATATTGGATCCAGGGCTCAATACAATCAATGGCCTTTACCAAAACATAATGATAAATCACAAATATCTTTAATAAAATTCATGTGTTTTATTTGAAATTCACTCTTTTAATTTCTTTAGATGCAAAGCTATAAAGTTATTCTTTTAAGGATTCATTCATTCAATATTTCTTTTCATAGACAAAAGAAAATAATTGATTTAGAAAAGTTGAGTTTAAAATAGTATATAATACCATCATAAATAGAAAACTAAGAAAAACACATCTATGGGAACAAGAAAAAATAAAAACAACGTGGTAGGTTTATGTACTAATTAATGAGAAATAGAAATTTAACCTAATTTACTAACTCATTTTGACAACCTAAACTAAAACTAAAAAATGAAAAAAAAATATTTATTTTATTAATTTGCTAACTCATTTATGTTAATTTTCTTATATATATTATATAAAATTACATACGATTTTCAAGTCTTTTAAAAATTAAAATTTTCTTTTATAATGACGCAGGAATGTATTAACCTTTTTTCTATATTATCAAATTTTATGTCAAAATCTGAAGTTATAATTAATTTTATTTGTTCAGCAAAAGTCCTCTTATCATTACAAAGTTACAATTGATATTTGAAATTTTGTGACATTAGGAATGTAGTAAATTTTCTTTTCAAATTTTAATTGTTCATTGAATTTTTCTATTTTAAATTTCAAACAATTAAAATAGAGAAACAGAAAACAGAAACCATTAGGGATATAATATTTTTATCAATTATTGTAGACATATTAATATAATATCTTTATTTTTGCTTATCTTTCTTTTCTGGTTAAGGTAAACAGATCAATTAATCAACTATAATTTACATAATAAATAAAATCATAAATAAAATGAGAGAAGTCAAACCAGTGTACCTTAATTTTTGCAGCAAGAACATTACCCTGTCCTCGACATTTTATTGATTCAAAAATCTTTTTAACATCAGCATGTCTAACAGCTTCCCAATCAACGGAATCCCTATTACTTTCAGTGGAACCAGTATATGTTCCAGTAGAATAGGCTTTCCTCAATCTATCCCAATCAATTTCTCTTTTTGGCAATTTATTTTTCTCTCTCGATATCTTGTCGGGCAAATTACCTGTTTCATTTACTAAATCGCAACTCTTAGCAAAGGTTATCACTTCTGGGTTACCAGAATTGACTGAAGACTGACTTCCACATGTACTTTCATTTCCAATATTTTCTTCTTGCAAACATTCTGCCGTATTTCTAGAAGATGATTCATATGTGTCAAAATCTTTTTCATCTGAATCTGGCAGTCCCTGTGTAATCGCTAGAGCTTGTTCTTGTTGTGTAGTCATTTCTTGCTTATTTTGAAGTGGGAATGCTGAACCAAGAAGCATGAAGGCATTGCTGCATAGTGGGATACAACAAGATTGTTTACACTTACAGAATGAGAAAGAAATGGGGATATAACACAATAAAGTTTACCTTGAAAGATAATCTGACACGTTTTGTGTTAGGTAAACGCCAACCACAGAGTCTACCACTGACCCTTTCCATTGGGAAAAAGTCCTTTTACCTGTAAGCTTTTAGCATAAGAATAGAAGTATTGAATTACTTGTAAAAGAGAAATGCTTGAGTTATACCTAAGACAAGACGCATGCGGGCAATGAATGAGGCTGCCCTTCCTTTAAACACTTCTCTTTGCTTCTCCCACCATATATTCTTCTCTTTATCTGGGTCTTCATCAATTCCACCATTTTCTATGAGTTGTTTCCACACTCGCTCTGACTCCTTATCAAGATCAACCTTGGGCAGTTCTTTGGCTTTGTGAACGGTCATTGAACCATCAGGATTCCGCAAGACAAGCTGGCCATCATTGTTGCTGGTCATTTTCTTATTGGTTGTTGTTTTCTTTTTATACGTTCTCTTATCACAAATTTTTATTTTTTTAAAACTCCGAATAAGTTCTGCAACCGTGGGTATCTTTGTTGAACCTGCAACCGTGGTTATCTTTGTTGAACCTGCAGAATTTTATTCAAGGTTATATAGTACAAATATTATGATAAGTGCAAAAAGGATAAATGCATGTCTCAAGTCGATTACGCTTTGTTTTAGGCCGCAGATTCTCGTGTTGTGCATATTCCTGAATTTCACTGCAAGTTGATTTATTTGTTCTAGGTAATAAATCTTCATGTCGTGGGCACTCTTCAATATCATTACAAGCTGATTTATCTATTTGAGGCCACAAATCTTCATGTTGCGAGCATTCCTGAATTTCATTGCAAGCACTTATTTGAGACCACTTATCTACAAAAGATTCAAACCCATTGATTGCACTTATATCTGACTTAAGGCAGAGAGGATCTAGAGTAGCAGTTGATCTTTTGCAATTCTTAGATCTCTTTCTTTTGGACGTGACTAGTGGAGACAAAGTCAAGGCGTTCATCAGCAGACTTGGTCCTAGTTCTGTATTTTCTTCCCTGCGAGCAGACAAAGTTAATGGTTCTAGTTCTGTATTTTCTTCCCTGTGAGCAGACTTGGTCCTCTTAGGATCGATTAATCTCCTTCCTACGAGACTTAACCATAGGGGACAAGCTGAACACACACTCAAAAGATTCTGGATCAGCCATTGCAGCTGCAATTTGATTTTCGTTAGGTAGGACCTTTACAACAAAATGTGATCTAAATTTTCCTTTCTGCCCCGGTTTCATACTTGAAAAACATGTATTTTTAGAACCATTGACAATTTCAAAATCTCTCCTGGTAACTCTCTTGCAAATTGTAAAAGAGCTCTTTTTGTCTCTCCTTGCAATTTTGACACGTTTCATTGCGGCTCTCTTTTTACCTTTTCTTCTGCCCGTCCTCTTTGCACTGGAAGTCACTTTGCACTTTGTATTAGTATCCAATGCATTCCAGCCTTTGTCTGCATAATCAGCAGTACCGATGTTATTTGGTGTCCTGTAATTTTCCAGAAAATCAAGCCGAGAACCACCTTTGTCTCGGGCTTTATGGTCATTCTGGGAGGTCGTTTCATTTCCTGCCAAAGGCACGGCACCAATGTTTCCTATTGTCCTCCTTTTATAAACTTTCACAGAATGATCCCGACAACTACTTGGGCTGATTGTTCCATGGTTGTTCTGGTAGATGTGTGCTTCATTTCCTGCCAAGGGCATCAAATCTATTCGAGTTTTCCTCCTTTCATAAACTTTCAGAAAATGATGCTGACAGGCTCTCTGGTCATCCTGGTAGATACTAGGATCATTTCCTGCCACAGATATGGTGCCACTGTTAATTTTCTGAATAGAAAGACAAATTCCAAGAATTCTTTGAGAATTAAAAGATCTCCAGCAAAAAAAAAAAAAAAAGACAAATGCAAATGAAATTTGGTTACCTTGGTTGGGTTGGGAAGTTGACTCTGCCTCTAAATTATCTTCTAAGCTAACGGAGCTATTTGTATCAACTGCCTGCTCATTAAAACCGTCAAATGGATTTGTCAAGAATTTGTTGTAACTTTGAGTTACATGATTTCTAATCACTTCTGCTGCTCCTATGGATATAACATCATTCTCATTTTCCAAGTTGAAAGGGAGAGATCGTTTACATGACTTCGAAACATGTCCAAGATCTGTAAGAATATCTGGTGGACTTATTGCTGGGATAGCATGCTCAAGAATTTCTGGTTGAGGAGTTGAAACCTGTAGGACCAGAGATCCGGGAATAGTTTCTGGAATCTTACTATTAGGTGTTTGCATATAAGCATCTCCTGATAAATCATCTGAAACTTTGTCGCAGTCCTTTTCTATTTTCTTCTTTGTCTTGGCACTTGCCTTAGAGTTACCTGATTTTGGAATTGAAGGCTTTATCTTAGGCTTTGGAGTCTTTTTGGGCTTACTTTCATCAAAGATTTTAGGTGTATGTTTTCTCATTCTTGGTTTCTTCAGTGGTTTTTCATTCAAGTCGACGCTACCACATTGTTTCTTCCGTGGGTTACCCTTCGTCATAGGAGTTGCAGGAGCCACTGTCGCAGATTTAGAACCACCATCCAAATGTCGACTTAGAAATTCGCTCCTCCCTCCGATAACACCAGAAACCTCCTCATCCTTTTTTTGGCTGTTATCTGCAAAAATGTTTGTAAGATGTTAAGTAGACTTGAACTTAATGCAGATCTGGACATTAGAAAATTGTTAGTGGTTTAGTTGGTGTCTAATTACGTCAATTATTTTTTAAGTACATCAGATATGGTTAGTTCATGATTCCAATATTAGAAATACAGGGGGAAAAGAAAATGATCAAGAAGGAAGGCACGAGTAGCATTATTTAATTAATGCTCAAGTAAGTAAAATCAAGCAACCAAGTGCAGCATTACCGTTAATTCTACCATTGCAATGCTATTCTTCCAGTGGTTATTGTAGTAAATGGTACCATGAGGTTCGGCAGTATAATCTTTACAGAGTTTCCATTGTTACTTGCAGTATCACTCCTGTTAGATAGTTCACCGTTATGCTTTTACTTATTCTGTTAGACTGAGCATCGTAAATGCGTGACTTGGTTGAAAAGCTATTCCTTATTCTTACTGATTTCCTCCCTTTCTCACTTCATAGCTTTATTTTGGATTAGGTTCAATTGTAGAAATTGCTACAGTTATATACTCATATTCAACTATGATCACTAAGCTCAACTAAATTCTTGTGAATCTGAAAAACTACTCCTTAGTGTTGCTACACTATATGCTGCACTTACTTGACAAACATTAGATGGAAATTTTATGGGACTGCTCAACAAATTACTTCATTGTTAATTGCATGAAATTACTGAAAAGCACTAATAAAACATGAAAAATCCATATTAAAATTAAGTTATCCATTGACCATAAAAATGAATATTTACACAATTAGGTTACAATTTATAGGTCAGTTTCTACTATAACCATCAATTGATAACCTGATTAAAACAATAACTACAACAGTTATAACAGGTCAAATAGTAAAAAAGTCAATGTATATAACTTACATGAACTATTTGTGGACAAAAAATTGTTCAAGCCAACATTGACAGAGTTAAATTCTGTTGCTGCTGGCTTGCACTTGAACGGAGTTATTGGTGTAAAAAAAACTGCTGTCTCCAACTCTTCCTGGTCTGCATTGCCCAGTTCCATCTCTATTTCACTAACACAAAAACCCAGCAAAAATCATCAGAATTAAACCCCAAAAATACAGCAACAATAAGGCAAATCAAGTCAAAATTAAACCAATTTTTCCGTCTCTACAACAATTCAATTTGCTTTTTTCATCCCAAAGTGAAATTTGTTGCTACTTAAAAATAAACCAATTCATGAAATTTTATCTAATTCTAGCAGGAATTATGGAAAGAGAAAAAGAAAAAATGCAGAATTAGCAAAAACATACCTGATTTTCCACAGCAAAGAATGGAGGTGGATGTGAATGGCGCAGTAAAAGATATAGGGTTAAAAGAATTTAACTTCTAACAGGAGAGCACAAGTTATGTCCAACGACTAACTTTTTAACCGTAGAGCCTCAAATTAAGTATTCTTGACAAACGGCTTCGTGACCCCCTCTTTCACGCTAAAACCTTTGTTTATTTTGGTTTACTATCAGGTATTTGGTATCCGTTACTCAATATATATTTAGATTTTAGGTTATGTTTTACTTTAAAACTAAAACCTTTGTTTATTTTGGTTTACTATCAGGTATCTGGTATCGGTTACTCAATATATATTTAGGTTTTAGGTTATGTTTTACTTTAACTGAGAGTTTATATTAGACTTACTAGATATGTTACCGTTGTTATTATTAGGTAAATGACCTCATCGTCATTATAAGTATGCTTTATTGGGTATATTATTATTATTATTATTATCAGGTAAAATTAATCGTCATTATTAGTATGTTTTATTTAAACTGAGAGTCTATTAAATTGAACTAGGTATAAAACTCTTTCTAACAGAGACGACAACGACAACTGTTATTATTATTAGATAAAATATGTTTTATTTGAACTGAGAGTCTATTAAATTTTACTGGGTAAAAAATAATTTCTAATAAAGACGACAACGGTTGTTATTATCAGATAAAGTATGTTTTATTTGAACTGAGAGTCTATTAAACTTTACTGGGTAAAAAATAATCTCTAATAAAGACGACAGCAATAATGACTATGTTAAATTTTTATTATCGTATAAAACACTTTCTAACGAAGACGACAAAGATGATTATGTTAAAAGCTAAGCTTAACGTATCTTTATAAATAACTATAAATATATTAAAATCAATAATTGCAATGTTCAAAAAATATATATATTAAAATCAATAATTGCAAGCATATATTATTATTAGGTGATATATATATTTATTAAAATAAAATTTAAGTTATTTAATTTGATGTGAACCGTTGATGTGATAGATAGCTTTCCCAATTTTTCTTCTTTATTTTATATCCAATTCTGCATTACTAAACTATTTTTCCCGTAAGGAAATATATCTTTATAATTATAATATAGTCATATTTTTATTTAGGTAAAAGGATCAAAAATACCCCTCAACTTTGTTTTATTGGTTGATTATGCCCTCGCCGTTTAAAGAAAGTTATTCTTACTCTTGCCGTCACCAAACTTAATAGATTTGGCCTTTAATTTAACGAAAAACTCCAAATTGACCAAAATTATCCAATTTCAATTGAAATTACCCGATTTCATCTTTTTTACCCAAATCCAAACCCAACCCACAAAACAAAACTCATGACAAATTAAATCCCAAAATCAATTTATTCATCTTCTTCCTCCCTCTCCTTACTCCATAAAAACTTCATACATTTGCAACAACAATAACCTATATATTCTTCTGGATTCAACAGCTTACCGATTCAAATTTTTGACTTTAACATAACTGATCTTTATTAGAATCGGGCAATACATAATTGATCTTCATTCTAATACTAAAAGTCCAAAATAAAAAAATTGTTAAAATCCTAAAAATTCTAAATTCTTGTTGTGTCTTCTTCGTTAGTCCAACTTCTCCTCCGCTTTTGGTCATTTGTTGTTCTGTTCAGCCTCCCCCCACCCCCCTTAAACCCCCACCCCACCTTGGCTTCTTCTACTACTTTCTCACTTCAATGGAAATAGTACTTTGTTGAAATAACAAAATCACAACATCATTCTTGAAAATCGACCACTATCATCAATGGTAGCAAGATTGTTCATGATAAACAGGGGTACATCGCCCTTCTTTCTTCAATTTCTTGTGGAATGAGAGATGAAGAAGATACACCTAACAGTAACTTGTAGATTTTTTTTCTTTTTCATTTTTTTTAGATCACCCACTTACACATTTGAGGATTGAAATATACTAGAAATCAAAATAGAAAAAAAGAACTATTTGAGCAGCACAATCTTGTGCTGCAATTTCAATTTCAACAACCTCAAGTTACAATTTTTGAAACAAATTTTGAAAAAATTCTTAGATTTTCTGCAGAGTCTCAACTTTGCATATTGGAAAATATATCTTCTTGTGTCAAAGCTTAAACTTTTTGAAACCTATTTGAGGATAGAGAAAACCTTCTTGTTTGCAAAACACCTTCCATCCGTAGCAAAGTGAAAAAAATTTAATTTTCCTTAGATTTTTTAATTTTTGGAGTTCTTGAAGATTGATTTGAATTTGTAGGGTTAGTAGTTGATTTATGTGAGATGAGAGGATATATTTATTAGGGTTAATTGTTTGTTGGGTCGGGTACGGGTTAGATTAGGGATGATGATTTTTTTTTATTTTCGGGTAATTTATTTTGATTTGGGGTTTTCCGTTAAAAGAGGGGTACGAGTGATAAGTTTGGTGACGGCAGGGGTAAGAATAACTTTCTTTTAATGGCGAGGGCATAGTCAACCAATAAAACAAAGTTGAGGGGTATTTTTGACCCTTTTCCCTTTTATTTATATAAAAACTAATCAAAAGTCATAGAAAATATACACGATACAATAGAATTTGTCAAAAGTCATAAAAAATATATACTGACTATATAATATAGTTTACCTATACATGAACTATACACTGACAATACATTATGATACACTCGAAAAGTTAAATATAGCTTAACTATACATGAAGTATAGATTGACGAATTCAATCTCGATCAACTCAAAATCGCCTCTAAACAGTCCTAAAATTTAAATATGAAGTTCTCTCGACATTTCGAGTCTTTTGATAAATAATTCACTCAAAACGATTCAAGTTTTCGATACGCCGAATTTTTACTTTATTTTTGAAGAGGAGGAGGACGAGGAGGAGAAGAAGTACTTTAAAATATATTATGTTTGTTTGGTAAGAAATTGACACAATGTATTATAAGTATATTAAATGTGTGATAAATGTATTATCCATCAATAAAACTTATATTATGTGTGATATATAAATTGTTCTTTGTAATATGTATTAAAATTGTATTACAAGTGTCCAAGAAAAAAATTGATATTACTATAAATGATAAATATTTTCTTAATATAGCATATTTATGTAAGTTCTCATTCCCACAATTTCATTCCATTTCTCTCTCTCATCTTCCTTACACTTTTCCTTTCCCAACCTCTTCTACTCTTTCCATTGAAGAAAAAATTTTGGAATGATTTCCCGTTGTTCACAATTTCCCCAGAATTCGGAGTTGATTTTGGGCTCTGTGGGGTTGAGATTTTGGTGGTGACTGGTGTTGCCTCTCGCTTATATGGCGTTAAGGAAGAGTGGGGATCTGTTGGGTGGTCTGGTTGTTCACAATCTCGTCGGAGTTTGGGGTTGGCGGCGTTGTGAAGATCGAGGTTTATTGGTGGAGTTGCTTTGGGATTTTTATTGTTGTTGTTGGCTCTTGCTTATAGTTGCTGGTTGAAGTTTGTTGGAGATGGTGAGAATGAAGGCGGTATGATCGGAGAAGGTGTGGAGGAGGAGAAGAAGGCAGTGAGGTTGGATTTGTCTTACGACTGAAACAGGGGTCATTTGAGTGGTAGATGACTGAAACATGGGATTAATGCCGGAAACTATTTGAGTTTTTTTGTTGTTTTTATTCGATTTTCAACTTATCTATGTAGGTTTTTCAATTTATTTGTTGTTTACTCTGGATTTCATCTTCTATTTGTGTCTTTGTTTGATTTTGGGGTTTTAGTCTATTACATTGATTTTGTTGAATTTTTTTTCAGAATTTTGCTTTGTTTTGTGCCTAACGTTAGTGTAAGATGTTTTTGTAGTAGTGTTATGCCTTCAATGGCGTGTTTCATGATTTCGATTAGATTATAGGATTCTAACAAAAATGAATTTTCATGGTGATGAAGAAGAATACAACAAGATCAACCAATATTAAAGAAAAAAATAATTGAAAATGCATCATAAAGAGAGCATTACAATGACCAGAAAAAATACAGAAGAAATTTGATGGTAGAAGATCAAAAAAGAAGCCAGAAAAACCTCAAATTTTGTCCAACAATGGTGTTAGATGCATATGAGAAGATGATGGCTTTATAAAGCCCTAATGTGACTTTTAGACCCTTTTCCAAGGCACGCTCTTTGATATTAGCAGCCACATAGGATACCAAGTCAAAAAGTGTGTTTAAAATATTGTGTTTGGATGGGTTAAGAGGTCCCGATGACAAAGAGGTAAGTAGAAGGGTTCACAATACAAACCGATACAAGAACAAGGGTCTACCAGACCATGTCGCCTTTTAAATCTTCTGATCAAATTTAATTGTTAAGAAAAATTATACTTTATTTTGTAGATGAACATTTTCAATCTACTATTGATTAAATTGATTATCTTCGTGTATAAGAATTCAAAATACCTAGTAAAAACCAATTAAAAAATCATCACAAATCTTCTCTATGTCTTTTATCACACTGATATTTTAAAAATTCACTAGTACTTCAATATTGAAGTTTATTATTTTTCAAGCACTCGTGAATATGGGTCTATCTAATGTCCGAAAATAATAAACTTTAGTGAAAATTTTATAATTGACATATATAAGACTAATTATTACTAGTTATGACATTATTCTTTATGTTTCAAGTTTTAACATTAAACAATTACAGGCTATAACATTTGTTAAATAAAAAAAAAGAATATAAATTAACAAATAAGTTAATAATAGTAATGATAATTAATAATAGGCATAAAATTAGGAGAGTCATAACAAACAGAATATCTATTTTCCTTGTTTAGCTCAAAGTTTAGCTCAAAACAGTTACTGACATTTTCTCTCACCTATTAATTGTCTATCAAAACATAAATCAGTTATTTTTTACTCAATATTCGTATCTTTCTCCATCATCACTCAAAATAGTAGTCGCTCAAAATTTTCTCTTTTCTCACGATTTTTTTTTGTTTCGCCATTATCTTTCTCTGGGATGGAAGGTTTCTTATCAATATTAATTAAGCATGGCGGTAGATGAGATTGTTCAGGTTAGTGTTTATTTCGAATGTGTTTTAGTGATAGTATTCAATTTTTATTTCAAGAAATCTTTTAATGTATACTGTTCAATTTTTAACTAAGAATTATTTACTTTTGACATGAATTTGGCACAAAAATTTGCATATATCTGCAATGGTATTGATTTATATATTGTTAGTTTATAATTAAAGAATTTTTGCAATTAACTTGTTTGAATTTAGTACTCTTCTTGGTATGATTCTTGTATGAACTAGCGTTAAGTGTTGGTATGAAATGCGTATATAAATGTTCATGTTAGTGTTTATTTCGAATGTTCAGGTTGGTGTTTATTTTGAATTTGGTACTCTTTTTGGTATGAATTTTGTATGAACCAATGTTTAGTCTTGGTATGATATTGGTATAGAATGATCAGATTAATGTTTATAATTAAAGAATGCTTACAATTGACTTCTTTGAATTTTCTACTCTTTTTGGTATGAATCTATGAATTAGTGTTTAATATTGGTATGAAACTGGTATAGAAATTGGTAAAAAACTTGCATGCATTTGGTATACTATTTATATAACAAAAACACAATTACTAATAACAATTGGTTTGAAATCGGTGTTCTTTTGGTAGAGAGACCACAACTTGAACGCTGTAAGGGGTTTGCTGATGTGAAATTCAAGAGGTCTAAAGTTACGTGCAACATAAGTCGTCGGGATGGACACAACAGAAAGACATGTTCAAATTACCCTAATGAAAATTAGTCATAATTTGTTTTTATTTTAATTAGTTGTTTAATTGTGACAAACACATCAATTTGATTTTTTTGGTCTTTTAACTTAAAGAATTTTGGTTTCAGAACATTTATTATGTACTACTTACTCCTATGTGTATGTAGTGCTTTTCAAATGTAGACTAAAAAAATTAAAACTGATTACTGCTGGTAACCATTTGGTATCCACATGATATCCAATTGGTATCCATTGAAATAAAAATCAAGTCCACCAGTGTAGGCAATTGGTATCCAATTGATATCGAATTGAAATTTTAAAGTCTAACGATGTATGACATTGGTATATAATTGGTATCAAGCTGAAAATACAATTGTATGCTATTTGTATCCAATTGGTATCTAATTGGGAAAATTAAGTCTAACAATGTATGAAATTGGTATCTAGCTGAAAATACAACATATCATTAAGATTTCAACTGAATGAGCCAAGCCAAAACTAATTAATGTTATCCAATTGGTATCCATTTCGAAAGTCTAATTGTAACAGCGATCTAAATAGAATTTCAAAATATTTAATTCTTACTACTTTGTGTATGCAGTGTTTTTTCAAAACTAAAATCCTAATCTAAAATTGGTTACTGTTGATATCCAATTTGTATCCAACTTGAAAAATTAATACTAACACCATATGAAATTGGTATCTAAGTGGTATCCAATTTGTATCCATCTGAAAAAATTAAGTCTAACAATGTATGCTTTTATACTCAACATAAAACATACTTTTGATTTCCAAAAATCATGAAGGAAATCAATAAAATTTGCTTAATACTGCATAGTAACAATAATGCATAGTATATTTTGTTGTTGGAGCAAAAAATAAATTGCATCGTAAAATCAAAACATGGAATGAAATTCTAAGTCAATCATCTATCTGACAACTGATATTCTTGGTCTTGGTGTAGGATAATTGGTAGTATCCGGAGCATGTTCTTTTGCTATGTGTGGTCCACCTTTTTTTACCCTTACGATTTGGAGGAGTGAATATTTTCTTTGACTCTTGTTTCTTCTCCTTCACTTGATTTTGTTTCTTCTTTTGAGGGGTAACTCTGTTCTTCGCCGGAGTTTGAGTTGGAATATTAAAATTTGAAGGCTCTATTTCAAGATTAGATGCATCCTCTACAGATCTCAAACTCTTTTTAGGTGTATGAAGAAGTTTTTGTTTCTTTGGCATGTTTGTTTATGAATCGAAAATTTTGATTATACACAATGTGAACAAGATTTGCGGCAGTTTACATTTGAATAGAGAAGAAGAATGAAAAGTTAGAAGAGAAAGAAAAACTAGCGTTGGGTGGAAAGAGGAATAGGCATGGGTATGTGGGAGGGGGTGGGGTGTGTCATGTGATGTGTTAAAAGAAATCTCTTGTGTAATTGATAATTATAAACTTATTCTCTCTCATAGTTTTCTCTTTCTCTCACCTATTAATATTATATAAATTAATTAATAAAATATAATTAATTAATTTATAAATTAAAACTGATCTGTTAATACTTGTAATTAAAACTTTATAAATAGTAATAAAAATAAAGTACATATAAAAGCTGTAATATTAACCCTTAAATAGATATGTGAGGTGATTTTTCCTAAACTTTAACACCCCTTTAGAGCTTTAAGAACTGCTTTTCTCAAATTCAATCGTCCGTTCCCAATGCCTCACTTATGTTAATTAAAATAATGTTCTTATATCAATAACAAAATTGAATAAATGTAAACTATGTTTTTATGAAGTATAGATTATTTTCAACAGACTCTTTAACTTAAAAATGGCTAACAAAATAGAATTGAGAAAAAAATTAAATATGTACCAAGCAAATGACGACAAATTAACCACGCTTGGTTACCATTCAATATATTATTTTGCAGTTACAATCACAATTTCCACGTTTACCCACTGTTTACCAGGGACAAGGTCAAAACATTTCTTTAACTTTTTTATTATCAATTATATACATTAGATATAATATAGTATATCGCTTTCTAATTTTCACCCATTTTTCAATATTGGAAAAAAGTTAGGTATATAAGTAACCAAGAGGTATTCTGGAATTTAATTTTACTCTAGAAATAAATCAAGAGTAAGAATTCTAAGTTGTTTAGAATTTATTATTTAATATTTATTTAACTCATATTTAGTTAGAATTTTGCTTATTCTGGATGGTTTGTTACATATTTTCATATAATGAAATAGAAGAATTTTTGAGTTATTAAATAAACCTTCAGTCTTTCACTTGGTTACTTTTATTTCCTTCATTACATACGTGGGCTCCAGGTGATATAGACAAACACGATAACGTGGACCATTTCCATTATAGCACGTTCTATATATATTATATCTATCTTATTTTTAAAATTTAAAAAATATTTATAAATTGACTTGTTTGTCCCTACTTTTTAGTCAATATATACCCTCCCACTTATCTACCTTCATATCAAACATCTTTCAGTGCTTACTAGCTCATTCCCCAATTTTTGCCTCTTTTTTTTTTTGTGCTTATCCTAAAAAATTTAAATGGGTCAAAAATCAGTTGCTGTTGGGCTAAAGATTCTAATTAATCAGAAGAAGATTTGTCAAGGCAAGGCAGCTGGTCCTAATAATGTTTTAATTATGTATAGTTCAAGATTCACCAAAGTGAAACCCATCTTCCATACAAATCCTACTGAATCTATCAGTATTCAACATAATTGTTGCTTCCTCAAATATTGTTTCCTTTGCAACAAGACTTTGAGACTCGACAAAGAAGTTTATATGTACAAGTATGTATATTATACTTATCAGTTTCAATTTATTTGTTTTACTTTTCTTTTTATTTATTTTTTAAAAAATGTTTTTTTCCTTTTCATGATATTCGACATAGAAGGCAGAAGCAAAAGTCTATTGATTCACCAGTTTACTAACTTACTTGTCAACTATGGGACTCTTATTGTAATAAGAAGAGGCTTTGGACTTAAAATCAATCATTTAAAAAAGTTTTGAAGACCTAAATTCGTCAATTTTTACTTCTAACCAAGATTTAAGAAAGACTTTTTTTAATTTTTTTTTGTATTAAATCAAAATCAAACAAAATGAAACCGAGAGAAAACTTACAAAACCAATCAACTAACTTAATTTCATCGATTTTCTCTATTTTGTTCGTATATCTAATTTTATTAGTGTATCAAAGTCAGGCCCCATCCCGATTATGTTTACCTAATGTTGGGCCTTCACCTTATATTGCTTACACTCTAAACTGACCAATTTAATTAATAATGTTTATATTAATTAATGCAGGGGTGATCTTGGATTCTGCAGTGTGGAATGTAGAAACAGGCAGATTTATTTGGATGAAATAAAAGAACTTGAGACTTGTACTAAAAATATGTTACGATCTTTTCGCCGATGTGGAGACGATAACCGCCGGCGGTGTAGTGAGACAGCGGCTCTACTGGAGGAATACAATCAACGGCGAAATCCCTTAGCATATTCTAAGAAAAATAGTCGACCTATATTCACATTATCATAATTCGATTTCGTTTTGCTTTATTCTCAAATTCTTTTATTGGTTCCAATAAAATTATTCGAAGAATATAGTGTTAGTATTATTAATCTGACTATTCCTTCCATATATGTTTTGGATAAGAAATCTCTGATTAAAAATGAAAGAATTTTATCATTTCACCGGACTAGCTATTTAGTGATTTTGTTTTCGAAATTGAGTTGACAAGTATATATTCGAGAAAAGTTATAATCAAAAGTGACAATATGAGCTGTCGAAGATGTTGATGTGGCCGCATAAGTCCATTAAAATCTCCTATGTGACAACAATTGATGACTAGGATGATTTTAACCCATACTTCTATATATCTTTATCCCTTTTCTATTTTAGAACCTTACGTTATTGTATTTTACTTCCTCAGTGTTAATTTGTTTGGTGCAGTTGATTGGTCGTGAAGGTTAAAAAAGAAATAAAAAATCTTCAAAATTTATAGTTTATTAGTGATGAATTCGTGAGATATCTTGAAAGGACGACATGGGGTAAAAGACTTTCGATCGTGTGATTAGTTTTCATCAAGTGAAAGCCCTTTCATATTTTAAAACCGTTTAGTATATAAAATTCTATCATAAATAATGTTAAACAACGAACAAACCTGAAAGAAACCCATTATTAATATCCGTTAATACGACGAATATGATGGATCCGAATAGGAGGTATGTTTCGTGTCCTAGTGACATAAATATATCAAACGACCTTTACCAAAATATCTAACTTGGTAGTTTGAAATATTTGGTTAATTTTTATCAAGTTTTCTTAGTCAATAGACACTATTAAGTGATAAATACTTTGAAATTTTAATATGATCATGCATATAGAAATCAATAAAGAAGTAATATATGAGTCAAAGATTGAAGCAGCATGTGAATCAAAGATAATATTTAGGGGAAACTAAGCAAATACTCCATAAAAGTAAAATAATTATAAACATATACCCTTTATATTCATACCCCACTAAATAATTACACTATATACTCTCCAACTAATTTTGCTTAACTGATACTAAATCGGTATCATTATACTGTGTTGGTGATACTAAATCGGTATCATATATTGTATTGGTATTATTAAGGCTAATAATTTCGCTTAATTGATACTAAATCAGTATATATATATATATTGTAATGGTATCGTTAAGGTTTCTTGTTGAGAAGTTACACATTAGTCAATGATACTATAAGAGTATATATATATTACTCTTATAGAGGGAATGTGAGGAGCTTCCCGTCAATGTGAATTGACAGAAAGCCCTCAAATTCACTCTTAATTCTGCATGTTATAATGAGGCTATTTTGGAACTTTAAGGTATGAACTTATGTGGGCCCATTTCTTTTTCCTATTTTAAATTGGTGATTGTTCTTTTAGGGCTGTGGGTCCCATGCACTGCTTTTGGAGTTTCTTGTCACCATAAAAGACATGTAACATTTGAAAAGAAAAAAAAGCCTACTATTAAAGAATTAAGTTGGGCTATTACCAAAAATGGACATGTTGGGGAAAAGTTATTACAACAAAGTTGGGCTATTACAAAGAATAAAAATGTCGGAGAAAATTTATTACTAAAATATTAGAATTTGTAAATAATTTTTGTTATTTTACATCACACTGCACTACACCATATAATAAGAGATAATAGAGGAGCTTAGGGTCAGCCGTCATTTGACCGGCTTGCCCTCCTCCTTCAACTATAAGAGTAATTCTTTTTATATGTTACATATTTTATAAAAATAATGCTAAAAATCAATATAAAATATTAAAAATTTGGTTAACTGTTGAAATTTCATTCGTACTACATAATTGAGATTGAGGGAATAACACATATTATTTGAGAATTACATTAAGAGTGCTATAAATCACAAAAATTAACAACTTAAAAATTTTGAAAAACATATTAAAATGTGAATAACTCACGAAATTTCACATGTATCACATAAATTGGGACAAAGGTAGTAACATATATTATTTGTAAATTACGTTAAGAATACTATAAATAACAACTTAAAGTATTTAAAAACATAGTAAAATTTTGATTAACTCTCAAAATTTCACATGTGCCACATAAATTGTGACAGGGGAAATGACATATATTTTTTTAAAATTACGTTAATTAAGAGTATTATAAGTCACAATAATTAACAGTTTAAAATATTTAAAAAATCATAATAAAAATTCGGTTGAGTTCAAAATTTTACATGTGCCACATAAGTTGGGATATATTAAAAAATTGATTAACTTTTCAAATTTCATATGTGCCACAGTAATTAACAACTTAAAATATTTTAAAAAACATACTAAAAATTGATTAACTCTTAAAATATCATATGTGCCACATATATTATTCGAAAAGTACGCTAAAATATTACAAAAATAATTAACAATAGAAAATATTTAAAAATTTAGTTGACTCTCCTAATTTTATCTGTGTCACATAAATTAAAACAAATAAAATAATATATATTGGGCCCGGGCTTCTGTATATCTAGTATATATATATATATACTCTTATAGTATCATTGACTAATGAGTAACTTCTGAAGAAGAAACCTTAATGATACCATAAAAATATATGTATATTCTTATAGTATCACTGACTAATGAGTAATTTCTGAACTAGAAATCTTAATGATACCACAACAATATACATATACTCTTATAGTATCATTGACTAATGGGTAATTTCTGAACAAGAAACCTTAATGATACCATAAAAATATATGTATATTCTTATAGTATCACTGACTAATGAGTAATTTCTGAACAAGAAACCTTAATGATACCACAACAATATACATATACTCTTATAGTATCATTGACTAATGAGTAATTTCTGAACAAGAAACCTTAATGATACCAATACGGTACAATATGATACTGATTTAGTATCAGTTAAGTGAAAATTATTAGCCTTTATGAATGGGGGGTATGGGTTGTAATTATTTATGAGAGAATTGGTATTTCTTGAATTACTTTGGATTTAGGTATGAACATGTAATTATTTTGGGTTTTATGGCTCATTTATATAGTTTTTCACTAATATTTATTTATGTTAATCTACCCAATTCGGCCCATTTAATAATTAATTTAATATGGGGTAACTTACATAAATATACTATATTAAGAAAATATTTACCATTTATAGCAATGACATTTTTTTTTCACTTAAACACTTTTAATACATTTATAATACAGTAATTTCTGACTAATGGGTATCATTGACTAATGAGTAATTTCTGAACAAGAAACTTTAATAATACCAATACAGTATAATATGGTACTGATTTAGTATCAGTTAAGTGAAAATTATCAGCCTTTATGAATGGGGGGTATGGGCTGTAATTATTTATGAGAGAATTGGTATTTCTTGAATTATTTTGGATTTGGGTATGAACATGTAATTATTTTGAGTTTTATGGCTCATTTATATAGTTTTTCACTAATATTTATTTATGTTAATCTACCCAATTCGGCCCATTTAATAATTAATTTAATATGGATAACTTACATAAATATACTATATTAAGAAAATATTTACCATTTATAGCAATAACATTTTTTTTCACTTAAACACTTTTAATACATTTATAATACAGTTTTAATACATATTACAGAGAACAATTTATAAAACATATATAATACAAGTTTTATTGATGAATAACACATTTATCACACATTTTAATTCACTTATAATACAATGTGTCAATTTCTTACCAAACAAGCATAATATATTTTAAAACAGTTATAATACATATATATATGTAGCCCAAAATAATTCAAATTAAATATATTATATGATATATAAAAACATAGAATAATATATTTTAAAGATAATTATTCAGTAATTAGTAAAAAAAAATTGGGAAGAATTGAACAGATTACCTTATGATATTTATTGTTTAATTCATTTTTAAGCTGCCCATTTCAGACAAAGTAAATATAGGACGGATTAATGATTTTTCATTAATTAATTTAACCTATTTTAATCCGTTCAAATTCAGTCAAAGCCCTCCATTTGACACCCCCTACAAAGACCTAATAAAATTTCTTAGTTCTAATGTGGCCGGTGTTGAGAAACTTTTGATATATATAGTATATGATGCAATAATTAGGCATAACGTGAGACATGCTTATTGTTATTCTATCACATGAGCTGTGGCAAGTGCTTTTGCTCTGTGAGATCATAAAAAATGATAGAATATGAATTAAGTCAATATATTAATTATCACGTTTGAGTAGTTATAATATTTTATTATTTTAACTATTTATGAGTTACAAGTACACAATTTTCACGTTCAGACAATATTACAAAAAGGGGACCCAGAAATATTTCTGCAGCATATAATTTATTACTATGACCCACTGGAAAAGTTGGGGGATTCTTCTAAATTTTCTGCTTTTATCATAAGTGGGTTCTAAATATCGCATTTTAAGTTTTTATTGTTTTCATTTTTTGAGACACACACCATGACATTGTTAATTACTGACACTAGATGTTAAATTATGATCTAGCTTGCGATATGAATCTATCTATACATGTAGATTTTTTTTATGAAATGATATGATTGACTAGCCGTAGCCGGTTGCAATAACTGAAAGGAAAAGGTCCATATAGCTGTTGTGTTTGCCCCCACCATCTGATATGAAAAAACTCCATAAAATATATCTAGTTTAGTCAGTGCTAATGGAAGTTGTTTCGACATACAAATGTGAATCCTCATTGAAGTCAGATTTATGGATAGGATCTAACACTCGTTGAATGAATTAAGTTGCATTTGTAAAGTTGAAGCCCTTTTAGATTATCAAAAAACCAGCATTGGGAATTGTACACCTTTTCAGATTCCCAATGTAATCATCTCCCTATAATATGCTGGAGAACAAACACTTGCAAATACCAACTAATTAACTTGTTAAAAAGAAATCATATTCAACAGATGGCGGAATTAGACTCTGTGGACGAATTCTATTTCTCAGCATTATTTGATCATGAGGAACAATTGTTCCCAATTTCAGATGAAATGTATGCTGAGGAGTTTCAATTGCAAGAGGCCTTATTGCAATTTCAGTATACAATAAGTTTAAAAGAGTCCAGAGAGAACCCGGAGAATCTTCTGAAACATTCTGCAGTATTTGTACAAACGACAAACTCGCTAATGAAATGTTCGCGACTGGAAATTGTTCACATTCTTTCTGCGTTACTAGAAAAATAGTACAATAAAATGTTAGCATTATCAAGTGTCCAGATATTGCTTGTAAGGACATAATTAAGCCGAAGTTCTGGCGAGAAATTGTTCCTAAGGAAGTGTTGGATCGATTGGAAAATGCTCTGTCTGCAGAATCTCTGTTTTCGGGTTCGATGAAATTGTACTGTCCTTTTAAGGACTGTTCAGCTATGTTGGTTGTTGATGGGAGTGACAATGTGATTGACTCTGAGTGTCCTAATTGTCGTCGATTGTTCTGTGCTCAATGTAATGTCTTGTGGCACGAGGGATTGGAGTGTAAGGAGTTTCAGCGTTTGGGCAGATCAGATGCAATGTATGCTGAGGAATTGCAATTGTGACGGTTAAATCATAACCGAACCGATAACGATCAATAACCAATAAGCCAATATATTAATGGTTCTTTAATGGTTTAGCATCTCTACAAACGGATAACCAATAAGCAAACCGATAAACTTCCGAACCGATGCTGATGGGAATGGCAAAGAACAAGAAATGGAGGAGATGTCCAAGTGCAAGTGTTATGTTGAAAAGGGTGATGGCTGCTTGCAACTAACTTGTCGGTATTTTTCTCATTCGTTAATCTTTCTCTCATTGAACCGTCGTTAGTATAATTTGTTTTAAGTTGTGCAATAATAAAATTAGGATCGAAGATTTGAAGCTTTTCTGTTTATTTACCGTTAATATTTATAAATATGTACTAATGAATTTCTTATGGAGTACATTTAAAAGTAAAATAAAATCAAACAGACCAAATAGGCCCAACTTCTTCTCAACCCCAATATTTACAAGCACACAAGGCCTACAATTCAGATCAACAAAATGGAGATAAACTAAAACAACAAAAAGTAAAAACATGCGGAAAATAGCTCGAATCTTCTGATTAAATAGAGACCAAACTGACTGGATAATTGATGCGGTAAAACATGAAAAATGTATATTTTTCATTTTACACAGGACAAGCAAAAACTGAACATAGGGAGTAATTGTTTTGTAACATGTCTCGACATGATAACTTGAAAGTAAAGTAATAACTATAGTTGGAATGTCAAATTGCTCTTTTTGTGTAACAATGAAGATAGTAACAAAGAATTGATACTCCAATAGAGTTGTGCAAATGGTTTTGGGAAAATAAGGCAAGAAACAATATACAAATTGAACTAACGATATATATACATAGTATCTATAAAATATCTTTGCAGATTTAGCATGCATCTAAATTGAGAAAATTTTGAATTTGTGGCAGGTTTGGGCATGATTTTTGCTACTGCTGTGGAATGGACCACAACTCTCGACATATTTGTCCTTCAACTTAATTAAAACTCCATTATAGTCGCTCAAGTTTTCTTTCATTCATGCATGTTGAGCTTTTGATGATCGATTTCAACGCTTCAAATATTGCAATTAGTTCAGAATATTATCATTCCTTTTAGAGTTTATTTACTTCTTAGAAGTTTGTCTTTTTTTCTCTTAAATTAAACTGACTATTCGGGTTATCTTTACTAAGTTTCCTTTGTTTATAAATCTGCACCAGAACTCCTTTTTGTTCACTTCATTGTTTCCCTTTTTTTCTCGATATATTTTTTCATTTGCTTTTCTAACAAGGCATATGGTAGTTGTGGTTCTATTTTATCTTTCCTTTTTCGGTTGGGAACGTTTCCTTCTCAAGTCAACGGAGTTACTTAAAATAAAGTACGAGGATATAATAGATTTCATACTTGGCGAAAAAGGAATGAACGGTAGACAATAAAGTTTATGTCGAGAAAATAATAGTTAAGAATGAGAAATTTTATAATAATCATGGTATTTCATTTAAGAATAATTGGTGTTATAGTCTCAAGCAGTCCTCTTATTCGTCTCTTCGAATATAAATTTAAGGATATTTGTGTTGGATTTGAACTTGATTCGTCAAAAACACTTTGATGGACACAAATAATGAATTTGATCTTTTAACACCTTGGTATTTGGTTTGCCTTCATTAGATTTGTTTTGAATGCCTAGGTGTTTAGTTTGCCTTCGTCCTTGATCTTCTTAGAGAACTTATAGTAGATAATCAATGAGGATCCTCTAGCCTTTTTTAGATTATGAAGACGCTTACTGTATTGTAGGTTGAAAGAATTCTGACGAGGACAAACTCTTTCTAACCTTATTGAAGTTGACATAATGATAATGGATGGCTTGAACATGTCACTTGTGTCTAAATGGAAGAGATGACGAACTCTTTTCGACCAATCAAATTCTAACTCTCATGACGATATTTGATTAGCTAGAATATGTCACTTGTGCTAGGATGAAACATCTATGATTAGGACAACTTTTTTTTTTTACCATATTGTGGTTCACATGACGATATTTGATTGGATAGAACATGTTACTTGTGCATAGGATGAAACAGTTGTGATGAGGAAATTTTTTTTCGATCGATTAGGTTGAAGTTGACATGACGATATTTGATTAGTTTGAACATGTTAGTTCTATTGTGCGGGAAGAATTGTGATTAGGGCGATTTTCTTTTGACCAATCAAATTTTAATTGACGTTATTTTAATGGCTGGAACACGTCAATTGTACACATGGCATGTTTTCATACGCGTTTGATTTGACTAGACATGTTGTGTCACTTTCAACACATGACATGGTCTTATTGGCCCTTTCACTTGACTAACACGTCGATTTGACACGTAATACCAAATCACGCATATTACATTAATCTATCTTAAATTTGATATAATCACAAATTTATTCTAAACCCTAACAAAGAAACAAATATAATCTCCAAAAAGGTAAAATAAATACAAGAACATGAAAAAACAATATATATATACAACTTATATGCATATATTGGGAAAGAAATATAGGGTTCCATTGATCAAATCCAAATTCTTGCAGCCGAAGCCAAAGATTGAAAACAAAAGTTGTTCATCATCAAGATGGTCTAAGAATTTCCGCAGACTCCACAGAAGGCATAAATCTAAGAAACCTGTCGGGGCCAGCGATGTCAAAATGGAACCAACAAATTTGCAAGTCGTGAATTCCGAGGAAGTTGAATGGAATCAACAGATTTGCCAATCTTGAACTCCAGCGAAGTCGAAGCTGATCATATCTCGCTGAATTCTGATGTCATCGGTGATGCTGATGCCAAAAACAACAACGGTTACAAGAGCGAAGATGATGATATAGAGCTGCAACAAGCTCTCTTCAACTCAGTTCAGTTTCATTCAGGTAAGAACTTGGAATCAAGCTCTAATCATTCCGCTGGAAAGGAAATTCTTGAAATGGGGGAATCTTCACGTACTTTCTGTGAAATCTGTGAAAATGCATTTCCGCTGCCAAACACATTGATGTGGGGCACCAATTGCAATCATCGTTACTGTGAAGAATGCATACAAAGTTATATAGGTAAAAGAATCAACAAGGATATCCATGAGGTGATCATGAAGTGCCCTGTTTCCAATTGCAAGGGAATTTTAGATATCGAATCAATAATGCCAGTTGATTTTCTTTTGCGATTAGGAGATGCCCATCGACTAGCGAAAGTTCTGGCTTCACCACTAGTTGGTAATTGCCCTTTTATGGATTGTACGGGTACTCTAGTTGATGATCTTAGGGGATATTTGATTAGGGCATGTCCCAAGTGCTGGAGACTTTTCTGTGTCAAATGTAGAGATTTGCATATGGGAATGACATGCGACTATTATCAGTATAGTAGGCAATTGGATCTCCTTTACTGGCAGCAATATGAAGCATATCATGAAGAAGAAGAAGAAGATTATGATGATGAAGAAGATGATTATTATGATGATGATGAAGAAGAAGGAGGAGGGGAGGAAACTCCATGATCAGAAACTTCGATGAATGTGAAAAAGGTCGAGTTTTGTTTCCTTGGAAACAAAATAGCAACTTGAATTCTTATTTACTTTATATGCAGAGTCTATTATTGGTTAAAAACAATATGCATGGTCTTTTATTTGATTTCAATTAGTTGTTAAGTTGGTGAAAAAATAATATGCAGGGTCTTTACGTTTGAATTAGTTGTTGAGTCTTAGTTAGATGGGCTCCTAGTGGTGGAGGCCTATTGTCCAGTGTACGTATAGCCCAAAATGAGCAAAATTTTATTTTGCAGACAACTTGTTTTATTTTATGTAGAGTCCAGGTTCGTATGACCAACTATCAGGCCCATATTTCTTTTATTTTGAATCGCTTGTTCAAATTAGTTTTTACTACATCACTTATTAGAACAAACTATTCAAGAATTCATCTCACAGTTGGTTTTAAAAGGAAAAATGATTTAATTTGCTTTTGAAAATCAGGAAGAAGGTTGTATGTGTTACCCCTAACTTAGAATAAGAAGTGTCGCATCGATAAAACACGGGATGGATGTTAAGTATATAAGTAAGCAGACTTCATACTTTAATGATATGTTTTAAAGTTGTGCGGGTCTAGGCCTAGATAGGACAATATCACTAGTGGGTCAGGCAGTTACAGATGGTATTAGAGTTACTTTTGTGTCAACTTTGTCGATGCAAGCTAAAGTTCAACTGAGTTTAGACAAATCTCGATAAAGTAGAGCAAACATCTTTGCTAGATCTAGGCAAATCTCATGTGGTGGGGCAAATCTTAGACAAATTCCATATGGTGGGGCAAATCTCAGTGAGTACGTTGAGTCCATAAGAGAGGGTGTTTGTGACACTCCACCTTAGGATAAGAAGTCCACATCGGCAAAAACACATGATAAGTAAGCAGATCTTATACTTTAGTTACGCTCTTTAAAGTCGTGTGCGTCTAGGTTCAAAGCAGACAATATCACTAGCGGGTTGGATCATTGTTTGGTGGAATAAAGGCAAAGTAGAATTTCTACACATCTCTTTTATACTAGGGGTTTATAAGTAAGCAGATCTGACACTCTAGTGATGCATTTTAAAGCCTTGCGAGTCTAGGTCCAAAACAGACAATATCACTAATCAGTTGTATGGTGGAAAAAAGGCGGTGCAGATAATAATTTAAGGAATAGAAACTTATATTGAGGGATTTAAATGAATCAATTTGGGGGCATGATGCAGTTGTTGGCTCTTCTGATTTTCATTTCATTTTTTCCTCTGTTAGTGAAAATTCAACTTGAAAGGAAAAAGTACATTATGACTGGTGAAGTTGACAGGTGCTTGTTTGCTAATTAATTTGCTTTTCTATTCCACATCTTGTCTTTTGATTTAATTTTCATGTATGATTAATAATTGAACAACGAAATTAAAACCGATAACAACCAAACCGATAACCAACCCATGAACACCCCTATCTACAACTATGAGCTCTATTCTAACTCTTACCTCAGTTTGTATGTGTGCTATCAATACTCCTATCTGTACATGAATCTCCTTGAATTCATGTGTGGTATATCTGTGATTCTTAGATTGTTGTTGCCAGCTCGTTTCTTAACACTTTAGTGTCTGCTTGCAAGTCAGTGAAGTTTCTGTGAAATTCCGATTTGAAGCTTCTGGTGAGTGAGTATGTGCCATTTGAAATCAAAGAGTAACTTAACTCTTCAATTAGTATACCTTCCCATCATCTTTGTCTTGATAGAATTTAATTTTCTCCAACACCAACTACAATTATTTGGGAGTTTAGTGGTCCCAAATATATGTGTTTTCCTTCATATATACTCCATTTACCAATTTCATCCAAAACACAAATTTTTTTCTCAACCAATTGGCACAGACTAATTTCCCCGCAAATGCAACATTTCACTTTCTACCACATTTAACTTTTAAATCACCAAATTCTTTAGCAAATAGATTTTCTCCCAAGAGACCAAAGCCACTTTCCTCTGTTGGTCAGTGCTGCCCCGTAAGCTAGAGGGTATAGGGATTATTTATGGGGCAATTCTGTTACATCACCAAATGTGTTGAGTTTCACTTTGGTGAGGATTATGCAATACAATTCACTACTAAAAAAAACTGAATTTAGCTACGAACTTCGTCGCTAATCCATCACTATTTTGCTTGTAGCTAAAAAAAAATCAATCGTTAATTCGTCGCTAAGTGGGGTTAGCAACGGATTTTGCTATTTAGCTACAAAATTTATCCGTCGCTAAATCTAGTTTTTTAAGTAGTGATTGTCAATTTCTTTTGGTCATGATAAGAGTAAACTTAATCCAATTCTTGTCTCACTCGATGTTAGGCCCCTATATTATCTTATACACGTTGTAATTGTCAGACCTAGACATACTGAGACGTTAACCGTCCACATTAGTCTGTAACATGACAATTTATCTCATTACGTATATGATTTTGAAATCTTCAACTTTCAAGCTAGTTTTTGAGATTAAATTATACGTATAATATCATTTTCTTATCAATGTCATCCACTATATATCCACTTTGTTTGAGCAAAAGATGCATAAACATGTTAATTGTTATTCCGTCACATAAGCAGTGGTCAATGTTTTTTGCGCTGCGAGATCATCAAAAATGATAGAATATGAATTAAGTCAATAATTTCATACCGCGTTTGAGTAGTTATATAATATTTTATTATTTTAACTATTTATGAGTTACACGCACACAATTTTCACGTTCAACAATACTACAAAATGGGACCCAGAAATATTTCTGCAGCTTATAAATTACTATTACTATTATTATGTGACCCACCGGAAAAGTTAGGTAATTTCCTCACTTTCTGTTTTTATCGAACGTGGGATCTAGATTTAAATATTACATAAATATGGACCTTTAATTCCATTTCTAACACCTTCTTATATTTTTTGCCTCTATAAATTTTTATTGTTATCATTTCCTTGAGAGAAAAATTACAAGAATATACTATTTAAGACCCTAATTTAAATAATATTATTTTAGTCTTTTTATTTATAACATTGACATTTTAATTACAAATATGACAACTTTTAAAAATAACAGTCTATACACGTTTTTTTAGCTATTTTTTTGGGGTTAGTGGGCTGATTTTGTGAGACTCATAATTTATTTTATTTACTTTTTTAGAATTCCAATCACAATTATATTTAAATATGTTTCTTTATTAGAGATCCTTTTTTCTCTATTTTTTTTTCTTTCTCTTTCTTACTTAATACTACAATTCTCTCTCACACACGTTTTTCTTTGTTGATTCAGATTTTGATGCTATAGTTTTTTTTTTTTTTGAAAATGAGAATTTATTATCTAATTAATAGGATTGCTACATTAAGCAAATTCCTTATAAATATGATACAATTAAAATATTTTCCCCCCCTCTCTCTCTCCAATTTCTTTTTTTCCCAAATATTTTTTTTACGTAACGAATATATTAAATGGTATATATTTTGCGTTAACATTGATGACCTTTTTTTTAACCATAATGAATAACTTACACCAAAATATAATCAAATTTATTCCTATTGTAAACTATTACATTCAAATCACCGTTTTATAATTTTAGTTTAAAAAATAAGTATATTAAATAATGTTCATTGTGGATTTAGTTTAAAAAATAAGTATATACCACCTTTACACCATAATATCATCAACTATCAATCAATATTTATCATCAAATTAATAAATAATTATACCAACATATATGAAAAGAGCATCAGTGTTAGTAAAAATTACATTCGTCAAAAAATTAAATTACTAAGTATTGTATCTATAATATTGTTTTACGAAGCAACACCAACATATCAAATAATCACACCATAATACATATACAAATTATGATTTTACACCACAAAAACACATTCAATTGAAATCTTTTTCGCAATCTTAATTAAGCCATCATGTTGGTGTTTGTGTCATAAATGACCCCTTCAATCTTGAAATTCAGATACCTTCCTGTAATACATTTTAATAAATAGTTAGACACATACTAACCTACAACAATGTATAATACCATAATATAATCACTTGATTACAAAAAAATTTAAATAACAAATTAGGTACAATGGTGTATAGAATATGATGACACTTTGGTATGCAGTTCAATCTGATATATAATATATGACGTACACCAATATATACACCACAAATTAATCAAAATATTATCAATTTTTAAGTATAATCACTTTAATTAAAAAATGTGCATATGTTGGTTTAACATTATTATCTTGAATAATATTGTCATAATGAATAACTCATACAAAATGTCACGCCCCGAGCCTACACCCTGGACGTTGCCGGCACTCGAGAACTATTGCTGGTCCCCAAGCGAACCCTTGGTCTGGCTGAATACTTAGCGGAACACTTACTCAAGCGATAAAAAGCTTAAAACAAAATTTATGAACATTTAAACTCAAAGTAAAAACTCAACTCTGTAAAATACTCAGTAACATAAGTATTATAGTTTTTTTAAAAAAATATCTCAAGAAAAGTAAATACTGAAGGACTCCTCAACTCTAGCTATATATGAAGCCTCTAACATTAAGATAGGTTTCCGGACAGGACCCACGACACCTCAACCAACTAATAACAGAAAGAAAAGCGGGGTCCTCCGGAATGCAATGAGGCTCACCAAAGCTAACTAGGAGTGCTAAGTGATCTCAACGAAGCGCCTGTTGATAATCCTGAACACCTGTATTTGCATCATAAAAAGATGCAGGTCGAATGACATCAGTACATTGAATGTACGAGCATATAATATAGTTGAATGGATAAATAACTTAGCTGATAGGGCTGAAAGAATACTTACCTCAACTCAACTCAATACAAAGCAATAACAAGAGATGAAAACATTAAAAGCTTTATAAATAAAAGATGTTAACTCAAGGATGTATATAAAAATATAATAAAATAATTTTTACTCTTATTTGGGAGATTCTCTAACTAACAACCATCACTATGAGCTACATGATGATACAACGTCTCGTCCACGTTGCCAGAACTGTTCTATACCGTGCCGGGGTATAGAACTTCTCAACTAAGTGGATCCACTAAGCTATAAGGATTCATCTAAAAAGTATGATCCTGAACCCATGTTGGCAAAACATGGTTTATGGGGGCTGTGAGTTGTTTGAATTCTCCCCCATATCGGTGCTCAATACTACTCCCAAAATTATTGCTCATGCTCAATGTTTAAAAACATTCTCTTTTCTCAATTTGAGGTAATTACTCAAAAGATCCTCTTAAAAAAGGTAACTGCTCTGAAGTATCTCTGTACTCACAAACTCAATTAGAAAGCAAAGTTTCTCTTTTCTCAAATTAAAACTATTATGTTAGGGAATTACTTAGTTCCCTATACTTTTCTCAAAACTCATCTTTTACTCTTTCTCAGAATCAATTTTAAAGACAAAGCATTTGTTCTAAAAAGATTCTCAAACTCATCCTTACTTTCTCAAAAACTCAGTTTATAATAAAAATATTGGCTTTAAAAGATTCTCAAAATTTATAACTCAAAATAGGATTCATGCTGAAATATTGTCATGAACAACTCAACTCAAGGATCTCAATAACAATATAGAAAAACTCAATACTCAGAACTCAAGAACTCAACGATACTACTCAACTAAAGAATACTAAATTAATAGGGTTCATGCTGAAATATAGACATGAACGAATCAACTCGAGAATCTCAATGCATAACATATAACAATTCAATAATTAGGAATAAAATTTCAAAAAGAATTAGGAACTCAAGAACTCAGAATCAACTCATCTCAAGAATACTCGAATCTAAGGATAGAACCTAGATTACTCTTTTACTGATTTGAAATTAGATGTAGGGCGTGAGGACGAAATAGTCCAACACTATGATAGCATTACATACCTGGAACAACAAAGTTCTTGAAAAATCTCGAAGAAGAACTTGATTGTAAGATTTGAAACCTAGCTTGAAGAAGAACGATCAAGAAAATCTTTCTTGAGATTCTTGAAAACTCTATGGCCAAGAATTATGATTTTCATTAATGATTCATAATTATATGAAAGAATTTGAGTTCAAAAGAATGAAATTCTTGAAGAGGACTTACCTTGAAGAAGAATCTTGAAAAAGATGGAATGAATCTTGAAAAAGATTGAATGAATCTTGAATGGAAGTCCTATGCTTTTATTTTTCTTTAGGGTTTTGATTTAGAGTTTGAGAGAGAAGAGAATAGGGAATTAAGAAATGAAAATCTGATTGTTTTATGACTTTTATTAGTCAAGAAATTCGTTTAGGGTGTTCTTAGAGGTAAAAAGACAAAAACGACCCTTTTTAATGTTTTCCCATCGTCTAATTCGTCACTGCACTGTATCAGATTACTAAAATGATCATAACTATTTACTTGGAGCTCGGATTCAAAATTAGTGGCGTTGGAAAGATGATTCAAATACCTTTAATTTAATAGGTTATGGGCCACGTAACTCTTTATATTTTGAGAGATATGGTCGTTTGAAGTTGACCCAAGTAGAATCTTACCTCAAAACTTAATCGGTATGAAAACTTTCAACTCAACTTTGTGCTAGGGGATTTTTTTTGTGACCTTAATTCATGTCCAAATCTATTCTCACACTAAAGAATTGACCTTAACACCTAAGCATAATTTAAGAATCATCCGACACGACTTTATACGTAAATGAAGAATAGTTCAGGTTTTAACTTAGAAATATTTGGGGTGTAACACAAAATTTGAATCAACTAAATACATAATACCATAATCTAATTAACTATATATCAATTTATTAAAATTACATATTAATTATGGTGTACATGAATAGTGTACATTATGGTTAAACTATGGTGTCCAGTTCAACATGATCAATAATATATGACCTACACCAAGATATATACCATAACCTAACCAAAAGAATACCAAAATAACCAAACAATACCAATTAACAAACTAATCACAAAAATACAAAACTCATTTATGTAAGATACTTAATTACACAATGTTCACGTGTTGGTTTAACATTATTGTCCTGATATTTTTTTTAAAATACAGAATATATTGTTTAAATCATCAGATACACCATATAATAACCATCCGTCAACCAAAAATTTTCATGCTTAATCAAATTTTTTTATAAAATTCGTTTTATATTTCTTGTTAATTTTTGTTTTCGTTATATGAATAATTATGGTGTACATAGGCATTGTACATTATGGTTAACTGTGGTGCAGTTTATCATGATCAATAATATATATTACCTACACCAAGATATATATCATAATCTAATAGAAGAATATCAAATATGTTGTATTATCAAATTAATTAAATGGTGATGCACATTATGATTAAATTTTGATGTACAGTGCACTATAGTACGAAATATATAAACTAAATCAAGATATACATCATAATCTAATCAAAAATTTTATAACCGTTTTGTATAATCAGTATTAAAATTTGTGTGCCAAACAACAGATGAAACATTCATTCAAGCAAGATTTTTCATAGTTAACACATCGATTTACATAAAAATTCAAGCAACAAAAACAACAAAAAGCCTTAAAACAATCAATATCGAACTATATATTTTAGCAATCAAACTCAAAAAAAAAAAAACTGATACATACTTGTTACACCCCATCTTTCATCATGCTAAATTAAAATTGATAAAATTTTGCTTTCCGCCAACATTATCACAGAAGATAAAGAGTTTTATTTTGGTTACAATACTTTTGAAGTTATGAAAGAGAAATATAATTAATTGTTGAGAGATTTGTGGAAGGTAAATAATAAAATGGGAGAAAATTAAGGAATGAAATCTTATTTAATATATATTGGAATGTGTGATGTTATTTTAGTTCACCGATTATTTTTTTTGCGTTTGTTTTGTTTTTGTAAAAATTCTATTGTTATGTAGTTGAAAAGTCAAACTATTGTTTACTTAAATTGTATATTTAAGTTTTTAACCCTTTTTTGGGACACACATCATGATATTGTTGGTTACTGAAAATGCAGGGGTGATCTTGGCTTCTATAGTGAAGAGTATAAGGTTAATACACACATTTATCACTTAAACATTTTCACTTGAATTCTTATTTTAATTTTACGGTTAATTAAATTGTTTAATTTGATATAAATATGAGTGTAAATAAGTATTTTCTCTCGATCCGCATGAAGGATATGTCATTTTGTAGCCTGACTGGTGAAATTAGTTGTGTAATAACATCAACATATTTAATCTAAGCGATGTTAAAAGTGTGAATTAGAAGATAACACCAATATTTAAAACCCGCATAAAATGTATCTAGTACATACTAGTAGGGGTGGGCATAATAATTGGAAAATTGAGAAATCAGACGAACCAAATTTATTCGATTTTTTGATTTTTTGGTTTGGTGTCGGTGTTTTTTTTCTTCAAAAGTTTGGTTCAGAGTTCGGTATAAGATTCTAAAAACTTCGATGCATCGAAGAACTGCATTTTTATTGCTTTATTTTTTATGGGCATTTCCTTTTTTTAAAAAAAGTCAACTATCAATTACATCATCCTTGAACAAAAATTAAAGTAGCAACAAATTTACAATTCAATTAGTGAACTTTAAATATTAATTCCCAAAAGGAACCTAAACGTATTTTTTTCGATATACGTCATGTAATGGAATCCGTCTTCGTTCTTATTTTTCTTGAGCAGTAGTTAGAGGCACAATATTCTTGACAAATATGATTTTTTAAGCACAATAAGTGTTCTGTGGTGAGACACATCATCGTTTAACATGGTTTTTAATTTTAAGTGTCTTATACTTTGATTTCTGGTATCTAGTCTGGAGAATAATAATGGAAATATACAGATGTGAATCCTCATTGGATAGGAACTAACATTCGTTAAAGGAATTAAATAGCAAAGTCAGATTTCCAATGTAATCATCTCCCTATAATAAGCTGGAGAACAAACACTGGCAATTGCCAACTAATTAACTTGTAAAAAAGAAATCAGATTCAACAGATGGGAATTCTATTTCTCAGCATTATTTGATCATAAGGAACAATTGTTCCCAATTTCAGATGAAATGTATGCTGAGTAATCGCAATTGCAAGAGGCCTTATATTCCGCAATCACAATTTCAGTATACAATAAAATGTTACTAGAAAAATAGTACAAGAAAATGTTAGCGTTATAAAGTGTCCAGATATTGCTTGTAAAGCCGTAATCATGCAATAATAAAATTTGTTTTAAGTTGGTACAATAATAAAATTAGGATCGAAGATTTGAAGTTTTTGTGCTTATTTACCGTTAATATTTGTAGATATGTAATGAATTTCTTATTACATAAAGACCAAACTGACTGGATTATATTAGATTCATAATATATAATATAATATAGTATTATATTAGACTCATAATATATAATATAATACAGTATTATATTAGACTCATAATATATAATATAATATAGTAGTCCCTCGTTTCACTTTTACGTATTCATTTTGGACTTTGCACATATGAGTTATTGTTTCATAACATGTCTCAACATGATAACTTGAAAATAAAGTAATGACTATAGTTGAATGTCAAATCATTAATATTACTAGTACTTAAATTTTGAATGATATCATTGCTCGTTTTGTGTAACAATGAAGATAGAAACAAAGAATTGACACTCCAATAAGTTGTGCAAACGGTTTTGGGAGAATAACGCAAGAACATATTGAACTAATGGTATAAAAAAGTTTACTGACTCAACTCTATTAATATACATAGTATTTATTGAATGTCTTTGCAGATTTAGTATGCATTTAGATTGAGAAAATTTTGAATCTGTTGCAGACTCTTTTCATTTGTTAGGAGCTACCAAGACATACCGCTGTGGAATCGACCACAACTCTCGACATATTTGTCCTTCAACTTAAAATTCCATTATTGTCGCTCAATTTTTCTTTCATACATGCATGTTGTGATTTATTATTCCTTTTAGAGTTTATTTGCTTCTTAAAAGTTGAGTCTTTTTGCTCTTAAATTAAAATGTCTATTCGGAGATCTTTACTGAGTTTCCTTTGTGTATATATCTGCACTCTGCAGACTGCAGCAGAACTCTTGTTTTGTTTTCTTCATTTCTTCCCTTATTTTCTCGATATGTTTTTCTTTCTTTGCTTTTCAAACAAGGCATATGGAAGTTGAGGTTCTATTTTACCTTTCCTTTTTCGGTTGGGAATGTTTCCTTTTCAAGTCAATGGAGTTACTTAAAATAAAGTACGAGAATATAATAGTCTTCATACTTGGGGAAAAAGGAATGAAATAATAAAATTCAAAGTTCATGTCAAGAAAATAATAGTTAAGAATGAAAAATATTATAATAATTATGGTATTTTATAGAGCTGTCAATATGGGCTGGCCACCCCATCCAGGCTAATCCATACATACTTTAAAATTTGACGGGCTAGCCCATTTTTTAGTGGGCTAGGAAATGGTCAACCCAGCCCACAAGTACGTGGGCTACGAGCGATGCCGGACCAGCCTACTTTTTTTTAAAATATATTTTTTAAATTTTTTTAAATCAAATTATAATTTAAAAATATTATCATAAATATCGACAAGACAATAATATATGGTGTTAGTGTTACTACTTGTTAATCAAATCCATAAATAAAATTATCTTTATAATATTTATTAAGTTTGATTTCAAGTAAAAGCATAAATAGCTAAATAGAAATATTAACCTAATTGTTTTCCAATAATCATAATAAAACACAAAAACTATGACAATATTCCATAGGCTATGGCCTACGTAGTGACTCCCTAGAAATTTTAGGGAATTTTTATTTTATGTAGTACATATTTTATAAATATAATTTGTATTTAACTTTTAATATTTCAAACGTTAAATAGATTTTGAGTTTGGACTCATGCTATTTTTAATACTCTATTTTATTTTTATTTTTAATTAATTTTTATTTGGCGCACGGGCAGGCCCTATCCATATTTCTCAAGCCTCACAAATCAACAGGGTTTTTCAGGCCGGGCTAAAAAACCCTTTTCTAAGTGGGCTCCAAAAATCTTAGCCCAGTCCAATCAAATCACGGGTTAGGTCAAGCCAGCCCAACAGGTCTAGCCCATATTAATGGCTCTAGTATTTTTGTAATACCCCGGATTCGAAAGGGTGGAAAATTCCTGATTTCTGGGTTACTGCCAGTAACGACGGAGGCTACTTGCAGTTCGTAGGTTGACTTACGGCCCGTAGGTGGGAACTGTAAGTGGCAAGACCAAGTTTTCTAAATGTCAAGTTTCATAACCTTAACGACGGTCTGCGAGGACGGCCCGTAGATAGTCTCTGAACCTACCTACGGAAGGAAAGGACGATATTTATGATTAGTCACTTGTGCTAGGGTGGAACATCTATGATTAGGACAAGTTTTTTTTTATCATATTGTGGTTCACATGATGATATTTGATTGGATGGAACATGTCACTTGTGCTTAGGATGAAACAGTTGTGATGAGGACAATTTTTTTGATCGATTAGGTTGAAGTTGACATGACGATATTTGATTGGTTTGAACATGTTAGTTCTATTGTGCGGGAAGAATTGTGATTAGGGCGATTTTCTTTTGACCAATCAAATTTTAATTGACGTTATTTTAATGGCTGGAACACGTCAATTGTACACATGGCATGTTTTCATACGCGTTTGATTTGACTAGACATGTTGTGTCACTTTCAACACGTGACATGGTCTTATTGACCCTTTCACTTGACTGACACGTCGATTTGACACGTAATACCAAATCGCACATATTACATTAATCTATCTTAAATCCCAAGTTTATTCTAAACCCTAACAATGAAACAAATATAATCCCAAAAAGGTAAAATAAATACAAGAACATGAAAAAATAATATATATACAACTTATATGCATATATTGGGAAAGAAATATAGGCTTCAATTGACGACCGAATGAAGCACCCTATCAAATCCAAATTCTTGCAACCGAAGCCAAAGATTGAAAACAAAAGTTGTTCACCTTCAAGATGGTCTAAGAATTTCCGCAGACTCTACAGAAGGCATAAATCTAAGAAACCTGCCGGGGCCAACGATGTCAAAATGGAATCAACAAATTTGCAAATCGTGAATCCCGAGGAAGTTGAAATGGAATCAACAGATTTGCCAATCTTGAACTCCAGCGAAGTCGAAGTTGATCATATCTCGCTGAATTCTGATGTCATCGGTGATACTGATGCCAAAAACAACAACGGTTACAAGAGCGAAGATGATGATATAGAGCTGCAACAAGCTCTCTTCAACTCAGTTCAGTTTCATTCAGGTAAGAACTTGGAATCAAGCTCTAATCATTCCGCTGGAAAGGAAATTCTTGAAATAGGGGAATCTTCACGTACTTTCTGTGAAATTTGTGAAAATGCATTTCCGCTGCCAAACACATTGATGCGGGGCACCAATTGCAATCATCGTTACTGTGAAGAATGCATACAAAGTTATATAGGTAAAAGAATCAACATGGATATCCATGAGGTGATCATAAAGTGCCCTGGTTCCGATTGCAAGGAAATTTTAGATATCGAATCAATAATGCCAGTTGATTTTCTTATGCGATTAAGAGATGCCCATCGACTAGCGAAAGTTCTGGCTTCGCCACTAGTTATTAATTGCCCTTTTATGGATTGTACGGGTACATTAGTTGATGATCTTAAGGGATATTCGATTAGGGCATGCCCTAAGTGCTGGAGACTTTTCTGTGTCAAATGTAGAGATTTGCATTTGGGAATGACATGTGACGATTATCAGTATAATAGGCAATTGGATCTCCTCTACTGGCAGCAATATGGAGTATATGAAGAAGAAGATCATGATGATGATGGTGAAGAAGATGATGATTATGATCATGATGATGAAGAAGAAGATGAAGAAGGGGAGGAAACTCCATGATCAGAAACTTTGATTAATGTGAAGGTCAAGTTTTGTTTCCTTGGAGACAAAATAACAATTAAAATTTCTATTTACTTTATATGCAGAGTCTTTTGTTGGTTAAAAAACAGTATGCGGGGTCTTTTATTAGATTTCAATTAGTTATTAAGTTGGTGAAAAAACAATATGCAGGGTCTTATATCTACAATTTGATAGAAATTGTGGGAATTTATGTTTGAATTAACTGTTGAGTCTGAGTTGGTCTAGAAATAGTTTGGCTCCTAGTGGTGGAGGTTTATTATCCAATGTAAGTTTAGCTCAAAATGAGCAAAATCTTCTATTTTGCAAACAAATTGTTCTAATTTATATAGAGTCTTGGTTCGTATTACCAACCTTCCTTGTTATCAGGCCTACATCTTTTATTTCCAATGCTTGCTCAAAATATTTTTTACTGCATCACTTATTAGAATAAAGTATTCAAGAATTCATCTCACACATGGTTTTAAAAGTAAAAAATGGTTTCATTTGCTTTTGAAAATCAGGAAGGAGGTTGTATGTGTGGCACCCTAGCTTAGGATAAGAAGTGTCACATTGAAAAAACATAGGAGAAATGTTGAGTATATAAGTAAGCAGACCTTATACTGTAATGGCGCGTTTTAAAGTTATACGGATCTAGACCTAGATAGGACAATATCACTAGCGGGTTGGACCATTAGAAATGGTATGAGAGTCACTCCTATGTCAGCTTTGTCAATGCAAGTCAATGTTCCTAAGGCGAGGGAAACCTCTTTGCTAGGTCTAGACAAATATCATGTGGTGGGACAAATCTTAGACAAATTCTATATGGTAGGGCGAACCTCAGCGAGGATGTTCAGTTCATTAAAGGGGTGTATGTGACACCCCAACTTAGTATAAGAAGTCCACATCAATAAAAACACAAGAGAGATGTTAGTTATATAAGTAAGCAGACCTTACACTTTAGTGACACTTTTTCAAGTCTAGACTCAGAGCGGAAGATATCACTAGCAGGTTGGGTCATTGTATAGTAGAAAAAAGGCAATGCAAATAATTATATACACATCTTTTAAAAGAGGGGGTGTATGTGACACCCCAATTTAGGATAAGAAGTCCACTTCGACAAAACATAGAACAATGTCACTAATGGGTTGGACCATTGTATGGCAGAAAAAAGATGGTGCACATAATAATTGAAGGAATAGATGAATTATATTGGGGGATTTAATGGAATCAATTTGGGGACATGATCCAAATATTGGCTCTTCTGATTTTTATTTCATTTTCTCCATTGTTAGTGGTTGGCAGGTGCTTATTTCCTAATTGATTTGTTTTTCTATTCCACACATTGTCTAATGATTTTATTTTCATGTATGATTAATAACTGAGCAACCGAACTAGAACTGATAACAATCAAATCGATAACCGACCCATGAACACCCTCATCTACAACTATGAGCTCTTTTTGTACACTTGAGTTGTTCTATTCTAACTCTTATCTCAATTTATATTTATGCTATCAGTACTCCTATCTGTACATGAATCTCCTTGAATTCATGTGTGGTATATCTGTGATTCTTACATTGAATTCATGTGTGGTATAAATGTGATTCTTACATTGTTCACATTCTTTCTGTGTTACTAAATATGTTACTAGAAAGATAGTACAAGAAAATGTTAGCGTTAGTGGCAAGAAATAGTTCCTACGGAAATGTTGGATCGATTGGAGAATGCTCTGTTTTCGGGTTCGATGAAATTGTGTTTTCCTTATCAGGACTGTTCAGCTATGTTGGTTGTTGATGGGAGTGACAATGTGATTGACTGTAATTGTCGCCGTTTGTTCTGTGCTCGTGGCACGAGGGATTGGATTACATGGAGTTTCAGCGTTTGGGCAGATCAAACGATAGAGGGAAGGGAGTTGTGATGCTGATGGGAATTGCTAAGAATAAGAAATGGAGGAGATGTCCAAAGTGCAAGTGTCATGCTGCTTGCAACCAACTTGCCGGTAGTTTTCTCATTCGTTAATCTCTCTCATTCAACAGTGTTAGTATAAAATTAGGATCTAAGATTTGAAGCTTTAGTGCTTATTTACCGTTAGTATTTATATATAATATATGTAATGAACTTCTTATTACAATTTTTTTTTAAGGAAAAAGAGTATGATATACCCTCAATTTTGTCATTTGAAATTGATATACCCTTCGTTATAAAAGTGGCTCATATATACCCTTATCATTATACAAATAGCTCGCATATACTCCTACCATTACAAAAGAAGCTCACATATACCCTTTATCTAATGGAAGTGAAAAAATTAGTTTTAAATTTATATTTTTGACTTTTAATTTTTTTAAAAAAAATCATGTAGGGCTATATATGATCCTTCTAGCAAACTTCAAGGTATATTTTAATCTTTTTCATACATAAATTGTTTTTGACTTCTTTGATTATCATTATTTGAGTTTCTTATTCCTATTTTTCTTTCTTTCATTCTTTAGTGTAAAGAAAAATAATTTAAAACTAATTTTTTGTGGTTTTATAATAATTTAAAACTATTTTTTCGGCTATATTGTAATTTAGTTTTGTATTTGTAAAAAAAATTGGGGCATCTATAATAAATTTTACAAAACATAAAGAAACATAAATAAATTTGACCATCAAAATAATAAATTGAAATTAACTGTTGAAACAAAAAAGTCAAAAAAAAATATGTGTGAGGAGGATCAAATATACCCCATATGGATTATATTTTTAAAAAAAAATTAAATTGAAATTAATGTTTTCACTTCCGTTAGAGGAAAAGGGTATGTGTGAGTCATTTGTATAACAATAGGACTACGTATGAGCCACTTTAATAACGAGGGGTATATTAGCTCTAAATGATAAAGTAAATAAGTATATCAGGCCCTTTTTCCTTTTTATTTTAAAAAAATAAACAGCCCAAATAGGCCCACTTCTTCTCAACCCATATTTACACGCACACAAGGCCCACAATTCAAACCAACAAAAAGAAAACAAACTAAAATAGCAAAAAGTGAAAACATCTGGAAAATAGATAGTAAAGTGACTTAATTATATTAGACTCATAATAATAGGGTACTACTCCCTTTGAGTTCTGTTCACTTTTACTTATTCATTTTGGACTTTGTACACATGAGAATTTTATTGTAATATTTATTTTAATTGATGTATAATCTTAGATTTTGAAAATTAAGTAATAATGTAGCAAATCAGAAAAAATATTTATTTTTCTCTTAATATATGTTGAAAGTGAAAATATTTTTATTTTATATAGAGGACAAGCAAAAACTGAAAGTAGGGAGTAATTGTTTCATAACATGTCTCGACATGATAACTTGAAAGTGAAGTAATAATAACTATAGTGGGAATGTCAAATCATTAATATTACTAGTACTTAAATTTTGAATGATATCATTGCTCTTTTTCTGTAACAATGAACATAGTAACAAAGAATTGACACTCTAATAGAGTTCTGCAAATAGTGTTTGAAAAATAAGGTAAGAAACAATGTGAACACATGGAACTAATATACATAGTATTTATTGAATATCTTTGCGGATTTATAAATATGCATTTAAATTGAGAAAATTTTAAATCTGTGGCAGGTGGACATGATTTTTGCTACCTCTGTGGAATGGATCACAACTCTAAACATATTTGTCCTTCAACCTAATTAAAACTCCATTATGGTAGCTCAAGTTATCTTTCATGCATGCATGTTGTGCTTTCGACAATCGATTTCAACGCTTCACATATTGCAATTAGTTCAGAATATTATTATTCCTTTTAGAGTTTTTTTGCTTCTTATAAGTTTGTCTTTTTTTCTTCCAAATTAAAATGACTCTTCGAGTGATCTTTAATAAGTTTCCTTGCTTATAAATCTGCAGCATAACTCCTTTTTTTCCTCTTCATTGTTTCCCTTTTTTTCTCGATATATTTTTTTCATCTATTTTTCAAGAACACTTTGATGGACACAAAGAAGTGAATTTGATCTTTTAACACCTTGGTATTTGATTTGCTTTCATTAGATTTGTTTTGAATGCTTAGGTATTTAGTTTGCCTTCGTCCTTGATCTTCATAGAGAACTTATAGCATTTAATCCACGAGGATCCTCTAACTTGTTAAATTATGAAGATCCTTATTATAGTTCTAGGTTGGAAGAATTGTAACAAGGACAAACTCTTTTTAACCATATTGAAGTTGACATGATGATATTGATTAGCTCAAGCATGTCACTTGTGTCAAGATAGAAGAGATGACAAACTCTTCTCGACCAGTCAAATTGAAACTCTCATGACGATATTTGATTAACTAGAATATGCCACTTCTGCTAGGGTGGAACATATATGATCAGGACAACTTTTTTTGACCGTATTGTGGTTGACATGCCGATATTTGATTGGATGGAATATGACACTTGTGCTAGAAAAAAACAATGTTGATGAGGACAATTTTTTTTCGATCGATTAGGTTGAAGTTGACATAATGATATTTGATTGGTTTGAACATGTTAGTTCTCTTAAATGGGAAGAATTGTGATTAGGGTAATTTTTTTCGACCAATCAAATTTTAGTTTATGTTTTTTTAATGGTTGAAACACGTCAGTTGTACATGAGGCGTGTTTTCATACGTGTTTCATTTGACTAGACATGTTATATCACTTTCAACATGTGGCATGGTCTTATTGACCGTTTCACTTCACCGACACGTCATACCAAATCGCGCATATTGTATTAATCTATTTTATATTTGATTTAATATGAATTTATTCTAAACCCTAAAAAGTAAAATATATACAAGAACCTAAAGAAATATAGTATTCCATTGACGGGCGCCCTATCATATCCAAATTCTTGCAACCGAAACCAAAGATCGAAAACAAAAGTTGTTCATCATCAAGATGGTCTAAGAATTTTCGGAGACTCCACAGAAGGCATAAAATCAAGAAATCTGCTGGGGCCAACGATGTCGAAATGGAATCAACAAGTTTGCAAATCGTGAATTCCGATCAAGTTGAAATGGAATCAACGGATTTGGAAATCTTGAACTCCATCGAAGTCGATGTTGATCCTACCTCGTTGAATTCTGATGTCATCGCTATCACCGAAAATGACAACGGTTATAAGAGTGAAGATGATGATATCGAGCTGCAACAAATTCTGCTCTACTCAGCTCAATTTCATTCAGGTAAGAACTTGGAATCAAGCTCTAATCATGCTATAGGTAAAAAAAAACCTATAGAAATGGAGTATTATGTTATTCCAGGTAAACTTAACCTAAAGAATAGTATTACTGAAAAGGGGGAATCTTCTTGTACTTTCTGTGAAATATGTGAAAATTCGTTTCCGCTGCCAAACACATTGATCCGGGGCACCAATTGCAATCATCGTTACTGTGAAGAATGCATACAGAATTATATAAGTAAAAAAATCAATAAAGATATCCATGAGATTTATATGAAATGCCCCGGTTTCGATTGTAAGGAAACTTTGGATCTCCATTCAATAATGCCGGTTGATTTTCTTATGCGAGTAAGAGATGCAAATCGACTAACGAAAGTTCTGGCTTCGCTAATAGTTATTGATTGCCCTTTTATGGATTGTATGGGTACACTAGTTGATGATCTAAGGGGATATCTTATTAGGGCATGTCGTGAGTGTTGGAGAAGGAGGAGGAGGAGGAGGAGGAGGATTCAAATTATTTTTTACTACATCACTTATTAGAACAAACTATTCAAGAATTCATCTCACAATTGGTTTTAAAAGTAAAAATGATTTAAATTGCTTTTGAAAATCAAGAAGGGGGTTGTATGTGTTACCCCTAACTTAGGATAAGAAGTGTTACATCGACAAAATACGGGATAGATGTTAAGTTGTTACAGATGGTATTAGAGTCACTTTTGTGTCAACTGTAAACCTCAGCGAGTACGTTGAGTCCATAAGAGGGGTTGTTTGTGACACTCCACCTTAGGATAAGAAGTCCATACTGGAAAAAGCATATGATAAGTAAGCAGATCTTATACTTTAGTGACGCATTTTCAGGTCGTGTGGGTCTAGGCTCAAACCAGACAATATCACTAGCGGGTTGGGTCATTATTTGGTGGAATAAAGGCAATGTAGAATTTATATACTTATCTTTTATACTAGCGGGTTTATAAGTAAGAAAACCTGACACTCTATTGATGCATTTTAAAGCCTTGCGAATCTAGGTCCAGAACAAACAATATCACTAGCCAGTTGTATGGTGGAAAAAAGGCGGTGCAGATAACAATTTAAGGGATAGAAGAATTATATTGAGGGATTTAAATGAATCAATTTGGAGGCATGATACAGTTGTTGGCTCTTCTGGTTTTCATTTCATTTTCTCCTCTGTTAATAAAAATTCAACTTGAAAGAAAAAAGTACATTACGATGGATGAAGTTGGCAAATACTTGCTTGCTAATTAATTTGTTTGTCTATTCCACACCTTTTCTTTTGATTTTTTATTTTCATGTATGATTAATAACTGAACAATCGAACCAAAACCGATAACAACCAAACTGATAATCAACCCATGAACACCCCTATCTACAACTATGAGCACTTTTTGTAAACTTCAAGTGTTATATTCTAACTCTTACCTCAGTTTGTATTTCTGCTATCAGTACTCTTATCTGTACATGAATCTCCTTGAATTCATGTGTGATATATCTGTGATTCTTAGATTGTTGTTGCCAGCTCTTTTCTAAACACTTTTAGTGTCTGCTTGCAAGTCAGTGAATTGTCTATGAAATTCCCATTTGAAGCTTCTGGTGAGTGAGTATATGCCATTTGAAATCAAAGAGTAACTTAACTCTTCAATTAGTATACCATCCCATCATCTTTGTCTTGATAGAATTTAATTTTCTCCTATACCAACTACAGTTATTTGGGAGGTTAATGGTCCCAAATATATGTGTTTTCCTTCATATATACTCCATTTACCAATTTCATCCAAAACACAATTTTTTTCTCAACCAATTGCCACACACAAATGCAACATTTCACTTTCTACCACATTTAACTTTTAAATCACCAAATTCTTTAGCAAATAGATTTTCTCCCAAGAGACCAAAGCCACTTTCCTCTGTTGGTCAGAGTTCCCCATAAGCTAGAAGGTATAGGGATTATTCATGGGGCAATTATGTTACATCACCAAATATGTTGAGTTTCACTTTGGTGAGGATTAAGCAAGACAATTGTCCATTTCTTTTGGTCATGATAAGAGTAAACTTAATCCAATTCCTGTCTCACTCGATGTTAGGGTCCTATATTATCTTATACACGTTTTAATTGCCATATCTAGACATACTGAGACGTTAACCGTCCACACTAGTCTGTAACATGACAATTTATCTCATTACGTATATGATTTTGATATCTTCAACTCTCAAGCTAGTTTTTGAGGTTAAATTCTAGGTATGATATCATTTTCTTATCAATGTCATCCACCATATATCTACTTTGTTTGAGCAAAAGATGCATAAAGATGAAAGAAGCTTCTCCACAAAACCCAAAAGTTGAAACCTCTACTTTATTTCTGTCATGAAGAAAACAAAAGCGCTTTAATTTTGAATGAAGAGTTGATCAATACTCATTACGAAATTCTAAAAGATAGGAACATTCAAAATGGAAAAGTTAGATCCTATTAAAATGAAATAAAGTTAGTTCCCTTCTTTGTTTGTTTGAAACCATTCTATATGTCAAAACTCCCCATAGTGATAATGATGATGTTTGTCTTAAATAATTGCATTCAAAACTCTATGGGGGCCCTTACTTTCTTTTCATTTTAAAGAAACAATTTCATTGATGTCATGTTCCACAATTTAAGATATCACGTTTCGAACTACTCTTCTTTTGATCCCCTTTTATATCTAAAGCCTACTTCATTTGGATCTCACTATATTTAAAGGAGACGAGAGTAAAATTGTCTCTGTGTGATCAAAAGATCGCTTATGATATAACTTTTTCACATATTCATATACAATATAAGCTTGATGCACCAGACTATCATTTTTACTCTTTGACAAACCACAAAAAAATATTCAACATGACAATATTCTTCTCTTGAAGCCCTTTAATTATTACTACTTCATTTTTACTCAACAAAAAAAAAAGGTATTTCCCTCTAGTAATTTAGAAGTTTTTTTTTTTTCAATTTCATCTTTACTACTCCAAGAAGGTACATAATTACTAATTACTCATTTACAGAGGAGATAAAAGGTAATTTAGTTAGTCCTTATTTTTAATGGTATTAAACTGTTTTTTCAATTGATGTGTCAAACTATATAGGGAAAAAGACGGTGGAACAAGATCTCTGTTGATATCTATCTATATTATTTCTTTCTTATTTAAATGGGAATGAGACCTGGCCGACCATGTCTCATTGTCACATTTTACACCTCACGTGCTTTCTCTCACTTTGTGTTAAAAATAAAAAATAAAATGTCATTCCCTAGTCCATAGAATTGAATATAGATAGTGCTATAAATTAAATTATTTACCTAATGAGTGGAAATTAAATTGTTTACCTAAAAGAAATAAGAATTAATTTCCACTTAAAGTATTTTTATTATTCTTTGCCAAGTAAATTATACTCCTTCCGTTTCAATTTATTTAATCTATTTTTTTTAGTCTGTTTAAAAAAATTATTTTTTTCTCTTTTAGCAATTTTTTAATTTCAACTTTACATCTGAAATGTTCAAGATCTGACTTTAAGAGAAGAATATTTTAATACATTTGACCGTTAAATTTTTTAAAAAAATTTACTATCTTAAATTTTGTATTAAATTGAAATAGATCACTCAATTTAAAACGGAGAGAGTAGTATCAAAGTAAGTTTTTGAAAAGAAAAGAAAAGAAGTGGTATAACTCACAGCTTGTGTCATAAAAAAAGAAACACGTCAATAAATTTCAAAGTTAATGCTGACTTCTCTTATTCTTTGTAAAGGTTGGGGACACTTGTTGTCTCTTTGAAATTAAGAAAAATACATAGGATGATAGTGCCATCATGGGTTCCACATAATTCAAGACGAGTATAATTTTTTAGTGCTAATATATCAACACAAGAGAAATGAAAGGCTGTTAAAGTCCAACCAAGACATCAATCAAGCCCACCTTTGCAAATCTCAAGAATTCAATATATAAAAAATACAATCCCAAATAAGTTAAAATCACTCTATATAGAATTATAGATCCCTAATTTTTTTTAATGTTAAATTATTGTGTATTATATTGTCCTCAACTCCTTATACAAAATAAAATAGAGATGAAAAAATTAATTCAATATAATTATAATAATAATATTAGAAGATCTTTAATAAGTTTTTTAACTTCATATATCATCAAAGATGAGAAATGGTGAATAAGATTGGTCCTTCTTTCCTAATAATAAGTCTCAGTTCAAGCTTCACATATGAAGAAATTCTTGATAAAAAGTAGAGAGTGCTTTTCCTTTATGAATTTCCTACACGAAATAAATTCAAATTAATTGATCTCTAATTCGAATACCAAACATCAAATAGAAATCAAAAAGAGAAAAAAATGAACTTAGTTAATTATTGTATAAAAGAATTATAATTATAAAAAAAATATATTTTAAAATGTTAATCCAAATTCTAATAATTTGAATATGAAAAAGTATAAGATATCACTATTTTAAAATGATGAGTTAACTTGGGTCCAATATATCCACTCATTTTCTCCAGCGCAGTCTTGTGTGTACTACTACTACCCACACTTCCCTCTCTTTCACTATACTCTACTCTAACCAATTGCACTTTCACTCTTCTTCTTCTTCTTCTTCTTCTCATGAAATTTCACTCCATTGCCGCCTATTTTCTGCTCAATTGACACCTCTTTCATGGCGTTTTCTTCATTTCTCTTCTTTTTTCTTTCGTTTTTAGTATTTACTGGTTCAGTTTCATCAACTGTGAATGACCCAATTAGAACTTTTATAGTTCACGTCCAACATGATGCTAAACCTTCCATATTTCCGACCCATGAGAATTGGTACGAGTCGGTTCTAAGATCTCTTTCTGCGGATACCCATTCGCTGGAAATTGGTGAAGGTGCTGCTAATCGCATTATTCACACTTATAGTAATGTATTTCATGGGTTTTCTGCTAAATTGTCGACTTTGGATGCTCAGAAACTTGAGGATTTTAATGGGGTTTTGGGTGTTATTCCGGAACAAGTTAGGCATGTTCAAACAACGAGATCCCCTGAGTTTCTTGGATTGACTAGTGCAGACAGTGCTGGGTTGCTCAAGGAATCAGATTATGGGTCCGACCTTGTTATTGGAGTAATTGATACTGGGATCTGGCCTGAGAGGAAGAGCTTCCATGATCGTGATCTTGGTCCAGTTCCGGCAAAGTGGAAAGGGGAGTGTGTGGCTGGCAGAGGCTTTCCGGCGACTTCATGCAATCGGAAATTGATTGGAGCGAGATATTTTTCCAGTGGGTATGAGGCTAAAAATGGGAAAATGAATGAAACTATGGAGTTTCGATCTCCCAGAGACTCGGATGGTCATGGAACTCATACAGCTTCGATTGCGGCAGGGAGGTACGTATTTCCGGCATCTACTCTTGGTTACGCTCGTGGTATTGCTGCTGGGATGGCTCCAAAGGCTCGTCTAGCTGCTTACAAAGTTTGCTGGTCTTCAGGCTGCTACGACGCAGACATCCTCGCCGCATTTGACGCCGCCGTTGCTGATGGTGTCCATGTCATCTCGCTTAGCGTTGGCGGAGTTGTTGTTCCCTATAACCTCGACGCAATCGCTATTGCCGCCTTTGCTGCAACCGATGCCGGAATCTTTGTCTCTGCTTCCGCCGGAAACGGCGGGCCTGGAGGCCTCACAGTAACCAACGTCGCTCCTTGGGTCACCAATGTTGGTGCCGGAACAATTGACCGTGATTTCCCTGCGGACGTCAAACTTGGAAATGGTAAGATAATTCCCGGAGTGAGCATCTATGGTGGCCCGGCGTTAGCTCCCCACCGTCTCTACTCCCTAGTTTACGCCGGAAGTGAAGGTAGTGATGGGTATACGTCTTCACTGTGTTTAGAAGGCTCATTAAACTCAAATTATGTACAAAGTAAAATCGTATTGTGTGACAGAGGCGTCAATTCGAGAGCTGCAAAAGGCTTAGTGGTGAAGAAAGCTGGTGGAATAGGGATGATAATAGCCAATGGAGTATTCGATGGTGAAGGGTTAGTAGCTGATTGCCACTTGTTACCGGCGACGGCAGTTGGGGCTTCTGCCGGTGATGAGATAAGGAAGTACATATCGGTAGCATCAAAGTCCAAGTCACCGCCAACTGCAACCATTTTGTTCAGAGGTACTCGTCTAAATGTGAGTCCAGCACCAGTAGTGGCATCATTTTCAGCCCGTGGCCCGAACCCAGAGTCACCCGAAATTCTGAAGCCCGACGTGATTGCACCTGGATTGAACATCCTTGCAGCTTGGCCCGATGGTGTTGGACCCAGCGGGCTTCCATCGGATATGCGTCGAACGGAATTCAACATTTTATCAGGAACCTCCATGGCTTGCCCACATGTATCTGGACTAGGAGCATTGTTGAAAGCAGCTCATCCGGGATGGAGCCCAGCAGCTATAAGATCAGCATTGATGACAACTGCCTATACAGTGGATAATAGGGGACAAATTATGATGGATGAATCAACTGGAAATTCGTCGACTGTGATGGATTTTGGGGCAGGACATGTGCACCCTCAGAAGGCAATGGACCCTGGTTTGATTTATGACCTAACTTCCTATGACTACGTCGATTTCCTCTGCAATTCCAATTACACAACCAAGAATATTCAAGTAGTTACAAGGAAGTATTCAGATTGTAGCAAGGCGAAAAGAGCAGGCCATGTGGGGAATTTGAATTACCCTTCGCTTTCAGCAGTATTCCAACAATATGGAAAGCACAAGTTGTCCACACATTTCATTAGGACGGTGACAAACGTCGGAGATTCCAATTCACTGTACCACGTGATCGTGAACCCACCAAAGGGTATGGTGGTGACAGTGGAGCCGGAGAAACTAGCGTTTAGAAGAGTTGGACAGAAGCTTAATTTTCTGGTGAGAGTACAAGCAGAGGCACTAAAGCTATCACCAGGGAGTTCCATAGTGAAAAGTGGCTCAATAGTTTGGACAGATGGGAAGCATGAAGTGAGAAGTCCAATAGTTGTAACAATGCAGGAGCCTCTTTGATGAAGAAACGCTTGGAAGTTAAGTGTTCTTAGTGCTACCGAATCTGGATAACAGTATATGTATGACTATATATGGATCTCTGTTGATAAGCAACTACAATGGTTAATATGTATGTTGACAAGGAAGTTTGAAAAGGTGAAGAAGAGTTGGGAGTTGGTTGTTTGCCTTCGGCGTTTGCCTTCGGCCATGAAGTTTTGGCTGAGTTTGTCTAGAGTTTTGATGAAGCATATATCATATCTTATGTTTGGTTTCTTTGTAGCAATATATTGATAACGTTGAAAAATGCTTTGTACAAATGCTGGATTTTGTATTATGTTGAGGGTGAGAGTTGAATTTGAACAAATAACCTAAGAAGTTCCAATATAAAATTGGGACTATGTTCTTCTTGATTCATTAATATCGAGTATTCAGTGATGTGGTGGAAGGGTAAAGATCTCTTTCATAATATAGGTATCGGGTTTGAGTCTTGGAAATCGAAGAACTCCCATCCTGGTAAAGAGAGAGAGGGCACAAAAGGTCGAGGGAGTTAGCCCCAGTACATTAGTATTAGGTCCGTCCATGCACACGATTATTATTTTGTTATTATCTCCTGCACGTTAACTAGTTTTTGAGACATATTTGTGGATGACCCTTGAATTAGAGCATTGTTAATTACAAGCTCATACATCCAGTAAACAAAAATATTGTGAAGGCTCGACTTATATCAATATCATAAATATCATAAGAGAAGAAAGGCAAGTCAAGCAGTATGTTCATCTCCTTCTAAGAAAAATATCCAAAGTTTTCATTTTTGATCAAATTCCGTCTAGTAAGCCTCGATCTCTATTCTACACGGAAAAAGCGTATTCAACACAGACAGGCTCAGGGAAAACATCCTATACTTGGGATAAGTGAGCACAAGAGTTTGGATGTGTTGAGCATATAGCTAGCGTTCCTTCTGAGCCAGGATCAAACTCTTCTTTTGACCATGATTGAGCCCTGCAGTGGTAGAACCCATACCTTCATATCAAAGTTGGGAATGATTGACTTTCTCATTCAAATAATAGCGCATAATGGCAGTACGGGTTTGAGAGAGAGAGCGTGAGATAGTTGGTCTAATAACTAGTCCAACTTCCTTGTATCTGAAAGCGATGACAGGAGTCGCTTCTTTTTTTCGATATACCGCTCTGCGAGCAGAGCGAATTAACATAAATCTTTCCGAATATGAGGAGGAAAGTGAGATCGTTGTCCGATCTTTATCGTCGAACAAAAATATTGTGATTTAGAACTCATAAATTAAAATTGTGATTCCGCTTCTAGTTTCTTAAAATGATTAAAAGAATAGGTAGTAAAGAAAGTGGATGGGGATGATTCATTTTGACTGCTTTTTTGGGTGCATGGAATAGATTGGGAGTAAAAAGCATATTCAAGAGATTTTGGTCAATGCAAAGTTGGGTTAGGTGATGTGTGGGTGCTTTTGCACTGTTGCAAAGTAAAAAATAAGAGTTATATAAGATGAGCTTTTAGAAGGAAACAAAGACATTGGCATGGGCAAAAAAGGACAATGCTTAAGACAAAAAAAATCATGTGCTACTTTGGCAAAACTCTGCGTCGTGCAAGCCAATTGTGTTCAAAAGCGACAAAACCATAGTCATTAGAGTGGTCTCTTTGATGTTCTTCCATTACTAAGGGACCACTTGATTGGTGGGATCAGATTGATTATCTCGAGTGAAAGTGACTATTATTTTATTTCATCAGTTTAGTATGAAATTAGCTATCCCATATAAATGATGGTATTGATAATTTCATGGAATATTGTGATATTCTTGTTTATTTCATTTCACCAATCAAATGACCCGAGTGTTGATTAATCCAGCTATGATAGCACCTTTTAAATTAACTAGATGTTTCTTTTGGGACAAATATCACCCACCATTCATAATAATTTGTTTAGGTGAGTTGGTGTTCTTATTGTCATAGGCCATATAAATTGCCTTGTGTTACGAAGTTGGATGGGAAATAATTCATCTCTCTATTTGTTTCCAAACTTCATATGCCGACAAGTCAGAAAGAAGACTTTAAAATGATACCAGCTTAAGAAAGAAGAACAAAGGAGTAGTCCTATTTAAAAATGTCACCGGATAGGTGTTGGATCCTCTCATACTAGTGCATTATTAGAGATCTGACACAGATACAATATATCATTTTTGGAGAGTCGAGTAAACATAGGTATTGATCAATAAGGTAAATGTTTAGGACGAACGTATTTGTACTTAATCAAGCTTCATGATGGTTGTAAATATACGCCACTCAAGTACACATAACTTTCATAATTTTGTGACATTGATCGACCTAATCTTTATGTTTGCCAAAGGAGAATTTGTGTGCAAGTAATACTTGCAGCAGGCCTAGAAATGTGTTAAGGCCATAGCAGTGAACTAACAATCCAATTGGCGTGGGCCGATGAAATTCATCATGGGCCTCCTGCTGTACATTTAGGCCCGCACAAATAATGGATGGCCCAAGCCCAGAGAAGATGGGGCTTAAATTTCCAAATTTGAATGTAATGTTTACTCATTAATTTGCCAAAATTACCAACACCCCATGATAAATCGATAATTACAGAATATTTTGTTAGTCCTCTCTTTTGGTCACAAATGTTTAGTAAATAATTCCTTTTTGTTTTCTTATTAATGTATGGACTTTTTAGCTCATGGTTTAGAAATTATTTTTGACAAAATGTTGGATCAAAGTGAAATTTCCGTAAGTTACTACAAAAAGTTAGATGATATCCTAATTTTTTGTATGTAAGGTTGAGAAATATATTAGTAAAATATTAGACTTGAGTTCAACGTTGTGAAAGTGAATAGGGACAAATCCAAATAAAGAAATAAAATTGCTAAATCCTTTATGCCATGTCAAAACTAAAATCAAAATTATCATGTTCATCAGTTCATATGAACAAACAAATTTTGTAAGTGGTCCATGAAGTGTGTAAAAGAACAGTGAGATTCCCAAATACATTTTAATGGGTAAATATCTCCATTATATATCTTTATGAAATCGAAATATTATATGTTTCTACTAGGGCAACAACTTGATGTTTTTTTTCCTCCTTTTTTTCTTTGAAGGGGCCAATGGAAGTAAAGAATATAATGTGAAAGATACACTACGAAATAAGTGGCAATCACTTTCAATAAGCACAAGGCACAATCATACTTTATTTCTTCAAAAACCTCCAAAATAAAATCTACACTATAAGATTTGTGTTATGTAGAATCGAAAATAAACATTGTATCTACACTGTATAAGATTCACGTTATGTAGGATAGAAAGTGAATAAAATGTTTTAAATATATTCTATTGGACAAGTGGTAATTTAGAGAAATTGAACATCAACCCAACAAGAGAAGTTTAGCTAATTGCCCAACTTGCACCATTAACAACTAATTAATTCTTAACTTTCACTTATCCAAAGAATAATATATATGCACGATATGCTTCTGAAATCATAAGGTTGACAATAAGGCAGGGCAAATGCGGGTCAAAATCTTAGCGGGTTAAAATAGCCTAGCCCAACTACACCTCGCACAATTTACATACTGATGGAATCTATCGATATAAGAGGAGGTGGAGAATCGAACTCTTGCCAACAAATTTAAATTCAAGATTATCAATCAATTGAACAATCCATAGAAAAAGTAACCACTTGGCCACTTGTCTTTGTAACCTTATTGCCATTAATTTGACCTTCTGAATTTTGCTTCAGATATATGTCCAATATAGTCCTGCTACTTCATTTATTATTGGCCCTTTGAACTTTTCATCACGCATTCGCATCTGTATTATAGTTTAGAGGTAAAAGTTTTATGTTGGGTAAAGAAAAAACTACCTTTGGCCACTTTTCAATTTTTTTAGTAAAATATTTTCCAGAATTTTAAATAACTGTACACTAAATAAAAAGATATTCCGCAATTAAACTAACCAATTTCGAAAGAAAACATTTTCCTTCATATTCCACACACCTTAAAAGTAAAACAGCATGCACTAAAAATTACATAATTAATTACATTATTAGCCCACTGCGTGAAGGGAAATTTTGGTTTATTCCAATTATATAGTTCCTTTTACATAAAATTAATAAAAATAGCAATCTTTTGAATAATGTTTCAGTATTTAGTTCTTACAACAGTTCAGTGAAATGTTTTATGATCTGACGGACTTATTTATATAGTCCTCTTAATTTTTTTGTTTACGTACACTATTATTTGTCTTTAACAAATTAATAAATATTTTTGGGAAAAAACGTACGCCACGGCCTGCGCGTCTGCCCTAGCACTCTGCTTTCTCCTTCCACTTGGGGACACATGCATATTCATTAAAAAAATACGGATAAACCCATTTGATGCTGACTAATGTTTTCAAAATTTTAATATTAGTAGTTTGTTGGCAATAATAACAATAACATATTCAGTGAAATCTAATATACTTATTTCTACCTCATAAGAATAGGAATGATGTTTCCTATTGAAGAAAAAACTAGGAAGTTGTAGACCCCATATTAAGAAGGCAACTTCTAAAACATAACACTTTCTCCCTATCAATTTATGTGGTACTTTTCTAATTTCAAGATTTAATTAAATCTATTTGTTATCTTAATTTTTATATATCTTTTAAATATATAAATCGTTGTACATTTTTAAATAGTTTACAAATATAAAAAAATTATTTTAGAAAAATTGAAGATTTCAGAGCAAATTCTCAATTAAATTTAAAATGTTTGAACTATTACAAAATGAAAAGTGTCATTTGGATAATAACACTTTGTGTACACAACGTGACTTAAAAACCCTCTCAGACACGATCAAAAGAATATCTGGTGACTGATACAACAAACTTGTACACCCCCCCCCCCCCAAAAAAAAAAAAAAAAATTCATTACTTTACGTGTGTAATGATTTTCAAGAATTGGTGTTCATACTACAGAAACAACTTGCTGTATTGTTTTTGCTTTTTTTATAACTATAAGTAACAATCATGTCTGCCAATATTATGCCTAGATGCATTGAACAATTTTATAAATAATTTCTCCCATATATATATATAATAATAATTAATTAACTGGACTTTTTATCACTGGCGAATATGAAATTGTCCTCTTATGTTTGATCGACATACTTTCGTTCAATAATCTTCCCTTCCTTTGCTTTATTCTACAATTAGCGGTGGAGCTAGAATTATATTTCAGTTAAAGATTTGGCGCCTATTAATTATAATTGTTTTTTTCTAGTACCTAGTAAATTAAATTTTTAGAATTTAACATGTATAAACTTAAAATTTTGAATTCATTTTTATTTATTGCCTCAGCTTCTTGTATCGACATTATTTAATAGACGTGTCTCTTGCGCTAGCTAGATTGCTTTATCTTTTTTATGTTTTAGATACGTATAAAGCTACTTTTCTGACCTCATAATTGGAAGTAAAGGTATGTTAGCTTATGCAAAATATAACAAAATTTAGCAACAAACTGTACGTCTGTGTACCAAATACGAACAAGACTCGTTTTTCTTGTGTTATATGTACCAATAACTCACATACTGGTTACTTCTTGTTCATTAAAGTCCCATCTTATATATTCATGCTGACATATTTTGTCGTATGAGAAATGTAATTTTGTATATATGAAACTTCTTTTATAGTTTTTCACTATTTTTTTCAAGGTGACTTAAGATGTCAAATCTTGTAGAGTTAAAATAACAGTAATACGATAAGATCTAGAGAAAAAGAAAAAAACAGTCAAGGCCACATGAATAGTTGAAAATATTATTATATATTGTGTCTCAAATAACTAAAGTTAATTGTGTGAGATTTTTATTATTTTACAAATCAGTAAATATAAATATTCTAGTAGCTTTGCGTCTAAAAACGATGAATCGACTGATCAAGCATTCAACACAAGAAAACTATAAGTTACAAGTTACGTGTATGTTGATATGGATATGATTCATTATTAGAGTTGTTGGCCTTGATCTTCCAAATAGATAGGTCAACTAGGTTATTTTAAGAAATTAATGCTCCTCTATTATTTGGCTTTAGGTTCTCTTGAACTTAGATTCACTAAATTTAGTGGGATATATATTTTGTTTTTGCTTTGTTATAATTTTTAGGCGAAATAGTGTAATGGACCATCGTACTTGTATGAATTTATATTCTGAACCCTTCTACTTGATCCTTTGTCAACTGAACCCTTAAAAGTCTTATTTTAATAGAGTTTAACGGTTCAGTTGACAAAGAGTCAAGTAGACTATCACATGTTCATACTCCCTCGATACTTTTTTTACTTGTCCAATTTTGACTTTTTACTTGTTATTTTTGACAAATCAAGAAAAAAAAATATTTTTTACCTATTATACCCTCAATTTATTTAGAAAGCTAACGTTTTTGAAAATGGTAGAACCTCTTTAATGAGTAAATTGATTTTGGAATTCTATCAATTAATAGAGTTAAAATGGTAAACTCACTATGTCAATTATTATTTTCTTAATAGGTGTGCCAAGTCAAAAATAGACAACTAAATAGGGAGCCGATATTCAAAATCATTCCATTCAGGATCTTTTAATCTGTCGAAACGTCGCATTTCTAAATTTTCGTAAGGCTCTCCTGGAACTCCTTCCAGAGTCTGTTGAATAATCTTTATGAATTTTGTCATTTCACCGATTCGTCCTAAATAACGAGCTAATGAATCCACTTCTCGTTGCCGTTGATCCTGCCAATCAAATTCGTCGTAAGACTCATTATGATCAACTTTATGAAGATCCTAGAGGAAGTACTAATTACTCCTCCTGCATATTACTTGTCCATTTTCCTCTTTTCACTTTCTTTAAAATCATAAATTATTTATTAACTTATTTAAAATCTAAAGAAACTTTTTTCTATGCATCTTTCTTCTAAATTTTAGCTAGCTACCATTTTAGAATTTGATCTTTCACTGGATAAAAATATTGAATGACTAAATTGTACAAAAATATATCGTGGATATGTTGATAATGAATGTATGTTAAGTAATACATTGAACCATTATCCAGTGTTACGTTTGTTGAACAAACAAAGGCGAAAAAACATGCATAGTGGGTACAAACAGACAATGCAAGACGCACTCATCAACCAAGCGGCGATAAATTGTAGATGATAAAAATAGTGGTGCTAAACGCTTCGCCAATATTCTCTCCAGTTCATTTAACTTGTCGTCCTTATTAAATAGAGATAATTCAATATAAATGTTATCTTTAAAAAGTAAAATATTATAAATCAATTATTTTCAATATTCACATTTAACCATAAATATAAGGATAATTATCCGTATTTTCTTACGGCACATACAAGAAAGATCATAACAAATAAAATGAATCGAAAAAAATAGGAAATTTATTTATTTATTGGCATTGATTATGAAACCCATGCCTGCAAGTGTGATGGCAGGGTGAACCTCATCCACGAAATCTAAAGTGATTCAAGGGGCCACATAGCTCATAGCTCGTGTTTCGGATCATCAAGGAAAGCGTGCCCCCTCCCTTTATATCTTCTGTTGGTGAAGTACCTTCCATCTTTTGTCACATTATATTCTGATTTTTATTTATATGTATTTTAATATTAAAATAAAAATGTTTAAGTGTATAATATTTTAATGTCATAACGTGGAGTAACTGGTGTACATGGGTTATTTTTTGAAATTTATGTAATTCCTATAATATGTACTAATTATTTTACTAGGTGTATCCAAGGAATTCTTTTATATAAAGGATCTTTTTTCCTTGTTTTGAGAAGATAAGTAGATAAAAAGTGGATGAATACTATTAAATTACATTAAAAACAAATATAAGTAGATAAAAAGTGGATGAATACTATTAAACTATATTAAAAAAACAAATATAAGTAGATAAAATACTACTAAATTATATTAAAAAACAAATATTATTTGTATTCACTCTCTTCGTTTTTTTTATTTGTTAAAATTTTATTTTTTAGCCAAATAATATGAATTTTGACTAATATTTTAAGATTTATTTTTTCATCATATCAATATGAAAAGAGTTGCAATTTACATTAATTTTTGTATAGCTTTTGACTGGCTAATGTTATTTAATTTAAGTCTGCAAGTTAGTTAAATTAACTCTAGAAAAATGCAACGTAACAACTAAAAAGGAAGGAAAAGAATGAAAAATACAACGTGACAACTTAAAAGGAAGGACAAAATTGATTGAAAGAAACACCGATTAATTTGAAGTAATTTTGCGGGAATTTCATCCAAACCAGAATATTCATGACCACCGAAACTCATGAGTTTCTTCTTTATGTCTATGTCTTCAATTGACGTAAAAATATAATAGGCTAAACTTCAACTTAAATGATTATAATTTCAACCAGAAGATGCTGGGTACATTCCCCTCTTACGCTTTCTTTGCTGACTTGTTTGATATGCATGTCACCCAATACGACCAATATTTTCAACCCCAAGACTCAAATTCTACGTATATACAACGTTCTTAATTCTGACTAGTACTCACTCAGCTATTTTTATTTATTCATTATATTAAAATAAATATTTAATTTAAAATTTTATTTTTAAAAAATTTATCACTTATAATTATTTTTGACATTGCATATATTAAATCGAAAAGTGATATAATAAAACTATCATCACAGTTACCGAGGGAGTAATACTCTCCCGTCTCCACTTTTACTTTCTTCCAAAAAAAGCTTCGGATTCGGTCGTACCACACCTACAAGTATAATAGAGTTAGTTTATTAAATAATTAAATATTCATATAAATGGTTGGTAAAGAAAATAATGTTCTCCTTTGAATGAATAATGTTCAATAAAAATATGATTAAACTGGTAGTAGTTATTTTTTGGAGCGGAAGAGGAGGGAGATTCTAGAACGTGAAAAGAAAAAAATAAAAGAATTAAACAAGGACCGTACGAGGAAAAAGGATCACACAAATTACTATTTCATTTTTGTTATGCTAAAGACGACATATATATTTAGATCGTATCTGAAAGTTTAAGGCTACTAATTTCACTTTAAATAAGTTTATAAAGTTAACTGATCACTCTGGAAAATTTATGTGGGTAAGAATTTCCTTCCAAATAAGTTTAGGGGTAATTTATGTATTTTATTATTTGAATAAAAACTCTTTAAAATTACTAGCCAAATTTTAAGTCGGGAGTGAGCCAAATTTTACTAAAGAAATTTAAATTAGGAAGAAGTACACACGGGGAAGATAAAAAAGTGTTTAACATCTATTATACATAAATTAAAATTATTTTAATTTTTTATTGAATAGGGTTTGAAAAAATTCAGGCTTTGGCACGTGGCGCGGAATAATCCACGTCATGAACGTGCATGACACAGGCACATATTTGTAAATAAAATACAAATTGACCATTTAGTACTTGATGACAAATTGACAATACCATACATTTCAACACGTGCTTCTTTATGGCATTAAAAAGTGGGAATAATCAAGGTACATTTACAATTTACCTAAAGTAAAACAAACATACATTTATAATTACTTGAAAGTGTGGTGGGTCTTTGCCTTCACAAATATACTCGTGGCACAAATTTAATGGACCATTTTGTGAAAGAAAATTTTATAGGAATAAGTTATACTTAAGTTCTAATTACAATTATTTAGAATACCTACACTTAATTACAAGATATAACAATACATTATCATTATAATTAAATAATAGAAAAAAAATAAGATATGGTTTTCGCGAAATTTCGAATTGAAACTCAAAGAAAAAAAAAGTTGTTTCTATTTTGTATGTCGAATATATATTTATATGTCTAATACATACAATAACATATTCACAACGTACAAATATATACAACCAACATACAAAATATATAAAACATAATTGTCTATTGTTTTATTTGTTATTAGCAAATATATTATTACCAAATTAGATTATTTTATAAGAAATTAGTGTTGCTTTTAAAAAATAAAATATATTATTCCGCTAATTAAGGTAAATTTATCCCTGATTTTTGTATCTCTAAGTAAAAGTTGGCCGTCCATCCTTGAAATGGCAAATCCATTTCAAAGTCCAATCACCGATACGGTAAAAGCTATGAATAAGTTTAGGTAATTGGAGAAAAGTAGATGTTGGTTCATTCAGTCAAATTTGGTTATATTCTATGTATCTACTCCACAAGTTGGTAAGTTTGCTAAAAAAGAAATTTGTAACTTTAACCCACCACGGTAGAAAAGTCTTAGAGGGTGTTTGGATGGGATTTTACGTTGGTCAAACTAACTTTTAAATCAGTTTTTGATTTATTAGAGCTTTTGACAATTATAAGAATAACTTAAAATAAGTCAAAAATAACTTAAAATAAGTTAAAAGTAGGGTGCGCCCTACTTCTTTTTTTTTAACTTATAAGTCATTCTATTTTTGACCAAGTATATTACTTTTTTACCCTTAATTCTTTTATAATGTTAACAACTTTAAGGGTATTTCAGACATTTTGATAAAAAAAAAAGTGACTTTCAACACTTTTTTGCCAAACACATCAGCAACTTTTTTTCAACTCCAGCACTTTTATCCAAACACATAACTACTTATTTTTAAAATGACTTTAAAGTAATTTTTTTAAAGTTACTTATTTTAAGCCAATCCAAACGAGCTCTTAATCAAAGTCTTGTGCCCAACATGATCCCTGTTTTCATGGTTTTTTTTTTCCACGTGGTGTTCGTTAATTATATTGGAATTCGATTAAATTCAGATTTGTTTCCACACGGGAGATAAAGTGCTTTCTAACAAATATGACTCCATACCCGTGGAGATTCAGACCGAAAATTTTTACCGAATTTTGATAATTTTTTCAAAAAATTATTACTATCATTAAATGACTATATACATCATTATTAGTCAACTGTAAATTTTTAAAACATAGCCCCTCCGTTCATTTTTACTTGTCATTTATTCTTAAAATAGATTTTTATTTTTATTTGTTATTTTTGACATATCAAGAAAATACAATTTTTTTTTCATATTTTACCCTCAGTATTAAATACTTATTTTCCAAGATCTAATATTAAACATTATTTAATAGGGATATTTTAAAGAGTGTGTCATGTAAAATAAAATGGAAAGAGTATTTTCCATTATATTACAAGCACACCATAAATCAACAACATACACGCACTTGAAATATTTGTAATGACATTGTTAACCCTCTGGGCAGAAAGTGGGCAATTTCGGTAAGTACTGGCTTTCCGAGGGGCATCAACGTAAAAACAACTGCCGGCTCTCCGCAACGCTTTTGGCCCTTTATAAAACAGAGTAGGCATCTTTTGGAAACGCAGCCAAATAGCTTACAATTATACAATTTCCGTCAAAACCAAGAAAGCCTCATTTGTGCGAAAAACTTTTTTTATTTTTGTGCTGAGAGAAACATAAATCATGTGTGGTGGTTCTATAATCTCCGATTACATAGACCCTAGCCGGACTTCTCGCCGGCTCACCGCCGAGTTGCTATGGGGTCGCTTCGATCTCAGTAAGAAGCAAAAAAATCCGAACAATTATCACTCTAAGCATTTGCGATCTGAAGTTGTTGACGACTTCGAGGCCGATTTTCAAGACTTCAAAGAGTTATCCGATGATGAGGATGTTGAAGTCGATGTCAAGCCATTTGCCTTCTCTGCTCCCAAACAGTCTACTGGTAAAAAAAAAAATTTCTTTCATTTAATTACTTGATTTCTATAAATTATTCTAGGTTTTTCTGGCCTGAATTGAGATTTTGTGTCTGCTTTTGAAATTATTGGGAATTTGAATTTATTCAAGTGGACAAAAGGGCTAACTATTTGGCCGTCAGGAAAATGAGGGATCCAAGCTGCTCTTTTCTTCTATTTGATTAGCTAAAAAGAAAAGAAATATTAAACTAAATATCCTTTCACCCAGCTGATTAAATTAAAAATAGCCGGCAGATGTATAATATATGTATAATCCATGTATAATCGTGTATAATCTATGTATATTGCCTAAAAAAGTAAACAGTAAATTTGTGTGAAGATCCCTTAAGAAAAATGGGTAGCATCTAAAAGGAGGAAGGATCCAATATGCCATTTTTTTTACTTGATTAGCTAAAATAATGATAAATGCAGAAACTGATAAAGGTATTCATGTTTTAGGAAGCCTTAAATCTACCTTTACTATTTAAGTCTCATTAACTTTCAAATTTGGCATAGTTGCGGTGAATTTTGGTTGGAAACTTTATGAAATGCTTTAAGACAATAGAAGGAGGTTATGAAAAATCAATCACAAATATTGTTGTGTTGTTTGTTTGGAACAATATTTCTTGTCTAGATCCATTTTGATTGCTAAATGGTTACTTTGGGAACAAGTTCTATCAATTAAGTGTCTACCCTAAGAAACTATGTTGCATCATGCTTACAGAATAATCTAAGTCCATCACTTTGATGATGATTTTAGGTAATAACCTTAGATCTAGGCTTCTCAGTTCCGTAGTTTTAATATGGGTTGAAACCTGGTGTTTATAGCTCAAACCCTGTATATGTGAGAATTTCAATTACCAACATTTGAGATCGTTGTCCTAGAATCCAGAATCTATAAAGTTTAAATCTTGGATCCATCTCTGTTTTTAATCGTCATACCAAGAGAGATTTTGGGAAGGCTTGATTATGTGTAAGTTGATTCCTCTAACAATCTAGCACTAAGTGTTATCAGCAAACATGTTCTGTGTGGTTGATTTGTAATTAGGCTGCTTATGTTTTTATGGTTTTTTATATAGCATGCTATTTGATGGATTCATCAATGAAAATTTATGATGAAATTATGGATGAATGAAATACTTAATAATTCATTTTAATATCTGAAGGTTCCAAATCTTCGAAAACTGTTGATTCAGACAAGGATGCTGCTGATAAATCCTCTAAGAGAAAGAGGAAGAATCAGTACAGGGGGATCAGACAGAGACCTTGGGGTAAGTGGGCAGCTGAAATACGTGACCCAAGGAAAGGGGTTCGGGTTTGGCTGGGAACCTTCAATACTGCAGAAGAAGCTGCCAGAGCTTATGATGTTGAGGCTAGGAGAATCAGAGGCAAAAAAGCTAAGGTAAACTTTCCTGATGAAGCTCCAGCGCCTGCATCAAGACACACTGTTAAGGTGAATCCTCAGAAGGTCCTTCCTAAGAAGAGCCTGGATTCAGTTCCGTCCGACTCAGCAATCATGAACAGCATGGAGGATGGCCATTACGATTCTTTTGGATTTTTTGAAGAGAAACCCATGACAAAGCAGTATGGATATGAGAATGGGAGCAGTGCTTCCGCAGATACGGGATTTGGCTCATTCGTCCCTTCAGCTGGTGGTGATATCTACTTCAACTCTGATGTAGGAAGCAACTCTTTTGAGTGCTCTGATTTTGGTTGGAGAGAGCCATGCTCCAGGACTCCGGAGATATCATCTGTTCTGTCAGCTGCTGTCGAAAGTAATGAGGCTCAATTTGTAGAAGACGCCAATCCCCAGAAAAAGCTGAAACCATGCACCAACAATCCCGTAGCTGATGATGGAAACACTGTGAACATGCTACCTGAAGAGCTTTCAGCTTTTGAACCCCAGATGAATTTCTTTCATCTCCCATATATGGAGGGAAATTGGGATGCATCAGTTGATAACTTCCTCAACACAAGTGCAACTCAAAATGGTGATAATGCTATGGACCTTTGGTCCTTTGATGATGTTCCTTCTTTAATGGGAGGTGTCTTTTAAGTCAACATGCCAAGTTTTGTAAATAAGGCTTCATGTGAGTGATTTTTGCTGTTGGTTGTATAATACTTAGTGAAGATATTTTATATGTTAATTTGATCTCTTTTAACTTGTTCTTTTAGGTGTGTCTGATGGTGGAAGAAGGATATGATCCACAGGCAAACATGATTAAGCCATGGATTATGCACTCAATAGGTATTTGGTGATAGAGCAGTGCATAGGTAATTAGGTTAAATTAACTACTAGAGATGTTTAATTCTAGTTTTTTTAAGACAATATGGCTGTATGGATTATGACAATTGATGAGACCTCGATGCTTGCTATAACCTTACTTTTGGTGTTTACAAATTGCTTCACATGGAACTATTCTTTCATTTCACTCTTTTGCATGTGCAGACACTAATAAATAATACTGCAACTTGGCAGACCTGTTGGATGAACTTATATGATGAGTGCATTGGTGAATAAGCGTTGCCATTTTCTATGGCCTCGTTTTCCGTCTATAGAGGATTCATCAATGTCTGTTGGAACTCAATTTTCGAGAAATTCCTTCTCATTTTAAACATGAGATTTTGTTTGAATAAACTCTCATCTTCCTTAGCAAGTGTTTGGGGTGTAGATATTGTTCTTGTTAAAGATTAATTGATTTTTGTATTTTTGTAAAAACTTGTGGTGCATTTGTGAAAAAATGGATCCCGATTTGTAAGTGAAATAAAAGTGTTCTAGTTCAGTTTAATGTACATGCTGGAACCTATGTGAATATAGATATGGCAGTCCAATCACTATTATTTCTTTACCGGTGTCCGTTATAGAAATTCTTTTTCGAGAAGTGGAAGTGAGTTGTGTATTATTAAAGAGAGAAATTATGTTGACAATGAGATCTGTTTGAATTCAAAATTACAAGTACCCATTGAAAACCGAAAAGATAGAAAGAAAAAGGTTAGTCGGCATGGTTTAGATAGGTTAGGTGAGACATGACTTGTGTGGGGGAGAGCTATCGGTGGGTAGGTGACAAGGTTGTTGAGGTGAAAGCATTGGAAACGTGGGGAGGCTTAAAATTAAGCAATTGCCTAATCTCTCCATTATTTCCTAAGTATGGAAATAAACTAATCTAATTAATTTAAAATTCTCACAGTTCAAACTCAATTTCTTTATTGAAAATATAATTTACTGTAGTTGGTGGTTTAATGATAAACGTGAAAAAAGAAGAAGAACAGTCAGATAGTTTTGGAGATATATATGTGGCTGCCCGTGATCATATGAAAGTAGTACTATAATTAGGAGTAAGCACGAACGGTAGGGTTTCTTCTACGTTGTACTAGTTAAAATAATTAAGGCAAACCCCTATTCCACCTCCATCTCTCAAAATAGCAAGAAATCGTTGGGTAGAATGTATTAGCAAAATTAATGCATGTATTAGCTCTTGTGCATTTTTAACGAGTCTTTTGTACTGGTCTTTAATTTATGCCTCTCATAACAAATATTTTTTGCAGGGCATAAATTTATATATTTTCGTATTATAATATTCTATTACTTATGCCCTGACATGACTTTAGTTTCAAAAGAATTTGATTGAAATTAAAGACTAATTCATTCGAAGGACAAATATGTAATTATAACATGAGCCCTCGTAAGCCCAATTCAAGTGTATCTCAACCTGGCCCAGCCCATTACCTTAGGCGGAGAAAGAACTTGTTTGTGTGTAAAGTTTAACTTTGAGGAGAAAGTCCAAATAAAGAAATCAGAGCAACAAAGAGAAGAAGAAAGCAAGTATTTACATAAATATGTTAATTTTAAATTGAAGAAAGGAATAGGATCAGAAAGACAGTGGGCAGAAAGAAAAACATCACATTCCTCCTTTCAATTGAAGGCTTCACTAATATTATAAACACAAATTAAATTGCATAACCCCATTAAAGAGCTATTAAGCAAATCAAACCCATGCCATACTAAAATTTCAAATATGAATTGCTTCATTTCATGTCATGGATTATATTTCATATTATTGTGAAGCATTCTCTTTCAAAAAATGCCTCTTCTTTCTTTTCACCTTCATTTTCTTGATAGCCTTTTTGGTTGTGATTATTCCTTCCATTCTTTACTTAATCTTGAAGCCCCAAAATCCTAATTTCACTCTTCAAACATTAAAGGTACAATCTTACAACTTGAACGTCTCGAATTCGGGCTCCGACCCCCTATTTTCAGCTGTCATAGGTCTGACATTGCTTGCGCAAAATCCTAACAAGGTTGGCATAAATTATAAATCGACTCGTTTTCACGTGTTTAATGAAGGAGTAGTGATCGGAATGATTCAAGTTCCTGCCTTTTATCAACCTCCTCGTAGCAATAACTTAACGTTGGAGACTCGAGCAATATTTTACTGCGTGAACGTTACACAAATTTTGTCTAATATTTCATTGCAACAAAATAGTTCCACAAAAAGTGTTACATTAGCAAGCATATTGGGTGATGTTTCAGCTCAAGTCAAACTTGTCAATGTCAACTTGCCCAAGGTGAAGGTTTGTAATTTTTCATTTGTGAAGTTAGTTCTTTCTTTCATAGACGTACGATCAATTTTATGTAATTATTTTAGGTGATCTGATAATGTTAAAAAAGAAAACGTTAGAAGTTGAATTTTTATATTACTTGTGACTTCTGGTACTTATAATTGTATTTCTTGTTGCAATTTTGTGAAGCTTGCCGTGGAATGCGCCATAAATATTGACCAAAACTATATTAAACTCAGTAACCAAATGGTCTACAGCTTGAAAGCAGGAAAATCTAATACGGTATGGACGATCATTATATAATTAACACTTTAAGTTGATATCACGCATTGTTTATAATGTTAACACCTTTTTTTTCCTTGTATTTTCCAGATATCTCTTCCAATGAACATCAGGGGAAGTTTCTCCAATAAGTGCTCTGCATCTATTTACATCTAACGATCTGATGAATTGGAATTACTTTGTACTCTAATACGTACCTTTATTTATTTTGTGTAAATACAGTTTTGGATATGCTTAGTGTATTCTTATTTGTTATGTACCAAGTAGTCCATTATCTATGTAATTGGATTTTAAAACGTGATGTGAGATTTGTTTGAATTATAAGTCTGAATTCGACAGTCACAATGGTACCAACTATAATTGATTTTATTTAAGTTCCCTGTCGGAGCCTTTTTGAAACCAAACCAAAAAGTGTAAAAATTATAATAAAGTTTATTTACTAGGAAAGTGTCTATTGTCGACATCAATTAATTAGTCTTCATGCTCGTCAATCTACGCGTCTGTTTAATCTATCTTGTTAAAATTTATACATTTTCAGTCCACTTTAATTTCTCAAAAGAGCTTTTTTCGGTCGTCATTACTTATTTTTTTTTTAAAATTACTGAAGTCAAAAGGGAAGGTGGTGTTTAAACAAATATCAACGTGAATGAATTGGATCGGACCCCCACTCATATATAAACGTTATAACCATGCAATTGCTTCGTTATTTATTTATTGTTTGTTTATATTTATGAATAACTATACCACGCAGGTTAGGGTGGAATAGATGAAATATAGAATATGATAAGGAAGATTTCCCTTTAATGCAGTTCATAGTGAATTTCGAACTAAACAAAAAAATTGTAACCGACGTGGCATTGATAATAATCTTGTGTACAAACCTTAAATGTGAACAACACTAAATTGGAAGTTTGGTGGTTATATAATGCCAATCAAATAGTAGCATGCGTAGGTAAGTAATCATAGAAACTCAGAAAAAATGCACGCATTGCATTTCTTTCTCCTTCTAGTATGTCCTGGTCCTAACTCGTATATATAGATAGCTACTTGTTTTAGTAATTATTCATTCTTCTGTCTCCCTAAAATAATCAAACTTTTCTATAGCTAAAATCATATGGCAACTGATTATTTTACCATATTCACTCATGTGCTAGTGTTTCTGGGTGCAACATCCAGCACCATCCCTATGATCAGTGAATGCAAAAAGGCAGAAAATGGAGCTGCTCTCTTCATATTTGGTGACTCCTATTTTGATGTGGGAAACAACAATTACATAAATACATCAACTCTTGACCAAGCCAATTTCTGGCCCTATGGAAAATCTTACTTCATCTTCCCTACCGGAAGATTTTCTGACGGTCGTTTGATTTCTGATTTCATTGGTAAGCCTGCATTTGCTTGGTAAATACATGTTTGGTACCATGAAAATCATTTTTATTTTTATTTTTATTTTTTGTGTTTCATAGTCATAAATTAATTTTTCCAAGAATCAAAACAGTTTTCATAGTCATTTCTTCTTTGGAACTATCTAGCTAGACATTCAACTTTCTATTACTTATTTTAACTTATAACACTTAGACAATTGTTAATTACTAGTACTATGGTCATTTTGTGACAGCTGAATATGCAAAGGTTCCAATACCAGCACCCATTATGCAGCCAAGGAATGAAGAGGAAAATTACATTAATGGAGCAAACTTTGCATCGGCTGGAGCTGGCTCTCTTGTCCAGACATTCCAGGGTGCAGTAAGTTCTTTTCACTCCAAGCATGTTTAATAAAAATATAAAATTGAATCATATATATTGATAATATAAATTTTACATTATTTATTTTAATTTGTTATATGATGTTAATTAAATAGTTATGTACTTAATATTAATGTGGTCTAAAAGATCAGACAGCTGCAAGGACTCGTCAGTACAAGATTCTACTTTTAATTTGTAACCATAAAAGTAAAAGTTAGAGAAAAGAATTAATTGCGTTGAAATATTCTAATTCTTGAAACTTGTCATGTTATTGAACTATCACTCAGCATCTGTTAGTACTACTTTTAACTAGTTAGCGGATAACTGTCAGAATTGAAACCCGTTCGATGATTTCTCTAAAAATTTAAGGGCAGCTGCCAGCTGGCATTTGCATAGATTTTTCTTAACCCCGGATAATCTGCCCTCTGCTATAAGCCTATAACCTTTGTCAGCTGAACACTTTGTGTGTATTGGGTAAACCCCCACTATGTAATAGCCTACAAATCACACAGAAAAAATCGTGATTGATCCCGGATCCGTGTGGACCAAAAACTATCGCAATCTTGGACTTTCGACAGGACCGAAAACATAATGGCCCCTGCCCACGTAGAATGCTACAAGTAGAATATTGTTTTTAGTGTGTCAGCCAACGTGCGTTGTGCAGAAGTTGTTTTGTTTTTAACTCTATTTCTTCAGGTGATTGATTTGAAGACGCAATTGAATAACTACAAGAAGGTGAAATTTTGGTTGAGAAACAAGTTTGGCTATTCTAAATCGGACAAAATATTGACAAGTGCTGTTTACTTGATAAGTATTGGGACCAATGACTACTTAAGTCCCTTTTTGACCAATTCAACACTCGTAGCTTCCTATTCTCCTCACCACTACGTACAAATGGTCATTGGCAACTTGACCACTGTGGTCCAAGTAAGTAAAATGAAATTGGCTAGTTATACTTATTTTGTAACCCAAAAATCACTCTCTTTGGTTATTTCATGATGTACAATTAACTCAAAAAGATATGAAATTCGTGCAGGAGATATACAAGAATGGAGGAAGCAAATTTGGGTTTTTGAATTTGGGATGTTTACCAGGCTTAAGAATGCTTAATCCTCCCACCAAAAATGGGTGTTTGGAAGAAGCTTCAAAATTGGCAAAATTGCATAATGTTGAGCTTCACAATGTTCTCTTAGGAATGCAAAAAGAGTTGAAAGGGTTCACTTACTCACTTTATGACTTCAACTGTAGTTTGAGACAGAGGATGAATCATCCATCTAGATATGGTATGCACTAATTTACGCTTACAAGTTAGTTTGACCCATTTATAAATCTCGTATTTTTTGCTTATCGTCGTTTTGATAAATATTAAAAGTGCTTATAAATTACAATCAGGTAAAAATCATAAATTGATTCAACTTATAAACACTTTTTGCTTTAATTGTATTATTGTGGGTTTGAAGGAAGGGAAAAGAGCCTGTTGTGGAACAGGAAGATATAGAGGAATATATAGCTGTGGAGGAAAGAGGCCAGTAAAGGAATTTGAGGTGTGTAAAAGCCCAAAAAGGCATGTCTTTTGGGATTCTTATCATTTAACTCAAACTATTTACCAGCAAATGGCTGATGAAATGTGGAATGGGCCCCTGAGATTGACAGGGTCTTCTACTCTCAAGACTCTTTTTCAATAATTTAATGTACAGAAAGAGCAAAGTACAAATTCATCAACTTCTGTTGCCAAAGCATGCATTATTAATAATAACTTCTTCATATGGTCCATTATCTAAGAAATGTCAATTCACAATTTTGACTTGATTTTGTGCTTTTGTAAAGATTGTTACTGATACTTATTTATATTTAGAAACTATATAACTTTAAGAGGTTTGATTACAAAGATTAGGGAGTTTCCAATATCAAATACGGATTTAAACTTGTCCACTCTGAATATTAGTTAAAATCAAGATAAAATTATATCAAAATCATGAGATTATCCATCTCAACTCTCAAGTACAAGATGAGATAATCTCTCAAAATTACGATCCTAGAGAAAACAATGTTTTGAACTAAATGACCCCAAAAGTACGAAAAATCATTAAGAATAAAATGCTCTTTTAGAACTACCATGACATTATATATGAAAATGTTTACCATAAATTGTTTTGGATGACCTTAAAAATTGTGAGTAAGGTGGAATTAGGAAATATGGAGACTTGAGAGTCTTGGTGTTATCCAATAACGAGGACAAAATATTAATTGGAATGGGACCAATATTTGAAATAGGGCCGGGCCGACATGACAAGAAAGAGGATGCTGACAACCTTATATTAACTCCCGAAATTAACATGTTGCATTAATTCCTGATGCTAACATTTCCATTCTCATTAGTCGGAAGTCAGAACCCTACCTCCCTGTTTTGCTGTTACAAATGAATGAAGAAGACAACGTGCTACTCCGCATTTTTTGCTATCAACTTCTATCCATAAAAGAAGAAATTTGTACCTTCATTATTAATTTATTGTTTCTCTATTATATTAGTATAACAATTGATAGGACTACTAAATCATTGGTTTTGCAAGTTATACAATAAGTGGTTGGGCTTCAACAAAAAAAGAGAACAGAATAACCAACATTTAAACGATATTAAATGTTATAGCTACTTTTTTGAAAAATTGCGATTCACAGCCAATGTCTTCTTAAATCTTGCTATTTGTGTAATTCACCTAATTGTATAAATCATAATTTTTTAATAATTTGGTTCCTGATTGTATAAATTCCTAATTTGTATATGCTTACCCTAGATATTTGTATGCGATTTATGAAAAATTTACAATAAATTACCCTGTTTGTATATTGACAAGCGAAATATACAAATGGAGTTCTGAAAAATTTTAAATGTATAAATACATAATTTATAGGAAAAATTACTAAAGTACACCCTTTAAGTATATTATTTTCCATTTGTCCCTATATCTTTTAAAAATAACTAAAATCCCTTATTTTAATAATGTATCCGTGCTTGTATTAATGTATCCGCACTTTCATTAATGTATCCGGATTGAGTTAATTTTTATTTTAATAATGTATTCGTATTAATGTATTAATGTATCCGGATTGAGTTAATTTTTATTTTAATAATGTATCCGTGCTTGTATTAATGTATCCGCGCTTTCATTAATGTATCCGGATTGGGTTAATTTTAAGGGATTATTGTAATTAGAAAAAAAAATAGGGATAGATAGTAATTTCATCTTTACACTATGTGATTTATGTAACTTACCCTAATTTATATATACTTACGCTAATTGTATATTCGTAAGCGAAATATATAAATGGGCAAACGTCACACGAAATATACAAATCAGGGCCTTCATAGCAAACGAAACTATAGCTATATTATAAAAATTATAACTATAGAGCCTTATTGTATTTACTATTTCTAAAATTTACTTTTAAAACAAACTACATTTTTACGATTCTACAACTATATTCATAACTATTTCATCCATTATTAATATTTACGTAATTTTAATCAACCACCAAACCATTTTTTTAATGGCAAATTTAGTCACTAATAAAGTTGAAAAAGGTCGATGTTGAGTGGGACAATTGGGCGGACCCAGTGAGACCCGCCGTTACCACTTTGTGGCATTTTCTGTACCAATAATTGCTTGTCCAGACGGAACCATCAGTGTTGAGGCACGTGTTTATTATTTGTCACCTCAAACCAATCTTCCCACATCATACACCATTGCCGCCTTAGAGCATTACTCTCTAAATTTCTAAATATAGAGTTTTTATTTTTTTAGACAATCAACTTTAATTTAATTTTCTAAAAAATAATTTTTTTCTCTCTCCTTAATACTATATTATTATTTCTATTTCATTTTTATTTTCTTATTTCATAATATAAATCTCTTCTTTTTTTTTTTCCAAATAATCACTTTATATAATTTTCATGTGATATAAAATTTTATTTTTTCAAATTTTTTATTTAATATAAATTATATTTTATTCTAACTTTTCTAAATAACATAAATTGGAAGCAAATATTAATAATATACAAATTAATGGACAATTCAAATAAAAGTGAATCATTAATGAAATACAATTACATAAACATTACATAAATACTCAACTTTCAATATTATTACGTTGCTCCCATAAATTCTCTATTAACACATTACGGAGTTAAAAATGAGCATTTTTGTCCTTAATTTTTTTATGTCTCGCTAAAAATTGTTCAAACGGGAGATTTTCATCTACCATCATTTTTGTTGTTGCAGTTGGAGACTCTACGGCATTTTGAATTAGTTCATTAAGATCACGTTCATCCTCGATTATCATGTTGTGCAATATAATACATATAGTCATTATATCATGTAGCGCTTCCTTTCTCAAAAAACGTGACTGTCCTACAATAATTGCGAAACGTGATTTCAAAACTCCGAATGCACGTTCAACATCTTTTTGGCACGATTATTGTTTCATCGCGAAATATTTCTTCTTTTGAGAACGTGGATTTACAAATAGTTTGAACAATTGTAGACCATTTAGTTTTGTGCATTCTTTATAGTGAAAATTAATAATAAAATCAAATTATATTAAAGTGACAAAAAAAATTTAAAAAATTGAAATATTATTAATTCGAAATGAAAGTAGTATATATTAAATAATATATTTTTTGAAAAAATATTATATCACATTTAAAAAGAATTATGAATATTAGAGATTTAATTCATGGCCTTATGTGAAAAATAATATGTTAATTACAAAATAATAATAAAATAATGAAAAAGTAAAATAGAGAGTGTGAATAGTAGTTCTTCAAATTTGGAGAACTACTATTCAACTCTCTATATGGGGAGAATAAAGAGTGAAATGGAGGGTGGTTGGAGAGCCCATTCTCTATTTTACTCTCCACATATAGAGAATAGAGAGTAAAATAGAGGTGGGTTGGAGATGGTATTATTAATATTTCTTCCCCTCCTTTTTTTTTTTTTTTTTTCACTCAGCTTCTAATTTCTTGCAAAAAAAATTTTGAGTGGACCAAACAGTTTTCTCGGAAATTACAAAATGAGTTATGAATATCTTAAAATTCTAATATCATCATTTCTCTGACTATTTATAATTATTTATGTGGCAAAGTTTAAATTTTGAGAGTTAACTAATTTTTTTATATTTTAATTATTTAAAATTTGATTTATAATACTTTTTAAGTAGTCTTCATATATATATATATGAATTTTAAAATTTTAATTATATCATATAAATTAGGATCGAAAGAATATTGATATGAGATCGAATCTATAATGAAGACATAAATAGTGATAAATTATCTGACTGATCCCAACCCATTTAATTAGGACTGATTCCAACTATTATGTCGCGGAGAGAGTAAATCAAAGTTTTGCATAATTGACTATCGGAGAAAAAGGAAAACCCAAATTCTTGGCTGCAAAATATTGAATAGAATCAATTATTGGAGGGCATATATGTAAGTATATTCCCATTGACAATTTGACATTATTTTGATAGTGGAGGGGCCATAATTTGTGTATACATTTATATTATACCTGAGATACCACTCTCAAGTTGTTATATATATACTCCAAAGACTTTCTCTACACAATAAAAGAAATTGTAATTAAAGTGATCATAGGTCAATTTGTTTCTCCATATGGAATCAATCCCATTTTCAAATGTCTTACGATCATGTTGTCCACAATCATTTTTTGAGCATGCCTACGTTACTTGTCTCCTCGATTCTGATTACTATAGTTAATTATGTCAACCTTGGTAATTTTTTTTAGCAAATTACTTTAATTTATTATTTCTAGTTGCTACGTAAGATATTGAAAGTTAAGCTTTCGAATTGATTAATACTATAAGAGGCTAAATGTAGACACCTCTTTGTTAATGTATTTGTTTTATGTCGAGGATATTTTTGGAATTTAAACCTTTTCATCAATGTGTTTGTTTCATGCTGAGGGTATTTTTGAAATTTTGATGTTTATGCTTTAACAGTGCTTTATAAATGTTTTTTCGGCTGATAGGTTGGTTCTGTGTCAATAATTATTTTTTTTACAAATAAGTGAAATTCAATATAGATAAAATGTCGATAACATCATTAAAGATTTATCAAAAAAAAAAATGCACCTTAACTTTTGTTGAAGTTGATTAGAAAAAATTATCACACGAATTAAAATAGAAAAAGTACAAAAGAAATCACTTTTAATATAATTTGTTCAGTTCATAACGAGACTTTGCATCTAGTATATAAAAATTGACGTTGCAATATAACTTTTGATAGCTCCAAATGCAATGTTCAGATCTACGGAAAAACAACTCCTGCTTTCCCCCCTTAAATTATGTGAGAATTCTTAAAATATTAATTAGAATAAAATGTAAATATAATTTCAGAACTTATAAGAAAATGGAGACAATAATTTTCATATAATAAAATAAATATATAAAGTATATACTCCCTATAGAATTGTCATGTTAGGTTTAAAATCACATTTATTAAAGACTATTTTGGTATGCTTAATTTTTAAAAGTTCATTTTCAATTAAGAATCATCATATAATATAAAAAAGATGGAATATATGAAAAGTAAAGAAAAAAAGAAAAAAAATTAACAAAGGGTGCACTGGAAATCTGGAATGATAATTAATGTTTCATTTTGAATGTGAATATTAGGTATGAAATTATCTATATTAGGAAATGTTTTAATTCGCCTATGAGCGATTTAATTCTAACTTTAATATAAATAACAGTAAAAAATCAAAGGGAAGAGAAGAAAAGAAAAGAAAAAAAAAAAGACATACCAAAGGAATTAATAAAAAAGAAGAAGAGAGACTAAGGAATTTAAGGCAGGGTGATGGTTGAGGTCTTATTAGTTATTACATCAGTATTTTTGAAAAAATTGGGTATACCTTAGCTGTACAAAATATCAAATAATTTTTTTAAAAAATATAGTAATATTTGCGTGTTTTGTGTGGATGTGGTCACCGGAGCTCTACTCCTTTGCTTACCCTCTTCGGATCTGAAATCTGCGTATCATTCTGCAAGTTTCTCTCTGAGTTGACTCTTACCTCTACCGCCGTTCTTTGGCAACAATTTTTTCGTCCTTTTTCTGCTTTAAATATCTGATTTCTTTTTTTTTTTGCACAGTTTAGTTTATAAGTTTTTCATTTTAGAGTATCAGTGTTATCTTGTATTTGGAGAAGCAGTTTGGAACTTGGAAGTGAGTTGACGATCCAGAGACTTGGGATCGGAAACATGGGTTCAGAAACCCATCAACAATCTGAAAACAATGAACACGAAGATTCCAAACCTTTATATCTACAAAAATTTCGCCTATACGAAACTACTTCGGTATATCTTTCACCATTTGATTTACTTCATCAAATTATTATTATTATTTTTTTATATCAAGTAGAATGATTTTGCTCTATGTTTCATTTCCAGTATTTTCCTCCTTTAGATTGTATAGTTAGCATATGAAGATGTTAATTTCACTGTTTTGGTCATTTATTATGGTGTACCTACAAATTTCTTAATATCCAACTTGTTGGCTGAGCAAGATTTCTGCTTTTTTATCTTCTCTATTCTTTTGCCTACTTGGTTTAAGATATGTTCAATTAAAAATTTGATTCAAAATGGTTAGGACAACATCTCCAAAGCAAATGTTTAGAAACAAAGTGAAAGGGAGTAAGCATCTCAAAGTAAAAATGCTATTTTTCCTCACTCAAGTCGTGCAAGTTGTAATCTTATTTCATTTTGATTTTGGTACATTCCCTCTCTGAAAATTTGGACTTAATGTCCAAAAATACTTAACTATTTCATCAATTGATAAGATGGTTTTCTTTCTTTTATGGTGAATTTATCAAGTACGTGCGAGCTTGTATCTATGTAGTCATATATCCCTTTTTTTTTTTCTTCAACCAATTGTATTAGATACTGAATATGAATGAAGATTATGAAGTTACTATAGTAAGTTTGAGAGAGAGTTAATATGCTTTAATTTTATTTGTCAAAAATGTTAACCTACTTTTATTTGTGGCAGAACTTCTATATGGTTGGAAGAGATAAAACTAGAACTTATTGGAAAGTTTTGAAGATAGGTAGATTAGAGCCTACAGAGCTAATTATGTATGAAGATTCTGCCATATATTCACAGATTGAATGTATTGATCTACTTAAAAGAATACACGAAGGGAACAAGTCAACTGGAGGGCTTAAATTCGTTTCAACTTGCTATGGAATTGTCGGTATGTTATATGACTATTTTTTTTGTTTTAAAATAGATTCTTTGTATTGATTTCTAATGCAAATCGTGTTTTTTTTTCTTTTCGATTTTAGGTTTTGTAAAGTTACTCGGACCTTATCACATGCTTGTTATTACGAATCGGAGGAAGATTGGACAAATATGTGGTCATGCGGTTTATGCCATTACAAAGAGCGAGATGTTCCCAATTCCGAATTCTACTGTGCTATCCAATATGCCTTATTCTAAGAATGAGAACAGGTCTTTTGTCAATTCTGCATGTGAATGTAAAATATCCATAGTACTCTTGAGAAGACATTATAATGGAAATAGAAATGCTTATAGTTTATTTGTATCTTTATGAGCATTATACTTGAATTGTTTGTTTCATTTTTCTTTTCTTTTATTTGGATGATTTTGAATTTTGTTATCTTTAAACCTGTCTCACTTTTGAGGTACTCTTCTATACTATCTTGAGAGTCCCCCTGCAGTGTTGTCACTGCGTGGACAATATAGAGTATAGTGAGCACATTATAGATGGGCATTTTGTAGCTATACTATTGTAGAACCTATTGCCAGTTTATTTCCTACAACTTTACAGGGCAAACTACAGTGGTGTTCTGATGTTATTTTTACATATTGAGTAAGACAAGGTATCATCAGGATTTCAGTGGCACATGTGATCACCTTTTTTTGTTCATATTTCTTATGTCAACATTTCTTCATTTTTAAAAATATTCTCTTCGTTTATATACTGCATCTGATTTAATATCTATTTTGTGAATAGATACAAGAAGCTCCTGCGCACGGTGGATCTCACGAAAGACTTCTTTTTCAGTTACTCCTATCATATTATGATTAGCCTTCAAAAGAATTTGAGTAATTGTCAGTCTGGACTCACTCTTTACGACACAATGTTTGTATGGAATGAGTATTTAACCCGAGGAATTCGCCATCAGCTCAAAAATACTCTTTGGACTGTCGCTTTAGTATATGGATTCTTTAAACAGGTATTTTCCATTTGAAATTGTAACCAAGGAAAGTCCGAATTTGAGCTCAACTTAGAGTTATATTGAAACCAAGTAAATGACTTGGTTATTTAGCAATTGGCAGTTAATCGTGTTATCATTTTGTTGTCTTTTGTAGGTTACGCTTCCTCTTTCTGGTAGGGACTTCATATTGACCCTAATTGCTAGACGATCTCGTCATTATGCTGGTACCAGGTTTGTTTGATTGACTTTAGTAATGTACTTATTTTTATTTGATGGTGATATCATTGAGTTTTGGTAGATCTAGTAACTTTGGCAATAGTATGTCATTAGAGTGATCTTGGCATTTACATTTAATCAACTTAAATCGATTGTTGAAGAAAATTCAAAAGAGTGTTATCAGTTACTTTCATGTGATGGTCTTTGTCTGTTCAGATACGTAAGAAGTATACCTAGATTTAAATTGAATTTCAGTTAGTAATTCTGCTTCATCTCTTCATTGTTGAGTTATTTCTCCTTTTATGTTTTGTAGATATTTGAAAAGAGGTGTAAATGAGAAGGGTCGCGTAGCTAATGATGTCGAAACAGAACAAATTGTGCTTGAAGATGTGCCTGCTGGATGCCCTCTACAAATAAGTGCTGTTGTGCAGAATCGGGGTTCAATACCTCTTTTTTGGTCTCAGGAGACTTCACGTTTGAATATTAAGCCTGACATCATACGTATGAAATAAGATACCTACATTATATTTGGAGGATCCAATTTACTCAATTTTCATGACCGTTTCTTTTTATAGTCTCTAGGAAGGACTTGAATTTTGAGGCCACCAAACGTCACTTTGAGAATCTTGTGAAGAGATATGGAAATCCAATTATAATATTGAATTTGATTAAGGTACACTTGATCACAGATTCTGGATCTAATTGATGTCGCCTTTTGATTTATGTGTAGTCTAAACTTTTATTGCTCATCTTTCCCTTTATTTGGTATTTTATTATACTAAGCAGACTCGTGAGAAGCGGCCAAGAGAAACAATTCTTCGTGCAGCATTTGCTAATGCTATTGAGTTTATAAATAAAGATCTTTCTGAGGAAAACCACTTGAGATTTCTTCACTGGGACCTAAATAAACACTCGAGAAGGTTTGACTTGCATCCTTTTTGCTTGCAGATGGTTGTACTTGTTAATTTTTTTTCTTTTCTTGTATGTTGGTCTGGTGGGTTGCTAACAGTTTGGCTACTTTTCCAGCAAAGCTACAAATGTCCTGACACTCCTGGGCAAGGTGGCTGCTAATGCATTGGAGTTAACAGGCTTCCTTCACTGTCAACTTATTCCTGCCTCAAAGACTGGGAAATTGCTAAAATTCTTGCCCATTGAGTAAGTTTGGCAATCAAAATTCTCCCAGAGAGATTTGATTTTATTCGTTCACGAGAGTTGATTGTTCAAAAATTAGCTTTATTACTTAGGAGAGTACCTCCAACACTTAGCATGGGCTTAAAAGCTCAAATGTTCTTACATTGATTTTGTTTGTCGCGGTGTAGCAATACTGAAGATCAAGCTGGACAAGACCTTTGTGAAGTGAGGGCTGAACCTAATTCCCCTAGTGGAGATTACGATGTCAACATTTCAACACTACAGAGAGGGGTGTTACGAACTAATTGCATAGACTGTTTGGATCGCACAAATGTTGCACAATATGCCTATGGGCTGGTTGCTCTGGGCCATCAGCTGCATGCCTTGGGCTTTATAGATGTGGAGAATATTGATTTGGATTCCCCGTTAGCGGATAATCTAATGAAACTCTATGAAGAAATGGGCGACATACTTGCATTGCAATACGGAGGGTCTGCTGCACATAACAAGGTAATACCATATCTTTCACTTACTGGATCTATATGGTAGATATCTGTTCATTGCTCTGATCCTGTAACTTGTTTCTTCATAGGGGCTCTGGTTGATACTTGGTGATGTTCTTTTTTCGTTTTCTTCTAAAGATCAAATTTCACGTCACAACTGCATTGAGCCAAACAACAATTTTTAGTTCATGTCACGTTTTAAGTGAAAGCTATGATTAGTTAGCCAGTGAAATAAATCCTTTTCTTTTCTAAAGTAGGAAATATTGGCTTCCTTCATTTTCATTATGATTGACATTTTATCTACGAATGACTCATTGAAATCAGAAAATTACATTCTACCATTAAACACATGCTGAATAGTACTAAAAAGTTTGGTGGTTCCCATATGCTATACTGATGGATATGATTTAACAGATATTTTCAGAGAGACGAGGCCAATGGAAAGCAGCTACTCAGTCTCAAGAGCTCTTTAGAACACTTCAGCGCTATTACAGTAATGCCTACATGGATGCTGAGAAACAAGATGCCATTAATGTGTATGTGAATTATTGTCTTTGTAATAGGTTTCTTGTATCTGTTCTTTCAACAGACAAAGGCAAATTTTAAAATAAATACAAGTAATGTGGTCCTGATTCCAGGTTTTTGGGACATTTCCGGCCTCAAGAAGGTAAGCCAGCTCTGTGGGAATTGGATTCAGATCAGCACTATAGTGTTGGGGGGCATGCATCAAGTTTAGCCATTGAGAATTCCAGGTATGACTGATCCTTAATTAATGTATCCCTTGCCTACTCCTTAGTTTCAATACTTGTACTAGTTCAAAGTTTCTGAATATTGAGTATTTTGTTATTGAATTGTTAAAATTCCAAGAAACTCTGATTTGATTAATTTTGTAGCCGCAATATCATTTCTGATGGTGGTAATTTGAAATTTGCAATCCAAATCAAGTGGAGTACTACTAAGTTGAGATCATTTAAGTCTTAAGATAGTTGAGTACTTGAGTTATGAAGTAGTAAACGTGAGTCCTAAGTAACCTCACGGCTTATATAAATGTGATACATTCTAGGAAAGTGAGCTCCAAGTGATGTTGCCCCAAGTGACCAGCCTTTTTAATTTGCTAAGTGCTAAGAATCTGTACTATACTACAATCATCTTCTTATCACTCACCTCATCCACAATGAAGTTTACCTTAAACTTGCCCTATTTACCTCTGTTACTGAGATGAATATTAAAGTCAATTAGTGATGTACATGGAGAATTCAATTACGAAAAGCTGTTAGGTTTTTAACTTCTGGTCAAAATCCCAAAAGAAAAATACTAATTAGGCCTGATCGGTGTATCAAAATCTCCCAAAGCTATTATTGAGGCCGTTTCTTCATGTGCAGGTCGTTTATTAAAAGGTCGCTGTCAGAAGGAAATTTGATCTGTGGAAGCAGCTCTCCTGTCAAAGAAACTGACACAGAGCAGACTGATGACTCTGACCAACCTTTGCCTGAGAGTGCAAAAGGTGGTAGTAAGGGTCTTTCCGAGTCCACCCCAGAAATCTCAACTTGTGAAACTGATATTTCATTTGCCAGGTAGCTTAGTTTAAATTTTCTTTGCTTCATAGATTTATTTTGGAGCAACTGAATACATCAGTTGATTCAAAAGTCCTTTGATTGAGTGGATGTTAAGTGCTAAACATTGTGAGAGTTGTATCTCTTTGTGGTTCCTTCATACTCCCATCGACGTATCACTGCTGCAACTTTTGAATGTTTTATGTTTCTTTTCAATGATGATTGTGTTACAATTTTGTTTTTAAGAAATAAGCTAATAGCAGGTTAGTAGGTTATATTCATATCCCAAAGACATGCATTAATCAATTCTTCTCTCCAAGGAGCTTCTTATTGTCTATTGTCACATTTATTGTTTATAAGAATAAGAAATAAAGTTGAAAGTAGTTTGGTGATTATAATGTTCATGGACAAATGTGTGCTAACCAAGTGCTGTCACTCTTAAGATTCTTATTGGATCTTTCCAATTTCTCTGTTGGTTCCTCTCTATGTTTTTCCTTTTGGCGGGGTTTTGAGAGACCATGTTGTTTGGAGGGTTTGTGTATTTCATTCTCGCGTTGTTTCTTGTTTTTGTCTCTTAGTAAATTCGCGCCTGTCTCACTTTTAATAGGTACACACCCTCAATGTCTGGTAGACAGCTTTTCCTAGATATGCAATTAGAGCAGCGTCTCGGCAGTGGAAGTGTTAGATTGCGTGATCGTGTTGATTCAATTGACTTTTCAAATTTCCTAGATGTTGAGTGGCTCTCTTCATCCGGAAATTCATGTGAAGAAGAAGCATTTGAGAGGTATTTTCTTTCATTTTGATCAATGCTTTGATTGAAATTGAATTTGCATACTGGGTTTGGTTTACCACTGCTTATGAAGAAGTTCTGGTGCGATCACTGGAGTTTAGGAGTGGACAAATGTATCAACTAATGTCTTCTTTGTTGGTTCTCTCACCAGTATTATCACAAAACTTTGGTTAGGACCAAAACTTAAGATTTATGCAACTTATTGCATTGAAATATCCCACAGTAAAATAATTTTGAGGAAACTTTATAAAAAACTAGCTAGAGTTCGGTCTTTATTTTTGGATTATCTCACTAACTTAGTGACATGATGATGCAAAAAGTAGTAAGATGGTGGTTGTATTGAAACCAGGATAGACTTCTTGCACTAGTTTGATTGTTAGGGTACTACTTTGAAAATTTTGACCATCATCACTAGGTGAAATAGAAAATGTGAAGTGTGAACAACTAATCTACAATGATAGGATTATTAAAATGGCAGTCATACTTGCAACCAAATTAAAAACAGTAGTACAAGTTCAACTAAATTATGACTGTCAAGAAAAATTACAGAAATCAGTGAATGATATAAGTCAATATAAAGAACAGAACAGAAAAGGAAGGAAAAAACCATGGAACGAGTCACATGACCAAGGAACCATCAGTTTTTATATCTCATTTTGTCTTGGTCATTCATAAGAGCAACTTATTTGATCAGAATAGGGAAGTAGGCTGTAAAAGAATTGAATTCTCTTCTCTCTTCTGATTGCCGAGAGTTGTATTTTCCCTTCATTTTATAAATAGTTCGTTTAATTATCCTTTTTGCCTGTACTAGGTATTAATAAGCCTGAGTAAAAGAGTACCTAAATGTCTTTGAATTTTACACTTTGCTCTATTCAATATTCATGCAGATCTGCAATCATAGGTTCACCATGTTGTGTCCTCCCATTAGACTGTGTAACAGTTGAATCTAAAGCTGAAACAAGCTGTTCAGCAATTGAGTCTTCATCAAGCTTGAAGGTCAGTCCACACAAAGCTAGTAGTTTATTACTCCCTCCGTTTCAAAAAAAGAATGTCTCTTTCCTTTTTTAGCAACTCTTTAATTCTAACTTTCCACCTGGCATGTTTAAGACCACAAGATTGAAGGACATTTTGGTACATTCTATGTATCTTTAGTTTAAGATCACAAGATTTAAAAGTCTTCTTTACTTTTTTAAACTCCATGTCAAGTCAAAATCAGATAAACAAATTGTAAAGGAGGGAGTACTATTTTTTTTTGGGGTGGGGTAGGGGTGGATAGGTCTTGCTTATAACGTGAAAGCTTTAGTTAGAATAGGAAGAATTTTGAATATATCTTCTTATTTCTGCCTCTTACTTCTTATTAGCTTCTCTCTGAGTAATTCCTTTAACTTTTTCAATCTTGTTATTTTAGCATCAGGAGCAGACTAGTAGAGATCTCAATTTTTATGCCAAAGGTGGTAGTAAACATATTGCTGAATTTTCTGAGAAGTTTGTGCATTGGGTTATCAACGGAGATATGCTTTTCCCTTGAGATCATTTCCGGTCTCCTTGAAGCTGTACTCTTCAGACAATTGCATTCAATCAAACCATCCGAAGGATGTGGATGACTTACTGAATAAATGACAGGTGATGAAGATTCGGTAAGAGGGGAACAATGATTTTTGTTAGAGAAAATATGCCTAAACAAAGCCATTGAGATTGTAAATTGAAGTACGTTAGAAAATGATATAGAAAGTATAGAGTACATAGAAGCAGATGATTCTTTGAGTTGTTTTTTGTTTCTTCATTTTAAACCTTACTGTTTTTGTAGGTTCTGTAAATATCTGTTATAGTTTTGAAAGTTGGAGCTCCGTTATTCTTTTCTGTATACAAGCTAATCTTTATCGTGTCACATGATCTAAATTTGCAGTTCTTGAGTGTAGCTGAGATGAAACTTAGAGATTCCTATATACTATTAGGTTGCAATTTTTGTAACCATGTTAACCGAGGCACATCGCTTTCCTTGTAGTCATCCTGTCTTTGATGGCAGAAATTATAGTGGTTTGGTTATCCAACCTTTATAGTGCACCTTACGTTATATTGCGAGGAACATCTACATCTGCCTAGCTATTTGCTACAAGGGTTGGAAATTTATTGGCATTTGTCTATTCTTAAGAAATGAATGCCAAAGTGATAGAATATGAGATAAGTACTATAGCAAGTCCAAACATGTATTGCCAAGGCCAAAAATTCAGTAAAATTGGTACAGTTGGGACTCGGTTTGTGATCAATGGCTCAACAGATTCATGGATATACCAGATTGTTCCCCAAGCCAAAGGTACCTGAATAATGCTACATTTTCTGTTCAATTCTGCTCTGTTTTTTCAGCTCATCATTTTCGTTGGATCAGTTCTTAACACTAATGGCCTGAAGAAGTGTCTGAAGGTGAAGTAGTTCCATAGTTTTTTTTTCTTCTGGTGTGTTGTTCCTTTCCTTGTGCCATTATGTGTGTGTGGTACGAAGTACAATATTTTTTGTCAGCAATAAGATTCTACTCTCCAGCTCTTAAGTCTGCTTAATAAGTCGCAGGCAAGGTGATTTGAACCTGAGACGTCTGATCGTGATGTTAGTCTGGTTCACAAGCCCATTAGCTAGTAATTTCGAGGCTCTGCTTTCGTTTGTCCCAAAATTATGTCAACTTTCTAAGATGTGAAGGTCTGAGACGCATTCTTCAGGCGAAATTGTGAGTTGTATGAGAGGCTAGAGTCGGTCTAATCTCCCTTTGCATAGTTCATGTTGAAGTATATACTCTGTGAGGGGTATAAAGGTAAATTTTAATGCGGACTTCTCATTCATTTTTAAAGAGGATTTCTCGATTCATTATTGACTTTACTCTTAATACATAAATCAATCTGTGCATTCTTATTTTTAGTACTTAGAAAACTCGAACCTTGGTGCTTTTTTGCACGCTTTTCTGAGTCCCGTGTGATTAGTGATTTTTACTTCGCCACTAAGACATCTTGAACATTGAAACTGAATCGTGTAACATACATATATCTCTGTGTGTGATGTAAGGAGGCCGGAGGGTGTATAGCAAGTTTTAGTCCAAAAGTAACAATTCCTTGGAATAGTTGTATACATGCACATATCTCTCTCTGTGATGTATGGAGGGTGTATAGCAAGTCTTAGTCCAAAAGTAACAATTCCTTGTAATAGTTGTATACAAATAAAACACGCATCAATATCTTAAACTACGTAAACACCTTTTCTTCTAGTTAAACATCATAATTGTCCGCTATCACCACCTACTACTGTCTTCAACAATCACCGTTAAGTCATCATAACCACTAATAAAAACCCACAACAGTTACCTGTAACAACAAAAATCTATATACATATATAAAGCTTGATACAAAAGAAGTGATGTGGCACCTCTCAATGGCCAAGGATCCTAATTTTTTTTTTGTGGGTTTTTTGACATTTTCTCTAATTTTTTCCAATTATTTTATTTTATAAAATCATCCCCTTAATTCATACCTCTTCAATTACATAAATTAATAATGTCTATAACTCCTAATCTTAATTAATTTAGTAATGTTTATAACTCCTAACCTTTCATATTCATAACCTTCAAATTATTTAATAGCCAAATTTATAAATCCTTAAAATCACACTTATAAAAACCTATTTTGAGACATGTATGATGATTATTTTATTTTCATCTTTCTTATTCTTTATCTTTTGTCTCTTTGATTGGTCAATTTTTTGTCTTCTTTGATCTAATTTTGCGGGAGAGAGATGTATAATGAAGAACGGTAGATATTTTTGCATAGTTTGATTTTACGAGGTAAAATGATTTGATATGCATAATATAATTATCATTTTTTTCTATTGTAATTATATATTTAATTATTTTTTTATTCTTGATTATACGAATCATGAGTTTTTTAGAAAAATAATTTGATTTTTTCTCTTTGTTTCTCTTTGTAGTTTCTTGAGAATATTAGTGTTAGACATCTTTATATAGTTTGATTTTACAAGGTAAAATAATTTGACATGTCTAATACTTATAATTATCACTTTTTTCTATTGTAACTATACATTTAATATTATTTTTTTGGATTCTTGATGATACAAATCATGAAATTTTTTTAGAAAAAATGATTTGATTTTTTTTTTGCTTATTTGTAGTTTCTAAAGAATGTGATTATTTTTACTCTCTTCTTCTCTTTGTAGATTTTGGAGAATTGAATTACGTTATGTTGAGAATAAAGTCCTTCTTTCCTCTTCAACTCATAACTAAATATTCTTTAAAGTTTTTACTTGATTAGTTAACTTTATTTTTTTGTTGTTGTTGTATGGTTAACTTATCGTGTTTTTGGGTTAGGATATTTTTGAAAATAAAAGTAGAAAGGGGAGTTGACATATACATGTATGCTACTCAAGAAAGTATGTAGCTATAATTTTGTAGTTATGTGGATCAAGTTTTATTAATTATAATGATAGAATATGAGAATGTGAAGTTAATTTGTAATTTTCAAAATACAGTTTAATTCATAGAAAAATTGATTATTAATATATAACTTTGTAGTCTTCATATTTTAATTTATTATTATTATTATTATTGTTAGAAGTTCTCAAATTTTTGAGATTTTCAGAGATCACTACTATGGTCTGTTGGGTCCGAACTCAAAATGTAAAAGTATTTAGTTAGGATAAATATTAATTATCTAGATAAAAGAAAAGTGACATGACACCTTTTTTTGGCCAAGAATCATATTTATCTTTTTTCTCATTTTTTGACATTTTTTTCTATTTTATATATTTCTTATTATTGTACAATAATGAATATGTTAATTACTACTCCTTCATTTATTCATATTATTTAATAGAAAATTTTAACTGTCTTTGTTTTCCTTACTTTCATGACTTTTGATGATCATAACTTCTAAATTATATTAATAATCATGTTCATGATATCATTTGATATTTAATTGTCTTTATTTTTCTTACTTTCATGTTTTTTTATTATCATAAATCCTAATTGTCATGTTCATTATCATTTTATTTCATATTGTTATCCTATAAATAGAGGCATTATAAAATTTTATTACAAAAATAATCAATTTTATATGTATACTAAAATTAGAGATCCTATATATATATAATTTCTTTAACTCTCTTATTTATTAAGAAAAACTTTAAATTCCGTCATTTAATTCTCTTAATAAAAAAATTTGTATTTAAAATGTTAAAGAAAATTCATATATATAAACTAATTTTCTTTGTGTGAATTATATATAAGCATTACTATTATTAGTATGTAATAATTAAAAGTTATCATCTCCAGAAATTGTATCATATAAATAATTACAAAAAAAATAATCGATACCTCAATGAAAAATATGGAAGAAGGAAGAAAGAAAAAGAGCAACATAATATTATATGCTGCACTTTCCATCCAAACAAACTATACAAAATCCTCTCCTACACTTTGTATAAGCATATAATTTATACAAAATGTAAGCATATAATTTATTAGAAATGATGAACATTTATTTTCTAAACGGTTAAGGAAGAGAGTGGAACGTGACTTTTCAAGTTTTATTGAAATAATAAAGTAAGAATAATGTGGAATGAATGTATAGTATATAAATGAATGAATTAAAAAGAGAGAAAAGTTAAACAGAATAATGGTAAAAGCCAAAAATAGGAGAAGAGATATAAATAACATTCGTATATAAACATATAAACGTGATCAGCTTAAAAAATTATGTAAATAAGGTATGAATTAGGGTAACAAAGAGTCATATTTTTTTCCCTTTTTACCATAATAAATGTGAATCTAAGAATGATTAATGTGTATCAAAATTTATTATTATTGAAAGTAAAAAAACATTTCTTTTATTTTTTCCACATCAAAAAATGGAGTTATCTTCTGGAGAGTTATTGCTCCAATTTATTTATAATAATTACCACAATAATATAGTAATAATAGGAATAATTGTATTAACATTGTCAAAAATTATTCAACTCTTGATACTTTTTCTACTTCAACGTTGCATACATGTATTCTTTTTTTAAAAATGATTTCTTCGTCACTCTCTGATAGTCTCTATACGACTAAATTATGTGTATCATTTTATTTTATTTTTATTGTAAAAGTAAAATTTCAACGGTAGTGTTTCACTATAACAACTTAGTTCTCTCTTCTCTCAATGCATACTATAAGAATGAAAGTTTAAATATAAATTTTTAATATTAATGAATAATATTGCTATAAGTATAGTTGAATTTAATATGAAACTACGATAATTAGATTGTTACTTAATTGAAGCTTTTCATATCAACTTTTATGTTTTTGTCTTTTTCATCAGCAATTTTAAATTGAAAAAGCAGCATGAGATTTTTTTAGCAATTTTTCTGAATAGATAATATGAGTAACTTAATTTTTATTTTTCTCTTTTATTATATTATTTATTAGAATATTTATCAAATAGTAAAATTAATTATTTAAAAATATACTTAATATTTTCTTAACAAATACACTAGTGTAAATTAATTCTTAATTGATACTGATAAAAAATTGAGCAAATCGAACCTTACACCTAACACCTTTTTTGCGTCAACTATTCCAAGCTATTTTCCTATTGTTAATCTGACAATTCAATACCAGCAAAAAAATAAACCTATTTTACGATTGGTAATAGGTCACAGTTCGTTTTTGAACAGCCAAAGTACATTATCAAGCAACGACACTCGACAACTAAGTATATATTTAATCAGGTCTTTATATGATTTGATGTCTGTGTCCAGACTCAATCCTATATAGTAACTGCTTGTCTGTGTGGGCTGGGCTTAGAACAAAAATAAGCCCAATAAAAAGTTGACCCAAGTTCAATTCCAATAAAAATAAGCCCAAATTCATCACTTTTTTCTTTCAACCCGCTCATAAACCTTCTCAAAACCCTCTCTCAGTTACTCTTCTTCTTCTTCTTTCACGACGATGTCTGTAATGGATTCAGAAGCCTTCAAATCGGAGCTTGCATCTGTTGTTTCTTCCCTAGGGTTTGCTACTTCTGCTGTGCCTTCTTCTGGCTTCGACGACTCCGACTTCCGCAAAAAAGGTCGCATCAAATCTGAGAAAAAGCCACCTTCTAAGGATAATAATAATACTAATAAAGATTCTCAACATGGAAACGAAAACAACAACTACAACAAAAAGAGAACCAACAACGATAAATTTGGCAAAAAATCGAAGCCGCAACCTCAAGTCGACAATAATTTATGGAATACAACACCCGGCAAGTACAAAAACATGCCGAAGCTTCCGCTTGTGAAAGCGAGCGCATTGGCGGTGTGGTACGTTGATGCAGGAGAATTGGAGGACAAGGTTATTGGGAGTGACAGGAAGAATAAAATTGCTGAGTTTAAGTATGTCAATGAATGGAAAAGCAAGGTGGAGAAGAAGAAGGAATTGGGGGAGAGGTTATTGGCCCAGTATGCGCAGGACTATGAGTCGTCTCGTGGACAAAGTGGCGATATAAAGATGTTACTTACTACCCTAAGGTCAGGGACTGCTGCTGACAAGATATCTGCCTTTTCTGTCATGATTGGGGATAATCCCACTGCCAATTTGAGATCGCTTGATGCTCTTTTGGGTATTTATTCTTCTCACTTTCTGTTGAATTTATGGAGAATCCTTAACACTATCTTAAACTTTTTCAAAGTCATTGTATTTTAGCTCTCATGTTTGGCTATAGTTAATTTCTTAATATCCTTCAGCAAGTATATGTTATATGTTATACTACTAACACTTACTGTACAATTTTTTTGCAAACTTTAAGTCAAATGAGTCAAATGACTAATGAAGAGCTGAACTCTGCAGCATTTGATCCTCATTGAGCATTTGATCCTTTAAAAGAGATGCTCATTTTCTGCATTCATTGAGTCATTGTAGTAGTTTTATTTATGTAAGGTCAAACATGTAATGTAAGAATCCTTCATTTTGTCAGTTATTGAATCAAGGAGGTTAATTTTAGGTGTAGTGATATGCAAAAGGCAAAGGTTTAAACTTGCGATGATAATGTGAGGTAAATCATAAAAGGAAAGGAGGATCAGTTGTAGCTTTTTAAATCCTCCTATTCTTATTGTATCCCGTTCTTTACTTTTCTATCCTTTTTGCTATACTTATTCTGGTATTGGTACTTCATAATTCTAATTGATTTTTCACATGGCTTGCATCCTACAATAATAATTTTTTAATCGTTCCTTTCTCTAGTTTTAGAAGGATGCAGTATTGAGATTCTTTCTGGTGGGATTGTTTGTCACGAGTGCTTGACTCTAATCAAGATAAAAAATGACATGTAGGGATGGTGACAGCTAAAGTTGGAAAGCGCCATGCTTTGGCAGGTTTGGAAGCATTGAAAGAACTTTTTGTTTCTAGGTGAGTTAACCTTTTTTTCCCTTTCTTATTGATCATCCTTATTATGCTTAGTTACCTCATTGTTTGACTACGAAGAATTCCTTCTATCCAGTTTGCTGCCTGATCGCAAGTTGAAGACACTCTTTCAGCGGCCTATAGATCATATTCCGGATACAAAAGATGGTTCCTCGCTTCTACTCTTTTGGTATTGGGAGGAATGTTTGAAGCAAAGGTACAGTTAAGCCGAAACTTTCAGTAAATGTTTCATGGTAACATTTATTTGAGCTCCAAAGCTGAAGTATATGTGATGCATTCTTTTAAAACTTGAGCCGATTTGGAGGAGTGGCCCAAGTCGACCCATAGCACTACTTGGTTGATGGCCATTGAGTTTTCTGTCCCCCATCTTACTGCATTTTATATAGTTTGCTCTGAGAAAGGGAAGATACCTTGTTTGGACTCCTATGTTTCTTTTGGTTATCGATCAAGCTTACCCCTATCTACTACATTCATGGTTGGAAGTTTGTAGTGTACAAGTTACCATTGTGTAGGTGTTGGGTTGACCATGATCCACCGGAAGTTTTAGGTTGATATGCCTCATGTGCTTGTACTTCCATGATACCTGTGGAGAATAGACATTTTGCACTTGGATATATTTGATATTACACTAATCATGTTCCTGAATTGAGGAATGATCTAAAACTTCAGAGAGTGTTGGAATCTTTTTCCAATAAGTCACATTATTATATGCCTGTGTATTCCTTCTTACCATGTTGATCTTCTGCTAAATAGGGTTTTCTGTTTCAGGTATGAGCGGTATATTGCTGCTCTGGAGGAAGCATCAAGAGATGTCTTAGATATACTCAAAGACAAGGCATTAAAGGTTATTATTGACAGTTTTATTGCACATCTGTACAGTTGCCTATCTATGTTTCTCCTCAAAGCACATTCTTATTCAATGTTTTTAGCTAATTGTATCTTAGGAAAGGAGAAAAGAATGACTTGTAAGAACACCTTTTGTTGCTTCTTGCTGATTACGAATCGGAACCTATAAACTGAGTGAAACTGAGCTACTGCTAACCTAACCATAATTTATTGATGACTTGCGCGAGCACCTTTTCATTGGTTCTTTCTGGTTATGCAATCGGGACCTACCAATTGGGTAAAACTCAGCAACGGCTAACCCAAACAAAAATTTACTTTGCAAACTCTTTGGAGGATCACAAGTCACAATGATCTTTTTCTCTGAATAGACCAATTTATTAGGACACTTCCTTCAACCAAATAGAGTTAACAAGCTTCTACAGAATTAGGATAGCTTGACTACTTGTCAAAGCTTTTGCTATTAAACCATTATGATATGTTGATTTGAAGGTGATAGAATTGTTTATAGGTAAAAAAGGTAATTTTCTTTTGATTTGGTATAGCATCTTCACTGCAGCTGGGCTTCCTGTAATTTGATATTTTCTGAGGGTCCATTTGTGATTTCAATGTCTTCTCGGGGTTTAAAGTTTAACTGACATAGATTTTTGGGGTTTAAAGTTTTATCTGAATCTTTTGGGTGTTTGTGATGCTATAAAATCTCATTTAGTTAACGTTGTCCAGGAAAAGTGGGGAAATACTTACATGTATAGTTATGTTTTGTAGACAGTTTATGTTTTGCTAAAGTGCAAACCAGAACAAGAGCGCCGATTGCTTGCTGCCCTAGTAAACAAGGTATGTCATTTTACCTCATAGCTTTTTATGCCATTTACTTTGTCTCGGGAGTTCTTGGGAGTTGGGACCACGGAGCTCCTGCTAATATTTCTTCGCTTCGTTGCAGCTAGGAGATCCTAAAAATAAGGTTGCGTCTAATGCCGATTATCATTTATCAAAGCTTTTGGCTGACCATCCAAATATGAAGGTAAAACAACGTATTTGGTTGAACTTGCTTAGATATACAAGTAGGTAGTGGTACATCGAAGCCTTTGAGTGTGGTCGACTTTAGGTAAACTGTTAGGAAGCACATATCATAGCATTATTGAAGTGAAGTTATGATTTCTGCTGTGATACGTTTTCTGATGAAAGTTTGTTGTTTAATGTGTTATTTTGTCATGCAGGCTGTGGTGATTGATGAAGTAGATAGTTTTCTTTTCCGGCCTCATCTGGTATTGCGAGCCAAGTATCACGCTGTATGTTGAAACTTTAATGCTGATCATATATGCATATCACGCTAGATACTTCTTGGTTGTATTTGTGTACACATTTCATCCCATTCAAGTTCTTTTTGTCTGTGATATGATAATTCTTGTTCTACAGTGTGTATCCAAATTCTTCCTGTCATGGAGAAGTATAACGTTTTTGTAAAAGTAAAACTAGCTGTAGATGCCATTTTTTGACAAGTGACAAGGTCTTTTTAGTTTGGGCTATGAGAACTGGTACATTGATGTGATCCTTGTCCTTTTTGTGATCTACAATTTTTTAAACTAACTTTTGCTTTCATCTTTTGACTTAAACATTCACTGTGAATATGTTAATATTTCCTGTATACGAGTATACAACAATAAACTCAGGTGGAAGTTGTGTTGAGTGTATATATTGTTCAATTTTCTGTTAGTAATATCACTAAATATGCTGATGCAGATATGTTGTTTTAAAGTCATCATCTCTATATATTGCTGATGCAATATATGTAGTCCTAAAGTACATACCTGTAATTGTGACAGGTTAACTTTTTAAGCCAAATTCGCTTGAGTCACAGGGGGGATGGCCCAAAGGTGGCAAAGCGTTTGATAGATGTATATTTTGCTCTATTTAAGGTATGATCTATAGCTGCCATAGTCATAAGTTCCTCCTGTGCATCTTTTTTCTTCTTCTTAGTAGAGCTGAGAGCTTCATATTCTTATGACTGAAGCTCATCAAGCGTTTCTTATGTAACTTCATGGAATAATTTTCTTTACCTCCTTTTTACTCTGAACCAACATTTCAGGTATTAATATCTGAAGCAGGGGAAGGACGGACGATGAATAAGAAGAGCGAGGGACACATGGAGGTTTCTGGCACTTTGAAAGATAAGAAAGAAAAAGATTCACGAGAATCTCATGTGGAAATGGATTCACGCTTACTATCAGCACTCCTTACGGTTTGTGTTGACTAGTCTAGTTCTTTTATTTTTTTTCTGGATCTGCACAAAGAGTAACTTCTTTTTTCCAAAGGAGATTTTGCATTTGTGGACTTGCTTGGTTTGTGGGGGTTATAATGTAAATCTTAGCAACTGCTGGTCTAAAGTTCCTGCTTGGGCAATCCTCCTCCCTTTGAGCTATCTTTTGGGGTGTGAGTTAGGCCCAAGACCTAATTTGACATAAAACTCATAGTTCTATTATAAATTATTTACAAACAAATATCTAGTCTTAAACCAAGCTTGCTCAACCTTGCAGCTTCTTGCCTTAGTACTCATTATGTTTCATGTTTATGCTGGATTGGAGAAAATAGTAATCTGCTCCATTTGCACAACTTTCTCATTTGCAGGGTGTGAATAGAGCATTCCCTTTCGTTTCAAGTGACGAAGCTGATGATGTAGTTCAGGCCCATACACCAGTATTGTTTCAGCTGGTAAGCTCTGATTTATGATATGGTCATAAAGTTCTTGTGGTGCTCACTCCATTGTTGGATAAGTATATGATATTGTTTAATAGATTTTACCATCTTAATATTTGCTTGGAATGTGCAGGTTCATTCAAAGAACTTTAATGTTGGAGTTCAAGCTCTCATGCTCCTAGATAAGATCTCCGCAAAAAATCACATTGTTAGTGATCGCTTTTATCGTGCCTTGTATGCAAAGCTCCTGCTACCAGCTGCAATGAATTCTTCCAAAGTACGTGGAAACCTTCATATTTATATTCTTCTGCTTTCTAGTTTAACCTTAGCTTTAATAGGGCAAACATACACTGCAAGAGTTCCCTTCCCCTCACCTTCTTGGTGCCTTTTATCAATACAATTGCCAATTCTCAAAATAAAAAAAAAGGATTCCCTTCCCCTCTCGAACCAAAAAAGAAGGTTCATGCTTAATTTCGTCTTTTCTATTTTTGAAAATATTTGTAAAAAGTGCAGGGTGATAGAAGTTTGATCCTTTAGTTTTTTTTTTTTTTTTTTTTTTTGGGGTTTGGGGTGGGGGAGAGAAGAGAAAGAGAGAGTGGTTAGATTAACCTTTGTGTTGACATTGTAAGCTTTAGATGCATACTTGATTTGCAATTTTATGGGAGCGGCATATAGGGTACTTAGAGATTTGATGTGATTAATGATTATAAATTAGGACTATGGCATTGCTGATGTTTTAAGTTTGACTGACTGAAGCTTCATCTGCCTTTCTTGCCTTTGTGATGATCCTTTTAAGGCCTTCAGCTCATTACCAATGGCAGTTGAGCAGTAAATTTCTTGTTTGCACATTTCAAGGGGACTTTGGCATCTCTTTTTAGTTGTCCAGCACTGGAATGTTGATTGTAACAGTAACATAAGAGAAATGAGGGAAGAGTGTAGAGAATATGTTCAGACTAATACTTCCACACATTAAGAATAACTATATTTCCACAATAACTATTTTGAAGCCATGTTATGATGTATAAAGTGAGCTACAAAAGTTGACTTCCCTGTATTTTATAGCTACATTCATATAGCTATTTCGGTAACAGATCTTGAGAAGGTTAAGCTGTGAGGAATTAGGTCGTCCTCCTTCTTGAAGTTTGCTACTATACCTTGGTTACACACTGAAGTTCCCATATTTTTCTTAAAAGAAGTTTTAACAGACTTGTAGCTTCCGACATTTTCTTCTAATACTTCCTCCCTCAGTTGTTACTTCCGCTGCAACCTCCTTCTGAGGATGGAAAACATGTGGAAGAGTTCTTTTTTTTTTCATGTGCTAAATTTTGTCACAATGTATCACTTCTTGGCAATGCTGGTTAAACCTGTACTCATTCAATTGGTGACCAGTTGTGCTTCAGTTAGGATCTAACCTTTGCATTGCTTGCTAACTTGGTCTATGCCTGATAATTGTCTGATGCATGTTCTGGTTTTATCTGCAGGAGGAACTGTTTATTGGACTACTACTTAGGGCTATGAAAAATGATGTAAATGTGAAGCGAATTGCTGCATTCTCGAAGCGTTTGTTGCAGGTTTGTGCGAGGTGTAAATTTGCTATTATGTGAAACCTAACATAGTTAGCAATATAGAAGGAGCATAGTACACTGAGGTGAGGTGTATTTAGGCAATTGTTTGTCAATTGTTCTCCTGCAAGTATATCAAGTTTAGGCTTCCATTGGTTTCAAAAAACCACATACTGTTATTGCCCTCTTGAGAATTTGTTTTTGTTCTTTCAAATAACATTGATTGTCTGGTATTAACAGGTTGCAATTCAGCAGCAACCTCAATACGCATGTGGGTGTCTGTTTCTCCTGTCTGAGGTCCTTAAATCAAAACCAACTCTCTGGTAAGGTTGCTAGGAACATTATCCATTGACGAAGTTTATGACATGGCTGAAGGATTTGTTTGCAATGTAATTATCTCAACTTTTTCTTGCAGGAACATGATGCTCCAGAGTGAGTCTGTAGATGAAGACCTTGAGCATTTTGAAGATATTACAGAAGAAGATGAAAATCAACCCAGTCCACCAAATCGAACAGATAATAATGCAAGTGAAGTTGCTCAAGAAGCTAAGCACTTGGAAAATGGCAATCATTCCCTGCAGGAAGAAGGTAATACTGCTTCTGAGTCTGATGACGATTCACTCCAAGCTGAGGAGTCGCCTGCTAGAGGTGATTTAGATGAACCAAAGGATTCTAGATCAATGTCCGGATTCAACAAACTTCTACCTGAAGGTTCAAATGAAAAGCTCTTATTGCCGGGAGGATATGATACACGACACAGAGAACCTTCGTTCTGGTACTGTCATCTTCTTTCTGGCCTTAAATGCTTATTAAGTCTGCAATGTCACAAAGATCAAAGACTATCTTGCTTATCTTGCTGCCTTCGTTTGAAATGGCTATGGTTCCTTGTTTGGCTTGAGATCTTCACAAGGATAGTTAACTTTTTATAAAAAACACTAATAGTTGAAATATAAGTTCTTTGTGACTTCCTCTTTTTCCTCATTCATGACGGGGCTTGATTGGACACCGAAATTTTAGAAAGAAATAGAACATTTTATACCTAAGTGAACTTATATATCATACCAAAAATATCCTTTGGTCTACAACTTGCCATGTCACTTCTATAAGATCGTCTCATTTAGGGTCGTAAGCTAGCCAAGACACCACTATGATCCGTAGAAAAAGAAATCGAATATTTTAACAATTTCTCCTGAGTACACAGAAAATTGTAATTTCTTTAGTTGACTTTTATGAATTGACAGCAATGCAGATCGTGTAAGCTGGTGGGAGCTGATGGTACTGGCTTCGCATGCGCATCCATCAGTTGCAACCATGGCTAGAACCCTTCTTTCAGGGGCTAACATTGTGTACAATGGTAATCCCCTGAATGATCTTTCGTTGACTGCCTTCCTCGACAAATTCATGGAAAAGAAACCGAAACAAAGCACTTGGCACGGTGCCTCCCAGATTGAACCTGCTAAGAAGGTTAGTATTTTCTAGATAACATAGGATATCCATCATGTCTAATAGTAATAGTATACCACTTTAGACTGGGGTTTTATTAGCTTGTTTCATCACATTTATCTCGTTTTTCTTGCAGCTTGACATGCAAGATCAGCTGATTGGGTCAGAAATTCTCTCCATAGCTGAAACAGATGTACCCCCTGAGGATCTTGTCTTCCATAAATTCTACGTGAATAAGATGAAGTCCTCGAAGAAACCAAAGAAGAAAAAGAAGAAGACAGCAGAAGATGATGCCGCTGAGGAATTTTTGGATGCAGATGGCAGCGATGTTGAAGATGAGATTGATGAAGATGCTGCTGATGAGAGTGAAAATGAGGAAATTGACAGCATGCTAGAGTCCGGTGGTGAATACGATTACAGTGATTTGGATGAAGTTGCTAATGAAGACGACGATGAATTGATTGGTGATGTCAGTGATGAGGATATGGATACCCTTTTGGCACATGACGAATCTGACACTAATCTCGGCAGTGATGAAGACAATGATGCAGAAAAGGCAAAAGAAGATGACGAAGAGGATGATGATGCACATCAAAGAAAGAACAAAAGGAAGAAAGACAAGCGTGCTGCCGGAAAATCCCCGTTTGCTAGCCTTGACGACTATGAACATTTGCTCCAGGACGAGAGCCCAAAAGACCCCGCCAAATCAAGAAAGAAGAAAAAGAACTCTAATGAACATTTGCTCAACGAGGAGAGACCAACAGAGGACGTAAAAAAACCCGCTAAATCAAAAAAGAAGAGGAAGAATTCGAATGAACATCTGCTCAACGAGGAGAGCCCAAAAGAGAATGCGGATAAGCCCGCTAAATCAAGAAAGAAGAGGAAGAGTTCAAATTAAGTTTTCTTCCTAATTTGCATGAAAGAGTTGCTGATTTTGATAAACTATCTTGACAGATTGTCCTGACATTGGTATAGGAACTCTTTCAATATACCCCATAGTCGCCTCAATTTTGTCAGATGTTGTGTTTGTGTTGTAATTTTAGCCGATAACACGGCATCATTCTTACTTCTTTTTCCTCTTTTTTTGTGTTATGATAACATTGCGGAAAGTCATATTTGCATTACTTTGCAAAGTTCATTGTGCAATCATTATAGGAAAGAAAAAAAAAAGGGAGCCAGCCTATACCAAACCATCTCTTCATTTTCTAATATAGCAGGACAACTTTACATCAAGGTACCCAAACCTAGTGGAGAAAAATGCAAAATAAAGGTGATACTAGAGACATACATTTGATAAAGCTGAACTAAGACACAGAGATGTAGATTGATTATAACTTAATTCATGAAATTGCAACTTTAAGAGTCTTAGCCTTAGGAGGTGGAGGCAGCTTTTCAACTACAACAGTTAACACCCCATTCTCGCATTTCGCAGTAATAGCAGAAACATTGCAGTTCTCCGGCAGCTTGAACTTCCTCATCAGTTTGAGGGATGGCTTCCTCTCCAACCTCACGTACTTGCACCCCTCTTCTTCACTCTCATCGCGTTTTCTCTTCCCGTTGCTTCGTATCACCAGTGTGTTGTCATCTTCCACCGTAACCTGTAACACATTAAAATCGATCAGTAATTATATGTGCTGTTACAAGTTATCAAAAACTCGCATTAAAATCAGTGAAAATACAAGACACAAAATAGAAGATGGTACTAACCTGAATGTCAGATTTGGATAAACCAGGAACATCCATGTAGAAAATGTACTCTTTTGGGGTAACAAGAATGTCCACTGGAATGCTACCTCTGCTCTCATTTGACCGAGAAGGAATCACTAGCCTCTCAATGGATTCTGGAAAGAGAAGTTGGCTCACCACATCCACAACAGTGCTCATTTTCACAAAAATTACGGCTGATATTTCCGTTCGAATCTTACGATTGTTTGCAGCTTACTGGAAAATCAAGAGTAGAAGAAATTCTCCACGAAAAGGGTGCAGCAAGTTGTTATTTAAATTGGGGAAAATGGTCTCTGGTGAAAGATACTTCTAGTAGGTTCTTGCTCTTTCCTATTTTGACACGAAGCATCTAGAACATTTAGGAACTTGCCAGACATACAGACATTTGGCGCACCCTTATCTTTCTCCTTCCACTTATGGGGGACTTTTTTCGTAATCATGACATATTTATTTGTTAATTAAGATTACGGAAAATGATCATATTTGTCCTTATACTCTTAGAAAAAGGTTATATTTATCCTCGTCATACTTTTTTGATATATTTATTCTTACCATCCAATTTTGAGCACATATTTGCCCTTGAACAGTTAAGTTTCATTTCCCCACTTTTATCATCCTATGCGGCGCCTACATGGCGCTCTACATGAAAATATTTTTAGCACAATTAAAAATTTACTCTCTATTTAATATTTTAACTGACCCATTTATTTAATCCGACCCACCCAATTATAAAGACCCATTAAGCCTAATTCCTAACCTCTTCTTCTTGGATCGCTTTACCCCATATATAGAGAGACAGAACAGTTGGGTGAATTTGCTAAATTTTAATAAATAGGTCTGTTGGGAGAGAGTCAAACAACCATTTAGAGGAAGAATTAGTGGATTCCAGGCGTAACAAAATAATCAGGTCATTGTCAAGAATCGATTTTTTTAAATAGGTTTTTTTTTTAAAGCTTCTCGAAAGCATTTTAGCAATTAAGATAGAAGCTCAGTATTTTGGAAGCATACCTCAACTTCAACAAATATATATATATATATATATATATATATGTCATAGATGTTGTTGGCAGAGGGTAAAAAAACCATATGGAGAAAGAATTTGAGAAATTCAGTTCTAACAATACAGTTGAAGTGTAGGTCTTGATCAGAGTGATTTGGTGCAATGACAGTGAATTTGCTAAAGTTTTCTGATGGGATAAAGTGATGCAAGACGAAGAGTTTAGGAGTTAGGCTTAATGGGTCATTATAATTGGGTGGGTCGAATTTAATAAATGGGTCGATTAAAATATTAAATGGAGAGTAAATTTTTAATTGTGCTAAAAATACATTCATGTAAATGTCATATAGGCACCACATAGGATGATAAAGGTGAGAAATGAAACTTAACAGCTCAAGGACAAAGATGTGTCAAAAGTTGGATGATAAAGGCAAATATGTCAAAAAAGTATAACGAAGGATAAATATAACCCTTTTCTTAAAGTACAAGGACAAATATGATCCTTTTCCGTTATAATTATAATAGTTAATGTGTAGATTTTTATAAATTAACGCAGTTTGGTATAATACATATTGCTTTGGAAGAAATTCTCAAGCACGTGATTTCAAATCCAAACTATTATACAACTTATCAAGGGCTAAGGCTCAATCCGTCTCCTTCCATTGTCATCTCTAAAAATGTACTCCAAAGTCTCGATATCAATATTTGTACTAAAATCAAAATGCCTAAAACTCTTTTATTAAAAAATTATATAAAATATATTAATCAAAATTTACTTTTCATATGTATATATTAAATCTTAAACATCTTTAATTGTATTTCTAGCTTCGCTAGGTAATCAATTCTCCTTTCACAAGCTAAGTGACTCTCTCGTTAAACATCTTGATTTGTCCAAATAATGTATCAAGGCAAAAAGATTGAAAACCTACTTTATATATTTATGATATTTCTCGTCCTTTTAGAAAATTCAGTATAGTTGACATATTTTTTGGAGTGACATCATGAAAAATGCTAATATTTCAAAATGGCCATCGTTTTGACAAGTTGCAGTTGTATCAGCTAATTAAATTGAGGTGAAATTATTGGAGGGAAGAAATGTTTTTTTTTTTTGCTCAATTATGACCGACAGCTTTATAATACTACCTTGTTAATGGTCCCAATGAACAGTTTAATGACTTATTACAAATAATTCAATGGGTAGATCATAATTCACATCGTAATATTATGTACTATTTGTACTTCTAGTTATCATCATTGGTTGCATTCACTTTCAAGTAATTTCGTGTAATACGAGCAGAAATAAACTTATTAATTTACTATGTACTCCCTCCATTCATTTTTTATCAGTCCACTTTCGACTTTGTACGTCTACTAAAAAATAATAATTAATTTATGTATGATTTTAAATCTTGAAAAATGATTTAGAAAATAAGTAATAAATATTGAGATAAAATATGAAAAATATTTTTTTTTTCTATTTGATGAATGCATTGGAAAAATGATCCATAACAAAAAAACATCTAAAATTTTCAAATATTACACCAACATGTAAAATATAGATTACAATCCATCTCAGCAGGGAATACGTACACCGATAAAGAAGGAAATTATAATTTACAAAGTTCTTCTCCAAGTCAAATCTAGCTGAATATAGAGGATTGAATCATTTCTAACCCCCCAAAAAACTAAAATAATGTACTTTAATTTTCTCACCTTACAATGACCGTTATTCCGGTCCCCTGATTTTCGGACTAACTCGATTACTCCCACCAACACAAGTACCGACATTAAACATACGTTCCTCAAAAGCTTTAGTCTCATAAGGAATTCTCAAAATACCTTGGTTGTGAAATCCATATTCCTCGGCCGATCGTGACAACATCTCCAAAAATTCAGCATCGTACAGTGCCGTTGTGTGTACCATAAATCGTTTCGATTCATTAAGGTTTATTCCAACGGCAACAGGAACATAGCCTCTTGGTGTCATAACGTCAGCTCCTCCGAGTTTTAGCCGTTTTCCGACCATTCCGATCCCAATCAACTTGCTCAATTTGCTCGCCTTTACGCCCATTAGCTCGATTAATTCAGATTCTGAGGCGGCAGAAATAATTTCTTTCTTGTGTTGTTAGTAATTTCAAGGTACTTCGTACCAGGCCGTGCAAATTGCCAGTACCTTGTGGGCTTCATTATATTAGGTAAAGGATTAATGACGTTTTAGCTGTAGGGATAACGACACTAATTAATTACATTATTGGTATTAAGAAATTTCATGGGTAATTTTAAATTATCCCATTATTTTAAGTAGCAATTACATAGAATTAATTATGGGAACAAATGGAATGCCGTAAACACAAAATTGATGTATTAGTCCAAAGTCTAGTATAGAACCAATAGGCAATTACCAAACGTTTACTATGACGCCGTCCATGTATTAGTCCAGATAGTATATACCATTTCGACAAATATTTTTATTCTAGTTACGTCGGGTCTGTTCCGAGTAATTACTATACAAGAATACTGATTTTTATTACTGCTAGCTTACGTACTTTCTTGCAGTTTTAATGTTTTATCTTTTCTGAAAAAGACATCTCAACATCTTCATTTTCTTTATATTCGTGGATATAGTGGACTAGCCGGCTATCCGATCGAGCTCCACATAATGCTTGGATGAGGAAGAAACTGGTTATTTAAATGCTTCATTATTGATGATACTTAAGTGTAAGATTTTATATTCTAAGACTCCATCTTAATCCTAAATTTAATTTTTATTCATACTTAATTGAAAAAATTAAAAATATAAAATTAGACGAGAACTCCTAGATGCCATTAGCAAAGCCTTTTATCCATTTGTATTTTTCATTTTCATAAAAAAGAAACACCAATATATATATACTTTTAGTCATGTGATCTAAATTAAACTCTTGAAAATTTATATATGATGTTTCAGATTGTTATTTGATTAATATCAATATGTTTATAAGTATTTTATATTGCTTTGGCATGTATCTTGCTATCTATAGGAGCCAAATATTTCCCATAGATTCTTTTTAGATCGTATTCATACCGGTTGGTGCACAGTGAGAATATAAGTTTAGATATACAAATTACAATATCCTCAACCTGTAATTCATGATTGCCACGTCGACAACCTTAAAGTCACGATGACCCGTAATATGCTCAAATGGGTCCACAGTCACACAGATATGCATACTTTATATATCACAGGCTCAAAGAAGTCCAAATCCATCTTGTGTAAGCCCAAATTCATTTTAAACAAGTCCAAATAGAAGGCCTGAATGTTGAGTCAATTCCTTCATGTAGTTAAGTATTAGTATACTGATAGTATATCATTTAGAGAACAAAAAAATGTAGCTGCACAAGGATATTTATATATAATTGTTTCCTGGCTACCTCTTCGTCCAGTATCAAACAATTTGTCAAGCGATTCTATCGATGTTTTCTCGATGCAAAACAAAGGAATTTATTATCCCTAAGACTCTTTCTCGTGAACTAGGTTTAGGTTTTAAAAAATACTTATAGATGCTCTAATTAATTATTGGAAATTCGAGAAAAGATTGGCATTGTATAATTCTTAGTTTGTTAATTAGGAATGATATTTATGATTCATTTACAGAGAATTCTAGTGCATGTGCCTGAAATTAGAACCTAAGCCTTTGGACCACACGTAGAAACAAACAATTTTTTCGAATTTTTGATCAAACTAAGCCATTATTTAAAGCAATTCACCAAAATAATATATTTTAATTTTTTTTACAAAACTAGTATAAACGTACTTCACAATAACGTTTTAGGGTATATTTTATTTTTTTAAAATGAGCTGTTTTCTGACGGCGTTAAGTTGAGAAACGTTACTGTGAGTAACGTTTTAAGCTGAAAACGTTACTCATAGTAACGTTTTGTAATACGTTACTGTGAGTCATGTTTTACACCTAAAACGTTACTCAATGTAACGTTACTTAAGAATCAAATCACGTAACATCGAATTCTACAAATTTACAATCGAATCCTGCAAATATAACTATAATTTGTAAAACAAATCTATATTGTTATGAATTTTAGAGTAATAATTTGATACGATAATTTTCTTTATCAGTATACACGAATTATCTCCCAGTAATTGAAGAAATAACGTTTTAGAGTACAAATTATATATTAACATACCATATTTGTCCCAATTTATGTGACACATTTCATTTTTCGAGAGTCAAACAATTTAAGTTTGACCGATAATTTGCTAATGGAATCTTCAAATTTTTTAAAATGAAATTTATAAATTTGTAAACTACGTAAAAAGTACTATAAGTCACAATTATTAATAATTCAAATTATTTTTAAAATATATGAAAATTTTGCAGTCAAACATAAACTTGTTTGAATCTCGAAATCCGAAATGTGTCACATAAATTGGGATAGAGGGAATATATAATTTGCAGGTAAAACAACAAATCTATATTTTTATGAATTTTAGTGTAATAATTTTATAAGATAATTTTTTTAATCAGTATACACAAATTATCTCTTATTAATCGAAATAATAACCTTTTAGAGTACAAATTATTAGTATATATAATTTGCAGGATTCGATTCTAAATTTGCAGGATTCGATGTCCCATGGTTGGATTCTTAAGAAACGTTACTGTGAGTAACGTTTTAGGTGTAAAATGTGACTCACAGTAACGTATTATAAAACGTTACTATGAGTAACGTTTTTAGCGTAAAACGTTACTCACAGTAACGTTTCTCAACTTAACGCCGTCATCACACGGCTAAATTTTTTAAAAATAAATTATATCCTAAAATGTTACTGTGAAATACGTTTATACTAATTTTGTAAAAAATTTAAAAAAACGTATTATTTTGGTGAATTACTTTAAATAATGGCTTAATTTGGTCAAAAATTCCAATTTTTTCCTTTACTGAGCACAAAGAAGAGGCTACAACATCACTGCTTTCCAAAATATATCTATGAAGATCATATATGGCCAAAAGGACACTTTTCAAACTGTCGGATTCATCATGCCCCATCTAATTAATGCTCTCAATCAATTTCAATTTACGTCATCAGTTTGACTAGATACGAAATTTAATAATTTTTTGTTTTTGGGTATCTTTTTATGACATTGATATTCAATTTTCGTTGTTGTTTGAGCATATATAAAAAAAATAAACATGTTTGAATTTACTATTAAGGGAAATGATATATATATTTGATCTTACAATAGAAGCCGACAAATTGCATGTTTTTTTTAACAAGTTATGGTCCAAATCAACAAAGAATTTGTGACAACTAATACGATTTCAAACTAATCTGACATAACAGCATAATTTGAAGTCATAAATGCTTGTCATGATTTGCATGTTTTTTTGCTTGTAGCTTTAAAATCATGATAATCTGATATGCTATCAAAAATATCTATGTTGGATATGTTAATTATAAAGTCATAGCGATTATTGATCAGCATGACATGCATATCACAAATAATCTGGTATAAATTGTGAATACTCCAACGTAATAGAGAAGTTAATTTAAATATAACATGAGATCATGCTTGTTAGAAAAAATAATAGTAGGAAATATGATTGAAGAAGAATATGTGTCTTTTTATAAGAATCATGTTCTTTCATGAACATATGACTTTTCATAAAAGTTATGTTCTTTCACAAACAAATGTGTTTGTTCAATTTAAGATCTCTATATATTACAAAATATCCAACAATCCCCCACTAGTTTGTAATATTTCTCATAATATCATGCATACCAGAGAGTATCTTATAATAGATTTGAACTTTCTGTTAGTGCAAGTACTTTAAAATTCTGACGAAGTAATTGACATCTTAAAAGATTTGAACCACAACTCCATGTGTCAAAATCGAAAATATCACACACATAATATTATTTGTAGCTTAGAAACCCCAGTACTTGCTTTAGCACGTTTATGGCCATGTGCTCATCTTGATTTCATGAATATTTACAAGACCAATCCTTTAGATCTTGCTTGAAGCGGCACCACTTCAATATACATATAAGTGAAATTAGCTACTATGTCCTGTTACGGTAGACATTTACTAATTTCATTAAGAATTAATTCAACCTCCGTGTAACAGTCTGCACTATGGAGTTTGTCACTATGCCCTGTGTTTAGTTTAAGGATTTTAGCCTTATCCATTCACACATTTATTATACTGCATCTTTTGAAACTAGATTTTACAAGATTTATATAAATCATAAACAAATCTTTCACTTAGGCATATCACATATATCATGATTATCTCAATAGCTTAGAATAGTTGCATCAGTTGTGGCCACAACATTTCAAAAGCATATATTTTTTCAACCATTACATTTCTTTTCAAGCACTTATATGCTAAATATATTCTTATTCCACTATGGAATTCAAGCCTATTTTGATGCAAAATTTATGACGTCTTCATACATGTCACAAAATTCAACTTATATGAATTTTATCATTATCATCTGATGATTCACTATTTATAGACCAACGCACCAATTCATCTATGTATGAATAGTCATGTCTATACAAAATGTATCTTACAATCGATACTTCTTTTCATGAAAAGTTAAGGCTTATAGCCTAATCATCACATTAGCAGTCTAAACAACTAATCATCACTAAAATTATCAAGTTATAAACACTAACTACCATGTCAAATACATCAAAGATATATCTTGTGGGTGTTGAAGAAACAATTTATATCTTAAAATTCTTCAAATATTATTGATTATTAATCATAATTCAATCACCCCCACACTTTAAATGTTTCAAATGTCCTTTTCATAACTTGTGTGGGCATATAATTAACATCAGTAAATCATCTTGTTATCAAATTTATAGCATTTCAATACTATAACACATGAACATTTAATAAGAAGACAAAATCTTCAACCTTTAATGAACACAAATGATCTAGTAAAATGTAATCATTTCTCTTAATTTCAATTATTCTAGTAACTTTCAAGTATAAATATTATCCATCAAAATAAAGGAATTTATATATATTATCTCACAACTTGAAAATACAATTCACATGTTCTTTATGCAACTCTATTATGCCATAATAATTTTTTTTGTCCCAAATAAGAAATTTATAATAGGCATACCAAAATATGTTATTCCTAAACTTATTTAAAAAGCATTTCAAGATCATCACAAGTGAATTAATTTATCCTAACATTTATGAAAAATCATTTTTCAAAAATTTCAAGGGATAAAACTTCATAAATAAATAATAAGAGAAGTTAAGAAAGCAGAACCCGATCGAGATATGTCATTTACTTTGTGATCCATTGTTGGTTCACTTTTTCCATATGACTTCCTGCCTTAGAATCATACTTTAAATCAGTCGAATATTTTTTTTTACAACCCTACTTCCTCAAGAATTCAAGGATCTTGTCTCGTTTATCTTCTTCAATCCCAATATCTCTTTAAAATTGTTAGAAAAAATAATAATAGGAAATATGATTGAAGAAGAAGACGTGTCTTTTCATAAGAATCATGCTCTTTCATGAACATATGACTTTTTATAAAGGTCATGTTTTTTCATGAACATATGACTTTTCATAAAAGTCATGTTCTTTCACAAACAAATGTGTCTGTATATTGGGGTAAATACAAACAATTTCTCTTCAAGGATACAACAAAGCCCTTGATTTATACATGCAGATTTTCTTTAGGCTATTTCTAGAGAGTCTTTATACTTATAGAACTTAAGATATGACTCTTCATAAGAGTCATGTTCTTTCTTGAACAGATGTGTCCTTTCATAAGAGTCGTGTCCTCTCTTGAACAGATGCGTCCTTTCATGAATAGATGTGTCTTTTCATAACAGTCATGTTCTTTCACAAATAAATGTGTCTGTTCAATTTAAGGCATCTATGTATTACAAAATATCCAACAATGCTGCCCTATCATGACGTGCATGTCACTATTTTTTTCTTATTACCGTCATCGTTGCCGCTCAACTTAAATGTATTAATTGTGTGAAACTTTCTTTTTGTCTCACAAATTGACGGAGTCAACTTTCATACTTTTAGATCAATGAACTTACAAAAATAGAAAAAAAAACTCTAATATAATTAGAGTTGTGAAATATAAAATAATTCTTTTCCGAAAATGTGTGTCATGTGAGGGGACTGGATGCTACCAAATTTGCGTCGCACATGCAAAAGCGGTAGGGGTGGGAATTTGGAGTATGCAATGAATCCCACCAGATTGGAATCCAAGACAGTAAGCATCTTCTAGTCTTCTCCTCCTGCAGCCTCTCTTGCCTTTCGTTTATTTAATTTTCTCTTCTTATCCAAGTTTTATTTATGTGGCCTCCCTCTCAACAGCAGTGGCGGGGCTAGAAATTTCAAAATGAGTGTGCAAATTTTCTTCTAACCTATGTTAAGGATGTGCAAAATCAAATATACACTCATAATAACTAACATTTAACCTTTATACACTATATAATTTTCTGGCGAAGGGTGTTCACTGGAACACCCTTCGCCTAAGGTGGCTCCGCCCCTGCTCAAGAGCGCAGTTTTAATTTACATGTGTAGCATTCGAATCATAAATACTATAATAACTATGACTTATGTTATTGATTATGAGGAATTTTTATGAATTAAGTGATTTTCTTTTGTTTACGGCTTAAGTACCCTCAAAAAACGTAAACGTTTATTTTCCTAGTTATCTATCAAGTGAAAAAACTTTCCTTTTTTTCCTTACATCCATAATGATGTATACAAAGAAGACGATAAATTAACGACCTAATTAGCACTCTTTTTACGTACCTGACCCATGATTATTTTCAACAACATGAAGACACGCAATAGTTCTTCTCCAATTGACTAATGAGAATTTAGTCATTACTAAGAATTATTTTATTAAATCAAATAATTCTTGCCAGAACATGGCCATATTTTACATATAATACTTCTCTAAGAGATATTAATGTGTTATTTACGTCAACCAAACCTCTCATCTGTACTAGAACAGTGTTCTCTCCTACTTGCATTTTTTTTTAATATCTTTATGAATTTTCCAGAACCCCAAGTTGCAACTTTATTGCCCAAAAGATCAAATACAACTTGCAATGGCTATATGGTAAATAGTTCGAACGCCGTCTCCCAATTTGCAATTAGTGGGCCCTTACCTTTTTGGTGTAGGTCCCACTTTGCATTCAGCCCACACAATTATAAATTAGAGTACACAAACGTTTCTCATCCTTAAAACAGTTTAATAATGCAAAAGGCGAGGAACAGAAGCTTCTGGATACAATAACTCACAAATATCTCGTACCGCCACTGAATCTAAGCCGTTCATACCCTAATTAACCGTTAATCTAAGCCACGCATTAGGGATTTACGTAGTTGGGAGGAAAGCCCAGTGTATTAATGGAAGGCCCGTTTCTGGAGTGTTCTTTTAAGGGAGACTTGTTCATCTCTCTTCAGACTTGTTTTTTCTCTCTCTAAAGTTCCGTGTCTATACGGCACACACTGCTTTTAATTCTGTGAAGAAAGAAAAAAATCTAATCACTTTTTGTATTAAAGAGGGTTTGTATTTGTTTGTTGTACAAGGCTTGAGATTTGTATTTAATTTGTCGACAAGACAGGAAATATTCTGAGGGGTTAAGTTTTTGTTGATCGGATTTTGGTGGGTATTGAAGAATGGAAGAAAAAAGTAATGATTATTATGCAGTTTTGGGGTTGAAGAAGGAATGCACTGAAATAGAGCTTAGGAATACTTACAAGAAGCTTGCACTGGTCAGAATTTGAAAAAAAATTGAATCTTGATCATGAAATAGAGTTATTTTAGCTTAAATTTGTGTTTTTATTTTATTTTATAGAAATGGCACCCAGATCGCTGTTCAGCATCGGGGAATTCAAAGTTTGTAGATGAAGCAAAGAAGAAATTTCAGGCAATTCAAGAAGCATATTCCGGTACTAATTGCTATTTGTTTGATTTTTTTTTTTGTAACTTAATTGCGCCGTACAATTTTAATGATTTGTTCATTGAAATGTTTTGTCCTGCTAAAAGTATAAATGAACTCTGTGAATTGGAAATATATTAATAGATTCAATTATTTGCAGTGTTATCGGATGCAAACAAAAGATTTCTGTACGATGTAGGAGTTTATGACTCTGGTGATGATGATGACGAAAATGTAATAACTCTTTTTCTTTTATACTCTCGTACGTGTTGAAAATTCGAGTCATGTTGTGAAATGTGCACTGATACTTGAGTAAAGTTTTGTTTTATGACTTTAGTGATACATAAGTAATGTATTGTCTCATGCTTGTAGCAGGCTGGGGCATCTTCATGTTGTTCCATTTGTTTTTACATTTTGAGAGGGCTAATAATGGTGTTCATGTTGAATCTCAAGAAATGGGCTCCCATAAGATTATTTCCAAGTACTAGTGTTAATCAAGTATGAACTTTTGAAACATTGAAGAAAAAGGTGGTCTTTTTTAGCCTTTAGGTAAGTTATAGATTCGCCATTATGCCAGGGGATAAGGATATGATTCTACTTTGAGGGCTAAACATGGAAGTTTTGGTTTCTTCTAATTATGTATTGGTGATTCAATTGAGGATAGCTTATGTCTCCATAACTATTGTATTTTTGCTTTCCTTGAGCCAAGGATCTATTGGAAACAACTTCTCTGCCTGCCAAGTGGCAGGTTGGGGTAGGGGTAACGTTTGTGTGTACTCTACCCTTCCCAGACAAGACACACTTGTGGGACTATATTGTGTATGTTGTTGATTCAATTGAGGGCAGATAATTAGATCCTGATCTTTATCCCAAAATATTAGGTTTAACTTGTATGATATTGCTCCCAAAATATTAGGTTTAACTTGTATAATATTGCTCAAGCTGACCCAAACACCACTGTTCTTCCAAAAAAAAAAAAACTTGTATGATCTTGCATCAAGCAAGTTCTTGTTACAAATTTTGAAGTGGATATTCTTGTGCAGGGCATGGGTGATTTCCTGAATGAAATGGCAGCTATGATGAGCCAAAATAAGTCCAATGTGAGTTCTCTTTTTTCCCTTTTATCTTCTTAAATTTACAATGAAAAGACCCCACAAAAGAAAAAGGAATATATGCTTCTATACTGGGTGCTAATTTGATAAGAGTGCCTATATATAAGATGTTTGTTGAACAATACTGACTTTATTTTCACTTTCTTGGCTCTGTTAAACTGAAGTAGTCTAGGTGGTGGACCTAACACACTTGGGCTTGTTTTCGCAAATTCGTTTATATTCGGTGAATATAAATACTACATTAGTACTTTATTTATAATATAGAGGTCGCTAAGAGGTGGCATGGTGTTCAGATGGTGTTCTATGAATTGACAGGAAAATCAGGGAGAAACCTTTGAGGAATTGCAGGATATGTTTGACGAAATGTTCAACAATGATAATGGGACGTTTTCTTCTTCTTCTTCTTCTTCTCGGACTGGAACTCCTTCAATGTGTTCTACTTCATCGTCTACTTCTTCCAGTGAGACCTTTTTTGCCTTTTCCAACAAAAGAAGTTCAGGTGAAATGAAGTCGAGTAGTAGTGTAAGAGGCGATTCCTGCCAATTCCAAGGATTTTGTGTAGGGGTTGGTACCCGTTTCCTTCTGTTAAAGCACATTGCTCTACTTCTTCTTCTTCTTTATCGTCATTTGGGTTGTTACTAATTCAGTTAAGTATTCGTTAATGATACTTGAAGACAGGTGGAACATCTGGAAAATGCAATGAAAGAGAACGGAGTTGGAGGAAAAATTCCAAGAGTGGACGGAAGCAATAGAAGAGACAATAAAAGGCAAAAAGGTTCTATCATGATTCGAGGATTATTTTTATCCAAAGGATAGGGAAAATGAATAGAGCTGCAGCTGCTCAGTCCTGGTTTAATCCAAGTTTTTTGGTGGCTGTTCTTTGTTATTTAGAATTTGAGTTGTTGGCAAGGTTCTTTTTCACAGAAAGTAGGATCTTCTTGGTCATGTGAACAGAAGTGTATTGTAATTCTATCTAGCTAAATATGATTCAAAAGCTTTTTACCAGACAGCAATTATCCTACCATTCCTAGTATTTCATAACTTAAATCCTTCCTATCGTACTTTAAACATATTGTATTACTATTGAATCAAATGATGTTTGCTATTTGAACTCGAGCCTTCTGACTAAAGGAGAACTGTAGTATTATATTAGTTCTCTCAAGGCACAGGTGGAATAACAGTGAGATTAGTTATTTCGAGATAAAATAATGAAAATGATAGCAGAACTATATTTTAGCATTGATCTCAATATAACTTGTTTTCAATCACGATCCAAGCTGAGTAAAGAATCAAAACCTTCCCCAATAAATATAGGATTCGTCGAATGTGAATTCGTGAGCAAAGCTGATCATAAAGTGTTGTGGTGTCTTTGTACCATACGTCCATTGTTGGATAACGAAGCATATAATTATTCTTTCTTAAAATGGAATATATTATCATTCACTTGCAAAAAGATTTAGAGAAAACGTTAAACATGGGTCGGTTCTTTGGTTTGGTTTTATTAAATTTTGATTCGGCGTTTCGGTGTTCGGTTTTGAAAAAGTGCGCACCAAATACCAAATCAAAATATTTCAGTTCGGTTCGATTTAATTCGATGTTTTTAAAACGATTTTTCGGTGCAAGCAAATAAAAAATAAAATAAAAATAAAATTATCAAAACGTTTAACTAAAGATAAAAGTTGAAAACTCGAAATAATCAATTAACATATTTAATAGTTAAAGTTTCCAACAAAGAACTAAAGAAGTTTTTTTTTTCTCTTTCCGATTTTTTGTTTCCAACAAAGACTCTTTGTAATAGCAGCCAACAATTTAAACCAAGAATTCAACACTCGAAACTTAAAAGTTAAAACAATACAAAGTCAAAAATGCCTTAATAGTCAACTTCATTCAAATAAAAAACAATAGGAGTCACAACTCACAAACACAAGTTACCAAGTATATAATTAATAAATTTAAAGTATTATTTTAAATTTAGTTAATAAAATTTTGATTTTTTGGTGCACCGAAATTTTTTTACCCTTACACTGAACCGAAAAACCAAATTCCAAAATAAAAACACCAAAACAAAACCGAAAAACCGAAAAACCGAAACCAAAAAACCGAATTAATTTCGGTTTTCCGGTATTTATGCCCACACTCTCAACTCTTTCCTCATCTTCTTTCCTTTCTTATATTTATTATTACATAATCATTTCCCACTTTAAAAAGAATTTTTTAAGAAAAGAAAATACAAAAAGGCCAAGTAGTGGCCAAAAGGGCCACCCAAATCAACTTGGGTTTTGTTAGTTAAAGGTGAGACTTGAAAAGACAAAGGCAAGTTTAATAAAAGCCATCCAAATTCATTTTGTCAAAAAGTTGAATGAACTTGATTCTATCCCACGCCATGCCTTTAATCAGCTACTTGTGCAAGTATATGCTAATAAGAGAACTCTCCTCGTTCATTCTTAACAAAAAAAGTCATATGTTTGAATTCTAAAAATAAAGGTGACTTTGATAGAAAACATCCTACCTTCCGACTTGTAGAACAAAATTAATTGAGCCTCAAATCGAAAATCATCAATTAGGAAACCACTTGCACTCATATAGATTATGAGGCTCTAATAATAGCATTAGCTTTATTTCCTAATCAACTTTGTTCTTTTGTGTGCCTAATTACTTTTTTCAACTGAAGGATTATTAGGTTGCCAGCCGTTTAATGTGAGTAGTGTATTAGATTAGATGGATGCTATTATATAATTTAACATTCAACTTGCAAATGATGGATCCCACTCCTACAACACTCATTTATCATCACATACTTTTAATAATTAGTGCAAGTTGCTTTTGTTTAGAACTAATTTAATGAGTCATTTATATTATTTTATTTCATATTTTTCTTTGAATTTTTTTTTTTATTGATTTCTTAGTTGACTGGTTTGCAACTTGTAAATATCGTGTAACATGTCGTATATATTTATTTATTTAAAATGTGCGCCGATACTATAAAATTTTTGTACAGTCAAAGTATTTTAATTTTGGTTATAGTAGGTTAATTAGTTTATTTTTTATATTACCAAATTAATCAATGATTAAATAGTATTTATTGATGTAATGAAAATATCATTTGCCAATTTTATTGTTACTAGTGATTAATTACAAGTGAAAATAATTGAATAAAAAAAGAAGCGAATCAGTTAAATTTAAAACCCAACTTAGTTGGGAATGATTGATTCCCTTTCGTTTTAAGCAAAATAAAATCAAGCTGTAAGACGAAGACCGCCTTTATTTTAACATAAAATTTGTTTAAGAAAGAAAGTAAATAGTTCAATAATGAAAGAAAAGGGGATGTAGCTCAAATGGTAGAGCGCTCGCTTTGCATGCGAGAGGCACGGGGTTCGATCCCCCGCATCTCCATTATTTTTCTTCAACTTCAACCTTTTGGTAATGGAACTGGTTCCTTAGATTAGTAGACTTGAAATCTGCATTACTTTGGAGTAGTTTTTACAAAAAGCAACAGCAAGGTGGGAGCATTTTTTCCAAATGGTATATACTGTAAAAGAGTTCAGAAATATGAAATATACCAATCTCATAGCTTTCAGCTGCCACACACATAAAAAAAACCCTCTAACATTACCATTATATATGGTTGCCTTTAAGGAAAAATGTTTACTAGTATTTTCGAGATGCGTAGATTATTGAGTTCTAAAGCAAGTGTCTTTTGATATAAATAGTCACTACGTACTGTATTAATCCTAAGAAATAAAAAAGGCAAGAAGAATTAAAATGTACATCAATCAAGAAAAAAATTAGCATTGTAGGTTGAAATTTGCATCGTTAAAAAAATTATTCCTCCAGTTAGCTTTTAGCATTGTTATATTTACTAAAAGATTTTAAATGGTTGTTTTCCCAAATTTAGTTATCGGAATTAAGTTAGCTTGTTTTCCCAAGTTCGGCTTAATTAAATAAGGTGGTGATGACATGCAACCCATTAAAAAAATCTCATAGTACTGTTAACTAGATTTACACGTTTGTTATAACTTATAAATATCAAATAGTATGTTGCTATATATATGAAACATGATATGTTTTTTATGTAACTATCTCCTTATAATATTTGAAATAAATGCTAATTTTGTCTTTCTTTATTTTTGATAATTTTGTTTTTGCAGATAAATCACTTGAAATGATATATGTAATGAAAAAAATAGTATCAAATCAATATATGTGGTTTGCGAGCTATTATATAGGAGCGGGAATTTTGCCATATGCGCACCAAAAGATTAGCGACTGCAGATTTTCCTTGTCATTTTAAAAAAATCAATATATGAAATTGTGTGTAATGATGACACAACTTAGAAGCGAGTATAGGCTTTAATTTCAACTACTACAATTTGTTTTACTTATTGGACTTATCAGGGTCTAAGTAAAAAAATTTGTGCATATTAAATGAATCTGTTAATAAAATATTATGTTTGAGCAAAAGTTATTGAGAATTTTGTCGAATACATAAATGTTATATAATCGGGCTTTGCCCGTGATGCAATTCCAAATGATAAGAGATGGACTAATATATGAAAACTTTTTTTAAAAATCATATATCATATATCATATATATATATATATAAAAGAGAACTCTAGGCCCGCCTACGTGGCGCCATCACAAACGAGGATTCCCTTTTAATTTATTTATTTCCAAAACTAGCCCTTCATGAAAAGTTGTGAGTTTTATGAAAAGTTGCAACTTTTATGAAGAGTTATGATTTTTATGAAGAGTTGCGACTTTTATGAAAAGTTGCGACTTTTATGAAAAGTTGTGATTTTTATGAATGGTTGTGACCTTTCCGAAGGGTTGTAACTTTTCCAAAGAGTTGTGACATTTCCCATAAGGCACAATAAACATTTGTTCACACTACCCTTTGTTGTCTATGAATAGAGGGATTTCCTCTCATTTTAAAACAACGAAAATTCTGAGTTTTTTCTTCTTCTGCACAATTAAATATTCGCGTACGTTGCTCCTATTGAGTGGCTTACTGACACCATTGTTTTTGTATAAATACACTCGTGAATAGAATCGTTCTATCTTGAGAGGATCTATTCTTTTAAACCTCGGGTTCAAGAGGGGAATAATTTTCTTAATTAAGGGGACACTATGCATTCAGTGGCCTCGATTTTTTCCTTTTTGTTTCATTCTATTGTTACAGATCCTGGTATATATTTTTTACAATCAATAATTTATGCTTATGTTATTAATTGCTATTTTTGAGTACATGCTTTAAACTTTGTTGTTTATATTTTTGTAAAGTTATTGTTATAAATATTTGTTAGTACAGATTAAATAACACACGTTAATTGAGTATTCACACAAGTTTTCTCTACTGAAATTGTTGAAGGTACAATAAAAATTGCTTAAAGATGTATACTATCATCTCTTGAAGACAAAATTCAAATTTGATATGGCATTGTAAGGACATAAAGACCTTAAAAACCTTATCGTACCTTGATGTGCGAAGTGAACCAGGAAAAGAAGACAAGAATTAATACACTTTTGACATGACTTCAAGGATGTTCTGTCGGATGACCTATAGAGAAATAAGACTAGAGTAGAACCTCTTTTAATCCCAAAGACATAGATAACTACACAATAAATTAATTGTTCATATTCAATATGAAGTATTAATAGATTCTCAAGCTTACTGCAAGTTGTAAATACTTTTCTTGAAGTAATAGATGTGTTTCTCAAAACTGCGATTGGTATAGAAGTGCATTTTCAAATTGAACACCATCACTCTGGTATGCTAATTTTTAAAAAACACCCAAACAAACTGAATAGTTTTGTGTAATATTTTTCCATTTTCAGGATATATAATAAGTTGAATTGTTGTCCAATATGATACATTCTCCCTTTAATTTTTCATTTTAATAATTCTTATGCTACATTTAAATGGAGAACTTTAAAATGATATATGTAAAGTAAAAGGTAGGGCTGAACTTTCTACAAGTTAATATTAGAATATTTGTTCACTTTTTCTAGCCTTTTAAAATTTATTTATCCATTCACCAACGATTATTTATTTATTAGAAAATTTAATATCTCAGTTGATGTTCATTTGATTCCCCAAAAATATCTAATAGTAACACTTTCTTAAAGCAAAAGGATAAATTATAAAATCAAATTAAAGATGATTGATTGAAGGATAAATGATAAGATGTTATAATTATTATTTTCCTTTACATTATTAACTAGGTAAATTACTTGCTTCACACATGATTGAACTATTTTACTAAGCTTACATATGATCATTTGCTAATATCCGTATTTTTGATACACACACTACATCGTCAAGAACATTTTATCTTAAGGCAAAGTGTTCGTCTGAAATCTTAAAGTGCTATATTTTTAAAAAAATTTGTTTTTGTTGCACAAAAATTATGAGTCATATAAATATTTTAAGTATAAGAAAAAAGTCTAAGAAAGCAGTATGTGACATCTGAATGGAACTGTTCACAACTGGATATTCTAAAGCAAAGTTTTGATACATAACATATTAAAATATCATAGCATAATTTTGTGAGCACTTGAACTCAAAAATATCCACAAATAATAATAAAAACGACCTTACTTTCCTAACAATCAAGAAGAAAAATGCATGTTGCTTAACATATTTTTCAAAAATATAGTTTGTTGGGTTGTATCCAAGTTTACAGTTCACAAATTTAATTGAAAAAATCCCAAAGAAAGAGTTATCACTACAACAAAAATGATCTTTAACGGTATTTAATAGCTTAATTGCCACTAAATATGTATTTTAAGAGGCAATTAGTATTCTCTATAAATGTCCCCTAAAGTCTATAGCGATGTTGAATCTAATATCAATTAATTAATGTCTGTAAAGGCTCTAGCTTTCTTCGTTAATGTGCATATTTATTGTCGATAAAAATTGTTTTTGTCATAGTGTATTTTGGACATCAGTTAGTTTCAAGAAAACTTGATCTCTTATTATGCTCAAAAAGAAGAGAGGAAGAAATATGTCAAATTAGTCAACTTGCGATAGAAGAAATGGACTAATTGTCTCTATACTAATATTCTAGGAAGAGTGAAATGACATACAAAATGTTTGTACCTAAGATAAAATAATCAAAATAATATACTAATTGTGGCAAGAAAGAGAGCAATCTGTTTGGTTCTTTTAACAAACTTTACCATTGGTTCCGTATTAGTTATCACATATTTATTGTTGTGTGCTATCAAATATAGCACAACCCACAAGCAATTTTTCCGAAAAGTATTTGAAGAAGCCTGTAGAAAGGAACAAAAGAAAATATCAATTTTCAATTATCCTTGCTGAGATTTTTAATAGAGTTAAAAAAAGTCACCAAAATAGCAAAAAGAAATTGCAATAGTTATAGGAATCAGCATGACTTACAGTAAAATATTAAGCTTCATGAAATAGGAGGAAGAAAACTTTGAGGAATGAAACACACTTCATAAGAAGCTTAATTAATGTATTTGAATTCGACTCCCCTATAGCGGGAAAAAACCAATAAATAATAGTTGTTGAAATAGGAATTTTGTTTAGTAAAGAATCAAATGTTATGAATTTATCCATTCTAGCAGCGTTATGAGTTATGGAGTGAGAGGCGCAAGTGTAGTAATATTTCGTTGTAATTGAAATCAATTTTCTTTGTTTATTCTTTCTTCTTTTGGTGCCTTGGAATTAAATGTTGAGTTTTAAAAAGTGTGAATGAAAAATGAAGAGTTGTGACATTTTGTGAAAAGTTGTGACTTTTGTGAAAAGTTGTTACTTTGTGAAAAGTTGCGACTTTTGTGAAATGTTATAACTTTTATGAAGAGTTCTGACTTTTCTAAAGAGTTTTGACTTTTATGAAAAGTTGTAACTTTTAAGAAAGGTTAAATAAGAATCCTGATCTGTGAGCGTGTCACATAGGTGGGTCTAAGATAAAGTTGTGACTTTTGTGAAAAATTGTGACTTTTATGAAGAGTTGTGACTTTTCTAAAGAGTTACGACTTTTATGAAATGTTGTGACTTTTAAGAAGGGTTAAATGAGAATCCTGATCTGTGAGAGAGCAACATAGGCGGGTCTAAGATTCTCTTTTTATATATATATATATATATATAAGATAAGAGATAAGATGCTTGTTACTATGTAATTTTTATGCAAAATAATATAGTGTTTTAGTTTTAATGATTGATAGGTTCTAAGTATTATTTTATAAATTTCGTGATATTAAATTTCCGCGTGAGGCACGGGTAATTTTACTAGTTATAAATAAGACAAAAAACGTTTGTAAGATCATTTCCTTTGATTCAAAATGTGAGGTTACATAAAAAATAATTTCCTTGATATAATAATTAATAACATCATCACGATATCTATTTACCATAAGTCATTAGTATTATGCAGCTGTACAGCTAAGCACGAATACACCAATTTCCTTTTTTTTTTTTTTTTTTTGCAATTCTTCAATTTCAGCTTTCCAAGGTCACAATATTAAATGACATTTTGATACATTTGACATAACTTTAATTTAGAATCACAAAATTTAAAAGTTTCCTATACGAGTTTGAAATTGAAGTTGCTCCTAATTGAAAAAGTCAAGAGGAGTAAAAATCACTTTAACGTGATAATTGAGAGAAAAAGGAAGATCCTAGTCATAAAATAAAGTCGAGTTTCATTTGGTTTGCATCACATTCTGCAACTATGCTGGCATAACCAAGTCACTTTCAATTTTACTTTTACAAAAGAAAGTTACACTTTATTTCGTTTGTTTATTCTTTTAGGCTGAAAGACTCAAAGTAAATGAACACTAAAATTTTCAACATGGAGAGAGCTCCAGTTGTAAATTTTTTGTCCACCAATTATCTCCCCTCTCACTATGCGTAACTCGTAAATCGTAATCGATACTTCACGATAGAAAAAAGTTGCTCCCTCTGTCCACCAAAATTTCTAATTTTAAATTTGAATATTAAAATTTTAAGTTTTTCAAAATAATAATTATATAAGAAAATTGGATTAAAATAAATTTTGGTTTGTGCCACCTAGATTTGAGACGGAGAGATTAAAAAGGAAGAAGCCAGTTAAGTTTGACCTTTTTTTTCAGACAAAAATTACTATATTTTCTCTCTTTTCTGTTTAGGAAAAAAAATTAATGACTCCGGCCAGTTTCTAAGAAAAAGTCGAGCCAAAAAGTGTTAAAAAAAAATTAAAAAGCGATTTTATTACAGTACTTTTTATCATTGGATAAAATAGTTTTGTGCGGCGCCAAACACAATCCCCCAATTGCATAAACCATAGCGCAGTAAAACTGAGGTTTTTGTCTTCATCTGCTAAGTCTGATTGAAAAGGTGAACTCATGGCGGCTGTATTATCCAGTTAACTTAATTCTGTAAATATTTTTGTTAATTTAATTAATTAATAATATTTATTGAGATGTATTTTTGTTGGCGAAGAATTAAATATTTTTTATTCATGTTTCAATTTCAGGAGCGAATTGTTTTTAATTTTGGAGTGACAAAGATGGGGTTTTTAATTGATTGCGGCTTTTTTGGATTCCGCGTCGGAGTGATTTGACGACAGTTGGGTTCTTCTTCTTCTCATCATATCATATACAGTGTCTGCAAGGTTTGTTCTTCTTCAGTTGAGATAAATTCCTTAATTGGATTGTTTTCGATTTCAATTTTCAATTTTTTTCTGTGGATACTCATTTTTAGGCGTACGGCTTTTGTTGAATGATGTGTACTTGATCAATCTGTGAACTGGTGATTTGTGTCTTCGTTCCGAGAATTCCGATCTGCGCAAGTATTTGGAGTTGCAGTCTGATATTGATTGTTGAGCCAACAAGGGTTTTTCTATAATCAGTGTGTGGTCAACTTGTTATACTGTTGTTTGGATCAGATACATTTTCTTAAGGGAATTTTTGCTATAAGGAATTGGATATGAGGGTCGTAAATGAATGAGGAGATTATAGCAATGAGAGGCAGAGAAGATCTCATTTGTTGATGGATAGGACATCCCTTGATCTTTTAGGGTTGCTGAAATCGTGGATCCCTCAGCGGGATTCTTCTGCTGACGTGTCGAGGGATTTTTGGATGCCCGACGAGAGCTGTAGGGTATGTTATGAGTGTGATTCTTTGTTCACATTGTTTAACCGGAGGCATCATTGTCGACTTTGTGGACGTGTTTTCTGTGCCAAGTGCACATCTAACTCTATTCCTGTACCATCTCGCGAACCAAGGTTACTACAAGAGGAGTGTGAAAAGGTCAGGGTCTGTCATTTCTGTTACAAGCAATGGCAGCAAGGTTTTAATCATGCTATTCAGGTCTCTAACTTGGATTCCAATACTTTCCTTTCCGCGGCTAGTTTTATCAGCGTAAAATCTAGTGGAACTGGTGACAGTAGTAGCAGTTCCATTACTTCAGTGCCACACTCTCCTGTACTTAGTTCATGCCAATCAGCAGTAATGGAATCTTCTTTGGTCAGACAAAATAGTGTTGGCACAGCAAGAGGAAGCACTGATCCTGCTGATAGAGGGATCGGGGATCCGTTGACAAATCAATTTTCATTTTGCACAACTAGGTACTTTTCTTCACATCTTTACTGATTTTTCACCTTGGGAAGTTGCAACATTTTTCATTTCTTTGGTTTCAAATGTTAATAGGTAGATTCCTGTAACGGTTTAGGCATCTTTTATACTAGATAGTGAATGAGGTAGATTCGCCTTACTTGAGATATTTGTGATCACCCTCAGTCTTTGCCCTCTCTATCAGATTTGATTCTACAATTTTTCTGTATGCCAAAAGTGGCATTAGTTAAACCCATAATTGAAACATTTTCCCCTTCTGAAGTACTATTGAAAAAGAAAATTAGAAATATTATGCGCTTTTGATGGAAATTCTTTAACAACAAATATCAGAAGCAATATTATAAAGGCCATGCTGATATTTTCTGCCTGGTCAAGGCCTTTATGGTGGTACATATGTTGTCATTGCAAGACTTGATTTACCTAAGGCCAGCTATGTCCAAGCAGTGACTAGTCACAGGAAATCTGATGCTATTCTTACATGCAACTTGCAAGACAATTATCCAGTGATAGTACCTGACCAATCTCCATTGACCCTAATAAATAATAAGCTGAATAGAGAAAGGAGAAATAATCTGTTTTCACTTCCATAGTTATTTCTTTCGTTCCTCAATGAGCTCATGAGTCCAGAGATGAAAATAGGAAATCTAGCTCCACTTTTTTAGTGATTTGATGAAAGTTGGATTTTATTGAGAATAATGTGTTTTCCTCATTGCTTTTGTAAGCTCACTTCCAACTTCCCTTTCCTATTTGAGATTGTTTTAATTTTTGAAGTTTGATTTGCTCTATTTGACTGCCCTTCTTGCTACTTGTGGTCGACATGTATTTCACTTCAGTTAACTGTTTCTTGTTATTTTCTGGAATCAGGAGTTATGATGAAGATGATGAGTATGGTGTTTACCAGTTAGATTCCCAAGGAAAACATTATTCTCAGACTAATGGATACTTTAGTTATTTTGACTATGATGACATTGATAAGGACTATGGATCACATATAGTTCATCCTAATGGGGAAGCTACTGATCAAAAAAGTGTGAGCAGCTTGTCCTCGCAGAATAATTTTGATCCCCAAGCTTCTGAAGAAGTGCAGCAGATTGTAAAACAGGATATTAGTGATGAATGTGAAGCTTCATCATCCCTATATGCTGCGCAAGATGCTAATCTGGAACCTGTGGATTTTGAAAGCAGTGGAATTCTGTGGCTCCCACCTGAACCAGAAGACGAAGAAGATGAACGGGAAGGAATGCTGTTTGATGATGATGATGATGGAGATGCTGCAGGAGAGTGGGGATATTTACATGCGTCAAGCAGTTTTGGAAGTGGTGAGTATAAAGGTAGGGACAGGTCAAATGAAGAGCAAAAGAAGGTAGTCAAGAATGTTGTTGATGGCCACTTCAGGGCTTTAGTGTCTCAGCTTATGCAGGTTGAAAAACTTGTCATTGGTGAGGAAGACGACAAAGAGGGTTGGTTGGAGATAGTTACGTCCCTATCGTGGGAAGCTGCAACACTTTTGAAACCAGACACAAGCAAAGGTGGGGGAATGGACCCTGGGGGATATGTAAAGGTGAAGTGTATTGCATCTGGGCATCGTAGTGACAGGTGAACAAAATAAAGTTTTTCATTTTGGTGCACTATGTTGCTCAGCTCTTTGTTCGATTCTTGCCTCTTATATTGCATGGAGTTAGGATTTGTAGCTAGACAACTTCTGAAATTGGAGAATTGGAGCATTATTGTGGGTCATGTATCTGCATGCACAATCTCTCACTATCTGTCTGTCCTCCCCCTCTCTCCCTCCCTCTTTGTGTGTGAGTCATTTGTGTCTGGTGAGATACCTTGCATTCCCCCCCTTAAAACTTTCAATTGTTTGCCCTCGACTAATATTTGGTGAAGTTGTTGTAGCATTTCAATGAGTGAAGAGGTGTTTAATCGGGTTTGCTTTTTTCCTATGATTAACTTGTCTTATTGTGCTAGCTATAAACAGGGTGTGGCATAATTGGGCAGCTTTTATTTCTTGTGATTATGTTCTTGCTTCTTCTTCTTATGTTTTTATCTGCCCTTCTTCACCTCCTTTTGTTATTGTGTACATTTTTAGTCATATCTTCTCTCATTTGATTTGTTCCGTTAAATAGTGCTGTGGTGAAAGGAGTTGTCTGCAAGAAAAATGTCGCTCATCGGCGAATGACATCAAAAGTAGAGAAAGCCCGCATTGTAATCCTCGAAGGTGCTCTCGAGTACCAGCGCGTCTCTAACCACTTATCAAGTTTCGCTACATTGCTGCAGCAGGTTTTGATGATTTTACCTTTTCTTCAAAGACTTTTAACTGATAATGTTAAGCTCTTGTGCTTATAAATATTTTTTGCTATTCAGGAAATGGATCATCTGAAAATGGCTGTTACCAAAATTGATGCACACAATCCAGATGTCCTTCTGGTGGAAAAATCTGTTTCTCGCTATGCACAGGAGTACCTCTTGGAAAAAGACATATCACTTGTCTTAAACATCAAAAAGCCAGTCTTGGAGCGTATAGCTCGCTGCACAGGCGGTCAAATAGTTCATTCAGTTGATCATATCTCGTCTCATAAGATGGGATACTGTGACATGTTTCATGTTGAGAAGTTTTTGGAAGAACATGGTACAGCTGGCGAGATTGGGAAGAAGCTGGTAAAGACACTGATGTACTTTGAAGGCTGTCCAAAGCCTCTGGGATGCACCGTAAGTTTATTATAAATACAAGAAGAATAAGATGTAGATAACTATCTATTGACTAGCTATGATCTAAATAGTTATCTGAAACCTTCTTTTTGAAAAAGACCAAGTTCCTTTAACAAAAATCTTTGAAGTATTCCCTGGATATTGAAATATTTAATTGGCTCTCTTTGCATGGGTTGTCTCAGATATTACTCCGTGGTGCAAATAGGGATGAATTGAAGAAAGTGAAGCGTGTGGTTCAATATTCTATTTTCGCGGCTTATCATTTGGCTTTAGAAACATCCTTTCTTGCTGATGAAGGAGCTTCTCTTCCTGAACTTCCTTTGAATTCTCCGATAACTGTGGTACTTCCCGATAAACCATCAACAATAGACAGATCCATCTCAACTATACCTGGTTTTACGATTCCTGCCGGTGAAAAAACTCAAGGGCCGCTATCTGGTAGTGAGCCACAAAGGTCAATAAGTGCTCCGCCAACTGACCTGGTCAAGGCTGTCAGCACTTGTGCTCAGAAAATGGGTGTGTCAGAGTCTCCTGGCTTGTGTGCTACTAAAGACACCATGTCTTCCTTCTGCAAGTCCTCTCTTGATCATGAATCTGACAAAGGTATTATGGATATGATGAAGTGCTCTGAGGTAAAAGCATCAGTAGCCAATGATGTCCAAGATTCCCGTGGAAACAAGTTCCTTTCTACTAGTTTTGGTCCTCAACAGGAGGCTGATCAAGACATGTTGTCACAGAGTGTTCAAAATGATTGCAACGCTATGGATGTGAACCAAGATGGGGAAGACGCCCCTGATGAATTGACTTCTTTGAAGAAAGAGTTCCCTCCATCTCCATCCGACAATCAAAGCATTTTGGTTTCCTTGTCGTCCCGATGTGTTTGGAAGGGAACTGTCTGTGATAAGTCTCGTCTCTTTCGTATTAAATACTATGGGAATGTAGATAAGCCATTGGGTCGTTTTCTACGAGACCAGTTGTTTGATCAAGTAATCTCTCCCTCCCTTTCTGTATGCTAGAAACATTTCCAATATACTTAAGGTGACTGACAGGATCTTCATTTTTTTTTCTTTTCAATTTTTGTTCTCAGAGTTACAGGTGCCGTTCATGTGAGAGGCCTTCAGAAGCTCATGTTCAGTGTTATACACACCGACAGGGTACTCTAACTATTTCTGTTAAGAAGCTGCTGGAAATTCTCTTGCCAGGTGAAAAGGAAGGAAAAATATGGATGTGGCGCAGATGCCTTAAATGTCCACGCGATAATAAGGGCTTTCCTCCGGCAACTCGGAGAGTAGTAATGTCTGATGCTGCTTGGGGCTTGTCCCTAGGGAAGTTTCTAGAACTTAGCTTTTCAAACCATGCAGCTGCAAGTAGGGTGGCAAGCTGTGGTCATTCATTACATAGAGATTGTCTTCGGTTTTATGGGTATGATCTTAGTCTCTTGGTAGTATGAAACACTTTCTCCTTCTTGGTCGCACACAATATCTAACATGTTGGCATGATTTTCTAGTGTTAGTGGTCAAAAAATGTTTGACTAAGCTATGATGATAATATATCTTACTGGAAAATATTGACACGTTGAGTATATTTTGCAATACTCATTTTGTAACTTTTGCAGCTTCGGGAAGATGGTTGCTTGCTTTCGCTATGCATCCATTGATGTTCACACAGTATATCTTCCTCCCTCAAAACTGGATTTCAACAATGAGAATCAGGAATGGATACAACATGAAGTGAATGAGGTACGAAGAATGTGATTGGATTTTGAGTAGCTGGCATCTGATCTCTCCCTTAACTGATATGCTGTTGTAATATAAGCAGGTCATTTTCCGAGCTGAACTTTTGTTCGCTGAGGTTCTGAATGCAATTCGACTTTTGGTAGAGAAGAGATCTGAGAGACAACTTAACAGCAGCATTAATGTACCTGAAGCAAGACGTCATATTTCTGATTTGGAAGGGATGTTGCAGAAGGAGAAACAAGAATTTGAGGTATGAGTCAACGAATTGGACTTGTGAGTAGGGTTCGGTGATCACTAATTGACCACTGTTTAACCTACATGGTCCTGCAGACATTATAAATTACTCTCTCCCTAGCACTACTTCTATGTGCTTGTTGGATTTTGACTACTGGTACTTGTTTTTTCTTGAGTGACCCGTAACCTCTCTGACAAATAGGTCTCTATATAATTCCCTATGTCAGTTTGATTGCGGGTTTATAACCTTGTCATGCTTGTGGAATACAAATTGTGGTGAAATTATCTTCTCTGCTGTCTGTATTGCAATCTGTCTGCCGACACTGTCTGATGCATCAGATATTGTATTGCTTGTTTTCATTGTTAGCAATTTGCATTGTTGAGCTTCACATGTGTGTCCTGATCTTAGAGGATATTTCTAATCTGGTTTTGATATTAACAGGAATCTCTCCAGAGAATTCTGATGAATGAAGTGAAAAAGGGGCAGTCTGTTGATATTTTGGAGATCAATCGATTGAGAAGACAGCTCCTTTTTCAGTCTTATGTTTGGGACCACCGTCTAGTATATGCAGCCAGTATGGATGACAAGAGTCATTGGATTAATGGAGATGTCACCTCTTTGGAACCTGAGAAACTGTTGGTTTGTAATGATAAGTCCACTGATCTAGATAATTGTGCTGATCCCAGCAAATGTCCTAATAGCTCTGAATCTGTTCTTGCAATTTTAAAGGCTGGAGAAAATGGGGATGAAGGAAGAAGTGTTGGCCAAAACAGTCACGTGGATGCTGCTCATCAAGAATCTGCAGTTGATTTTGATGCTGATTGTGCAATTGAAAAACCACCTGGTCTTCCTGTTGCAACAAAAAGTTTCTGTGGATCACATCCAGAAGAATCCATATTACAGCGGCGAAGAGCACTATCCGCTGGACAGTTCCCAAACATGGAGTGTTTGTCAGATACTCTTGAGGCAGCTTGGACTGGTGAAACAACTTCCGGTGTTGGAATGATAAAGGGTGATACCTGTAATTCTTGTGAAGCACTTCTGGTGAATACATTGACAACTGGAATGGCGGAAAAAGTGTATACCGAAGACCATGGGACTACGCTGTCTCAATCTCCTTCTCTATTTGCCTCTAAAGGCTCCGAAAACATGGAAGACGCTGGGAGCTGGTTAGGTATGCCTTTTATTAGCTTCTACCGGACGCTGAACAAAAACTTTTTACCAAGTGCTCAGAAACTGGATCCACTTGGGGGATATAATCCGGTATACATTTCATCATTTCGGGAGTCGGATGCCCAAAGTGGAGCAAGATTGCTCCTACCTGTTGGGGTTAATGATACCGTTATACCAGTGTATGATGATGAGCCCACTAGTATTATATCTTATGCACTAGCGTCTCATGATTATCATACCCAACTATCAGATGAGCTTGAGAAATCTAAGGATGCTTCTTTGGACTCTAACTTTTCGTTCCACTCGCTGGATTCCAGTAATCTGCACTCTCCTCAATCATTTTATGAAAGGGTTTTAGAATCCTACAGAAGTCTTGGATCTATGGATGAGAGTCTCTTGTCCTTTCCCATTTCTCGCAGCTCTTTTGATTTGGATCCACTCTCATACACAAAGACACTGCATGCCAGAGTTTCTTTTGGAGATGATGGATCGCTGGGGAAAGTGAAGTACTCAGTGACTTGTTATTATGCAAAGTGCTTTGAAGCCTTGAGGCGGATATGTTGTCCTTCAGAGATGGATTTCATAAGATCTCTTAGCCGCTGCAAGAAGTGGGGGGCCCAAGGAGGCAAGAGCAACGTTTTCTTTGCTAAAACCTTGGATGATCGATTTATTATCAAGCAAGTGTCAAAGACAGAGCTGGAATCATTTATGAAATTTGCTCCTGAATATTTCAAATATCTTTCTGAATCAATAATCACGGGGAGTCCAACTTGTTTGGCAAAAATTCTGGGGATCTATCAGGTATTTGTTTTAAGTAGACTATTTCAGCTTCTCAAATTGCTGATTTAGATTTACAAAGCTCTCTGTGACTAGACTCGCAACACAAATAATGATCTGATTGCTGTGAACTATGAGGCAAATATTAGTTATGCTCTGGGGAAACATGATTGATATGATGGATTCTCCATTAATGGGTTGTCAGATTAGTATTTACTTTCTTTATGGCCTTCTAACTCTAAAGCCAGATGATATTATATCCTTTAAGGTGATACTGATTAAAAGCATGACCTTCTAGGTGAATGAACCACAAAGCATGAGGTGCATATTTGTTGCTGCAGTAGTTGCAAGTAGTTACCAATATAACCAGTTCTTCATTATTTCCTTTCTGTGTATTCTGGCTAGTCATAGCACGCACATTGTATAATTTTATTATTATCAGTTCGTTTAGATTTTTTATTTCTGTTGGTTTCTGTGAAGGTGTCATCGAAGCAGCTTAAAGGAGGAAAGGAATCTAAAATGGATGTTCTAGTTATGGAGAACCTTCTATTTGGGAGGAAACTGGCAAGACTTTATGATCTGAAAGGTTCTGCAAGGTCTCGTTACAATCCTGATTCCAGTGGAAGCAACAAAGTCTTGTTGGATCAGAACTTGATTGAATCAATGCCAACTTCACCTATTTTTGTTGGAAACAAAGCAAAAAGACTTTTGGAGCGAGCTGTATGGAATGATACTGCTTTTCTTGCTGTAAGTTTGTGTACTTACATTTAATGAAATGAATTTACTGTCAACTACTTGCACATATTGTGGTTGGATCATGTAACAGTTTCCTGTCTGTGATGGTCCATCAAAGCTTGGTAAGTTGGGATTGCTATAAATTGAAGCATTTCCAACCCGTGAGATTCTATATCAATTCAGAACAAGTTAGTCTGCGTTTGGTACTAGGATTGGGTGTGGAAGAGGGAGGGGAAAAAACACCTTTGTTAATCATTAGGAGTTGATCAATTGATGATGGTCCAGCAGAATCTGGGGGGTGTTTGAGACTCAACGAACCTTATCATTCCCTTCCCCACAATTCCACACCCAAAACTAAATAAGTAAAATAGATTAGATTATGACGGGAATAGAGAGGAGATTTAGGTTCAGTCCCTCCTCCAAATTCTTCCATTGCGCAAAAAGATTAAATTGGGGATGGTCACTTTAACCTTCGCTTCCCCTCCAGATAAGGATTCAGATGCTTGCCTTTCCCAAAGCCCTTCATCTTTGTCCTACCTAAACCACAGTTTGGGTGCCAAGAATGGAAAGGAAAGAGCTAGGATATTAAAATGTCCACTGTTTTTCTTGTGTGCTTGATAGTAGGAAAGGGGTGAGAAAGTGATTAAAATATTTTTTTACTAGAAACAATATCCTCCATAGCAAATCAGTCCTTCAAAAAAAATGCAGATCCTGGAGGGAAGTGTCAAATGTCCTTTCATTTCAAATACAGACATACAAGAAAATTTGTTCCTTTCCTATTTTACTTTGCTTTTCTCAAGAACAGAAACTTTTTTGACATCTAACTGAAGACAATTATGCTGTTGTATATTTGTTACATTTTCTTATATTCATCATATAAGTGTACTCACTTTCTAACAAATTCCTTCTGTGGTCAAGTTTAGTGAGGTTCCTGACTAACTGAGTAAATTATCCTTGCAGGCAGTTGATGTGATGGATTACTCACTGTTGGTTGGGGTTGATGAAGAGAAGAATGAGCTTGTTGTTGGGATTATTGACTTCATGAGACAATATACGTGGGATAAACACTTGGAGACTTGGGTTAAGGCCTCTGGGATCCTTGGTGGACCCAAAAATGCGCCGCCGACTATAATCTCACCTAAGCAGTACAAAAAGAGGTTCCGGAAGGCCATGACCACCTATTTCCTGATGGTCCCTGATCAGTGGTCACCAACATCTGTTGTTCCCAGTAAATCGCTGACTAATTTATGCGACGAGAACATGCAAGTTGGATGATCTGCCGAGTGATTTTGTTAATGCTGTTTGTCAGTATATTGAGCACATAAGCGGGTTTATTGCATTGGTTATCCCGGGTTCATACATCTCTCCTATATTCGATTCCCATTCTTTTGGAACGCAGTTCCAGTTGCGTTCTCTCCCTAAATGGGAGAACACTTGATTTCTTGTCAGAAAACTGTGAGGCTTGAATTTCGTTGAAAGTCTCTGCTGCTTAGAATTCAGGTGTCCCTCCGTGGATATAATGTTGTACATTTCTTTTGTTTCATTAATTTATTTTCCTTTTGTTGGGTAAAATTCAAGGTATACATGAGTTCCAAAGGATCAATGCCAATTTTATAGAATGCATGATTTGGAACAGTTTAGCTGGTGTATCGAGCTACTTTTTTTCCTCCAGTGTATTTTTTTGGTTGATTTCTTCCTATTGGGTTGATCTCCATGTTCTTCTCTGTATAATCTTTAACAGAAAACAGAGGTAATGGAATTAAGTTTTCAGAGGGTGGACTTGTGGTCCAAATGGTTGAAGAAGTAATTGTAGTGCTTTTACCTATCTCATACTTAAATTCATAAAGCTTGTAAATCTTAATTTTGACTGACCCAATCCCAGTTGCAGTAACTAGTGTGTTATGAGAAAAAATGATTGACGCAAAAACAATGAGAAAATTAATTACCATACTTAATAATTGGTACTATTTTACATTTGGAGAATGAAAAGGAAGGTCCTTTAAGCATACACTACTGAACAAGTAAGGTGGGATACTGAAACGAGCAATCCCTGTTTTATTGTGTTATTTGTCAGTAGTATGAAAGTGGTGAGATCCTAACTGAACTCAGCAGAATCAGTTACATGAAGCCAGCATCTTTGGAGGAGTTGTATGATTTCTTCATCTCTGCATATAGACATAATAATAAGTCAGTCACATGTTCATTTCGAGACCAACACGATTATTATTATTACGTACCTTGAATTAGAACAAAATCTGGTGAATTGTTGGCAGTAACGAGGGCCTTCATCATATCCTTCACAAGTGATCTCTCCATTCTCATCTCTATAACAAACTATCCCCGTTGACTGATCTTCAAATACCTATCAATAGTGAATACATATATTAGTAAATACCAAGGCGATTCACAAATTTATATGTATAGTGTTGTTACTTTTCGACCAAGGGAGAAAAAAACCTTAAGTTTTTGGGTTGAAGTTGATCTGATCTGAAGAGCAGTAGCTTTGATTGAAATATTTTGATCACTTGCACATGAGAACACCAACACTACTCTTTGTGCAGTCTTTTCTCTTTTGGTGGAACATGATTTCCAAATTAGAGGAGCAGCAGCAAAAGAAGAGTGTCTCACAGCCATAATTAGTATGGGGAAAAAAATAATGGAGGAAGAAGGAAGAGAAGATAAAATTATAAATGAAAGGACATGCTGTTTGTTCTATACAGTGTTCAAAATATTAAACCAAACTAATTAAGGCCTTGTATTAATATTAAAGTATTCAAATGATTTGATGTTAATCCATGGTTTTTAGTTTGTAAGCTAAAGAGAATGATATTAATATTGGGTGTTTTGTCACGATGCATTATCTAATTATAGGTTTGAAGGGGGAAGTGGGACCTTTCAGCACTATCTTCAAAAACTACTATTAATGAGTTGTGTTGGTATATATATAAGGACTTATAAAGTCATTTGGACAGTTGATTACATTTTTTATTTTCCTAATTGATTGGTTTGTTTCTTGGTGGGTCTCTCAGTGTGATAAGGTATGTTTCTCTCAATTTTATAAAAGTTTTTTTTCTTTTATAGTTGTTTATTGTTATCACAAAGTCGATAGTCCCACACTTAATATTTGTTTATCATTTATTTTCTAAGAAAAAATGGAAGTCAAATGTAAAATTTCAGTATGAATTAACTCTATTAGGACTACTACAATTTTATTAATCTTTTGTGGCTTCTCATACATTTAGAAGCCAATACAATCCTTTACGTTACCTCAGAAGTATTTTTCGTTGAAAGAGGAAACGTGTTGGACCTATAAATAATTTTAGTTTAAGTAACACTCCGTAAAAAATGGAATTTATAAATTAAAAAAACTTTCTTTATTACTCAACTTACTTTAATAAGCGCATGAAAGCAATAGTTGCTCAACTCGTCCAATTCATTTATTACTCAACTTACTTTAATTTGTTCAACTCAATTCATTTAAAAGTTAGAGATAATGTATAGTCCAAATTGATCAATACAAAACCTTATCAAAATATTAATAATCATTATTTTGCTTCATATATTATTCATAATCATTCAAAATTTCTATTTACTAGATACTAAATAAATTTAAAAACAAACAAGAAAAGAATTGTGTTGGATGAGTTATGATCATTATTTAGTTCATTTTGACTCATTCCATTTCAGTCCAAATAACATTCGAACAGTTTAACATTCGCTTATTTATTATTTCAATTCATTTTAATCTATCCAAATTTAAGTCAACACATTATTATTTTGTTAGTACAAGCCGAAACCAAGAAATAGAGTGCTCTAAATAGGGATAAATTGGTACGTGGTGACAAAAGGCCAAGGCGACATTCCTTGAAATTTTTTGGTAACAGTTTGTATAGTGAATCCTCACGTGGATTAATTATGTTAAAATTAACACCTAATAAGAGAGACAAAAAGTTTTGCTTGGCACTACGGTAACAAAGCACTTTACTATTATTTTTAACCTTTAATTATTCAGTCTTAGGAGCATGAGCCCACCCTACAACACAGTTTAGGTCTTTAATTAATAACATTATCAATGACCTTAAAAGAACCTTCACATCTTCTTACATTATTACATATTGGAGTTATAAAATATCCATGAATTTGTTCGCTGGAGATTAGCATTTTTTGATACTTCCACTTTTTTATGAATAGTTGCTAATAATTTTTTTTAATGTTATTATTCACATATAAAAGTTAAAAACTTCAAAAATTGGATGCAAGTTCTAAGCATTGATATACAAAAATTTTATGATGAAAACTAATTATAGGTAATTTGGAAAAACTGATATTCATTTAAGATTTTTTTTAAAAAAAATTGTATTTTAAAACAAACCATATACATATATATGATTATTAAATCATCTCTATAGAGTAAAACAAAAAGTTTAAAATAAAATTTCTTTTAATTAAAAAAAATTGGTCATTTTTTTAACATGTTAAAAAAGAAAAGTATGTTACAGTAGTTGAGACATACGTACTAACTTGGTACATTTCACATTTGGTAGTTGGTTTAGACGTGAGCTATGTATGTATTAAATCTTGTATAAATATATTATGTTTGGTAGCTAGTAGGAGGTAAATTATTCATATATAAAATTAATACAGTGTTTAATTTCTAATTTAAAAACATGTATAAGTAATAACTAAAACATAATTAACTAATTATTGCAATAACTAATATCTACATAAATTAATATTACATCAATTCACTCATAATTATCGTTATTAATATATGTATAACTCTAGCCTGCAATCAAGACACTCCTAATAGCATAAAAAAAATGTTTAGATGGTGCATATAACCTATGGTAAATCTTACTAAAAAATAATCCATGATTTGATAATCCATCCATTTTACAACTTTGACGAACTTTTCTCGTCTCCCAAAGCATCACACACCTCCATGAGTTTTTTATAAGTACAAGTTTTTTGTTTGTTTTCTTCCTTGTCCTCACTAGTCCAGTACCTAACCAGGAAGGACTATAAACACTGTTGTTTCATTTTCCTTTCACCTCTTCAACACAAGGACTGAAACTCATCATTTTTATATATGGTCTTTGTCCTCCTTCTTACCACTCCAATGCATGTTCATCCAATACTTACCTAATATTCAACAGTTCTTCTGATGAACCTTCTGCTTCCTTTTGCATTGGCATGTGCTATTACTGTTCTCTACTTCACCTAAACTAAACTTTTCTTTAGCATGTAAAAGTTCCTCCAAAAATCTTACTGCATTTATGGATCTTGCAAGTGCTAACTACTGTGAACCTCCACCTCTGTTTCCATCTCAAGGGGTAAATGTTTCAAGATTGTTCTTTTATGTTCTTGAATGATATTATCTAAATGGTTTTTTTTTTTTTGCTGATGTTCTTGATTTTGTTATTGACAGGAAGCAGCATTAGAAGGGAAAAATGGGAACCTTTTCTTGGATAGTTTCCCTGACCCGCTTTGCAAACTTAATCTAAAGGAGACATCTGATTTTGTGAAGTCATTGCCAACAGCAAGCAATGGAGCAGGGTTTTTAAGGAAAGAAGGAGTAAGTTCAGTGACAAGGAGGAATATGGATGCTCCATCAACACCGGGTCGACCCATTTTCAGTTTCAGTGTTGGGAATTTTTCAAGAAAAAATTTCCCTTCTAAGTGGGATGATGCAGAGAAATGGCTTGTTAATGGAAGTTCTATTCAAGATTCCCCTGCTTCTCATCATAATAGTAATAATGGCTTAAAGCCAGCATTAGAATCCTCAAAATTGTTAAAGCAGTGCAATCGGTTCAAGCTTAAAGAAACTGAAAATGTCTTTGCAGAAATAAACAGAGTTACAGATGAAAAGGTATCTAAAGTAGCTCCAGATTTTCAGGTGCCTTTACCTTTACACCATCACCATATTTCCGCTGGAGCTACCAACACTGTTTCTGCTGCAACTGATGTTTTTCTAAAAGGTAAAAAAAGGCGCTTGCTTTTACCCTTAGCTTTATTAATTACAGTTCAAGATTTAAACTTGATAGATAGGTTCAATCTTTAAGGACATTAGCACTGAACTAATTGTACTTGTGAAATTTTGGGTTCTGGATTCAGTATTTGTTTGAAATTTTAGTGAATTTTCACATATATATCTATGCTGGGAGTCAAAAGTACCAGTGCAGTTGAACAAAATAAGCTCTACCAACAAGGATTGTGCCGGAGTCGTAAATTCATTCTTAACCCAGGTCTCGGATTTGAGCCTTTGGGTATAGACTTGGTTTTGTTAGGATAAATCTATATCTCCCCTGCATGCTACACATCAATGTTCATTATATATGTTTTGGTTTTAGCTCTCCTATTGGCAAAATTTAAAGCTGATAAAAGGGAACAACTTTATGAATGTTATGGTGGATGTTGAAGGAACTCTAGTTTTATTGTAACTGCAGATAAGTTCACAGATGAAGTGGAATCTATTTATCCCAAATTTAGGTGCTTAGAACCAACAAAAGAAGGATTTTTGTTTGGAAACGCTGCAGGAAAATCGATGAAAGAAGCAAGGATGGAGGCAATTCATGAAGTTAAACACAGAGATATTGGGACAGAAATGACCCCAATTGGCAGCTCTACTACTTCAAGATGTCATACTCCATTCAAGAGCCCATCACCTGCTCGACACAATACCCCCGCGGACAGATCTGGACCATTGGCCTTACCAAGTTCAGGTTCTGATAGCACAGTTGATATCATGCAATTTCAGGAGTGCCATCTAGCAAAATTGCAGTTCGGGACACAATTTGATTCTGTTACAACCAATTGGAGTTCGAGGGAAGAAGAAGAGGAGGATGTATCGAAGAGTTTGAGACATTTTGAGATAAATAATGAGTGTAGAAAGAGTGTCTCGGAGTCCAAAACACGTTCGTGGGAAGAAGAGGAGCAGAACAAATGCTGCCTCAGGTGAGTGATTTTTGCAGTGCCCGTGCCCACTTCTCTTTTCGTATGAACTTTGAGCTTATTAGTTTTAACTTTTTTTGAGTTGTAGGTACCAAAGAGAAGAAGCAAAAATTCAGGCTTGGATAAACCTCCAAAATGCAAAAGCAGAAGCTCAATCCAAAAAACTTGAGGTATTTTATATTATATCTCACTCTTCTTTTCAACTTTTGGGCAGTAGAATTTCAATGCTAGTGCTGCTTTCATTACTTACCTTTCCTATCCTGAGAATCGTCTACATTCCATAAATCCACAGTACATACTGTCCGTTTTGGCCTAACAAGCCTCGCGAATCTGTTAATTGGGCTATGCCAAGCGTACCACATGAACTGTGCTCTGGTCTTATGTAACCCTTTACTTTTCTCCCTTTTTAATGTGAGATTTGCCTAAAGTGTTATATACACCGCTAAAGAAGCTTGTCAGTCTAAAAGTCTATCAATCATTTTCCTTGATTGCGCTCGTTAGCTTGTTTCCATGATGGGTGTCAAAAGAATATAACTAAATACAGTCTCCAAAGAGTAGCTGTGCAATGTTGACTGGCTGGGAAGAATTTCTCAGTATTGTATATAGTATTGATCTACATAGAGCCACTCAGTACTCTTCCATTGTGGTCCAACATGTTTCCTCCTCTTCCCCCTATGCACTGCTTATAATTTTTATCTTTTCACATGCGATGATAGCAGATTAGTCAACATTAAGGCATTATAATATTTACATGCATGGCAAATTCTTTCTGGAAATTGCAAACCCATGTGAAGATGGGCACAACAGCTGCATGCAGTAACAAAATTCCTTTGAAATTGGTGTGCCTTTTTGTTCCCCAGAAAATTATAAATAGCCAAATTTAACTTTTAACTTGTGCCATCAGACTCTAGAAATATAAGTTATGTTTAAGGATTCTTATACAACAACTCCACACTCAGTGTAGTCCCACAAAGTGAGGATTGACGTAGACCTTACCTACCTCAAAAAGGTAGAGATACTGTTTCCGATAGACCATCGGCTCAAGGGTTTAAGGACTATTATGACTACAATGCTCTTATGGCGTAGCATTTGCTTCTGTTTCAGGTGAAAATCCAGAAGATGAGATCAAATCTGGAAGAGAAGTTAATGAAAAGGATGGCGATTGTTCACAGAAAAGCTGAAGAATGGAGAACTACAGCTCAACTACAACACAAGGAACAAATAGAAAAAGTGGCTGATCAATCACGAAAGATGATGTTGACAAGGCAAAACTCACATTTATCTGCCCAATCTTCCTGTGGTTGTTTACCATGTCGAAACCATCTTATTTAATTCGAATCGAGCACCAATGTTCAGTGCGATTCACTCTGTATTCCTATGAGTTATTAATCGGAAGAAATCTTAATGTAACACTGTTTTACGGGTCAACACATCATACTGTGAAGTTCTAGTAGGCGAGTCTAACTGATTATAAGAAACGATGACATTATGAGCTTTTACAGTATGATGAAAAATTTGTTACTATATATACTAGAATGTGGCCCCACTCTGAGAATCCCAGCAACTATTTACAAATATGATTTTATCTCTGAACTAACGTGTTCTCCATTCTACATGGAATTAGAGCTGTCAAAATGGGCTGGCCCAACCCTAACGGACTATAGAGTTAAATGGGTTAGGACGGGCTGACCCTCTTAATTAAAGAGCCTATAAAATAGTAGCCCAACCTAGCCCTAAGCGGGCCACGGGTTGGGACGGGTGGGCCCTTCAACCAAAAAATAGACAATATTGACCTCTTAGAAAGAATATCGAACGTTTATTTCTGATGAACATGACATTAATACATACAGAAATTCATTCATTAATTACACACACTTCAGTGAATACTTACAAAACAACATAATAGCCAAGATACAACATTCATAAGATTCATTCGAGCAAAAAACATTACATGATCACTTTTTTCATAAATAAGACAACAAAGGAGATGTGAAAAATTAGGCATAAAAATAAAAGTAGAAGAGGTCAAAAATTCATAGTTATAATATATATATATATATATATTGAATATTTTTTAAATTCATAGCTCACGGGCTGGCCTCTGAGGCTCGCGGATTGGGCCTACGAGGCTAGCGGGCTAAATGAGCCTGGGCCAAAAAGCCTCGTTCCTAAATGGGCTGAAAAAATTAAGTCCAACCCCACTTAATTCAAGAGTTGGGTTGGGCCGGCCTAATGGGCCAAGCCCATTTTGACAGCTCTACATGAAATGTTCACAAATTGAGATAATGGTCTAGTCGGCTTTGAGGTGTTTTTTAATGAATAGTTGGTGATAGTTCATTTAGCAAACGCAAACACAAACTCGCCAAAAAGTAATATGTTGTGTTTTTTACCATTATCTCTAACAAATTTGAATCCATTTTATGGTAAAAGTGTTCTCCACTCTTTTTAATCTTGGTTATCAATGCATCTACTGATCAAATTTGGGGGTGCAACAAGAGCAAATATTTTTGCTCGATATCGCAAAATCAAAAGATCCTTTGTCTTAAATAGGACCACAGTTTTCCGAGGTTGTAGAATTAAGGCTTCCAGTAATCAGACTGTTGAAACTAGCAGATTCTATGTCTTAGCTGGAAAATGAAATACAAGAGGTTGATTGTTTGTCAGTTGTGCTTGTTGTTAGTTTAGATTTTAACTTTTATTGTAATCATAAGTTTGATTTGATCTTAAATGTCCTTGGACCACGTTCAACTGCTACCTGGGCATTACCGCATAGCTTCTCATTATAAGCTGCTAAAACTGGTGCAATAATTGTACCTTACCTTCAATTATCAATGCAAGCAGCACTGAGATTCCAGTTGAAAAGAAGAAATTGTTAATTTCTCTTATTATGGTAAATAAATACCTAAACATCCCAAAGAGAGTTGCACCAATTATAAATTGACTTTATTAAGTACTGACCATAACATGACACCACTAAATTATTAAAAAAAAAAAAGCTTACTACATATTTTAATGTTGTGATGTATGATAGGAAAAGCCCTTAGCTGTGACAAGTGCTTTTTGGGATTCTTGGTCTGCATGGTTTCCAAATTAGACATGAAGACAAAACACATCCATATGAGGTCTATCTGACAAGCACTACACTAAGGAAAAAGAGAGGCCCCAAAACAAGAAAACTGAAAAAGAGTAGAAAGTTTACGTGAAAATTTTTGATAGATTTCTTCTGGATACATGACAGTATCATTACAGATTTTCTTTATTCACTAGGTAAAAGGCCAGTGAATCTTACTTTCTCCTCTCAATTCTTTTTTTCTTTTTAGAATACTAGATTCAATAGTTTTTTTTACTTCCTTAGACTCTTTATAAATCAAATCAAATAAACAAATTAAAACACACAGTATTTAATACTAGTTCGATTTAATTTCACTTTTCAATTGCCTTTTGTAAAGCTGCTGGCATACAAGTACAAGCAGACACTAACCTCTAGGTAGCAAAATAATTCGAGCCTCCAAATGATCTTCTCTTTTTATTCAAAACCAAATACTAGCCATTGCTATGTGAATCTTAGCCTAATAATAAGACAAACATAAAAGACACTACCTTTACGATACACGTAAAATGTAATTTACACTTGATTCTTTTCGCACACACATAAATTGTACTTTCAATATCTTTTTAATTTCTTTTTCAAAGTTAGCACGCCTCTGTCTGATCTTGATTGACGTTTCATAATAATACTCTAAATAGAAAATCATTATTGAGTTTTATTTAAACTTGACGTTATACTCCAATTTAAGTGTCCATTTAGTTTAGAAACATCTATTAAAGCAAGTTACGTTTTTATTATATTTAAATTAAATGGATGTCGATTCTAAGGTGTTGATAAATTTATTTTCCAAGGAATCATATATATTCACGTCTAGGATTTACATATATATGCAACATATTCAAAGAGCCAAGGAGGAATTTCTTATTTAGGTAGATCAGAGAATTTAGTTACAAATAACCTCACATTGATCATCTAGAAGGAGAAAGATAGATATCAGGTAAAATACAAATAAGATTAAAAGATAAACAGTCCTACCAGATGTTCTTATTCAAAATTCTCGATAATAGAATGTAACCCCAGATTCCTTAGCCATGAACTGCTTATGGAATTGTGTAAGACGAGATACAATAGCTGGTATCTTCTCTTCTTGCGGTAATATTGTGCACCTAAAATGCCACGTTCCAGGACACTTCATAGAAGCAACAAGTAAATACAATTTTAGTCGAATCCAACCGTTCTAAATAAACACAAGTGTCATGCAATCAACAGTTTTCTTCTTCTTCTCTACTTGTAAGGTGTGCTTCTTTTGCACCAAAAATCACCACCCTCTCATTATTTAGAAGGTACTACGTAGTAGTGCATTCTTCTTTTATTTGCCCAATTTTCTTTCCAATTAATTAGATTCTTCCAAGGTAGAGAGATTCAAAGTGACACCACATAAAAAAGTGCGATACCTACAAAATTTGATAAAATGTTCCAGCAATCTTAACTCATTGAAGCAATTACTTTATCAACCTAATTCGACATTTAGACCATGAGATCACCAGATTTAGGTTGAATCCACAACACTCATTTGGGAATTTTTGGCAATGGGGGATTATTATCCAGGATAAGGGATAAAAAATTCCCCTCTGAGGACTTGGGCAATGGGAGGATTCTTATCCAGGATAAGGGGGAAACATTCCCTCTGAGTCTGAGGACTTTCCCTTCTCTCATATAATCCTTTCCCTTTTCTTCCTCTTCTTCCTCCTCGAAAGCCTAGAGAAAAACCAGTTACCCGTGTGATTTTAGGTCTATCTCATCCTCTTTTAACACATTCAATCATCATGGTTTCACAACTCCAGAGTCCGGACTGATGCATCTGGAGGTCGATATAGGACATGACCAATCCATCTCATGCAATGTTATTACCCTCGTACCAAAATCACTACTATATGAATGACTCGGATTCTACTAGACCAAATAAGCCAAAAAATCATTGAGGTAACATTCTGGGAATGCAATAACTGCAAATCCCCAAATATTGAATTGACGGTGGAGACCCCACTCCTCCTTAACAACTCCGCCTCAAACCCAAACTTGTTGGGGTCGACTATATGAATCCTCAATATCCATTTCACTCCTTTCGGAACAAGACATTACCAACCTTTGGAGGGCTCATGATGAGGCTTGCAAGAATCTGACCAGAAATGTTGGAACAAAGATTGACAGATGCCACTTTGTATATCTGTTCCCTTAGCTCAGGACTAAATCCAGTGAACTCCATGTAGCCTCCTCGCTTTCCACACTCGCCATAGTATCCTAAAACCAGTAAGAAAAATTAGCAACAGCAATAAACAATTCAGAGGTATTTGTAAAAATGAAATACGACACCTTACCCCCTTCTTCCCCACAACTTCCAAACATCCAGACAAAAACAGAAGAGAAAGGCAACCAACAAGAGAGGGAGAGATGGATGCAGTTGTATCTACCTTTTGAGGCAGAGTGAAAAGAAACTAAAGAGATGTCCTTTTCTCCAAATCCCATAGAGCGGGATATTTTCTTAAATGAGTGGAACTGCTTGTCAGGTGCATAAACATTTTCCTGTTACACCTGCACAGGTTCCACAAAATATGAGAGTGCTTACTATGTTACGATAGCATTGTGGTCCAGCCCTTCCCCATGCATAGCGGGAGCTTAGTGCACCGGGCTGCCCTTTTTCTATCAATGTTGAAAATTAATCACAGAACATTCAGAAATGAAAAGGATTGTTAACCTGCAGAATCACTGGTAATCAAATTTCCAAAGAAGCAAGAGAATTTGTCAGAATCAAGCAAAGAAGCATCTAAAGGGGAATTAACTCACTTCATCAGCCAGAAGAACAAGGCCTTCTTTCCTGCAGAATTCCACAATTTCCCGTTGGTTGGCCTCAGCAAGAACCTAATGCATACATAGAGAACTAATCATGCCACATGTAAAGATTCTTAAATATTTGCGGGGAAGGGAGGACGACATTTACCATCACTGTATGCTCTCATTAAATGAAGTAAATCACGTTGTCCATACGAAATAAAAGAGATAGACTATGAGCTTCAAAAATCGTAAAAACCATTACCCGCCCAGTTGGGTTGCCTGGATTGATCACAACCAAAGCCTTAACATTAACACCCCTGGATCTTGCAGTTTTTAGCTGATTCTCAAGCTCTGAGATCTCAAGTGCCCAACCTGTTTCTTCATCAAGATAATAAGAAATCTAGCACCAAATAAAAACATACATTAGAGGCTTCTGCATGAATTACCTGAAACGTATTTTTTTTTCTTTTTGAAAAGGTAAGTAAGCAATATATTATTAACCAAGCAGCCTGGCACTGAAAAGGTGCAAAGGCAATATATTGTCTAGCAATCCTTCATACCAAAGAGAAAAAGAAGAGAGGATTCCACAGCACAAAAACCTACTCGTGTAATGTATCTATAAAACCTAGCATGCAGTGTTCATCCTTAACATCTTGAAGATTACACCAAAAAGCCAACAATCACAAACATTTGTATTTTATCTGTTCAATGGAAGAGTAAATTTAATCAGGTCAGATATTTCTTTAATAATTGTTTGCAACAATCTCTTACGAGAGACTCGTATTTAAGTGGAGGAGGTTAGATGGGTGGCCCCATTATCCACAATATGTGCCACTGAATCTTTTGGGGATTTCTCAATAATCCAAGGGGAAAAAATAATCTTTTCCAAAAGTAAGTAGATTAAGCTAAGTGTTTATAAAAGAATCTAATTCAAAGCTAACTACTCAAGTAACATTAATAAACTTAAATAGAAGCAAAAACACGTACATGAGTGCCACCATGGAGGGTAATTGAAGCAGAATAAAGAGCATACTGGGGGATGGGACAGAGGATTCCATCATTCTCTGACCCGATGAGCAACTGCATCATCATGTGAACCTGAATAGAAGATGAACGAACAGAAACTGTCAACATCTTGCTATTTCATTCAATTACTTCTGTCAAAGCTGTATGAATAACTTGGAGATCCATAGAATTTACTGCTGGGCTTGCACCATCAGTCAAGAAAATATCATTTGGATCAGCAGGGAAACCATCACGAGCTTCAATACCAGATGCAATTCTATCACGTAGTCCTTTGATACCCTACATTTAGCAAAACACAGTAATAAGTTTTATGATTACACTGGTATACAAAACTAGGATAATACAATAGAAGATATAGTCACCTGACTGTGACTGTATGCACCTGTTGCTCTACAAGGAATTTGATCAAGGATCTGGATAGCTCGTTCTATGGAATCCGCACTACAAAACAAAGAGAGAATGTCATTTAGACCAAACAATCCTGTAGAATATGCTGAAGTTGATGAGAATTATTCAACAAAGGATACAATAATATTTAGATAAAATACTCAAAGAAAGAAACCATCAACTAAAACTTTCCAAATTCAAAAACAAAACGTAAAATAACTATAATTTTAGTGAGCAGAAATAACTATGCAAGGGACTGATTGATAACTCAATAAAGAAGCACATTATAGCATACAGCAGTTTCAACACTGCATTTCACTGATTTCAAATGAATGAACGGAAAATTCAGTCAATGAAAATGAGGAATGGATGGATTGATGAATTAGCAGTGAATCACATCTAACATAACAAGACTACATTGCACTGATCTCAAAGAACAAGAAATGTGATAACCACTTGCATTTACTTTAAAACACCAAGAAATATGATCACATTTTGAGGCTAAAATACTGTAAAATAAAAACCATATGAATTAGGTGGTAAAATAAACAGAGACGTCAATCATCTCAAAAAATTTCAGAATCAATATACTTAGAGAGCTTCCCTATCATCACAACCTTCCACACCCTATTTGTTTTCTAGCATAAAGTCATATTTTTCATTTTTTTTCAAGCCTCTAGAACATTATATGTATATTTGACATGAAAAAACTTGACTACTCTAGTACATCTGATCTGACAGCATGGGATTTGTGATCATATTGGGGATGCTGCCCATCAGCCCATGAGGGACTTGCATGTTCTACATGTGCACTGGGAATTCTATGAGTAATGGATGATGGGGAACTTCCAATTTGTGTGAAGAAGGAATGCAGCATTAATACCTTACAAGACATTTGATCTTTCATAAAAAAGACAAATTATAAACTTTCCAACTAGCTTTTCCTTTTCCTTTTCCTTTTCCTTTCTCAATTGAATGGTTATAAACATATCATCCTACGTTGACGGCTCACTTTCACCCTCATAGTTCACTTTTCCTCACTTGCAAAGATTAAAGTAACAATCACTTGATTTTATAAGTTGGACACTTGAAATAAAGAATACATTCATTTAACTTTGAATCTTACCCTGCAAATTATTCACTATACGATATTAGGATAAAAGATTCCATCTCTAGTAGCAGGAGATTTAACCATGCCATTAGAAAAATACAGGGGGAAACATTTGTTTTATGGAAACGAGTCATGTCAATTCCAGATAGACGTTAGACACCTATGGAACCGCAGGTACATGATCTGTTTCATTGAACTACAAGGTGCACCAAACTTCATACCTGAACAGAGCTTTTGTTTCACTTCTGTCCAAAAGAAGTGGATGGTCACATAATGCAAGGACCTAATAAAGAAAGCTCCTTAGAAATCATTCTATTGAGATTAAAAAAAGAAAACAGAATCTAGAATCAAACAACTTATTCCCACCTCCCTAAAGAAAGTAATAGGCTTCTGACCCAGGGAATGAGGATTCCCAATATTGCAGTATAAGATCTGCCTGAATTAGAGAATATTACAGAAAATGACTAGACGGCTAACAAAGCTCCAACTAACTTATATTGAACTTTGTTAGAATAATTCCTTAAGATATGCATTATTAAAACTACAATGGAAACGAAAAACAAAGTCTACAAGAGCTGGTACCTCATTAAATGGATGAGAGCCTGGATTCTCCGCTGAAATTAGAGTGACATTGCCAGCTAGTGTAAAATTGACCTGAGCATGGGTGATAATTTCTCCGCGGATAGCATATGCGCATTTCAAAACCTGAAACAAATAAACAACTACCTGAGCTTAGCTCCCGTTTGTCCATTCACTCAAAAAACAGTGTTTGATTTTTCGAAAGAAATTTAGAAGATGAGTTTCGAAAAAAATTTTAGTTTTGACCCGTTTTTGAAGTTTTTTTTTTTTGTTTGTCAATCACAAAATTTCAAAAGAAGTACGACATCGGTGATTGGACCCTGTAGAGTGACAGTAGTGGAAGTCAAAAGAAGAAAAGGGGGGAAAATACCTTTGGATTAACGTCGTTAAGGGTGATAGGAGTGGATGAATAATTGGAAGCCATAGAAGGAGGAAGAAGGGGAGATCATGGTGAAGAGTGGAGAAGCGGCAGATAAAAGGGTCTTATGTGACGGTGATGAGGAAGAGGTGCGGTGCGGTGCTGCAGCAACACGGAAGTAATTGGAGACGAACAGGTGGTATTGCTGATGACAGTATTTCTGGCTTTGACAGCTATCAATCTCTCCCCATTCCGAAATTTGTTTCCCTCTACTGAGTCGAAACTGTTTGGACTAATATGACTTCAGTGCTTCAACTGACCAAAGGCCACCAACAACTATGTACCACCCTTTAATCTTCTGGAACAACCTCCTCAATCGCTGCATTGCGTTGTTTCCTCTCAAAAATTTATAAATGTATGACATATGGCTCACATATACATTTTTTAACACTTAATCATGAGTAAGTGATTGACATTTTCACTTTAATTTATCAATTCTTTAGGTTAATTATAAACATTCGATATGGGTAAGCCATTTACCGTCAAGTTGATGTCATATTTCCTTTTTAATTAATATTGATATTGCTAATAAGAACAAACACACATCCAATAAAGGATTGTCCAATTGTAAAGCGCATATTGAAATTTCTGTTGTCATGTGCTGTGGATTGGAAATATAAAACTAAACGTGTTGTATGAATAGGTGCACATGGCAAGTTCAAACCCTACAACAAATAACAACTCTACATTTAAGTGGAAAACAAAGGGAAAAAAAAAATCCGCCATACACCATTAGTCCTCGAAAATTTCTCGCCTATCAGAACAAAAAAAGGAAACCTAGTCTTCTCTAAACCCACTGCTCTAGTGACTAAAATCATGCTGCATATGCAACCAGAATCCTCAGACTAGATATGGAGGGTCAATAAAAACGAGGTTATAACTTGCCCAGTGGTGATATAAAACTGGACTTGGTTGGCTTGAATATTACTAGTTGGAAGTGACAAACACTGCCTGCGTTAAAAATAAGATTGCAAAAAGACCAAGACGTTTAAATCTCAATTAACCATGTTGACTTTGGCTAAAGCTTAACCTGTTTGGCATACAAAACAATCTTCACATTGATCATCTAGGATAGAGGATCAATGTCAAGTCAAATACAAATAAGATTAGAATAAACAATCCCCAACTTGTATGTGACAAACAATCCTATATCAGCTTTCACTACTGAAACATAATTGTTTATGGTGAGAATGGAAATAAAACATACAAAGATGGCTTATTAAAAATTCTCTATAATCAGTCTCCAATAGAATGTACTCCCAGATTCCTTAGCCGCGAAATTCATCCATGAACAGCTTATGAAATTCTGTGAGGCGAGATACAATAGCTGGTATCTTCTCTTCTTGCGGCAATATTGTGCACCTAAAATGCCACGTTCCAGCACGCTTCACGGAAGCAACAAATAAAAACAGATTTAGTCAAAACGAGCAGTTCTCAAATTAATACAGAGAGAAATTTTAACGTCTACCAGGTATGCAAACCAATCAGTGTCCTACCAGGTATGCAAACTAATCAGTGTCTTGACAAAAGGAACGTTTCTCGAATAAGACAAACCTTGACTGCAGAAACAGTTGTTGTTTTTCCTATTGAATCAATCCCCCGAATTTGTTTGCCCAATTTCTTTTCGCAGTTCATTTTTCATTGAACCCTTCTGAAGGTAAATAATTTTTTTTTCCTTCTGAAGGTAAAGATACTCAAAGTGTTTAAGAAATGCTTATTAAGTTAGCACTCATCCGGGTGAAACCGTACGCATTTTTAAAAAGTTAGTGGTGGTCTATCGGAAACAACCTCTCTAGTAGGGGGTAAGGTTGGCTTAGACTCTACCATCTCCAGACCCCAATTATGGGACTACACTGGGTATGTTGTTGGTGTTGTAGTGGTGATAGTTACCGACCATATTAATACTAGAAATATCAGGATGCAAGTGGTGAAAAATATAACAATCACCTGGCCAAATCCAGAGCCTGGGACAACAACAATTCCAGTGGCATTAAGGAGGCGCCGAGCATAAAATGCATCTGCTGCAGTTTTAGCTTCTTCTGCTGCTTTTATTGCTTTGTCAGGTAAGTTGATACGTGGAAATAGATACATTGCACCCTCTGCTTTATTGCATGTTACTCCGTCCAAACTGTTGAATGCATCTTCTAGTGTCTGTTGACAAATTAGTCAAAAAAAATTGCCAGACACAGAAGAAAAACAGAAAACGTACCAATTAGAAAGATAAAATTCACCAAAAGGAGGCACAAAATTTAGATGCCATTTTTGAAAGGTTAAAATGGAACTCTTAAGAGGAAATTATTTTGGGACAACTCTTTTTAAAGAAAATTTCAGACATCATTTTTGTTTTTCCTACTTTAACTAGCCTTCTTTTCAGATGCAAGGTTCATGATCCAAAAACAATCCACTAGTGCACCAGAAAACTACTACATTATTTAGTCACAACCAGTTGGATATGCCGATTCTACTGACCTTTGCACGTCTTGCCAAGGATGAGAGTATCCCTTCTTTCTCAGCAGTAAAAGACTCGTATGATTCATCACCCACCTGCAGAAATCAATAGAGCAGTGCTGATAGTTAAGCATCTATAACACAGATTAAAAAAAAAAAACCTCTGAACGAGCTTCTAAGTTCACAGAAAAAAGCTGTTCTACTTCCACTTGAAGGTGTGTGTCTTTTTTCCCTGCAGTTATCTCATTTGTTTTGCACATTTCAATCATTTCAGATTATTCCAAATTCATTTTATCTCTTTTGCTCTGGTTTATATTTTTTTTCAGTGATCTGAAAAAGATAGTTATGTATGAAAATTTTGATCATGCTATAGTCATACCAACATGATTAAAAAATCCCTATCCTACATCTAATTCCCTCATGCAATTATCCTTAAACCAAAATTCCTATTTGAACGGTAGCAAAAGATTCGGAAACAACACGACAAAATTAGCGATAAAGTCATTGAGCTACTTGTTCTGGGTATAGATTCTATAACTACTACTTCCAAAATATTGTATTGATGAAGGTGGACACTCCACTCCTCTGAAGAACTGAACCTCAATCCAAAGCTAGCTGGGGTCAGTCTCAATATCAATTTCACTCCTTTTACGGAATGCAATGCCCATGTGTTACACAAATATAGAATTACCAACCTTTGGGGGGCACATGACGAGGCTTGCAAGAATCTGACCAGAAATGTTGGAACACAGATTGACAGATGCCACTTTGTATATCTGTTCCCTTATCTCAGGACTAAATCCAGTAACCTCCATGTAACCTCCTCGCTTTCCACACTCTCCATAGAATCCTAAAGCCAGTGAAGAAAATTAGCAACAGACAGGGATTAAAAGATCAAAAATATCAGCTGCATTTGTGAAAATGAAACCCACCCTTCTCCCCCATAAATTTGTGACATACAGACAAATGAAAGAGAAAAACAGCCAACAAGAAAGGGATGGATTGAGGCAGTAATATCTACCTTTTGACACAGACTGAAAAGAAACTAATGAGATGTCCTTTTCTCCAAATCCCATAGAGCGCGCAACTTTCTTAAATGAGTGAAACTGCTTCTCAGGCACATAAACATTTTCCTGATACACCTGCATGAGTTCCACAAGATATAAGAGAACAAATAATTTAGAATATTAGTAATTGCGCAATCTCAGGAATGGAAAACATTGTGAACCCTCCAAAACAAGTGGAGAATCACTGGTAAATTACCATGGAAGCAAAAGAATTAATCAGAATCAAGCAAAGCATATAGAGGAGAATAAACTCACTTCATCCGCCAGAAGAACAAGGCCTTCTTTCTTGCAGAATTCCACAATTTCTCGTTGGTTGGCCTCAGCAAGAACCTAAGGTATACATAGAAAACTATTCATGTCATTCTGAAATATTATTGGGAAAGAGAAGACAAGCATTTTCCACCACAGTTGGTTCTCATTAAATAACATAAATCACATTCTCTATTTTTTTTTTAAAGTTACGATGAGATTCCAAAATCTTAAAAACCATTACCTGCCCAGTTGGGTTGCCTGGATTGATCACAGCCAAAGCCCTAACATTAATACCCTTGGATTTTGCAGTTTTCAGCTGATTCTCAAGCTCTGAAACCTCAAGTCCCCACCCTGTTTCCTCATCAAGATAATAAGGAACCTAAAATACCAGATAAAAACATACATAAGAGGCTTCTATGTGGTTACTTTCAACTGAAGAGTAAGTCAATCAGGTCAGTTCTCATTAATAACAGGTTACAATAATAACTTCCACAAGTAAGCAGGTTAACCTAGACTATTAATATTTTATAAAGATCTGGTAGTTGCATTCAAAGACAACTACACAACTAACACTGATCAAACTATAAGTTCAGCAAATGCACTTACGAGAGTGCCACCATGGAGAGCAATTGAAGCGGAATAAAGAGGATATTGGGGGATGGGACAGAGAATTCCATCATTCTCTGACCCGATGAGCAACTGCATCATCATGTGAACCTGAATAGAAGATGAAAAACCAACATTATAAACATCTTGCTATTCTTTTAGTTACTTCTTCAAAGCTGTACAAACAACTTTATGAGAGCAAGTAAATTTACCGCAGGGCTTGCACCATCAGTCAAGAAAATATCATTTGGATCAGCAGGGAAGCCATCACGAGCTTCAATACCAGAAGCAATTGTATCACGTAATCCTTTGATACCCTAGATTTGGAAAAACATAACAATAAGTTCTATGATTCTACTGGCTGCAAATCTAGGACATTACAATAGAAGATATAGTCACCTGACTGTGGCTGTATGCACCTGTTGCTCTACCAGGAATTTGGTCGAGGATCTGGAAAGCTCGTTCTATTGAATCCGCACTACAAAGAAAATAAAGAATGTAAGACATCAAAATAACAATTTCACACAGTTTCTGACTGGTTGAATGAGATGCAAAGCAGAAATCACAAGTTTTTTGCTTCTATTTGGGTGCAAGCCATAATCAATACCATAATATATTTAGGGGAAAAAACTCAAAGAAAGAACCTATCATCTAAAACACACTAAAAAATTGAAAATAAAAGTGAATTGACTATAATTTAATAATAACTTGCATTGCAATGATTTCAAAGAATAACAAAAAGGTAGGAGTTCGATTATAGCCAGATAATATGTATACATTTTGAAGCTAAAAAGGCAGAAACAATACCCATAGAAATTAGGTGCAAATAAAACAGAATCATCAATTATCTCAAAAATATGCAACTTACAGCTTCTCAATCATCATAATCTTCCACATCCTATTGATTTTTAGCTTAAAATTATAAATTTTACTCTTGTCAGGCCTCAAGAACATTAATTGATATGTCAAGTTGACATGAAATAGAAAATCAAGTACACGTGATCTGACAGAAAGGGATTTGTGATAATAAACAAGCACCCAGGCTATGCCTATTGCCCCGAGTTGCATGCTTCTCTTGGGAACTTGCATTTTGGACGTGTGCCCAGGGAACTCTATTAGTAAAGAACGAGGAACTTCCAATTTATTTGAAGAAGGAAAGAAGCATTTAATAGAAAACTGATATGGAAAGCAAATTGCAACAATGTCACCAACACCTTCCTTACAATCTAAATAATTGCTTAGAACTTTGGGGGGCAAGAAAAGCTTTTGCATTATGTCTCTTTTGTAAAGATTATGTTACCCTCATGCTTTCTCCAAGGAATAGTGATGAACATTTCATCTTATATGAACGGTCACTTCACCAGCATAGTAAGCTTTTTGCTCACTTGCACAAATTATAATAAATATCACTTGGTTTTATAAGTTTGGCATTTGACTTAAAAGAATTAAAAAGAACACAATCATTAAAATTTGATTCTTACTCGTACTGCAATTTCTTTTACTATCCAATAGCAAGGACTAAAGGTTCCATCTGTAGCAGGAGACATAACTGTATCATGTTTGAAAAATACAGGGGGAAATATTTTTTCGATGGAAATTAGCCATGTCAACTCCATTTCTTCAGACATCTATAAAAACTAAGGTATATGAATTGTTTCATTGAGCTACAAGGTGCACCGAGGTTGATAGACAAACTTCATACCTGAACAAACCTTGGGTTTCACTTTTGTCCAAAATAAGTGGATGATCACATAATGCAAGGACCTGATAAAAGAAGCCTCCTTAGATGCTGATCGATGAGACAAATAAACATAATGTAGAAACAAAAAATTTATCCTCACCTCCCTAAAGAAAGTAATAGGCTGCTGAGCCAGGGATTGAGGATTTCCAATATTGCAGTATAAGATCTGCATGAATTAGAGGAATGAGTAACGAAAAGATCTAGACAACAATAAAGCTCCAGGTCACCTATATTAAGTTTTGTTAAAAGTGAAGGAAGCAAAATTCATTAAGATATGCAATACTACAGCTTAAATGGAAACAAAAAACCAAGTCTAAAAGAGTTGGTACCTCATCAAAGGGATGAGAGCCTGGATTCTCCTTCAGGTCTTGTTGTAATTTCTGCATGACGATGCACATTGCACAGTACACCATCAATATATTGTTTTTATAGCAAGATTTAGCATTCCCAGAAAAAAAATGGTGCAAGTGCAACTAACAAGATTCTGAAATTCAGATTGATAACTCTAGCTAGACTGTAAAATCGACTTCCAAAACTACCTGAGCAAGGTTGACTATTTCTCCACGGACAGCATACTCACATTTCAAAACCTGAAACCAAAAATGAGTTGTAATACATCAAGTCATTTGACTGTAGAGGCCACAGTAAAATCCTACACCAGAACAGGGCCAAATTACAGCATTCACGCCAATGATCTAGGGTCAAATCAGATGCGATGCTTAGAGCAACAAACATCACGAATCATAAACACCCTAATTGAAACAAATAAAATATATAGATGTCACATACACTATCAAATTGGATAACGTATTATTGAATATGTCGTTACATCATGTACATGTATTATCTTTTCCATTATATTTAATATTCCTGCTCATGCCCCGATAGAGAATGGGCACGTATACCCCTCTCCCCGTTCTACCGTCCAAACAGACCGGCCTAAAATGAAAATCCTTACTAGCCGAAGTAAGTGACTTTCTTTAGACAAAGACTTATAAGACTATTCTTAGCCTGTTATTCAAGAATCTTTCCTTGAATGTATGAACTTGTAAAGACGGAACCACTGTATAACACTTAAACTAACTCCAATTAAATCAATATGTAAAGAAACCAATTACGAAACATTTGAAAAATCCATAAATTGGGTCAAACTAAAAAAAGAGCAAGTCAATAAGGGCAATAGCAGAGAATAAAAATTCAAAATCAACAGTTAAAAGAAATAGGAATACCTTTGGATTAACGTTGTTAAGAGTGACCGGAGTGGATGAATAATCGGAAGCCATTGAATCAGAAGAAGTGGATAAAAAACGAAGAACGGCAGGTGATTGAGAAGAAGAAGAAGTGAGTCGCTGCAACACGGAAGTAGAAGTAGTAATAGGAGAAGCAGACGAACAGGTGGTCCTGCTCCTATTGATGAGACTTTTGGCTTTATCAGCTACAAATCTCCGCATTCTGGATTTGGAGAACAGTGGGCGGAGAGTGAAGGAGCGGTTAACGTTTTCGATTCACCAACTTTTTTACCACTTTTCGCATAAATAGCGCACTTTTGACTTACGGCCCACGTTTTGAGAACTAATTTTGGCAGAGAATTAGTACCCTCTGACTCTGATAATTGCATTAGGTACTTTAATAGAGTACTAGTCTATGGGTATTCTGTTGATGGCGACTACCCAATCGCCGCCCCCTGTATTTGTATTGGCTTTGGCTAAAAAAGAATCAACAGATATGGAAAAAATTTATTCTATGAGAGGCACAAGTATTGTGTTTACTGTTCAAAAAATCTTTCTTTTTTATTTATCTATTTAGTTAAAGTTTTTTAAATTTATACTCCCTCAATTTTTATTTACTTGTCAAATATTTTCTAATTTAATATCTTTTTACTTATTATTTTTGACAAATTAAGGAAGAATAATTTTTTTCTTCCTAATATATCCTCAATTTATTAACATTGAGTTAATGTTTTTGAATCAGATTTTATTTGTGATTTGGTTTGAACTTGATTTTTTATTAATAGAAAATTAAATAAATTTACTGAATTTTTTCAAATGTTGAAATTAAATCAATAAGTCAATTTTAATCACTTTAATTTTTGTCATATTTTTTAGATATTCGATGTTTGCCATTTTAAAAAAAATTATATGATAATATGAAAGGTTGATCAAGTTATATACTTATATACAACATTCTCCAAAAAAAAAATGTATGCATTGTCTAAAGAAATTTAATGAATTCTTTCGAACATTTTTTTATATAAAAAGTTAAGATTTAGTTATGTTATATCAGGAAATTTTAATGATATTTGATATAAATAATTAATAACTAACAAAAAATACAAGTTATTTTAAATATGAAATGTACTTTTGGTATTATCAAAATAAAAATAAAATCAAACTAGAAAATAAATGAGAAAATAAATTGATTAATATAAAGACATATTTCCTATATATAAATATAAGACCAAAAAATTAAAAATCAATTTATGAAATTAAGACACGAAATTTTAAGATTTTCTTTTTTAGTATCACTACCTACGATTTCTTCAAACTAATCCAAAAAATTAAATTCAAATTTTTTTGATAGATTACTTTAATTTTTCCTCAAATAAATAATATAGAGATAAAATAGATATATTAGATATGGTGGGCAAGTCCCAAAATTCTTTTAATTTAAATTTACATTAAAAGTTTTTTTAAAAAAAAAGAAGCAAAAGAATGGTGTGAAAGAAAGAAAAATAGAAGAAAAGATTACAAATGAATAAGGAAAAGTAAAGAGATGAAATGGGTAAATTGTGGGACTCACATATACAAATGTCAGTTGAAGAGCCTCTCACACGACTAACATTATTGTGCATCTTATAGAATAAAAATTTTCACGTGTGTCAAAATCTTTAAAGTTTCTTATTAATTAGAAATTAGTAAAGTTAGTGTTATTTAATTTAATACTTATGTAATTATAAACTAAATTTATACAGCAACATGTCAAATACAATCTCAACTCAGTATATGAAAAAAACAGAGTGTATGCAAATATTATTTTTATTTTAAAGGAAGAGCGATAGTTTCTAATAGTCTCTCGCTCAAAAAAAAAAAATAGTCCAAAGAAATCCAAAAAAAATAATAATAGAAGTACAAAAAATAACTAATATTAGTAACAAAAACAATAGATAGAAATAGAAAAGTAATTATATATAACAACGTAATATGGTAGTCGAAATACAAGACAACACATAATAACATAATAGAATGACCAAAAACTACTGAAGCAATACTACATAGTACGCATGGATAATAAAATAACGCACTACTATACCTACTAAACATCTATCATAATATGTGTCATTCACAACTTTTATCTAAAGGTATGTTCTCGATTAGTTGAAACTACATCATGTCATTTCTAATCACATCTACCTCATACTTCTGTGATCTACCTCTACCTTTTTTGAAATCAGCCATAGTTAACCTCTCACACCTTCACACTAGGACATCGGGTATCTACTCTTCACCCAAACCATCTCAATCTCATTTTTCGCATCTAGTTCTCCATCGAAATCACTCCCTTGAATAGTTTTTTAATACGTGTATTTTTTCCCTCCTACAAAAATTTAGTTTTTCGATAACTTCTTCTAAGGTTTTTCTTTTACGTCTTTTAAACCATTTTTTTAATTCTAGATAGGCGTGAATCGTGATCAAGTCATCTTCCTCCTAATCAATTACTAATTTAAAGTCACTTGTTGATAAACAATGAGTATAAAAAACTTGTTAGGGTTTTGCTCTGATTTTTTTACCATATTTTAAGTTTTATTTTTTCCTTAAAAAAAAGTCAAAGTATTAGCATAAATGCTTAAACTTTTCTTGAAAGGAAATTATATTTCTCTTCCATATTTGGTTATGCTTTCCTTAGAATAAAAATTTGGAATCCTATAAATTGAATACCCCTCTTCTCATATCAAGAACACAATAGAATCCAAACATTTAAGAGTTTTGTTTATGGGGAAACCTTCTCTCTACAATTTTAATATTTTTTTTTATATTAGTTTTCATATGTAGACTAATTGGTCAAACCATATAATAATATTTTGTTTTTAGTATAAGTTTTTGTCATCCAATTTATCAACTCTGTGATTTGCAATTGTAATCTTCCGCATAACGCCATAATCACTTTCGAACCCAACAAAACTTTTGGAAATGACTATCCCTTCTTTTAATCCTAACTATACACTTGGTTCAAAATTTTTACAAGGGATCACATGAAAACTATAAATCAACATTTCTCATTTTGTTCACAAGGCTTTTATAAATTAAATTACAAGCAACATTTGTCAGTTTTGTTCACAAGGCTTTTATAAAACACACTTACATACATGTTAAAAGAATGTTACTGCCGGAAAAAGAATACACACAGTAGTAGTTTGCAAAATAAGTGAATTTTTTTCTTCAAAGAAAATTAAATTGTTTTTTTTTTTACTTCCTAGAGAAGCAAACCCGTCTTAATTTAGTCTACAAGGTAGAATCAAAGACCACGGCTGTCCCTGGTAACCAAGTATCGCCTTGTATGAGAGCCGGTACGGTGAACTGGGCCACCTGGTCTGGGGTAATGCTAGACTTATAACCGGCCCATTTGACCCTTTGGGTCACAGATGCACCTGGGCCGGTGTTGGCATACTCAGCATAGAAAATGGTGTTGGCTGGCTCCACACCCCTGACCCATTCAATCCAGCCTAGAGGATGCAAAAATGCACCAATAGTGGACTGCATGATTACTGTTGTGGAGTAGTCCTTCCAGGGCCTGCCCAAGTATGTTGGAGCTTTGAGATCATCCAATGGTGAAAGATCACACTTTTGAATAGACATGCCTGAGTTCTGATTTGGGTCTTTTTTGCCTTGGGCCGTAATGGTCACAAACTGATTGGGTAATGGTTGTCTGGGCTGGATTTTACAACTTTGGAAAACAACCGCAGCGTTACCAAACATGAAATCGATTGTACCTGTAATGTCACATTCGCGGTAAAATTGTCGGTTGGAGTGAGCATAGAGGGTGTCCTGGAAGGCATCGAAGGAACATCGATAAAATACAGATTGATCGGACCCTGAACGCATGGCCACTGCCTGGTGCTTTGATGCCCCAGCGGTGTTCTTGAATGCTATGTCTCTAGCAATGAAGCCTCTACCAGCAACAGCTGATACATGTACAAAAAATGAACCAAATTATTTAACCAGTAGTAGTATTAAACCAGGTAAAATTGTAACATTAGATTCCTATCATTTTCAGCAAAAGGAATTTTAGGCTAAATCCAAAAGGAGAGGGCAAAATGATAAATGAACACTGATGTCATTTGAAAGCCTCAGCTAACCACTCCCCCAGTAGGCAACTTAGTTCACATGGATGGCAAACTGAGACATCAAATCACATGGTGACAAACAAAAACCATGTGCATTCTGATGACACTGAATCAGTTAGATAAGTCCATCAATGCCCACATGCCAACACACCATATAACCATAACATGAATCCACGAGTTCACTAAGCATTGGGATGCTTACTTCAGGATTAGATATTTCGAGCATGAACAGTATAAAATATGGGGTCAATATCGAGTTAAATAATTCATTGAAATGAACCTAGTTCTGATGTAAATAAATTTCATGTCTAACTCAATTCAAACATTAACTCAAAAAGCATGTATCATCAAAAATATCTTTTAACTCATCAGGGCTCAACAAGTTGCAATAAACATTTAAATATGTATAACCGCAAAAACAAAACAGAAAAGAAATGCAGATTTCAAGAAAAGATCAAAGTCAATTTCTTAGACCAACCTACCTTTGACAAAAATCCTATAGAACCAGTTCTTAAATAATCTATTACTAATATCTTAGACTAAATTTTTTCTTCTTTTAACCTTGTAGTACAATTTTAATCAGCAACTAGTAGTTTTTAGAACTGGAAGAAAGACGTAAATAATTACCCTGAAAACATAATTCAGTTGCCTAATTTAGTACTTCACCATGTAAATTCAATAACAACCCAAGTAATCTTGAATTTCTATAACTAACAAATGGAATGCATTTGTATTTTGTGTGAACAATCGGTGCGAGTAAATTTGTATTAGATGAAAACTTACCAAATGTGGCCGTCTCAAAAGTGGGAGTTCCATCGATGAAGTTCAAGCTGCCGGAAATAATGGTCTTAGTTTTGCCATCGCCGTACATCATGACATTCCAAAGAGACTTATCCATTCTCACTGTCTCAACATATTCACCTTCCTTCACATATATCACGAATCTCGTTTTGCTCTTTTTCGGCACCATTTTCACTGCTTCTCCAACAGTCATAACATTTCCGGATCCATCACTCGCCACTGTCACGTCCGGTTTCGGATTAACCTCCTGCATAAGTCTCCGGTCACCCACCGCTACCCATTCCGGGAACTCCCCAATGTTCAACAATTTCCGGTGAATCGGAATGTTGAATTTACCTAGAATCCCAAAGATGTTAGCCACAATAGCTAAACTGTTGCTGGTAAATTCAGTCGAATTTTTCATTAACAGCTTAGCGTCGTTCACGAATGTGGCATTCGTTTCTTCGAGTGCGTCCAAACAAGTCTCCTGATCTGTCAGCGTCGAGCTCAACCAAGTTCTGAGATCGTCGATTTTGGGTCCTGAAAGCAGTTTTGCGCCTCCGTTCACTTGCACCGATGAGACAGAGTCGTTAAGTTTATCAATTGCATCGTCGAATACAGTCTCGCAGACTTTCAATGCGCTCTGTACTTTGGGTTCTTTAGTCAATTTCGCCCAATTCTGCGGTCCAGAAGACAGATTTTTGACCGCATCCATGGCGATTTTCAAAGAAAGTACAAACAGCGTTTCTGGATCAGTGTTATTTGAGGATGATAAGCTTGATAAGCACGAATCTTTGTACTCAGTTAAACTACAGAGAACTTCCAGGGATTGAGCAGTAGAAGAGGTTTGTTTCGAATCGTTGTCCTTTTCATTGTTTTTGTGAACAACAGTTCCAACAACTATGCCTACAACTGCAACAAGGAGAAGAATGGCAGATACAATTAAGATAATGAGACGCTTTTGGGTTTTTTTCCTGAAAGCTTGTTCTTCCAATTCGTCCACTTTGCCATAGCCTTTGAAAGATTTGATTGTATCCATTGATGAAGAAAATGAATGAATTTCTGAGTTTTTTTTTTTTTTTCAGATTTTGTAACTTGTAAATGGGGATGTTGAGTTTTTTGAAAGATGGAAAAGTTTGTATTGAGATATCTTTTGTGTCTTGTTCTGAATTCTAATTAAAGGATGCCATTTTTATACAAGGTTTAGGTGACAAATGGGGCTTCACTTTTTCCGAGATGCTTCCATGTCGTTAAAGATCTCATTCCTGATTCCTGAATAATTTAGTGGCACGATACAACTTATCACTTTATATTTTTAAAATAACATGATTGTTGTTTTCTGAGTTGTGAGCACAATAAGCAACAGGAATTAATAAGAATAGCGTTTAAATTTTATTTTATTTTAGTGTAAAGAATTTTTCATACAAAAGATTTATATAGATACGTTTCATTAAAATATGAAATTAATAATCTTAAGTTTTTACTTATTATTACAAGTCAATTTTATCTGATAATATAATCGGATCAATAAATCTTGCGGAATGCTTAATATACCGGGCTAATTTTTTTTTTCTGTTTTGTGTAATTTGATCACTCTATCGTGTGACAGGTATGCATTTAATTTGCAAAGCAGAAATAATACAATTAGCTGGCCTGTCTGTTTCTCTATATTTTGGGGCAGATATGAATGGACTTTGTCCAAGTAAAATATCTTGATTCATTGGCCTCTCATCAATAGCGTAATGGAGAGCCAGCAGAAACCATACAGAGAATAGTATTTGAACTAGCTGGACCTGTTGAAACCAAAGGTATACAGAAATAAAGCCAACTTCGTTCGTTATGATATCTAACTAAATAAATGTATCTTACATTTAGTTAATTTGAAATATGCACTTTTGATCCCTTTGCTGGTTAATATTCATAAATTTACAATAATAATAATTAACTGTTTCACTACAAAATTACTCAAATGTAGTGATAAACTTGTTTTGTTGTTACTTTATATTTGATGATAATATGGGTCTAAAAATAGTTTAAATCTAACCTACTTTCTAGATAAAGAACTAAAAACATAAATTTTAACTAATTTAAAAATTAAATATATTTTATTAAATATTACAAAATATAACAAAATCAAACTTTACTAATAACTATATAACACCAACATGGATTGTGGTGCCGTAGTGAGACTAAGTCACCCTTAATCAGAGGTTTCGAATTCGAGTCCTGGGTATGGGTATCGAAAAAATCTTGTTGGGAGCGTCACTCCCGAATGAGTCATGTAATGCACTATCCAGATTTAGTCAGAGCTCCAATGTGATGGGAAACTAAATTAAAAAAAAACTATATATATATACCCAGACCCAGTCTTTTTATATCCCTATTAAACTGTAGATCTGATATGCAGCTGGAATCATGGGAAATTGGCAATAAGTCCAAATGTGCTCTGAAGGTCAATGCAAATGGAAGGAAATGGCCGCGTACGCATGCCGTGTGACTTAAAATTAAGCAGATGTTATTAATCAAATCCAGCACAATGATGAATAATAGAAGTAATATATTGTTGGTGATTATTTTGAGTGTATCCAAATGGAAACAAACAACCCGTCAAGAACGGGTGCATGTGTGGATCCCATTTGACAAAGTATCATTTTTGTTGCCTCCATGCTCCGCTAATTGCGCCTTATAACATTCTTTCTCTACTCATGTCCCTCATCTATAAATTCTTTTTTTTTTTTCTCCATCAGATGTTTTGTATTTATTTTAATTTTTGAGGCTTAGATTAATTTAGATTCACATTGCATAAATAGAAAAACATTTTCTACTTCGACTTTTTCATTCACATGATTCAAACAAAAAACATCTTATTAAGTGTGAAGGAGTTTTATCCAGGTAACCTCAAGCCTTGATGGTTAAGATCGGTAAGTTAGTATAGAGACTTTCCAATTATACATAGCTAAGTATTACAGTAATACTTATCCAAAAGGGAGAATATAAAGAGATGGGCCACATTAATTGGGTTAAGATACCTTCTCTCACATATGGACTTGATTACTTTTCCTACTAATAAGAAAAGTAAGAGAGAAACAGCTCCAGGCCCAAGCCCACAACATATATAGCAGAATATTTCAACTTGTCTATTGTTAAAAGGATGATTTCTTTTTCATTTCAATCCCATAGCGGGATGGTATAAAGTATAAACAATTTTGGAACTGATCATAAGGAGCTGGTATACCACCTAAAAGAAACAATTTAGATGGACATTTTCTATGTTAAAAGATAAAAGTTCATCACTAATTTTAGTTAACAACAGATTATAAAAGGAATTTTGTTAGCTACTGGCTATTTTACTACAAAATTGGTAGCTTATTCGTATTTATTTTTAGTGTACTCAAGGGTTTTGATCAATACATATTAATTTCTTAAGATATAGTTAGCTTGTTATTACTTGAGATTAAGCAGCAAAAACAACTAGTCGGAGACGTTAGGATATAGGCCAAGTATAAGCATAGAATTTTGGAAATTTTCTTCTTTTATTTTTATATTCTTTTGCTTTTCACTTGAGATAAAAATTGCACACAATAGTTAATATTAACATCTACATCACTGAGCACGAATAGAAGTTCATAAAACACAATTCAAACCCCAATTCGTGGATGAATCTTGTTATTTTGCCGTCAGCCAAATGCCGTTGCCCTGCACACTTGGGTCTCGACGGCTGGCTCAAACTAGAAATGGCACCAATAAAAAGTAATTTAAATAAAATAATACTCCATCGGTTTCAAAGACCAAGAGAAAAAGGGAAGCCAGTGGAGCTCAACCAACTACCTCCAGCAATAAACCTGCCAGGAGTATAAGCTTGGGCCTCAGTTGAACTTGTAATTACCTTATGCCCTTTCCATTTAACCCTTCCTGAGGTCGCTGCTCCTGCCCCAGTATTTGCATGCTCACCATAAAACAGAGTATTCAGTGCAAAATTCCCATTCCATTCATGCCATCCAAGAGGATGAATCACGTCAGTAATCGACGATTGCATGATCACAGTCCTTGAATACTCTTTCCAGGGCCTTCCTAGATACGTAGGGAAGCTCTTCTGCACCGATCTCAAATCAGACGTTGCACCAATTCTACATTTCTGAATAACAATACCAGTGTTCTGGTTCGGGTCACTTCTTCCTTGGGCAGTAACCATGTTCTTCTGACCCGAACCAGGACGCCTGGCGTGAATATCACAGTCTTGAAAAACAGCAGCACCATTGCCGAAAATAAAATCAACAGTCCCAGCGACTAAACATTGTACAAAGAATTGACGATTGGAGTGAACGTAGAGTGTGTCCTGATAAGCTAACATGTCACATCTATAAAATGCGGACAAATCAGATCCCACGCGAAGTGCCACGGCTTGATGCTTCGAGGCTCCTGCTGTGTTTTGGAAGGTTATGTCCCGGGCCAAGAACTTTTCCCCCACCGCGGCTGCACCAAATTAGTTATGTCATTTATTATTTTGGGACAACTCATCAATAACCAACAATAAATGTATATGACAATTGTCATGTTAGATTTTGAAATTTTGAATAAATATCCCAGCGACTAAAGTACAAAACAGTGAAGGGTGTCTCTGTTATTGTCAGCTAAGAATGTACGCGTGAGCTGTTCTTTTCGGGACCGTAATCAAAGGAAACGATTATTATAGGCTGACCTTTGGTACCAATAGAAAATTATATTAGCCATACATATTATGTAGTAAAATATAACCCTTTTTCTGTGCATGGGAAAGAAAGAGGCCATTTATGAAATAATTAAAAGGAGAGAAGCGCTACCCCAGCTGGAAAGCAGATTCTAGTGAAGGGTGACCTTTTGATTTTTGAAATACTATATCACAAGCCGAGAGATACATTACTAGCCAAAAGTGGTTGACAAATCTATATCCTTCTGTCCATAAGATATGCCCTTTATCCACCTTTACAGACGTGAGATTCGTTATATATAGTCAGATTGAGTATAAGCCACTTCCCCAGCCTACACCGATAATATTGTTTGGCACGAGAGATAAGAGATAATAATCTCTGAATAAAAATAAGATTATTTACCTTACATTTGATTAGGGATATTATAAGCTAATCTTAAAATTATTTATTCCTCACTAATGAGATAACTTTATCTGTACCAAACAACTCCTAAATTCTGCTCAACTACTACTAAATGAGATAACTAATTTAGTACTTGAACTCTTTAGTCAAGTCTCATTTAATTATTCTTTTCTCCTTTTAAAGGTAAATTAGTGAACTTCCTTTATTTAACAGTGAGAATATATCAACCTAATTTTCTAAATTAAAAACAAAAATGCTACTCACTTAACATAATTATAATTTTGACAAACTTTAGAGTGAAGTACTATATATGGACTGATAATGCTCCTAGATAGTAACTTAACACATATAGCAGGACCCTAGTTCTGAATGAAGCATATGTTTATTAGCTTTTCACTTTACTTCTTCCAACCTTATCTATGAAGTATTCAACTAAACAATTATGTTATCTGTAACTTTTAAAATGTGATACAAAATTATTACTCTTCTAACCAAAATTAACTCCACCGTGTATATATAAACTAAGGGGTTGTTTGATACGTAGATAAAGAAAATAATCTCAAATTAAAATTTGAAATTAACTCTATTTCATGTTTCTTTTATGACGTGAAGAATTAACGGCAGAAAAAATTGAATACAAATGCAGTAACAACTTACCAACTGTAGCAGAGTGGAAGGTAGTGCTACCATCTTGCACATTCCTACTTGCGGTAATTATTGTATTGCTTCTGCCATCTCCCATAAACATAATATTCGTCTTCTTCTTCGGCACATCCACATTTTCCCTGTAAACACCTGCTTTTATCCTAATCACATACCTCTTGCTACTCTTCTCTGGCGCTTTCGCTACTGCCTCCGACACCGTTTTGTAATCTCCGCTTCCGTCGGCCGCCACAACCACATCCGGCGTCACCGTCGACGATTGCAACAACCTCCTGTCGCCGGCGGACAACCACTCCGGCCACTCGCCGTTATCCTCAACTAACTTCCGGTTATTCGCGGCACCGGATAATTTCATCTCATTTGCAATGTCGGTATTGGTCATGTTACAGATCATAGCTAAAGCGTTGCTGCACATTTTTTCCACCTGCTTTTGGCCTTTCAGCAAAACCTTGCGTACCTTTTTATCGGCCTCATCGTGAGAGAAGCCGTCGAGGCAAGTTTCCTGGTTTGTAATTGCGGAACTTATTAGAGTTTTCAGGTCTTCTGCGTGTTCTTTCAGAGATTTTTTGTTGGGATATAGCTCCAGATCTTCTACGGCTGTGTGGAGCTCGTCGAGTGTCTCGTCCATAGTCTCCAGGCAGTCATCCAGAGCAACCTTTTCCCGCGGGGTTAAACCTATTTAATATTATAATTAAAAATAATTAAAACAATATATGTTGAAATGACCGAGTTGGTATAAGGCATCAGGTTCTTCAATATTTTTATACTACCCTATTAAGTTTAACCAATGAAGAGATAATATAATTTAATACCTTTTCTAGTTTTAATGAGTTCCTTGACTGCATAGTAGTTGCGTCGAACGGCCTTGACAGTAATGTTCAAGGACAACTCAATCACATCTTTTTGGCTTGTTACTTTTTTTGAGAAATCAGTTACATTGACAATTGCAGAGTAACACAATTCGGGGTGTAGAGTGTTGCTACACGCAGATTTTACAATGGCATGAGCTGAAGAGGAAATGGCCATTATGTCTGCATGGTCGTCGGAGTTATTTGAACGAGATTTTACTCCGGCGACTACTCCGATGACTGCAGCAACGAGCAGGACTGAGGCAACAATAGCCAAGTAGATTTTCTTCTTCCTTTTAGAAAAATCAATTTGTTTGCCCGAATCAAACATTTCGACGAAAAAATCTTTGACACGTGTCATGTTGGAAGAAGAAATCTAAGAGAGTTGTGTAGAAATTGCATTGGATTGGTGGGGGTTTTATATCCGTGACATTGCTCCTAATTTCAACATTCTATTTTTGCTTTTAGTTTAAATATTTTTTATATTATTAAGTTATAGAAAAGATATCCATACGCTAATTTTCTGAAATATGAGATTCAAATTATAAAAAAAAGACAATATGGCCAGAGGCGTATCTAGGGGTCATCGGGTTCACGTGAACCCATGCTCCCCTTCCGAGATCATATATAATAATGTTATATTTTTTTAAAAAAATATTGAAATATAGATGTGTGAACTCATACTTGGAGTATCATATTATGTGACCAGTGGCGGAGCTACCTTGTGTTCAGGGGTTCATCCGAACCCCATTCGACAGAAAATTATACTATTTATACATGGTTAAAATAATTTTTTATGTATATATAGTAGATGTTGAAGCCCCCTCGGCTAGTTTATGTGTCTACACTTCAGATTTTGAACCCTCTAAATGAAAATCCTGACTCTGCCACTGTATGTGACGATGATTGGGTGCACCTCTTTAAGTGAGATTAGAAATTTGAATCTTATATATGTATAGATATATTCGATAAAATTTACATCTTAGATCCACCTTTTTATAATAGTGCACTCCTTATCTCGAAATCTTGAATACGCCTATGAATATGACACTTACTAGGAATAAAGATGATTTGATATATATTACAGTAAAATTTTTTTTTGTTATAGTATGAATTTGCATGTAATAATAGATGCCACGTGAATGGTGGGGAAGGTATCGATACTTTTCTTTCGTTTGATTACTTTTCAAAAAATTCTCTTTGTGTGACTCGTGCCTTTATCTAACTTTACTCAATTATTATCAATCCATCATTGATATTTGAAAAGTGACATGGTTAGTTAAAATATAAAATTTTGTTAACAGAATAACAAGTGGTGAAGCAACAAAAAGAAAAAGAAAAAAACTTTAGTTTGGGGCAGGATGTTGGACATTGTAAAATTGATAAATCGAACTAAATGTTAATGCTTAATCTATTTTCCTAATAAATTGCTTGCTTAGCATGACATTTCCTGGCAAATGTTCATTAACTGGCTTGTTGTTTTGGCCTAATTAAGTCTTTTAGAAAGTTTTTAATTAACTGCTAATTATGGAGTAGTTTTGTGCCTCGCCTACATTACCAAGAATCCAATTGTTTACTTCTTTGTGGTGTTATTTCCCTTTTAATCTATCTACGAAATTGTTATATGTAAGAGTGGATTTGGAGCCTTAGGGGGTAGGATGCTCACCCAAACCTCCTCAATAAAAAATTATCTGATATATACAAAGTATTTTCAAAATTTAGTATATATATATATATTAAATCTCTTAAACATAAAATTAGAAATTGACTTAATGATTTAGGAGATTCAGAACTCACTGCAAGAGCTATCTTAAAGTAAAGCTCTCTAGATTAGCTATAAGTAAAGTTCTTCTAGAACCGGAGATGGGCGGCTACTTCTTCAAAAATTAGGAATCCGCAAGAAAGAATAGGACACAAAATAAAGATCTTAAATTGTTCATCGGATGAGATCGAGAAACAAACATCTATCAAAGAGTAAAAACGACTAACTAAAAATAAATGTTTCTTAAAATTATCGCTTAAGCTTCATACTCAGATAAACATTTTAATATAAGCAAAAATACTCTCTCTCATTCATTTTACTTGTCATGTTTATCTTTTGCATTCTCTTTAAAAAAATTAAGTTGATTAAATTTATCTTATGTATTCTTCAATCTCAATTAATATTACAGTTTCTTTCATTACATTAATTCCTTTCACATTTATTGAAATAAAAAATAATTAATTACCCAATATTTTAATTTTTAAAAATGACAAAAAAATTTAGTGGAGCAAACATACAGGAGACGGCTTCTTGTAGTGAGATGCCTGAAGAGTGAAAAGGCGCCAATCAAGACGACGTATTCCTCCAAAAAAATCCAACAATAAGACAGACTAAATGCTTTTGTAATGCAATATTTTCTAGAGAATAGGGACCAATTGCTGTTAGATATTGCATGTACTCTTTACAATTGTTGATAAATATCCAACAGTTAAAGGATCCAATGAACCTATGAAATTGACTGAACAGAAAGAATCAATTTTAAAAGACAAAAAATATACTATAGTTAAAACAAAATAATGAGTATAAATGCCAATTGTCACGGCTTTTGAGTGAATTAAAGAAAAGCAGCTAGTACTTAAGCTTTATTAGGAGCCATGCCAGCTACCCAGGATAATGTTTATTCTCTTAAACATTATCTTATACTAAAACAATATTCCCTTAGTTCTAATATGTTACGTGTGTCATTTTTTCTTTTTAGTAACTACTGTATTGTTTTTGATATATGTTATATGTGAACTATATATTGGTCTCTCAATTTTCCCCAAAGTATCAGAAGCCATATATCTGATGTATCTTTATCCAATGGTGAAAACCCAAAAAAGAGAGGACAATATAATCACATGAGCATTGTACTCTTTGAGGTGTGCTTGGTAGTGAGGAGAATATTTTTTGTTAGAAAAAAAGTAAATGTTTTAAAAATTATTTTTCTTTTAAAAAAAAAAATGTTCCTTAAGAAAAACATGAAATAACTTTCTTGGTAGAAATTAAAAAAAAAAGTTTCATAAATGATATTTTACACACGCTCAATACTCATAGTCACCCACACCATACCCCCAACCCCTTCATATAGTGTTTTTAAAATTATATATAGATATTTTTAAATTAATATTTTCTGTTTTTTTACAAATAATCACAAAAAAGTAAATTTTATGTATTTTCAAAAGATATTTTTAAGAGCCCGTTTGGATGAGATTATAAATTGGTCAAACTAACTTTTAAATCAGTTTTTGACTTATTAGAGTGTTTGGCAATTAAAGAATAAGTTAAAAGTTAAAAGTTAAAAGTGGGTGCCCCATACTTATTTTTTTTAACTTATAAATCATTCTACTTTGACCAATTATATTACTTTTTTATCCTTAATTCTTTTATAATGTTAACAACTTCAAGGGTATTTCAGACATTTTGATGAAAAAAATGACTTTCAACTCTTTTTTGCCAAACACATCAAAAACACATAACTATTTTTTTTTAAAATAACTTTAAAGTAACTTTTTAAAAATTACTTATTTTAAGTCAATCCAAACGGACTCTAAATGTGTCTTACTTTGTGGTCTAATAAATTTATACGGCTCCGCCCCCTACCAGTAGGTGTGTCTTAATTCGTGGTGTACTAAATTTAAAATCAATACTGGCGTCCTACTGTTTTATTTTTTATTCTCTTTACCAATAATTCACATGGCAACTTGTGATTTAGGTTGGTTTGTATTCATTGTTCCACACATGTTGTTTTCCGTTTAATTTTCTAACAAAAGAATATTTCGTCTCTTTTACTAGTTCAATTCTATCTTTATCCTTAAGTAATTATTTCTCTAGTTTCTTGAAATATTAGCTAGTAGTCAAATTTATTTATATGTGTGAGTGTAGTTTAATAATAAAAGAAAATTTTTGCTAATATTTTTTATATGATCAAGTAAAAGAGAAGGATCGGAGTATGTCCCAATCCATCCAACCCTATAGATGTGCATACTTACCAAAGTACATCATTTTCTCTCTGAATTCTAAATTATAAGTTAGTGGACATCAAGCTCCATCATATTTATAGTTTGTTTGGTCAAATTTTTAGATCTACTTCTTTTATTTTAATTTAAATATCATAATTAGTTTGATTATGCAAATGAAGAGAGATTTTTGAATCTCGTAATTTTAAATTAAAGATGTGTTTAATCTTTTAAATCTTATAGCCTTAAATTTATTACGTAGAATTAATGTTGAAATCGGATATAAAAAGAAACACTATTTGACACGAGATTAGACAGTTTTTAGAATTAAATATAAAAAGAAATACTATTTGGCATGAGATTAGACACTTAAATTTAAAAAGGTTAAATTTTTATTTTAAAAAAAATACTTTAAAAGAAGTAAATTGTATTTTGCTTATCATTTTTTAAATACTTTTATCAATATTAAAATAATAATTCATGCTCGATTAAGGTTGCAAAAATACTTATCCACGAATAAGCTCCTTTTTTTTAAAGCCCACGAAAAACTAATTCTGCAACTACTCAAAAGCACTAATTCTGCATCTATAAAATAAGCTCTAGAAAGGACTTTTAGCTTTATAAAAGCTTGTCCAAAGAAATTATTTTCTACTTTTCTTCTTTTTCTCTTTTACCTTACTCGATGTGTCTTAATTTCTCTGATGAAGGACGCTTTACAGCACTATTTAGGGTAGGCCATGTACAGTAACACAACTTCTTGTTGATGATAGAAAGAACAAAAAAAAAAAAACTTGACGCCCATGGATGACGTTTACTGTATAGTCCTCAGGTTGTTAGCACAGTAGAGTGTATTACTAATGCTTAGATTAGAAAAAAGTATCAAACAAGATATTAATATACAATGTTAATGCATGCATTATTTTTTCTTATAGAAATAAAGTATAAGGGCAATGAACGTTTCTATTTTTGAAATTCGAATATCATCTTCTCTTAGAAATTCAAATATCTTATTTTAGAAATTCACTAATGAATAATGAATGTTTGTGAACACCTACGTAAGCCGCCTTTCAAAAAAATAATCGAGTCAAACATATCTAATAAAATAGTCTAATCTTGTGTTTGGGATACTTAATTAAAACAAATTAGAATTTGAGTATCTAATTAATAAAATAACTCAGAATTTTAAGGAAGTTGATATATTCCGACCACTAATTTTTCGTGGTTAAGTTATAAAATAAAATAAGAATATGTATTAATTAACAACTATATATTACTAGTACCATAGTTTCTAGTGATATGCATGTGGAAATATGTCATGAATTTATTGAGTAGGTGTAAAGATAGGAGTATAAGTTTTAACAAAATATAAATAGGATTAGGCTCTACCAATCATAAATGGTGTTTTAAATTTTTAAAAGAGACTTTATATGATTGATTGAAACAACAAAGAAAACTATACACCAACTTTATGCGACTTGTCAAATTTTGATTAAAGGAAATACCAAATAAATGAAAGGTGGACATTTGTTTTTTAAACAATGAAATAAGACAATGTCTTAGTTAATTAGACAATTTTTTTGACTAATAGAAACGGACATCAAAATTTAATGTAGTACTAAATTATAACGTCAAAGCACAGCTAGACTTTTGAATATGTGTAGGTATTAATTACGATTTTAACAGGAATGTCTTTTTCAACCTTTGATAAAATTAATTACTATAGTTTATCTTTATTGTTGACAAAATGATCCAATACTATCAAATATGAATAACATTTCCTTCTTTCCAGCAAATCCCCTTAATTTGCGTGACATATGCAAAAACTAACATGAATACTTTGACATAATAAATAATTTTTTATATTATACTTATTTTTATTCTTATTATTAAGTACTAGATATTTCTAATTCATTTCTTCATAAATGAGATGACTCGTAATAATTAAAAGCAATACAATAAAGTTACAATTTTTTTTATTAATTATTAGAAAGTATGCCAGAATAAACCTGAACAAGTAAAGAAATGAAGTATATATTTGGTGTATAAGTATAAAATATTCATCATCATCATTATAATGTGCTTAAATGAAGAACAAAGTTCCTGCTTAACTTGTCGCTGTAAGACTTGTTTATATTTATATAACCACCCTTTTAACCAAAAAAAAAAAATGAAGAACAAAGTGAAGTGTCGGTGGATAATGAAGAAACTTTCTATTGTGTCGGTGGTTTAAATCTCTAATTTCAAGACTTTAATTTTTAGGGGTGTCAAATGGGCGGGTTGGGTTGAAATTGGAGATATTAAAATGGGTTGTAATAGAAATCGGATTGGGTCTTGACCTGCCCAAATTTACTTTGGGCTCAAATGGGCTAAAAAGTGGTTTGGGTCTTGACCCGCTCAATTTCAATAATTTTAACATATTGATATTTAACTTTTATAATTACAATTTGAATTTCAACTCAAGATTTTTTTTAAAAAAAATAGTTACAAATGGATAGATAAATCCCAAAGGATATAAAATAGATAATAATTCATACCTTCAATATAGGAACATACATTAAAGAGTCTTAAAACGGGATGAAATTGGAGATTGAATTGGGCTCAATTAAGGACTCTCTTAAAATTGATTAAGACTTGAATGAGTTGAGATTGAACCCAACTCAAATTATCATGAGCCCAGCCCTTAAAATTCTGGGCAGATTGGGTGGATTACCTATGTTTGGGTTCATTTTTGACATCTCTTATTAATTTTCTATTCTTTTCTCATAATTTATAACAGTTAATTTGTAGAAATAAAAATTGTATAGACTAATAGGCTATTTCGCCAAATTTTTAGAGGTCAGAAGTGTTTTTTCCCCTTAAAAATACTACTTATTTTAAAAAATAATTGAGACTTTTCACTAAGTTTTTGAGAGAAAATAAGTGTTTTTGTTAAGTAGCAGAAATTGCTTTTCAAAAGCAGAAACTTCGGCAAATCCTAATTACTGCTTTAAAATATTTTAAAATTTTATCGATTTAACACAGATTTTTTAGAGCTTCACCTCTTCTTTTTCGATAAATTACCACCACCAGATCAACGATTGTTTATATTAATACAGTTTTTGATATAACTTTGATACAATTTTTCATAACTTCACCTAATATACAACTAAAACATTTTTAATACAAATATATTAGAAGTATTATATGTGAATTTCAAACATTTCGATACTATTAAATTAGTTTACATAGTTAGAAATGTATTATATTTGTTCTGAAATAAAAACTGTCGAATTTATAGTAATGTATAATATCGAATTCGAATTTAATACAACTTTAATAATAACTATCGAATTTAATACAACTTTAATAATAACTATCGAATTTAATACAACTTAAATACAGATTTTCAGAGTTTCACCTCTTCTTTTCCGTAATCACCACCACCAAACCACCGATTGTTTATATTTAATACAGTTCTGATACAACATATGGTAATAAAAATAAAGTTACACTTAAAAGCGTAATTAATCAAATAAAGTATATTATTTATGTAAAAAAATTAAATTTCATTTCTCCTAACCGACACCTGAATCGATTATCCAATACACTGGTTTAATAAACCGACCCAATAAGCCAATATCCCATCCCATTAGCCCAATAAATTGAAAATCGGTTCGGGTTAATGGTTTGACCCAAATTTTGCACAATCCCAGTTCCTTATAGAAAAAGGTATATATTAATTGTTTGTTTAGTGACTTCAGATTATCTCCTCCGCCACTCCTAAGCAATCGAGGAATGGAACTTCATATAATTGACATTAGTATAAATCCCTTCACCTTATTTTTTCAAAATGAAAAAGTAAACTACCTTAGTTTTTTTTATGCCCATATCTTCTAAGAAATAAGGTCAAGCACCTGAAATAGCCTAGCCTTTAGAATGTTTATTCCTTCGATGTAAGTATCCATTTAACCATCAGAAATAGCCTAATGTCATGACCCGCCACTTTGACCATTCATTTAGGCAGAAAATTGAAGTATAAGTGAACTGACGGACAAGGAGTTAGAGTGTTCAAAAGGTTTATGGAAGACTCTAGAACATCCTAGGTATTTTCATAAAAGACTTTAGAATTCTATAGACTTGTAGAGAATTCTAAAATAGGGACTAAATTATAAATATGTAGGAACTTGTGTAGTAAATTTTATTTACACTTTGACCCCTATGAAGTAGTATAAATAAAAGACCTCTCATTTGCAAAGGCATCCAACCAAATGTAAAGCATTCTTCAAGCAATACAAAGTCTTCTTAAAAGCTCGGAGCATTAGTGAAAGTCTAAGTCTGCGATAACGTGGTATTAGAGTTCGAATTTCTAGAGTCAAACTTCTACCCTAGAGTCAAACTTCTATATTTTCTTGACCACGCATTAGGACATACAACAAACTATATAAAAAGTAATCGGAATTAATACGAAACCAAAGACTTGTGCCTCAACAAAGCTAAATAAAGCAGAATTAACTTCAATAAGCTCGTCAACGATATTTGTAACTTCAATTGACAAGTATTATAGTAAAGATAGTAGAAAATCACCTATTGAATTTCTCTAGCAAAACCTTACGTGTATGAAATAGAAGTTACGTTTTAAACATGCAAATTAATCAATAAAACTCTTACGATTGTCAGATTCTTATAGGGACAACAATAAATGGTGTATTTTTTTTTTAAAAAAAGCTTTTTTTCTGCAATGAGGGCAAGCAAGACGGAGGAAAAAGTGATGATTTAGAAAATGACTAAACGTCGTTCGTTTAGGGGTGATTTTTCGAAGGCCCAATAAACGAAATTGGACTAGGCTACTAAGGCTCCGTAACGGCAAATCCATCGTCCTCCTTTACGGATCTATTACAACTAATCCCACAATACTTAGGCTTTTGTATATCAAAAGTGGATCAGCCTATGAAGAGTCCACCATGAGCTTCTAAGGTCACTCTAGCAGGCCCATTAAATAACTACACAAGCCCAACCATTGGAACTAATTTAGTTGTAAGTCACCATTTGGAATCTTTACACAAATAACCTATTGGTTGGTTTTACTTTTTATAGTCAATATATATAAATGATATATATATATTTTATATAACAGACCTTCATAAACAATTTTTAATTTAAGTAATTGGGTGAATTACTAGTTAGGTTAATATTCTCATTTTTTTTTATTTTTAAATTTAGCAATTGGTATATTTAATATGAATCGATAAATTGTCTAATGTGATAAAATATTACGTATCAATAAACTCTATATTTTAAACACTCCCCTTTTATACATATTCCAACATCTATTACTTTTTATCTTATTTCCTAACTTGCTTGATTCATGTGATTAAAATTTCAGAGTTTATAACTTGTTTGCCAAATCTTTTTAATTTAAAAAGTTTTTTTTTTAATAATAAAAATTAGAAGAAAAGCTGTTTGTGCTTATAATATGTATTATATATTGAATTCAAAATGTATTATAATTATTTTTATTTTTTCTCTTATTAACAATATTAAATATATTAGTATTGTATTAAAAATATATTAATTATATATTCACCACGTGCATTGAAAAATGCATATAATATGTATAATATATTGAATTCCAAATGTATTATAATTGTAATTTATATTTATTTCTTTTATTAATGACGTCAAAAAAAATCTTCATATTTTAGTATCTTCAAAATAAATAAATTTAAGTCTGAATTATTTGTAATAATATTAATTCAAAATCAAGTATTAAATTAAAATAATTGAAATTATTTTTTTTTTAAAAAGAGGGTGAAAGAGAAAGACAAAGAAGAAAAAAAAGAAGAGAAGAAGCGGACAACAACCAAAAAAAGAGAGAGAAGAAGAAGGGAAAGAATAGGACATATGTAGAAAAATAAAACTAATTTATGTAAAAATAAAAGATATGCTATAACCTATAAATAAGAACATATAATATAATATTTATGTAAAAAATTTCGGGGTAGCTAACACCCCGATTAGAACCCGTTAAATTTTAAACCCAATTTGAATTAGGGCTTATTAGTTAGAAGCCCAGTGGCTCAGTCGCGCCTCACATTCACAATTCTCAGTTCTCATTCGTTACTTCTCACTAGAAGCCGCAGCCCGCTGCTCACTCACGCGACGAGCCGACGACGAAATCGACGGCGACGACCACTCACTGCTCAGAATTCAGAAGCTTGAGACTTCAAGAGTTCGAGTCTCACGATTTCCATTTGTGTCTGGTAAGTCTCAGATTCTCAATTTCACGATTTCACTATGATTTATTAGAAAACTATCCTGATTTTCAACCCAAGTTCACGATTTCCCTCTTCTATTACTGGGTTCAATTATTCTTATGGTTTTTAATTTCTGAATTTTAACTTAGTAAGCAGTCAAGTCCACTCACGGCTAGTGGCCACTGGTCACATTTTACTCTCTTAGTTCTTGTTCCTGTTCAGCGTTTGTTTGCTTTTTGTTCGACCTACATTTTTTAATTTTTGCTTAGCCTTGGAGTTCTTGTTCAGCAATTATTTCTGTTATGTTCTGTACTTATTTAGCTATTGTTCAGCCTTTGTTTAGTTACTTCAAGGCTTCAACAGTTCAATGTTCATCGACCTTTTATGTGAAATAGTTCAATCAATGATTATTGTATATCTTTTCACAGTTTGTGAAAGTATCTAATACTTTCTCTGTTAATCAAATTTAATCCTGTCTCGACTTCGTGTTGTTTGCACTTTGCAGATGATGGGAACTAACTAGACGTGCATTTAGAAAATACTTATTTTTGGATAGAAATTGCTTGTTCAACAAAATATGAGTTGTTGGCATGTTGCATTCTAGACACTGGAGTGGTGACAGATGGAACAAAAGAGTGGTGACAAGGAAATCAGAATGCTTTCTGGTCATCTGGTGACTGGAAATTGGAATGCAAAGTTTTGAATGAAAGTGTGTTTTCTCTGTACATATTGTATCACTAACACTTTTAGAGTTTAATTACACTGTCTTTATGTGATTTTCGATTTAAAAAATTTGTGTGAAATGTCAGCGGTTAACCCGATAATTGAACTGATAACAGTCAATAACCGATTAATCGATATCTTAATGGTTCGTTAACGGTTTAGCATGTCTACAAACCGAAAACCAACAAGTAAAACCGATAATGTTCAAAACTGAACCGAACCGAACCGACCGATACGCAGCCTGAACACTTGGTGTATACAACAACTACATATGAACCCTACACCTCAAAACCCACTCTGTTACCCAAATTCTCAAAACATCTATCTTCAAATCCAGCTCACTATAACAACCTTTTACTCCAAGAGCACTCTCAATCTTTCACTAGGTTGTCAAAGATTGAGTTCCCTAGATTTACTAGGAAGGATTTCTAAGCTTGGTGGTATAAGGTGGAAGTTGTCCCTCATCTCAAGGTGATAGTGGTATCCTTGCACTTCGATGATATTGCTCTCCAGTGGCATCAGACCTTCATGAGGAGACCACATCTTCCGCCTCCTACTTGGGACGAGTATATTTTTGCTTTGGTTGATCGATTTGGGGGTTAATATGATGATCCCATAAGTGAACTTGTTTCATGAAACAAACTGGAGGAGTGATTGAGTTTCAGGAATCCTTTGATAGAACCATGACTAGGATTAATAAGGATCCTAACCGTGCTATCAACATATTCTTATATGGATTGAAGCCGAAATTTTGTGCTGTTGTATGAATTCATAGACCTTATTCTTTGATAGAGTCAATATTCCTTAAGCAATCGAAAGACAGATCTACAACCTTCCTATGCTCAGGTTAAACGACTGATCACACCAGCTATCATTTGTCCTACCCTACTCAACTTACTTTGGATGACAAAATCAGAAGAAAAGTTTGAGCCCTGTTGAGTTGAGTGAAAAGAGAGTCAAGGAGTTATGTTATGCCCTGCTGAGTTGAGTGAAGAATACACCAGTTCGGTAAGAATTTTCAGTGTAAGAATCTGATAACCGTAACAGTTTTGTTGATTTATTTGCGTGTTTGAAACATACCTTCTACTTCATATACGTAAGGTTTTGCTAGAGAGTTTCAGTAGATGAGTTTTCTGCTATCTTTACTGTTATACTTATCAATTGAAGTTACAAATATCTTTGACGAGCTTATTGAAGTTAATTCCTCTTTATTTGGCTTTGTTGGGGCACTAGGCTTTGGTTTTGTATTAATTCCGGTTACTTTTTATATAGTTTGTAATTTTGTAAATTATTTTTTCAAAAACCTTAAAGGCTGTATGTCCTAATGCACAGTCAAAAAATGTAGAAGTTTGACTCTAGAAATCCGAACTATGTCATATCAATTAGGACACATGGAGTAATTGGTTTTACATATGAATATCTGTCACTTGCTTCATTGAATAATCTAGGGTTTCTTAGCTTAAGCTCTGTCTATGCAGAATGAGGATGTTGTTTTAACATTGTCCTGGTTGATATATACACGTATCCTGTGTTATATTTAGCTGTTTTTATGTGGTTATAATGTGTAGTTTTCAGAAGATTATAGTTTTCTTTAGTATTCAAATGAAAAATATATTATAAAAGAAGTATATTCCCGCCCCCCCCCCAGGTGTTTTCTGGAAACACTAAATTTATTTCTTTAACAGTATAAGCTGCTTCCTTTTCTCTTTGGTTAAAAAGTAACTCATAAGCATTTGTTTGAGCATTCTATTGAATCTTAGTTTACTATGGGCAAGCATTGCAGTGTAAAATCCCATGGTTTCTGTAGGTCTGCATGCTTTAGTTTCGAGAAAGCATAAAGGCTGTGATTTGACGGAGCAACCAACTGCTTGGGTGAACCAAACGAATAATCAGTGGGTAAGGAAAAGAACAATGGGACGCAAGACATCGAAAAAGCATGCTGGAGTTAACGCTGACCATACTGTTGAAAGTGTGTCTGGAGGGAATGCCGATGACAATAATAGACCTCGCAAGGACAAAAAGACAACCCCTGTCCCACAGACATCATTTCTCAGGTTCAAATTGCTTCATATACTTGATTCATCATTTCCAATTGTAGTACATGAAGTATTTGGCATATTGCAATGTGCAACATTCATACTTTTTCATAATTCTTCGTGTAGAAAGCAGATTGATCCTGAGACTGCAAAATACTTTGCAGAGATTGCTAATGCCATAGAAGGTACTGAAATTGACCCAGAGGAGCGATCTGTCATTTGTGGAAATGCCTTGGAAGAAACCAGAGGGAAAGAAGCTGAACTTGCAACTGATTATATAATAAGCCATACTTTGCAAACCCTACTTGAAGGCTGTTCTTTGGATCACCTTTGTAGTTTCCTTCAGAGCTGTGCAAAGAATTTCTCTCATATTGCAGCTGATAGATCTGGTTCTCATGTGGCTGAAACAGCTTTAAAATCTCTGTCTTTTCACCTTCAGGATAATGAGAATCATTCTCTGATTGAACATGCTTTGAAAAAAATCTGTAAGGTATGAAATAATGTTGTCTTTATTGTTTATAATGGTGTAATATTGCCCTATTGCTTAGTTTGAATTACAACATGTTAGGGCCTGTTTGGATTGGCTTATTTTAGGTGCTTTTAAGCCAAAAGAGCTTTTAAGCACTTTTGTAGAGATTGGGTAAAATAAAAAAGTGCTTGTATGCTCTTGTTTTTAAGCCAAAACAAATAAAATAAGCCAAAAACCATAAGTTAGAATTCCTAACTTATGACTTATCCCATCCTAACAGGCTCTTAGTTGCTGGCATAATCCCTTTTCGCTCTTCTGGTTCTATGTGAGAGCACTTCTAGAAATTTGCTACAAAATTTAATGCAGCGAAATGTCACAGTGGATCAGAATAAAAAGTGGATTATAATTTCTTGATCATTACGTGATCCAGGTTCTTAACTTGAATGTTCATTGGCTCCTTTATATTTCCATGTCAGGCAATTGTTGTCAATCCTGTTGATATAATGTGCAACTGTCATGGTTCTCATGTGCTTCGTAGTCTTCTCTGCCTATTTAACGGTGTGCCTTTAGAAGAGTTCCATTCCACAAAGTCATCAGTTGGCTTGGCTGAACGCTTGAATCTCAAGGCACCTCATGCAAAAGATAATGTCTCACTGCAGTCTCTGCAAATATTTCCCAGTTTGCTTAAAAAATTCGTGTCAGAGATGTTACATGCGGCCAGCGAAGACATTTCGAAGCTTCAAGTGAATCAATACAGCAGTTTAGTTCTGCAGGTATATAATTTATGATCCCAGGCTCCATTCTTATGTCATTCTCTTTGCTGACAGTATGTAAATGTGCAAAAGATGATAACGACGACTATGTACACACTACTAATACATGCTTGTATGAATTAATGATTCATATCTTGTTTAAGGCTACTAGTTTAAACCAGAACTGTCGAATTACATATCAACGAGTAATGATGATTTTGTTCTCTTATTTACAGACTGTTTTGAAATTATTGGCCGGAAATGAACAAGAGTTATTGCATTTAATTCGAGTTCTTCTTGGGAGCAGTGCTGGAAGTGCCAATGCTGGAAACTTGTTAGAAGGAATAACTATACGGAACATTTTAAGGCTAGTGGAAGAAACTGCGTACAGTCATTTAATGGAGGTAAAATATCATCGATGCCTGTCTATATTTCCTCTCCGTATATGCTTTTCCAACATTATTTTATATTTAACTAGTTTAGACTTTAGAGCTCCTTAGTCGTGGAATCTCTCTATATGCTGCAAATGGTTGTATTCCAACAGCAACATCCCAGTGTAGTCCCTCAAGTGAGGTCTGGGGAGGGTAGTGTATACCCATACCTTACCCTACCTTGGAAGAACATAGGTAGAGAGGCGGTTTCCAATAGACCCTCAGTTCAAGAAAACAACAAGAGTGTAGAAATCAAGTAATACTATAAACGAAGTACAAGGAACAATAAATAGTACTCCCTTTGTTCCAGTTTATATGACTTACTTTCCTTTTTAGTCAATCCCAAGAAGAATGACACATTTTAAAATAAAGTAACAATTTAACTTTAAAATACCCATCTTACCCCTTAGTGAGATGATTTATAGCCACACAAATATCTATCACTTTTTTTGGACCACAAGTTTCAAAAGTCTTCCTTTCTTTCTTAAACTCCGTGCTGAGTCATACTAACTCATATAAAATGGGACGGAGGGAGTAACATAAATTGAAGAAACCAAAAACTACTAGAGTAATGAAACTAGTGCTAGTAAGTAAGGATAAGCGAGACAGTACTCAACTACCTACTAACCTACTACTGTCATCCGTGTCCTCTATAATCTCCTCTAAGGTCATGTTCTCAAAAAGTCGATGTTGTGCCATGTCTTGTCTATTCCATTTCTATTAATGGTATTATCAAGATAGTTATAGTTCAGTTTAATTTGAATGGAGCAGTTGGATTTTGCATTGTCATAGGACTATAGTACACACTTCTCCTGAGAAAGAGATATGGAATGTCATTCCAACCTATATTTGTATAGAAAGGTGCTTCGAAGATAAATCAAGTCATATCCAGATGATAAAGTTGAAGTGTTTGCTACTTTTTGTATTTTTGGTGTAAGGAACATGTGTAGAAGATCATGATTCAATTTTTTATGTTTTAGTCTCCTTTTAGAAGATAGAGGTGCTGTAAGTCTGGTCTCTTTACAGTACTGTAATTATGGATGATAATACAGTCTTTGTATAGTCATACTATCTATATAATATTTGTTATCTGTTTCAAAAAAAAGAAGTAAATTTCTCCTGCTTAAGAGAAGGACTATCTTCAGCATCTACTGTAGATGCATGAACAACAGGTTTCCCCCGATGCTTTTTCACGGTGACTGTCTTGACCTGTAAATTGCAGAAACGTTCAGTTGTTATGAGCCCCCCAGGTATGCAGTTTTGTACAATTCCAGCTGAATTAGTTGCCTGCGTCATATTTTTGGCATATCAGTCTTCTGTTTCTTTGATGAAGTATCAGCCTTCCTTTTCTGCAATCTAGTACATCTGCAAGATAGAGGATGGTTGAACGTGTTACACAATCCAGCCATCTGAAAGAAAAGATTAGAGCAAATAAATTCGTTAATCCTAGAAGCAGGCTTTATGCTAATATATATCAGCACAAGTTCTTTGTGGTTTGTTAACAATATTCCACCATTTTCTGTAAAATCAGATGAAGCCTAGGTCCATAGAGACGTTGCAAGTTTTCTGACATGATGATTTACTCTGCTTCTTTTAGCTGCATTGCTTTCTAACCTGTATAGTGTTCTCCTTATTTGACGATTTAATGCACAATGTTGCAGGCTATCCTGGAGTTTGCTCCTGAAACACTGTACAATGAGTTGTTAACGAAAGTTTTCAGGAAGTCATTGTTTCGAATGTCATCTCATCACTGCGCGAACTTCGTCGTGCAGGCTTTGGCATCTCATGCCAAAAATCAGGATCATGTAAGACCTTGAAACTCCACTATTAGGGATATTGCTTTCATGTAAGATAAACCTAAAGACAAGTAGAATTGAATCTAACGACCTTGAGAACTTCATCTACATGCAAATATTGGTAGATGTTAAAATCAGTATGCAGTGTGCCAGATGAACTTTCAAGCGTGTTCTTCTTTTTTCTTTGCACATTAAATACTATCTGACTAGACATTATACTAATAGCTTGGAATAGGTTTGTCAACGGATTCTCATGTTTAATCATATGCTGGCTTATAGTATCACTCACACCCTATTTTTCTACAAGATGGACTTGATCTGGGAGGAGCTTGGGACAAAGTTTCGCGATCTTTTCGAAATGGGGAAGGCTGGAGTTGTTGCTTCTGTCCTTGCTGCAACTCAAAGACTCCACAGCCATGACCATGAGGTTTGTTGTGAATATTCAAGGTCACACTTCATATTTTCCCGATTATTGTGTTCAAACATTCCAGATGTTTGGACGATATAAAAGAAACAGGGGAGGAACTGTATTAAGCTGTTTTGTACTTCTCACAGTTCCATCTTGGTACTGTTTTGAATAAAATTCACTTTATCCAAGATTCCAAAAGAACTATTCGTTTGTGCAGTATCCAGTTTGTTTATCGATAAATATTTCTTTTTGTATTCATTACCTTCATTTATTGATAAATATTTCCTCCGACTATAAAAAATGAAGGATCCGCTGAATGTTTTCCTTTCCTTTTGTCTTCTTTGTTTCAGTGTTGTCAGGCCATTGCTGCTGCTGTATGCACAAGGGATGAGTTTCCCAAGTGTATCGTCCCTCGAATATTATTTCTTGAAAATTTCTTTTGCTCAAGAGACAAATCGAATTGGAGTTGGCCACATGGAACAAAGATTCATGTAGTTGGATCTTTGATCCTGCAGTCGATATTTAGACTTCCCAGTGTATGTGTTCCTTTCTCATTCTTCTTTTGAATTTGATTCTATGTATATAAATGTCTATGCCACATATTTATCTCTTCCATTACTATGTTGATAGTCTTTAGCTTAAGTCTGACCTTTGAAGTGTTCTATCTAGCTTGTTTGCTTCAACTATTACTTATTTCTTCTATTATTTCAAAAGCCTGTGCTTAGTTATTACGTATCTTATGTTTAACCTATACTATATTGCTATTATATTAACGCGTGAAGTGTTACTGTCAGCATGATTATAATCTTTTTTGATATGCTACAGGAACTAATACAGGTGTATGTTACTAGTATCACATCTTTAGAAGAACATCATGTTCTTGAGGCATCGAAAGATCCTAGTGGTTCACGGGTCATTGAATCTTTTCTCAACTCAAATATATCGGGAAAGCAAAAGAGGAAGTTAGTTGCCAAGTATGTATTACAGCAGACTTTTGTTACTCCATACAATTGGAAATGATATTGTTGACTAAGTTGCTCGGACTCTCCAAAAATGTTACCGCACCCGTGTCGGATCCTCCAAAAATGAACTACTTTTGAAGGATCCGACACTCACCTGGGGGACATTTTTAAAGAGTTCGAGATTGTTGAATTTCTAATAATAATGGTCTGTAACTTGAAGGCTTCGAGGACATTTTGGTGAGCTCTCAGTGCACCCATTTGGTTCATTTACTGTTGAGAAGTGCTTCACTGCTAGTAACTTGAATCTGAGAGAGACAATAGTATCGGAAATGTTACCTCTCCAACCAGAGCTATCCAAGTCTAAGCAGGGACCTTACCTACTGAGGAAACTCGATATTGATGGGTAAGCCTTTCATTTTCCATCTTCATGGCTTCTCCCCTTTTCCACTATCTAATGTATAGCTTAACAGCAGAAGCATATAGTGCTCTGTGGCTGAGAGCATATTTTTTTTCGGATCCAGGATATGTTTTGTCATAACTCTTATTTTCTATGCATTTTAATCCTGTTGTTGAGGTTATTGTTTCTTCTCATCCAAACACGACTGCTTCTTATTTCATATAGTTTAGTTACTTCATGCTGTTTATCATTAACATTAGCATCTGAAGGGACACCTCTAGAGGCCAGAATTATGTTTTCTGGCAGTTTGAATATTAGCCTTTTTTTTAAAAAAAATCAATAGCATCCCTGAACTGTGAGATTACATGCTGTAATTAATTCACTCATCTTCGTTGGAGAAGTGCAAATTGATAGTGGGAAGACCTTCCGAAACCATTCTAACAGACTCATTTAAAGTTGTGTTAAACTCTCCTGGTTTATCTTGTACTTATTTGGCTTCCTTTTATGTCACGATAGATTTGCAAGGCAACCTGACCAGTGGAAGTCAAGACAAGCTTCACAACAATCTGCTCTCAAAGAATTTTATGCTACTTTTGGACCAAAGGAAACCAAATCATTTGAAAAGGAGAGCTTTCTTGCTGATACTGTTTCCAAATCAAAGCCAGGAAAGTTAAGAGACATTAGGAAAGAGATTGAGACAAATTTGGCTTCTGCCAAAACTTCAAATACCCCCTTCTTGGCTCATCAGGTTTCAAAAAAAGTGAAAAGGTCTAAAGACGAGAAGAAAAGGCATAGGAAAGATGGCGAGTCAGAATCTAAAAGAAAGAAGATCAAAGTTTAACTGTAATGCTTTTAGGTTCTTTATTCAATTTTACATTATTGTGAATGACTGCTCAGTTTTGGTTACTTTCTATTGTTTGATCAGAAAGGATGGAACTTCTATTGGATGCCGAAAACACTTGATTTAGTTTTTCATGCAATATTTGTTCATTCTAGTTAAATTGTTCATTGGTAAGTTTAAATGGTTGGTTCATAAATGCACTGATATGAAAAAACTTAATAGTATTCACATTTATAAAACTTTGGGAAATACATCTAGCAACAAATTTCATAGCTATCAAGGAACAAAATTGGATCCTCTATTTGTGCTGCAAGTGACTATCCTAACTGGATAGTGGAAAGTAACTTTGTACTACCAAACTACAATGCTATTGAATGAATGAATTGCTTTGAAGGTGATTCTTCTTTTATCATCCTATGGAGGCTTGTACCTGGTACAAGAATGTGATATTTGAGAAAACTGCTTATGGATGTAAGTGATGAACACTTTTAGATTCAGAAATTACTTGTTTTGTATAGGATTCCATCTGCTTGGAGGTATTTTCCTAAAGCTTGAATCAACTTTCTTGAATGGTTTCTTCTGTTTTGTATGCAGATCCTTGAGTGTTTGTGATGTTGAAGTTTTTTGGGACGGATGCTCTTTCTTGGAGAGGAACCGAGCTGCATGTGCGGCATTGGACTCTGAACTAAGAATCAGCAGAAGTGCTAGAACAAAAGCAGCTAGTATTCTTGAATTGCTCTTCATAGTCTTGCTGTAAGCTGAGTTAAAGGATGTTAATGATGTTTTTTCTATGTTTATGGTGATTTGGTAGCTTTGAAGCTGAGCTGATGAGATTTATATATGATGTTTGAATGTGTTGAAGGATCCAATGCTTAGGGGGATCATGTGATGTTCCTTTGACTGTTCTGTGTTGGAACTCTGATTTCCAGATAAGTTGTTAGAAAGTTGCAGAATGATCATGTGACCTGGCACGTGATAATATTTTATTTATTGAAAGAGGTGATTATTATATTGTCTTTAACTTTTGATATCGAAAGATTTGATTTCATCCCTTGCGAATTGCTTTTGATCTTATTCTTATCCTTTTTGAAGCTGTTTTAAATAGGTTGGTGCTAGTTGTCCTTCCCTTTAACTCAACTACTTTTTGTTGGATACTCTCTGTACTCGTTCAAAATTTTCTAACCCAGAACTTTTAAAATTCACCTCTGGCTTGTGTTACTCTTTTGGTGTTTCACTAGGAAGCATTCGCGATATTTTTATGTTCGTCTTGGATGAGCTTCGGAATTGAAACGTAGTTATTATTGTTATGATATTATTTTTGTAAATTTCCACTGTGTTAGGCACTTAATGATTGGTGCAATTTATTTCTTTATTCCTATCAGTTGTCTAATTATACGTGTAGCTTATAAGGCTTCTATAAAAAGGTTGAGAGTATTTGCAAGTCAAAAGATGCTCTTATATTTTATTATATTCTGCGGTTGCAGTCTTGGAAAATGTTTATGAAAGGAGGAGGCAGAGCTTAAAAGCGCAGATCCCCATCCTCTTGAAGACAATTGTCATATGATCAGTTAACACTTTTCATGACCCCACCCCGACCCCCCAAACCCAAACACCCACCATTTTTTGTGTCAAATTCACTTACTTCATTAATTTGAATTTGTATTGAGCAAAGGTGGTCATTGCTTGGGCCATCGGATTGAATATGAAAAAAATTTATTTGGATTTTTTAATTATTGGATAGTAAAAGTTATGATTCAAATTCAATCTAAATAGGTTCGGATTGGATTGAATTTTTTAAGTTTAATTTTAAATTAATTGGTTTGGATATTTTGGAATTTCAATTTTCACTATTGATTCTTTAAGGTAGACTATAACAATTATCAACCTTAATTTACCGAATAATTTGCATGTGTGGCTTTTTGCGGTTAACGAGAATAATTGAGCTCATTCTATCATTCATGTCGTGTAGATGTAATACAATCGGCGGTGGGTTGACACAATCACTTTTATAATCTTTACACATCTAATATGAAAGAAAGTGAGTAGCACTTTTTCTTTTCTTCTGGAAATGCGTGTGAAATGTGGAAATTTAAAGACAAAAGGAATGATCGATCTTAGTTGAAAAACACGAACAAGAAAACTTCAATGTTGAGATGCTTTGTTGATCAATTCTACATTAGACACCAGTACACCACTAAGTCCTTCCCTTTCCAACTAATAATTTACTAATCATATAACCGCCTTTGCTAATTTAAAGTTAAAGCCTTTTTCTTTCTTTCTTTTGTTATAAAGAACACGTTTACTTTTGAAGACATGTGCATTTAAGATAGGATAGTGATGAAGAAACATGACAAATAGAAGAACTTGAAAGACATGTTCAACCAGCAAGTCATCATTTTTCAACCGCAATTAATAATATTATTATTATGGAGAATTATTGTGAAAATAATTATTATTGTATCTCTCATAACTTATTAATCGTGAGAAACTTGATCTTTTGGATCATAAGTTGGTGGATTCAAAATTTGTAAATCCAAAAGTATAGCAATTAAAATTTGAGTCCACCAACTTGTGAGAACAAAAAAATATCAATTATGTAAAGTACAAAATAATTTCTTCTAAATTTTATAATTGGAGCCTATTATGTAATTTGTTATTTTCTTTGAATTTAAAGAAGTGGAAGCTAGATTTTTTAATTATTTTTTTAACTTAATAGTTTTGAATTATCTTTTTTGTTTATTGGATTTTAAATGTATTATTTATACATATTACATATATTTTTAAAAAATATAAAGTTAGAATCAAAGTTATTGGCACTATATTATGTTCCATCCCTGTCGATTTTGTACTGTAATAAGAGTCTAGACATCTATTATTATTTTTTGGTATTAATTCCATAAATTATTTAAAAATTTCGTATAAAAATTACCTTAAAATTAGTAATTTGTTATTTTATAAATAAATATTCCAAAAGATTATATATAAATATAAATTTATAATAAAAAAATTATTTGGCCCCCTTAAATTAACAATACGAATAATATGGAGTGCCACACGGAGAAGGATAAGTCGGCGAAGTTTCAATTAATAGGGGTAAATTCGTCCATGAAATATTAGGAGTATAATTCAATTTTGTCCTTCAAATAAATTTTATCGAATTGCAATATCGGACTCAGCTTCGGCTCGGGAGTCGGGTCAGTCTCCATCATCTGCTAGCCGAAAACCAAGAAAAGCTTCTCTTCAATTATTTTCTTCTTCTTCAACTCGGAGCCGTTTGAACTAGATCTTCATCAAATTCTGGAAAATCTCAATTCGCCCAATTCAATTTCCGATTACCGCAAGATCTTCGGTAATATATGATCTTCTTTTTATGTACCTACATGTTCTTGTGTCATTTACGAAAACAATGAATTTCGATCTGATTACCTGGATTGTTATGCGGTTTGTTTTCTTGTTTGTATGATGCGTATGTCTCTCGGCTATTTGGATTACGGTGTTTATAATCAATAGTGTTTTAATTCGATAATATGTGCTTTATGTTCGTCATTCGATAGTAATGTACTTAATTTCTGTAAGTTCCGGTTTCTTGGAAGACTTATTTACTGCTATGAATTCCTCCTATCTAGTCCTAGCATTTCAATCACTTGTTTTCCTTTGAATATTTGCTTGTTCTTATTTTTAGGGTAGAAATTTGGGGAAAGAAAAATAAAATGTGATCATAGATGTAAGTATATCTGGTTTTTATTATTTTTCTAAGGTAGGCAGTAAAACAAAACCAATTCCTAATCAAATGTGGACCAGATAGTGTTTTAGCATATTTGGAGGTCAATTGTGGAGGCTTACTGGATTATTAAGTTAATTTCGCTAGATTGGAATATCAAAAGATTTTTAGCAATTGTTTATCTTCTTATAGATGCAACTGCTTTCACTTTTTGCTTTATGAAAATTTCTTTCATTAGGTTGTCTAAATAACCAGATGAGTGGAGCGTAGTTCTCAAGATATATTCACAGACTTAGGTTCATCAAAGCGCCATTTGAGATAAAGGGCAATGCCTTGTATGGCATTGAACTTTTTCTAATGTAACAGCCGTACGAGTAGAAAACAATCGATGTCAAACCTTCTACCCAGAAAGATCAAAGTCAAATGCACAATATGGATGCTTATTGTAAATGACCTGACAATTCTGAACAATATTTCTCTTGATCCTTCTTTTCGACTGTAAACCCTCTCCTCACTCCTCAGGGTGCCACAGTGTTTTCTCCCCTCCCCCAGTGACTAATTCATTTGATTGGAAGTGGAGGGTTCTTGAGCAAACCGTCTCTTGTCAATATTTACTGTTGATTGAACGCATCTCTTGTCATCTAACTAAGCCTCGCCGGACAGAGTTATTGAGTACTTGTGCGTATGGGAGGTAGCAGGTACCCAATGCATTTATCGAGATGAGTAAAGTTAACCTGGACACTGCCATTATTAAGGAAATGTGGAATTATTGGCCTGTTTAAGTTGGGAAATATGAGAGTCTAGAAGAAACCTTTTAAAATAGATTCTGATGCTCCTTGTTTATTGTTTTCTCTGAAAATATATGTTGCTCACTTCTCTTTGTAAGCTCCCTCTATCCTTCAATTCTTGGCTCCACCACTGTTCCTAATTGCTACTGGGAACAGACTTAGCTGGCTTTGCCTGCTTTTTGCTCCTGCATTATTTTCTTGTGGACTTAATAGTCTTTCTTGGGCACTTCTCTACCTTGAAATGTAATGCCCTATATATTCTATGTTTCATAAGTTTGGAATTCCTGGGTTTAAGCATCTCATATGTTTACAGGTTGTTGTATTTCTTTGGTGGTCAAGAGGATAAGGAAAGCTTTGCAGCATTCTCTCTTAGTTTCAATATATTTTGAAGCTAAGACATGGCAGAAAAAGCATGTGTAAAGCGCCTTCAGAAGGAATATAGAGCACTTTGTAAAGTACGTAACCTTTTAGTTGCTGGTAATTGCTCTACATTTGAAGCATTACCAGATACTTTATTTCAGTCTAAAGTTATTTGCAACGCACATAAACTAAGACTAGTAATTGTTAATTATGCGATGGTGGGTTCTTGCTTTCCTCCACACCATTGCTAGGCCTGAAAATATGCAAGTTGAGTGCTTAAATTCCTCTCCTATCTTGGAGAATGTTTTACTTCATGGACTTACTGATGTGGGATGACGTCCTCCTACTATGCCTTTGGTGGGCTAGAATATTCTACACCATGCAAATTTGATTATATTCTACAACGCTCTAAGGTAGTGATGCATTCTCCATTGCAGGAACCTGTTTCCCATGTTGTGGCCCGCCCTTCTCCGAATGATATCCTTGAGTGGCGTGAGTCCTACTTCTGCTCATTTTCTTGCAGTCAATTATGGAGTAAAATTGTCTCTTAACAAATGAACTTTTTTTCTTTTTTCTTTACAAGTAAAGTAAGTTTATAAAAATGTAGCAGTATTTCTAATTAATATAACTGACTAGACTTATTTGCAGGGAGTGGCCCACCTTTTGTTTTTCTCTTCTTTTATTTTCTCTTGATAAATTAATTCGTCATTTGTTTGCTTTGCTATTACTAATGGTCCTGCTTCTACCTAAACTGTGTGTCCAGATTATGTTTTGGAGGGGAGTGAAGGAACACCATTTGCAGGTCGCCACTTTTTTCTGAGCTCACTATTTATATTATTTGATTAGCTAATATTTTTTTGGGTGATAGCACTCTTGGTCCTCTAGCCTTCTTGTCATTTTTGTATATTTGTTATTTTTCTGAAATTTAATTATGCTCCTTTTGTTGTTGTTCATGAAATGATACCACTTCCTATCATTAGGTGGATATTATTATGGGAAGATCAAGTTTCCTCCAGAATATCCATTTAAACCTCCAGGGATCAGGTAGTCTAACTTCAGATAAGTTTGAAATTCCCTTGCTTGTTTCAACTCTCCAAGCTAGGTTGTCTCCCTGCTTTTGAGGGTTTTGTTCCTGCTGATTTTTACAGCACATATGTTTTCTTTTTCTGTAGTATGACTACCCCAAATGGAAGATTCATGACACAAAAGAAAATCTGCTTATCTATGAGTGACTGTAAGTGCTTTTAGAATTGCCAGATTATCACAGTTTTCTGTTGCTTTGAGATGATCTTTGTCTGTTCTTAACCTTTGTTGCCCTATTTCTTCACAGTCCATCCAGAGAGCTGGAATCCAATGTGGTCTGTGTCAAGGTAATGAGCTGCAAACAATAAATAATGCTTAATTTGCCTGGTAATACTTTCTTTAGTGCCTGTTTTGTAACCAAAAACTTGTCTGGTTTTGTTTTTGTAATGACAAGGAAAAACAAATCATTATTGCAATTTATTTTTTTTTTATAAAAGATTTTATGTTTTCGTTTCTGCAATGACAAGGAAAAACATTATCATTCTTTTCCACTTTCAAAAGAAAACATGATTTCTTAACTAAGAGGTTGAATGTGTTTTCACTTATGAAACATTTAATGTTTTCAGGACCACTCCTCTGTATCTCCCTGCCACCTGAGACCCACCTCACTGCACTCCAGATTCCCCCCCCACACCCCCCCCACTCCATCCCACCCACCCACCCACCCACAAACAGATGCCCTATCCCCTGGCAGCCAGGCCCCCCTCTTTTGCTCCACCATAAGCTTAAACCTTTGCTCTCTCTCCCTCCTATTTTTAAGTCCCATTAACTCATTCCATGTAAATTTGCTTGAATTAATTCTCTTGCCTACCAATTTTTTTCTCTTTCAACGAAAAAGGCGACTACTCTCAATTCCAAGCTAGTTGGAGTCAATGATATGAAATCTTAAACACCATTTGCGTAGTTGCACTCCATTTGGACCCATTATTGCCAATACTCAATAGTTTTTATTTTTATGACAAATTAAGGGTTCTCAACACAGGTTTCTTGGCATTTTCTACTGACATATAAATGTCTTTACAAATTAAAAGACTTGTAACAGACAAAATCTAATCTTACCACTACTATTTCTTAATTCCAACTAGTTATTGTCACTTGTATCTGTTTTTTGCATCCTATTTTATTCTGTTATTTCGTTAAGTCAACAGAGTTCCCACCAGAATTGGTGATAACTTCCCTCCATGTGTGTCTACTTTGTTATAAATATTTTTATTGTTTTTTTTGTTTAACATCTTTCTGATACCTTGTTGAAACAAAATAGCAAAAACATGTCTATTTATTCTTACAGCTTAAATGAGATGTTTTGTTCTTCTTTGCTCGGGCTAACTTTTCCCTGTTCTGCATGCAGCATACTTACAGGGCTGCTCTCATTTATGGTAAAGTTCGTTCTACTAATGCAGCATATAATGACTCCTGATGTTTACATTTCATCTGCTTATGTATTTTCAGAGTCATTCTTGATTTACTTAGTGCTTTTCCTTTTATAAATGTTTATTTCTTTTGCATGTGTCTGGACAATTGAGTTCTATCTGTCTCTGTTCACGGAAGCCTTACTAAATGAAATGTTCTTCATCTTGAAACCACTGGTCGAGGTTGAGGACAATCTGAAGTCATCCCATTACATTTAAGATCATTTGAGCTAGCATAAAAGCTACCTCTGAGTGGTATAGGATAAAAGGAGGGAGCTCTGATAGTTGGTGACGTTGCCCCATACTTTCTCCATGTGGCACTACGTCTGCATACCAAGAGAAGTATTCTAAACTTCCATGTTCTACACCTCTATGATGATGTCCTCTACCAGTTATATGATCTTTGCCCTCAAATTATCCAATATTTCCATCTATCCTCACTGTCCAAAATATGTACAAAGGGACTGTTCTCCAAACTTATCTATGCTTCTTGTCTATCTTTTGAGCCTTCCATCTAATGATAGCTTCACTCAGACCAGCTGGCATGACTCAGTGAACACCAAAAATATTCAGAAACATGAATCAATTCTCCCATTTCTATCTGCAGTTTATGAATAGGTGGTTTACTGATTCAGTTGATTTCTTGTTTAGATAACATTTTCTTCATTTGTTGAATCATTTCTTTTTGCAAATTATATTGGGGTTTAAAGATGCATTGCATAATACAGCTGCTATGTTGCGTTCTAACTATCTATTACTTGCAGATGGACAATAGTCCTACCACAGGCAGTGTATCAACAACAGTTACTGAGAAAGAGAAGCTTGCTAAGGCATCCCTGGCTTTTAATTGTAAAAAGTGAGTTGACTGCGAGTTTCTTTCTGTTGTGTTGTATTTGTATAATTGCCTTGAGCTTTTTAGTCTCCACAGTTCAAGATCTCCTGCACGAGAGATGGATATGCTATTTTACCATGTGCATTTTGTTTAATTACGTTTTTATTAGGTCAGAGGGTAACTTACTCTCTAATTTTTTTATGATAGCCCAACCTTTAGGAAATTGTTTCCCGAGTATGTGGAGAAGTATGAACAGCAGCAGCTCCCGTCACAGCCTGTTCCAGAGCAGGTATCATCTGTGCCAGCTGGAGCAGAAAAGTCTAGACCCTTGTTGGAAGAGCATGACAATTCCTCAAAGGATGAAGTGAACAGAGTGAAGCCTCTAAAAGACATCAAAAACCAAGAGAGGAAATCCGTCCCAACTTGGTTGTTGCTGTTGCTAGTTTCAATTTTTGGTGTTGTCATGGCCCTGCCTCTGCTTCAGCTTTGATGACTGGAATGTTGTTTTGTGCACTAAGGTGAAGAACAGACCACCGTATATAGCAGTGGATACGTAGTCATCCCTGCTCCTGGTTCCTGATATTTCACCTAATATTATAGGTTTTTGATTTACCTAGGGGGAATGTATAGGCATGACTCTTAAGTGGTGATCTAACTAATCTCTTAATCTAGCTAATGGGCTTCTCTTTCCTATTGCGCACGTCAGTGGAAAGATAACATAATGTGCTTTTATTATGAAGGGCTCAGAGTTGCAGGAGCTAATTGTTTGTTTTTGCTTTGTCTGTCTATAGTTTGCAAATGTGGGTTTATTCTTTTTTCTTCCTTTTTTCCTATTTTTTTTTCAGGGAGGGGGTGAGGTATATATAGATATCTGTAGTTATACGCTTGACATTTTCAGCAAGCGAAGTTAAAAGGTCGAGCCATAGTAAAAGTATGTCAAGTCTCGTTATTTTTGGCAAAATTATGAGATCTGGCATAAAAAGGCAACATGTCATAGCAAATGCTTTCCACTATGCTGCCGTTCACGTGTTCGATGAGCTATTCCGTATAGTAACCAATTATTTGTGTGCGGATCTTACTCGTGACAAGGCCATGCATGGTTTATACTTGTTCACTAAAATCTGAGTTTTTTCTTTATAAATTTATCAATCAATCAACTAAATTTGAGTAGTAGATCAATGAAAAGGATAGTTGATTTATGTAAACAGAGATGGAAAGTGCTTCCATAATTAGGAAGAGCCATGCTTGAAAGTTGAAACCCATGACTGGTGGCATGATGAACCCCTCTTTTCACGTTGCCTTGTCGCCCACTAGGTAATTATAAAACCTTTTCGCCTAAAACTCCACTCCAAAAATTGCGCCGTAAAATTCACATCTTAATACAATCCATTTTATATTTATTACCTACTCTATAGTTTATATAGAGGAGACGTGAAATCGTACATTAACAAACTTTTGCTATTTAATTACTCTCTGAGATATCTTGTTACCAAGATTAATTTCTTCATGAATTCAAATCTTCACCTTACTCCAGAAAAGCTCAAGAGTCAACTGCTACAACAGTTCTTTTGAAGAAACTCTTTTCCTTAGGTATGTCCCTTTATGAAATTGTAAAAAAGAAAAAAAATCGATTTTTCTTTTTTAAATTACTGAGTGTTATTTAGCTATTTAGTTATTTAGGTCTCTGCAATGATGGTGACAGTGTGATCCATTTCAACCAATAAAAACAGTTGCTTATGCTGATCCTTCCTTTCATTGTTAAGCTTTGGTAAATATAGCTTTCCTTAACTAACCACCAGTTTTTGCCATTTTTTTCATACGCAACTCTCATGGGATATAGAAAAGCCTTAGCTGGCCTTTCCATCTTTATTATAAAAAAAGTACCTTTTCTCTTTTGGAATCTACTATTATTAGGGAAGCCCCCTCACACTTACTGCAATGAACAAAATGTATCTCTCTATAGGCATGATTTGTAAGACTTCATGAAAATTTTCACTCACAAAGCTCAAACTTGAACCTGCGTTTTGAAATTCCAGGGAGCAAAATATGAACAAGTTTCCCATATACCCAAAATATGAAGCTGGGGACTATTGTGGCTACGAGTTTGATCCTCAGACAGACTTTACGGATGTAAGTCATTGTTTTTTTTTTTTGCCTTTTATCTTCAACTCATATAAAGTTTCTATCTTTTATTCAGTGGTGGAGGCAGAGTTTCTAATAAGTGATTCAACATTTACTATATATACCCAAAAAAAAGGAATTAACAAGGTATATACAATGTAATTTTCTGTAATGTACCTTTCTGCCCTGCTTTGTTTACAACATCACTACAGTGTATTATTATGAGTATATATATGATAGTATAGGTGATTTCTAGGGATTGGAATATCTCATTACTGTAGTTAGCTTATCTCTTCGTGTATTGATATCATTGTATTCTTTTGAGTAATGAGATAAGTTACTCCCCACTTTGTTTGTCATGTCCATCCCCATTTTGATTTCCGATCCATGATCCAGTTGGGTTGAGTCCAGCTCAAGTGGGTAAAATTTTTGAATGTTGAACTCAGAGTCGGACCCAGGTGGGGGTTCATGGGTTCGGATAAACCTACTAGCTTTTCCATAGATACTGTATTTGTATTAGGAAATTAAATAAATTAATATGTATGTTAATCCCAAACTCTTAATCATGGCTCCGCCTCTTCACTTGAACCTTTAATTTGAAAGTGCTGTAGATTTAGTGGTAAGACACTCAATAGTTGAACCGTCATCCGAGTCTCTCTCTTTACCACCTAGATGACATTTGATGATTTACGACTTGCACGTTTTACAGTTCTTGTCAGAAGCGAGAAAGCATGTATATGAAGGGAAATTCAGTGCTACACCTCCACGTTCTGTGAAACTGAGAAACAACAATTTTGAAAATGAAGTTAAGAAAACTTGCAAGAAATCATGGAAAAGCTCTCTGTTTTCATGGCTAAAGACTGATAAGAAGAAGAATCAGGGGAGCAAGGAAACTTCAAAAGGCTCAACAGTTAACAAGCTGAAACGTGGATGTGTCTCTGGTCCAATACCGGGGATCAGCGGGCCAGGTACTCTAGCTGGAAGGCCCAATAAGCCTTTGTCTGGGCCCCTAACAAATCTGTTCAGTCCAATGAACAGAGTGGACAATGAAATACCTTATCTGTGTCTTAAGAAGGTTAAGGATAGTACTCCTGATGTTCAATCCTATGGACCTGTTTATCTGGTAACTTAAGATTGCAAAAGGGTAGGTTTAATTTAGCAGAAACTAAAGGTATGTGTGAGTTATGTGTTTTAATTTCTGAGAGGTGAATGTAAACAAATATCATTTGCATTTGTTGCAAGGAATTCTTTTGTTCATCATCACATGATAGTCTAGGAATAGGTTCTGAATTCACCCATGAGCATCATGATTTTGGAGGTTTGAATTTGAATAGCATCAATATCATCAACATGTTTGACGAATTTCAGGAAAATCAGACACACTCATAATGCTTCATTTTTACTGCAGCTATATCATAATTGATAAACAACATTTTTACTGCATACACTACTCTTAAATTTCAACCAAATATTGTCCAAACGCCTGCATGATATTTCGAGTAAGCCGTAATATAGATTTACAATGAATTGTAGAAGCCATACAACAAATGAACACTCACATTAATAACAAAAAAATTCCTAATACTCTCTTGTAAGAGAAGATAGATTCCCCTCAATTCTCAAACAGAGACGCCCCTTGGCCCTAGCAATTTGTTTTACGCATACAATCTAGTATCTAGTATTACATATTCATAGACATCTAAAGATTGCAGACAACTTCTCATCTGCATCAAGAATCAACCAATCAATCAACTAACTTCAACCTAGTAAATTATAGTTCCCAAGATTCCACACTTGTTCAAATTCCAGAAATTACCAAAGTTTTCACACTAGGTGCAGCAATCTTTAGCTCTGGTCCCTGCTTCCTTGTTCTACATCTACATTTCTGGGACTGCAAGGATTCAAACTGCTAAAAAGCCTCGTTAAAGATCTCAATCGTTTCGGTGTTGGTGTTTTCTGTTCTTCTTCTACTTCTTCAGTATTCTCTCTTGGAATATCAATCATCAAAACCCCATATGGCCTATTGCTTGTGGATGCTGATGATGCAGTAGTTTCATCTCCCCAGAAGAGAACATTAGTTGGTAAATTTGGTGTCTCTGTGGAAGCTGAGCCTTCTTCTACTGATGCCCTAATGGCCTCGGAATTTGATTCTATAATAGTGGATTTGGGAGAGGACATTTCTGAAACAGGGTTTCGGCATAAAGGACAAGTGATATGAGATTGTAACCACATATCAATGCAATCGACATGAAACCCATGATTGCATTTAGGCAAAAGTCTCGCCTTTTCACCATCAGAGACTTCGGTAAGACAAACTGAGCATTCCAATCCATCTTTGAAATCCTTGGTATTAAATGGAATTACGGGTATGGTTTTAAGGATGGAAGGGTCAAGGCCTCTCCGGAGTGCATTCACTTCTTGATAACCACCAGCAAAGTCGAACCGGCGACGGCGGCGACGCCTTGTTCCGTCGTTGGGGTCTTCTTGGCGATAGGTCGTGAAAAATTTGGCGTATATGTGAAGGAAGAATACCAAGACCACCGCAAAGAAGAGAAATACGATGACAGCCATCATGATCTTAGCCGTGATGGCAATCACACCCGAATCACCTATTTTACCACTTCCCATCTTCAGACAGCTCTTTCTGAAAATTTAAGTAGAAAAATTTTGAGTAAAACCCAAGTTTGAAATTTTAGTTTCAAAATAAATGAAACCCCAGTAAGGAATTCTCGATTATAATCTGAAATCTGGGAAGCTTTGGAAAGTGGATGGAGGGGGAAAATGCAACTCTATTGAAAGTTGGGTCAAATAAGAAGGTGAATGGGAAGTTTAAATGTAGAAAAAGCAAAGAAGAAGATAAAAATGGAGTCGAAGGTTGACTGCGACAGTGGAGAGTCACCAACATGGCGGCGTATGAGATTAGGGAGAAGAGTTTCAAATAAACAAAGCTAATTCTGGCGGCCTTGTTAACTATTTGTTAACTTGTGGGAAGTTTCTGATTTGACCCATAAACCATTTGTCAAGTTCCATGGCGTAATTTGAACATTCAAAATTTATAAATAGTTTTTCCACGAAAAAGCTTTTGAAACTTTAATCAAGCATTAATTATTAAGAAAAAAGTTTTTCAAATTAATTAAACTATTATTCTCAAAGAATATTTTCCGAAAAACACTTTCTAAATTCAAGTCTTGACCAATGCTCATCCTTATCTAGATTCAAACAGCTTAAATTAATATTCGTTGTTTTCGGTCTTCTACTATATCTACGTTATACAGACAACATTTACCAACATTATTACAAACCTTTGGTAAAACGAGCCTTCATAAGATATTTTCTATACAGAGATTAATTAATTTCCTGTAAAAAAAATAAACAAATTACAATAATGATTCTCTGATATCTCCTGTTCTGTGACTAATTTGTTTAGCTCAGTCCATATTTGTAAGGGAAACTATGACCTCACAACTAAGTGGATCGAGAAACCAATTCCAAATGTTATCCACAACATATATCAATGGAGAAACGAAGCGATTTTTGGAACAACGCATAGAAATGTTAGTAGGCACAGGAATTCTGCAGAGAGGACAAATTGAATTTATCTTTAGCCAAGAATCAATGCAATGATTATGAAATCCATGTCCACACATGGTAAGCACCCGCCGCGATTCACCCAAACAAATATCGGTAAGACATATTACACATGCCAAGTGATCCACACAATTTTTATCTTGTTCTTGTGTAGTGGTATATCTAGAGTTGCAAAAGGTGATTACAAGTGACAACAATGCACCTTTGTATGCAGTTAATATGGACATTATAGAAAATGCTGCGATCACTGCTACGGCTATCATTTCAGTACTGCAGCTTGATGATGTGCTTGGAGAAACTACTTGTGCCATACATTAATTTGTAATATGTGGTGGTGTTTGATCTCTTCCCTGTTTTCCCCTGCATGTGTTATATTTATAGTGCATGATTTGAGGTTTTTTATTTACAAGATTGTTGAATATAATTAATTGACTCACCAACATTATGTATTAGGATTTTGGTTTTGACTAGTGTTGTAAATGATAAAGGAGCTGAATATTTCATGTTAGAATTGCGACATTCAAAATGAAATGGTATGAGTTTGAAGTTTTGATGAGGCAGCAGGCGTACAGGGCACGAAACAACATGTGTTGAATGAAAAGGTAAACAAAACATGGTTCCAGCGACAAGTCAGGTATAAAATTCTGGTCAAACGGGAGGAAAGGGGGAGGACAAAAATACAAAAGACAAAATAGTGGTTACGTTGCGGAATATGTTGCAAAATATTGAAAATTAAGGTTATATTATGTACAATATTTGAAAAGTAAACTATATTCAAGGTTGTATCATTGCTACGGCTATCATCTCATCAGATATTAAATTCAAATTATAATATAAATAAAATAGTATATACTATATTTGAAAAATAAACTATTAATCAAAGGCTATATACTTGAACGCGAATTTATGAGTGTGAACCTACCGTTAATATAAAAAAAATGCAAATATTATAAATTAATGTCCAAATTCTAACAAAAACAAAACATTAAAGTAAAACATTTCTTATATATACTAGTTATTTGATATCCGTATTTAATAAGGTGAGTAATAGACAACACCTGGATGCTTGGTGAAATTTGAAGAGGTTGCATGTTTCGTGACAAAAAAATAATAATATATTTAGTGTAATTTCATGAGTAAGGTGTGAAAATGATAGAATGCATTATGTATACCTTTATCTTTATATCTATGGGGGTATAGAGACAGTTTCAGATAGATCCTCGGTTCAAAAAAATAAAACAGATAGAGAAAAGTAAGGAAAAAAAAGACAATAAAATAACAATGTACAAAATAAGTGTACCAACAAATATTAATACAAATTAGAGAAAATGAAACTACGTGAAGCCTTAATCATACTACTGAAAGTACGACATGCTCAATTATTTGCTAACGTTCTGCCTTAATCCTCAACTTTCATACATTTTTATCTAAGAAATTTTTAGTGAGAAAATAATATTTTATACTTATAATTTTAATAAAAAGAAATAATTTTATAAAAAATTTGCGTTTCAACCATAAAAAAAAAATATATATATATATATATTAGGTGATCGTCTTATTTATCTAAAATTTGGGGTAAGTTATTCGTAATTTGTACTAGTACTAAATATCAGGTACCTATTAGAATAATGGAGGCGGTCAAGCTAATCCCCCAATTTTTGTATCAAATATAAAAAATCTCAACAAATAATTTTTTTAAAAGATATTAGTGTCATAATGAGCTTTCATATGAAATTTTATGCACCCAAATTTTAATTTCCTGTCAAAAAAATAAACAAATTTAAACTAGTGAGAAATTAAGCAATTACAGTAATGATTCTCTGATGTCTCCAGTTCTGTTGCTAATTATTTGTTTAGCTCAGGCATTCCATATTTGTAAGGGAAGCTATGACCTCAGAGCTAAGAGGATCAAGAAACCAATTCCATATGTTATCCACAGCAGATATCACAGACGAAACGAAGCGATTTTTGGTACACCTCATAGAAATGTTAGCAGGCACGGGAATTCTGCAGAGAGGGCAAATTGAATTAATCTTTAGCCATGAATCAATGCAATGAGTATGAAATCCATGTCCACATATGCTAAGGATCCTCCGCGATTCACCCAAAGAAACATCGCCAAGACATATTACACAATTGTTATCTTGTTTTTGTGCAATGACACAATTGTTATCTTGTTTTTGTGCAATGGTGTATTTAGAGCTGCAAAAGGCGATTACAAGCGACACCAATGACTTGACTGCATCTTTGTGTGCAGTTAATATGGACATTATAGGAAATGCTGCAATCACTGCTACGGCTATCATCTCAGTACTGCTTGATGATGTGCTTGGAGAAACAACTTGTGCCATTAATTAATTTGGTTTTGGTTTTAATATGTGGTGATGTTTGCCCTGCATGTTTATATTTATAGTGCATGGTTTGAGGTTTTTTATTTACAAGGTTGTTGAATATAATTAATTGACTCTAAACAGCATCTCATTATCAATAAGGATTTTGGTTTGACTACTGTCCTAAACGAAGAAGGAGCTGAATTCACGGCTTATTTGGGATTACAATTGTGGAATTCAAAATGAAATGGTATGAGTGCAGGGCACGAAGTTTAGAAACAACATGTGCTGAATTAAAAAGTAAACAACATTATGGTCAAATAATTTACCTGAAAAAGGGGAGGGAAAAAATATACAAGACAAAATAGTGGTTACATTGCAAAAATTGCAGCTGCTGTACTATTAAGCTTCGCCGTGTAGAGATAAGTTTTAAGCTTATTGTCAAACAAACGCTAACAACTACTAGTTGGCGTATGGAATTTGAAAAACACATTGCATCTTGAATTTGTGCGACTTGGAGTTTGACTGGATGACCTCCCCATGCGTGAATTCCACCACTTTTGATTTTTCATTCTCTTTCTTCAAATTTGTTAGTTGAACCTGTTGCCTTTTTGGGATATGTACTGTAGTAGCTGTCATGTTTTATTCCGCAGATATAGCTACTACACAGCCTTGTTTTAGGAACAATGTCTGTTCAATTAGTTCTCAGAATGTCTCTGCTACTAGATTTCTGTACAATAATGAGATTAGATTTGTATCTACTTGGAATTCCTTCCGAATACCACAAAAAGCTTCGAATTCGAGAATTAAGCTGTTTCGGAGTGGGTTGATGATAAGGGCAATAGCTACACTCGAAAAAGGACCCACCAAGAACACCCACCCCAACGAGGAACAAAACAATTTTGGTGGTGTGAGGATGGGAAAATATGCAGGAAGCTCAACTTCTGTTGTTGTTGAGCAGCAGTCACTGAGTGATGAAGCTGAGTTGAATGAGAGAGAGAAGTTGAGGCGAATGAGGATATCCAAAGCTAATAAAGGGAACGCACCTTGGAATAAAGGCAGGAAGCACAGTCCAGGTACTTAAAGCATGCCTAGTAATTTTACAACGAATTCGAGAATGTACCAGGCTTGCAATGCAGGATCCTAAGGTGATGTCATGTAAGCATAATTTTGTGAATGAAGTAGTAAAAGATGAGAGTTTGATTAAGAAGAGGGAACCCCTAAAGTGCTCTGGATACAGTAGTACCCATAGTGCAACGACTTCTAATAATTTTGTGACATTATGGGCATGTGAAGTTATACTGTCTAAGGTTAACGTGTAATGCTAACAATGAAAAGGTATAATAGAACACAAGTAGGATCTAACTAAGGTGGATGTGAGCAGAATGTACAAATTAACATTTTTTTTCGTGGGAAGAAGCTCGATCTTACTTCGGCTGGAAGATGTGTTTTGTGGTCATTCCTCTAGGTTCAAACTCGTTTTAGGATGCAGTGTGGGACTAGAGAATCAATACTCTTGATTACATTTTAGGCACATGCCGTCAGGGTATCTTGGAGAAGTTCGAGATAACTGTATTTGTCATTTTTCAAACTCTCAGTATTTAGTGTCATCCTCTGGATGTCATTAATCTCAGTAAACTTCATTATGCATTTCTGAGAAAATAACTTGAAGAGTCTTAGATATTGGTGTCATCTGTGAGTATTATGACATTATCCACATTTCTACTATGCTATGTGGTCATCTGGATATGCATGACTTCATTCTTCCCAGCAAAGCTATATATAGTAGAAATATATACACACCTTCATGTGACTTACCTGAATAGGCACATGTCAAAGTGATTTTCAAAGTCACAATGAGGAGCAGATAGGAGCTTCCAGAATGTGGGACTGATATGCAACATTCCAAATTCATGTGGGATATTTTTTGCCCTTCATGAATTTGTATGAGTGTTTGAGTCTCCTTTTGTATCAACACATTTAATTCCTTTGAATTGTTTGAATCAAATTGTGAACTAACCAGTTTTATACTTCAAAAAGCTCACATTCATAATGTTCCCTGCAGAGATAGAGTGACTCTTTCTTAAAGAAGAGGAAGATGTGGTTAGGTGATGATTCCGGCAAAATGTTAAACTTGTATGTTAGACAACTTTCTACTCACAACCATCAGTTAGTCTCATTTACACTAGCTAAGTTGTTGATCTTGCTGCAACATTTTTTCATGGACAGGGTGTGACTTTTTCTTTCCCTTCATTTTGGTGTCTGAAATAACCATTGTTTGATTCAGTCAACAAACTATTAAAATATTGTTCATTTCTGTTCAAATTGTGGCTTGTGCAAATGATCAAGTGAAATCAGAGATAACCAGTTAATTTTTAGTCAGCTATGATATCCATTTAACGTCATGCTTCAGAATTTTTGCTTGACAATATTACTGATAAGCTCTAATTTATACAGGTGAAAATGAAGTTGGTTAACCTGGGGCATGCTCAAAGGTGGGTTTCGAAAATTATTCTTGAAATTCATTTTTTTCACCCTTTTGATAGCTTAGTGGAGTCTCTTAATCATGATGTGAGTGAAAAATAACCTGCTCAAGAGAACTTTTTTTTTCAAGTGGATGGAAGTTGTCTATTCTGGTTGCTGAAATAGCATAGGAATGGTGGTTAAAAACGGAATAGACAGTATTGGACCAACCGTTGCTTCCTGTTTCATGATAACTTGTACTTCAATATGTGAAACTCAAGCTTTACTAAAGTCACTGCCAAATGAGTGTGCAACAGACTTTTAGCAATTGTTTATCTTCTTATAGATGCAGTTGCTTTCACTTTGTGCTTTAAGAAAATTTCTTTCATTAGGTTGCCTATATAGTATTAGAAATATCTAAATAACCAGATGAGTGGAGTGTAGTTCTCAAGATATCTAAATAACTAGAAATATTTTTCTCTTATTCCACTATTCCTTGCCCTCATTCCAATGCATTTATCGAGATGAGTAAAGTTGACCTGGACACTGCCTTTATTAAGGATATGTAAAATTATTGGCCTTTTTAAGTTGGGAAATATGAGAGTCTAGAAGAAACCTTTTAATATATATTCTGATGCTCCCTGTTTATTGTTTTCTCTGAAAATATATGTTGCTCGCTTCTCTTTGTAAGCTTCCTCTATCCTTCAATTCTTGGCTCTACCACTGTTCCTAATTGCTACTGGAAACAGACTTAGCTGGTTTTGCCTGCTTTTGTTCCTGCATTATTTTCTAGTGGACTTCATAGTCTTTCTTGGGCACTTTTCTACCTGGAAATGTAATGCCCTATATATTCTATGTTTCCTAAGTTTGGAATTCCTGGGTTTGTTAAGCATCTCATATGTTTACAGGTTGTTATATTTCTTTGGTGGTCAAGAGGATAAGGAAAGCTTTGCAGCATTCTCTCTTAGTTTCAATATATTTTGAAGCTAAGACATGGCAGAAAAAGCATGTGTAAAGCGCCTTCAGAAGGAATATAGAGCACTTTGTAAAGTACGTAACCTTTTAGTTGCTGGTAATTGCTCTACATTTGAAGCATTACCAGATACTTTATTTCAGTCTAAAGTTATTTGCAATGCACGTAAACTAAGACTAGTAATTGTTAATTATGCAATGGTGGATTCTAGCTTTCCTCCACACCATTGCTAGGCCTGAAATAATGCAAGTTGTGTGCTTAAATTCCTGTCATATCTTGGAGAACGTTTTACTTCATGGACTTACTGATGTGGGATGACGTCCTCCTTCTATGTCTTTTGTGGGCTTGAATATTCTACACCATGCAAATTTGATTATGTTCTACAACGCTCTAAGGTAGTAATGCATTCTCCATTGCAGGAACCTGTTTCCCATGTTGTGGGCCGCCCTTCTCCGAATGATATTCTTGAGTGGCGTAAGTACTACTTCTGCTCATGTTCTTGCAGTCAATTATGGAGTAAAGTTGTCTCTTAACAAATGAACTTTTTTTCTTTTTCTTTACTAGTAAAGATAAAAATGTAGCAGTATTTCTAATTAATATAACTGACTAGACTTATTTGCAGGGAGTGGCCCTCCTTTTGTTTTCCTTTTTTTTTTTTTGTCTTGATCAATTATTTCGTCATTTGTTTGCTTTGATATTACTAATGTTCCTGCTTCTACCTAAACTGTGTGTCCAGATTATGTTTTGGAGGGGAGTGAAGGAACACCATTTGCAGGTCGCCACTTTTTTCTGAGCTCACTATTTATATTATTTGATTAACTAATATTGTTGGGTGATGGCACTCTTGGTCCTCCAGCCTTTCTTGTCATTTTTGTGTATTTTTTGTTTTTTCTGAAATTTACTTATGCTCCTTTTGTTGTTGTTCATGAAATGATAACGCTTCCTATCATTAGGTGGATATTATTATGGGAAGATCAAGTTTCCTCCAGAATATCCATTTAAACCTCCAGGGATCAGGTAGTCTAACTTCAGATGAGTTTGAAATTCCCTCGCTTGTTTCAACTCTCCAAGCTAGGTTGTCTCCATGCTTTTGAGGGTTTTGTTCCTGCTGATTTTTACAGCACATATGTTTTCTTTTTCTGTAGTATGACTACTCCAAATGGCAGATTCATTACACAAAAGAAAATCTGCTTATCTATGAGTGACTGTAAGTGCTTTTAGAATTGCCGGATTGTCACAGTTTTCTGTTGCTTTGAGATGATCTTTGTCTGTTCTTAACCTTTGTTGCCCTATTTCTTCACAGTCCATCCAGAGAGCTGGAATCCAATGTGGTCTGTGTCAAGGTAATGAGCTGCAAACAATAAATAATGCTTAGTTGTCTGGCAATACTTTCTTTAGTGCCTGTTTGATAACCAAAACCGTGTCTGGTTTTGTTTTTGTAATGACAAGGAAAAACAAATCATTGTTGCAAATTTTTTTAAAAAAGATTTTATGTTTTCGTTTCTGCAATGACATGGAAAAACGTATCATTCTTTCCCACTTTCAAAAGAAAGCATGATTTCTTAGGTAAGAGGTTAAGGCCTCATTTGTTTTCATTCAGATTAAGACGTCTGAATCTGAATGGTTAAGATGTTGCCTCTAGATCAGAACAGTGAATAATTAAGATGATTTATTTTTCAACATATGAAAATATGCATAATTTATTAATTTCAAATTAGTGGATATAATCAAAAAGAAAAAAAAAGTTCAATCTCAACTTTAAACCCTAACCTCCAACACTTGCATATCCCTACTGGTATTGCTCGTAGATCCCCCAACAAATTCAAACTTTCAAATATTCACAAAAATTCTTTTTAATCTTCGAACTCAAATTTCAAACAAGAACAAGAATCATTCAGATTTAGACCTCCATTAAGTGCAAACAAATAATGAGGCCTAAATGTGTTTTCACTTATGAAACATTTTGTTTTCAGGACCATTCCTCTGTATCTCCCTGCCACCTGAGGCCCACCTCACTGCACTCCAGACTCCCCCCCCCCCAACCCCCACCCCCCACCCACCCACAAACAGATGCCCTATCCCCAGGCAGCCAGGCCCCCTTCTTTTGCTCCACCTCAAGCTTAAACCTTTGCCCTCTCTCCCTCCTATTTAAGTCCCATTCACTCGTTCCATGTAAATTTGCTTGAATTAATTCTCTTGCCTACCAATTTTTTTCTCTTTCAACGAAAAAGGCAACTACTCTCAATTCCAAGCTAGTTGGAGTCAATGATATGAAATCTTAAACACCATTTGTGCAGCTGCACTCCATTTGGACCCATTTCTTGTCAATACTCAATAGTTTTTATTTTCACAAAAACTTAAGGGTTCTCAACACAGGTTTCTTGGCATTTTCTACAGACATATAAATGTCTTGACTAATTAAAAGACTTGTAACAGACAAAATCTAATCTTACCACTACTATTTCTTAATTCTAACTAAATTTTTTTTAATTATCTTAATTCCAACTAGTTATTGTCACTTGTATCTGTTTTTTGCATCCAATTTTATTCTGTTACTTAGCTAAGTCTACAAAGTTCCCACCAGAATTGGTGATAGCTTCCCTCCATGTGTGTCTACTTTGTTATAATTTTTTTTTTTTTTTTTTTTTTTTGTTTAACATCTTTCCGATTCCTTGTTGAAACAAAATAGCAAAAACATGTCTATTTATTCTTACAGTTAAAATGAGATGTTTTGTTCTTCTTTGCTCGGGCTAACTTTTCCCTGTTCTGCATGCAGCATACTTACAGGGCTGCTCTCATTTATGGTAAAGTTCGTTCTACTAATGCAGCTTATAATGACTCCTGATGTTCCCATTTCATCTGCTTATGTATTTTCAGAGTCATGCTTGATTTACTTGGTGCTTTTCCTTTTATCAAAATGTTTATTTCTTTTGCATTTGTCTGGACAATTGAGTTCTATCTGTCTCTGTGCACGGAAGCCTTACTAAATGAAATATTCTTCATCTTGAAACCACTGGTAGAGGTTGAGGACAATCTGAAGTCATCCCATTACATTTAAGATCATTTGAGCTAGCATAAAAGCTACCTCTGAGTGGTATAGGATAAAAGGAGGGAGCTCTGATAGTTGGTGACGTTGCCCCATACTTTCCCCTTGTGGCACTATGTCTGCATACCAAGAAAAGTATTCTAAACTTCCATGTTATATCATCTCTCTCTATATATATATATATTAGGTGATCGTCCTATTTATCTAAAACTTGGTGTAAATTATTCGTAATTTGTACCAGTACTAAATATCAAGTACCTATTAGAATAATGGAGGCAGTCAAGCTAATCCCCCAATTTTTGTATCAAATTCAAAAAATCTCATCAAATAATTTTTTTTTAAACATATAACTGTACATAATGAGCTTTCATATGAAATTTTATCTACACAGATTTTAATTTCCTGTCAAAAAATAAACAAATTTAAACTAGAGAGAAATTAAGCAATTACAATAATGATTCTCTGATATCTCCTGTTCTGTTGCTAACTATTTGTTTAGCTCAGGCATTCCATATTTGTAAGGGAAGCTATGACCTCAGAGTTAAGCGGATCAAGAAACCAATTCCAAACGTTATCCACAGCAGATATCAAGGACGAAACGAAGCGATTATTGGTACAACGCATAGAAATGTTAGCAGGCACATGAATTCTGCAGAGAGGGCAAATTGAATTTATCTTTAGCCAAGAATCAATGCAATGAGTATGAAATCCATGTCCACATATGCTAAGGATCCTCCGCGATTCACCCAAAGAAATATCGGCAAGACATATTACACAATTGTTATCTTGTTTTTGTGCAATGGTGTATTTAGAGCTGCAAAAGGCGATTACAAGCGACACCAATGACTTGACTGCATCTTTGTGTGCAGTTAATATGGACATTACAGGAAATGCTGCAATCACTGCTACGGCTATCATCTCAGTACTGATTGGTGTGTTTGGAGAAACTACTAATTAATTTGGTTTTGATTTTAATATGCGGTGATGTTTGATGTCTTCCCTGTTTTCCCCTGCATGTGTTATATTTATAGTGCATGGTTTGAGGTTTTTTATTTACAAGGTTGTTGAATATAATTAATTGACTCACCAACATTATCTATAAGGATTTTGCTTTTGACTACTGTCCTAAATGAGAAAGACGCTGAATTCACGGCTTATTTCGTGTTACAATTGCGACATTGGTATGAGTTTGAAGTTTTGATCAAGTGGCAGGCGTGCGGGGCACGATGTTTAGAAATAACATGTGCTGAATGAAAAGATAAACAACATTATGGTCAAATAACATGAAAATATACACAAGACAAGACAAAATAGTGGTTACGTTGCAAAAATTGTCAACCAAACGCTCTTGTAGAGGCGCTTCACCAAAAGGAGAACTGTAATTATTTAAAATTTATTAAATATAAATTTATAAAATGATTCAAATTATATTAAATTCATAAATATATTAGTGCAAACAAATATTATGGATTAATATAATTTGGTTAATTATTTAAGTTCAATAAATATGAATTTAATTAAAGTCCAAATTAATTGATTTGGGCTACAATAGATGAGCGCAATTTGCTAAGTCCAATTTCATCTCATCCTAGAGGCCCATTTTGGTGCCACGTGGAAAATGACGTGGCATGCCAAGTCAAACAAATCAGACCATGTGTCAAAAATGACAAGCCCGCTCCATAAATCCCATATGCCATGTCACTTAAATCTGATTGGCAGAAGGGAATCATGTTCCAATCACAACTCTTCTATTCTAAAACTATAAATAGGGGTCCTCATAATTCAAAAAAGGGACCAAAAATTCTAAGCAAGAAGCTAGAGAAAACTCGTGGTACAAACGCCATAAATTTCTCTATAAGTTGCTACAAGTTTAAGAATTCAAGCATTCAAGTTCAAGAACGATCAAGATCAAGACCATCGGATTCAAGAACAAGCTCGAAGCCCTTGAATCCAAGTAAAAGTTAAAAGTCAAGATCAAGATAAAATTCAAGGTAAAGTTCATCGAAGATTCAAAAACAAGCTTTAAAGCGCTTGAATCCAAGATCAAGTTCAAGTCAAATTCAAGATCAAGCTCAAGAGCCCTTGAATTTATATCTGAAAAGGCGAATTCAGAGGAATCATAGAGATTGTAACACTCGCACTTTGAAATCAATAAAACTTTTCAAGTCTTGATTATTGTTTTCTCGACGTGAAATTTATTGTCTACAAGAACACTTTTTTTTTCTTTTACAATTATACAGTAGTGTCCAAATCAATAACGTGTACTTACTGTTTAATACTTATAATTAAGGGTTAGATATTTGAAAATTAAGGTTACATTATTTACTGTTAGAGTGGAAAACCTAACTCCCAATGTGGAAGTAGAGAATATTATATATTGACAAATATTACATAAGTATTACATAAATGGTACACAAGAATAAGTAAATTACAATATGTGTACAGAATAAATTAAGTAACTCTAATACCCCCCTTCAAGCGAAACGGTGGCGGACTAAGACGAAGCATTGCGCGCAAATACTCAAACTGAGGCCTAGGAAGACTCTTAGTGAAGATGTCAGCCACCTGAAGCGTGGTCGGGACAAATTTAGTGTATAGTTTACCAGACGACACAAGCTCCCGAATGAAGTGATAATCCAGGTCAATGTGTTTTGCCCTTTTATGAGACACAGGATTCTGTGTGAGGAAGGGCGCACTTCGATTGTCACATAACAACGTGGGACGATCAGGAGGCAAAGCATGAAGTTCTCGAAGTAAGTGAGTTATCCAAACAATTTCAGCCGCAGTATTTGCCATGGCTTGATACTCCGATTCACAACTTGAACGGGAGACAGTTGGTTGTTTCTTGGCACTCCAGGATACTAAGTTTCCACCAAGAAAAATGGAGTATCCATAAGTAGATCGGCGAGTTTCTAGACATCTAGCCCAATCAGCATCCGAGTAACCAAGAATGGAAACATCCTTCGGCTTGGTGAACAACAGGCCATAGGCAAGTGTGCCTTTAACATACCGAAGTATTCGCTTGACACACTGGAAATGAGAAACAGTCGGTGTCTGTAAGAACTGACTAACCTGATTCACTGCATATGAAAGATCCGGGCGAGTAATTGTGAGATACTGCAATGCACCAACTAGAGAACGATACCGTGTTGGATCTTGAAAGGGATCACCAGTGGTGAGGAATGACTCATGATGAGCTAAGGGAGTGTGCAGAGGCTTAGAATCAAGTAAATCTGCTCGTTCAAGGATATCACGAGCATACTTGGACTGGCTGAGAAATAAACCATTATTAGTGTAGGTCACTTCAAGGCCAAGAAAATAATTGAGATCTCCAAGATCTTTAATTGCAAACTCCTAGTTTAAACGAGATAATAAACGCAACCATGATGTCTGTTCGGTTGCCAGTTAGGATTAAATCATCAACATATACGAGCAGGTACATAATGCAGGAGACACGTTTGAAAACAAACAGAGAGGTATCGGATTGACTGCACGTAAAGCCATTGTTGAGAAGAAAGGAACTTAATCGCTGAAACCAAGCACGTGGTGCTTGTTTGAGGCCATACAAGGCTTTGTTCAAACGACACACATGATCAGGAAACCGGGAGTCTGCAAAGCCAGGTGGTTGTTCCATATGAACAATTTCATTCAGATGACCATGCAAGAATGCATTCTTGACATCAAGCTGATGAAGCTTCCAATTGTTAATGACAGCAAGAGATAAAACAATTCTTACCGTAGAGCCTTAACCACCAGACTAAAAGTGTGGGAATAATCTAAGCCGGGAATTTGAATGAATCCCTGAGCCACAAGTCTCGCTTTGAGACGTTTAACAGACCCATATGAGTTGTACTTAGTGCGAAAAACCCATTTGGAACCAACAACATTGCTAGTTTGTGGACGAGGCACCAAGGTCCACGTAGCATTTTGAGTAAGAGCCGTCATTTCCTCATGCATTGCGGCCATCCACTGTGGGTTCTTAGCAGCCGACTTGAACCCTCTTGGTTCAGAGGAAGCAAATAAAGCTGTAAAAAGGCGATGAGTTTCAAGATGAGCTAAGTTGGCTTGATGACGAGTGGAAGGTTTAAAAATGCCCGCTTTGGCCCGGGTTACCATGGGGTGAACTGTTGTAGAGGACACTGATTCAGTAAGCTGATTTGGAGCCAAAGAATCACCCAAAACGTCCGGTGGGGGCTGCTGAGATGAGGCAACAGATTGCTGGGATGGAACTTCGACCCGGCAAAGTGAGGAAGTAACACGAACTGGCTGCTCCTCAATGATTGAAACAGCAGACGGATCAGCATGGAAGGGCTGCGGTGGAGTTGGGATATCACTATGATAATCATCAAAACAAGGAGGACACAGAGAAGGTAAGTTCGGTGAGGCCGACGGATGAGAAGGACCAGTGACTGTTGATGATTCTTGAGGCATGGAAAAAGGCTCAAAAAAGGTTGCGAGTTGCAAGGAGTTTAAGTCCTTAGATGAAGTAGCTTCCGAAAAAGGCAAAGAATGTTCATCAAAACGAGCATGGCGAGTGACATAGATTCGAGATGTTGCCGGATCAAGACACCTATAACCTTTGTATTGAGAGCTATAATCGATAAAAATGCACGGAAGACTTCTAGGAGATAACGTCTGATCCGCATAGTCACGAAGATATGGAAATACTTGGCAGCCATAGACCTTGAAGTTATGATAATTGGGCCTCTCAGAAAACAGGAGTTCATAAGGAGACTTGTTGTCTAATACCTTTGTAGGTAGACGATTGATGATGTAAACGGCTGAACTGAACGCATCTACCCAATAAGAGGTAGGAACATTTGCATTGAAAAGCATAGCCAAACTAGTTTCCACTATGTGACGGTGTTTTCTTTCAACTCTACCGTTTTGATGTGGCGTATACGGGCAAGATAACCTATGGAAAGTGCCATTGTCTTCAAATAATCGGCGAACAGTGTGATTAACAAACTCTGTGCCTCCATCACTTTGAAAAACCTTAATTTTCTGAGAGAATTGCACAAACTTCATGAAAACAGACAAAACAGATGCAAACCCAGACTTGGTTTGGAGAGGATAAAACCAAGTGAAGCGAGAGTAGTCATCAACAAAAGCCACATAATACCTATAGTTATCAGTAGATGTAATAGGCGCAGGGCCCCACAAATCACAATGTATCAAGTCCAAAGGATGCAAAGATCGTTTAGTATTTAAATCAAACGACAAACGGTGTCCTTTAGATAGTTGACAAGAAGAGCAAATGACCGGTTTAGGTAAAATAGAAGTAACAGACAAACATCCCAACTTATGCAAAAGTAAAACAGTATCAAAGGCAACATGCCCTAACCGACTATGCCAAAGTTCATAAGATGCCTTCAAACTTGAATTTGTAATAGCCGCCAAAGCTTGATGCTCATTATGCAAAACATATAGCCCATTCTCACATTTGCCTCGAGTCAGAACCTGTTTCGTTTTTCAGTCCTGAATCTAAAAAAATGGTTGAGAGAACAAAACATCCACCGGATTATCACTTGTTAATTTACTAATGGACAAAAGATTCTTGGCAAGGTTTGGAATAACCAAAACATCACGCAAATGTAAATTTGTAGAAACAGTAGAGGAAACTGTATGAGTGATAGGAAGAGCAGTACTATTTCCAAATGTCACGTTAGCAGTGCCCAAATATGGAGAAGCATGATGAACACTTGTTGAAGACGAACTCATGTTATCAGTGGCCCCGGAATCAACATACCAATCAGGGGCAGAAGTAGTGACATGACATTGGGCATTAAACGCTTGAGCCAAGTTTGCGTCACGAGAAGCAGCTTGAGTGGCATAGGTAGCAAAAATAGGACAAGCACTGGCATAGTGGCCATCTATTCTACATAACTGGCAGTGGGGTGGCCTGCGACCACGACCTCGACCACCCGATCCACTGCCCCTATTAGATCGACCACGACCACTGTTGTTAGAGGACGGTCGATTCGACTGAGCCATGAAAGCAGCAGGCGGTGATGGTGATGCACCATGAAGTGACTTGAAGAAGAGTTCATGACTCTCAGCCTGTGATAGTAAGTCGCGAAAGGTAGGCGCTGGTTTGGTGGCACGAATGGCAGTCGAAAAAGTCTCAAAGGAGGCTCCTAAGCCGCATAAAAACCAATGTAGTTTATCGATATCATCAACAGGCTGACCAATGGCAGCCAACTGATCACAGATGGATTTAAATTTACGGCCATAATCAGCAACGGAGAAGGTACTTTTGACAGTTTGACGAAGTTGATCCCGCAAATTATGAACGCATTCAACGGAAGAATTGCTATAAGCAGATTCGAGAGCAACCCAGATTTGACGGGCTGTAGTGAGACCCAAAATTTCAGAGACCGCCTCTTCCGTAAGAGAAGAATGAAGGATGATGACAGCCCGCTGATCAGAGGCAAGCCAGGTAGCGTAAAGAGGGTTCGGAACCTCTTTGTCATCCGCAAGAAGCAGCTCTGGAGGAGCCATGGAGGACCCATCAACATGATCCAATAAGCGTTGATAAGAAAGTAGTGGCAACATCTGATTTTTCCAATAGAGATAATTGTTGGAAGAGAGCTTAATCGTGAGCATGTGCAAAATAGTGGCAATTGGAAGAGTGTCGTCACTGGTGGAGGAGGCAGCCATGATCAGTGTGGAGAAAGTAGAGGCGAGAAACGGAAATCAGAATCGAGTGGGATGGGAGAGGGTATAATCGAAAGAAGAAGAAGAGAAGGAGATGAGGTAACCAGGAAGAGAGAGATTGAAGGGTAGGGTTTACTACTTAGGCTGATACCATGTTAGAGTGGAAAACCTAACTCCCAATGTGGAGGTAGAGAATATTATATATTGACAAATATTACATAAGTATTACATAAGTGGTACACAAGAATAAGTAAATTACAATATGTGTACAGAATAAATTAAGTAACTCTAATATTTACTTTTATTGAAAAGTAAACTACTAATAGTGTGATGTAATATTCCATAAAAAGAATATAAATCCTGAAGATTAACATCCAAATTGTAAGAAAAACATAATTCTAGAGTAATAAGTGATTTCTTAGTGCATATGAAGATTTTTTCTTCATATTAATATTTAGTGCGGAAATTTTCAGTGAGGAAATACTTTTTATTATACTTATTACAATTTAAATAGAAAAAAAGTTTCTCGACTAAATTTTTTGTTTTTAAATTGTGAAGTATCATGTTCAAATTATAATGGAGGCAAAGTTATTTATGTACTGTGTTTGAAAAGTAAACTACTACTCTCTCTATCCAACCATAGTTGTACACTATTGACTTGATACACCTCTTAATAAACAATAAATAATAGTGATAATATTATCCTTTGACTTTATGAAATTTAAGAAAAAATTACTAAATTACACAGCTTTAACTAAACTATTTTCCATATTTCCCTATATTTTTTAAAAATCTCTAAAATCCCTTATTTTAATAATGTATCCGTATTAATGTATTAATGTATCCACGCTTTCACTAATGTATTCGGATTGGGAAATCCCTTATTTTAATAATGTATCTATATTAATGTATCCGCGCTTTCACTAATGTATTCGGATTGGGAAATCCCTTATTTTAATAATGTATCTATATTAATGTATTAATGTATCCGCGCTTTCACTAATGTATCCGGATTGGGTTAATTTTAAGGGATTAATATAATTAGAAAAAAAGTAGGAATATATAGTAATTTCATCTTTACACTATGTGATTTATGTAAGTTATACTAAATTTAATGCTTTGAGAAGTGTGTTAGATGATAAATAATATTTAATTAAAAGGGTAAAATAGACACAAAAGGTATTATCTCTTGATTTTTTAAATTGGACAAGTATTGTTGGACATCTATTTTTAATATAGTGGACAACTATTTTTGGACAGAGAGATTAATTAACCAAAAGTTATATACTTGACTGCAAATTTAGGGTATAGCTTAATAGTTAATGAAAAACAAATGAAGTATTAGGGTGTGTGATCTGAGGCCAAAAATATATTTTCTTATCATTAATTGTCTCATATTTATTATTTGTATTTGTCTTTTTTGAGCAGGAATTTTATGGATTGTGCTAAATAGTGTATTTTATTTGTAAGATTAAATTGGTACAAAGTTGAAGAAGTTTGGAGCTAAAATGAATTAATTATGAAAGATTGAAGAAGGAAAATCAAGCAGGCATCTTAATGGATTAAATTGAATATTATATTAATATTTATATATATGGAAAAGTTGGGCGAGGAAAGCAAACTGAAGACATCCACAATTATATTTGAGGCGGTGCACTTTCACGTTGGAATCCAATTCCGTTTCGGTTTTGGGTTCCTAATTTATTTTGGACTCAATTATTTTATTCAGGGTTTCCTACATCTATAAATAGTCCATAGAAATAATTATTAAAAGGGGAGACTTTTGAAGGAAGACACTTTGTAAGGAAAAGTTGTCAATACTTTTTAGGGTTCTTTTCTTCTTCTTTTTCTTAGGTATTAGTAGCTAAAGACCTTTGTTTTGGGGCTGCGGCCATGGATAATTGTTGAACATCGATTGTTTTGAATTAATGTTGGTTATCGTTTAAATTATTTTTGTATTCTTGTTTTAGTATTTCATGCTTGATCACCATAGAAATAAATCTATTGTCTATTCTTGGACTCGAGAGATAAAGAGGTAGATAGACCAAAGAATGCAAAGAGCTTGTTCTAACTTTGTTTAGATTCGTGTTCAGGAGTGACGCCGGACGAACACCTTGCTTGGTTACGAAACATGATGAAATATAAATGCTCGCCAATTAGGACTGCCTATCCCCGCTCAACGATGTAGTTAGACAGCTAGTTGGAGTAGGCGATTAGAGGTCGAAAGATCATGATCATAAAATCAACCTTGTAAATCAGTAATTTGATAACCTTAGTTAATTCATTACATGAGATGCGATACATGAAACCCTATGCATGCTGCAGCCCTGGAATTGTCGCAATCACTGTAAGTTAATCTTAGTATTTAATTCTTGCATTCTTTTATTTCTTTTGACACTCTTAAATAAATAATTAGACTAGTATAATTTAGTAAATAGTTAATTGACAAGTCTCTATGGGTTCGATATTCCGGTTCTTAAAGAGCCACTTATTACTTCTGCGACCACGTACACTTGCGTGTGCAATTGGAAGCAACAGTGTGTTTGGTATGAAGGAAAATGTTTTCTTGGAAAATAAGTGGATTTTTGACTTATTTTTTCATGTTTGGTTGTGAGTAGAAAATAATTTTCGGAAAATATTTTTTAGTGTTTGATTGATTTATGAATGAAAAACACTTTTAAGAAAATATCTTTTATTTTTTTTCTAGAGAATAGAAAATAAAATTTTGAAATTGAAAATATTTTTTAAAAAAAAAAAATGGGGGAGGGGGCCCAGTGGGAGGCTGGTTAAAAAAATAAAATTTTGAAATTCAAAATATTTCTTAAGGGGGGGTGGGGGGTGGGGGGACTGGTGGGGGAGTCGGGAGGTAGGGGGTAGGGTGAGGTAAAAAAATAAAATTTTGAAATTGAAAAATATTTTAAAAAAATAAACTTCAATTTTTTTTTGTGGGGAGGGGGGGGGGTGGAGGTGGGGGCTGGTATGGGGTTGAGCGTAGGGGTGGGGTAAGAAAAAAAATTGTAATTTGAGGGCGGAGGAAAGTTTTGGAAAATGTTTTCCTTAATTTTTGAAGGTTAGTCATTTTCTTTAAATTTGAGGAAAATAAGTTGATTTGGAAAACATTTTCCAAAACATTTAAGCCAACCAAACATGAGAAAATTGGAAAATATTTTCTAAAAAATGTTTTCCTCCACACCAAACACACCCTTAGAGTAAAACATTTCTTATATTGATTACCTGATGCTCGTGCTGATATAAGGTAATATATTCTCAACGGTAAACTAGACAGTAGGGCTGGGCATAAAATATCGAAAACCGAATTACCGAACCGAACTTAAAATTTTGTTAATTTGGTATTCGGTATGGTATTTGGGAGTAAAATTTTAAAATTATGGTATTCGAGTTTGAATTTGGTATGAAACATTAATACTATTTGGTATTCGGTATTTCCCGAATACCAAATTATTTACTTAATGAAGGTCATATATCAACATGTCTATTACTCATTAGTACAAGTCCAAAGAGAAAGTTAAAGAATAAACATAAACAACCAGATATATATGTCTTTTAGTTGTATCAATTTGCTTTTCTTGATGTCTTCTTACTTGTTGATATTCTATTATATCATGTCTCTACATAAAAAAAGAGAAATAATTGAAAAAATAGTGTTAACTTTGTAATATAATCGACTACAACTTCAATACGGTATTATCGAATACTGTACCAAACCGAAGTTTAATTTTTCGATTAAACTTGTAAATACCAATTACCGAACCCGAAATTTTAAAATTCCGAACTGAATACCTTACGCTCACCCATCCTAGACAGCGCTTGATGGGTAATTGATGTAGGTAAAAACTCTTGCACATCAGGTGTTTGCATCAAATTAATATAATTTATTATGATTTAATGAAGTAAAAATATATGTTAATTAATCATGATTAAATAAAAAAAAATTCTATATTGGAAATAGGAAGAGATTACATGTTTCCTAGCATACTTATGGTATCATACTAGCATATGAACTTCTTTCCCTCAATTAAATTTTGGGTGCAAAAATTTTCAGCCTAGAAATAATTTCTCATACTTACTTACAATTTTAATTAAATGAAGTTACACAAAGATTTCTTTTTTTTCAATCATTAAGTCTCAGATTGAAATCACAGTAAAAACAAAAAAATATATTGAGGGATCATTCTATCTATCTAAACTTTGGTAAATAAAGTTACTCACAATTTATACTAATGTTATCTATTAAGTATCCGTTAGAATAACAGAGGAACGCTAAAGCAAACCCAAAAATATATAAATAATATGAATATAGTTAGGTACGATAAGAAACATATTGGAATTTATGTGTGAAATTTAAAAATGTTTGAAAATATCATAGTAGAATATTATCCAGCGGCTTGTGAACTTTTCGACAAAGGGAAGTTGTGTGGCTATCGCTGTGTCACCAAAACCCAAACCTCTGTCTCCCGCTTCTCCCTTCCAACCGCCTTTGCCTTTCTCTCATCTCCCACTCTGTTATCTTCTTCACTCCAACAACACTAAACCCCAAATAAACAAGTGATTTCAATTCAGTATAGTTGTAGTTGGTGTATGGAATCTGAAAAATACATTGCATTCCGTTTCTCTTCTTGAATTTGTGCGACTTGGAGTTTGACTGGATGAGCTCCCCATGCCTTTATTAGGTGAATTCAACCACTTTAGATTTTTCACTCTCTTTCTTCAAGTTTGTTAGTTGGGTTCATGGGTAAATCTAAGAACCTGTTGCCTATTTGGGATATGTACTGAAGTAGCCGTCATGTTTTATTCCGCAGATATAGCTACTACACAGCCTTGTTTTAGGAACAATGTCTGTTCAATTAGTTCTCAGAATGTCTTTGCTACTAGATTTCTGTACAATAATGAGATTAGATTTGTATCTACTTGGAATTCCTTCCGAATACCACAAAAAGCTTCGAATTCGAGAATTAAGCTGTTTCGGAGTGGGTTGATGATAAGGGCAATAGTTACCCTCGAAAAAGGACCCACCAAGAACACCAAAACCAATGAGGAACAAAACAATTTTGGTGGTGTGAGGATGGGAAAATATGCAGCAAGTTCAACTTCTGCTGTTGTAGAGCAGCAGTCGCCGAGTGAGGAAGCTGAGTTGAATGAGAGAGAAAAGTTGAGGCGGATGAGGATATCCAAAGCTAATAAAGGGAACACACCTTGGAATAAAGGCAGGAAGCACAGTCCAGGTACTTAAAGCATGCTTAGTAATTCTTTTGAGCTCTTTGTTATGGATAAGCTTTAATATTTTCAAGCATGTTTGAACCATCTGCAGAAACTTTACAACGAATTCGAGAACGTACCAGGCTTGCAATGCAGGATCCTAAGGTGATGTCATGTAAGCATAATTTTGTGAATGAAGTAGTAAAAGATGAGAATTTGATTAAGAAGAGGGGACCCCTAAAGAGCTACCGAAACAGTAGTACCTATAGTGCAACGATTTCTAATAATTTTGTGACGTTAATGGGCATGTGAAGTTATGCCGTCTAATGGTAAAGGTGTAATGCTAACTATGGGGAACCAATGAAAAGGTATAATAGAACACAAGTAGGATCTAACTAAGGTGGATGTGAGCAGAATGTACAAATTAACATTTTTTTCAAAGGGAAGAAGCCCGATCTTACTTCAGCTGGAAGATGTGTTTTGTGGTCATTCATCTAGGTTCAAACCCATTTAAGGGTGCAGTGTGGGACTAGGGAATAAATACTCTTGATTACATTTTAGGCACATGCCGTCAGGGTATCTCAGTAAACTTCAATATGCATTTCTGAGAAAATAACTTAAAGAGTCTTTGATATTGATGTCATCTGTGAGTATTATGACATTATCCACATTTCTACTATGGTCATCTGGATATGCATGACTTAGTTCTTCCCAGCAAAGCTATATATAGTAGAAATATATACACACCTTCATGTGACTTACCTGCATAGGCACATGTCAAAGTGATTTTCAAAGTCACAATGAGGAGCAGATAGGAGCTTCCTGATATGCAACAGTCCAAATTCATGTGGGATATTTTTTTGCACTTCGTGAATTTGTACGAGTGTTTGAATCTCCTTTTGTATCAACACATTTAATTCCTTTGAATTGTTTGAATCCAATTGTGAACTAACCTGTTTTATACTTGAAAAGCTTGCATTCAAAATGTTCCCTGTAGAGATAGAGTGCCTCTTTCTTAAAGAGGAGGAAGATGTGGTTAGGTGATGATTCTGGCAAAATGTTACACTTGTATGTTAGACAACTTTCTACTCACAATCATCAGTTAGTCTCATTTACACTAGCTATGTTGTTGATCTTGCTGCAACATTTTTTCATGGACAGAGTGTGACTTCTTCTTTCCCTTAAATCCCTTCATTTTGGTGTCTGAAATAACCATTGTTTGATTCAGTCAACAACTTATTAAGATATTGTTCATTTCTGTTCAAATTGGGGCTTGTGCAAATGATCTAGTGGAATCTGAGATAACCAGTTAATTTTTAGTCAGCTACGATATCCATTTAACGTCATGCTTCAGAATTTTTGCTTGACAATATTACTGATATGTTCTAATTATACAGGTGAAAATGAAGTTGGTTAACCTGGGGCATGCTCAAAGGTGGGTTTTGCAAATTATTCTTGAAATTCGTTTTTTCACCCTTTTGATAGCATAGTGGAGTCTCTTAATCAAGATGTGAGTGAACTTTAACCTGCACAAGAGAACTTTTTTTTTCAAGTGGATGGAACTTGTCTATTCTGGTAACTGAAATAGCATAGGAATGATGGTTAAAAAAGGAATAGACAGTATTGGACCAACCGTTGCTTCCTGTTTCATGATAACTTGTGCTTCAATATGTGAAACTCAAGGTTCACTAAAATCACTGCCAAATGAGTGTGCAACAGACACATTGCAAGGTAATGCCTTTAGTTGACATGCCAGCAATGCACGAGTTTTAATCTCTTCATCACTTAATTCTTCCTTGGGAATTCAATTGAACCTAGCAACATCGTACTAATTTAGCATTTCACATTCCTAATTGTAAAATCACCCTCTTTATCTAGAACCTCAAATTAATATTGAAGATTTGGGAAAATTGTATGTTTCAAACTGCTAAAGGAGATTTTTTTCCCTTAATTGCAGTGAGGAAACAAGGTTGAAAATTGGTGTTGCTGTAAGGATGGGGTGGGAAAGGCGCCGTGGGATGTTGAGGCTCCAGGAAACTTGCCACTATGAGTGGCAAAATTTAATTGCAGAAGCTTCTAGGAGGGGCCTTCTGGGTGAGGAAGAGTTGCAGCGGGACTCTTACGAGATTTTGAGCAAACAGCTTGAGCAGGAGTGGATACAGAGTGTTCAAGAAAGGAAAAATAGGCCCAGGCTGAAGGGTAACAAGAGAGCTCCCAAGTCTGCTGAGCAGAGGAGGAAGATTTCAGAGGCCATTGCAGCTAAATGGGCTGATCCCGTAAGTGTCTTTCTTTGTTGGGACTGGACTTCTCTGTTTGGGAATAGCTCCATGCCTCCATCCACATATTTTTCTTTTTCACCCTCCTCCTTCGTTCTTTTGACTAGGGTCACAGTTATGAGTTTGAAGGCTGTCAATTTGAACTTCCTCACATTTTGATAGCTTTCCAAAAAATGGTGTTTTTACCAATCTACCTTTTCTTCTAACTAGGATTACCGTTCTCGGGTCCAATCTGCTCTGTCCAAATATCATGGAATACCTGATGGGGTTGAAAGAAGACCAAGGAGAAAGCCTGCTAGTGATGAGCAGACCAGAAAAAGAAGCCCTCCAAAAAAGAAAGCTAATGAATTGGATAATCTGGTAAAACCTGAGCCCAAGAGCCAAGTTCAACGTGTTCGATTGAGGAGCAAAAATACACCAATGTACAAGGATCCTTTGGCTAGTTCCAAGTTAGAAATGTTAAAGAATATCAGGGCACAGAGAGCAGGTATTGACCAGAAGAAAATTGAAGCCTTCATGAGAGCAAAGTAAGTTGTTATTAAATCTTCGCTATAAGTAACCAATCAATTTGTAATTGTTAGTCTTATTTGCTACCTTGCTCGGCATCTTTCCATCTGAAGTCTGCTGGTCACTCTGTCATTTTATGAACCTCATAGCAACCTGATACAATTGCTTCCAAAATGGTGAAAGATAAATTCTTTCTGAATGAAGACGTGCCTATCTTAATGCATAAGAAGACTACCCCCAAATTGTTATTGACTGGAATTATTAATTTGTACCTGAAGAATTAGTGCATATATTGACTGGAATTATTAATTTGTACCTGAAGCATTAGTGCATATATTGACAGGAATTTTAATTAGTACAATCTTCCTTCTATGGAAAGTTTGAATTTTGTTTTTCCTATATATTTCCAGTGACTTAGTGAGTGATGTCTTTAGACTTTGTTTGGAACTGAGAGGGGGAGAAATGAAAGTAAGGCAAGGCTGAAGAAATAATTTTTTCTTTGTTAGAGTAGGTAAAAGTCTCACGGTTGGGGAATGGACTGACGGTCTACTTATATGAACTTGGGCAATCCTCCCCTCGTGAACTAGCTTTTGATGTTGAGTTAGGCTCAGGTGTCATATCTTTACATTCTTCAATGAAGAAAGAATTTGGCACTTATTTGTCTGTGTTAGATATAGGAACGCCAGGGAAGAATTGGTTTCCTTCTTTTCATTCTTCCTGTTATTCTAGCCAGAGCAAATAAACTAAAGTAGGATTTGTAGACTTCCCCTTCCTTTCCTTCTCTCCCTATCTTCCACATTTGTATGTAAAATCTTTAAATGATTTACAAGTAAGTCAAAGGGGTTGTGTTAAAAATTTAGAAAGTCCTTCCTTCTTCCAACTCCTCTATCCCCTTCCCATCCCCAAAGAAGGAAAATAGTGCAAGAAAGGTGATTAAAGGAGGAGGTTTTTTTGGCTTCTACCCTTGCTTGTTTCCATCAAATATAATGATGAAAAAACATATTGATGATGTCATTTGTCTTTTAACTTTTTTTGGTAGGAGGTGAAATGTAATAGTGGAGTAAACTATAATCTTGAAACGGCGCATGTTGATGCCTCAAAATCTGAGGACAGGTCTAAATTATGTATTTTTGGAAAATTTCTATCTCTACACCCTGGTATCATTAGTATCAACCTGCTAGGTAGTAACTGATAATTTCTTGGTGTGTTGACAATGTTGCAGAGCATTGATAGCTGAGGCTGAGAAGGCAGCAGAGGCCTTGGAAATGGCTGCCCATAACAGCCCTGTTGCTCAAGCGTCGCTAATTGAAACTCGGAAGCTCATCTCTGAAGCTATCCGCTCCATTGAATCTATAGAGAAAGAGGTGTCTGTTACAGATGGAAATCTTTCACCACCTTCAACTGAGCTGGGGAGCCACACTGCAGACGACGGAAATTCAGAATTTGGAGCTCTGGCTGATCCTGGTGAAAGAAGAATAAATGGTTGGCATGCTGTGACGCCTATGGACAGCGGTATCTATGATTTAGATAATGGACGACATGCCTTGCAAGGTTTAATGAATGGTAAAAGCACAGTTCTCTTGTCAAGCTCCGGTGACTATGACTTACTGGGTGACAGGCAGGAAGTCTATCAAATGATTTCCAGTAATTTATCGCTGGAAAAGGAGGTCAATATAACAGAGTCCACCACCTCGACTCAGAGATTTGATGAGGATGAAGCTAATGAAAGCCCAGGAGATGAACAGAAACAGCTTCTAAACAGGGATGAAGCTAATGCAAGCCCAGGAGATGAACAGAAACCGCTACCAAATGGATTGAATTCTGGTGCGAAGATTGAGGCGGTGACCACCACTACCAAGAAATGGGTTCGTGGGAGATTGGTTGAAGTAAGTGAAGGATCTTAGATTAGCTGAAAGAATATTTGAAGTATCTGATTTACACACTTGGAATGCATCTCATGGATGCACTATAGAGTACACTTATGCCTACAACAATTTTTTTGACAAAGAGATCAAATCATAGTCTGAGCTTTGATAGTTGCAATAGGCATTTCAGTCTCTAGTTTCATGCTAGATACAATGATACATATTCTCTTGTAATATAAAGTTTCAGGATAGACCTGGACGGCCGCATTGTAATTTGTCGGGCCTCACTTAGTTTATTCCGATTATTGTGACATTTGATTCGTTTCTATCAATCTTTATCATTGTGCGAGGATGATGCTAAAGCAAATGTCAGCATTGCTTAGATTACATGACCAACAAGTACATAGAGATTATTACATATGAGTGCAATATAACAACTGCTAGCATCTGGATTTTGGGTTAAGGGTTACTTTAGCTGGAGAAGCGTATAACATTCCAGTTCTTCAGTTGGGAGTCGATCGCATTCTCCATTTCTCGCCTCTTCTTTTCCTTCACTTCCCTAGCTTGATTGATCTCCACTTCTACTTGTTCCTTGTGCAAAATACCATTCTGAATTAGTACATGCTACAGCAAAAGAAACGGAAGGAGGGATCTATCAATCACTTACGTCAGGGATGGGAAGCTTGGTGCCGTGGACGGCGGAGCGATTAGCTGCTTTGCCAACAGACCGCAGTGCAGAGTGACGGAAAACGACCTTAGCGGTCTGCCAGGTGTGTGCTACTTTCAACACTCCGTTCATTTTCTATATTACACCAACTTAGTATTAGCTCAATTCAACGCCGATCACAAATCAATTCTTTTTTTTGCTAAATATTTGTATCATCTTCTGCCGCTACATTCTATTATTAGTAGTAAGGGGGGGAGAGAGATTTGGGCTATGAAATTATGGATATACCAAAGCCACGTGGCGTCACGTCTCGCTATATTTGTGCCTCTTTTCTTTCTCCAGCGATCTCCAGATGTCTCTAGTGCACGGTGGAGACACTTGAAACTACTTTGTGTTCCATTTATAATTTTTTTTGTTTGTTTGTCAAAACGATCGCAGGACTGTCTTTTAGGACTGATTGAAACTTAATGAGTATTTAGTCATTTTGAGAATTCATTCAAATTTAAAGAATTAAAGTTGAAATTTAGACATTTAAATGTCAAAATCAAACTTCAAACATATATATCTAAAATTGACATATTGCATATCCAGTTCGAATTTCAACTATTTAAGTTTGAAATTAGATTTGACTTAAAACTATCAAGCCTAACTTGATACTTAGCAAGATTTCAATATAAAAGAAACCCAACTGCGAGTAACCAATATGGATGATACACTTTGATTGGCAATGTGCAAATCATACAAAATGTAATCATGTCTTTTGCGAACTAAACACCATATTAATTCCGTCCAAATTGAATATTCCGTTGTGTTTTAAACTCGGCAACCAAGTGCAATTCCTTAGGACCATGTTATCTTTGGGATTGCGATCCTTGAAATAGCCCAGGCCCAACACCGAAACTGCTTCCAGATGGGGAAAATGATACGAAAGCCTGGGCCAATAACCAGTATGCCAACCATGCAGCTATAGCTACTAGCCCAAAACTTTGAGGGGCCAGGCAGACCGATGGCGGGTCATTTTCTTCCACCGACGATGTCACGATTTATGGTACTCATGATTAATTTGGTAGTAATTACTTTGGCCACACCCTTTCCCTCCTAGAAATATTTTTACAAATCACAGGTAGCAGTTGTTCACTTGACTGGACCACTCACCTAACAGATCTTATCAGTGTTACTACCTCCGTCTTCTTCTTCTTTCTTCTCTCTGTTAGTTAATTAAATACAGCACACAGTCATCCTGTTTACCTAACAGTTTAGAGTACAACAAATACCACTACCAAATGCACATTTGAATTCCGTAAGAACATGATGAGGGACAGAGAATCGTCTGATGAAGAAGATGATCGAGAGAACCTCATCCATCAGAATGAACGAGTAAATGACCTTTCTAAATCTCCACGCCGTTCCACATTCCAAATCGAAGACGGCAAGGACCGATTTGCCCTTTGTCGGCGCTTCAATTTCACCTCCGGCAAGAGGTATTTACTGGCAATTATTCTTCCAGTTTTGGTACTCATTCTTTATTTCACTACCGATATCAAGAGCCTATTTCAGACCACAGTTACCAGCATAAAGTATGATGGTTCCGTCAATTCCATGCGCGAGTCCGAATTACGCTCTCTTTATTTGCTTAGACAGCAGCAATTGGGGCTTTTCAAGCTGTGGAATCACACACTAGTTAATCATACTTCGACTACAGATACTGGTAGTAGCTTGGAGTCCAGTCTTGGCTTTACTTCGGTTTCGAGGTCCTCAACTGTAGAAGATCTCAAATCCGATTTGCTCAGACAGATTTCACTAAATAAACAAATTCAACAAGTTCTTTTATCCTCTCATCAATTGGATAATTTGTTGATTACATCAGATAATTCCACAGACCCTAGTCTCGGTGGTCTAGGTAGGTGTCGGAAGGTGGATCACAATTTGTCCCAGAGGAGAACTGTGGAGTGGAAACCAAGATCCAATAAGTACTTGTTTGCAATTTGTGTCTCCGGTCAAATGTCAAACCATTTGATCTGTTTGGAAAAACATATGTTCTTCGCAGCTCTGCTCAACCGCATTTTGGTTATTCCGAGCTCAAAAGTTGACTATGAGTTTCGTCGAGTATTAGATGTTGATCATATAAATAAATGCTTGGGGAGAGAAGTAATTGTGACCTACGATGAATTTGCAGAAAGGCGAAAGAGCCATTTGCACATAGATAAATTCCTTTGTTATTTCTCTCAGCCACAACCTTGTTTTTTGGATGAAGAACGTGTTAAGAAGTTGAAGTCATTAGGGATATCTATGAATAAGCTCGAAGCTGCTTGGAATGAAGATGTTAAGAATCCAAAGAAAAGGACTGTCCAAGACATAATGGCAAAGTTTTCTACGAGTGATGATGTTCTTGCAATAGGTGATGTGTTCTTTGCTGATGTGGAGAAGGACTGGGTAATGCAGCCTGGAGGCCCCATTTCCCACAAATGCAAGACACTCATTGAGCCAAGTCGTCTTATTATGCTTACTGCTCAACGTTTCGTCCAAACGTTCATGGGAGACAACTTTATCGCTCTTCATTTCCGCAGACACGGTTTTCTTAAATTCTGGTATGTTTTTGTTCGATGCTGAATCTAGTGTTTAATAGCTATTTGCTTTTGCATCTATCACTAGTAGGGGGAACAAAATGACCAGTGCTAGTGGCTGATCAATATATTGCTTAGTAACGTTCATTTCCAAGCCCAATAATGCCTCCAGTTATGTGTTACTGCCATAATGTGAAAAGCTTCTTGTCTTAGTTCTTCCTCATCTTTTTATCATACTTCACCACCTCTAATTCGTTTATTGTTCTTCTCAGCAATGCAAAAAAGCCAAGTTGCTTCTACCCTGTTCCTCAAGCTGCAGACTGTATCAATCGTGTGCTTGAGAGGGCCAATTCTCCAGTAATATATCTTTCCACAGATGCTGCAGAAAGTGAAACTGGTCTACTTCAGTCACTTGTTGTATTCAATGGGAAGACAGTACCCCTTGTTCAAAGGCCTGCTCGAAATTCAGCTGAAAAATGGGATGCTTTATTGTACAGACATGGCCTTGAGGGTGACCCTCAGGTGAGTTAGAGATTAAACGTTAAATATTCATTTTGTCCATATTCATAAGCAGAATATTAAGAGCAGCTACTTTATGTGGCACTGGACAATACAGTTGGTAACTTTGACACTGGAACTTCTACGCTCTATTGTTTTGGATCCAGCCTCTGCTTTCTATTCTTAATCTATCAAATGAGCACATTTTGAATTCGTCGAGTTTGACCTGTAGCGAAATTAGACTTAAATTTTAATTCTATATATGGGAGGTACAATAGATCTGATCCAATTTTATCTTGGATAATATAGATCATCACCCCATTATACTTGCATTGTATTCAAGTTTAAACATGTGTTTAGAGGTGTTCATAATTATTGTGGGTTGATAGGGTGATGCGGGTGCTTGAGAAGGTACTGGAGGGAGGACATGCAAAGTGGAGAAGGTGTGAGCCATTTTTCGAGTAGATAATGTAGGTTCTAGAAGTCTTTTGATTGAAAATATAAATTTGTTTTGTGGATTCTTGAATGGAGTTTGATGTCCTTTAGTTCTTCATGGGCTTAAGTCAACAACAACAACATACCCAGTGAAATCCCACAAGTGAAGTCTGGGGAGGGTAGAATGTACGCAGACCTTACCACTACCTTTATGCGGTAGAGAGGCTGTTTTCGAAAAAAAGTCAAACTGTATTAGTATTTACTTATTTAACAAAAGGTTAATCCGTACCTATTAGTTGGCATGAAATTTGTAAATATTTCTCTTTGGCAAAAGGGAGTTTTTTCCTGTCTTTTGAAAGATGCGTAGAATTTTGGGATGTCAAAATAGGATACTAGGATGCTTCTCAGTTTCATGAAGTACTAGATGTACAAGAAAGTTGTATTGAGCTGGCTGTGCATTTTTGCTCTTATCTGAATTTTATTTTTACGGGACCTAATGTGTATAGAAAGCCTTAATGGTACCTCCATTTCCGGGTAATAGGTACAAAATTAATCTGTTCAAGTCTGTGAATCCTACTGGAATTCTCATATTTTAGCCACAATGGATTAATGCGTACATCCAAACATCACATGTTTCTTCTCTTAGATTGTACAGTTTCTACCATCAGCTGTATGTAGGATCTTAGAGAACTTATTGGTAGAAGAACAAGGTGCATGTAACTTATAGATAGTATGGTTTTTCAATAGCTCATGTTATTATTCCTTATAGGGGACAGGCAGCGCAGAAGCAGAACCCTGTAAATGAAGTCTGCTTTTCTTTAATCTTTTCTTGCATTCTCTTGTTAAATTTTGTTTGTTGGTCTTGCATGCTCTTATTTGTCTGCTCATTTCCTTCATGAAGGTGGAAGCTATGCTGGACAAGACAATTTGTGCTATGTCTAGTGTGTTTATTGGATCATCAGGGTCTACTTTTACTGATGATATTTTGCGGCTACGAAAAGACTGGGGATCTGCTTCCCTTTGTGATGAGTATCTATGCCAGGGTGAACTGCCAAACTTCGTCGCTGATGACGAGTGAAGCAGATAATGGTTGAACATACTTCGTCTTGTACTCCTCAAGCTCATTCTGCTACTGAACAAGTTACTATGCCTGAAGTAATTGCTCTACTTGCAAGCAAATGAAAAATTGTGTAGGAGTAAAGAGTGATACCTGTTGTTCTATTGTCTGTTCCATACTTGTAATCTCGATTCTTTAGCATAGATGGCCTATTTGGCCAATTCTTTTGGTCTGTATTCTAGTGTATAATATTGGTTAGCAGAGTGACAATGTTTTGTTCCGTGTAGCTGTTATATCTCTTGCCACCAGTTTTAGAGTTTGTAGGTTTGCATATTGACACATACACATCTCAGTAGTTGAACATTTTCAGGATGAGAAAAGACTACTTCACTTTCTTGTGGTAGAAAATGGAGTTGTTTCCTTTCTCTTAGTTCTTTGTTTTTCCGTTTTATGCATACTGAGGGAAAATAACAAGTGGGAATATTGAGGCAAATATAAGTGGATCAGAATCAACTTGCTTCAGAGATGGAAAAAAAGAAATCGACATGTTTCATATTGCGCTCACATTTTGTTTTCTTTACTTTTTTTTTTTTTTTTTTCTCTCCGCTGGTTGAGAAACAGATGAAAATGTATACAAATGTTATTCTAAGTTTGTTCCATTTTTCTATTAATGTTCATTGACATTTCTCATTTGTTTCACAGCTGAATTGACAATTCATTTTACTAACCAGCAAGAATGTTTTGCTATTATGACATAATTTTTCAGCTCTAGTAACAAACTACTAATTCAAAAGAATTGATAAGATGTACCTATCACATATTTAAATACTCAAAACCTTACTATTTAATGCTCTTATACGTTTAGATATAACAGTCTATTTAACAAATACTGAATGAATGCACAGTTCCTACATGTAAGTTCTGATAATAACTATTTTTCTTCATGATATTTATTTTAATTCTTAATTAATTGCTATTAGTTGATACCTTTAATTACTGGAGTGGGCCTAAAATTTGTGAGCCCATTAGGATTTAACGCGAGAATCGGGCCTAATAGGCCGTATTGGTTCGGTTCTAAAGTAAACCCGCCCGACGGATCACGTGGATAGAAAGACCTATATATAAAGAGTCTGCTCTGGTTCACCGGTATTTGTTCCCATTCTCTTCTTGTTTCTGAAGAAAACTAAGAGAGTTTTGCTTCTTCCAATCTGAAGGAAATGGCACCCGCAGCAGATGTGGAGGATGAGATTAAGGACGAGAAGAACCCTAGGCCTCTTGATGAAGATGATATTGCTCTACTCAAGACTTATGTACTCTTCTTCCTCTATATAAAGCCTAATGTTACATATCTTGATATTCTTGCTCTTAATGCTATTCAAATCTTTCGTATCGTGTGCGTTCTTTCTAATTATAGTTAATCTTTGGTTACCGACTGTTGCAACGATATCACGATGATGCAAATATGCAGAATTGCAAGTGAAGAACTCACAGGTAGTACTGAAACAATGAGAATTTCGAAATGACTAAGCTACGTAATAAGTAATGAGCTGAGAAAACTAAATTGGCGTGAGATGGTATTTGTAATGGACGACCCCTATGGCCTAGTTAACTTGAAACTACTTCTACCGTAGCTAACAAATTGCAAGTAAATTTGCATGTGCTACATTTGAGCTGCAGTTGAGATATGTATGGTTTTCTTTTTCTTTATTTTAATTAATGTTGGGGAAGTTGCAATATGAACTGTTAGAAACCTCCTCCACCTTATTTTTGTGTATCAATACCCTTGAAATGACCCTTGTCGTCAAGGGGTCAGGTCTGGAAATTGGTCAAGTTCTGATGATGGAATTTTTGAGTTCCAAAGTTAGGCAGAAGGCCGGACCATATAGAAAAGAAATGAGCAACGTCCAGGGTCCAATATTTTTCTCATCAGCTTGAAAGCAACCATACAACAATACGACCTTCCATTTACTTCCAGACGTGCTGACCCTCCTTGATATAGGCTTTAGCAGATAATTCATGAGATTTTACTTGAAATATAAGTTAAGTGAAGTGACAAAGCTTTCCAGCTCCATTAAGAGAATGAGCAAAGAGTGAATTAGTACCAGCATAAGTAGATGAAGAACCTGCTTTTGATCTGCTCTGTTGAATGCTTTCTCATTCTTATGTTTTGAAAGATGGCTACCCTGCTACTACGTCAGACTGTACAATCATCCTCTTCTGCTTTTAGCAATTAACACCCTTTAAGTCTGTGCTGACCTTTTTTGTTACCCATAACTTCTTTTCTTTCCATGGTTTCTTTCTCTCATACGATTCATTTAATCCTCTATGAAATCAATGTTTAGTGGACAATCATCAGCATCATGAAACCTTGCTCCTCTTGAAATATTACAGAGGTGGAGAACTTAATATCCACTCCGATAGAACGGAAATTGGACTTACACTTACAAGTTCCTAAGCCATACCCATCTTTACCTGAAGTAAACCTTCTTACAGTTTGGAGATTTATTTACAAAAATATGGTGTGATCAGGTGATAGGGGTGTATAGTTCTTGGCGATAAAATATCATTCATTTGGATAGACATTGCATGAGTTCTATTCATGTAAAGAGTGTTTGATCACATTTCTATATGTACTTCTGGTGTGCGAGTACAACCACAGACACATCCCACATTTTATGTATAAGAGTATGCTATTTTTTTCCTTGTGAAATTTATAGTTTGGTTCCTTTTCTCTAGAAATCCCTTCTTTCATTTTGAAAGTATATGCGACTTGGTATCTGATTATTGTTTTAATTAAATTATTGAAATACTTTTTGCAGGGTTTGGGGCCTTATTCCACAAGCATAAAGAAAGCTGAGAAGGAAATCAAGGAAATGGCAAAAAAGATAAATGATTTGTGTGGTAAGTATTTGTATGTCTTTGCTTTTTGTCTTTGATGTTGAACTAATTGTATCTCTAAATGCAAACTACTGTTCTTTGTCGCACATTGTGGTCTTGTTTTTTATGGGGGGCTAGAAAGTAGGAACATAAAGCTTTTTTTGTCCCTTGATCCTGGGCATTGATTTGCTTCTGTTAAAATGTGTAGATGTGTTTTCCTACTTTTTTCTTTACACATTTTCCTATATATGCATGGTTTGTTTCAACTTACTGTCTTACTAATCATGCAGGTATTAAGGAATCTGACACTGGGTTGGCTGTACCAAGTCAGTGGGATCTAGTTTCAGATAAACAGATGATGCAGGAGGAGCAACCTCTTCAGGTGTGGGTTTTTTTGGAAATGAAAGTTGACTAAGTCTTTGCTTGTCAGATACTTTGAAGCTGTAACTAAATCTTTGGAGCAGGTGGCTAGGTGTACAAAGATAATTAGCCCCAATACTGAAGATGCAAAATATGTTATAAATGTCAAACAAATTGCTAAGGTGTGTTATCCTTTCTTTTGCATATCATATTGGCTGTATTTATTTCATTTCTGACAGTAATTCAAGTTGTGTGAGTATTTTTTGTCTTGTAAGTCTCCACAAACTGATCCAGAATTAGGTCTGTGCTTAAGCAGTAATAAGTAGCTTATTGTGGTTAGCAGCAATACATAAGTAAGAAGTTTGATGTGTCTTGATTTGGAGATCTATCAGTCATTTTTCTTTCTTCTGAGAACTTACACTGATTAACTAACAGGATATCTTCCCATGTTTTTGTCTTTAGCCTGAGGGTTTGTACTCTTTAGATTGCTTTAGTTTTTTTGGATAAATGATGTATTTCCATGCGACAATTGTAGCAGTACCGTTGGTTGGATTTATTTTACAAATTGCAATGGATTATGATCACCTTGTTTGACTCTATGCTTCTTTCGTACCTGCAGTTTGTTGTTGGATTAGGTGATAAAGTTTCACCAACTGATATAGAAGAAGGCATGAGAGTCGGGTAAATTCTTCTTCTTATTGTTCTGTCTCAGGATTTTGTAGCATGGTTTGATGTTTTGCTGTGGTTTGTCCCCCAAAAAAGTGTTGATTTGCTTTAGCTAGTTGTTAATAACTTTTTTCTGGAGATGGTAAAAGAAAGCAACACTTATCTCTGTTGGCTTAGCAAGCATTTTATCTTTTTAATTGGTGGATCCACAATTCCACATTCTCTATCAGAAGTAAACTGTTGCTTATTGCTGATTATGAAGCTTGATTGGTGCATATATTGCAAAGTTATTTGTTTGTGGAATGAATCCAAATAACTTACCTTCTTTTCCTGCTAAAGATGGCCAGTATAGATATTATTTAGCTTTTAGGCGGAACATCTGTAAGATTATTAAATTGACTTCGAGTCTTCTGTTCTTTTAAAAGTTTGTTGACTCTCTTAGCTTGACTATTTTTGTTAATGTTGCAGTGTTGATAGGAATAAATATCAAATTCAGATTCCGTTGCCCCCCAAAATTGATCCAAGTGTCACAATGATGACTGTCGAGGAAAAACCTGATGTTACATATAATGATGTTGGAGGATGTAAGGAACAAATTGAGAAGATGCGAGAGGTGATAATGAGTGTTCATTCTTCTGTTGTGTTTCATATTTTCCCTTTTCCCCTTTGGTTGACGTTTGACAAATTGGTTTGTGCTCCTTCTCTTGCTCAATTAACAACAGGTTGTTGAACTTCCTATGCTTCACCCTGAAAAATTTGTCCAACTTGGAATTGATCCCCCTAAGGGTGTTCTCTGCTATGGTGCTCCTGGTACTGGGAAAACATTGCTTGCCAGAGCTGTTGCAAATCGTACAGATGCATGCTTCATTCGTGTTATTGGTAGTGAGCTTGTTCAGAAATATGTTGGTGAGGGGGCTAGAATGGTTCGTGAACTGTTCCAGGTTAGAAGCACTCTTATTTTTTTTTAGGATTACCTAGGAATCCCCCAACTCCAATTGGTCTACTGGTGGAAAACTCAGGAGAGTATTGGCCTGCACCTCTTCCGTGTTCCCACTTAAATACCAGACTTCGTGTCTGTTACAGGGTTCGAACTCGTGAGGTGCAACCACCTCACGTCCTTACTATTGAACCAAAGCCCCACTGTGAGATAATACACTCTTATTGTTGAACTCGTTTATGCAAGGTTCAACTTTAGCATTGATTCTTGTTTGGAGCTTTGATATGACAGATGGCACGCTCCAAGAAGGCCTGCATTGTATTTTTCGACGAAGTAGATGCCATTGGAGGTGCACGATTTGATGATGGAGTCGGGGGAGACAATGAGGTTCAAAGAACCATGCTTGAAATTGTGAACCAGCTTGATGGTTTTGATGCTCGAGGGAATATTAAAGTTCTCATGGCAACCAATAGGTTAGCTTGCCTATATGTTGCAATTGTTTTTTCCTCCATCAATGTACACATTTACTTATGTTATTTCACATTTTGGTAATTAAAATTTGGAGCTATTGGTCAATAAGTGTTGCACAGAGACGTGAATGGCTCTCCTTACTCCTGAGCATGTTTCAAGCTGACTTCATATATATTTGCTACTGAAAAAAGCCACCTTGGGCTGAACCACATGAAGTCCCTTGTGGGCCTGATTTTTTTTTTTATTTGATACTCTTGAAGGTTCTTCCCCTTTTAGTGCTCTCTTGGTGGTTTGAACTGTTCATCTTTTAATATGATGGTCTATGGTCAGGAATGACATGGTGTCTTCAACCAAATACTCATGCTTGGTAGCGTAAAATGCTGCTCACAGCTTGTTATCATCTTGCTCGACTTGTAACTCCATCCTATTGTCTACAGACCTGATACACTTGATCCAGCTTTATTACGTCCTGGACGATTGGATCGGAAAGTTGAATTTGGGCTGCCTGATTTGGAGGGTAGAACACAGATATTTAAGATTCACACACGGACAATGAACTGCGAGCGGGATATTCGGTTTGAACTCTTGGCCCGACTCTGTCCCAACTCTACTGGTAATCTCTCATAAACATGAGAAGCATGTCAGACATTATAAAATATACAATAATACATCTGACATATGCGCTTTAACTGTGTCTGGCTGATTGTAACACCTACCTTTGTCTTTTGATAGCATAAAGACTATTCTATTAAATCGGATATTTGTACTGTCATACTAATGAAGACTAGGAAATCATTTAAGAGCCACCTTTCCATTTTAGGATTTGTCAGAAAATTACAGGAAATCATTAGAAGTTTAAAGAAATCATTTCTCGTAGTAGTTCTATGTAAACAAGGTCCTATAACTTTTTCTGATCGTATGTCATCCGTCTCAGGCTGCCATCTTTCTTGATACCTTTTGAATCTGATTCTCTGATTGTTCTAGGGCAATTAATTATTGCTTTTGATATGTCATGTTTATTTGTACTTCTGTTGGAGGTTTGAATAGCTTTAATGCTATGGGAGAGCTTAGATTAGTTGCCATGGTAGGCACACACTGCTAGGGACATACCTAATAAGATCTCTGTGAGCTATTGATGCACTTAGACTGAAGTTGAGGAGGCAGCGTCAAAGGAGAAATGTAGGGTAGATAATATATAAGCAGAGACGAAGAGGGACCGTAACATTCTATTGGTTCTTTTTGTTCCAGGAGCTGACATTAGAAGTGTGTGCACGGAAGCTGGAATGTATGCTATTCGAGCGAGGAGGAAAACTGTCACGGAGAAAGACTTTTTAGATGCTGTCAATAAAGTCATCAAAGGGTATCAGAAGTTCAGTGCAACACCAAAGTACATGGTCTACAATTGATTGGGCCTCCTTTTGGCTCTTGAAGGAGGGGACAAAAGGCATTGACAGGAACAAGGGAGCTTTCAATTGATCATGAAAAATATAAACCTTTGGCTGCTGTTGTGTTTACTGCCTGGAAGATGCAGGATCCGATGCATTGTAACATCTTTGATGATTTGTTGTCGGTACCAAAATGGGTCTCTATTTCTCTGATAATTTTCTCTGTTTCAGCTTCTTAAGTTCTATTTCCATTCATAGTTTTGTAATGTGCTATATTTTGTTTTGATTGCCCATTGCTATACATCTTCAGAAAGATACATTTGTTTTCTGCACATACTTCCTGGTGTCATGTGTGCAATCATTTTCTTTTTTTTGTTTGCAATCAAACACTTAAAACTTTTTTAGTATAATAGATATCCATCAAATGTATGAAGGTGACTCAAATTCTGAATGATTCTTATACAGTGGTAGTCAAATACATATTTAGCTGGTTGATAGTAAAATATAAGGAGATTTTGTTCGTATCTTGGTAAATCCAAATAAACAAAAACTAAATACACAAATCAGACATCTTATTACACGTCCTTATTTTATTGACAACATGTTAGTGACATTTTTTCCTTTCTCGTCCGTCCTAAAAAGATGCTACATTTTTCTTATTTGACAACTATTTAATGGCACTGTTTTCATTTTACTCTTAACATGGTTAGTGCCACATAAATTGGGATGGATGAAGTAATAAAATTATAAATACATAAAATATACGCCCTGTAAATTCATGCCCTGCGTATCGCCTTGAGCCTTTAAATGCAGTGTTTTCCCCTGGTGATGACGAGCCAACATATCATCTTCAGATTCTTTATCAACCTAAAATTGGGGTGAAGCGGATCATTGAGTGGATTCTGACAAATTAAGTGGATTCTCTACCGTCCTTCTACTTTTCTTGAGATCTCATTATAAGCTTGGCAACAACATTTAATGGAAATCCGCAAGTGGGGCCAGGGTAGGCGTGCAGCTGGTTGGTAAGGAAGATTATTGTTCGACATATACTGAATGCCGTCGGTTGCGATGTCATGTCAACTAACATAAAGAAAATTGTTGGAATATAGCACTAGTACATGTTTGTTCAGATGAAAATATGAAATAATATTATTTCTTTAATCCCGCTGTAAGAACAAATTAGAAGCAAAAAATTCAGATAAAAGAGGGAAAGAACTGAAAATAAATTATGCACTATGAACAGATTTTAGCATCTCGTTTTGGTACAATGCACTCCAAGTCTGCAAAACAACAGGCTCGATGTCATTTCTCATGAACACAATGAATAGAAAAAAAAAGACCACCTCCACGTTTTAGAATAGGCAACATGTTGAGTACTCAACGTCACATGGAAACTATGGTTCATAGTCCGGGCCATCTGTTTCACCCCTTGAAGTACCCTGATCAACACCAAATGTCCTCTTGCTCATGTTTGCTCGTTGCACTAGCCGAACTAATGCTTCAACCACTTCCGACATAGGTGGCCTGAACTCGGGCTCAGGCTGCCACAAAGGAAAAAAAATGAGGTCCATTGAGATAGTGTTGAGTGATTTAAGGAACTAGATTAATGAAAACTAAGTAGAGCAGATCTCTGAAAGCTAATCATTCACTTCCAGTTCGAAATATTACCTGGACACAGAGAGCGATTACATCAGCAAAGCGTGATAGAGATTTAACGGGATAGAGCCCCTCGAGTGCTGGATCAACCATCTTAGCTAGGGCATCAATATCATGCAGCTGAGGTGTTGCCCATCTAACTAGAGATTGTTCAGATCTTGTTCTTGCGCTGCATTAAGAGATCAGAGAAAATCATCAGAAATTTTTCTGAAACTTCAAATTTGTACTGTTTCTTTAAGAAACTTGCATAATATCATGGGATGCTAAATAACATTACCTATCAAAAGGTTTTCGTCCGGTAAGAAGCTCCAACATAACCACTCCAAAGCTGTACACATCACTTTTTATGGTACACTGTCCAGACATGGCAACTTCGGGGGCACCATATCCCGATCCTGTATTATGGTTCAATGCCTGCGAGAAGAGATTGATAGTCACGTGAATATCTCAGGAAACTGGCTTTCTGATGAAAATCTATACTAGCTGAAAAAGAGGAAATAAGACACCTTGCGAAAGACTAGTAGATACTTCTCAGCTTATGAGTCAATCTAGTTTTTAACATGGTAACAAAATTCCTTTTTTGATATTTGATGGTTCATGGTAAAGAGTATATGCCTTCTATAGATATGATACCGTGGATGACTTATATCGAAGATCTGAATCAAATTTCTGGTTTCTTTTCTCCAAGGACAGATGAATAGGCAAAGAGGATGCAAGTACAGGCATATAGGCATGTGCATGAGCACCCTTATGCATATTGATTAGTCAATCAGAACCCACATTCTTACATTAGAAGATATAGCAACATCCAAACAAAAGAGACTTGGCAAAGGAATCCAAAAGCTATGAGCTATAGCTTACCTGATCTGCATCAGCAATAAGACTTGCCAATCCACAGTCTGATAGATGAGGATTGAGTTCTGCATCAAGTACAATATTTGCAGACTTGATATTCTTGTGAACCAAAGATGGTGAACAAACTTCGTGCAGATACCTGCAAAGGATGCTTATTTTAGCTACTACTCAAGAAATTTGAGAAGAAGAAGATGGAAAAATCAATATACTAAACATGGTGGATAGACAATGGCTGGCAACACATATTTTCTTTTCTTTTAATGTTAAGATAATGAATCATCTTCTTGCATGTTACTGATCATCAATGTTCAAGAAATATAAACTATTTAGTGGCCTTCACAATAAATGATTAAGTCTGATTTAAACCCAGGAATCAATAGCTGTGTTCTAATTACTGAGTGCTTAGGTATTGGAGTTCACAATATATAACTCTCCACCTCCTCTTCAGGAAGAAATTAACTATTCCAGAAGCTTCATTACCTGGTCTTTTCTATCTCCCCCCCCCATCCCCCACCCCTCTTCCCCCAGGAAAAGAAACTTCATTATTGTTGACTACACACACCAGAAGATATGACAGAGACTAGTATTTCAACCAATGGTACAAGGAAAATATAAAACCTTGTTACAAGGTCCGTGAACATTATAAAATGGCATCAAATATCTTTGTAGTTTCGATCATGGAAACTCACTCTAGTGCTCTTGCTGTGCCTAGTGCAATCTTAACTCGGCTATTCCATGTTAGTGGCTTGCTTTCCTCATCTGACAGATGCAGGAAATCATGCAGAGAACCATTTTTGTGGAATTCATAAACCAGCAGATGCTGCCCGTGCTCTGAACAATATCCAACCAGCTCAGTGACATTTGGATGGTGCAACCGTGATATCTCAGAAACAATATCGAGAAAATCTTCAGTATTCTGGAGTGCAGAAGAGTTGATTTTCTTGACTGCAAGAACCTATGGCATTTCAGAAATTAGAAAGGAACTTATTAGGATGGTTCAGTTACACAGGACAAGATGACAGTAGCTCCAAACCGAAAGTTTTGAACAAACATAATTTGTCAACTAATTTTTTATGATCAAACTTTTTTCATTTTCTTTAGATAGGTACTTTTTCATATTGAACATTTATCTGTCATTTCAACTATCTTGCTTAAACATTCATTAGCAGCACATAAAAAATTCATGATATGAAATTTTTATTCAATTAGAGAGAACCATTTTCTATGCATAGATAGTCAGTCAGTCATACGAGAGAAATCATACCTTTCCATCATCGAACTGAGCCCTATAGACACGCCCAAATGATCCCTCGCCAATAAGGTTATCAACATTGAAGCTATCAGTCGCCATCTGTAGGTCTGCGATTGAATATTGTCTTGCATCTATTTTAGCTGTATTAACTTTCTTGGGTGGGACAATTGGTTTTGCTGCTATGTCATCTTCGTCAAATGACTTGTGGCGTTCAATAGGGGGAGGTCTTAGATTTACTACCGCAGGAGCTTCAAATACTTTCACAATTGGTGCAGAGGAAGCTTCATTAGTTTTCAGCTCTGCAGTAAAAAAAGGACAATGAACAGAAAATCAGACAGAGAAGGAAGCACAAGACTGTAAGTGTTACAAACAGGCAAATGCATAATCAGGTTCGGATTAATGAGATATGGAAGTCAGATGAGGCTTACAAGGCATAACTATGCACCATGACTGATGAAGTTGAGAAAAGCAAACAATTAGAATATGCAAAGAGGTGAATTTGCAGGTGAGCAAAAATGGTTTAGAAAGGGAGAAACTTTCACTTAGCTGAAAGTTGCATTTTGAAGCAATAGTTGTTCTATAAAGGTCAATTAGATTTATGAATAGTAGTTTCATAGGAAGGCAAACCATCAAGGGGAGCTGGCTTATAACAAGCATAGGACCAGATACACTGAAAGAGATCATAAAGCTGAAGTTTTCTTCATTATCAAAAAAGCTGAAGTTTTCTTTATCCCACTGTCAGCTTCAACAGGCAAGATAGAGTCTAAACATCAGTTCAGATTACTATAATCAAGTTCTTGGAACTTTTCAGCAAGTAAGAAGTTTTGTTTCAATGAAAGATGGGACCTATCAGCCTTAGCAGTTTTACATTTCAATGTAAAGTTTGTTTCTACTTTGGTGTTTTTCTTTTATAGCGAAGACAGTAGATGGCAACGTGTTGATCCACTATTAGTTATGCACCACAGGCAGTGATAAAGCACAAAGGTTAAGATTGATTCTCCAAATTCACTTTCAGAAAATTTCCATTTTATGCAGCAGGTCTACTTTACACCTTTTTTAGCAGGATACAGGAATGAGGTTGATGATAGTATGGTTGATTGATATGTTCCACACTTAAAAAACAATCACAGAGACCATGAAAGGGTCTAATAGACATCTTAACTGATAAAACCAAGAAATTATGAAAAGACGTACCATGTACTTCCTGGGGGGCAACAAGAGGAGCAAATGGCTGATTATCATGTTTCTCAATGTCCGTCGATGACCGTTTCAATCTCTTCTTGATAACAAAGAATGCAACAATTGCCCCAACAATTACAACAGATATCACTATGCCTGCAATGGCTCCACCCCCTATCCCCGATTTACCACCACCATCACCACTGCTTCCACCATCAGAAGGGCTATTATTGCCTCCAGATTTGTGGTGCGGCCTGCTTGCAGGGGGTGTGCCAGGTGGAGGAGGGGGTGCAGATCCTGAGTTCCATGAGTTACCATTTGATCTGTAATAGAAGTGTCACAAACCCTGAATAAATTCAAAGTACTACTGAAATAAATTTCAAGAACTATTACGCTAACATGATATACTTACTTTGTGATCCCTTTCAAGTGATCAGGAACCCAGCCAGTAAAACGGTTGTTCTCAACATTCCTAAAGCATAAAGGAATACACATGACTTTCAACCATGCTTTCAATCGAGACTATATAAATGAGATAAAACATCAGGGATAATATCTAAAAAGAAGCATAGACTGAAAACTCACAAATCGTCAAGAGGAAGATTGGCTAAGACATCAATAGTTCCTGTAAACTGGTTGTTCTGCAAATACCTGCATACTTCAACATGTAAACTTCACCACTGAAGGACTCAACCAATTGTCTACAAGGACGAAGCTGAAAATTTATTATCTCACATTTTGTTCATACTACTCAGTGCCTTGAAGCTTTGAGGAAGATCACCCGTCATAGCATTGAATGAGAAATCCCTGAAGCATAATGATTAATCAATCAAAAACTATGAGACAGAGAATGATTAACTAGCCATTTAGAGGTTTCTAAGACTTAAGAATATCTCAAAATGTATACAGCTTCTTAGTTAACTTTAACTGGGACAACAGATTACAACAAGGATCAGATACTGTTTTTTATGATATTGACTTTCTTTCCCAAAGCAACAACTCAGATGGGAGAAAAAAAGTGTATACCAATGAAGTAAGAATGACATGTTTTACCTACAACACCTCATCTATCACCACAACTTGGTAATATTAAAACACTCAAGAAATGGCATGAGAGGAAGATAGCCTTACAATGTATTGAGAGAAGACAGAGAGTCGAACACGACAGTCACTTGTCCTTGAATTTGATTATGACTGGCATTTCTACAGCCAGATACAAATATTAAAGTAATTAAAAAGCTTAACCTTAAACCAAAAGCTTACTGCTGGAAAGCAAATTGCAGTCAAATTCAAAGATTTTACATACAAGTATCGGAGGGAAGTCATCTGCGAAACAGAATATGGAAGGGCACCATTAAAACCATTAGCAGCAAGGTTTCTGCATTGCAAGGCAAGGTTTAAGAAAGATAGGTGGAAAATAGAATCTGGAATGATGTAAATATACGAACTACGAGACATACAATCTTTGTAAATTTGGAGGAAGCTGATAAGGCAATTGGTTTCCCAAATTGTTATTACTTATGTCACTGCAAAATTAGAATTGTGTAAGAATTTGATATAGATATACATCGAAGAAACATTTATGGGGACATTATTGAAGGCCATTCATCTTACAAATTAGTCACCGATGTAAGACTTGCTAATTGGTAGCCCAGTGAACCAGAGAGTCCAAGACCTGATAACTTGCTGGAGGAAAATGAAAAAGGAAACAAGCATCAGAAATCACCTAGTCAACAATTCCAAGACTTGAAACAACATGATGAAGAAGATAAAGAAGGAAACACCAAAAATAGTTACTTGTAACAATAAGGAAGATAGGAACTCACATTTCAGTAACTCGATTTCCCGAGCAAGTAATACCTGTCCAGGACTCTCCACAAGGATCACCACCATTGGCATTCCATTTTGTTAGCTGTCCAGGAGAATTTAGGCTGCTATACAGAACTCTCAGAGCAGAAGCTGAAAATCAGTGCGCCACCAAAAAAATCAGCTAGGCATACTTACCAGTCAACATATTCTTATATTGTTCAAAGAAAAAGTATTTTTCATTAATAATAGCTTGAAGAGTAATCAAACGGTGGACAAACTGTTAACGAGTGGTGTATCTACAAGACATCAATAAACATGGTGAAACACAACAAGTGCGTTGATCAAGCCGTGAACCTATTTGTGTATTATCACTGGGAGAAGAGTCTTTTAAGTTACAATGTCCTTGATCATTTTTAACCTCACTTGTTTTTGGCGGCCCACCCCCACTACCCTGTCCCTTCCAAGCAGCAGAAAGAAGAAAAGCCAAAATCTTGTGGAGCAACTTGGCTGAAAATAGTAACTCAGTCAAATATGTCCGACGCAGTTTCAATATGTCAGTTCCCAGAATGAATGGAAGTAATAATGCAAAGATTCAACAGTAGTAGAAGTCCACCGACAGGGCCAATACATACATAATACATAAGAATCCAAGAGAGCTCCCTCTAACTGATTCATGCCTTGATCAAAAAGAAACTTGTCGCTTTTTACATATATATATAAGACAATATACTATCCAGGTAAGGAAAATATCAACAAATTTGGGACGGTTGCTGAGTTCATTGTCAGCTAGATTGTTACTGATTGACTTTCCAAATCAATCAACCTCCATTAATGATGAGTAAGCATAGAGACAAACAGATAGAAACAATAAATGAGAATGATTAAAAGCAATAGCTGACCGTCATTTGGATCTGTGTCGGCAATGGCATAATTAGCACAATAAAGCAAAATGCCGATGAGTAGTGGCAGCGGCAGCAGCAGCAACCTCATCTTCACGGCGTCGTTTTGTCCTCCTCCTTCTCAGTCACAGTCGTCGGAGTTTTCCTTCACCACAAAACACAAAACCCCAAGCTTCAGCTCGGGAACAGAAAGGCTTTGTCAGAACTTTCCTATTTTTATTTTGATTAATTTCCTTTATAATATTGGGAAGTGTATTTTATATATAAATAAGAAAAAGAGAAAATGTAAAAAAGATGAGGTGTGTTGGGTGGGTGTCGTAAAAGGGAAAAGCTGGCAGGCACGATCTGCTATAAAGAGAGTATAATTCATTTTATTAGAATAATATAATTGGAATTTATTTCTGTATACAGCTACAGACCTACAGTACCCTTAGATTCACATATTTTACAAAAGCAGATAACCAAACGCTACTCCATAATTATTTTTTTTCCAGATAGAAAAAAGTACTAATAGGAGTAATTATTTTTCAAAAATCAAGCTGTTACTAAGTATTATTCTAATTAGATATTTTTCTTGTCTAAATTGAAATAGGTTAGAAGTAATTTATTTGCATCAACTGATTTAATCTTTAATAGATAAAGTTATTTTTCTTGTCTAAACTTGGTTTTTTTTCCAAATTTTAAGAAATTACAAATGAGATGTCGTTTGAGAGTAATTTTATTCAAGGGGAGACACAAATGATTGCTTCATAAAGTGGGCATGTTTAATATTTTATTAGGTACTTTAACGGCGTTAAATGTATTATTAGGAGTAGAAATTTATGGACAGGATAGAGTCGGAGTGAAAAAAGAAACAAAAGGAGGAGCTAGTCACGGGCAATCTGCTAAAGTGACGCATTTGTTTTCAGCTTCACCAACTGGATGTTCGCCTTTTTTTCTTTTTTTTTTAAAAAAAAATTCAATATTTGATAACAATTTGATTCATACAAATTTGTTTTCTAACAAAAAGAATCATATTAAGAATTCAAAATTGAAACTTCTAGGACGCTCACCTCATTTTTCTAACATATGATCACTAAATCTCATCAATGGTATTACCATTATTTTGTTTCTCATTAAAAGAAGTTAACTTTATCTATTTTAATAGTGACGTCAGTGAACTTTTTAAATTACAGGAGTAACAGTAAAGAATCAAATCCTCTTTTTATCTCATTAGAATAACTAAAATTTATTTACATAAATAACAAAACATTTCCCATTACCATCAAGGTGACTTGGCATAATGTAGATAGAAATTACGTAGTTTTGAACTTATATATATGTTTAGTTGTCGTAAAGTTAGAGAATTAATCTCTTGAAGTTATTCATAAAAAAACAAGTCAGATATTTAGCTTAATCATCTTTTTTCACTTGAAAACATAATATTCCAAATTGATAAAAGAAATAGGAAAACTGTTTTTTTTACAATATATATTCTGTTTTTCAAAAGATTTTACAATATGATTGTGCTGAGGAAAATTCAAATGAGTTTTAATATTTGATGTGGTACAAGCTAAGTGAACCAATTAATTATATAGTAGTACGCAATTGAAATAGTATAAATATTTATCAAGATGGAAGTAGAATGAGAATTGGAGAAAATAAATTAATGAAGAGAAGGGAAACAGTCCTTCCTATACTTAGTTTAGGAAACGCGTTCATTTGGATAATTAGTGATTCATTCAACGTTGAAAAATGTTGTCTAGTTTGGTGAAGGGGCAATTTTATCAATAGAAAAAGAGTTGATGTCATTGATGTGCTTGTTTTCCAACAAACAAATCACTGCCTGCCTTGCTAATAATCTTGTTGAATTTGGCATATGTTTTTGGGAGGGTTGGATATATTGCAAGTTTTTCTCAAGTAAGTTTCAAGTTTAGACCACATGAGGTGGGGTTTTTTTTGTTTGTTATTCAGATGTGGCCATTTGAGCAGTAAAAGGAGCACATTTTCACATCAGAATTAGGTAGACTTGATTCTTTGAGGAACCAAAACCTTCAAATTACTCATATATCCAACCCCTCTCGGCCCCAATACTTTTTTCATTTTATTTTTCAAGTTCAATGTCTCATTCTTGGCGATCTAATTAAATTAATACTCTTTTGACTTTTTTATCCCAAATATTAGTTGTTTCGATAAATTGAATTATTTTCAAATATTTGACATTTTATTAGAAATAAGATGTATATTTTACTTTGTATTTTTTCCAAATTCGCTCTTACTCTTGTGGGATGTTAATTAATATGTGAAACATTTAAAAGAAAAATAAAAAGTCATGTTTGAGGCTACTTCATTCTTTTTCTTCCACTTGTCATTTTTGCATTTTGCACGCCTTCAATTAAGTACTCCCTCTATTTCATAAGTACTCATTAACTATTTTTTGGGTTTTTTTTTTAATTGTTTAAAATACTAATTAAATTGTTCAAAGTTCAACATGGATATTTGAAATTTTTTTCATATTTTCCCTTTTCTTTAATGAAGTTTGATATTTTATAGAAGACAAATTGCACAACTTATAAAGAAACATTTATGATTTCACAAAGGACAATAGTGGAAAATATGTTCTTAAATGTTTTTTTAATAAGTGTGAATTGCCTCGCAAATTCAGTTAATATGGAATAGAAGGAGTATTAATTAAAAAACAATTAATATGACTAAATTATTCAATAAATGTATAATTTTAATCTATTACTACTTCTTGTTTTCACCATATTAATCTCTCTATATATATTTATTAGAGCAGTAATTTTTTTTTAAAAGAAACAAATAATTCAATTGTCTCTCATTTTTCTAAAACAAATATTTTGAAACAACTAAATTAGAGGAATAAAATGGAATAGGGGAGTGAAAATAAAATAGGTTTCTTAATGATGCGCCAACGAAAATATTAATTAAAACATTGAATAATTGCATGTCGACGTATTAAATGGTGTTTAATCTATGAGCAAGTCAGCTTTGAAGTCACCATCGTAATTAATGAATGATTATGAAAAGAGTAGAAGGGTTTAAATGTAAAACACATATGCTAATGCCACACGGTATTCTCTAGTTGGAACATGACTTTTTCAAATTTACATTTTCAGTCTTGCCATTAGCTTAATTAAGACCACGTTTTTTCCACAATCATTTAGTTTGTTGTGAGATATGATATTTGCTCTGTAATCAGTTAACTAACAAGGGACCATTTAACTACTGTATCTTACTTAACTTAAAGAACATCAATTGATAAGTAATTCTATTTTGTCTTCACTGTTCACTTAATCATATTACCAATCAAATCAAATTTCGTAACGTTAAGATTTGAGAGATAAATAGTGTCTCTTTATCTTATTTTACTTGTCATTATATTACTTCCCCCGTCCAACAAAATTTGCCACTATATTAAAAATACTTGTCCAATTTAGAAAATCAAGAGATAATTTACCTTTTTGGTCTATTTTATCCTTGCTATGAAATACTATTTATCATCTAACACATTTCGCAAAGCATTAAATTTAATAAAATCAAAGGATAATATAGTAATATTACCCTTATTATTTATTGTTTCTTAAGGGGTGTGCCAAGTCAATAATGGACAACTATTGTTGGACAGAGAGATATTTGATTAAAGCATAAGCCAGTGTTTTTAATTTGCTGTTAAACATTTTATATTGTCATAAAACAAAATTATTAAAAGTGTTGTATAAATGGGAAGACCAATTAGTTGTGGTTTAGGTTTTCGTCTTGCTTAGGTCCACAGTTTTGTAAAAGATTTATCACCCTTTTTTTTTGTTTTAGAGAAAACGTATATATGGTTGGTCCCAGTATGTCACCGAAACGCGCATTGAGAAATACAAGAGACTAGGGGAGCTGGTGTACCGTGTATGTCATGTATTCAACCAACTCCAAATACTATTATTTTATGCTCTAAAAACAAGGAATTGGTAGGTGACAATATTACATAATATAGAAAGCAAGAGAACCGAATGCATCAACCTGCAGACGGAAGGCCCCACACCAAATAAATAAGTAAAAAACTTTAACTTAATGGAAGGCCACAAAGACTTCGATCATCAAAATAGAAACCACTCACCATACACAAGGCTGGTATGGGTTCGGACCATATAGACAATTCTATTTAAGAGCTGGTTTGGATTGATTTATTTAAGCGCTTTTAAGTCGAAATATCATTTTAAAGCACTTTTGAAATGGTTGGGTAAATTTTAAAAAATGTTTATAAGCACTTGATTTAAATTTAAAATGATAAAAATAAATCAAAAGTCAACCCAGGCTCTAAATTTATGTGTCTGAGTAAATACTGGCACATAAATTACTCCTTCTGTCCAACAATATTTGTCCATTATTGACTTGACACGTTTCTTAAAAAAAAATAATAATAAGAGTAATATGACTATATTACTCTTTGAATATATTGTATTTAATGCTTTGAAAAAATGTATTAGTTTTAAATAGTATTTACACTCTGGTTGGATCATTGTTATCCATTGTTTCATAATGTACTTTATTGTACTGTACTGTATGGTAGATACAATGTTTGGTTATATTGTATTGTTTGATGATGTTTAATAATATTTATATTGTTTGGTTTGACTGTATCGTACTTTATTGCAATTTATAAATTTACTAAAATGTCCTTAATTATTATAGGGTAGGAGGTTTGACTGGGATTAAATATTTAAATAATATAGGGTAAAGGGTAAAATAGTATTACGAAATATTAAGTAAGGATATAATTAGAAAAAGAAATTAAGTAACAATGGGAACACACCAAATCGGTTGTTCCATAAAATGGAGGTTTTCATTGTTATGTAACAACAAAATTTAACAATACAATACAATACAATGGGTAGCAATGATCCAAACAGAGTGTAAATGTTAAAGGTAAAACAGACACAAAAGAGTAAATTATCTCTTAATTTTTTAAACTGGATAAATATTATTGGACAAATATTTTTAATATGGTGAACAAATAAAAATAGACGGAAGGAGTATGATAGAGAGTACTAGCAACAAATACTCATTACTGAACTTACTCATCCAATAGTAGGGGTGGGCATAAATATCGAAAACCGAACCGAACCAAACTAATTTGGTTTTTCGATTCGGTTTCGGAATTTCGGTTTGGTATTCGGTGTAAGGGTAAGAAAAATTCGGTGCATCGAAAAATCAAAATTTTATTAACAAAATTTAAAATAATATTTTAAATTTATTAATCATATACTTGGTAACTTGTGTTTGTGAGTTGTGACTCCTATTGTTTTTTATTTGAATGAAGTTGAATATTAAGGCATTTTTAACTTTGTATTGTTTTAACTTTTAAGTTTCAAGTGTTGAATTCTTGGTTTAAATTGTTGGCTGCTATTACAAAGAGTGTTTGTTGAAACAAAAAATCGGAAAGAGAAAAAAAAACTTCTTTAGTTCTTTGTTGGAAACTTTAACTATTAAATATGTTAATTGATTATTTCGAGTTTTCAACTTTTATCTTTAGTTAAACGTTTTGATAATTTAATTTTCATTTTATTTTTTATTTGCTTGCACCGAAAAATCATTTTATAAACACCGAATTAAACCAAATTGAAGTTTAAAAAATCGAACCGAACCGAAATATTTTGGTTTGGTATTTGGTGCACACTTTTTCAAAACCGAACACCGAACCGAAATTTAATAAAACCTAACCGAAGAACCGAATGCCCACCCCTATCCAATAGTATGGACATTGTGATAAAATATATTCATATTAATTATTAATTTATTCGTCTCCTATTAGTTGATCATTATACGAAAAGAACATTAATTAATTTTTTTCTATATTACCCTTGCAATTAATTCTTTTTGAAAGCGTTCACATTTATTTGTAAAATTTTCAAAATTTTTTTTAAAGGTGAATTAGTAAAATTATCTTCTTATTTATGATTTCTTAAGTATCGTGTAAAATGAAAAGTGATCAACTAATATGAGACAAATGAATTTTTTTCTTAAGAACGTGTAAAGTTCATAGTTAAAAGTGAACAAGCAAAAATGTAGAGAGAAAGTATTAATTATGTGGAACGTTGAAGCACCTATTGGGAGCGCCACTCTCGAATAGATCCTGCAGTGTGCGATCCAAATTTAGTTAAATCTTCAATATGGATTCCAAATATTGGGTGAAAAAAAAAAAAGAACGTTGAAGCATGGGCAAATGGATTTTCTTATGGAAACTAGTAAAGTTAGCGCACTACCTATAATATAATTTGAGTGCGTGCGGCAAGGGGTTTGGAGTTTGGACTTGATTGTCCTTTCTGTTGACTCAGCAATTTTATGCTGCCCACGTATTTTCCCAGCTCCCTTTTCAAATTTCTTTAAACTCGTCAAGTATATACCATCCATTTCATGAACAATGCTTTTTAATTCTATCATTTATTTGGTTACATATCGATAAATTAGGATCTCGTGCTCCAATTTATTTATGACAAAAAAATATCTAGAACAAATGACATTTATAATAAAACTACGAGCAACTTATATAAAACACACTAATATAAATGCTATGTTGTTCGAGTTGTCTCGAGATACACTGAATCCCCTAACAAATTATTTCTCTATTCTTGTTACAACCAACCAGTGTAAAGAAGACACCAAAGACGGTCCAGAATTCTCAAGTCCAACTCGTTTCTGCCCCAACTGAAGATGGGCTGGGCCTAATCTCCCGTTGATATCCAATGGACACTACTGGTGACTCAGCCCATACGAGAATGCTAGTATTTTGTGTACATAATTGCAAGTTTTGTCTTTCAAATAATTTGATACTAGATGACAAAATTATACTCTATTTCAAATATTTTTTGAAGGATATTTGGGAATGTGGTTTGGCTTTGGGAAGTTGCAATGATGAAGCAACAGCCAAACAAACTTTGCGGCTCTGTTTTGATGAAATCACTATACGCTTCAAATTTCAATTTATTGTTGGGTTAGGGACAAATACATCGTCCTGATATGACTTGTATCTGAAGTTGGTAAATTGTAGAGTTTAGAAAAATGGGAGATTGCGTCACGTATATATGTTGTTAACCCAAAATCCCAAACGTCGAAAGATTCTCTTTAATGGCCCACAGCCACAGCAGTTCGTGACACCCTTACTTATCTGTTTTTTTCTCAGAATTCACACTAATCCTAAGCAAACCAACCATTAATCTATTACTACAAGGTAGAACGAACTAAATTCCAATAAGTTTGCAAGCAAAAATGGAGGTGAATGGAACTTCCAGTTCTAAAATTAATGACAAAGTCCCTATATCCGGGATTGGGAATTCGCGGTTTTTGATTGTGAATTACCAAGCTGGAGGAATTTTGGATCTCCTGCGCTTCGTCCTGTCGGGTAACAAAGAAAGCGGTGCTAAATTTCTCGAGTATTCCGACGGCGGTGTGGTGGAAGAGTTGCGACATGGTGATGATAGAGGTGGTGGAGAGGGTCCTGATCATAGATGGGTTATATTTATATCCATTATAGTGCGGAGATTAATCGCCATTTTCGGTAAATCCATGGAGTGGTTTGGGTATCTCCTCGAATTCATCCTCAACCTTCTCTCTCTCAATGGCAACTTTTTTGGCCTTCTCTACAATATCTTGCATGGTAATACTAACACTTTGTTTTCCTTCCATCTTTTCACTAAAGCTTATAAAGTACACATTCATTTAACTATTATGTACTGTCCCTACAAAAAGTTTAAAATGTCGCCTGATTGTGTAAATACTTTTTTTCCGCTAAGGATATTGATTCATGAGTTTACACAAGTGTGACTTGGTCAAGTGGTTGAGCATCTTCACCACCCATCAGTAGGTTGAGGGTAGTAGGAATACTATTGATCCTACCAACGTTGGGTTGGAAACAAAAAGAATTTTAAAAAGAAAGAATTGAAGATTAATGAGTTTATATGAGTCACATGTTCCATGAGGTGCTCATTTTGTCTGGTGATGTAAAAAGTAGCTTTTTTGTTGGACACTCTTTGGAATTTGCATTCTTATCAAGTGTTATTCTTGCCATTTGGAAGAAGCGTTATGTTGATTCGAATAGGACTTCCAAAATTTAGGAACAAAAGTATATTTCCCTTAATAATCTGATGTTAGTTCAATGCTGCCATTTCCCTGCTGCTACACATATGCACGCACTTGACACTTCTGCTACCAAATATTATGATTGAAGGTGAGGTGAAACTGAGGACAAACATATCTTTTCGCAGTAGTATACTTTTGCCAATGGAATACGTGAAAACAGTTCTGAAAAGTGACGTGGGTCTCATCACTTTCCTGAGTTTGTTAATCTAGATCAGAATTTTCCTTTCAAGAAAGTGAACATCTTTTTGAACTAATGTTCAACTTTGTCCCTGTATGACTATGAGAGTACCATAGAATTGCTGTGGTTTACTTCAAATATGTAGATGCTGCTTCATTTTGAGTTAAATGCCTGCTGAGTGTTGGCTCAAAATATTGTGTGGTGCTTCCACTGTCAAGTTTTGTCTCTGATATTATATATTCATGAACAAAATATTTCGTGAAAACAGGAAAGGTTGTGATGCCACAAAGAGGGTCTGAAACGTTTGTAAGTGCCATTGGGCATTTAGATGGGCGGATAGACTTATACAAGAGTGAGACGTTGTTAACCAAGGAAATTGGAGAGCCTGATTTCTGGCAGAAAAATATTCAACTTGGAATAGGACACAGAGCCCTTATGGACCTCTGTATGATGGCTTCTAAGTTGGCCTACGAGAATGCGAAGGTAGTTCAGAATGTCATAAATATTCACTGGAAGGTTATGTTATGGTTCCTTTTTTCTTTTTTTTAAAAAATTGTTCTTCTGCTCTAACTAATGGAAGATAGTAAGTTTACCATGTTGTTTATGAAAACTTATACTTTAAATTGCTTTCCATAACAGATGCATTTTGTGGATTTCTACAATTGCTGGAATGGTGAGAATTCAGCCTTTACCTTACATTTGAGTCATATAAAATTACCATTTATGCACACCCTCTTTCGGAGGAGAGTTAATCTTTTAAGACTTGCAAGTCACTTCTTGCCAGTCTTCAAGGGGAAAATGAAACCGCTTTGTGAACTCACCTTTCATCCTTTTATTTGTTTATCACTGTTACTAGTTTATTTTCTATGTTGGAGCAGACTTTGACTCATTTACTTCTTTTTCTTCGTCTTCAATTGTTATGACATTTTCTGATTTTATGGGCTATTTGTTTTTTCATCCTCTGCACTTGCTGAAATAGATTTCGAGAAAGAGATGTCCACCCAGGTTTTTATATTGTGCGATAAGCCAAAAGATGCAAACTTGATAGTCATCAGTTTCAGGGGCACAGAGCCTTTTGATGCTGATGACTGGATCACTGATTTTGACTACTCTTGGTACGAGATTCCAAAACTTGGCAAAGTACACATGGGATTCTTGGAAGCCTTAGGTTTAGGGAGCAGAGCTAAAGCTTCTACGTTTCATGAACAACTGTTCATGAATAATCTGAAGTTCACTAAATTAGAGAATGATGCAACTATTGCTCCTTCAGAAAGTTCTGAATCTTCTACCATGTTCAGTGATTCTGATGCACACACTGTGTCAGATCAGTCTTCTGACACAGAATGGCCTACTGATACCGGCTCAAAGAAGTTCAAACTAGATATGCCAGAGAGGACTGCATACTATGTTGTCAGAAGTAAACTCAAAAGGTTACTCAAAGAGCACAAGAACGCAAAGTTTGTTGTTACAGGCCATAGCTTGGGCGGAGCATTAGCTATATTATTCCCGACAGTCCTAGTCCTGCATGAGGAGATGAATGTCATGGAACGATTATTGGGAATATATACATATGGGCAGCCAAGGGTTGGGAACAGACAGTTAGGGAGGTTCATGGAAGCCCATTTGGAACATCCAGTCCCAAAGTACTTCAGAGTTGTTTATTCCAATGATCTTGTGCCAAGATTACCTTATGATGATAAAACATTCCTGTTTAAACACTTTGGGATTTGCCAGTACTACAACAGCTTGTACGTTGAGCAGGTAAAAGCTTCAATACCCTATTCTTTCTACAGTTATGTTGCTTGTCTAATATCTGGTGTTCTTTTAGAAATGTCAATTAGCTTGGAGCACATTTGTCAAATTCATTAATTGCATAGTGTTCAGTCTCAATTCTTTCGCTGTTTCCTCATCTTGAAGTTGTCTAATATGAAATGAAAATGTTTTCTGTGTAGTACTAATATTTTTTTCATGGTTGTCTATAGAACGTCGATGAAGAGCCAAACAGAAACTATTTTGGGCTGCGATTTCTGATACCTCTGTATCTGAATGCTTGGTGGGAGCTAATCAGAAGCTTTACAATGGGTCACATGTACGGATCCGAGTATGAAGAGTCTTGGGAATCAGTCCTGCTTCGCGCGCTAGGACTTTTCCTTCCTGGTATTTCTGCCCACAGCCCAGTTGATTATGTCAACTCGGTCAGACTTGGAAGGGAGAGAAGTACCCAAATGTCGTCTTTTTAGAAATATTTTTGTCACAAAATAGTGGTGTTTACAGGTACAGAAGATCATGCAAGAGTCTTATGCAGTAGGTGTCCAGTTTAGTTTTTGAAGGTTGATTTGGAGTTTATTTATCGAAAGTAAACTTATTTCAGCTTTTTATTTATGAGTTCAGTGAACTTTATGTTCAAATAAGACTTAACATTAAAGAGTGCAAAATTTGTTGTTACAACTTCCTCTAACTTCTTTAGTTTTCTTGACCATCTTTTCTTCTTTTTTTTTCCTCTGTAATTGACATTTTGTTCAAACCATCCACCAATGTCGAAGCTTGACGATTTTCCTTCAGAGGAGAAATCGTAAAGAATCAATCTCTAATACATCTTGCACCTAATAGTATAGTCCTCAAAACTACATAATATGCACATTAAAATGTCTACATGATGTAAAAGTAAAACACGTAATATTTGGTAGCATTGCGAAACTTTACTATTTTGTCGACGTTGATTAATATTCCTTGAACTATGAAACAAGCCAGTAGCATTCTACAGAGTCAAACATCCTAATTTAATAAACATACATGGATTTATTTTTGGGAAAAATTATATAATTTGGACCGCTCAACCCAAAATATTTTTATCCCATAGCTAAGACATATATTTGTGACTAGTACTATTTACGAACGCATTTATGTAATTCCCTCCTTTTGTTTTCATCCTAGTAGAACAATCATTTTACTTTTCTTTTTCATTTGACATAAAAAAGAAAGTTAAAGAATGTGCTATATTTAGCTAAAAAAAAATGGATATATAAATTAGGTAGAAACTTGGATATAAAAAGAAGAAAAAAAAGGTTTATCTCGCAAGTGTGGCTATGGCGGGACGTGTCAAGTTTTGGAGTGTAGCCAAACAGCAGATGGAAAATACCAAACGTTAAGGGAAGTGTCCAAACCACCGAAAGCAGCATCTCCACCAAAAATTAGTTTTTTATCTAGAGAAAAGATTCAAGATTATACGCTTTTACTTGTTATAGCATTCCTAATTCTTTGTCTAGCTATCTTTTTTCTGCCAAACCACCACAAATTTCAACTTCGCATTTTTAACTCTTCAACTTCAACCCAACCCAACCAAATTTATTTGCTTACCACTTCCTATATCTACTAGGTGGTTTCATTCATTCCGAGGTAAGAAAAGTTTTTTGATTTCATCAACTGACGTGAGAAAGTGTTTGCCACTCGTTGAACTTCTGGGGTTTGTGGATTTTGTTTATTTTTAAGGTGGGTGCTTTCTTTTATCTACTTGATTTTGTGCATAGGTTTTTTTTTTTACTTTTTGTATATAAATTTGTTTGATAAATGCTTCTCAACTAGAATCTTGACAAAGAGAAGGAATTTTACTTAGTATTTAGGTTTAGAAATGGACAATTTTCTTACTGTGAAATATCCTCATGGCAGGCTTTACTGCCACTCTCCAGTAAAATGCCTCAAATTGGACTTGTTTCTGCTGTTAACTTGAGAGTCCAAGGTAGTTCAGCTTATCTTTGGAGCTCGAGGTCATCTACTTTGGGAACTGAAAGTCAAGATGGTTGCTTGCAAAGGAATTCGTTATGTTTTGCTGGTAGCGAATCAATGGGTCATAAGTTAAAGATTCGTACTCCCCATGCCACATCCAGAAAATTGGAGAAGGGCTTTAATGCTTTAAAGGTTTGTTTTGAATTTTATAGACTGATGATTTGAATTATTATAACGAGGCATATGTTCCCTAAAATAAGGGAAGTATCTTGTTATTCAGGTAGTATGCATTGATTATCCAAGACCAGAGCTAGACAATACTGTTAACTATTTGGAGGCTGCATTCTTATCATCAACATTCCGTGCTTCTCCGTGCCCAACTAAACCGTTGGAGATTGTTATTGCTGGTGCAGGTGATATTCCAGTCATCTATATCATTAGAATATTTTTCTGCACTTGTGTATGCCTCTTCTGATTAACTGTTTTAGACTACAAAGTTTGAGTTTATTAAGCTCTTGTCATTTTGCAACTAAATAGAAAGACTCTGCTGATTGGATTAGGAGCAGTTATATAAGTAGTTAATTTTGACTATTCTGTCATCACTCTCTTTATTTTTGCCATTATAATGCTATCTCTCTATCATTTGAGCCATGATAAGTCAGTGAACATGCTGTTGATTAAGTGACATGTCCAAATGGTGATTCTGAAGTATTAGAGGTGTATATATCAATTCTCCATTGCAAGATTGATCCCACTATACCTATAAATTGCAGTATTTGGAGTTCCAAAATTTGAACACCAATTTAAGTCGCACAATAAGGGGCTGCAATCTTCTAATGCATGCAATCTGTGAGAAAGTGAAGGAGATATATGATAGATCTTCATATTTCATCTTTACTATGCTGGAGCAGTGACCTCTCAGCTGCCTTGAACTTGTTCATTGACTTGGCTTGCAAAATACTGTACCATTCATTTTCAACTTGTACTGTAATCAACTAGTAGAAAATTATCCGACTACCTAAAGAAATGTTATTTGCATGATTTGTTCTATTACTACAGAGGATATAATAAAGAGTGCTACGCGAGCTACTAGATAGCTGTTTCAGATAAATGGAGCTGTAACATGATTCTATGATAATTCAACTTTTTGGAATATCAGGTTTGGGTGGTTTGTCTACAGCAAAATATTTGGCAGATGCTGGTCACAAACCGATACTGCTGGAGGCAAGGGATGTTCTAGGTGGAAAGGTTAAGAAGATTAAGATATTTCCTTTTTAAAAATAAAAATCCTTTCTTTTTGTGTCTTTCCCTATTAGTAGTCCTTTTTGGAGTAGGGTTTCTGTTTGTTTCGTATGAATGTGCTGTCTTTTCTGTGAGATGCTACGTAAACTAGCTGATATCTTTAGTGTAGAACACTATGTTAAGTAGTTTCGAAACAAAAACCCCTCTCTCTTAGTTTTTTCTATGTTTAGATGCATCTTTTTCTCTAAAGAACAGATGTCCTTTCTGTCTACTTGCTTTAGTTACATTTGTATTTAGGTAGAAGTTGGTGTTGGCATATACTTACTATTTGTTCTATGTTTTGATGCATGTTTTAGTTTTACCTTTTTGCCTTTTCAATGTTCTTTAACCAAGAGTCGATTTGCACACTATTTCTTCCTCGTATTTTATGCATCCATATGCTTTCATGTGGAAATGGCTAGAATGGATTATCTTACTTATGCAGTCACCAAGAATCTTGTTGTATAAGCAAACGATTGATTTAGCATTATTCTTTATGTATTCTAATGTTGAGAATTTATATCTCCCTTTAGGTAGCTGCATGGAAAGATGATGATGGAGATTGGTACGAGACTGGTTTGCATATATTCTGTAAGTTTGACCTCACATTGTTATATTTTTACGTTAATCTTCTAATACTGTCATTGTGATTTTTTTGAGATCTTTTGTCCATTAGACATCTCCTATCCTTGTTTGTTGTTTGTCTTTTACAAATAGCCTATTATTGTCAGAAAATCTGTATTATGCATTGCTTCTCCTTCCTCATCTTGTTATTCATATAGTGACTCATACAAATTGGTGCTTGATCTCTTTTAAGTTGGGGCTTACCCAAATATTCAGAACCTGTTTGGAGAATTAGGGATTAATGATCGATTGCAGTGGAAGGAACATTCAATGATATTTGCAATGCCAAGCAAGCCAGGAGAATTCAGCCGCTTTGATTTCCCCGAAGCTTTACCTGCTCCTTTAAATGGTGAGCTAATCATGAGTAAATTTATCCCTCTGTAATCATGTTGTCAAACTTCCCTAATAAGTTATAAAATTGATTAGTCAATTACACCTATGGGACTTTACTAACCTTAAAAGAGCATTAAGGTTCATTACTTCTTCATCAGACCTTTTGTGTGCAGCTAAAGTGTTAACTGCTTTGATATAATTTGCAGGAATTTTGGCCATCCTAAAGAACAATGAAATGCTTACATGGCCAGAGAAAGTCAAATTTGCAATTGGACTCTTGCCAGCAATGCTTGGAGGGCAATCTTATGTTGAAGCTCAAGACGGGATAAGTGTTAAGGACTGGATGAGAAAGCAAGTGCGTAATCAGTTATGTTACTTTTTAAGTGCATAAACCTGGCTATATAGTTCACAGTTCACACACAAATTGTTCATTTGAGATGTTAGATTGTCTACCTGCCTTTCTTTTGCTAACAGCATACATCTAGCAAATCTCAGCAGCAGTTGCTTTGCAGGGTGTGCCGGATAGGGTGACAGATGAGGTGTTCATCGCCATGTCAAAGGCACTTAACTTTATAAACCCTGACGAACTTTCAATGCAGTGCATCTTGATCGCATTGAACAGGTTTCTTCAGGTTAGAATCCTGATCCCACATCCAAAACAAAAAGAGAGATGGAGAAAAAATTTATCTCTACCAGGTCTCTCATATAACAGGAAATCTCTAACTAATGAACTTAATGTGATTGAATGTCCTTAAGTGCATCTTGTTTGGTACCCGACACTACATTGCTGCAGGAAGCATTTATAATGACGGTTTCGAAGATGAACTTTTGAAGTTACCGTCTGTAAAAGAATATACTTGGGGTTTGCTGGTTACTTCTGGAGGGCGTGGCTTTCTGCTCTAGATTTTATTTGTAGGAACTGGTTTCTCTAGATTGAGGGCATATTGTTTGACTGCTGGAGAAGTTTTTCTTTTATCAACGTACTCTTAGAAGCTTCTACTAGCTAGAGTGGAACTGATTTATGGCAATTTGGACACTTATATTTACTATCCTTCTCCTCCTTTTTCTTTTCTCATTACTTTTCTGAATCATCTTCTGGAACTTCTATTTAACTTTTCCAAATTCTACCATGCAAATGAGCCCCTTGTTAGTCATACCCTGAATCTCATGGATGAAGGACTACTTTACTGATTCACTTTCAAACAGCTCAGTTGTATGCATTTTTATGTCTTAAAGAATTGAAGGTGAATTACTTATAACCTGGAAAAAAAACAAAAAAACCCAGAAAGAATAAGAAATGATGGTGAATTTTTCCACTCAGTTTAGCTTTTCTGATATATTTGATTTATTAATCAACAGGAGAAACATGGTTCAAAAATGGCCTTTTTAGATGGTAATCCTCCTGAGAGACTTTGCATGCCGATTGTTGAACACATCGAGTCAAAAGGTGGCCAAGTCAGACTGAACTCACGAATAAAAAAGATTGAGCTGAATGAGGATGGGAGTGTTAAGTATTTTATACTGAATGACGGTAGTACAATTGAGGGAGATGCTTTTGTGTTTGCCACTCCAGGTATAATATCCATTATACTAGTTGATTCTTCCAGTTTTCATGTTCTTAATATGAGTTATGATTTCTGCTGACTTTTGATGAACCAATTAGTGGATATTTTCAAGCTTATTTTGCCTGAAGACTGGAAAGAGATTCCATATTTCCAAAAGTTGGAGAAGTTAGTCGGAGTACCTGTGATAAATGTACATATATGGTTAGTGGTGAATATTTTACTTGTTAGTGTTTGTTCTTCGTGTAGCATATCTATGTTTGTGCAATGAAATGTCTATACATACGTGTTTATGTTTATAAATGTTGACATGCATATCCCCAGTCTTGTGTGAATTTCCCTTGAATGAGGAACTTATGGATGTTGGTTTTTCCAAAACTTTGATAGAAAAAAGTGCTAATTTCTGTACATATTTTAATGAGCAGAGCTACATTTTGGCCGTTAGTGGCTGAATTTTCTGCTGAAAAGTAAATTCTCAATCATGAAAGCATATGTATCCTTAATATACTGAAGCAACTACCTTTGTCGGTATCGAACCAATAATGATTGTATCAATTGAACTGCAGGTTTGACAGAAAACTGAAGAACACATATGATCATTTGCTCTTCAGCAGGTTAATTTCATTCACTTTATTCTTCCAAAGCAGTTTGTGTGTCAATGACTTCATTTTCATTTAGTTCCCTTCCCCCCTCTTCCAGTCTCATTATTATTAGATAAAACATCGAGTAAACGGATTATCGATTTCCTGCAAGTTTCCTTGTGACTAAAAACATTAGATTCATATCATTGTAAATGGCTATGTCTAATAGAAAGTTAATGAAATATTTGTTGGTTTAAAAACCATTTGTTTTTGCCCCTCCCCCTTCCCCCTTCCCCGTGAAAATCCCTTCTCTAAGCATTAGCCAGTGAGATTCAGTCGAGGATAGACATGATATGTCATGGCAACCACTTCTCCGTGGCATGAAAAATGGACTAGAGATCCACATTTCATCAGATATGTTGATTATGTCCCTTACTTTTTAAATGACATCGCTGTTGGTGGCAACAAGATTAATAGAGCTCCTTTTTCAATTCTTAGAATATTGTGTTGTTTATGATACTTCTATTTGTTCGCTTTGTTAATTTCTCTTTCATATTCATGCAGAAGCTCACTGCTCAGTGTATATGCTGACATGTCTGTCACATGTAAGGTACTCATCTGTAACCATTTATATTGCTCTCAAATTATAATCTGTGAAGTTATGTATGAATTGCTGTGAATTGCATAATGCTTGTTGGTAAGTATATGAATTCCCGCTGTTGTAATCTTCATTTAGGATATACAATGATATTGGTTCTGTATATATTGAATAGTCAGGACTATGATCCTGTCTGTGCACGGGCCACCACAGGAGGCAAGTTACGAAGGAGAAGTAAAGAATTTTTGACGAAACTTAGGCGGGGATTTATTTTTTCCTTTTAGCTAACTGTTTAAGAATTTAATGGGATAAAATTCTTTTATTAGCTATTTAGGTTCTTGCTGCCTGTGGAGTGGAGGTGGGGGTGGAGGGGTAAGAAGGGAACTTAATTCAGTGTTACCTGCAGTTTTTGGAAAGAGTCTATAAACCTACTTCTCAGTTTTATTGGTTGTGGAAATGCTGTACAAAATATAAAGCATTGCCGAAAAGTTGGAGAAGTTAAACTTGAAAAAGGAGGCTTATGATAGAACACTCAGACAATTGTCTATCGTAAAAATATTTTCCTTCGCTGTGTATAGTCATTATCCCATTCCTTTCATGTGTGTTTTAGGACCCTCTGACATAACTGGCCTCTATGCAGGAATATTACAACCCCAATCAGTCTATGTTGGAATTGGTTTTTGCACCTGCAGAAGAGTGGATATCTCGCAGCGACTCAGAAATTATTGATGCTACGATGAAGGAACTAGCAACGCTTTTTCCTGATGAAATTTCGCCAGATCAAAGCAAAGCAAAAATATTAAAGTATCATGTTGTCAAAACTCCAAGGTAATATAGCATTTGTCTTTCATAGTTGCTCATCATGGTATGTTTTTTCTCTCTTCATACGAGTATATTTAGATCATATTTGAAAGTCCTGCATTTACTAGAATCGAGTCCAAATGGAATCTATATATGAGTCCTTATTGATCTGTTTTTTTTCTCTCTCAGGTCTGTTTATAAAACTGTGCCAGGTTGTGAACCCTGTCGGCCCTTGCAAAGATCCCCAATAGAGGGATTTTATTTAGCTGGTGACTACACGAAACAGAAATACTTGGCTTCAATGGAAGGTGCGGTCTTATCAGGAAAGCTTTGTGCGCAAGCTATTGTACAGGTTAGTTCTCACTGGTTGTCGGCAGTTTTTTCTTTCATTCGTGGTATGTTTGGTTATATTCTGTCTTCTTTGTTATGGTAGAGAATTGTAGAACCATTTCTTAGGGGTTAAATTAGGTAGCAGTCTCTTTCTGTAAGCCTGTTTCTCATAAATTTGGTGGGAGAGAGGGGTTGTCAACTAGTACAGCTTTACTCTGGCAGACCTTCTTTCTCTCAACTTGTACCTGCAACAGAAATGGATGTCGAACACGCCTTTTACTTATACTAATTCTGTCTAGTGTAATAGTTTCTCCAACCAAATTTAATAGTTTGTGCACACACCAGTTAAGTTCAAGGAGTGCCGTATTCCTCCATTCTTAATTATGGTCTTGGTTTGAACCCTTGGAAAAGGAGAAACTCCTGGAGGGAGCATTTTCCCCTTTAAATGGGCCTTATGTGGCGCAAAACCAGATTAGTCGGACGAGTGAGTTTTGAATACCGGATGGGTCAAACAAAAAAGAAAAATCGCGCACTGATTGCAGTGTTGTGTGGTCTTAGGACCTTAGTAGTAGCTTGATATATGCAGAGGGTTGTGTTTTGTCATCTTTTATTACACCTATACCTCTATATTTTGCAGGATTATGAGTTACTTGTTGGCCGGAGCCAAAAGAAGTTGGCGGAAGCAAGCGTAGTTTAGCGTCCTGATTATTATTTTGCTTCTGTACACTAAATTATGATGCAAGAAGCGTTGTACACAACATATAGAAGAACAGTGCGAGGTGAACCAAGTAGGAGAAGTGTTAGGAAAGCTCCTATACAAACATCAAAAAAGGATTAAATCTTGAAGATTAGCATTCTTTAATCTCAAGTTTAAATATAAAGCATATTTTATGTACCACTTTCTTTATCTGGGGGTTTGTAATCACTTTATTTCTTTATGTGTCCTTGTAAAAGATTGTGCAATCTTGACGCTGCACTTACGTTAGTTAATATTTATCGATATTCTATTATCGATGGGGCGTGGATGCCATCAAATGGGCTCTTTGCCACATAAGGTGATGCCTTAGGATCTCCCAACCCAAAGTGGCAAAGAACAAATAGAATTTGTTACAAAAGTCGGATAACAATGCGTGATGAAGAAGATAATAGTTAAAATAGGATTTGTTTTGATTAAATCAACATATTTGACATGATTTGCCATAATGATTATAAGTATAATTTTGAGACGATGAAGATTCAATTGAAGCTTCCATGTCATTTTATTTAAGCTTCATCTTAAATCAATAGTATTATACTAAATATCTAATACAATAACATAATCAGTGAAATTCTTACCTCTACCTATAAAGTAGAGAGACTGTTCTCAATAGAACTTTGGCTCAAGTAAAAGTAGATTATATATTATGATTAGTCAACTGCTGCTCACTTACAACGATGGTGATGGGGATGAGGGTAGCTTTAGCTACACTCTTGGGCATACATTGTATTTGGATAAGAAATGTACGAAATAATCTAGGAAGAAGGAATGTTGTTAGAAAAAGCCTCTTTAGAAACACATCTGTCATATCTTTCACTCTTTGGGTTCACTGAATGTGTACTCTCTTCTTCTTTTCCTAATTGCCGCTTCAAAATTGATTAGAAAATCCCTCCAACTTCTTGGGAATACAATTGTGATTTGTGATTAAAGATTGGGATATTTCATCTGATCTTGTTTGGGTTTATAACTCAGATATTATTCGACCGACCCATTTTGTCAGATTTATTGACGATTTCCCACATATTTTGTAGGCTCCAAAATCCAAGTTGAAGGCACATGACTTTTGATTTGCCTATCTCGTTAATGGATTCTGAATTTTACAAAAAAAAATATAATTAGTTTTTGAATAAATTATTTTTACAAAAGTATTAAGTAGATTTCTTAATACAAATACATGATTTTAACACTGAATTCTGTTGAATCTGTAGCTGGTACTAATGGTAGGGTTAGAATGCAGCAGTCAATTGGGACTTTCATTAAGCTAATCGTGTAAACTACTACAGAAAGATCTCTGATGAGCTGTATCATATCTTCTTAATTAGAACACTTGTAAGCTTCGAGATAATGATGAGTATAAACAAGTAGATCTATTGAGATTTGAGGTCCTCCCAAAACGTGACAATTTGGGATCCTATCACATTATTGTTATTTGCAAGTTTAAGAGGATTAGTAGATAAATGAGTAATATCCAAGCTCCCCGTAGCACTCCAATTTCATCAAGAGGTACATAAAGCAAGTCTGCTAATGAGTTGGGATTTAATATTATTAAAACAATAATAGTAATAACATAGTTAAAGGCGGAGTGAGTATTGGACGTTACCTCCAATTGACGTAGTAAGATGGTTGACATCAACCAATTTTGAATATCGAATACAACAACAATAACAACATACCCAATGTAGTTGAGTGATTGTTTGGATAGACCCTCGGCTCAAGAAAAAACAGTCCAGAAAAAGAAGTAAGAAAGTACAAGAAACTCCAAAACAATACAATAATCGAGGTATAAGGAATCAACATATAGTAACAGAAATCGAAGGATAAGAAACTACACGGGGAATGCTTATTGGCCCTTGGATCTACGGTGGAACCAGAGTAAGGAAATCAGGACTCGAACTCCAAACGGCACAGTGAAATAGCCGACATTGTGTTCCCAAAACCCATAGGGATGCCTTGTCCAGATTAAGCAACCCTCCTTTTCTCACGCCCACTTTACCACTTTTCTAATCAAAACACACGTAACTAAAAATTTTTAACAATCATCCCTTGGATTCCAATTTACTATGCCTCAAAGTGTAAAATACATACCCCCACGTTCACTCCTCTTTCTCCAAGATTTTAAAACTACTGCTTCTTTCCATGCAAATCCCCCGGTTTTCAAAGTGACCATGTTCATTGTTTACCCCCACCCCCCACCCCCTTTGATGATTTCTTGGTATAAATACTTTGTTTCCTTTCAACATTTTTCCATCAGGGTCCAGCTCCAATTGAGCTTTTTTCCCCTTTTTACTCTTTTCTCAATCTTTTTCTTTCTTCTCCACCACCAAAACCAAAGTTATCAACTTTACTACTAGTAATCAAGAATTAATCATGGCTGATCAACAAGTAAAGCAAGTGTCATCATACAGAAGTGGTTCATCAAAGAAAAAGAACAACATTTCAAGAAAGTGTGCTTCCTTGATTAAAGAACAACGAGCCCGGATTTACATTCTCCGTCGATGTGCCACTATGCTTCTCTGTTGGTATATTCAAGGGGATGAATAAGTTCATCCCAAAATCAACTCCACAACTACTACTACCACTACTTCAATTAAACGTACAACAAAAATAACCGTACTCTACATCGTCTACTTTGTTTCTACTTGTCTCCATTTGTGCTTTCCCCTTTTTTGGCTCCATCCATCATTTTCACGTGTTTGATCATGAAAAGAATCTGGAGGGTCGGGACATGTTGAAGATATAATTAAGTAAATAAGGGTGTACTCCTCTCGAGATAGTCACACACTTCAACATCAGGCCCTTGGTCTTATTGTTCCTGTTTGTCTTCCGTAGTTTCTTAGAGGTCTGCCTAGTTACTCTTGTCTTTTTGATGGTGTACCACTTCACATTTTTTACCCAATGGGTGTAGAATTCTATTGGGTTTTTTTGGTACATGAACAAATTACAGGGGAGACTTGTTGATGGACACTCTGAAACAGAGATTTTTGGACAAACAGGGTAAAAAATGGATGGGGAAGCTGACAAAGAGGGAATTTCCAAGCATATGGTGGACACAAAGTTGTTCTATATAATCTGAAAGGCTGTTTTCATGTTTTACTATGTACCAAGTGTGTAATGCAATCCACAATGTTTTTACCTGACTTTCCTAGTATGTCTGGAGCAAATATAGAAGCTCAATAAAGAGCGAGAATAAGTGTAATACATCCATAGTGATGTAGTAGCATGTTTACTACTAGTATGACTGTATAAATAAGGAGGGCTGCGATAATGGAATAAAAGGAGGGATTGTATGTTTAGTCGTCTTTTGTGTGATGAACTTAATTTGGGGCAAGTTGTAACAATTTTTCTTTTGTCAAGAAGTTTGTTTTAGGGAGTTAGTTTGGCATGCACAGAGACATGAGATTAGATAAGAGTGTCGTTGGATTGGGAAACCAGTTTGGTCATCAACATGGGCCATTGCTGCTGAGACGCTAGCTAGCTTGAGCCAACCTGGTTCTACCTTTCCCTCGACCAATTCCCATACATTATATATATGTTGGTTCAATGTACAATTAGTAAATAGACAAATTGGTTTAAAGTTGAGATTTTAAAAGCTAATATGTCTTAATTATAGTTAGCATATGAAACTCAAGGTTCATTGAGAGAGATTTTTACATACACAGATACTTGAAGGAATATTTGATATTATATGTAACTGGATCCTGCAACATTCATAGGCTGTTTAATCATCTGAAAGTCAACTTGGAGAATTTAAAAACAAAATAAAATCCACAATCAAATTTGAACAAGTAGACTGTTCCTCAATGTGTTATCACTTGAACATGTAAAAGGAATCTTCACTTTCTCAATTCTCCCACTTCCAAATAATAAAAACTACATGCCATTTGTCACATAAACATAAATAAATGATAATCCGGGATAGTTTTATGGTGCCAAAATAAAGCTTTTATTCCCTTACCCTTGAGTACTTAGTGCGCTATAAAGCATACACTGATGTTTACATAATGCCGAGCTAAAATTTTCACTAAAAGCGTTTAAAATATAAGAAAGTTAACCGCTAAAAGATTTCAACATCTACTTAAGTATATAAAAAATAATTTTAATTACGTACATACAATATAATTTTTCGCCCATGTGGCCCCAGCCCTATATTCAGTATTATATATTTTTGCATTTATAAAAATATTAAATTAACAGCACCTATATATAGTTGGGTAGGGTAGATACGGTCGATTTCGATTTCACTTTCATATACTCCCCAGTGGACTCTAAAATTAGAATCGTCGCCTTTCTATCTCCCCAAAAGTTTCTAAATTCCCCTACCAATGTAGACAGAATCAATGCAAATTATCAGTGGAATTAAAAGTATAATCCCCAACTCTTGTTCCTCTTATTAAATTTGTTAAAAGCATATTCGACTTTTAACGTCCAAGGTTACTGGTCATCATAACTTTTTTTGATGGAAAAAAGTTCATCTATATTTGATGTTTGTGTTAAATCAAACACGTGAATTTTTATCCCTTAATTATAAAATCATTTCATTTAGAGAAACTAAATGGGGTATTTTGCTCCCAGAAAATGTGTTGGTGAATTGAAAAGGTTAAGTTGAATAACTACAACTTGATCTATACATTGCATTAACAAAGCTACTTCTAAGCTATTTTTTTCTCTCAAAATCTTCAATTTCAAACTCAATGTAATTTTTATATGAATAGATAATCTGTGCCTTCTTTAACTTGGAAAATATGGGTAGTAGTATGGTGAAATTGGTTTCGAGTTTGGGGATCATTTGCCTATAACCTGCCTGTGGAAATGCCCGAACCAATTTTTGTATAACTTGCCAGAGCTGAATATGGTGAAATTAGAGCATAGCTGATAAATGGTTTAGCTAATTTGTGCTAATATCTTTCTTAAAGAGAAACATATTCGTCAAAGCGTTCACTGGCCCAAATCAATTCGGTATTGTTTTCCCCTGTTGTCCTACTGTTGAACCCCAAAAAGAATATGCTATTTGGTACTACTTTTTTAAGCAGACGGGTGGAGAATGTGCAATTTACTTTTGTGTGCGCTGAAAGCTGAAGTATTTCTTCTCATAGCTTTTACTAGATTACTTTATCCCTGCACCTCTAGGGAATTTCTTTCTTTTTGCATTTATGGGATTTTTGTGCAAGTATCTTCTGCATTGGAGTTGCAGATTACTGCATTAATTAAGTTGCCCAATGAGAACTTCCATGTCTTATTCCAATGACTAATGCTTGCCTAAGTTTGTGATCTTTAACTTGCTAAATGTCTAACGTTACCTGTCATCCTGAAATGAAATGTTAGCCATGAGGCAAAATCATAAATGTAATTTATTGAGGAAATCGTTCACTTTATACATTTATTCCTATATGTTAACTTCCTATGTGTAAAAAAACAAAAGTTCACCTATACAGACACTCACATCTACATCAAATTTATGCGTACCACCGCCTTATTTAGGTGCTCCCTGGTTGGATTCTACTCTGTTGAGCCACTCAACCACTTCTGCTATAGTTGGCCTTTTGAAAGGATTCTGACTCACACACATACAGGCAACATCAAGCACTTGAAGCATTTCTTCTTCGAAATCCTTGTCTCTCAGTATAGGATCAAATATCTCTTCTTGTTTACCCTCATTTCTCATTAGGTGCACCCATACAACCAATTCCCTCGACATCTTTGGTTTGCTCATGTCCACAGGTCTTCTGCCAGCCAGGAGCTCTAACATCACAACTCCAAAACTATAGACATCTCCTCTCAAAGTGGCTATCCATGATTGACTGTACTCTGGTGGGATGTAGCCAAGGGTACCAACCAGTTCAGTGGTGACGTGAGTTTGGTAAGGAAGAATCAATCTGGACAATCCGAAATCTGCCACATGTGCTTTAAACTTTTCATCAAGGAGGATGTTACTGGACTTTATGTCACGATGAACAATATGTGGTTCACATATCTGATGCATGTAAGCCAGCCCACAACTTGCCCCCTGTGCAATCTTCAGTCGAGTTGGCCAATCAAGTAGGGATGCTCCATCTGTCTTCTCGTGCAGCCAGTAGTCCAGACTTCCATTTTGCATATAGGAATAGAACAGCAACCTACAGCCATCATGCACACAGTAACCTTGAAGAGAGACCAAATTCTCATGTTGGGCAGTGGATAAAACTTCCACCTCTGCTTTAAATTCTCTTTCAATTAAACCCATATCTCCTGAAAGTTTCTTAACAGCCAGTGTAGTTCCATCTGCTAAAGTTGCTTTATAGACCAGACCAAAGCCTCCACAACCAACTATGTTTGCTTGGTTGAAGTTATTTGTGGCTCTCACTATGTCAAAAATTGTGAGATCATTAATCTGAGTCTTAGTGGTTGGAAACATAACAAGCATGCTATCATCCTTTCCAATCTCAGCAGACAATCCAGAAGTGGAGTTGTAGGACACAATTTCCAAGTCATTTTTCTCAGCGTCACCTCTTGGAAGGATCCTCCTCTTGGAGAATATCCAGAATGCTATGATGATGACTGTGAAGGCAATGCCGAAGGAGATCCCTAGGATGAGTCCAATTAAGATTTTCCTTTTTGCAGTTTTTCTCACTGCAGAAGGTTGTGTAGTTCTTGATCGATCAGGGCAAGGGTGCTGCAGGATTTGACCACACAGTCCTGGATTTCCTAAGAAACTAGTGATAGGAAATGTGTCAAACTGACCTCCCGTTGGAATAGGTCCCTCAAGATTGTTGTGAGCAACACTGAAAGAAGACAAAAAATGAAGACCCTTGAGTGAAGAAGGAATTTCACCTGAGAGGTTGTTCCCAGAGAGGTCTAGTTTCTCCAGGTTAGTGAGGTTGGATATTGTTTCTGGAATGTTTCCTGAAAAGTTGTTCTTGCTCAAATCAAGAAGATGAATGTACTTCAGCTGGCCAATCTCAGTTGGAATATTGCCATCAAGGTTGTTGTTTCCGAGGTAAATAGCTGGTGGCAGGTTTGACAGTAGATTATATTGCTGATTTGAGGCATTGTTTGGCTGAACAAACACAGGCAATTCTAAAGCACTTCTGTCTACCTGATCAGCAGCCTCTTGTGATGCGAGTCTTCGCAGTTGAGTAAGTTCGACTGGGAAGCCTCCATATAGAAAATTCTGAGACAAATCCATGTAAAATAGATTCTGTAAAGTCCCCAACCAACCTGGAATTTTGCCTGTGATTTGATTCATAGAAAGGTCTAGAACCTCTACCTTCCCAAGTTTAACCAGCCATGTGGGTATCTGTCCGGTGAAATTACAACCACCTAAACCCAGAATTTGGAGATTTTGAAAATCTTCAGACCCAATCAAGTTCCCATTATCAGGCAACGTTTCATTATAAAAGTTTTTGGTGAGGATTAGTGTGGTAAGATTCTTACAACCCTTAAGGACTTCTATTGCCCCAGCAAAATTGGTTAGGCTGTTATTGGAGACCGAGAGGAAGGACAGAGCTTGTAAAGACATTATGCCAGGCAAGATATCTCCTGTCAGATAGTTAGTAGCCAGACGGATTGCAGTTAATGACCTGCATGAAAAAAGGCTTTGTGGAATGCTTCCAGTGAAGAAGTTATTCCCAAGGTCGATTATGCCAAGTTGACTAAGGTTGGAGAAATCAAGAGCTGAGAGTTCACCTTCCAAGAAGTTGACCCTTAAATTGAGCACAGTGAGACGGGTGCAAGTCATCAGCGATGGCGGCACAGTGCCATTTAGATTGTTTATATGGAGGAGCAACTGTTCCAATCTGGAGAGCCTGCCGATATCTTGAGGGATCAAACCTGTCAATTCATTTCCATAGAGTTCGAGGATTCTGAGGTTGACAAGGTTGACAATGCTTTCTGGGATGGGTCCAGAAAATTTATTGCCAGGTAAAGATATTTCTTGCAGTGTTGACACACTATAAATATCATCAGGAATGAATCCCGAAAGATGGTTGAATCCTGCTCTCAAAGTAACCAAACTGGAGCAACTCCCAAACACTTGGGGTATTTGGCCCCTGAAGTCATTGGAAGTGAAATCAAGAACTCTGACAGCGGCTGAGTAGCTGCAAATAAAGGAGGGTATTGGACCAGAGAAGCTATTGTTGCTAATATCGAAACGCTCTAAATTAATTGCTGGCTCGAGAAATGATGATAGAATTGTCCCATTGAAGTGGTTGCTAGAGAGATTTACTGTCCTGATGGGTGATGGCAATCTATCTGATAGTGGCAATCGTCCTGATAAACGGTTATAACTCAAGTCAATGATCTGCAAGCTGCTAAATGACTTGAAAAATCCATCTGGGAGGGGACCAAAAAATCGATTATTTGACAGGCTGAGTTGAGAGAGTTTGCTCAAATTTGCAATAGCAAGGGTTATGTTTCCAAAAAGGCTTCTTGAGGGAAGCCAGAGACTGGTTACTCGGCCATTATCATCACAACCAACACCTTCCCACAAGGTGCAGCAATCAGCAGAAGAAGACCAATTCAAAGGAGAAGGTGAAGAGATACCAACAGAGAATGATAACAAAGAGTCACGATCAAGCTGATTGCAAGAGGCATGAGAGATGGTAGCAACAGAAGAAAGAAGTAGAACAACTATCACTATTATTGGATAGAAAGATTTATGGTGGGGTAAAGACGAAGAAGAATGAAAGGAAGTAAGAAGCATGGCTGCTCGAAATTGATGATATGTCGGACCAGATTGGTGGCGGCTGTCTTTATTATCCATGATCATTATTATTTTAGGACAACTAAAGATGAAGAAGAAAGACAGTTGAAGATGCCAAGATACTCCAATCAACCATGTGGGTATTTTTTTGGCAATTCTTTGTCCTGCTGATCGTGCAGACTTTAGTCTAACCCCATGAAGAGAAGAGAGAGAGTGTAGTTGATGTTGACAAGGTGCAATTTTTATGTAGCAAAAAGGTGAGGTCTGAGTTCTTGAAATAAAGCGTTTACTTTTGGGACGGCTAGATAGATAGATGGCTGGTGGACTTTGTTTATTCTATGGATATTTGAAAGCGTGTAATATACGTGAGAGAGAGACTTTACCATACTATTCTCACTTCCTCCATATTTGAACTACTTTTTCTCCCCAATAGAATTTGTCTCTTCTTTCTAATTTTTATGCTCCACTTGCACTAAGTAACAGATTATATTATGGCTTATTGTGATTCTCAAAAGTAGCTTTGCACCTATCAGCAATTATGGATTTGTTGCTATCCTATGGCCTATGGGTAGTAATATTTGGGAGGTGGAAAATGTCTCAGATAATAAAGATGGAGGAAGAGTCACATAGTATGTCTTTTTCCCTCTCTTTTGGTGTTCCATTTTGGATTTTTTATGTAACTGACTTCTCTCTGTATACAGATGTACTATAGTCACATGTTATGTTCTTCAACTGTTATCTCTGTGTATATATACATTATTTGGCATCGTGTTGATTTTAAAATAAATACATCATCTGGTCCGTTGACCATTGAATGAGTTTCCCGATCCATCCAATTATTTTATTTGTTTTACTTCTTTTTTTAGTGACAAGGGAGTACAAATATAGCCAACTAAACATAATTGTTTATATAGTAAAATAAGGATTGATTATCTGGTCGATGTAGACACTTTCAATGTCTGCTTATTGGAAATTCAGAGTCCTGGAACCACGGAATTTGACAGCGTCTCAAGCCATCATCTAGAAAAATTCCTATAAAAAGGTATAGAGTAATTCTTTTCGGAACAGACTAAAAAAATCTTTCTTTGGCCAATCGATGCTGCTAAAGGACCTCAACTGTTCTGATACAGAATCTTGAAAACCATATCCAATTTATTTCAAGTGGAGTCGTCATTTTCACCCTTTGAGTAATCATAATCCATTACCGTGCACTGAAGTGCGTACTATTTTTGAGCATGATGGTGATAGGAAAGGGGATCACAGATCACCAAATAATTGTTCAAAAGTCAATAATAATAATCATAGCAAATAATCCCCTGTGATTTTGTCAAATGGATTATTATGGCATATGAGTATAGTGGGGGGAACACCATCAGATAGGAATCGCACACTAGGCAATCACTTTAGCAAACATATATATCTCATACAGGAACACCCAATAGATACAAGACGTAGCCATGTCCGATAAATTTAAGTTTTATACACTGACAGTGTAGTGATCTAGTAACACAGTTGGACCATCCTCTGAAAATAAACAGGCTCTTTACCATGCGAATTCAGATTATTCAGACCAGTGTGTATATATACAGTTGGTGTGTGGAGTATTGTCAGTCGCTTTCGCCAACCCCAGATAAAATATTACTGAGCCCAATCACCCAAGTTTACCAATTTGTAGAGACCTGAAGACTAAAGAGAAGACTGTCCCATTTTCAAACCAAATGTTCCTTACTAGATAGATGCAGATGCTAACAACTTATTCGAGTCTAGTCAAAGGTCAGACCATCTTCCTTTTCCATCTAATTTTGATCTACCAGAAATGCTGAAAATTACTCTTATCCAATGAAAAAACCACTGCATCTTATTAGCATCCTGGACCACATTTTATCCATGTATTCAAATATTAATTGCACAACAGATTTCCCTTCTTTTTACTTAATTGCATTCAGTAGGTATGTAGGTACAGCATTACATCATTTTCACTCAACTCCAATAGTTCACAAGACAACTAATGAAGACCACAGATGACAAACACCCTTGTGTGCAAGAGTGAAGTGAAAAATATCTCCTTACAAAACATTGATATCAAGCAGAGACATCTTGGATTTCTATGGAATTTTTTTTACAATTATTACATATCGTAACACTAACATTTGGAACAACAATTTGAAGAAAGAATAAATATATGAGATTTATACCTTCACCCCTTCTATCTTTTTTTCTCCAAGCGGAAGACTAAAACCAGCTTTCTTGCATTGCTGGGAATAATTGGAATTGTTTGTCTGCTAGAGAAAAATGATACAACATGGATAAACATTCAAGAAGTCAATACCGAACTACTTTGAATATATCGTTGTAACAAGCAAGTCCCTTCATTCCTCCAACCCAATCATCATCTGGGTAGTGCAGCTGGCCAGACTCATTGATGTTCATTTCATTCCCAAGAGTCGAGGTGCTCATTTGGCTGAGGCATGGGTAAAACCATGGCTACTTAGTCTGCATCTACACCAAGTTCATTGCAACAAAGGTTAATTAGCAATTTTTGTTATCTTGGGATTTGGTTATACAATGACAGCGGTCAAGACAAGCAGGATTTTAACTCATTTGCAAGTCCCACTCAAAACCTAATATGCAGCTAAAGGAAGAGGGCATGAGAAAAGGGGATTTAGCATTAAACAAAACTCATTACAGGACTCATTAAGGGTGACAAAACAGTAATGATCTTTGTAACCCTTTTTTTCCTTCCTAATTTATGAACACGGTCTATGTTAATGTTTAGTTAGCACGAATTAGTAATTGTCCAAGCAAAAGAAAAATTATCAGATTTAAATCATGGCAATTTAAAACTAAATTCAAGAGAAAGTGAAAAAGATTCCTTATTAATCAAATGCTTAAGACTTGGTGGTAGTAGATAAAGCCAACAAATTTTGCATAAAAAGGTAGCCAAGTGAAAGGAGAAACAGCAAAGTGCTCAACTGCATATTAGAAAATTATAAAGGAAATGGAATTTAAAGGATGCTCAGGCTTCAAAGGGAACAAGGAAAAAAGAATGAAACTAGGGACCTACCATTGGATGGATTAACGTGTACAAAGAAACTTGCAGCAACAATCAGATAGCATAGGATCAACATCAACCCTTTAAAATAGTTTGATGTGCCTTCCTACATTGTGTAAAAGCAACATCAGAAATTAGCAATAAGCCTACATTTGACGTCCAGGAACCAAGTTTACAGGGAAAGATGAACAATTTTCTTTTCTCTGTCTCTTTTTTCTTTGGGGGTGGAGGGGTGGGGTGGGGGAGGGAGATGAAAGTGAGGGATGTTAAGAAAGAACTGGGTAGAATACCGAACCTGCAGCATGAATGCCACGACTAGCACTGTGATGAAGAGTGTAGCAGTCTCGAATAATTGGAAATTCAAGTCCATGGGCTTTCCCATAAACCAACCAACAACAACGCAAAACGGTATCTACATTTTCAACAGCACTTGATATGAAATTCCCAACTAAATGCATAAGCTCTATCATCTATCTTGAATAAATATAACCTGACTGCCCCAAATTTAACAGTGACACAGATACTATGTGCTCTCAGGAGAAACAGGAAAATCCATTTAAAAATCTCTAAATATATATTTCTTTTTAAAATAAATTATCCCACAATTCAAAAAGCTGTTGCAGATCGTTGAAATGCATTAAATGACTTACCACAAACATTGATATCTGAGTAGAAGACCCAATTGCAACTCCAAGTGTGATGTCCTGCCAACAAGGATACATTAGTAACTGTTTTGGAGCAAAAGAGAAAGTAGATTTAGTTTTATACGAACTCACAAGCTTATCTTTCATTGCAAACATGATTGCGCTGGCGTGTTCTGCCGCATTTCCTACGATTGGAAGCAAGATGACACAAATAAAGGACATCGGCATGTTCAACGAGTCAGATGCACCCTGAAAGAATATTAGTGACATGGATAAATTACCATGAAGAAACAAAAAATTGACTCCTTTTGCATTATGCATGTAGCTTAACTTTATTCGGTGCTTATGGGAAACTGTAAATCAATTAAACCAGAGTTAAATAAAGCTTCTCTCGCAACTATGACATTGCATTCAAAACTTTTCTTGCTCTATATCTTGACTAAATGCTGTTTTTATATTTCAGAGTTCTGGGCTTCTTCTTCCCCTGGTTTGAAGAAGGGGACAAACCCCGTTCATTCTGTGTGCCTCTATCTCGTCATTCTTTACTTGGTGATAAGTAGGAATACACCTAGTTAATTTTCTACTGATCTACTGGTTCTCTCAATTACTGCTCTGTCCACATTTTAAATTGTTTACTACATTATAGTATTTTTTTAATGTTCCAATATATATATTTTATTTTGTATCTTGTGCATACACATAGGCACTAGAATCTACGGATTATGTATTTTTGTTATGTGTTGTTTCCCGCTCTTCAGCAGGTTAGCATTTTAAAAAAAGAAATCTAATGTCCAACCCAGCTTATGTGCACCTCAATTATCCACCAAGTGTGTGCTGCCTACCACCAACACAGGCACCAGGTACTTTGAAGCCACACCCTTGGGTGCTTAATACTTACTAATATTAGTTCAATATTTATGATACTATATCCAACTATTGCCATGTTCCCTTGATTTTTCCATGCCTTGATGTCTTCACGTGCATGCTAGACATTACGCCCTTGTGGATCAGTTTCACTTTAACAGACCCTTGGGACGAAGGACACACAATTCGAATCCCAAACCCATTCACAATTCCCATGTCCAATAAGTAGCCAACCTTTTTGTAGTGTGGGATTTCCAGTGGAACAAAAAGGCATCATGAGGATTGGACAAGGAAAATCAACAGGGCCGTATGCAGGAGGGGTTCACGTGAACCCATGGTCCCCTCCTGAAATTATATATAGTGGTGTTATATTTTTTAAAAAATATTTAAATATAATGTGTGAACCCACACTCGAAGTACTATATAATGTCGTGCGATGATGATTGGATGCACCTCTCTGAGTAAGGTTAGAAATTTGAATCTTTTATTTGTTTTGTTTAGTTTTCTTTCTAAAATTTGGTAACACCTCTCTATGTGGTTTGAATAGATAAAAATTAATTTTGGACCTGTAATTTTAAATTTTTAATGGTTTTCAGTATAAGAACCTAACTGATCAAATTTATATCTTAGATTCTCCTTTTCGTAATAGTGCACCCATCATCTCAAAATCCTGGATACGCCTCTGAAAATCAAGGCAGTCAATTTCTGGAGGTCTACTGCACGAGTTTATTTGTTATCATGTAACTTTTTCTCTGATAACCTTAAAAGGAAGCATCTAAAGTTAAGTAGGAGGCCGATATACCTTTAAAAAACTAAAAATTGTATATAAAAACAGCTTACCGTAAAAGAAAAGGACGAGGAAAAAGAAAGGAAAAGGAGAAAGTCAAATAGATCACCTCGATGGCATCTACTAGATATCCAGACAGCACTGATATCCATATTGTCAAAACAGCAAGCCACCCAATAGCTTCCCACAGGGTTATCTCAGGCGCCTCTTCTTCTTCAGAATCTGCTGAATTATGTTCTTCATCCTGTTTACATATCAGAGAAACTATTAGATCTAACAAATCATTTACAGCAATACAAAATAACAATCACATATTTTGGTATAAGTTCATCTCGAGAACTATCTGAAATATGAGCACTCTTCAGACCTCATATTAGGCATTTGATTACTCCAGCGAAAAACATAATGTAGTGAAATAGAACAGGGAACCTAAGGAAAATCAGACAGCTAAAATTAGACCATCTACCTCACTGACAGAGCTATACAGATTTGGTTGACTCTTGAGCTGAAAGAATAGGTAGCTTGCATATGCTACCAGCATTATGCAACTGCTAAATCTTGAAAGAGCCAACTGTGACTTGCCAAAATGCAATTCCGTGTGGGTGAAATGAAGTACAGCTGGAAATAACAAACCCATGACTGCCATCAACAATAATCCTGAGTTCACAATGGCAGTAGCCTGAAACATTTAAAATTCAATGATCGTTTGCACATTAAAGCAGAGAGGCCCTTACTGGCTACACTATGATATGAGATCACACGGAACCATTGCTCATAAAATGTGAATTTTATTATATATACTTTCATTTTTATTTAATTCATCAATAAAAGGCCATTGACTTCATTACAGATTTATTCAAGGACATGAGTACATGACTCAGAAGAATATGATCACCTTATTGAACACCTGAACTTTCTGGTGATGAATAATCCCACCACTAAAGAAGGCACAGCCGAGCACCAAGAGCATATTTGATAAAATGGAACCCAGCAAGGACTGTTTAACAACCGGCATCATTCCATTGTTCAATGCATATAGCGAGATTATCATTTCAGTTGCATTTCCAAATGTAGCATTCAGAAGGCCCCCAACTATAAATCAGAAAAAATAGTGTGCTGATAAGAAAACGATAAATATGTGGTGGGGGTGGGGTGGGGTCATGGACTCCACAGATTAGACACAGCATACATGTCACTGACTCGTTTCAACAAATTTACAATGTACAATATCAAAACAACATGATGCACTATTCCACCAAAGGTCAATGAGGTGAAGTTCAAGCACCGCAAAGCATAAAAACCATTTAAAAATATATAAGAAACTGACGACCAATCCAACTGGTATCAGTAAGGAAATCAGTAACATATGAGCAACTATTCAGAAGCTTGTAAGTAATTTCATAGGAACAGACAAAACAAAATACTTCAGCCAGCCTGGATACAGAATGAAATAGCTTGTGTACGGTGACTCTGTAAGATCTTATGACGTCTTTCCTTTTTTTTCCTTTTAATAGGTGCAAGAGAAACTAATCACAATTATACAGCAGTGTAGAAGGTTTCTCACAAGCCTTCTCAAACAAAAGAGAAGACGCTAAGCGCAAAGAACATGGTAAACATGTTGCAGCCTTCCTTTTCCATCAGAACTTCCACTAAATGATACTGCAGTAAATTATCCCCACTTTAGATGTGTTATGTTCAACATATTACATTTATCTAAATGCCTTTTGCAGTTCGGAGTTGAATAGAACTGCTGCTCACTCAGTGCCACTACTAAATCCACCATAGGCACCATATTTTTGCCACTTGTGGTGGTCTAGGACCAATATCCATTCAGCTGGGGAGGAGGAGAGAACCCAGAAGCATCTCCCCCCTAAAAATTAAGTTTAATTTCGGATTCTTCAAGGCATTTTGAGAAGCTTAAAATAATTCTCCAGACTAATTCATTTAATAGGAGCATGCCTGAATCTTTTGAAATCAAAAGGGCATGCTTGAAACTAATGTGCCTCAATAGAAGATAGAAATGGAGGATCAAATGAAACAATAAAGAAAACGGGAGTACCTGTTGGCCCGGTGTAGAACGCGAGCTGCCTGTAACAAGAGGATTAAGAAGGTCAACAAGAGCGCAAACAAGAATAACAGCATAAGTGAATTAAACTAACTTGGAGAGGACAAGCTTACTCAGTCGCATAGCCCAAGCGCTCAGCTAAAGGTGTAATTCCCAGTAAACTGAAGAAAAAGACCCAAGTCTGAAACATCAAATTGTACACAAACACACAGAGATAAGCATAATTATAATGAAGAAAACAACATGATCTATATTAAGCATCGTTGTAAGAAGTATCAAAAAGGTGCATATGAAGAGAGATTAAAAACAATTATTACATGTTTTCGTGTAACATAGTGAAGCAATATGGCCAGGGGACCAAAAGGAAGCAACACATTGATCTTTGCTTTGATAATAACAATGTATATACTCCTTAGAAGGCGTATCTGATACATCTTTCTTAAGACCCTAGTAGAGCGATAACTTGTCGGTGTTGCAATATGAGGTGCCTCATAATGCAGACTGTCTATTTTGATAGTTCCCTGAGATGAGCTAAACGGAATCTCCTCGTCAAGTTCAAGCTCTAACTTGTCCCCAGCAGATCCCATTTTCAGTTCAGCCTACAATCTCCTGAAAGATGAAGAGAAAAAAAGGCTGAATAATTAACCAAATGAAACAAGGGTAAAAAAACTTGGGCATAGAGATAAATCCTTACTTATTGAAGTTGTAATTCTTTCTCAAATAGTACCTTAATGAATCAATGAAAGATGCTCAAAACAGTAATATACCAAAAGAGACCAGTTCAGCATCTAGTCAAAGCAGGTCAGCTGGGAAAAGTATGCAATATGGGGGGAAAAAAGGCAAAAGTTTGAAGTTGATTCAGGGAGACCGACCAGATCAAGATAGATTTGCCATAAAAACCAAAAAAAGAATAGTATAAAGATTGAACATTTACCAGAGAAAAATCAACAAGACGGCTCGTGATTTGAACTTTAATTAAGCAAAACTAGTAATTAATATAGTACATAAGAATAACAAAAAGAAGTCAAAAAAGGGTTTATTGTTGCTCTGAAAGTGAAATGGGGAGCCGGCTGTAGATGACATTATAGGAAAAGGAAGAAGAAGGTTCCTGGAAGAAGCGCTTAATTAATATTTTGAAACAAACAATTGATTATAATTATGATTAGTAGTGACTAGTGAGTAATTTTCAAGTAATCAAATCAAGAATTGATTGAAAATAGGTTGGGAATTTTTTAATTTGTAGTTGGACAAGGGGTTACATGCCAAAGTGGTCAGGTGTCCCACTCACTCAATTATTTAAGTAAAAAACGATTACATCTTTTCCCACAACTTGCCCTCATCTCTTTGCTCACTATAACAAAATAATTACCTGCACTTTCTATATTTCCGTAGATACATATATTTTCAGTAATCCAAGAAAATGGAAAGATTGAAAATGATGTCTCATCTCATATTGAAGCGAGATGAATGATGTGGAGATCCACATTCGGTGTTTTGGTGATAAGAATGTGTTGTTAAGATTTAAAGATAAGTTATACAAAGTAGTGGTTAGATCGATTATATTGTGTTGGCCAATTAAAAAACTCATGTCCAGAAAATGATAGTTATATAAATGAGGATGTTGAGATGAATGTGTGGGCATAACAGGAGAGACAAACTTAGAAGTGAAGAGATCCGGACATGATGGGAGTGAGCTTTGTTATATACAAGATGTGGGAAGGGAAGTTAATATGTTTCATACATGTGCAAAGGAGATATGTCGATTCCCTAGTGAGATGGTGTGAGAGGTCGAATCTTGGGGAGAGATAATTAGACAAGGTATAACACAACTTCAACTTACCGCAACATGATCCTTGATAGGAGGATGTGAAGATCAAGTGTCAGAGTAGAGAGTTTAGTAGGCTATCGAGCGTATTTTCTTTTTCCTACCAGGGGCATTAGTATCTTTTTTTACGTTTGTTTATTCTTAAAAATATAGTGCTACATGATTGTTTCTTTCATTAATTTATCTTATTATTTTGCTATTGTTAATACTTTTTTTTTCATTTTTCTTTGAGTTGAAAGTCTATCGGAAGCATCCTTTTTAAAAAAATAAAATTTATGTATATTCTACCACATATATTTTATTTATGAAATTATATTAAGTATATTATTATTGATCTTTATTTTAAAAAAAAACTATATGAGTTAAAAAGACTAGAGATAACTATGGGTTTTCATTTGATGGTGAGCAGAATAAAGATGAATTGATCTCAATGCCAACAAATATATGCAATAAAGAATCAACAAATCAGCGCAGGGAATTTAGTTAGTTAAGAACAGTTAATGTAAGTTGCTTGAGGTGATAACTACCACTGCTACGTGTTCATTTTATTCGTCCACTATATTAAAAATATTTTTTTATTTTTATTTATCACTTTTAATATATTAAAAGAAAAATATTTCTTTCTTCATATTTTAATTTAATTTAGGAAGTATTTATACATCAAGGTAGCTATTGGAGTTATAAATACATAATTCCATGTTTAATGAATCAAATACAACAATCTCCATGTACCTATAGGCTATATATAGTGTACACTAGTTTATTTGAAGTACCATAGTTTTAGGGTTATTGAAGTTTAATAGCTATAAGTATCTTATTTATCAAAAATGACTATACTTTATATCTAAATTTAGTTGTATTACTGTATTTATTTTATTTTATTTTTATACGTTGATACAGTTATAATTAAAAAGGACTAAATAAGGTAGTTTAATTAGGTCTCTAAAATTCTCAACTTCTCATTATTAAATTAACAACTAATAATTCATATCAATTTTAAAAAGAATTGAGATACATCATATTCAATTCTTCCGTATTCATTGAATTTTGATTATTTCTCCGTTCTATTTGTATATGAATCTTATTTCCAAAAATACATAAATTAATTTATACAATTCTTGAAAAACATATAATTTAAATAATTGAATACATAAATTAATTGATACAATTCTTGGAAAAACATATAAGTTAAATACAAAAATTTATTGTATTCAAATCAAATAGAGGAGAATTTGTATCATTATTTCCAAGAATTTATGTATTCATATAAACGACAATAAAATCAAATTAGTAGATACTTGATAAAGATAAATCACAATGAACCTCTTGAAATCATACAAAAAAAATATCATGAATTGAAAGGAAATTAGGGGGAAAACGTGATTTAGGGATAGTGAAAGAAAACATTTTGAAGAGTGCAAAAATGGAGAATCGTGAGCCGTAAAAAGAGCCTCATTCCGTATTAATTAGGCGTGTATTAGTCTCTTTGCTATTTAATATATAATTATATATCCATATAAAATAAAAAAACATAAACTATAGCTATTTTATTTAAATATATATTATAGTTTGACATATTGTATAGTTTTCCTACTATTAACTTAGGTTATTAAACTTAATGGGCTAACAAATACAATCTTGTCCCACAGTTCCCAAATTAATTAAAAATCCAACAGAACTGACATCCTTAAGGTGGATCACCTTTCAATGTTGAACGTTGGGCTTAGAGATATGAAATATTCTGGTTGGCCCTTACAGCCATTGGATTTTATTGATTTCATCAAATTTTCGATATTAATCCAAGTTATAATATGGTAATGAAGTTTAAATGTACTAAATAGTGATCCATTTAAAAGTAATTATTATTCCTCAGATGTGGTAGTCTTTCATGAATTGGCTGGACTTGCACCCCATTTTGGGTTGTATCTTTATTTTCTTCATTCGTAAAATGATATATCTGTGACACATATCTAATAAGTATAGAATAGAGATATGGCCAACAATAATAGTGGTTACATTTAATAATAGCAGGACACTTGGTAAGTGTAAAAGAATCATTAAGCACAAAGCCAAATACAGGTGCTAATTAAAAAGAATATATTTATATACAAATATCAATCTTATCGAATATGAAGTTATGGATTCTTCCTTGCCGTAAACCGATAAAAAAGGTAACGACATAATCATATCAAATGAACCGACAAAAAAAAATGATAACGGTATAATCATACCAGATGAACCTTCAAAAAAAAAGGTAATTGTATAATCATACCAAATAAACCGACAAAAAAAAAAAGATAACGGTATAATCATAGCAAATGAATCGTAATTTGGTTTGTCCAGGAACAAAACAAAAATAAAAAGGAGGTGTTAGATCCTAAGTGATTGTGACTATAAGGACATTTGATGACAGGCTAGTTTGCCGACACTTGTGAATTGTGATTGTTATATCAAACTACATACTCCCAAGACTTTTGATCGCAACCTATAGAGTTGAACATAAAGTCAAGTATTTAAGCGGAGATAAAATTCAGAGCCATCATCCTTCACCATTGCTGCTATCCCATGAAATTTCTTCGAATGTATGATATGGGGACATGGTACGACTTTAACTTTGTGATTCATTCACTCCTACTCACCTTATAAGTATAAAAAAAAGGACACCCAATACCCTTTTTCACATGTTAATGTCTCAAATCTCCGAAAAAACGAGTGATGTTGTTTTCTGATTGACGAGGCCAACTCATGTTGGTAAAGTCCAAGTTACAATTGTGTTTACTCAGTCTTCATTCTTCAGCTTGAAACGGAACGTAAACTAGTAGGGGTACCACTATAATCTTCCAACCAGACAATTGAATGATACCCACAAGTAATCTTGAACCAAGCATCTAAATCTATTACCTCAAACGAAGGGAAGGCTTCACACAAACCAAATAAAGAAGATATAGTAGCCGTCTAGAGATTCAATTAGGCAAAAACGATCTCTTACCTGTTCGTAGGGACTAGAGACCTGCTACTAGCATTACTTTTCAGTGTTGGCATCTTTAAATCTTTTTTTCCAACTTACCAACTTCTGGATAAAGTAGTTTCTTTTCTCTTTGGACAAGAAAATGTTTCCCCCAATTAGCATACAACATCTTCTGAAAAATTAAACTAAATCACAGCATTGCGAGAAACTTTAGACCCTACCTATAAAAGCAATGGATTGTTTTACCATCTTCACCAAATACAGCATACAACAAATCCAATACATAATCACAAGCAAAAAACAGATATTGCATCCTTGACGGAAAACTTTCTCTTCAATTCAACATGGTATATGTCCATGGCTTCATAAAAGACTTCATTTTTGAAGATGACAAAACATAGTATCCAAATGTCATTAATTGAATCTCTAAACTTTCCTTTCTCCTCATAAAAGAACAATTGTTGATCACCTGAAAGTGGAAAGACTCTAGCAGCCCCATTTCTCCAGAAATAAAAATCCAACCACCCCTTCACCACCATCATCCCCAGTAATAGAGAGTGACAACATTTAAGATTACACAAAATAAAACCAGAAATTAAGTAAAGTAGAAAAACAAAAGAGTGGGGAATTTCTCCGAACCTAAAACGTCAAGAAGAAGAAGAAAAATGAGGAGGTGGAGGTAACAATTGATGTGCCTGATTACTCAGTGAGGTAGTAGCAGGAAGGGGCATGCTACCGGTGTGGGTGCCTGGGCTATTCTGGGTGATGAAGGGATGGCGCAAGAGCCGCGCCGCCGTCCACCGCCGGGCAGGATCCCTCTGCAAACAGCAGGCAATGAACTCCCTAAACTCCCTGGAAGCAGTGGGTGATGCCTCAGGAGGCTGTGACATACAAATGGCGCACATAAGGCTGGCCCAGTCTCCTTGCCTCCCCACAGAGAAGGGGAACCTTCCCAAGTAGAACTCTAAGATGCTCACACCAAGACTCCATATGTCCCCAGCATATCCGTCGTACTGTCCGTGATTCAGATCTGTGTTGATTCTCTCGGGACTCATGTAAGCGATGGTACCCACTGAGGAATTGCAAGGATCCATAGTTTGTGCCAGAACTCTGGAGACCCCAAAATCTGCAATCTTTACCTCACGCCTGGAGTTGATTAAGAGGTTAGAGGGTTTGATATCTCTGTGAACAATCTTACGCCTGTGGAGGTAATAGAGGCCGGAGAGAACCTGTCGAGTTAGATCCGAGAGAGCTTGCTCGACAGGGATATGGATCCCTTCGAGAGACCCTTTATCCATGAACTCAAGAAGAACTTGGATTTCCCCGTTGTGATCGAACATATCGTGACACCTAACGACGTTAGGGTTGTCTACATCTCGGAGAATCTCGATCTCACGGCACATCTGGAGACGGACAGAGTCCTCGTGGTTACCATAGATAACTTTCAAAGCATAGAGCCTCCCAGTGGGACGATGTAGAACCTTGTAAACAGTACCTCCGGCGCCACTACCGATGCGATTAACCCTCTCGAGCTCAGAGAAATGTAAAGGGGTAGGAAGCGGGGAGGGAGAGGAGGATGAAGAAGAGGAAGGAGCGGAGGTTGGAGGAAGAGGGAGGGGAACAGCAAGAGCAACGTCACGCTGAGGAAGAGGAAGGGTCAAATCGGTACGACGACGGGGACGACTGCGTTGTCCGGCGGAAGAGGGAGGAGGCATGGATGAGGAGGTGGAGTTGGCGGCTGGTTGAGTAGGTCGCATGATTGATTGAATAAGGAAGGAGGAAAATGGGAGAAAGGTGCAATTATAAAGAGAGAGAGAGAGAGAAATCGAATGGGGATTTTAGGTTCTAAACTGGAAACAAAATCGAGAGAAAAGGAAATGCAGCCATCCAAAGAGAAATAGAGAGAGAGAACTTTCTTGGAAGAGAGGAAGAGGAAAAATTGAAGGTAAACGTATTTGTATTTGGGTGGATCAGTAGGGGGTGGGGTACCTAATTAGGGTCAGCGTAAATGCTACTATTACCACCTCATTAAGAAATTATTTCTCATTTCACATACACCTTTTATTTGGATTGATTTAAAATAAGTACTTTAAAATCATTTTAAAAATAAGTAGTTATGTGTTTGGCAAAAAAGTGTTGAAAGTCATTTTTTCTATCAAAATGTCTGAAATACCCTTAAAGTTGTTAACATTATAAAAGAATTAAAGGTAAAAAAATAATATACTTAGTTAAAGTAGAATGATTTATAAGTTAAAAAAAAAGTATGGGCATCTTACTTTTAACTTTTAACTTATTTTAAGTTATTTTTATAATTGTCAAACACTCTAATACGTCAAAAATTGATTTAAAAGTTAGTTTGACCAACTTAAAATTTCATCCAAACGAAAATCACACTAGCAAGAAACTTACCAAATAACATTTTAACTTATGGGGTGTATTTGGTATGAAAGGAAAAAAAATGAATTTCAATGCCATCTAGAAAAATATTAGAGGATCGGAAAGTAGAAAATCCGGGGTGGGATGGTCAGAGCATTGGGTTCGGGGCGGAAGAATTGAGTTTGTTAATCACTTACTATAAAAAAAAATTTAACTTCTATGTTATAATTTAAAAATGTCATTTTCTTTCATCTATTTTATGTCCTCCTATTGGAAATTGGGATGGAGAATTTATTTTTATATTTTTAGTTTAAGTTATATTTCACTTAAAATCAAAACGTTTTGTTTTATAAAAATATCAGTATTCTTTTTTCTTGTCTAACATATTTCGTTCATGAAAGAAATTAAAAAATACAGTGTGTTAGATAGTCCCAAAAGCAAATTTTAGGATTGAAGCTTAAATAATTTAGGCATATTTATGTTATTGGTGAGACCACTTTAAAACTTGAGGTTGGTGAACTTAATAGTGAATTTTTGGAATTTACAAGTCTTATATTGCTGAAGAACCAATGAATGAGATATTTTAAAAATCAAATGAACTGTCCTAGAATGAGACATTGTTTATTAGAAACATGAAACACGAATCATTACATACAAATTGAATGAATGTTCTCTTGAAACCCACACATCTCACTTACTTTTTGCTATCCATTAATCATCTGGACTTGTTAAAATGAAGCAACTAACTTTTCATTCTACTAAATTTACACTTTGATGATACCAATTATTTTGTTGTTTATATTAAAACCATAATAAACCACGTATTATATTTACCAGTGCAACCACATGAATAGAAGCTTATCCCAGAATGAGTTGTGGTGGAATAATTGAGATCCTTGATCACAAGTCTCGAGGATTCAAGGAAAAAATCTTCTTGATGGTGTCCTGCACTGCGAAAATTTAAATACCAGGTACCAACCAAAAAAAAGATTTGTACCTGAATGTTGTAGTTGCATGAAAAAATAAACACAAGGATGACTGATAAAGCTCCTTTACCAAACTATAACGGCATCAGCGTATCGTCTATGACATTGGTCCTTCATTTAAATATAAGTATTGAGCAGGTTATCTATACTTATCACAAGTTTCAACCATAATTCTTTACCAATAAATGTCAATGATGGGGAATTCAAAGTCCATAGATACGGAATACTTCTTCTTCTCAATAGTCAATTGGAGCTAGATTAGATTGATTAAATATTTATGATTGAAATTTAAATATTCAAAAGTTATACAAAAAAGTACTATAAGTCGTATTTTTTCTCATATCAATAAGGTAAAAAAATACATCTTAAACTATTGGTTAAAATTCATGTAGTTTTGAACACCCAAAGTGGGTTGAGCATTATGAGGTCTCGGGTTCAAATCCCACCAGAGACAAAACACTAGGTAATTTCTTTCATCTATTCTAGCCTTGGATAGAGTTTCGTGGTACCTATTGTTGAAGTGAAGATCATGTAAGTTGACTCTAACGTGAAAAGTATTTTGATTCGTTCGTAGGAAGTAGACAATGTGGGAGGGGGTAACAAATTGAGATACGATAAATAGGTAGTGGGGAAAGCGTAAAATGTTGGCAAATCAAGATATACAATACGTTGCATTTGCCCAAATGAGTACATGGAAAAGTGCTATCGTCAACACGGAAACATGTTTTGATGAGATAAGACAAAAGCTATTCTTTAAGCACCTTTTTCTTTTAATGTAATCATATTTCAAAAGTACTCTAGCACCTTATACAATTAATGTGGTAACTTGGGAATTTTGATACTTGCTGACAAATGACTTTTAGCACATATTAATGAGCATACCAAATCATCATATTTCTAATCACAGTATCGAGTGAAAACTTAAAAAAGGAAAAATAAAAACAATGTTCTCTCAACATCATAGGCCTTCCATCTCATTCATCGTATAATAACAAGTACAGAGATGGTTTCTCCAGCAGAGTGGCCAAATATGACTGCTTTGATAACACCAAAACGCATTTACAATTAATTCAATCAATCGTGTCTGACCTGTAACAAAGTCCGCCTGTAATTTCTGTAAAATTCTTTGCTTCTTGCGCTTTAGGTGCCAATACGAGGATCTGTCATTGAAACAGGTGGACCATAAGAGTATCTCCACTCTCCACAAGCTAAGCACCGTTCAACCTCATGCCTATTTTGCAACGTGCAAAACTTACAAGACCAGACCTTTGCTGCCTTTGCTTCATTTCCTCTGTCCTTTGGGGTTCCACAAGCTCCACAAAGGAGGGCTAGAGGCTGCAATGGTGAAATGAATAACATCAGCTAGGGTGGGGGGGACTTTACAGTCACAGAGATAATGCTATGAAAAATTCCATTAGATCGATACGTCTGAAAATGATCTCAAATCTGGCTAGGTGTCATTTGGTTGGGCCAAATTTTCTATTTTTTAAGGGATAGTGCCTTGTTGTTTAGATCACATGGTTGGAGCAGAGCGGCATTTCAAAGAAGACTTATACAACTCCTATGTGGTGCAGGACTAACATAGGAAATAAAAGAGCAAGGCTAAAGCCAAAAACATTACCTGATTCAATAAAGTGCACACACAACATTCCCATATTATCTTAGAATCGGTTCCTACAATTGAAATATGACGAGACTCCAGTATCGCTGAAGCTTTGGAGCTTTCAGAAGTTCCCTCACTCTCTAACATTTTGGAGCCACACCAAAGATCATCGTGTAATCTCCTTTCTGCAGCCATCGCAGCAGCTTGAATTGGGCTGAGTGCAGCCTTGATGCTGCTATCACCCCCCAGACGCTTAGGCCCCGATGGCAAAAGTACATCCAATCGTGCTCTGTTTTCTGCAGCAGCCCGTGCTTTCTGACGCAATGATGGCAATGGAGGTTGACGAGAAAACCCACCCAATCGCTTTCCTGGGAGATCAAATCCTTGTCCAGTACCCGTAATTGCTTTAGCCATAAGCTCCTCACATTCCTGCGAAGGGATGCAGGAAGGGTTTAAATTAGCAAAAGAAGGTTGTAAGAAAACCAAAAAAGCAAAAAGAACGTAAGTGGTGCAAACAAAGTAAAAAGTATCTCACGCAGGCACAACCTTCCTGATTTCATCCAATAGGTTATAAAAGTCAGCATTATGTGGGCCATATTCATTGTGGCAGAGTTCATGAAGCATGGTGTCAAGAATTTGAGCATAAGGGTAAAAGTCCCACTCATTGTTTGGCCGGCGCAATCTAATCTTAACTTCAGCACCTCCTCCTATGTTGAGTCCCAAAAGAGATGGATTGGCAGGACTGCGAAATCAGATTAGCTCAATGGCAACAATAAAATGGAAGATATAAATAAAAGCAGGAAACTCATTAAACCTAAAGACTCATCAGGAAATAAAAAGGCTGCAAGGAAGGACTGGCCAGTACCAAAATTCAGAGAGCACCTTAACTTTCCACTTCCGTTTGCGCATTATAGGTTGCACCTGTTTTGCTACATTTTCAAGAATTTCCCTCGCCTCATCATCACGCACCTTCTTCAAAGGTTTGACTTCCCAAACCTTGTTCAGATCATTAAGATCCATATAGGGTGGTGCTAAACCGCAACTCAACTGACAATGTGGAGGAACCGGTGACATCAAATTGAAGTCAAAATGGTCAGATGTAGAAAAAAGGTCATGTGATTATACAGAATCAAACAGAGATAAAGTATCAATTAGGTTAGTAGTTAAAGTTCACTAGAATTGACACAATAATTGTTGTTGTTTTTGGGTTGACATATACATTTTTTCGTGGTAAACTGTCAGGTGCCTTAGATTGGAGATAATCTAAGGATGGAAAAAATATTGGATTAAAATAAACAACTAGTTTAGTGAATCTTAGTGCCTGTTTGGATTAACTTATTTTTAGGTATTTTTGACTTTTTAAGTAGTTTTTTCGTTTTGAAGGTGTTTGGAAAGGTTATAAAGTGCTTTTAAGCACCCTCTTTTAGGCCAAAAAAGTTTTAAAATAAATCAAAAGTAGGGTACCATCTACTTATGACTTTTAACTTTTAACTTATAAGTTATTTTTTATAAGCCCATCCTAATAGGCCCTTAATGTTTTACAAATGTTTAGTTCAACAATATATCTTCTTTGTTACAACAACAACAACAGCATACCAAGTGTAAATATATGAGATTGCCAAGATTGGAAACATTTTTTTTTTTAAAGTATAAAGTTCGATTATCTCAGAAAAGGAACATCTTAAGAGCAGAACTCCTAGCAGTATCGGACCTCTATCTCTTACCACTTTTCCGCACATATCCTGCCGTATCTCAAAATTGTCACATCACCAGTTAACACTATCGGTGGTTGGTCCTTCCTATTGCTGGTCCTACCATTATCTCAATGCCAATCTACCGCCTGGATTACTGCTAGTTCTCTTGAGTCTCCCTGGATTTGGTTCTGATGTGCTTCCTGTTGGATTTGCCGCACTCATTTTTGAGGATCCCCTTTACGTTTAAGGTTCTGTATTTGGTAATATACCACATAGGGTCCAAGATCAAGTCTGTTAGGTAAGTTATACTGGATGTAAAAAAGAGAGGGGATATTTAGTATGGACGGAAGGAAACAAGGGGATCATCTTCCATATGAATTTTGGGAGTCCAAAGCCCTATCATGGGATAGAGTTGCTTGGGATGCCAACTAGTGAACTTCCTCTTTTCAATTCTCTCTGAAAAGAAAAGGCAATGAGATGAATAGGCTCTCCACGACACAGGGTAGTCAATCCTACAGGACTATGGTGTGAGACTTTCCAAAATACTGAGTTGTGTTTTACAAGTGAAGAAGGGAAATAAACTTGAAGTTTGAACATATGGTGACCATTACATGTATCCTGTGATCCATGCTCATATTACCTCAAACATTAAGTTGATTTAAAGACCCCTTTTTGTTTGTCTAACATGGCATGTGTCACTATTATCCCAGTTTGTTTTTCGCCCAACATTGGATGAGGATTGTGCTTTCATGTTTTAGTTAACTTAGGCTATTCATCATTCCAAAATTGCTTATGCATAGAACATCAACATCCCTTAATTTCACAATCACTGAAAATAACATCACAACTGATAAACAAAAGTTCGCGATCATTGATCGTGCAGAATAACTTTGTTTTACCGAAAGATAACACGCAAATTTACAGTAAACACACAAAGGTTTAAGGCTTACCTGAGTCGCCGGTTAGTCGGAACTCGGAATGTGGGGGAAACTGTATGGACTTTTTTGGTTACTACTCTGATTTGTGAAGACATCCAATATGGGCCGGGCCGGGTAATCTAATACCTTTATTTCACCTAGTCCAGCCCATCTACTTCCGCTCCAATTGCGTAACTTCTTATGCAGGTATAATAAAAGGGTAAAAACCTACCCACACCAAACTAATGTAATTTTCAGTAAAACACATGTTAATTAATTAAGGTTAAGTAAAATGAACTATAAATCCAAACACATACCATGCATGTATAATGTATTGGATTGATGTATACACCAAATGCGAGGAAGTTTTACCCCTCATAAATCTTATTGAAGATTCATGAGTGAAATCTAATATTTTAATTTAAAATTAAATAATATTTATAGTAAACTTTGAATTCATACAAATTCTCATGAAAAATCATTAGGAGGAGATAAAAGGATGGCAAAATTAAAGAAAGAGGGAGTTGTGAGATGTGAAACACAATAGCAATTAATGATGAAGAAGAGAACAGTGGCTACAATAAATAATATGATAAGTAAAGCACAAATAATGAATAATTATATATAAAGCTATAATTATTTTGATACGTGACTAAAATAAAATATATCAAAAATCAAGTATATAAAGCTAATACAATATTTTGAAGAAACCATCATAAAAACAATACAGAAGAAAACGATAATACATGATACGATAAATAAAACATAAAAAATAACATATAATACAAAAAATCAAAGAATAAGATAATAGAAGAGGAATAATAATAATAGTACCAATAAGGAAACTAGATAATGTTCAACTACCTAGTAACCTCTATCATATCTCTTAACATCCATATATTTCTATCTAGAGACAAATACTTGATAAGTTGTAGGTATACCTTATTCGGTCTAATCACTATTTTACAAGATTTATCTGGCCTACCTCTACCTTTTCTCATACCCACTATAACTATCCTATGAGGCTCTCTCACCTTTTGTGCATCTTCTATTAGAATAATAAAGTGAAATTAATATATATATATATGTTGATAAAAAATAATAAATTATGATAAAACAATTTGAAATATGCAAACACATATTTATGTCCACACATCACCATTATAAAATACAAAGAAAAAAATTGTGAAACATGAATGTAATAAGAAGAAATAATTTGTTGACATTGTGTAAAGATGAATAACAATAATAACTTAATTTTATAAATAAAATTGATATTAATAATAATTTTACAAGTGAAAACTATGATAGAAAGCCGTTTGCTTGTTGCCAAACCCTTGGCCTTTCTTTTGAATGAAAGTAGTATTTTAATAGGTCGGGGGCTAGTGATAGTATATTGGAAGGAAGGAAGGAAGATATAGAGTTAATAAAGAAGAAATATAAATAAGTGGAAACGGTCTTTCGGTGTTAGAGGATTATTCAACTGAATTTCCCACCAAAAACACACTGCTCTCCTCTCTACTAGTATTTCCTAAGCTAATTTCACTAACCACCTTCAACGACCCATCGCCGCCGCCCCTAAATCACCTCTCTCTCTTCTTCTTTTTTTCTGATTTGTAAAAATGGCAAAATCTTGGACTCTATCCAGGTCATATTTCCTCTTCTTCACCTTCATCAGACTAGTTTCCTTTCCGGTTATGCACTCTGATTCTTCTAATGAGAGTATGATGTTCAATTTCTGTTTCTGTTTCTTTTTTCAACATTTCTATTTGATTACACTTTCGCACTGCCTACATTCATCCATAATTTGACGATTTCATGTGTAAATTTTGTTTTACAGGTCCAAATTATATGGGGTTTGTGTTTAATGCGACGGAGTTCCCATCGGAAGACTATTACGACTACATCGTTGTGGGAGGTGGCACCGCCGGCTGTCCACTGGCCGCGACATTGTCGGACAAGTACCGAGTTCTACTCCTTGAAAGAGGCGGTGTTCCGTATGGAAGGCCTAATTTGATGACCCAACAAGGGTTTCTCACTCTACTTACAGATGTTGATGATTTTGAGTCCCCTGCCCAAGCCTTCGTCTCCGAAGAGGGAGTTCCAAATGCCCGAGGTCGCATTCTTGGTGGAAGTAGTGCAATTAATGCCGGTTTTTACAGTAGGGCTGATCAAGATTTCTACACTAGGTCGAAATTGAATTGGGATTTGCAAGTTGTAAATCAATCTTATGAATGGGTTGAGAAGGCTATTGTGTTTAGGCCGGAACTCAAGAATTGGCAGTCGGCTGTGAGGGATGGATTAGTGGAGTCTGGGATTGATCCCTTCAATGGGTTCAGTTTGGATCATGTTATTGGTACCAAGATTGGTGGCTCCACCTTTGATACCTCTGGCCGCAGATATAGTGCTGCCGATCTTCTCAATTTTGCAAATCCTTCAAACATTCACGTGGCCGTTTATGCAAGTGTGGAGAGAATTCTGCTAGCTCCATCCGCAGGTTATTCTCCGTCTAAGCAGGCTGCTACTGGTGTGGTTTTTAGTGACCAATCTGGGCGCTATCACCACGCCATGGTGCGTGGAAAAGGTGAAGTTTTAGTATCCGCAGGAGCTCTTGGTAGCCCACAGTTGCTTCTCTTGAGTGGTGTTGGTCCAAGGCCTTACCTCTCTACATGGGGTATACCAGTTGCTCACCATTTACCTTATGTGGGGAGGTTTCTGTTTGATAATCCAAGAAATGGTATCTCGATTGTGCCACCCATGCCGCTGGAACACTCTTTGATTCAAGTTGTGGGGATCACTAATTCGGGGGCTTACTTGGAGGCTGCCTCTAATGTCATTCCATTTGCTTCCCCTGCTAGTTCCCTTTTTATCAGAACTTCCCCGTCTCCAGTTTATCTTACAGTGGCCACCCTCATGGAGAAGATTGTTGGACCGGTTTCTTCTGGTTCACTTAGATTGGCATCAACAGATGTTAAACTGAACCCTATTGTTCGATTCAATTACTTCAGCAACCCGGAAGATGTAGAGAAGTGTGTCAATGGCACCCGAAAAATAGCACAAGTGCTGAGAACCAGAACAATGGAGATTTTCAAGTTTGATCAGTGGTTTGGCAGTAGAGATTTTAGGTACGTTGGTCCTGCTTTGCCTGTTGATGAGTCAAATGATGAACTTATGAAGGAGTTCTGCCATCAGACAGTGAGTACCATTTGGCACTATCACGGTGGCTGTGTTGTGGGGAAGGTAGTTGATCAAAATTTGAGAGTGCTTGGCATTGATGGCCTCAGAGTTGTTGATGGTTCAATATTCAGAGTGTCACCAGGGACCAATCCCCAGGCTACTCTTCTCATGCTTGGACGGTGAGTGTTTGTTAGTCTGACTTGATAACTTGTCCTAATTTTATAGTATGGCGGAGAGTTTTATAATTAAGTTTTTGGTTGCAGGTATGTTGGTACGGTGATGCTTAGGGAGAGGTTCAGATAGTCGCTGTTATGTTGATATGAGCTGCTCAGGGAGAACACTATCAGATACATTGCTGCTTCTGTAAATGGTTTTTCTTTTCTTTTCTTTCAGAACAAACAGTCTGTTGTAATGTTTGGTGCAACTTGTTAATTCATTCATTCTGTAAAATGCATGATGAGAAGTGCTGCTAGTACATCAGAAATGATACTATACCTGAAGTTTCTGTACATTTTTTGCATCTGAATGTAAGTTGAGTGTACGTTGTTTGGGTGGTTTTATGCCATTACTACTGCCTGTTAATCCTGATCACTGTTTAAAGCTTCTTTATGAGACAGCACAGTGTTCCCAGATGAGTTGAACCCTTAGACAACTGAATAATTGTAAGAGCAAGAATACCCCTTGAAACAAATTTGATTCAAAATATCAATGCCTTCTTAGAGAGTTCACCATGATATCTGTTTTATTTGAGCACTATCACTCATTCCTCTTTTTTGGGGGGAGGAGTGGTGGTGCCGAGACAGGAAAAATTTAGATAAGAAGTTTGGATTATTTCAAATCAGAGCTTCCTTTAGCTTTAATGGGGTCAACCGATCAGTATTACATCATAATTGACTCATGTGTCTTGGAGCTTGGAGCTTGCTAAGTCTTAGAAAGATCATATGTGTGTGTGATAAATGCTCGCTTGGAACTAGTAAATTTATTCCCAAGACAAGTGATCATAATCCCTTAGGTTCAGTCTTTTCATCATCTTACCATTAGTTGAATCTCTTTCAGGTTGTTAAATGATAGAAAGTCTTTGAATGATTCTACAGTCATAAATTAAATTAAGCAAAACCAAAGTCTTTGTAAATTTTCTTTTGTTTGGTGGAAAGACAAATGTCATTAGTTAAGACAATTTTTACTTATTTATGCTCTGGGATAGTCATTCACTGAATTATACTTAGTTGAGCAATCTGGAGTTGGTTCTGTATATCACTAGTGGTTATGATTTGTTAATCTCAATCCACTAGTGTCAATCATGTTTTCCTAGACAATAATGGATTCTAAAATAACATGTGTCCATAAATAAACATCTGTTACAATGTCAACCTCAGTTATAAATAGTAGTAGGAGATATTTCTGAGGAATATTTTGACTGTAATTGATTGGGTATATATTTTAAAGCATTAGGTAATTAACAAGTTGACAAATTCTTCATCTTAAGCATATCATAATTGGTTATAATTTATATAGAAAAATTCCCTAATGCAATTCAAATTTGGCCTTTCTATTTAATGATTTTTCTAGTACACCCACTGAATGCCAAGATTATACGACAAACTGAATAATCCATCATCTTAGGAAGGAGATTGGTTCTTCACTAAAAATGAGAATCATCTTAATAGGTTCCAAAGTTTAAGCTATCATGCAAATGATCTATGTACTAATTTTTAGCTGTGCATAAGCCATAGTTATTAGAAAATATACCACAAAATTAATCAAACTTCAAAGTTTGACTCGAATATTATAATTATTTTTTTTATTTTTAAAAAAAAAGAGTGAGTGAGGGGCAGCATCCCCACTGGGCATTGGAGTTTGTGGAAAATGGTAAGAGAAAAGAGGCAGCAGCATATTCTCTCGTCCACACAAAAGAATACTTCTCACTACATAAAAAGGGAAAAGGTCGCTGCTTGTGGGCCGTCCTTATTTACTACCAGCCTAGTGGGCCATTGTGTTGTTTTAGGAGTAGATGTTTCAAGATTAAATATTGTTTTTTTTTTTTTCTCCGCAAGCTACTAAATTTGGATCACACACTATAGAGCATATTTGGTGATGGTGCTTTTAATAGAATTCTCTTCGGCTTGAATCTGAGACCTATGATTAAGAATAAAACAGTTTCACCATCACCACAATGGTCCAAGATTAAATATTGATTTCTTAGTGAAATTTAAATACTCCATTAAAAATACTACTACGAAATACAAATGTCATGGATTTTATATAAAACTACTTTTCAAAGTGGAACTTAAAGTGTAAATTCCGGAATCGCCTTACGATTTAGCTTTATAAAACATACCAACTTTTTGGTAAAGTGACTTTCATATAATTTATCAATTTTAGAAGAATAAGATATGTATGGTTCTAACTATGTGAAATTATTTTGTGTTAAATCTAGCATATATAGAGATTACTTTTGAGATAATTGATATCGATAAAATATTACTCGTATGAGTGTTTACACAAAATCAACATAGTTTATCATAGTTAATTGGTTTAATGAAAATAAATGTTAATTAGTTATGATTAAGTGAAAGGAAATTATATTCAAAATCAGTCGGATATTTGCTTGATGTAAATACTGGGACGAATAATTATTTATCACATATGTTTCACATGTTACTTGTTAGATCACTTTCTTAATTGCATATCTTTCTTTTTAGGTAGACCGTAGAATGTCCATATCATAAACCCCAATATATTTTATTCTATTTTATGGACACATTTATATGAATCAAATTTTCTTTTTTAATAACTTTAAGATATTTTTTATTTTAAAAATAATTACTATTCCCTCTATTCTATATTAACTAAAATTTTGAAGTTTCTTTCTTTTCTCAAAATAATTGAATTGTTCAAAGTTCAAGATAGATGTTTGAATTTTTTTCCATATTTATCTTTTCCTTTAATGTTGATATTTTCCAGGAGATAAATTGCACTACTTATAAAGTTATATATATTTCACAAAGGACAATAGTAGAAAGTATAATTTAAATTATGTCTTTGAATGTTTTTCTTATTAAGTGTGTATTGTCTCACGAATTCAATTAATATGGAATAGGAGGAGTATAAAATTTTACAAAATTATGCAATTTTTTATTTAATGTGTCATACCGTTTACGTAGCATATTTGATTTTTGCTGAAAGTATTAATGCGGGGTATAAAATTGAGTCCGTAATTAGTTTGCTTTTTTTTTTTCTCAAACAGTTCCATCATAATGATGGAGGAGTTTAGGCATGACTCCGACCTGTATATATACCAAAAATCATAATTACACGGAGGAGGACATAAACCTTAGCCTCATAAACAAAGTGCAGGTTGGATATAACCATTTTGTTACCTATATGGCTACTAATACCAATTTGAGATTGAATGATCTTTCTACTGTAAGAAACCTCACAACAACAGGGTATTATATGCATGTAAGAGCTCATCAAACAAGGATCAATTTTGCCAGCAATCATCATTGATGAACTTGTTTTTCTTGGTTCTAAATCTGAAGTTAGGGAGCCCGTCAAGTTCTAGCTTCATTCAAGCCCTAACCTTAGAAGGTAAGGAAGTGGCTTCAGTGAAGATAGAAGAGCATTTTGAGTCCTCACCCAAGTTAGCCAGAAGGTCAGCAGTAGAATTACCCTCTCTGTAGACATGATTAAAAATAAAATCACCAAAACTAATATCACCCAAAATCTTGTCTATAATCTGGCTGATTTGCCAAGGTGAATTTAGTTTTCCATTGAGTATATCGATAATCAACATTGAGTCCGACTCCACTATCACCTTAAACGTACCAGCAGTCTTACATATGTTAATACCTTTCCATAATGCCCTAGCTTTTGCAACATTATTGGAGCAATAACCATAAAATTCAGCAAAGGCAATAATCATATTTCCACTGCAGTCTCTAATAACACCTCCCCTTCCTGCTGAGCCTGGATTACCTGCAACCATCCACATTGAGTTTGACCCAAGTAGGCCTTGGTTTGCGCCAATAAACTGCTTGAGAATGAATCATAGGCCTGATACGCTCCATAGTGTTACATTTTCCCCTCCGCTGACTAGGCATCTGTATCCCAGGGAATTGAGCTTTAAGGATCATGGAAATCAACTTGGTAACTTGCTGAATAATAAATCAAATCGACATTTTTATGTCGTCGAACCTAGCCCGACATCTATTTTTCCAAATTTCCCAAGATATAGGAATTGGTAAGCATTGCAAAATACACTTGTGTACTTCATTATTACAATTAGCAATCCACCATTTCATAAGAGTCATTCTAAGATTTCCCTGGGTCAATTCAATACCACAAGTTTTACAAAAGAATTTCCATACTTGTGTAGCAATATGTCCTTCTCTGAGGAGATGTTCAGTTGTCTCCACTTTGTGGTTGGAACAACAATTACAAATAGAAAGGAGATAAATTTTAAACCTTTTCATAGCATCACGTAATTAGTTTGCTTAATCCCCCAATTTTGAGATGACGTTTGAGTATTCAACTAATTTTATATGGCCTGTTTGAAAGGACATCAAATAATTGAATTTAGTAAAATTACATTATTTAATTCATTTGTCTGGTAAAATAATTACTTGATTAACATAATTTGATATAATTAAATGTATAATTACACTTTATAATTTTCAAGAGAAAAGTACAATTGCTAATAATTACATGATCTAATTATAAAAATAATTTTAAAAAAAATTAATATATAATTTTTATAGTAATTCTCTTTCATATTTGAATGTGTTTTATTTAAAGTCGAAAATCTATCGAAAATAACAAATCTATCTTTATCAGATAGAAATAAAATTTATATATACGGGATACACTTCAAATCTCACTAATAAAATACATTAAATATACTAATATATTAGTATTCTTTTTCGTATATTTTTTTTTTCTAATTTTCCAACCTTGTCGGAAAAGGCCGATGGGGTTGGTAAGTGTATCTGTCACTGCACTTGCACAATATATATTACTCATTTAGCTATGTCATTTGGTAAGATTGTGTAAAAAATTTTTGATAGTTCACAATCTGTGTGTTTTTCATATATATTTATGAAAAAAATATACAGTTTAAGTCCAAATAAAAAAGTTTTAATTTTGAATCATGATTTCAACTCATTATTTCATATCACATATCTAAGCGAACTGCGAATTTATTGGGGGCTAGTTCTTGATTAATATGATACTTTGAAAATGGTACTCCATCTTATAAATTTTTAAATTAAAATTGCTAGTATTAATGCTTTTAAAAAAACTATGTCCATATACCTATTTTATATGCATTTAACATGAATCTTTTGGCGGGACCCAATACAGAAGCATAACAATTGTGGCACGGATGTGGGCACATGGAATAAACTAGTATTCCAACATTCAATATTGCAATATGGTCCCCCTAACTCTCATACATCTCTTTTTTTTATTTAGACCATCTCTATTTTACTCTTCATTCTCTATATTTGGAGAGTAAAATAGAGAATGGGCTCTCCAACCCCCTTCCATATTACTCTCTATCCTCCATTTATGGAAATTAAGAGAATTACTATTCACCTCTCTATTTCACTTTTTGAGTATTTTAATATTATTTCTATTGTATTACTAATTAAGTCTTTATTATATATAATTAATTTCTAATATAATATAACATCTAAAAATATATTATTGACAAGTTACTACTTCCACCCAAATTAATAATTTTTCTATTCTATTTTTTTTAAATCGTCACTTTAAATATATAATTTCAAATTATTTTAGTATTATTTATATTATATACGACTATTAATTAAGTCTTTAGTGTTTGAATTATTTTCTAAGTAATATAACATCTAAAAAAAACATATTATTGATAAGTATACTACTTCCATCCCGAACTAACAATTTTTCTAATTTAATTTTTTAAAATTTTTTGTCACTTTAAATATGTAAATTAAAATTATAATTATTTTTCACTATGAAGAATACACAAAATTTACATGATAATTCAAACAATCTACTTTTATGTTATAGTGATAAATTATTAAACTACACAACTTTTTAATGAGCATGAAAATACTTGATGCAATAGTTCAAAATGGAATATGGGAAGTAAATTAGTACATGAAATAATTGGATACAAGATGAAGTTGTTAATTTAAACAATTTTTAGCTACACATAAAAAAGTAGGGACAAAAAATTGCTCATTTTGAACTCCGTAATGCATTAATAGAGCATTTATAGGAGCAACGTAATAGTCTTGAAAGTCGAGTATTTATTTAAAATTTAAAATAAATTTTACGATGACGCAATATTTATTATGTAATTATATTTCATCAATGATTTCACTTTTATTTGAATTGTTCATTAATATGTATGATATATAATATTTGTTGCAATTTATGTTATTTAGAAATTTAGAATAAAATATATTTTATATTAAATAAAGAATTTTAAAAAGTAAATTTTTATATCACATGAAAATTATATAAAGTGATTATTTGAAAAAAAGAAAGAAAAAGATTTATATTATGAAATGAAATAGAAATAATAGTATAATATTGAGGAGAGAGAAAAAAATTTCTTTTTAGAGAGTAAAATAGAGAATTGAATTGGAGTTGATTGTCTGAAAAAATAAAAAATTCTATATTTGGAGAGTAAAATAGAGAATAGGGTTAGAGATGTCCTTAACTGACCCTTCTTTATTTCACAGTAAAGAAAATTAACATTTGGGAAAGAGAGGACATAGAGCCAAACTCTTCCATGACATTTGTAAGCTTGATAACTCTCATACATCTCTTCATCACACTATTAAGTCCTTTCTTTGGTGAGAGCAGTGGCCTAATATAAATTTTAATCAACAGAATTCAAGATATAAAGAAATAAACACATAAATAATTTCTAGATTGTGGAAAAAAGAAAATAGTGACATACTCTAATGAATCGTTTGATGTGAGATATAAAGTATAATAATCTCGAAATAAAATGCAGGATTGTTTTATCCTACGTTTAGTTGGAGGTATTAGATAGTTCTTTGATTATTTCCATCATTTTTACTATTGTGTGGGATAAAATTATTTTATATATATGATGAAATAACTTATGTCAAATAATTAATCTAAAAAAATAATGTATTATTCTCAATCAAACGATTCCTAAAGCTTAAAGTTAACAAGTCAATGAGTAACGTCTATGAATACTCTTGATCAAATTTAATGGTAACATCAGGAAGAATATTTGAAAAGTAATTACAAGTATATGTGAATTTTCCTAGCGAAAATAAAAATAAAAATAAAGGTTGACAAGTAAATACAATTATTGACTCAGAATTTTGGCTACGTCCATCCATAGCCGATGTAAAAGCTAAATACAATGTCTTAAAAAATATCACTGATGATTTTCTTAGAAATTTATTATGGGTCAATATAAATTATAGTTAGTTTAAATCAGTTCAAAATTAATTAAGTCAAATTAAATGGAACTAAGCTAATAAATGAGTGTATCTTTAGTCCATTCAAACTTAATGATTGAGCAAATCTTATCCTCACAACCTAATTTTGTCATTCTAATAACATAGTGCAATTAAGTAATTTTGTAAAATGGTACCTCTCAATGCTAATTTATATGACATACCTACTATTTTAGTCTATCTCAAATGAATATTATCTTTTTACAATTAGAAATAATTTTATTTGTTATGAAACTATAAAATAAGAAGAAGGAGAAAGTAGGGAGGAAGAGAGAAGAGATGAGACTTATTATTTTTCTTGAGTGATGTCTTTATAATGAAGAGGACCCCTCTATTTATAGGGGAAAATTTACTTGGTCCCAAAGTTAGGGTTCCTAAATATTCTCTAAAAGATAGACATTCACTATATATATATATAAGAAGAAGGAGAAAGTAGGGAGGAAGAGAGAAGAGACAAGACTTATTATTTCTCTTGAGTGATGTTTTTATAATGAAGAGGACCCCTCTATTTATAGGGAAAATTTACTTGGTCCCAAAGTTAGGGTTCCTAAATATTCTCTAAAAGATAGACATTCACTATATATATATATATATATATATATATATAACACTCCCCCTTGAATGTCTAATTCATAGATAATGTGTTTCGTTAAAAACTTTACTAAAAAAAAACTCTAGTGAAGGAAAAGAGTACACATATCTAATAATACACATCTATGCTGCATCATTAAAAACCTTACAAGGAAAACCCAATGGGACAAAACCTCGTAAGAGAAAAAGAGTACAACGCGTATTAACCTCCCCTAATGAGAACATCAATCCGGATACTTGAATCTTCACATTCCAAGCTTGTACACCATTTTCTTGAAAGTTGCAGTTGGTAGAGACTTGGTGAATAGGTCAGCCACATTGTCACTTGAACGAATCTGTTTTACATTTATATCACCATTCTTTTGGAGCTCATGTGTGTAGAAAAGTTTGGCGAAATGTACTTTGTTCTATCTCATTTTATGAATCCTCCTTTTAGTTGTGCTATCATGCTGCATTATCTTCATATAAAGTGGTGGGTACTTTATCACACTCCAAACCACATTTTTCTCGAATGAGATGTATCATGGACCTCAACCACACACATTCTCTATTTGCTTCATGAATGACTATTATCTCAGCATGATTTGATGAAGTGGCTACGATAGACTGCTTTGTAGATCTCTAAGATATGGCAGTACCCCCACGTATAAACATATAGCCTGTTTGAGAATGAGCTTTGTGTGGATCAGATAAATATCCTGCATCAGCATAACCAACAAGATTGAGACTGCAATTGTTAGAATAAAATAAGCCCATATCGGTAGTCCATTTTAAATATCATAATATGTGTTTTGATCCCATTCTAATGTCTCCTAGTAAGAGCAGAACTATACCTTGCTAACAAATTCACTGAAAAGGCTATATCGGGCCTCGTAGTGTTAATAAGATACATTAATGCAACAATTGCACTAAGATATGATACTTCAGAACCCAAGGATTTCCTTTTGATGGTGATTTTTATTTGATGAATGATTAACACTAGGAAAAGAATTTCGTTCTTGACCATAATCAAGACCAAGTCCACGACTAGGGCCGCGATCTTTTCCATGCCTAGTATTGTGGGCATATGCCTCATTCACTTTAGGAAGTGGTTCAGATCAAGTAGGCCGATTCTCATGATTTTTCATTAATAAATCATTATTTTGCTCAGCCACGAGAAGATGAGAAATTAGTTCAGAATACTTTTTGAAACCTTTCTCTTAATATTGTTGCCACAGGAGCACATTCGAGGCATGAAAAATGGAGAACGTCTTGTCCATCTTATCAATCTCACTAAGTGTTTCTCCACATAGTTTCAACTGAGAAGTGATTCTGAACATGACAGAATTATACTCATGTATAGACTTAAAGTATTGTAGCCTTAGATGCATCCAATCATATCGTGCCTTTGGATGTATGACCATCTTCAAGTGGTCAGATCTTTATTTTAGGCTACTCCACAAAAGAAGTGGATCCTTAATTGTGAGATATTCGATTTTTAGAATCTCGTCAAGATGATGACGTAAAAAGATCATAGCCCGCACACAGTTCTGCTTTGATGCTTTATTTTCATCTTTTATGGTGTCTCCAAAACCCATTGCATCAAGGTGGATTTTAGCATCCAACACCCATGAAAGGTAGTTCTTGCTCGAACTATGAAGGGCAACGAACTCTAGTTTCATAAGATTGGCCATTAAATTAAAAGAATAAATAACACTTTATTAATTCTTCAAGTTTACCCTTCACTCTTTGAGACAGTGGAGTCTCGTACTGATAACGTGTTATGAAACTATAAAATAAGAATAAGGAGAAAGTAGGGAGAAGAGAGAAGACTTATTACTTCTCTTGAGGGATGATTTTACAATGAAGAAGACCTTTCTATTTATAGGGGAAAATTTACTTGGTCGCAAAATTAGGGTTCCTAAATATTCTCTAAAAGATAGGCATTCACTATATTTATAACATTATTTCTTTTTTACTTTAATTAAAATAATTATTTCTTTTATTTTTTTCAACTTTATGCCTAGTTAGTGCAGTGAAGGCAGGGGCGTAGCTACATTGTCTTTGGACACCCTTCGTCGGAAAATCATATCGTATATACAAGTAAAATAATATACAAAGTGGTTAAATAACGTATTCTGGACACCCTGGACACAACAAGGTGTTGTAGCTTAGTGGTTTAAGGTGCCTTGAAAGAGCCAAGCCTTTAAGCGTTTGTGAGTTCGAATCTCGCGAGCCTCTTTTTTTTCATGTATATTACATACTTTTTTTCAAAAATTTTCATGTATATTATGTAGTTTAATTTTAAAATCTCTAGTGCACTCATTCATCCAAATGAAAAAATGTACTCGTGTACAATTTCTGGACACCCTTCGTGAAATTTCTGGCTACGCCACTGGGTGAAGGATATGATGGAGCCAAGATTCGGATAAGAATAATGAAGGAGACTCGAAGCACTTCTCAATTTTGATAGGATTGTACCAAGGATCAACCCTAAGCCCTTTTTTATTTATCTTAGTGATGGATGCATTGACGCGACAGATTCAAGGATGTTATGGTGTGTGTTATTTGCAGACAACATAATTCTTATTGATGAGACTTTAGATGGAGTTAATACTAAGTTAGAGTTTTAGAGACAAATCTCGAAGTCAAATTTGGAAGTTGGAGAAATAATGTTGTTTGCAATGGATGTGTGGGCACGCTAAGAAATATATGATAGGATATTCGAGACAAGGTAGAAGTGACTTGGTGGAGGACAAGATGCAGGAAGCGAGACTCAAGAGATGGTTCGGACATGTGAAGAGGAGATGTTTGGATGCCCTGAGAGGTGTCAGAGACTGACTATAAATGATTTCAAGAGAGGTAGAGGTAGTCCGAAAAAGTATTGGGGAGAGGTAATTAGATATAATATGATGCAATTCCAACTTATCGAGGACATGATCTTATGTAGAAGGTTGTGGAGGACCCGAATAAGCGTAAAAGATTAGTAGATAGTAATAAGTATGTTGTCTTATCGTCCGTCTATACTAATAGTTATGGTATTGCTCCTTTAGTTTTAGGTCCTTCGATTTCTGATAGTGTTTGTTGTTCTGTTCTTCGACTATTATATAATTTTAATGTGTTTACTATCATGTTACTATAAGATGTCTTGTTCCTATATTCTATCACATGTAATTTTATTACTTCGTTTTAGAATGCTTTGAATTTATTTTTTTATGAAAACATTCTCTCTAACTCTAAGCTTAGAGATAAAATCTCCGTAAATCCTACTTGTACTACTTTATGGAATTATACCTCATATATTGTTGTTGAATAATACATTTTACTATTTTCCATAAAAGTGAATAAGAGTAAAAGTTTATAGTAATAAAAGAAAAAAGTTATCCTAGAAATTAGGAAGTTTGTCAAAAAAGTCGAGCGGTAAGTGGTAAGCATCTGGTATAGATTGAAAATAGAAGCTAATTTCATCCATCAATGACCATTCACCATTCTATATAAACAAACATCTTTTTATTTCATTTTTTGTCCAAACCCAAACCCCTCAAAGCCTCCAACAACTTTTGAGTTTTCCAGTTTCCAGTTTTTTCTTTCTCATAATAATGGCGTCCACCCCTTCTCCTCACACTGCCGCCACAGCTCACCTCAATTCTCTCCTCTCTTCTTCCGCCAATCACAATAAACCTTCATATCTCTCTTTTCTCCATACCTCCTCAAATCCATCTTCCATCAAACTCCTTCACTCTGTTTTTGCCTCGTCATTTCCACCGTCAATTTCTTCCACGACGGCGATTTGTAATGTCCTCAAAACAGTTGAATCTGCTGACATCTCCCTCTCTAGAGATCTTAACGGCGTCGTTTCGACTCCCAAGCCAACCATTCTCGTATCCGAGAAGCTTGGAGAAGCGGGTCTAGATTTGCTAAGGAGTTTCGGCAACGTGGATTGCTCGTACGACTTGTCTCCTCAGGATCTCTGCGCTAAGATCTCGCTGTGTGACGCGCTCATCGTCCGTAGTGGTACCAAGGTGACCCGCGAGGTGTTTGAGGCTGCTCAGGGAAGACTCAAGGTCGTCGGGAGAGCTGGTGTTGGCATAGACAATGTGGATCTACAAGCTGCAACTGAATTTGGTTGCCTCGTCGTTAACGCACCCACAGCTAATACTATTGCTGCAGCTGAACATGGCATCGCTTTGCTCACCTCCATGGCCCGTAACGTTGCTCAGTCTGATGCCTCCATGAAAGCTGGTACGTCGTCTAATGTACTAGTAAAAGTTAAATCTACTCTTGTTTTTATCAGCAATTTGTATAGATCTGGAAACAAGTACTATTTGCAAAATTCTCACCATCTAGCTTAGGAAATGGATCCTATTCAGTCTTCATTTACAACAAGTACGTGACACAAATTTTAGGTGAAATTAAAAAATCTTGTTGCGTCGTTGGAACTATGACTTTGATTTGAATGAACCTCTACTAATTTAGTAATTAATTAGTTGGACTACTAATGGTTCTATAACACAAAACGAAGCATTTGGTACTGAAGTTTAAGGTTAGGTACTCAAGTTTTATTGTTAACAAAAAAAATTAGATCATCACTTTTTTCAATAGAGGTTAGTCTTGTATTTAGCACAAACCATCTTCTGAAGGTTATTTTTTTACTTAAAAAGACAAAAGGCATAAAAAGTTGTGAACTCTTTTCAGTTTTCAACATAACCACATAAATTTATTCTGAAGCTTCATTTTTCCAAGTTTAGCTTGACTACTGAGTACTGAGAGAAGAAATAACAAGAAGTTAAGACAAGTGAGTGGGGGTATTTTTGGAATCAGATCTGGCAGTAGATAGTCCAAGATTGTGACATTTTTGTATTCTAAATTTGGCTGACTAGCTAGATCTGAACTTTGATTTATGGTCTCTTGAGAATCAATAAACAATTAATCAATTTTTACAGGAAAATGGCTGCGCAGCAAGTACGTGGGTGTTTCTCTTGTTGGGAAAACATTAGCTATTATGGGATTTGGTAAAGTTGGTTCCGAGGTTGCAAGACGTGCAAAAGGCCTCGGTATGCATGTTATTGCCCATGATCCTTATGCTCCAGCTGACAGAGCTCGTGCTATTGGAGTCGATTTGGTTTCATTTGAGCAGGCCATATCTACTGCTGACTTCATCTCACTCCACATGCCTCTTACACCTGCTACGAACAAGGTATTCAATGATGACACATTTGCAAAGATGAAGAAAGGAGTCAGACTAATAAACGTTGCTCGAGGGGGTGTTATTGACGAAGATGCATTAGTTAGAGCCCTTGACAGCGGAATAGTTGCTCAGGTATGCTTAGTTCATTCACTTCAGTATGTTCCTTTATTCAATTAACTTTTAAAGCTCCAATATTCACTAGTCACCCCTTTCTTTCACAGGCAGCACTTGATGTGTTCACTGTGGAGCCCCCACCAAAAGATAGCAAACTAGTGCAGCATGAGAACGTTACCGTTACACCTCATCTTGGAGCTAGCACAAAAGAAGCACAGGTACAATTATCATCTACGTTTAAATCATTTGCACCTCCTTGTCCTATTCATTTGCTTTATTATACTTTGTCCTGTCCCTTGAGTTGTTGTGTTTTCAAATTCTTGTTTTCATAGGAAGGAGTTGCAATTGAAATAGCTGAGGCTGTTGTTGGTGCTCTAAATGGGGAACTTTCTGCTACTGCTGTGAATGCTCCGATGGTCCCTCCTGAGGTAAGCTATAGTATTATGTGCTTATTTTTCTCTTTTAGGTTTCCAGCCATACGAAGGAAAAGGATAATGAAATTCCTGCTTCTGTTATCAGGTTTTGTCCGAGTTGGCTCCTTACGTTGTGCTTGCTGAGAAACTGGGTAGATTAGCAGTACAGCTAGTGACTGGAGGAAGTGGGATTCAGAGTGTGAAAGTGGTCTACAAATCGGCTAGGGACCCTGACAGCTTGGACACTAGACTTCTGCGAGCCATGGTAACAAAAGGCATTATTGAGCCTATATCCGATACAATCATCAACCTTGTAAATGCAGATTTCAGTGCAAAGCAGAAGGGTCTTCGCATTAGTGAAGAAAGGATTATTGTTGATTCATCTCCAGAGTACCCTGTTGAGTCAATCCAGGTGCAGATTAGCAATGTGCAATCAAGATTTGCAAGTGCCTTATCAGAGAATGGAAATATCAGCATCGAGGGTAGAGTGAAGTATGGAGTTCCCCATCTTACACGTGTTGGACCATTTAGCGTTGATGTGAGCTTGGAGGGTAACCTCATCCTTTGCAAACAAGTGGATCAACCTGGTATGATAGGGAAAGTTGGGAACATACTTGGTGAGAGTAATGTGAATGTGAGTTTTATGAGTGTTGGGAGAACGGTGAAGGGAAAGCAGGCAATTATGGCAATTGGAGTAGACGAAGAACCAGACAAGGATACTCAGAAGAAGATTGGAGAGGTGTCTGCAGTTGAAGAATTTGTCTTTCTCAAACTATAGTCAATATTGCTGGCTGGTGGAATGGAATGAAGGAACTTGTTATCTATTAAGAATAATAGTAATGAAATTTTACAGTTTGGAGGCGTCCTTTTCTATGTGGCTTAAGGGTGTGTATGCTTAATGTGTTGATCAAAGTTATGCTCTTTCTTTCTCCTGTAATCCTCCTTAAAATTTTCTATTTACAAGGAATACGTATTCTCTTACTCTAATCCTCCACAATCTTTATCAATGTGCTGATCCTGCTCTATTTAGGGAATAACAACAAAGTGAAAAAGAATAAGAATAAAAAGGTCTCTCTTTATTTATTTAGAAAGATGACATGATTAAAGAAATACTAATCACGAATATAAAGTAGCATCGCAAAGGCTACGTGTTAGTTATCAGTGTAATATTCTTTCTTATCTTTGAGTAATAAAAGTATAATAATCAAAAGAAACATTACACCACACAACTTAATCATAAGACAACGGGCAGGGGTAGTGAGCCAATTATGCTTTGTGATTTTCTTCGACAAAATGATGCTGCTTTTCATTTAGTTTTTATTCAACTACTCCATATAATTTTTTAAGTCCACAAACGAAATTAGGTGATTTAACCTTCCTATTTCAAATTAAAGATCACCTATTTTAAGATACAAAAATTAAAGAGTAGCTTGAAATATCGGCAAAAGAGATGTCAATGATTTTTTTAAAATTGATTGAATCAATCAAATTGTACTGAATTAAAAGATTTTAATATAAATCTAAAATCGTATCTTGAACCTTGATATACTTGGGTGTTGAGGTAAATTTGTTCAAAAAGATTACAACATCAAATTCAAAAACCTAGCCATATTATACAAAGGATTTGGCATTTTCGAATATATTATAAAGGAAAACATATTTTACTTTTGAGTATTTCAATCTATCAAAATATATCTATTGTGATAGTCGTTAGGCGACATTTAAAAATTAAATTATACTAAAAACATTTTTTTAAAAATCTAATTTTAATCATAGTACTAATTTTTTTTAAAAAATAATCGACCAAACCAAATCATTAACTTAAAAATATTAGAATTATCGAAACTATATAAATAATGTATTTGGACAAAACCCCTCTCCTTATGTCGTGTTTCTTATTATCCCAAAAGTCCCCAAATCGGTCTTCTAGGGTTTAGGCTGTGGTTGTAAACTTGTAATTGAGCTAAGGATTCATTCGATCGCAGATGGCTGGTAATGCTATTCACCCATTCCACCAACAATGGCCTCCAGCTCCAGCCCCTCCTCTTCCTTCTGGCCCTCCTCCACATCACCACCATCACTCTATGCCCATCGATGAGGTAAACACCCATATCAAACACTTGCTTGCTTTTTCCTCTACTCTTCAGGTTAACCAATTACGGGTTCTGTCAGGTTAGGACGATTTTCATCTCCGGGCTACCGCAGGATGTAAAGGAGAGAGAATTGGTGAACCTTCTGAGGTGGTTACCAGGTTACGAAGCATCTCAGCTCAATTTCAAAGGCGAACTACCCATGGGTTTTGCCTTATTCTCCAACCATCAATGCGCAATCAGTGCAAAGGACGCCATTCAGGTCAGTTTTCATGATATTCTTCTGGAGCTTTTTCTCGCCGCTGAAAATGTCTTTTTGCATGATTTGTTACTTCGATGGCTGTAGGGTTTGGTTTTTGATACGGAGGGGAAATGTGTTCTGCACACAGAGATGGCCAAGAAAAATCTCTTTGTCAAAAGAGGTAGTTTTTATTCTTGACTTCTCTCTTTAGCTTTCTTGCTTTTCTTTCTGTTTTCGACTAGAAAAAGTTATATACATGTCCTTGTAATCGAGGTTAGTGCAGGAAAAAGGGGATTATTTCTTTGGTTAAATAATGCAAGCATAAAGACCTAATACCATTTCATTCAGTGCACAAAATAGTACCTTTTTTAGTAGCCATTTTATGTGAATGTGTTACTATATGAAAAGCCAATCAATTATTTGAGTACAGTTTCTTAAATTCTTCTTAAATATTTAAAATTATTAATTATATTGACTAATAGCTACTTTTGATATTGTTTTAAAATAAATAAATACCTCTCCTATGTGGTTTGCGAGCTATTGCATAGGAGCAGGGGTTTTACCCTGTGCGCACCCAAAGGGTAGCGGCTGCGGGTTTTCCTTGTCATAAAAAAAAAAAAAAAAAAAAATGCTAAGGGAGATCGTCATTTGGTTGTCTATGGGTTACTGTATGTATTAAATCCATATCTGCCTCTGCAAGCATTGTCTTTAAGGTGCTTGAGAAGATTAATGAAGAACTTGGTTCCTTTTTAAAGCAGTCTCAGCTATTCACTTCAATCTCAAAAAAAAAAAGTTTTAGTTATTCACTTCAATCTTACAAGGGAAAGCTATTTTATGTGTCAAATGCTAGCTTGTGATTACTAAGTGAGATGTGTTGTGGACTGTGTTGAGTTTACATATCTAGAATTGCATTGGCTGATACTTTTGAGTTTAAATTTCTGTGGGATTGTCAGTTGGAGAATAGGAGGGGTCAACTTTATTCTTTTGAATAGATGTCCAATGAAAAGAACTTGATAAACTTACATGAGATTTCCGTAGGTATGGTAGCAGTGGAAAATTCAAATATCTTATACTAGGATACTAAGCATTATCTAAACCACTCTGCCAGGAGATTAGGGAATTAAAGGCCTACATTAGTTTTACCTGTTCTTCCTCCTGCGCATGTTGCCAGCCGACCCACATTTTTAAGGGTAAGATTAGCAACAAGGAAAATGATTGTTTCTATTGTTTATAGACCATGGTGGAAAATAAAATGTTTCTAGAGCCAGAATAGCTGTTAATCTGATAAACTGCTTACTCACATTGTTTGTAAATTTTCACGGAAGTGTTAAGCAAGGCAAAGGGGAATACTTCAGGGCACTTCACTGATTTTCTTTTAAAAGGAGGAATATTTTGGATCACATTAACTTTGATGACTTCCTCAACTTTGCAGCTTTATCGTTTTTTGTGATTTGTACTGGTTTTTGTTCCACTGTTTGCGGATTTTCTTAAATTTCTTAATTTGTGGTTGATCTTTTAGCGCCTCCGAGATAATCTGCTCTAGTGGTTTTACCCACTTTTATTTGTATGACAGAACAACGTTACACTAGATTCTTCTTATTTGATATTTCTGCAGGAATTGTAGCTGATTCAAATGCACATGACCAGAGTAAACGTATGCGTACTGGAGGTGATTACACACACACTGGTTATTCAAGTCCCTCTCCTTTCCACCCTCCTCCCGCACCTGTCTGGGCACCACATGGGTAAGAGTTCTTTAAATGCAAAATTTTCTTTTGCATTTTAAGACAATGTTATGATGAGAAGTGTGATAACGGTAGGAATTGATTGTTCTAGCAACAGGAGCTAATATTTGAACTATTTATAATCAAGTTTCTGGGAGAAAAAAGAAAAGAAAGTTAAAAGGAGGTTAATGATTTCTTTTATTAGTAGTTAATGATTGTATCTCCTTTATTTCCAACCCCCTACTCACTCCCCAAATACAAAAAAGTAAGGGATTGTATTTCTCAGGTATATAACTCAAGCTCCTCCACCATACAATCCATATGGAGGCTACCCTGTTGCGCACATGCCAATGGCTGCACCTGCTCCTGTGCCAGCACCAAGCAGTTATGCGCCAGTCCAGGTAATGCATGCATGTCTCTGACTCTGTCTTTTGTGTTAGATTTGCAATATTTTGCTCAGAGAACTAAGGGTTGACATATTTTCCAGCGTGCCTTCTAATTTGCGTCCCCTTTTTAGGTTGTCTTGTTTTTGTTTTTGATCTGGGTTTACTATGGCATATTTGTTTATGGCTTAGATATGACTTGGTTGGATCTGACTTCCTTCAGTATAATAGTATCTGTGTTCTGCAGATCTTTAGAGAGTGTTACTGCTGATTTTGTTGGGACAGAGTTATGCTTTATATAGTTGGTGGATGTAGCATTTCTGCAGTATATGCTTGTGCTGAAGATTAATGCACCTTGTATGGCATAGTTTGTGTTTTGCTTTGTCCACTGATCTACTTTTTTACTTCTTGTAGAATACTAAAGACAACCCTCCCTGCAATACCCTTTTCATTGGTAATCTTGGAGAGAATATAAATGAGGAAGAGCTGAGGGGCCTTATCAGCGGGTATGGCTCTGCATTTTGCTATTCCATTTATGCGGAAGTACTAGTTCTTATTTTTTATGTCTCCCACTAATGTCTAATCTATTCATTTGCTTAATGTTCTACCAGACAACCTGGTTTTAAGCAGATGAAGGTTTTGAGACAGGAAAGACATACAGTGTGTTTCATTGAATTTGAAGTAAGTTTCGTATTATCCTTTACAAGATTCTTCTTGATTCATCTTTAGTTTGTGCGTACATTCTATGCTTCTTCCGCTTATCCACTTCTGCCCGTGGTATATGCAGGATGTGAATAGCGCCACCAATGTACATCACACTTTGCAGGGTGCTGTCATACCGAGCTCTGGTTCAGTTGGCATGCGAATTCAATATCCTTTTTTCTTGTTTAGCCGTCTCATCTACGGTCTACCGGAGCTTGATATTTCAGGCATCCTTTTTACTTTGTTTCTGCCACTGTTGTTTTAGCGGTCTGAGTCTGACTGTTGACTTGATAGCATGGACTTGATGTTGGGTTATGATTGCTGCTAACAGGCCGACACCTGACTAACATTTTATTCGTGATGTTGGTTTATTCTTCCTCTGCAAATGTTGTGGCCAACCTTTTAATCCTTTTCCCATTCTTCTTCTTCCCTAGCATCCAAAATGAAAAGAGAAAATGATGATAGTGCTTTATGTGCCTCTGCATGTGAAATTTGACAAGGGCTATGCTTCTTTAAAAGCTTACACTTTACCTGTAGCCTTGTCCTAAATACATTTTAAACCATGATCTATTTGAGAAGTAGATATGATAATTTATATAACAAAGGTGTGATCACCAGCTCATGCAAAGTACTCCTTTTAGGAATCTAAGTTTCATAAATTTATAATCTATTGTAACATTCTTTGTATGATCATGTTTCTCCTTAATATTCAGCTACATATTCAAAGAATCCATTTGGGAAAAGGAAGGACTTTGGCCACCCAGCTGTTGCCCCCAATGCAAATGGAGCTCCTCCACCTCTGACATACTAATAGCTGCAGGGGATGTATTCTGTTCTCTATGCTCTGCCAAATACAAATGCATCATGCAGCTGTTGCATGCATCCTTGCTATCATCAAGTCATGAGCATTATCATCTTGACATGAACATCTTTTTGGACCATATCATAGTTTATCCAAGACATGCATTTGAAGCACAGTCATCTCAACATTGTCAGCTTATTCAGGGTTCACATTTTGTGACATGTCATAGGATGCATTTAATTTTTGGCCTTGAATCTTGTTGGTCTGTGGTGTCACATTGTATTCTACATTTGGGAATTTCTTTATTTTGTGTTAACATATGTTTTAAACCTCGAGTGACTTCTTAGCACCTCTAACGTATTATGTGTGGAGTGAAATAGAATCTGCATCATAAATTGTGATCATAATGCGATTAGCATCCATCTCAACTCTCTCTGGTTAGGGTTGTCAGTCACTTCATTAACCCCTTAACGTAAACTGATGATAACACTAAAATATCCAGGTTTTCAGATCCTGGAAGACTGGATTGTCCTGGAAATTCCATTGTGCTTGTGTTATGCAGGATTTGTGCAAAAAGAGGGGACTTCCTTTTACTAGGGGATTGGCAATTGCTGGAGTTGCTTTATCCAGGTATTTTGTTCCGCATGCAGAGTGTGCACGATCGTATAGATGTTGATGCAGCACCGTGTGAGGAGATGGTTTTTGTTTGTTTCAGGCTGGTGTGCTAGGTTTGAGCTTTTTCGCTTGTTTCCTTTTTGCGCAGCTAACTCCAATTGCAAACAAAAGTTGGACTCCTTGATTTTTCATGGTTGACTGGTTGTGGATATATGATCTGTAACAATTTAGAGTGAGTGACTTTGAAGAGTAATAGTTAAAGGATTTTGTAGGAATTAGAAAATTCATTAGATTCTAAATCAGCCAGTATTTCTACCTTTTTAAAAAAAAATATAAACGTGATAACCGAATAACTTGATTTAATTGGTTAATATTTCGGAATGCTACATGAAATCATCATGGTGCAGTGCCTGCACTGAAAATCACAGCTGTAAGTTTGATCAATGGTTCGTTTGGTTGGAGGGATTGAAAAGATGATCTCTGCATGATTATGCAGCATTTTGTTGGCTATATGAGATAATTTTACCTAACTAATGCAGTGTTTGGTTGGCTATATTAGATGGAGTAATTTTTACCTAAACTAATGCAATGTTTGGTTTGTTGCATTAAATGATTATTCGTATTGAGTTGTTATTTTTTTTGGGTACAATTGTTTTACTTATGTGGAATAGGATGTTTAGTAGAGTGTGTTCTTGGGAAAAAAAATGTATTATGAAAAAATCTTTAAAGTAAGTGATCTCTCTATGTAACATTACTTGTATTACTATTTACTGCATAATTATTGTTCTTTTTATCTTATATATTTCGTAAGTTATCAGTGCCTTGGAATTTTCGTGTAACTAGGAAGCACAGCAAATGATCCTAAGAAGAGATGCTTTGGGTTTTAGTATATGACACGTTTGGGTGAGTAAATATTTATCCGTTTACATAAAAACAATGAATATGTGATGCTCTTATCACACACTGTTCCCATTAAATCATACTTGGTAACCAGTAATTATAGTCACTTTAATGTATGACTTGATCATGGCAAATTATGTTTTGGTGTAAATCATTTTTGCGAAATAATAATTGATATGGTATTTTTATCACAATAGCCATATTAATTGATTTTTAATGATTTGAGGAATAAGTAATTAATGTTACAGGTAAAACATTAAAAATGAAAATTGTGTTTTTGACTAGTAAAAGTCAAATAAAAGTGATGTGGTAATTGGTGATTAAAATCCAATTGTTTTTCCCATTTAATATTGGTTACAAATTTCCGTGGTTGAGAGGCTATTAAATTTCGTGATTGACGGCAACTTGCGCAATTAGTTGGTTTTCTGGCAGTGTGAATACATGAATGTTATTGCTCTTTGGAAAGGAATTTATGGCACGTCTCCCAACAACATTATGCAATATGATTGCAGTTTGGAGAAAGTTCTCCCCTGGAAAAGGACAATAAGTTGAAGACGTGCCAATATAGATAAGAAACAAAAATATTAGGCCCGTCAGTTTTAAACCAAATAGTACCTAATTCGATTACTTATTTTGAAGTGGAGGTAGAGGAAAATATTGCAAAGCCAATTTGGAGGGACGCGGCAAGATATTTAATACTCTTAGGGGCCGTTTGGTTATCGTATAAGAGGCATTTTATTCATGTATAAAAAAATGTATTAGTTTTTACTATGTTTGGTTAAAGTTTTGTATTAGGTAGAAAAGTCAACATGACTTGTACCATGTTTGGTTGATAGGTTTTTAAATATTGTATAAAAGTTATTCATGTATTAATTTTATACGGTGTTTGGTTGCATTTTTTTGTAATCCTACATAATTAATACCTACATAACTTATGAGGGAATCTATGTATAAGTTATGTAGGATAGAAGGTGGAATAAGTTATGTGGGTATTGGTTATACATGTATTAAAATGTTAAATTACACATTTATCCCTATTAATTTATTTTTAAATTTTTTTTATTGAAAACTTTACATAACTATTCTATTTTCCTAACTATTTTTGTTTCTTATTTCTTTTTGTATACGAACAACTTTTTATTTGTTTTCATTTTGAAATCAAAATATAAATATTTTATTAATATTATGAATCGGAATGTATAATTTTGACAACGCATATGCTAATGATATATTAGCACTATATATTACTAAATATATTCCACATATTTAATTATCATGTATTTTTTTTATTTAGAATGTGAATTTATAATAATTCATATAGTTGATATACTAAAAATTTACTAACAATACATGCAACATATTGATAGAAATTTACATTATATAAAATAGGATAGTATTATGTACTTAATATTAATAATATTTTATTTTTATAAGCTTTAAACATTAAAAAATAGAGGAAAAAACAGAATTCCTACTTAAGTATAGAGAAAATTCCTTTCTTTATTTTTTTAGGGAGAATTTATACTATTTGCTTGCTTATTTATTTGGAAATAATATACATTAATTTATATTAAATTCAATATTCAATAATTAATAATTTATGTAATGTAATCTCTACATAACTAAATAATACCCACAAAACTAATACCTGCATAACTAAATCTTGCTAACTAATACCTGCATAACTAATACTTGCATAACTAAACTCTGCATAACTAATACCTGCATAGCTCTAACCAGTAACCAAACGGCCCCTTATGGAACAGTGGTCAAAATGGAAATAAGAATATCAATAATGCATAACACTTGAAGCATTATGAATCCCCACGAGTTTATTGGTATCCGTATCTACATTTTATTATTGAATGAATGTTGTTAGTTATGACTTAAGAGTGAGTCGGTCTTGGTCGTGGGACATGGAAAATTGAGTAAAAGAAGAGTCCACACACAGCAAAAATTGTGGGCCGGAATACTTGTGGCAAGTTCCACCCAAGAACATTTCTTTAAATAATAATAGTTGTCCACGGTAGAATAAAGAATGCTACTTTAACTTCCCTCTCTCCACTACTGATTTAGGAAGTTAAAATTACACGCTATTTTCATGTTCCCATTTCTTTTCACACTTAAACCCAGGAAAATTCCCAATTTGTTTTCCCCTCCTTAAATTACACTTGAAATTTCTTTCTACATGCTACAACCCACTTCTTTTTCTTCCCTTAAACATATTTGTTCAAATTCAAATTATGAAGATTGCTGTTAAAAATTTGATCTTTTTCCTCTGCTGCTGTTTCTCTCTGTCGGTTTATGCTCTCACTTCTGATGGCACCGCTTTACTTTCCCTTTCTACTCACTGGACTGGTGTACCGCCCTCTTATTGGAATGCTTCAGATTCCACTCCTTGTTCTTGGGTTGGTGTTGAATGTGATGACAACCACTTTGTCACCTCTTTGAACTTCTCTGGCTATGATATCTCTGGCCTATTGGGACCTGAAATTGCTTATTTGAAGCACTTGCGTACCATTGATTTGAGTTATAATGTTTTCTCTGGTTCCATTCCTTCTCACCTCACTAATTGCACTCTTCTTGATTTCTTGGATCTATCCTTCAACACCTTTACTGGAGAAATCCCTTCAAAGATTGGAAATTTACACAAGTTAACCTACATAAGCCTCTTCTCTAATTCTTTGACTGGTAATATTCCTGATTCCTTGTTTTCTATCCCACATTTGAACTTTATCTACTTTAACCAAAACAGGTTAAATGGTTCCATCCCATCCAGCATTGGAAACTTGACTCACCTTTCGTCTCTCTTTCTTTATGACAATGACTTGTCCGGTCCAATTCCACCTTCCATAGGAAACTGTACAAACTTGCAAGAATTGTATTTGAATGATAATCATTTAGTTGGTAGTTTGCCTGAGAATTTTGATAAGCTACAACACCTTGTTTATTTGGACTTAAGCAATAATAGTCTACAAGGAAGTATCCCTTTCAGTTTAGGTAACTGCAAAGATCTTGACACTCTGGTCTTGTCATCCAACAGTTTCAATGGGGAACTTCCACCAAGTTTGATGAATTGTACTAACCTAAAAGTTCTTGCTGCTTTTTCTTCTGGTTTAAGTGGCCCTGTTCCTGCTTCTCTAGGCCAACTCACAAAGTTAGAGAAGCTTTACCTTACTGACAACAATTTCTCTGGAAAAATACCACCTGAGCTGGGAAAGTGCCAGGCCTTGCTGGAGTTACATTTACCGGAAAACCAACTGGAAGGTGAAATTCCTAGTGAACTAGGATCACTCAGCCAGTTGCAGTATCTCTCTCTATATTCCAACAAATTGAGTGGTGAGATTCCCCGCACTATTTGGAAGATTCAAAGTCTTCAACATCTTCTTATCTATCGGAACAACCTGACCGGGGAGTTACCCCTTGAAATGACTGAGTTGAAACAATTGAAGAACATATCCTTATTTGACAACCAGTTTAGTGGAGTTATACCTCAAGGTTTGGGGATTAACAGCAGTCTAACGCTACTGGATTTCACAAACAACACCTTCACAGGTCCTGTTCCACCTAATCTTTGTTTTGGGAAGAAACTGGAGAAGCTTATTTTAGGTTATAATCATCTCGAAGGTGGCATTCCTTCTCAATTAGGACAATGTTATACTTTGACGAGAGTAATTCTCAAAAAAAATAATCTGTCAGGTGCCATTCCAGATTTTGTTAAGAATATAAATCCTATTTTCTTGGATCTCAGTGAGAATGGCTTCAGTGGGAAAATATCCCCAAGTTTGGCAAATCTTGGAAATGCTACATCAATTGACTTATCAGTGAATAAGCTTTCAGGGTTTATACCACCAGAGCTGGCAAACCTTGTCGACCTCCAGGTTTTGAATCTGTCGTACAATGGTTTGGAAGGTGTACTGCCATCTCAACTTTCAAACTGGCGGAGACTGTTGAAGTTTGATGCAAGTCATAATTTGTTAAGTGGATCGATCCCATCCACGTTTGGAAGCTTGGAAGAGCTATCCATTTTGAGTGTGAGTGAGAATAATCTTTCAGGAGGTATTCCTACCTCCTTGTTTGAACTCAAGAAGCTCTCCAAGCTGCAGCTTGGTGGAAATGCACTTGGTGGGGAAATTCATTCAGCAGTTGCGACTGCATCAAGAGAAACACTCAGGTTGTTAAATCTGAGTAGTAACAGGTTGACAGGTGAACTTCCTGCAGAGCTAGGAAAATTTACTTTCCTGGAGGAGTTAGATATAGCTGGCAATAACATTTCTGGAACTTTAAGAGTTCTTGATGGAATGCGTTCATTGATATTCATCAATGTATCATACAACCTCTTTTCTGGTCCAGTACCTGCACATCTGATGAAGTTCCTTAACTCAACTCCTACCTCTTTCTCGGGAAACTCGGGCCTTTGTGTGCACTGTGATCCAGAAGAAGGCTCAAATTGCCCTGAGAATATCACTATAAGGCCCTGTGATCTTCAATCAAACAATGGAAGGCACCTAAGTGGAGCAGAAACGGCAATGATTGCACTTGGGGTACTGATATTTACCATTTCCTTACTCCTAGTAATTGCTTACATGCTTCTGTGGCGCAAAAATTCTGGGAAAGGAGTTGCAATCTCTGCTCAAGAAGGTGCATCGTCCCTGCTTAATAAAGTATTGGAAGCTACAGAGAACCTAAATGATAAGTATGTCATTGGGAGGGGAGCTCATGGAGTTGTATATAAGGCCATCTTGGGTCCAGGGAAAGTGTATGCTGTGAAAAAGCTGGTGTTTGTTGGTATAAAGGATGGAAGCAGAAGTATGGTTAGAGAAATTCAGACAATTGGAAAGGTTAGGCACCGCAATCTTGTCAAATTAGAAGACTTCTGGCTGAGAAAGGATTATGGGCTGATTCTTTATAATTACATGGAGAACGGGAGCCTTCATGATATTCTCCATGAGACTAAGCCACCTGTAACATTAGAATGGAGCGTTCGGTATCGAATTGCTATTGGAATTGCTCAAGGGTTGTCATATCTCCATTTTGACTGTGATCCTGCCATCGTGCATCGAGACATCAAGCCCATGAATATCTTGTTGGACTCTGATCTGGAGCCTCACATATCAGATTTTGGTATTGCCAAGCTTCTGGATCAGTCTGCAGCAACTTCCGCCTCCAATGCCCTTCAGGGCACAGTTGGATACATGGCTCCAGGTATCTAATTTTCATTTTTTTCTCACACTTCCTTTCAGTTAGCTGTCTCTTTAGAGACCTCGTCATCTCTAGAGAAATAATATTGTCTATGTCTTGTCTGTTTTTGTTGACAGAGACTGCATTTGCAGCTACAAAGAGCAAGGAGTCAGATGTTTATAGTTATGGTATTGTCCTGTTAGAACTTATAACTCGAAAGAAGGCGTTGGACCCTTCAATCTATGGGGATACAGATATTGTGTGTTGGGTTAGGTCTGTTTGGACAGAAACTGAAGAAATTGAGAAGATTGTGGATCCAAGACTTTTGGACGAATTCATAGACTCAAGTGTCATGGAACAAGTAATTGAAGTGCTTTCACTAGCTCTTAGATGTACAGAGAAGGAAGTCAGCAAAAGACCCTCAATGAAAGAGGTAGTCAAGCTATTAACAAGGTCAAGTTCGAGTATACGATGCAAGTACTAGCTAGCAGGGACATGTAGTATCTAGTGTATCAGTCAGAGGGGGTTCCATATAAACGTCTGATGTGTTCTAGGTACACTATTTTCCAGATTAACGTAGTCCTAGCTTCCAGCTTTATCCATGTTACAAAATGCTCCGTGTAGGTTCAGTATCTTTTTGTTGGTAGAGGGTGGTACAAATCTATTTACTTCTGTAGTTTAGGAAGAGAAGGTGTGTGCCTTGTAGCTGTAAATGTTCTTTTCCATCACACGTACATGGATGAAAACTAAAGATAACTTACTGATTTTCATCTTATTTAATCATATTCTCAGCAAAAAGCAATTCCTTTTGCCATTCTTAGCAGGATCTGTTATGTTAAAGCCATATTGCTATCTCCCTAGCTATTTGCTATTGTACAATTACTCCAATAAAAGAAGCTTTCTCAAGCATTTTTTTTCTTTTCTTTTTCCATGGTGAAACTCGATAATCATTTGTAGTAGTTGATAGCTGGTCCAGCAGAAATCTTCGCATGGAATCCTATTAGGGGTGTCAAATGGGCGGGTTGGGTTGAAATTGGAGATATTGAAATGGGTTGAAATAGATATTGGGTTGGGTCTTGACCCGCCCAAGTTTACTTTGGGCTCTAATGGAAAGTAAGTAGGCGTTTGGCCATAGATTCCAAAAATTTTCACTTTATTTGGAATTTATTAAGTAGGAGTTGAAAAATGGAGTTATGTTACGTTATATTTTTTGAAAATGAGAGGAGATCCCTTTATTTGGAATTTATGAAGATGGAGTTGGAAAGCATGTTTCGAGCACTTCTTCCCAAATTTGGAATCCAACTCCAAGATGGATTCCAACACTGATTTTGAAATAAAGTGAAAAAATTTTCTGGAAAAAAGTAAATAATTCTAATGCCATGTATTCTTTTTTTTTTTTTTGTGATGTTTCCATCTCTCATCAAATTTATTGGGGAACTGGGTTGTGTGTGGGTTCATTTGTAATCATAGTGGGAGACATGGTGCATATTAATTGCCTTTCAATACTGGATGTTAGCTGGTTTCCTAGATCCATAACAGGTTGCAGTTACTACTGGGGGCCTGATATCTGAGTTGCAAAAGGTGCTAAAGAACCTGATCTTTATTCTTTCCATTTTGCCTACATCTACACATCATGAACAGGAATTTTGAATGGAAAATCAACTATACATGTATATAAATAACTAGATAAGTACGGGCCCAACATGTAATCTTAATACCATTTTACAGGATCAAGTTACCGGGCGGTAGTCCGGCATAACAACGTAGATCTAGCAATCGTAGTACCCGTACAAGGGACATACAACCGAAATATAAAAAAATTTTCATCTAGTTTTAATGACTGTATGGAACTGAGTTAAATACCCTTTTACCCGAGCAAAGGGTCTGTCAAGATCAGAATACATATTCCAGTTGAGCCCATGTGTCTAGCAGTTCTAACCGGGAATAAATTGCCCTTTTACTCCTTGGGACTTACCTCATCCGGCTGGCTAGACGAAGCCACTAAGTCAAAGCCAACAAAATAGTATTAAGATCTAACAGTGTTTCTACTGTTCTGTTACAGTATTTCTACTATTTTATGGGTCCCTCATTGTTTCATGGGTCCTCAGGCGGCTTCACTGTTTTTCTTTCCCTCTGATAGCACGAATTAACTCTTCTGCCCTTTTCAAGGAGTTTTCTGCCAATATTTTCTCTGGCTCGATTGGCTGAGAATCTGTCGCCGCGATATCATCGTTGCTAGTTTCACTCCTCATTGAAGTATCTGATTTATCATATTGGTTAATTGAATGAAGTAAATTTCTTTTTACTTCCTCTAGATATCTCTCGATCATTTCCTCCTTATCTCCTTCTTGGACGGAAATCCTTCTGGCTAAGTGCCTAACAGAACTATAATCTATTACTTCTTTTATAGGAGTTCTGGAATACTCTTGGATTTTAGTTTCAATTAAATCCAGAAGCTCTTGACCATACAAGATCTTTGTCTTAGGATCTCTTTTTAGAAGCTTATCCTAGAAATTATTATAAAATACTCTGTTTAAGCATGGAATCTGCTCTTGTGTAAACCCGAGCTCTGGAGTCCATTTATGAATCCATGGAATAGAAAACTCGATGAAAAAATAAATCTAATCAATATTTTCTAGGTAGCAGATATGATCTGCATGATATAACTCAGTTAACTGAGGTGATACCTTAACCCATTCTTTATATAATTTTAAAAATGGTTCTGGCAATATTTTGACCGTTGGACCGTGGTATGACCACCATCATAGAAACCAATTTGGAATGCTCTGCTCGAATATCTTCGCACATATCTTCACAAACCAAGTGTGTTTGTGTCTATCATTGTTGTAATAAAACACTTTATCAAATGCTTGCACATAATCTCAATATGTAAAATTTATGCGAGTTTTGTTAAGACTTATTTGTCTTTCGTTCATGGTGGAAATTCCCCAATCTTCAACAGATATAATCTGTTTAATAATGATCTTAGAGAAACTATGTTCCTCTGTATTATATCCTGAGAAGTGTTGAAATTCTGCACTTCCTGTATCATTTAAAATTGTTTCATAATATGATCGGGTTTTATATGATTCACCCGGGTAATATAACCCATTTAATAAGTACCGATGTAATATCTTCCAAGGTTCATTTTTTCTCTGAATCTCAGAGTTTTCAACAAGAAATATTACTTCTTTGTTGATTACCTGTTCGAATGACTTGATACAATCATTGTCATCTTTAGCAATTGAAACAAATGTATCACTTTGCTTTTGAGCTGTCAAATATGCTTGTAATTGAGCATATAAGGGGCTATCTTCTGGAATATCTTCCAGATGGATTTATGAACTTGTAGAAGATTGAGGTATCTTCATATTTACAAGTTTTTTCTGTCCCATTTGTATAACTGGGGAACTCGTTGAGGATCCGTATGACGACCCTGAAGATCCTTGTTGCTGTGGGGATGATCTTCCCCCTCTGCTACGTCCTCTGCCTTTAACCCAAGGCGGGTTCATTCTGCAAATATAACAGATTTTATTACTCTGATAATTCTTCATAAATAGAATCATCTCTAACTTCATCGTTTGACATACCGTATTCTTCATAATCAAATATAGAGAATTTCATAAGATCATCTATGAATAATTCGATAATAACCTCTTTCATATCACGAGATAAAGTCATAACTTGAAGAATAGCAATTAATAAATCGTTATCCAAAAACATACTGTAAAGAGAGGGATTTATCATTGTAAATATTCTCTAGATAAGAAATCAGGAAGAGAGTTATCAACTCCCTTTTTATAGAGGAACTCAAAGTCAAAAGGGGCTAGTTGTGCTTGCCACCTAGCAAAGATTAATTTAGAAGCATCATGCTTAAAATCTTTATTGAACATAAACTTAACTGATTGAGCATAAGTTTTTATCAAAAACTTTTGATTATATAAATCATCTTGAAATTTTAAGACACACTTGACAATTGTAAGCATTTCATGAGCTACAGTTGTATATTTTTTCTGGGCTTCGGTCCATTTCCAGAATGAAATCTAATCAGATATTCATTATTATCATGAGGATTAATTTGTTTTAAAATTCCCCTATACCCGATATTAGACGCATCCGTCTCAATGACCTTTTTCCAGGATGAGTTAGCAAGAGTAAGACAAGGCAAATAATTCACTCTTTGTTTAACTCTTCTTACTAAAGCAGTAAGACTGTCAGACCAAGGTTCTTTATAACCCTTTTTCAACCGATCATATAGAAGAGCCAAATCTCGCGACAAATTTTTATAAAAAGGGGAGATATAATTAAGGCTTTCTAAAAACCGCTGTAATTGCGTTCTATCAGAAATAATATCAGGAAAATTTGAAGCAAATTCAATAGATCTTTGAATAGGCGTTACCTTGCCTTGATTGATGAGATGACCAAGAAATCTCACCTCAGTTTGAAATAAACTCATTTTTATTTGGATATAACTAAACCATTTTGAATCACAATCCTTTTGAAGATGTCTAAATGCTTAATATGCATTTCAAAAGTTTTAGAATAAACTAAAATATCATCAATATAAATGATGACGAAATCTAAATAAGGGTTTAAAATATCATTCATAATTTTTTGAAATTCAGAAGGAGCATTTTTTAAACCGAATGGCATTACATTCCATTCGTATTGCCCAAATGGAACATTAAAAGTAGTTTTGTAAGAATGTTCCTTAAAAATTTGAATCTGCCAATAACCTGACTTTAATCAAATTTAGAAAATATATTAGTATCATATAATCTGGATAATAAATCCCTTTTGTTTGGAATAGGATATCTGATCCACTTTAAATATTTGTTTAAAGGCTTATAATTTATCACCAATCTGGGCACACCCCTCTCCTTCTCAGCAGCATTATTAACATAGAAAGATGTACAAGACCAAGGAGATTTGAAAGATTTTATTAACCCTTTTTGAAGTAAATTATCAATTTCCTTTTTGCAAAATTCGACTTGTTCAGAATTCATCTGGCAAGGTTAAGACTTAGTTGGAATATCATCCTCCGAAAAACTTTCTTCATAAGGAAGAGTGACAATATGCTTTTTCCTATCCCAAAAAACACTTGGATGGTTAGCACAAATATCAACAAAAAGTTGTTCAGTAATCAATTTAATTTTCTCCCGAACTTTTGTAGATTTTAAAGTATATAATATATTCATACTAAAACACTCCAATTGAAGCGTATCAACATGCTTTTGCTTCATATCAATCAAAGCACTGATTTCTTTTGATATAGGATCAGTAATATAAGTATAACTGATTTTTCGGTCATCAGTACCTGCAGAAAATCCTTTTGCATCAATATGAGTGAAAGGATAAATAACATTTATAAAAGGGATTCCAAGAATAATTGGAGGGTACAACTGATTTTTTACCAAGAAAAAGAAATGCGGAATGCAAACTTTATTTTGGCAAATACTCACATTGGGCAGTTTATACTTTATATCTAAAGCATGACCAGATGCTGATTTAACCACATGAATAGTTTTTTGAAAATATTTCGTGGGAACTAATCCTTCTTGAATGCAACAAACATCAGCTCTACTATCAATCATAGCGACATCAGTTATTGAAAAACTATTGTTGATTAAAATAATGCATTTTACATACCACTTATGAGCAGTTATAACTTGCATCATTCCAAGAAATGAATTATTTTCAGAGTCAAGATTATCAGTAAATTTTTGTGGTTCTTTATCAAAAACCACACCTTTGCCTTTATCACTAGATGACTCAGTTACAGAATTATTTTTCTCAACCTGAGTTATCCTGTGATCACAAATCATTTGATTTTGCTTAAGGGATTTAATCTCTTTTTTAAGATTCTCAATTTCATATTTTAAATCATCGAAAGAGGAATCTCTTGACGGAATATTTATGTTATTCAGGCAGTTATTAACCTCTTTAAAAGAATAAGGTGCCTGATATTCAAAGCTTCTGGGTATTTCAAAAGGTTTTGAAGAACTTGATCCAGAATTATCTGCTAGATCAATAATTTTTTCCCGAAGTTTGTTATCAGTTACCTCCTTTAAGAGTTTTATCACATTATCAGATGTAATAGTATTAATATTCAAATCTCGAAATTGAGCTTGTAATTTGTAAAATTCATCATTTTCACTAACACAATTATCTCCTTTACAAGTTTGGCATAAATTATCACAAACCTTTTCTTCATAAAAAAAAATGAAGTAAATCAACTTCAACTTCTGCTTCGGAAGATGAATAATAATCGGATTCAGAACTAGAGGTGTATAACAGACCATAGATCTTTTCGTGAAGATCTCATTCTAGTTCAAGGGCTTTAAGCTTTTCAAGCTTGCAATTTGGTGCTATGTGACCAAACTTTCCACATCTGTAGCACTTGATATTTGCCAAATCTTTCTTAGATCGATTTTTGGCAAACCTTTTAGACTTTCGGTAGCTTTTTTTAGCTTCCCGTTCTTCTTTAGACCTTTTTCGAGACTTTTTTTTCTTATAAGGACTATCATTCGAAGGGTATCGGTGATAATCTTTCTTCTTTTCATAAATCTCTGGTAATTCAAACTGGGTACAAAAATCTCCCAATTGATTTTTCTCTTTCAGCTTATCCATCTTCAACTGTTTTGATAATCTTAACTCATTACACAAGTTCAATCCTTCTTGTGTATATACTCCTATCAATTTTCCATAAGTGTAGTCACCATAAGGGATTTCTATCATATTTCCTCTTAAAGCCTTTCGAACTCTTTCTGCAAATAAAGAAGGAAGGCCATCTATAAATTTTGCTTTCCAATATTACAACTTATTTTCGGGTAATTCCATAACCCGACTCATAAAGGTGTCTTTATACCATCTAAATTCACCCAAAGTCCTGCATATAAGACCATTAAGTAGTGTACGCACAGTTTCGTACTGGTTAGTGAATCTCCCATTGAAATGTTCTAAAATAGTAAGAACAAGAGTATAAACTGCATCTTCTCTATTTGCAACTAGAGACATTCCAAGGTTATCAACGCCTTTAGTAGTTGCTCTAGCGTTTATCACCATTGCCTTTTCTTCTATGGATAAATAATTATCCCACCAGCCTCTTAATTGACCAGTAAAACCTGCAATAATCATTTTGCAAATATTTCTATCTGTGTTTTGAACACTTCTGCATATGGTGGCATACATAAGCATGCGGTGAACCAGGATAGTAAGTTGTCTATCCGTTAGACCATCAAGATTCCATTCATAATTTTCAGACCCGCTGTATGATGTATTAGTCTGATTCCAATCTCGCTCTTCAATTAAAACATCTTGAGGAGTCGGTCGAGGATAATAATAAGTTTGCATATTGGGTTTTTTAGCATACCCATTATTACCTTTGAAAAATCCTTCGAGTTTATTAAACTCAGATGATATCTCATCTTTATGATCAAAAGTATGTTCAATTTTTTCAGCGAAATCTTCAGAAAGATTAATTGGTTTTAAACTTAATCCTGAAAACTTTTGATTTAGTTTTGAAAACTTTGCATCAAGAAGTTCTTCCAAATCATTTAAAGATTTAAATTTAAAACCCTGAATCTCAGGAGGCCGTTGAATATTAGCAAGGGCAATTGGAGCATCTGAACTACCCTTTGAAGTTGAGGCAACATCAGACGTCTTTTTGCTATTACTAATTTCCTTTATCAAAGAAGTTAATTCATCAAGTTTTTTGTCAAGAGAGCTTATATGTTCTCCCAAAACTTTAACATAAAGACTCAAGTAATTGTTTTGAGAAATAATTTTATTTATTTCGGCTATGCTTATAACCGCAACATCATTATCAATAAATCTTTGAAAAGCTTCAAAAGTAATACCTGTATTATTAGGTAAAACAAAAGATGATTGAGGAGGGTAAATGACCTTATTAATATTTCCACTCCCATCTTTATAAGATCTTTCTAAAACATTTATATATAAAGGAAGATAAGTGGTTATAAACCATGATACAAAATACATAATTTGATTATGCAATGCACACGTTTCATAAAAGTCTTGAGAAATACTATGAAGATCCTCTTCAGTATAAGTATTAAATAGCCAAGTTTTAAATTGGTTCCATTTTTTACTAAAAAATTCTTTCTGAATATAATTTCTTGCCTGCTAACCAAGACTAAAATCAATTTGGTGTAAAAACATTTAAGTATTATCGGGGTCGAATCCCATCTCAGAATCCGTACGTATATCACCTATTTGTGAAGCAGTAAGAATATCACCCTGCGTATTAACCATCTGCACAATGTTAGTTTGAGGGTCAACCTTAATTACCTCAATTGCCTTAGTCTTTTCTACCGATTTTACCGTAGAAAGAGTATGAAGTGAAGCTGCACGATTTAGAGTTGATTTATAAACAAGTTCAATAGTAGAAATATGATTTATAGAAGGTAACATTCTCCGATCTGAGAACGAATGTCTGGAAAAAATAGAAGATTGTTCATCAAATCTACTAGTTGAACTGTTATCAAATTGTATATTAATCCTTCCATCAGGATTTTGAGAAATATGAGAACACTCAGTATTACTGATTTCATTCATTAATTGTTCAGGGGCTATAACCGAATTCAAAGTCCAGGTAGATGGAAAATCAATTTCATCCCACAATATAGTCCTTCTTGTGGTATTTTTGATTTTGCAAAGTTGGTTTCCATCAGCACTGTTTGCTGCGAAGTGTCGTACAATTTGCACTTCGGGTTTAAAGTCGAAAGGAGACGATAATAAATTCTATAAGATAATCATATCAGTTCTGAGCCTGGCGCATAATTATAACCATGCGTTTTCACATTTAATGTCAAAGCATCAAGAATATTCACATCCGAAAGAGATAATTGCAAATTAGGTTGAGTATTAAAGTATACTGGTCCATAAGCAACAGTAGATTCTATCTAACCTATCAAAGTTTGTCGAAAATTATAATTTCTAGCATCACGCAAAGCTGTCATGAAAGTTTCTGGTAACCCTTTCAGAGTAAGGGGTTTAAAAGCAATTTGCACCATGCCAATATGCATAAAATTAAAATGATTCTTATAAAGGTTAATATCACGCTCATTTAACAAACGAATAGTCTGTTCTGAAGAATTCAAAGCAATAGACTGTTCAGTTGTTTTTATCAATTGTTTAGAAGACAATTTATCAAATCAACCATAATCATAAACAATCTTTATCGAGAATTTAGATAATGGCTGTTAAATGTGTACATTATAATTCTAACATCACGAAAATATATTAGTATTTAAATTGATAAATGAAATATATTATCCTTGTAAAGATAGTCAACATGTAGACTAACCTTATTTTTAACCCCCAATATGCAGTAATTGTCTTGTTCCCAATATATATTCGCATTGATGCGTAACATCAATTCATCCACACTTATATTTCTTAAGAGATGAACGTATTCACTTTCATTGAGTATTCAATTTTTTTTTTGGATAGTCACATAGCAGGATCTTGTCGCTATATGAGATTATGATATAGCTTATTAAGTATTTGTGAAGCATAGAGAGACTTCAAAACTGAGATTTCTGCTAGTTACCTTGGAAAATACTCCCTCCGTTCCTTTTTATATATCATCCCTTTTCATAAATAGTTGGTCCATAATACATATCATTTCATAAAATCAATGCATAAGTTACCATATTCTTCCAATTATACCCTTGATAAAGTAGTTAATTAGTCTTGAAAATATATAAATTGACCAACCTAGGAAAACTAATAAGTAATTAATATTCATTGGAGTACTTCATACATTGATTAATTACTCTCTCCATTCACTATTCTATAAAATCTTATTTTGAAAAAGAAATCTCAACAAACAAATTAAAAATAAAAGATGGAGAAAAAATAAAAAATAATCTTGAAAGTTGAAGCTTTAACAATTTTTTTTGAAATCTTAGATCATTTGGTGAAAAAATTTGGCTCCAAAAATAAACTCAAAAATTTAAATAGTCATCCAAATGCAACTATTTAAATTTTTGAGATCTAGCATATTCATCATTTATTGAAAAATTGACTTAAAAAAATATTAAATAAGGGTAGAAGGGAAAGTTACTTAATTTCTTAATGCAAGTGCAATCTAAAAATGTGACATATAAAAAGGAACGGAGGGAGTAGATGTTAGTGTTGCGAGACACGTTAGACAATATATTTTGAGTAGAATTTAAACGACTTGCTTTAAATGAAACTAAAATTTGACGCGGTATTACTTCAGCAAAAAATATAAACATTATAGAATGTTGTTGTTTTTGCTATGATTGTACAATCTCCAATAGCAATTCTAATATACAGGAATAGGGTAATGTCATCAAAGGTAAGAAGTCGACTCGTTGCTACTGGAAGATATCAAAATTTTTTTTGCAAGAATTGGTTATAAATATGTTGGACAACTAATTGTTAGACTAAAAATTTATCATATTGGATTACTGATCCACTGAAGAAAAAAAAAGACTGCTGGTGCCTGATTCCGTAATCAATTTTTGGATTGGATAACACTATACGAACCTAGACATTTTGCCAATTTTGAAAGGACTTTTGTCAAACATCTAAAATGCAGAGGTTAAAAATGATCAAATATTCAATCATGTATACATCATCTATGATTATTAATCAAAATCATGACAAAAACAATCAGTAGTACTAACAAAATCAAAGAAGAAGAGCGAAGCTAAATTAATACATATAGAATCAGTGTGGTCTGTATATTTTTGTCAAGAAAACTTCCTTTATTCCTCCATGGGTAATTGATTTGTTTACCATTTTTCGTGAATAAAAATTCGATCTTTTTCCGCAGTTAGGATAATAGGCCCTTTTAGTAGTCTACATCATAACTTGTCTACTGTAGTATGTAAACGTTAAAAAGTAAAAAACTTTACTCCAAATTCATGCACGATCAAATAGTTACCATACAAAATTTGTCAATAACAAAAATCATTACATAACAGAAAATCAAAGGGATAAATTAAAATATACAGTACGAACTGAACTTACCACAAAGCTCAAAGCTAGTATAGGTGAATCAGTAATACCAAGCACGTCGAAGAAGAAGAGCAAATGTGGTGAGATGTAAAAGAACCATAAAGCGGTGAAAAATCAAGAATGTGGCGAGATGTAAAAGATCCATAAAGCGGTGAAAAATCAAGTTGTGCGTTCTAAGAACTGGCAGGGTAATCCCATGAGCTTTGTTAACCAGAAGCAGTTGAAAACTAAGTTGTGCAGACTCTTCACGGTTGATATCGCACCCGTGTTGAATTCTCCAAAAATACACTACTTTTGGAGAATCCGACACGCATTCGTCGAGATTTTTGAAGAGTCTGAGTAAATATAGGTTGAAACGAAAAAAACTGACATGACAAGGGACACTTCATGAGTGAAGAGAACAGAGAGATACAGAATAATGATTTGGACTATACAAAATAATTGCAATAAAATTTTCTTCTTTGCAAACTATGGTAACTACTACTTTCAAAATCTTATCCTGGAAAAGTTGAAATACACCACATTGATGCTTCATTGGCATTTTATTTATCCATTTATCCCAGCACCAACATCATTGCCAAAGCTTCAAAGAAGTCATTACCACTTAAATCCATTAAGTCCATCAAACCTTTGAGCCCTTCTCAGATAGGAGTCTATGAGAAACAGTCAATTGTAATTGGTAGTTAGTCTTTACAGCATACCAAAATCAAGGTTGAAGGCAAAGTACATTGGAGTGAGGTGTAACAAAACTTGAGCGGGAGAAAGTATGGCATTCTTCTCTCATCAAGATATAAAATAATGATTTCTTTTTTCCCTGTTACTAAAAATGGGGAAATGGAACCCAAAATAAAAGTTCATTTACTAAAAGCTTGCCTTCGTTCATTAGTAAGCCAAGGTCCTATGTTTCTGAGTCGACACAAGCATTTTTTGAAGAATCCCTGGTAGGCCTCAGGCCTTCCCTTAATCTGACAGTAAAAAGGCTATGTACTGGATTGTAAATTTTATCCCACCCAATGACTGCCTAGCAAAAAAAAAAACCCAGCCAATTCTCTTGCGATTTATAGCAGAAGATTGAAAAGAAGAAAAGTATAAGAAATAGTACACCTAATATTAACAAGCAAATAAGCAATTCGGATTTCAAATGAAGCCACTCATCTTAAGCGATTTGATCGAAAATTATCTTTCTATTTTATCACTACATGCTATTTAAGTCGAAAAATACCTTGCTATTATTTTCTTTATTTGTTCTGAGTCGATATGTTTACGTAGGACTAAACTAAATCACGCATTCAGCTACATGATCAAGACTAAGTTCTATACGATAAGAATATAATTGAAAAGTCAGTTCTAGCTACTAAAATAAGAAATAACCTTCGAGTATCAAAATTGGGTTAATCTCACTACTGTTGGTACCATGTAATTCAATATTTTCGAACAAAAGATATTTAATGTTTTTGAATCTATTGTATTGTGTAACTTCCTACTTGTGACATACTGATTAAATAGGGTACTCTCCTTTCTTAGGGCATCATCTACTTTCTTCTCTCTAACCAAACTAACATAACACCGGTATACGGTAAGCCCATATGTGGTAATTCATTTACAATTCGTAATGCCTATAGATGGGTAATGTATTTATAAACTTGCGCCTTATGTCAGTCCAAAATTGGATAAGAGCTTTATTTGTTTACATGGTATGAAAAATGGTCAGTGATGCACTCTTATCTGCTAGGTTAGATAACACCTCTGTTTTCAAAGTGAACACGCTTGTGCCGTATAGTAATACATGAAAACTAATAGCCTAGATTTCTTTCTTAGTTTATACTACGTATCATAATTGACTTGGCTAACCATAATTAAGTAAACCACTAAGAATTTATTTCTCAGAAAAAACAAAACAAGAAACATAAAACTCACCAAATAGAGGAGGGAGGAGGGAGGAGGGAGGAGGCCGCGGGGGGGTTGCACAAAAGATCAATAGTAAGTATGGGAAAAAAACCTCACCTGAACTCAAAATTTAAAAAAAGCTAGAGACAAAGTGGACAAATTTGAAATCGCACGCAACACACAAGTGACAAAGTGGCCCAGTGGTTTGGGCTTGAAACTTCCATGTTGGAGGTCTCAAGTTCGAGATCTCTTACTAGAGAAAGCAAGGGATTTGCCTTCTAAGTCGAGCTCGTCACACCGGGTTTGCCTAATATGGGTTATCTCTCTTGTGTGATTTGCGAGTTATTGTATAGGAGCGAGAGTTTTATCCTATGCACACCCTAAGGGTAGGGACCGCGGTTTTCCTTGTCATAAAAAAAAAAAAAGAACTTAAAAATCTCATGCATATCAGTAACTTTAAAGGCAAATTTTTCACACCTTTAAAACTCCTAATCAAAGAAGAGAAAAGGAGCTTATATTACAACTCAATTAAGAACAAACATGTAATCTTAATGGCTAATTTTTTCCTAAAGTACATAGATTTATACAGCAGAGCATGAATATGAAGCGCAAGTACCATTTTCCGTTATAACTAAAGTGCATTGAATATAACCATCCAGAATTTACCTCTTAAACTCGTAGTATTGTTCGACTTTCTCCACGTCGAGCAAATTCAACTTTCAAAGTCCTATAAAATTCAAATCGTGCAACTATTATATTCCAACTAATAAAGCACGAATATTAGATAATGTAGGCATTGAGATTCCACAAGGCTAAGTACATTTTACATTTTACATTTTACGTTATGGAGATGAAAATAACGTGTCATAGTATCAAATTAAAGGGAACTATTTACCAAAATTAAATTAAAGAACATAACAAATCATTTAAAGAAAAAAAGAACAAACAAATAAATAGTGTAGGAAGAAAAAGAAAATTCACCAAAGTGAAGGGGATGTGGGTATCTTTGCAATACTACGTACGTGGTAAGTTTTAAACACCCTCAATTAGCATGCCCTTTCAAAGGAAGAGATATACAAATATTTTGCAAGAAGTAAAATCTGGACAAACTAACCAGATGTAATGGAAATCACAAATGGAGAATTTGAAAATTATGTCCACAAAGGAGAGGGATAAAATCTGGGAGAAAGAAGATAAATATGGAACTTTGTTGAAGAAGACAAGGTTTTGTTGTTTCCTAAAACAGTACAAAGAGATAAATAAGCACTGATGGATGTTTCTCGACCTACCTAGAATTGTAATATTATATAGTAATAAGAAAAGTCAAATATCTAAAATGCCACAATATTAGCTGCGAAATTACAATTATGCCCTTGGTCGTCCTTAGGCTTCACTTTTCTATACAGTAGAAATATATACTAAGGTGGATATAAAATTATGACTGATGCGCAGCTGCTAGGATTCTAGTTGTGCATCACTGCATTGCTGTTGTAACCTGTCAGTGGCATCAATGACGGTGTTTGATTCTTCTGGCAAAATTGGTGCCAAGACAGTGGAGTTTGAAGAAGTAGCATTTGTAGGTATGTTTGGCAATGCAATGTTGTTGGAGTGAGTGGAAAGAATATTCATAGGCAGACTGAGTACCATTAGATTAGAGTTTGACGAGTCAACAGACTGTGATGAAGAAACAATTTCTGCTGCTTCTGCTTTTGGATACTTAAACTGGGGGTCTCTTGCCATGGTAGAAGCATGAGATGAGAGGTCTCTTTGGTCAAAGTGTCTACCTATTTCTTTAATTTTGGACCAAACGGTACTTCTGGAATTCAAAATTTGCTGAAGAGAACTTCTGTTTTTGGTAACATATATGACTATGAAAATAAGTACGCATGAAGATGTGATGGTGCCAGTTATGACAAAGAGCCCTTTGAAACTTTTTAGTGAGACACTGACTGAGGTTACATTGCTGTCTGGACCATTACATGCGGGATCACCTACGGACCACTTCCCTTGGATGTCTAACATCTCACCTTTCTCTGTTAGCTTGATAACTGCTCGAGAGATATCAGCCACCAAAGGACTTCCCTTTGGGAAAACCTGTTCATTTTCAAAAGACAAATTAGTACACCAGCTGGGGAAAGGGATGAAACTATTATTAATATATACTACAAGGGGGGAGTGGATGAAACAATTCTTAATATATATAATAGAGTATAGCCTAGTGGTCAATGAGGTGGGGTGGGGTAGGGGGGGACCATGAGGTCTCAGGTTCAAATCCTAGTGGATCTAATCATGGTGGACAGAGTTACTTGATACTTGTGCTAGTAGGAGGTAACAGAGTGGATTAGTCGAGCTGCTCGCAAGCTGGGCAGACTTCATAATCATCAAATATACTACAAGGAGACTAGAGCTTCTTTTATGCTTACAAAGGCAAAACCATCAGTGCGATAGGTAGGGCCGACAATGGTGTACTTGTCGCAGTACTTTGCTAGGAAGAGTTTGGAGTAAGGAACCACATCAAAAAATGCTGATATGTTGCCACTCTTGCTTCCAATTGACAGAGCTTCTTCATAATCTTCTGGAAACCTGTACATCTTGATCTTTGAGTCCTCAAAACCCACCCCGCTTAAAATATCACATACAAATGAGCCTTGGTAACAGCCCACAGAATGTCCTTTCCTGATGAGTTCCTTCACATCTGCAATAGCTGGTCGTAGCCTCTGTACGGTCAATCTTGATGATAGGCTAGCAGTGTAAGTGGAGTTCAATATGAGTACTACGAACATCCATACTACTACAACCAGACGAGCCAGATTGCTCACTATTCTCTCTCCTGCAGAATAAGATGTCAGAATAAATATAGTCAGGTAAAGTCATTTATGGGAGATGAAGAAGATGCTTTTACAGGGGATCAACTCACTGTGTGCAAATACTAAAGTGGAGAAGGGAAAATAGAAGATCATGCCAAGATGGTGAGAAGGAGGACCCCGAAAAGCTGAGCTTATTCTGTGTTCAAGAATCCAAACAGCTAATCCCGTGACAAAGAAAAATGCTATACTTGTGAGCCAGAGTTCCTTCTTCATGGGCTTCAAGAAAGTCCACATATTATTGTCATCCTCATAGGTAATTGGAACAATTCTGACGACTCCTCCTTCTGCGAATGGAAGAGTGAAGTCCACATAGTTTGATCGGTTTCCTGTGATTGTAATATCTCCAATGGCAGCATCATATTTCTGATTTTGCAGGGTCAAAGAACAGAAACACTATCTGGTAAGGAAAAAGAGGATGGACTAGCTGGATAGTAAAAATAAGATTCTGCTACCAGTACTAATTTATACTCTAGTTACCTGTAGAAACACTTGATTTACAAGATCATTGTAACTCCCTGCACATGAGCCATCCAGCTTCTCAAAGTGAAAGAAGTCGTAAGGCACAAAATATGGTAAAGCTGCCATCACTGATTTGAATACTTCTATGTAGTACCCACTAAAATGAACAGCACCCGTCCTCGAATCCTTCATCACATTCAAGTAGTCCTCAAAACCAGGTCTCACTGCAACTGCAACTTTTAGCCTTTTACCCCTAACTGGAACTTCCCATCCCCTTGGTACCACTCTAGATTTCCCTGGCCATATGATGTTACTATTAAATTCCTCCTTTGGGGTTGAATCAAATTTGTCGCTAGTATTGTGTCTCACCCTTTTGAATCCATGAGCCTGTGTCCAGACTGCTACCTCTTTCTCTCCATTTCCAACAACATTCAGTATTTTATATGACGTCGGATACAATTTTCCATCAACGAGATGGAACATCCCGCTAAGCCCTTTAAACCTAGTTGTCAGAATTTCTTTGAGAAGCTTAGGACCTGTTTTTGAGATAGGAAGGTTGAATGGGTCAGAAGAATTGAGGTCGGCAGTTGTGTCCTGATATGAAGCTTCTGGATAGTGACTTCCAACATGCTCGGCAGCCATAGCTAGTGCCCACATAGTATCATATGCCCATACATCAAAAATGCTCACCATATCTGCTGGTTTATAACCAGGATTGACCGGATCAAAGATTGTCTTTTGCAATCTCAATGGCTCAAGATTGCTAGTCTTAGGAATGAGTGGCTTTACCCCCAATACCCCTTGCATGGCTTCCACAACTTGTGAATTCATGGAAGGAAGGAAGTCCATAAGACCACTGGTGATGATCCACACATAGCCCTCACTCATCATACCTATTGCCTTGGCTTTTAGAAAGAACTTGGCCCCAAGAGAATGCGACAGATGTGCTATGAATACCCTAGTCTGCATGGTCATCATCTTGTACAGCTCTTTGAGTGTAAAATCCTCGTCAGCTGATACAGGGATGAGGCTTTTGTAGGCAACATGAGTATTGATGTCTTGCAAGGCATTAGACAAGTAAGGAACAATGCCATTACCGTACTCTGAATCTTCATAAATGATCACAACCTGATTCCACTGGAAGGCTTTGACAATGGCAGCAATGGCACCAACCTCAGTGTCATCAGTTTGGGCTGTTTGAACAAAAAATTTTGTTCGAGGTTGAAGAGAAGGGCTGGTTGCAGAGAAAGATACTATCGGGACTTGAGCTCTCTCTCCAAGATTCATCAAGAAGTTGGCTTGTGTTGATTTTTGAGGCCCGATTACTGCATCGGCCTTTAAATTTTTCAACAATTCAAGACCTGCAATTTTTATGCCAAAGGAAGATGGATTAAAAATTTAATTCTCCTAATAAGGCATGGTTTACTTTCCAATTTTAGGCGTGCATACAGTCCATTCAGGCAGACCAGATATCATGATATGGCTGATTGGACTGACTGCGAGTAAATTACTGAAATTGGTAGTAGTGTTCAAGGCGTTTATCACATACTTGCTGGAACCTACAAGTCAGAGTCAGAGTCAGGATTCAACTTTATAGGTTCTAGATTTTAGAACAATGACTTCAAGTGGTAGTAACTGGGTTCTAAATTTAATATTTGTACATATTTGATGGATTTTTTTAACACAAATATATTGTTTGAACAAACGCTACTGGGCTCGATCTAACCTGTATCTCGCTTCTAGCTCCACCCTGGCTGAAGGTAGTAGTAGTTGCAATGTCAATAAATGAAGTAAAAAAAAGTAAGGAAAAAAGGAAAGGAATATCATTGTTCTTTGATCGCTAGTATTACCTGATTGTTTCTTTCACTTCGTTTATCTTATTATCTTGTTGATTTTACTGCATGTTATTACTGCTTCTTTTTCTTCTATCCTTGATTCGGGGGTCTATTTGAAAGAGTCTCCCTACCCTTACATGGTAGGGATAAAGTCTGCGATCATTCTACCCTCTCCCGACGCCACCTTGTGGGATTATATATACTGGGTATGTTGTTGTTGTAGGCATGATGACCTGAGGTTGATGGTATAGTGAACCTCAGTAACCCTGTAAAGCTAGCAATTACCGTTATCAACTACAGCGTAGTGTTTCTGGATTAAAGAAGATTCTTTTGCTTCTGAATTCTACACTGATCCTCGCAGGTACTTCTTTCCCAATTTTTCCGTTTTAGTAGTACTCTACTGGACAGTGGACATTTACATAGATTTGTTTCTGACAGAGGATACAAACACAAAGTGTATAGGGATGTTAAAGGAAAAGAGGAAAGTCTACTTACCGGAAGCAGCAGCATCAATTACATTTCTTTTGGAGTCCCTGGCATGAAGAACCAGTCTTGTTTTATAGTTTGGATGACGTGAGTAGAAGTCAGAATGGGCAATTTTCAGGCAGTTGAAAGCCCTGTGCCCGAACTCTGTGTCCAAATCAAGAACCACACCCACTTGAAAACTAATAACAGAGCTGTTGCCACCCAAGGCGCCAGAGCAACACAAGCCGGAACTCATTATAATAAGGAGACCAACAAGAATGGAATGGAAGGAGATGTTCATTTCTTATTCAAGGAAGTAGTAATTGATTTAGATTACTTATATCTGAGCTGCTTATATAGGCATCAGTTGACCAAGACTTGTATACTAAGATGCATGTGCCAAGATTTGGTTTTGTTGTAGTATACCTTTTTCTGGTTTCGTTGTATTATATGCATACAAGTCAACAATAAAATATGCTGTGAAACTTCCTGGATATGGGGAGAATACAAGTTATTGGTACGAAGTCTTAGTTATTCTCAAATCTTTACTATATAAAACTATTAGTATGTTATCAACACTAGACCAATATTATATAAAAGTATCAGAAATTCGCGTCTAAATCTCCGAAAGGCCAAGCAATTCCTAGAAAAACATATTGCAAAATCTATATGGTAATTAAGTAGCCGGCTTAATTTTCAACAACATTGAATTTACCTTTATATCTGGATTGGATGCTTAACGAAGTTTTTGTATTTATCTTCAATCCAAATTTACAGCGTAGCAATGACTATATATGAGGTGCTTAGACATTGGTTTTCTTGTACATAGACAAGAACGTTTTCCCTCATCTAGATGATAGACCTATATGAGACAAACAATTGTCCCTTAGTCTTTGTCCCTACCGAGAAGAAGGTGTAAATGTCAAAGGGTATATATTTTGGGACCAGTGAAGACTATCAAGTAGAGTAGTACTTTTCAACAAGTTTGCAGTGCAAAGGGTGCATCTTTTTGTAAATGAATTTGACTTCAGCCTGAGTTTGTCCGTTGAATAATAAAGGCTTGACAATAGGGTGAGAAAATTGAAGACAAAGTTGTGATAGATTGGCTGCAGCTCATATGTTGTTGACATTTAGTCACCAATTTTTTAGTTCAAAGTTTAGATGGGTTGGGATATCATTGGCTCATCAAACTATCCATAATTAAAAAGATGCAGTCATTATAGACGCTGGCAAGATTTTCATTATCCCTTATAATCAGAATATTACAATGAACATGAAAAAAACAAGACATCACTATTTTACATGACTCTAAAACAGAATGATGAATTCAAACTAGACTCAAAATAGTACAATGAAGATGAAAAAAAAAACAAGCCATCACTATTTTACATGACTCTAAACAGAATGATGAATTCAAACTAGACTCAAAGTTGTAGTCAAGAGTAAAAACAAATAGAAATGCTAATATCTAAATTCATACTTCTTCATATGATCTTCCAACTGGGCCGACGGGAACAGTTCCAAACACATAGGACATACGGCTACTAATTTTTCCTCTATTTTGATTTTTGGCTTTGGAATTGACATTGGCAGTGTGGGTAGCTGAGTATTTTGGCTCTTTTGCTTTTCTTTTAGAGTATTTCTGCTCCTTTGCTTTTCTTTTCCGCGTATTTGGCTGAGTTTCTTGAGTAACTTTTTTCCCTAAACCTTTTACAGGTTTGAGTTTGGTTACTGGATAAGGGCAAAGTTAATACATGAATAACTTGGTTATTCATGTATTAATTTTTATACCATGTTTGGTTTGTAAATAGAATAAAAGTTATCCTTGTGTTAGTTTTATACAATGTTTGGTTATATTTTTGTAATTCTACATAACTAATACTCACATAAATACCGAAAACCGAAAAACCGAACCGAACCAAATTAATTCGGTTTTTCTGTGTCGGTTTTTCGGTTCGGTTTCGGTGTTTTTTTTTCGGAATTTCGGTTTTTCGGTTCGGTATTCGGTGTCAGGGTAAGAAAAATTCGGTGCACCGAAAAACCGAAATTTTATTAACTAAATTTAAAATAATATTTTAATTTTATTAATTATATACTTGGTAACTTGTGTTTGTGAGTTGTGACTCCTATTGTTTTTTATTTGAATGAAGTCGAATATTAAGGCATTTTTAACTTTGTATTGTTTTAACTTTTAAATTTCAAGTGTTGAATTCTTGGTTTAAATTGTTGGCTGCTATTACAAAGAGTATTTGTTGAAACAAAAAATCGGAAAGAGAAAAAAAAACTTATTTAGTTCTTTGTTGGAAACTTTAACTATTAAATATGTTAATTGATTATTTCGAGTTTTCAACTTTTATCTTTAGTTAAACGTTTTGATAATTTAATTTTCATTTTATTTTTTATTTGCTTGCACCGAAAAATCGTTTTAAAAACACCGAATTAAACCGAACCGAAGTTTAAAAAACCGAACCGAACCGAAATATTTTGGTTTGGTATTTGGTGCACATTTTTTCAAAACTGAACACCGAACCGAAATTTAAGAAAACCGAACCGAAGAACCGAATGCCCACCCCTAGTTGATAGGTTTTTAAATATTGTATAAAAGTTATTTATGTATTAATTTTATACGGTGTTTGGTTGCATTTTTTGTAATCCTACATAATTAATACCTACATAACTTATGAGGGAATCTATGTATAAGTTATGCAGGATAGAAGGTGGAATAAGTTATGTGGGTATTGGTTATACATGTATTAAAATGTTAAATTACACATTTATCCCTATTAATTTATTTTTAAATCTTTTTTTATTGAAAACTTTACATAACTATTCTATTTTCCTAACTATTTTTGTTTCTTATTTCTTTTTGTATACGAACAACTTTTTATTTGTTTTCATTTTGAAATCAAAATATAAATATTTTATTAATATTATGAATCGGAATGTATAATTTTGACAACACTTATGCTAATGATATATTAGCACTATATATTACTAAATATATTCCACATATTTAATTATCATGTATTATTATTTTTTATTTAGAATGTGAATTCATAATAATTCATATAGTTGGTATACTAAAAATGTACTAACAATACATGCAACATATTGATAGAAATTTACATTATATAAAATAGGATAGTATTATGTACTTAATATTAATAATATTTTATTTTTATAAGCTTTAAACATTAAAAAATAGAGGAAAAAAAACAGAATTCCTACTTAAGTATAGACAAAATTCCTTTCTTTATTTTTTTAGAGAGAATTTATACTATTTGCTTGCTTATTTATTTGTAAATAATATATATTAATTTATATTAAATTCAATATTTAATAGTTAATAATTTATGTAATGTAATCTCTACATAACTAAATAATACCCACAAAACTAATACATGCATAACTAATACCTGCATAACTAAACCCTGCATAACTAAACCTTGCATAACTAATACCTGCATAACTAATACCTGCATAACTAAATCCTGCATAACTAATACCTGCATAACTCTAACCAGTAACCAAACGGCCCCTAACTACATAATCAAAACCCCGCCCAATATTACAATTTATAGTTATTTAAATTACTTTTTTTAAAAAAAAATTATCAATAATATTTCCAAATAAACCCCATAGGAAATGATAATAAATATCACATTTTATAATAAAATATATTTTAAAATAACTTATAACTTTTTTAAATTATTTTATTTAACAATAAAATATTCACATGCTTCATGCTTATTTTAACATCATGTTCAAATTAAATACTTAGTTTAATAGTATTCTTTTTCTACTTTATTTGAAAATTACCCAAAAGAATAGATTGAAATTAATTATAAATGTTAGTATATTAATAATTTTTATAAAATGATACGAAACAATCAAGTCTGTTGATCCATCTATAGATTAATTTTGAATACACTTAAATTTGTTTTTATAGGTGTTTAATAAATAAAAATAATGACCTACTTGATTCAAAATTAGAATGAATCATATCATTCTTTACAAAGTGAAAAAAGAATGAGGAAACATATATTTTTATGTCTTATCTTATATACATTAAATAACCATATCATTCTTTACAAAGTGAAAAAAGAATGGAAAAAAATCACGATTTTATGTCTTATCTTATATACATCAAATTAGGAGAACAATTTAGTATAATAAGCAAAAAATAATAATTCTAAAATGATTCGTATATCTGATGAATGAATATTTTACCTCAAATAACGAGAATTAAGACATTAACATAATATATACTAGTGAATATGTTCCATGTGCTTTCACGCAATAAAAAAGAAAATAAAACAAACAAAAAAAATGAGCAAGGTTTGACACTACCATATAGTGTCTTGATTTATCAGGTGCTCTATAACTATTGCATTAAAGGCAAAACTTAGTTCAAGGACTTTCAAAGAATAAGTTATAACCACGACCAAGACTTGAAACTATCACATTGTATCTCGATTTATCCTCTTGCCTTAAAGGCAAGACTTCCCAAGAATTAATTACGCCCCATGAGCAAAAGGTCTTAATTTATAAGATACTCTAAAATTATTATCCTAGAGGCAAGACTTATTAGCTCAAAAACTTTGAAAAAAACAAGTTGAAAGAAAAATAAAGAAAGAGAAAAAATAATAAATGAAAGAAAAATAAAAGAAACGAAAAAAATAGAAGTGGACAAAAAATAAGAAAGAGAATTTTTTTTTTTTTTTTAAAAAAACGTTGAGAGACAACCGAGTATGAAGAATTGTTTTAAAATATTTGATGTATAAAGTGATAAAAGTGTATTTGCTTATGTACATAAAAAGGAAAAAAACCTAAATTTTAAAGATTTTTTTTTATAGGAAACAAAAAATAGTACTGAAAAAGTGTGTTATTTGCTGGTCTTCATAATAGGGGTAGGGTTGGGAAAGAAAGGTCTTGAACTAAAGGAAATAGTTTAGAGACATCTATAAATACGGGCCGTAAGCCAGGAATAACATCGGAGGTATGAGAAGGCGGCGGTGTGCACCGGACCGAATTTCTGAATTACCGGACCCAATTTTGCAGCACATCCTGTCTTTCCTTGTGGTAAAAGATACTCTACTAATGGGTACGCTCTCCAAAACTTGAAACAGGGCATGTAATTCACTCTCCTGTCTCTATTTTGGTGATCAATTTTTCCACAACAAACAACGGCACTTGCCAAAACTCATCACTTTGTAACTCAAGTTCTAGAAATTCGGAAAAATCACAACATTTGTGTACAATCATTATGTCTACGGTTACCCTACTGGTACTGGCTTTATTGGAGTTCTTCTGGCGACAATTGGATTAAAACCCTTGTAGCTTGCAATGTGAAAGATTTGTATTTAAGCTTGGACACACCTATTCATAAACAGATAATGGATTACCACACCTTGCCTGAGGATATCTTTCACGCCAAAAACTTAAATGTTCTGCTTTTGAGAGGTTGTAAGATTCAATTACCTTCTAATGGTATAAACTTTTCATCTTTGCAAATACTTTATCTACAACATGTATCTTTGGATGATAGATTTTTTCAAACTCTATGCACAAGCTGCTGCAATCTCCCGATCTTGTCTTTGTATGGGTTTGAAGGACTTACTAGTATTCAACTTGGTCAAAACTTATCTAAGCTAAACAAGGTAGAATTGGGATTTATAGGTTGCATTTCTGAATTCCACACGGTTGATATTAGAGCACCTAACCTTGTACCAACTTACAAGTCAACTAAAGGTATTCAATATAGGCTTGCAAAGCCCTTAGACGTTTCTTCATCTCTGAGATGGCCGTGACAGAAAAATGGCTACAACATATTTCCACTTTACCCGACCTTCAATATTTGTACATAACTGAGTGCAACACACTAAACACCATCAACATTTCAATTGTCATGCTCGAAAAAAATGTTAGTACATGACTGTAATCTGATCACCTTTGATTTAGATACTCCTAATTTAAAATGGCTCTCCTATCGTTGTCGTTCATTTCCAACATTGAAACTGAAAGCTTCAGTTTTGTTGGAACCCAAAATCACCTTCGACTCAGAAACCCCTGACAGTGATTGGTACTCTAAGCTCTTGATTTTTCTTGCTAACTTCAACCATTCCAGGGCTGTTGAATTATCAAGCAAAAATGACAAGGTACTATGTCCCACAAAGCCTTTAGCTACACAGCTCGAAGAAGCTAGCTGCTAGGATTTTTAATAAGTTATTTCTTTTTTGCTGATACAGGTTATAATTATACCAAACGACATGAGAGAAAACTTGGAGCCTCCACTTTATGGTACTGATCATTTGCATGTGAAAATTCAAAATGAATTGAAGTATTCAGTTGTGGATATTGTTGATAGTTTGCTTTGGATTTCTCCTCAACTGGACACCTTATCTTTTCACCAGGCTGACTTAAAGACCCTGAAGGTATGCTTTTTTCCTTGTTTACAAGCATTTTGATTCTGTGTTAGTATAACACCGTTGGAATTGGTTTCGTGACCTAAAATTGCTATTACCTGCTAACTAGTCAATTTAAGCCAGTACCAGGATAACTGAGGTTGTAAAATTCTTCTTAGCCCTTAAAATTTGTTTATATGAATCTTTTTACCCAATATGATATGACCTATTTACTACTGTTTAATTGTTATTGATTCACGCTTATAAGTCTGTCAACATTAAGGCAAAATGTTGCCCATTGGATAAAACCAAGAGTCTTAACCCTTTAACAAAATGTTGCTCCTACTAAAAAAGAGATTATTGATTTCGAGTGGTCAAAAGCTAAAACCGATACATTTAAAACCTTTTCATTAATTGATTCTTCATGAAGACAGTTTTTTTTCTTTGCTCTTGTTGTGCATAGTCAGTACATGCTGATCATTTTCTGGGTTTTACAGTTCATATATGAAGATGAGAAGCATTGTTGCACATCTTTAACTTGGAAATGTTGGAGGAATAAGTTGAAGCAAGTGAAAATGCAAAACTTTACATGCCTGGAGCAACAGGAGTTGAGAAACTACTTCTTTGCAAATCCAGACCTCATAATTAATGAGCTTGTTGGTACAAACTGTGAAAATGGGCTACAGGATGACCCATTAAGTGGGCCTGGTAATCTGCCAAGAAGAAGCAAAAGGAAGCGGTTACCAAATAAGAAACTGGCTGATTATATCTGAGGTGTTGGCTAAAGACATTGACAAGAATGATGGGAGCTGGTGATCTTGTTGAAATTTGCTTTTAGTTAATGCAATAACTTTTATTTTAGTTAGTTTGTTTATGTTGTTGAGATTTTTTAGATTTTAAATTATACTGTTTTATGTTGGCTATTTAAAGCCTCTCAGGCTTAATAAAATTATTGAAAGTCATTTCAATCCAAAGAGAGACATTTTCAACCCTTGTTTTTGCTGCCCATCTTTTTTAAGAAAAAAAAACAATAAATCTAACCTCTGTTGGAGAAAAGGACAACTATCTTGTGGACAGAGAGCTCGTCTTGTACTTGCCAGGTGACACAATCTCCTTCTCTCTTCAGATTGCAAAAGGTGCCGTGAGTAGTGAATTATCTTATCTTTTGAAAGCTTACTCCTATCTGTCAAGAGCTATTTATCATGACGTGGAAATTTACCTTCTTGATAGTATCCTCACTGCAGTTGATGCACATATTGGTTGTTCAATTCTACATAATACAATTCTTGATCCTCTGATGAATCAGCCGACTCCCATCCTTTGCACACATAACATTCAGATTGGATCCTTCACTCTATGGGTTACAGATATTGTGAGTTTGTTAGGTCTGTTTGGACAGAAGTTGAAGAAATTGCGAAGATTGTGAATCCAAGCCTTTTGGACGAATTCATCGACTCAAGTGTCATGGAACGAGTATACTTACTGGAAGCATCAGCATCAATTACATTTCCTTGGGAGTCCCTGGCATGAGAACCAACCTTATTGTATAGTTTGGATGACGTGAATAGAAGTCGGAATGGACAATTGTCAGGCAGTCGAGAGCCCTGTGTCCAAATCAAGAACCACACCCACTTGAAAGCTAATAACTGAGTTGTTGCCACCCAAGGAGCCAGAGCAACACAAGGCGGAACTCATTGTAATAAGGAGACCAACAAGAATGGAAGGGAAGGAGATGTTCATTGCTTCTTCAAGAAAGTACTAATTGATTAAATTCACTATACAGTATTCTTATTTCTGAGCAGCCATCAGTTGACCAAGATTTGTACACTATGATGCATGTTCCAAGATTTTGTTTTTTGTATATCTCTTTCTTTTTTCTTCTCTTTTCTGGTTTTGCTGTATGTGCATAGAAGTCAACAATTAAGTATGCTTGTACAACTTCCTGGATATGGGCAGAGTAAAAGTTACTGGTAAATTTTTTAGTTATTCCCAGACCTTTACTATAGAAATGCGGTCATTAAAATATGTCCGATTCTCATTATCCCTTATAATCAGAATACTATAAGATGTTGAAAAGGATGAGGCACAGAAAAGGTTAACAAGTGAGAAATGATAAAACTGCACAATTAGTTGGTAATATGTACGGAGCAACTTTACAGAAGCCAAAAAAGAGAACGAAAATCACCCTGAAAACTATCTTCAATTCAGTTATGCAGATGGATGGACTACTCCTGAGTGTTGTGCAGAAGACATGTCTTCCAAATTTGAACAATGAATCGTTCCACTGGCATCGTGTACCTCTTCTGGTGCAGAGGACACTATTTCATTGGAGTTGGAATGATTTCTTGGCAAATCTGTTCGTTGGATTGAATTTTCTGAAGAACTGTTATGAATAATTCTAGCTTCTGGAAGTTCATCTTGTGGTTGTTCAGATGATAGAGATCTCTGATCAAAATGTCTGCAAATAGCTACAACTTTTGACCAAATTGTGATTGGTGAATTCGAGATTCTCTGATGGAAATCTCTATACCTGTAGAGGTAACTGGCTATGAAAATGAGGAGGCATATTGCTGTAACTCCTCCAGTAATGGCAAAAAGGCCTTTGAAACTCTGCAACGAGATAGTGATTGAGTTCATACTGTTTTCTTGTCCTGGACAGGTTGGTTCATTCCTCAACCAACTTTTCTCCATTTCCAGTATCTTCCCATTCTCCGTTAGTTCGATGACCGCACGAGACACATCAGCAACTAAAGGAGATCCTTTAGGGAAAGCCTGTTTGATTTTGAACCAAGTTCAGTAGACAGAAGCATGAGATAGTCATTTGCAGCACAAAACACATTCGCCGTAAGTGAAAAACACAAGCTTTAACAGAGAAATGTCAATGTCTGTTGGAGCTTTAACCACAAACTTTGACGAAGAAAAGCAACAATGAAAAGAAAAATAACTATTTGAGCAAGAGAACTGAAACAAATATAATTTAGCTGAATCTATGAAATAAAAATCACATCAATCAAGATGTGCTTTTTAGTTTTTCTTTAAGCTAGTTTTTTCATACTAAAATTTTATTTGTCATTCCTAATAAAAAAAATCCAATTGTACTGTTTGTTAACAATCAATGTATCCGTTTGTTTACCAATTTTTTTGTATTGTCTAGTACTGCCTTCTTTAAAACAAAGCCTATGGACGATGAGGCCCATGCCTTAGCACCTATAGTAAAACTTCACTCAAGGGAGATCAAAAGGTCTTACAAAGGCAAAGCCATCTGTGCGATGGGTAGGCCCAACTGTCATGTATTTGTCACAATGCTTGGATAGGAAGAGCTTGGAGTAGGGAATGACATCATAGAATGCTGATATGCCACCATTTTTACTTCCTCTAGACAAAGCTTCATCACAGTCATATGGGGAAGTGAATGTCCTAATCCTGGACCCCTCAAATCCTTGTTTTTTCAAGAAGTCCACTATGAATGAGCCTTCTTGGCAGCCCACAAATTCTCTTTTCTTGATGAGCTCACTGACATCTGTGATTGATGGTTGAAGCCTTTGTATGGTTAATCTTGACGATAAGCTTGCAGTGTAAGTAGAACTCAGGATGAGTATGACGAACATCCATACCACTACAACCAGTCGAGCTAAGTTGTTCACTATTTTTTCTCCTACAAGCGGATAATACATACATATTCATGAGTCCTATACACTATTATAGAGGAAAATATCAAAATAAAATATGACAGATTAATTTACTACTCACGGTGTGCAAATACTAGCGTTGAGAAGGGAAAGTAGAAGATCATGCCAACATGTTGAGAAGGAGGTCCCCGAAAGGCAGAGCTTACCCTATGTTCAAGTATCCAGACTGTCAGACCCGTAAGAAAAAAAAATGCTATACTTGTCAGCCAGAGTTCTTTCTTTAGGGGCTTTAGGAAAGCCCATATATCATTGACATCTTCGTACGTGGTTGGCACAATGGTAAGAACTCCTCCTTCTGCAAATGGCAACGTGAAGTCCACGTATTTTGATCTGTTCGCTGTGATAGTAATATCTCCAATTGCAGCATCATAGTTCTGCATGCATTGCAGATTGAAGTTAGTAATGAAAAATATAGTCTTGAAGACACCTAAGTCCGACTAGCTTACCCGAAGAAACACTTGGTGAATAAGATCATTATAAGTTCCTGCACTGGAGCCATCAGGATTTTCGAAGGGAACAAGCTCATATGGCACAGCATATGGCAACGCTTCCGCGACAGATTTGAACACGTCTATGTAGAATCCACTGATGCGGGCATTAGCCTGACCATCCCTTGTGACTCTAATGAAATCTGTGAAACCAGCTTTCACTGGCACTCCAATTTTCAATTTTTTACCAGACATTGGAACTTCCCAGCCCTTGGGCACAACTGTTGAATCACCAGGCCATATGATACTCCTGATATATTCCCTGGAGTTTGTATGATTAGTTGTGGTACTGTTCATGTTCAGTTCCCTCCTTATTATTCCATGTGATGGAATCCATATTCCGACCTCCTTCTGTCCACTTCCAACCACATTAATTATCTGATAGGATGATGACTCCATCTTACCATCTACAAGGTGGAACTTCCCCGAAAGCCCCTCAAATTTGGTCTCTGACATTGCTTTTAGAAGTTGTGGGCCGACTCCTGACATTTTAAAATTGAAAAGGTCTGAAACATTGAGATGAACACTTGACTTCCCTAAAGCCTTTGGTGTCTCTTTTAATCCAACTCTTTCTGCAGCCATAGCCAGTGCCCACAATGTATCATATGCCCACAGACCAAAAATGCTCAAATCTGCTTGTCCGATGCCAGGACTTTTCTCTAGGGATCTTTTCTTCAACCTATTGGCGAACGAGTTGAGCTGTTTAGATTTTGGTATAAGAGGTTTCACACCTAATACCCCTTGCATTGCTTCAGCAACATCGGAATCCATCAAGTAGATTAAATCCGTTAGTCCACTGGTGATGATCCAGGCATAACCTTTATCCATCATTCCTATTTCCTTGGCTTTCAGAAAGAGTATGGCACCAAGAGTATATGACATATGGACCACAAACACCCTTGTCTGTAAAGTCATCATCTTGTATAACTCTTTGAGAACAAAATCATCACTTGCTGAAACAGGAAATACACTTCTATATGAAATATGAGCATTTACGCCTTGGAATGCATTAGATAAGTATGGGACAATGCCACTGCCATATTCTGAGTCTTCATATATGATAACAACCTGACTCCACTGGAAGGCTTTAACTATGGCAGCAATTGCACCAACTTGAGTTTCATCACCTTGAGCGGATTGAACAAAGTAAGGAGTTCGAGTATGAAGAGAAGGACTTGTTGCAGAAAAAGAAATTATGGGGACCTGAGCTCTGTCTCCGAGATCCATCAGAAAGTTGGCCTGTGCAGATGTCTGAGGACCTAAGATTGCATCTACCTTGACATATTTCAACAAATCAAGGCCTGCAACAAGGCAAAGAATGTTTGATTAATTTCTCACCTGAATACTTCCGAAGAGCTTCTAAGGTTTAGCAATCAAACTACAGGCAGAGTCGTCATCATCATCATCATCATCAACAACAACAACATACCTAGTGAGTCCCACTTTTGTGGGGTTTGGAGAGGGTAGAGTGTACGCAGACCATACCCCTACCACATAGGTAGGGAGTCTGTTTTCGATAGCTCCTTGGCTCAAGGAGAAACAATCCAAAGCAGTCCCGAGCAAGAAGTAACGGAAGTACAAGAAACACCAAATAATAGCAAAAACAGCAGATAGAAACATAACAGATACAAGAAACAACACATAGATGAATGGAATGTGTCACATGACCACTTCCTAGTTCCTACCTAGAGTTGCACATGTCAAAAACAAACTCAGCATGAGAGTGTTGATAATATGCAATGCATGGAATAGGGTAGCTGAGGTTTATGTACCAGCAGCAGCTGCTTCAATGACTTGTCCTTGAGAGTCCCTAACATGAAGAGAAAGCCTCGTCGAGTAGTTGCTATGAACCGAATAGAAATCAGAGAGGGCCATGGACATGCAACTTAGTCCCATACTTCCAACCATTGACTCCAAATTAAGAATCACACCAACTTGGAAGTTGGAAGTGCGATTTTGGAAGTTCCTCTGTGAATTGCTTAAAGAGGAACATATCCAGAGTGAGATGGAGAATAGTAGGATCAATTTCATCTCCTCCAATGCTGGATGACAACACCTGAATTGATTGGTCGAGACGTTTCAAATTATTCCATATATCACAAATTAAAAAATGTATAAGGTACTTAGGGAGTTGACTTGGTAAAAGTCCATGCTTGCTTTCAATATTTTGATGTCAACATGCCTTACAATTAGGTTGTTCCTTTTTAAAATGTATTACTATAATGCAGTTTCTTCAAATAGGAAACTTTAGAGCTTTAAGATGAGTATACTTGTATAAAAAGAAATAATTTTGAAGAGTCGGATAAAATAGGGGGATGCAATGGCAATGGAACAGTTAACAGGCTAGTACACAATTAACTGGTGAAGATTCAGAATAGGACCATCATTTTATGCGTTATTTCTGTTCTTGACTTGGTAGTGTAATTTGACTGTGGAAGATTGAATTGTATACTGATGAATTAAGTAAAGAATCTGTACTTGTTGGCAAACAATGACTGGGAAATTTGACCCCCAAATTAAAAGATTAAACAACTAACTAATTGAGAGTACACACATTTCAACATCATAGAGACACCTACCAAGCAGCTTCATTCACGACCAAATCAATTTTATTTTGGTAAAATATTCAGTAATTAGACAAGTTATGAGCTTCTTACGGTGGAGACAATTCGTCCCTCACAGCCAGCAATCAATTATCAATCGCTTGAATTTTTGAATACCCTACTTCTGGTGGCATTAATTAAAGTCTATTAATTTGACATTTAAACCCAACTATAATTCCTCGCGTCTCTCTCATTCACAAGAACTTGCATGCTCATTTTTGTTAACTCATGTTTTCGCTTAGAATTGCCAACTCAAATAGTTAATTCCTGAACAATTCGAGTTAATTTTCTATCTTTTATTTTGATATAGTCTTTGCCCATAGAGTGTCCCTTCAAAAGTTTGATTCTTAAAAGATTCATATGAATGGTGGTAGGTTAGAAATATAAAAGCCTAAGCAAGACTTTTGGTGACTCGTGGTTTCAACATCAAATTACAAGCCAGTTCGATACCTGTAATTGACCTCAAACCCCATCGGCAATGGAGAATGTGGTTACAAACCGGCAGTGCTAGTTCATGACACCACTGCAATTTCAAAGAAAATTAAAAGAGACGTTCAAATGGATGACTGTCTTAGCTATGATCATCAAGGCTCACTTAATCTGGATAGAAAAGGAAAACTTTATAGATCAATAATTTTGGACGAATAAAGATGCAAAGAATCAAGACCTGTTCCCCCTGCTTCATAGCCATAGGGGCTTCCATCGTTGGCTCCATCGCCATCATATTACCAATTTCCTTAAGGGGTAACATATATAGAGACAAACAGCCTTTGGATTCCAGATCAAATAATAAAATCAAGATATACAAATTCCAAATGCTTGCCTGAGGAACACTACAAAGAATTTCCTAAACCCACTACCATCCACCACAATCTACAAATTTGTCAACCAAAAAAAAAACTTAGCAAGATAAAAACGGAAGACGAGAAGCTTTCTATCAATACATTTGCTAACCAAGTCCTTTCATCACATATTTTACAACAGTAAAATTAATTATACATCAATAACTCCCGTGAGATCTGACAGAGGACATAGATTGGGCTGAGACAGAGGCAGTTGGACTGTTCAGGTCCCTTTCCCCATTAGCAACTTTGGGCTTTCCACTCAGCTTCTCCATCGCATCTTGAGCAATTTCAGTAAACCACTCATCGTCAGGGAGAACACTGCAGCAATGTCCACAGTTAAGGTAAGGCATGAAAATCATTCAGATGTACAAACTATTAGGATTTCACTCAGTAAGTCCTAGGTTGAAGCAGCAACCCCCTTAATACAAAGCTATATACCGCAAATCATAGTACTAATAAACAGAGCATCGTGATTATTTCTTCTGATGTACCAAAAAAAACGACCCTTTAATGCATTGCAAAATGTACTCACAGTCAGATAAGTGGTAAAAGAATGAAACTCGGTAAAATGGAGGGAGTTTATACCTATATGGATCCATCCCTGTTGCAGCAAAGGCTGACATTGCTTTAGAGATTATGTCATTGACAACCCGAAGCAAATTTCTAGATAAGTAGCGTCCTTGCGAAGCAAAGCATGTGACAAACTTCATATCCAAATAGAACTACAAAAAGTTTAATGTACACATAAAGTTACAAACGTATTGGCAGTGGAGAGAAGAACAAATAAGTGGATACCAGTAATTACAAACCTGCTGAAGACCAAGATGGCCCAATGACCTTGGTCCTTCCTCTATGTCATCCCAAAAGCTCTGATCTTGTGAAAGCCACAAGATGACAGTTTCTGTAAGCCTCATCAACAACAACATTGCAAATCTTTCCCTTCCTACAAACATATCAGCAGCTATGGCAGCCATTCTGTTTAGTTTGACATAAAGTTCCTGGAAAATCGCAAAATACATAGATTAACCATAAACAGTTGATCATGTGTAAACAGGAACAACCACTGAAACTTCGAGAAAAACCAAACCAAAACATTAATCAAGTTGACATCATACAAACAAAAGACAAACAGATACTAGGAAAAAGTGGTGCTCATATCACAACAGCTTAGATTATTATATTGTTATAATTAAGTACCCAGGAAACCGGGATCTCAACTCTTACACTGTTCTCTTAGTGTTAATAATGAAGTATCTATAAATATGAAGATCTAAGCTCTTACACGATTTTTTAAGTATTAATGATTTAAGTATAAAAAAATACTCATGTTTGCTAAGAGCCTAAGATGCAAGTGCAAATTCTAATGCTGCAGTAACTAACACATAATAAAGACATCAGTATTTCAGCATACATAGTAGTTGAACAACTTAATGACTCATAGTGCTAGCAAGGAAAACACAGGAAGAGAAACTGCACCTGGAATATTAGAGAAGGGGACCATTCCATCTCGTCTGCATTTCCCTCCATGTTAATATACATTTCTGCAGTGAGATGGCTGTCCCCTTCCTCAGTGAAAATAAGATCCAGGGCATGTTGCTGACAAAAGCTATCCTTTAATCGGTCGACCGAGTTCACCAGACGCTTTTTCCATTCCTTTTGCTCAGGGTGACGGCTTTGCCTATCTGAAGCTCTTCTTTGAAGATCATCCTTTAGATTAGCCAAGGGAGCAAGCTTCATAGCTGCACGCGGCAATAGTTCGTCTGCCAATAAAGATGCATTTGCAAGCAAAGCAATTTGTTGAGCTTCAGTCTCGGCCATTCTAACAATTTTATTCCCTGAATCTTCAAAGCTGGCTTCCTCCTCCATGGAGCCAGGCAATGCTCTTACAAGTGTGTTCACATAAGTATTGAACACTTGAAATAGACCTTCCAAAGCTTTCCCTCCCAACTGCATACTTAGCAATGGTCCCACGTCCTCAAAGAAATCCTAGATAAGCAGTAGGAAAGTAGTAAACTAAATTAAGTAAAATACATCAGGGCCATTTGCAACATAATACACAAAATGATTGTTTAAGAACATTGAATGCAGGTTTCATGCTGCAAAGAGAAAGAAACCTGATAACAGATTAACACTCAAGTAACTGTAACCAATAAAAACAATTAAAAGAACATTGTTATATAACAAAGTAAGATCTAGCTAATCATCTGTGTTGATCATCTACAGCCAAGAAGCAGTGACAGAGTTGAGAAAGAAATGCATTGCATAAACAGGAAAGGTTGGTATATACAAGGTTTAAGTAATTCAGATCTGTATTCTGGAGATGGTAAGAGGAGAGACATGTTCTTACAACCTTTCATGTTGAATATATGTCATGCCATGACCATATTGAGGAAGATCTGGTACTTCTAATGACGTAAGTACACTCGAACACCACAAACTACCAGATAAAGAAGGTAGACGACAAAGATTGTCTTCTGAAAAGCTGAATAATAATTTCATACCGACATAATTAAGCACATGATGGAGGACTAAAGGGCACTTTCTGCTTCACTCGCAATCTTCAAATATCTTTCAAAATGACATAAAGAACTAAAAGCGGACATAACAACTATGAATGGTGGAAACCAAAGGTGTTGAAACGTAAAGTAAGCAAGAGTGCAGCAGGGAAGGCACCTAAAGTAGGTAGTTGTGTATATTGACACAAATAGCAGGTGCTTGTGATGGAAATATTACACATTTATCTTTATCAGGTCACTAATTCTGTGACAATGACATTACCTGAACCATCAAATTGAATCGGTGGGCACTACTTGAAAGTTTATGCTGATATGCCCCTGTAGAACCAGTAACAGTACCGGCTGACCTACCGGATGTGCGTGTAACAGACGGTGGATATGTGAGTTCCCAATCATCAGCAGCTGCCAAAGCAGCAGTGCTTTCTTCAATTCGTTTTAAGTTGGCATCTAGCGCTTGCTCAACACTTGGTCTAAAAAGCTTCAGAAGCACAGGACAAAGTGCAAGTCCACGAGCTTCCAACAAGGAACAGTGTCCTAAAGCTATTTGAACACATTCTGCAGCAGCACGTAAGCCACCAGCAGCTGCTGATGAAGTTAATGCATGTCTTTTGACCAAAAGTGCAAATGCCTCTGTCTGCTTAGTAGACCACATCACTAGTTCGGATGTATAAGCTGGCTCTTTACCAAAAATAGCCAATGAATCGGTGGCTGCTTGAGCAATGCCAGAGAATACGAGCTGTGAAAGGGCGGCAGTATAAGCTCCTCCATAAGAGGTGCTAGATGGACGAAGATTTTTCATGTTGAATTGGTATTTCTGGTAATGTGCATTAAGGAGCAAACTATGAGCACGGGGGCCATCCCCAAGCTTTTTAAGAGCTGAAATAGCAGCACGAAGCTCTGCACCACGAGTAGAAGGTTGACAGGCGATTTCAGCAAGCTGATCAGCCAGCTTTTGCCTACGTTCAGCAATGGCAGTTTGTAGTGACAACAGCACAGCATGACCTAACGTTTTCTTCTCTTTTGCTTCAGATGCTACGCGCTCTCCTTCATCAAGACTCAACAAGGCTTCATCTACTCTCCTTTCAGCTAATAGAACATCTAGGTGATCAGGAAACTCCGTAAGCCACTTCTCTAGGTCTGAAGGCTCCCTAACGTCATCAGTAGGAGAGCTATCAGATGTGGACTCGGGAACAACATCAGACAAAGAATCAATATGAACTCCCTCAGCTAAACCATGAATTAAAGTTGCCTGAGTAGATAGCAAGTTTTTCATGGATGAGAGTTCACCCTCCAAATCTGATATCTCTTTTGATGTGCTGCAAGTAAATGAAATACAAAACAAGTAAGCACTGATCAAACACAACAGTCAAAGCTATCAGTCTGTCACACACTATAGATAAAGAATATGCAACAGTTTGAAAAGGCAGTAGCAGGTCAAACTATCATTCTCAATGGGAGCTTCTCTTATTTCATAGGCGTTTTCAGTTTGGGTCGATAGGTCCGTAGTAGCTATATAAAGGACTCACCGAATGAAAGCTGTATAATTGGCATAGACACTTCTGCGCATTTCCTCAGCAGAAGCCCTTTTCAGTTCCAATAGATAAGAGCACAGCTGCCTTATTTCCTGCAAATTGATGGAAACCTCTATCAACAACTCACCACATTCATTGCACAAGAATTTAAAATGTCAAGGCGAAAAACATGGACGCCCAAATATGACTTCGAAGTTAAAACCATATTCAGATCACGGAACAATTTAGTCAAGTGAGCCGAATACCCTCCCAAAGCTTAAAGCCTAAAAGATCCCGAGAATTAGTTGTTTCCCTAATCTCAAATATTCATTCCTCCATATTACCCTTTTGGTGCTGCGATATTCTGTGAAGAAAACTAGTTTACTTATTTTTTTGAGAAACTGAAATGAAATGTCTCTGTACAAAACTAGTTTACTTATTAAAAAGAAACTTACGAGTTAGTCTAATTGTATAAACATTTGGTTAAATAAAAGGCCTAGAATTTGGTCATTAAAATTATGGGTTATCGCTCTTTTTAAGTTCCAATACAGTAAGACTCTCATCCCCTTGCTATCAATACAACTTCCTTCGGTATTAAATAGTGACATTGGGATTAAAGGGATTTTGAGATGACTCATCCTTGCATACTTTTTTGCATCCAAAAACAGGATGACGGAATTGGTCTCCAATACCAACTCATTCAGCCTCGTTCCCCACACAATATGCACTAAGAGATTATATTATACCCCTGTAAAGATTCACGTTGAAACCAGTATTTTCAAAAGCGTGCTTAAGCCTTGAAACGAGGCTCAAAACATGTTGAGCGTTTCCCCTTGCTAATGTGCACTTCAGTGTTGTTATCAAGGTTCTAAGGCATACTTTTCCTTGTCAATGAGCCTTTTCTGAAGAGACGACACTAAACAATTGATATTTCACTTTTTTTTTATAACCGTGGTGTCTAGGCCAACTTGCACACACCTCGACTAATTCCAAGAGATACCTACCACCTCCCACCAGCAACAGATACCGGGTAACTCTATCCATCAAGGCTAGTACAGATGGGAAGAAATCACCTAGTGTTTTTTTATCTCTGATGGGATTTGAACCTGAGACCTCATGATTCTCACTCACTTCATTGACCTCATTGATTTTTCACTTTATCATAATTTTCTTTTTAATTTCTTTGATCATGTATTGTCATTCATGGTTATAATTGTTAGTTTTGGACTAAACATACATATTTCTATTTTTTTCTCCCTTCGTGCCTTTTTCCTTTTTCCCACGTTTTATTTTCCCTTTGCACTTAAAGCTCAACAGACCTTGGAGTTTTTTTGCGCTTTTTGCTTTTGATAACACTGGTTGAAACATTTCCCTCCTCTCCACCTCCCCAAAATGAAATGACGTCTAAGGTGCATAACAAGAAGGGAGATTTAAGAGAACTGATAATGCTTCAATGGTTCCCGTCACTCTTTTTCTCTCCAAACAACTTACAGACTAAGAAAAAGCCTCTTCTTTTACCAATTTCTTCTTTTTAAAAAGAAAAACATCTTTTTTCTTAAGTTATGGAGCTACAAGGAAAGTAAACTCCTCAACTGTTAACAACATTTTCCATATAACCACAGTTCGTGCAACAAGTCGTAGTAAATTCTGTAGACGGGCTGAAATTGGCAATCATCATTAGCATTATTGCAAATAATTGAGGATACTGAGATGACATCTACTAATTAGAATGAGTTAATATTGAAATCAAGGAATTGTACAGAACTCCAATACAATATATCTAAGTGATGCAGGTAAAGTGCGTTCAACATTAAGTTAAAAGCATGAGTGATCTTCATCAATTGGCTGTCTTCCATTTAATTATCAATCCTATAGCTGATAGTAAATTGATAATCCTAACCCTTCCAATCGAGTAAAACTAACGAAACTCAATTTTTTTTTGGATAAATCACACGTGGAATTGAGCAAATTCAACACTCAATTATCAAAAAAAAAAAAGAAGAGGCAATTAAGAAAATTGGACCTTCTCGTTGAGAGAATGACATTTGGACTGGACAAAGGCATCAGCATCGAAATTGTCGGATTTGAAGACGTTGAGATTTTCTTCGAGCTTGGGGCCGGTATCCTTGTTGATTCCTTTAGACTGAGTGACCGCATGAGCTCTTGAACGAGAGGATTTGACGGAAGCCATGAGTGAATCTAATGGTGGATGTTTAGGGTTGAAATATAGAGCAAAAATAGGGAACAAGTAAGAAAATCAAAAGGGTAGATCTAATCCTAAGGTGAGAGTTGTTATCGCCATGGCCATGGCTGAAAATGATTGACGAAAGAAGAGGAGATTAGTTGTAGAAAGAGAGAAAAAAGGGGAGTTTTCTCTTTGTTTGATTGTGTTGTTGGCTCGCTAATCGCCAGCCTACCCACGCCACCGAATTTTCTCTTTCTTAGCTATGTTTATTTACTGCCCGTCCCGTAGCTTCCGGGTGCTTGTTTCCTTTAACTTTCCATTCCCTTCACAATTCACAATTGTTTTACAAATACTTGATACAACTATCATTTTTAGAAAATTTTGATATCAAAATTAACGTACTAATATTTTGGTGTAAAATTAACTTTGAGTTACTACTACTATTTAATATTTTATCATAAATTGTCATGAACATCAATTATTCAAATAAGAGAATTCATCACATAAAGAAAAGATATGAAAGATTCCATTATAGATAATATGTTAGGAGACTTTGAATTCCTCAATTGTGAATGACTAGGAGGGTTTTTGGGTGTCAATTGTTAATAAGGATACGAGCTAATTATGTATGTTTTGCACATAAATTGAAGAGGTAAGTGTGCAAGCCCCATGAGACAAATACATCTACATACGTTCTTAAATACAATATTGACATATACTATCAAAATGTTGAGAGTTGAATTTAATCATAACATTTTCTGTTTGACAGGGAGGTAGGCCATATTATCATCGTTTTGTTATTATCAGACAGAGGAGGTAGGTCCTATTATTGTTATTATTATTTGAGAAAATAGCCTAAAACCCCCTAATCTATACCCGAAATCCCAACTACACACTCCAACTTCACGGGGTCCTATGACCCCCTAGAGTGTTTAAAACTGAAATAATTACACCCTTCAAAAGCCACAACCAGATCTATGTTGATATGTGAATATCACGCACTTGACAAGTAAAAATTTTATTTTTAAATTTTTTTTTTGACTTTTTATTAATTATTTATCTTTTTCTTCTATATTCTCACCATCCTTCATACACCAAAGATACATTCACCATCATTGCAAACACAAAAAAATTATTGGAGTTGCACTTGTGAGGAAGAGAGGTGAATAATGTTTGCAAAACTCATCGAGGGATATTCAAATTACTTTGCTCATCGGAAAATCTAAAAATAAAGTAAGAAAAAAAGTGAGGAGAAGAAAAGAGAGAGGACAAACACAGGCAGTGATGTTGCCATTAATGGAGGTTAGCAGATCCTCCTAGGGGAGATGAAGAGGAGCCGACATTGTGCTTCACTTCATAGTCGTCGTCAATGCCGGCGACAATTTTGAAAAGGAGAAATTGATTTACCGGCGATTGAACCATTGATAATAAACCAATTTTGAGATGTAGTTGATTGATTGAGATTTAAGATCCATAATTAAACTCTATTAGTAAATAATATTTTTTCTTTTTAGGATTCAAATGATTTTGAATATCCAGATTGATTTTTTTCCAAATCAAATTCAAATCTGTATAACAATCGTCAAAATATTGATGAAGAAATAAGAATTAATCGTGGAGAAGAAGGAACAATGATTTATTTAATTTGGGGAAGATGACCATTGCCCATCTCCCAATTTTATTACTTTTTCTAACGTTTTTTCCTCTTCTAACGCTCCTAGAGGAGGTGTTCTCACCTCCTATGACAGGTCAGCACTCAAGTGTGTAGTAAATAGAGAAATAAATATTCAGGGGTAATAGGACACCCGTGAAGTTGGAGTGTGTAGTTGGGATTTCGAGTATAGGTTGGGGGGCTTTAGACCATTTTCTCTTATTATTATCATAATAATTTGTTCTATCTGGTTTCTCATGACTAAACCCAAAGAAGATTTCTTATATAGTAAGCAATGGTTTATCTCTTGTTTTGTTTTACGTATACTCTTTCTTTGTTGGACAGCAGCATTCACCAACTGAAGTTGAATTTTACCCTTCATCTTCCAAGGCACTTGCCAACTCCAAACATCCTCTAAAAAAATGGAAAAAGAGATAAAAGAATGGTTTAAAGTCAATATTGCCCATAGATGAATCAATTTCTCTACAAGGCATGCGTTGCATCTTCATCCTCCATGGCAGGTGGATCTCAAGCTAGAAGACGATCAGTTCTAGTTTTCCCTCACCTTTTTGGGTTTTCTTAGGACAGATTGTGTATTATTCTGGCCCAGATTTGTTTGTTGATTTTTAATAAAGGATCTACATGATCCACCTTTTAAATTAAAAAAAAAAATATTGCCCAAAATTCAACTGTTGGAAAGATAAGACCAATTCGAGAGACGAACCTGTCAAAACACTGATTACCAATTAGTTTAAAAGATAGAGAATGATACGGCTTGGTATCTAATTAAAACAAGCCTATATGAGTTGAAATTGGAGATATTGAAATGGGTTGAAATAGATATTGGGTTGGGTTTTGACCCGCCCAAGTTTACTTTGGGCTCAAAACGGGTTGGGTCTTGACCCTCCCAATTTGACCCGCTTCATCTCAATAATTTTAATATATTATTTTTCAAGTTTTGTAACCACAATTTGAATTTCAACTCAAGAAAATTTTAAAAAAGAAGTTACAAATGGATAGATAAATCCTAAAAGATATAAAATACATAGTTATTCATACCTTCAATATAGGAACATACATTACATTAATGCAAATAAAGAGTCTTAAAACAGGTTGAAATTGGAGATTAAATTGGGCTCAATTGAGGATTCTCTTAAAATGGGTTAAAGCTTGAATGGGTTGAGATTGGACCCAATTTAAATTATCTTGAGCCCAACCCTTAAAATTCTGGACGGGTTGGGTGGGTTACATATTATTGGGCTCATTTTGACACCTCTAGTGCTTGCCCTTCCCGCCCCTTATTTGTCAAGGTCTAGAAGGCCTCAACAACCTAAAGAGAAGAAACCTCATGCCAATGGTTCTACTATCCAATTTTTATTTGATTGTATATTTGTTGATTTTTTATTTTTTTCTAAGATTTGTTTCACAGGTTTAATTTCTTGTGTTTTCTAAATTTGTTGTAAAAAATAAAAAAGTTATGGAGAATGATTCTCTCTTTTTTGCTTACTGAATTTCTTGAGATCTAATCCTTTTTTTAACCTATGAACTTGTACTTTATCTCATCCCCTTTATCTACCCAAAAGTAAAATGGAAGAAAATCTGCCCTCCCCCCTCCCCCAACGCCGCATTTCGATGAAAAATACAATAAAACAAAAATTGAAAGAAAGCAAGTTGAATGTACAAATATTACGCAACATACACACTCTTAAAGTTTTTATTGGTCAAATTATATCTTATAAGGTCAAGTTAAATGTGTCTGTGTATAAAAAATAAATAAAGAGAATTACGTGTTATGGATCTCAAAATTCTCAATTTACCATACCCTTTTGTTTTGCAATTTAATATTGTACTTTTGATGGAGAGACTAGTTATGATTTTGTGCTTCCCAAATAATGATTCTAAAGAAATGTGTTTTATTAGAGCTGTTTGTACATTTTACATTGAGTCTCCTGGACACATATGATATATTCAATGTCAGTTCAACATTTATGTTGTGCATGTAATAGTACATTCATCGAATGATCCATATATAAATTAATTCTGAAACTTAACATTCTTATTACATTTATTTTTGCAGAAAAAACGCATGAAGCAATGTATTGGAATACCTTGACTATCAATCAAGGACATGTCTCATTTTCATACTTCTCCAGTGTTTATATTCTTTTAGACTTGAAAATCATTCTTATTCTATCCGCGATTTTCTTCTTTAATATTAGTATTCATGTGGTATGCTTTTGTTTTGACGCTTCCATAATTTTTTGATAGTCCCATTCATGTAATGCATTTTCGATTCCATTCAAATTTGCTTCATTATATTCACAATGACTATATGACATTGCTTTGTGGATGAATATTTTGTATTTTTGGGTGAAAAATTGAACCAAGACCTGAATTATGACTATTGTAAGTGAACGGTGAATGGAAACTGAGGTCATCTTCTTAGAAGATGCTTTTCAATTTTTATTTGTGTAAATCATTCTTTGTAGCTGATGGTAATTTCTCGTTACTATCAAAACTTAAGCCAAACCTTTGAAAAGGTCTCATTCTATTCATAAAATCTTTACTTCTTAATTAGCCAAAATACAAAAACGTTATTCGTTGCACATTAAACATTTTGAAAGCTTTCCAAAATTTCAGATCACTATTGATCAATTTTTTGACAAAAAGACCCTTTGTCTTGTGATTAATCTAGAAACTTGGGCATAAACTGCACGTATTCTTTTCATATTGATTAAAAATTTTGTGATCAATTTCTTCATAATAATGGTTATATCTGGTACAACATACATGCCCTACATTACTAAGTACTTAGATTTTCCTATCAATATAGGTATAGAATAACTTTTCCCATGACTTTAGGTAATTACGAAGAAGTCTTTTAGCTTTTCTACCTATGTTGGGATTCAAGCGCCAAGCTCCCACTTATCATCACTCCAACACCCTTGAGGGATCCCAAAAACACAATACCACTGCTGATATTTTGACCACTTACCTATTGCATGACTTTCAATTAGTAAGATTAACTATTTTTTCGATAGTCATGACAAAATTGTCACTTTTCAACATTTTCTTTAGAAATTTAATGCAAATTCATTGTCAGAAATAGGAAAACTTAGATATTTGGCTGTAGTAAACCCTATAATTATTTGGCTATTAAAAGAAATATTAGTTAGGTTTTCATTCATTCACCGGAGAGGTCGTTGATATTTGAATACTACATTAACTTATCAAAAAAATTGGTGTTTAAGGATTACTACATTCAATCAATAAACTTCACATCATTCTTAAACAAGTTTGGATTGATTAAATATATTATCCGAGTCCACTCTATTTTATTATTTTTCATTTCATTTCAAAATTATACTCCATTTATCTTTTGACGCAAATTAGGGGGTTATTTAAGTCTCACATATTCCTATATATAGATATATAACTCCCAAATTGTTAAAGAGCCTCTTAATAATTATTGAACTTTATGTACTTTTTGCATGTTTTCCATTTTCTTTTACTAAGTAATGGGTTATTCAATAAAAATAGGCAAGCTATACATAGTGAGTGATAAAAAAAAATAAAAATGCACTCAAAGAACTCCATTTATCTTTCAAGATATTGGAGAAGAAGTTCTGACTTATTTTCGAAACAAGAATTTCAAAAAATGCCAATGGTCGCGCATGGATGGGCAACATCATCTCATCTACTGGTTTTGTTTTGCACCCGATATTGAATAGAGAAAGTTCATCTGCTTCTGATAAGGTACGTGACTATCTTATTTATTCACATTATTTCTGTTTGCATCTCAAAAGTTTAGTCCAAAGCATTGATCGTGCTAGATCATTACAATGAACTAGAACGTTGTTGCTCAGTAGATAATGCAGATAGTGGGTCTCTACTTTTGTCGTTCAATAGATAATGCATACGCATAGTGTGCTAATATAACTAGATGATATAGAGAATGAGATTCCTAATGTTATGCATGTAAATATTATTACTGGTACGTAGAAGCTCATTAGGTGTAGAAGTTAGGTTTTGTTTAAATGCTAGAGCCTAAACTTTAAAACAATGCTTGTTATTTGCATGATTTTCTTGAAATTTAGAAAGCAAAACTAGACTTAATATTGATTAACAAGGCTAAAACTTAAAAGCTACACTCAAGCCTGTATGGTGTTTGAAATTTTTGACTTGTGAAAAGTTCGAATTAGATACAACAATCTTGTCTAAATAGGTGATTTTTCTCCACTAAAATTAAAATGCAGTATTGTTTTCATAATAGAAGGCAAAGAAAGAATAATAAACAAAAATGTATCAATGGAGCCATTTCCATTCAATGAGGTACATGCACAAATATGTGCTCTTGAAATATTGATTTGGAGACTGAGATAACGTCTTTCCTTTATCTTTTTCTTTGAGGGGAGGGATGTTGTACAGTTGTAGTGTAGGGTAGGGAAGGAAGGACTAATTATTGAAAGGCTGGTGATATCTTCTATCAAGTTGGTATCATTTTTATGAGGAAACAAAAATTTAAAATATGATATTTGATTCTATTGTAGTTAAATTGAAAAAATGTTGTTGATGGTGATCTAAAAAGGGGACTTTTTCAGCGAGATTAATTAGTGGAAATCAACTCATTGCACTTGACGAGTATTCATGGTTGATCTAAAAATACTGAATACATTAGGCAACACAATAATTAGCATTTGGTAATCTAATAAAATGAATTCAATATACTGTAAACTAGTTAGGATCATGTAACTATGAAAATTTAGTTTCATAAGATAAAAATGGTATGACACTCTCATTTATAGATACAATAATTAACATTCATTAGACATGGTGAATATATATAATTTGTCTAAAGGGTATTGAACACATTAGTGCCACGACAATTATATTATTATTAGATAAGCTAATAAATATACTGCAAACTAGTTTAATAATTCAGTTTCATAATATAGATATATTAAAATATTGCGATAACTTATAAAGGAGATTCTGAATATAGATAAATTATTTATTTAGTACTAATAAGTATTCATGGGACACTGAAATTTACTTATCTTGGATACTTGAAAGTTAAGATACTTGTCTTATGATTATACACATCATTGTGCGGGGTTCATATGATATAACAAGTCTTAAAGGAGGATATATTATATCTGAAGATGGTCAAGTGCAGCAGTCTAAACCACTGACTATATCGTGTGCTGCTCCAAATAATGATATTATTGGAGGTCTAGTTACTGGTTGTCTGATTGCAGCGGGGAATGTTAAGGTTCTTACTACTTACTACTTACTTCTTTGATGATAAAATTATCAAATAATATTTTTTTTATTTGAAGTATTAGTTTCTATGTCACCCAAATAAGCATAAGTACTATTAATGAAGCATTTATCATTATCTCTGACATAAATTTTGTATTTTATTTTTGTTTTAATATTCTCCGGGTTAATGTAGATTAGATGGTCTATTCGAGTAGCTTCACTTATTATCATAAGTCATGTATGATGAGTAATTTGATGTCTTTGCAGGTTACAATTACTGCTTTTCATATAAATCCAAGTGAAGATGAAGAAAAAGTTTGAAGGATAGCAAGCACATGTAGTTTGATATGGATGTTTTTTAGTGTATTTTTCTATTATACTTTTGAAGCAAAAATGTTTTCTTGGCATTGATCAAGATAATGCAATTGATATAATAATTTATGAAAAATCTTAAAACTTGTTTTGAATTAATGATTTTTTGTAGTAGGAGTGTGTGTGTGTGTTTTAGTCTTGTTTGGATTTGAAAGGTGAAATAATATTGTGCAAAAATTAAAGACCAAAAGGATGTTTGGCCAATTGTGCATGTATTATTCTGCGATGGGACACATCAGGTGAAGTAAATTATTATTTGACACGATATTGCACAAATTTCTGCGAGCTAAATATTTTTAAAAGCTCGACAATATACCTTAATTCTTTACTAGGAAGCAACCCTCACTTATAAAAACAAAGTTAGAAACTCTTAAAGAGGTGTAATAATAATAATAAAAATCCTTTAGCTTTGAGACAAAATGAGTGCTATTAATAAATAAATATCCTGTTTTACCCAAAAAAAAAAGAAAAGAAAAGAAAAGAAAAGAAAAAGTAGAAATAAAAACTATTGTAGAAAAATAAAATTTGTGCCCCCAGTGGATTTGGCATCATTTCTTCTCCCAATCGGAAAAAAAATGACGAGCCAGCTTCCAACTTCAACTCTTTCCCTATGGACTCATCAGTCTAAAATTGCAGGGTTCCGAAAAAGGGAGGTACGTCCAAGATTTTCAATTGGGTGTGTGAGATGTGCAGTTTCGGTTGTCTCTGAGCCAATTCTATCTGAAATAACCAACAACAACAATGGCAAACCATTCCCAGCTGAGGTATCGAGGACAATTCTGGAATTATCTTCCGTTGGCACTTTATCCACCCCGACCCAAGATGGTTGGCCTTTAGGCATTGCTGTACGTTTCGCTGTTGACCCTCGTGGCACTCCTATACTCTTTCTCAATCACTCAACTTCCAATTTCGCTCTCAATTCCAAGTCTAGCTTCCTTGTTCAGGTCACCTCTCGCTTTTTCCCATATCTCTTTTGATTGTTTTGATGAAACCCTAAAATTTGTACTTGATATCAGTTAGAACAATATGGCTTGCGGACTCCACAGTGCACCATACAGGGGACGCTACAAAAACCACAACATACCACAGCTTTGAAGGTGATATAACGATTCCCCTTTATGCTCCACCCAACACTACTTTTCAAATTAATTGGAATGTCATAGTTACACAGAGGGAGTGATAGGCACGCACTAGAGTTTTATGAATTCATCTTAGATGTGATGAAATGTAGGATTTTAGATTTAATAATCTACTACAAATTGTTCAAATACCGTATCGCCTATTCATTCTTGTAAAGTGACCATTCTCTTCTTCAATGCTTTCCTTGTGTAGGAAGAAGTAATTTCATTTAGAAAGAAATAAATACACAATAACATATTCATGACATGATCTCATAAATTTATCTCCGAGCATGGAATTCAGTATTTTCCGACAAATTCTGTGCAGTTGACAGTAGTAATCATGTGTGACTGGTGCACTTTTTTATTGTCCAATTTCAACAATGTCATATGTTTTAAGCTGGCACTTCCTTAGTGATGAGTTTTATCAAGTTTTGTTCTTCGATGATAATATGAACTCTCCATTAATGACATAAAGTTTCTTCTTTTAGAAGTTTCATTCAATTTGGGAAAAAAGATTTGGGCATGAAGTAGATGAGGATCGCTTATTTTTGCTTTCTGTGGAACGGGTTCTTCAGATTGAAGATTTTGCAGAGGTTTGTTAGTCTATTTTCTATGAAGAATGGTTTATTTCGTTGATTTCCATTGACCACTCATAAGTCATAGCTTTGTTTTGGCTTCTTTGGTAGGGATTGTTTTACCTTATTTTATCTCCATATAAAGCAAGTTTGGTTAGTGTATGTTAAAAAAAAAATTCATCTTGTACTAATAACCCTACTTATCATTTGAACAGAACAAGTTAGTTTAAGTCAATTATCTAAGAACATGTGTTTAAATACTGAGAGAAAAAATTTACATTATCCATACCAAGCAGCCATTCAAGTTTATTTTTTTGCCCTGAATAGTAGTTCATGCTGATTACTGATTGTGCAGCTACATTAATGATAATCATTATGAGATATACTTTCAGGATGGAATTTGGGTCACTTCATCAGACTACAAGTCAGCGAACCCTGATCCCCTTCGAGACTTTGCAGAAAGAATGATTGACGAGATAAATACTAACAATAGGGAAGACATCTTACGGTTTTGCAACATCTATGTAGATTTGGATTTCCAGGTATGTAATGAACATAACGTTATGACTTTCTCTTACTCCCAATTTAGTTTTAAATTTTCACTTTTGTTCTGTTTTTTAGTATAGGTCTAGGTGAAAGAAATTTCTGCTTCAAGAAGGGTAGTAGGACCAACCCATTATCCACCAAAATTTGAGATTGGAAACAAAAAATTTCCCGGTTATAAGAAAAGGAGTTGAAAATTTGAGTTGTTCAAAATACCCACAACCATAGTTCTGATTTTTAACAAATTATAGGACAAAGTTTTGTTGAATCGAGCAGAAAGATATTTATCACGTTCCTCCTTAGAAAGGTAGACAATGTTTTGGAATAACTGAGAAAGTAAAGCAGGACGGCATTTTTGGGACAGTGGGGTATTAATAAACCCATGATCCAGAAAATAATGTTGGGGTAAGGGCATATAGACCATCACTGAACTGTAGATTATAAGCAGAAAGATATTTATCATTGTCCTCCTTAGAAAGGTAGACAATGTTGTGGAATAACTGCGAAAGTAAAGCAGGAGAGCGTTTTTGGTACAGTGGAAGCAAGCTGAGATGGTTCAGGCATTTGGAGATTAGGTGCGCAGATGCGCCAGTGAGGAGGTTGAGAAATTGGTTGTAGCAGGAGTTAAGAGAGGTAGAGGTAGGTCGAAGAAGCATTGGGGGGAGGTGATTAGATAAGATATAACACAACTTCAGCTTTTTGAGTGTTGTCGCCTTTTAGATGGGAAAGGCAGGAGGCTAGCCCCATCTCCACGTAGCCTTAACAATAGTAATCGCGTAATTTTTTATACTTCAAGGTGTTTTACTATGTGTTGCTTCATTTGCTTTGTATCTTTGATATTTTCTTGCAACCATGGTCGAATATCTTCTCTTTTGAGCCGAGGGTCTATCTTAAACAACCTCTCTACCCCACAAAGGGACAGGTAAGGTCTGCATACATCTTACCCTCCCCAGACCCACTTGTAGGACTACACTGAGCATGTTGTTGTTGTTCTTCTCTAGGTTGATACGCCCAAATTACACCCCCCTAAAAAAGTATAAGCGATCGCTATCAAATAAAGAACCTAACAAAGGTTAGGGTCGATCCCACGAGGAACAGGGTCTAAACTTAGTCTAATTAATGTTTATTGTACTTTTAGTCAACTTATTTCCGTAAAAAAGGGGGTTTGTAAAACAAAATAATGATTGGTTAATTTTAGTAGCAAGTAAACAGAATTCGTAGTTTTGTAAGATCAATATGAGATGAAACTACGGTATACGTGCTCCCCACAAGTTCTTAACACAGTAAACCTAATAATAGTAACCCTTTTCTAGTGTTTAACATGCAAACTCAGTAAGTTATGTATCTCCTAAGTGATTGGTTGTCCAAATAGGGAATTTCACCACGCAACTTGGTCGGTCTACGGGTGTATGCTTTACTAACCCTTACCCTTGACCTAGATCAAACCTCATATATTTGGGTTAGGCTATTAGATAGCAGATTATAAACGCTAAATCTCCGTTGTTTAATCTTTTTTACCATTCGTTACTTCCTTGGTCGGGCAAGTAGGAATAAGGTGAGTTACCCTTCGGGGTGGCCCAATGGTTTGAGCTTGAGACTTCCATGTTGGAGGTCTCAAGTTCGAAACCCCTTGCCAGCGAAAGCAAGGGGTTTGCCTTCTGGGTCGAGCTCGTCGCACCGGGCTTGCCTAGTGCGGGTTACCTCTCCTATGTGGTTTGCGAGCTATTGCATAGGAGCAGAGGTTTTACCCTGTGCGCACCCAAAGGGTAGCGGCTGCGGGTTTTCTTTGTCGTAAAAAAAAAGTAGAAATAAGGCGAGTTCTAATGTTGTGCACCGTTAAAAAGCATTCAAAACGAAGAGATCAACAATACATACATAAACACTATTTCAGAATTACTTAATTATTAGTTTTACTTTGTTAATTACTCATGGTTCCTGTTGAAGTTTGCTTTTAGTTACTGCAGTAACTTTTAGTAAAATAAGTTGTTTAGTTTAAATGATGAATTTGAATTTTGAATTTTAGTTAGCTTGTTTTAAATTTCAAATTATGCAGATTATGTTTTTTATGTTGGCTATTTAAAGCCCTATTATGCTTAATAAAAATATTGAGAGACATTTTCAATCCTTTTGTGCTGCCCCATTTAACAAAAACACCAACAGTTCCCACAACCTTAGTTGTAGATTTAGCTACTCATGCTTGGGTAATCACCATTCATAATAGGGTTAATAGAATAAATCATGACGTACAATTAAAGTAGATGAAATCTGTAATCTTCAATTGATGAACAAAAACAAAGCAATAGTATAAACCAACACTTCAAGAATCAATTGCACCAAATGTTTGCAAGTAAATTCTCAAAGCCAAAAGTATGTATCTCAAATAACAACCCAAAAACGAAAAATACAACTAATATTTATAGAAAACAAAATCCTAAATAAAGTAGGAAAAGGAAATTCGGCTTGGGCAGTCACATCTACGCTTGGTACCTATGGCTCGTAGGTACCTTCCGTTAGTCAGCAATTAGTCTTTCATCTATAGAGCAATTTCTACGGGCATGATCTACGGCTTGTAGGTACCTTCCGTTAGTCTCAGTTAGTCTCTCATCTGGAGAGCAATTTCTACGGGCATGATCTACGTCTCATAGATCTTTGTACGGCCATCCTGTTCAACCGTCGTTCACGTACTGGAGCTCAACCTTTCTGAATTTTTCCATGAATCATATGTATGGCTCGTAGAAGTAACTACGGCTCGTCAAAAGCTTCCGTCATTTTACACTTAGCTTTAGAAATCCACTCTTCAATTTACGGCTCATTCCTACTGCTCGTAGACAGTCCTACGACTCGTAGGTCGAATCGTCAAAACTCAAAATTCCCTGTTGCTGCAACATTTCAGTGCCGCTCCGAAACCTATTTCCTGCAAAATACCGTCACATCTAATAACAAATGCTCAGGACACACGCAAAACCCCAAGTTTAAAGCATTAAAAGTAGCATAAATCCACAGTACATCTCACAGGTCAAGGAATGTAATGATTTCCTAGTCTCTTGTGTACTTTGAAGAAGTATGTTATGATTTTTGTTCACCCTTATTTATTTTGTTGCAGGTTTGCGATGCGAAGATGCTTTGGGTTGATAGATTAGGTTTTGATGTGCGGTTCAGGTCTCCTGTAAATGATGTATTTGAAGCTCGTATCCCTTTTGCGAGAGAAGTTACAGATGAGAAGGGTGCAAAATCATCTTTCAACTGTATGTCTCAATATGCTTGGGAAGTAGAGAAGAATTTCCATGCTGCAGATTTTGAAAAGGTGAAACAAGTGAAAAAGATGGAGCACAGAGGACTGTGAAGAATCAAATGTTTGCAATATTTGTGGCATTTCTTTAAAGTCTCCTTGTTTTAATATTTGACCAGGAAAATGGTGTCTTGTTTTGGAAAAAAAGTTTGTCAAATTTTTTGTTTTGCTTTTTCTAACTAAAATACATAAGAGTAGTTGTATCTCAACTACCCATTTTAATTGAAGCACCCTTCCTTTAATTCCGGATCTAAAATCGGGACCAGAATGATAGATTAATTATTAATTGTTTTTATACTCCATTTATGTGTTCGTGAACCATACTCAATACTAAATCAAGGAGAAACCCATCAAATCAAATATTTTGAGACAAAAAGTCTTGCTTGTCAATTTAGACAAATTTTAACCTTTCATTAATTATTTTGGTAAAGGTCAAATTCTGGACTAAAGCACGATAAGCAAAGTTATTTTATGGAATATAGATTGGATATCTCATGAGATTAATTATTTAATCATTATAGTACAAATAATGGGATAAAATAATCTTATATTTTATTTCGAAGTTATTATCCCTTATGCACCATATCAAAAACCAAAAGACCCCTAATAGTAATTGAGAAGATAGAATACTCTTTCTGTTTACTTTAATTTGTTCAATATTATAAAAATAAATTTTCACTAAAATTTATCCGTGAGTAGGAGTATATAATAGGGAAAAGAGATAGAATTTTTGTGATTCCAAATGGACCTTTTTATTTTAGCGCCTATGCTATTTGTTGTCGGCACATTAATTCTACCTTCAACTTTATCTTTTTTTATAGCTTTAAAACGTGGCCAGTTAATTAGAAAATGAAAACATTTCCACACTTGTTTATACTTCAAATTTGAAATTAAAGGCCTAAGTAAAGAAAAGATTTCCTTATAAACGACCAAACTGTTTTTATTTATTATTTAGAAAGAAGAGGTAGTTGAAACAATTGAACACATGGAACAACATTGGGTATGGGTTGTGGTGCAGTGATATGACTGTTTTATCCTTAACCAGAGATCTTGAATTCGAACTTTAGATATAAAAAAAATCCTATTGGGAGCACCACCAAACAAAACAAAAAGAAAAAAAGAACACATGGAGAAAGGATTACAACAATTAATCCAAGTCTTGTTTATATGGGATTCAAAAATATAGGGTGAAAAGAGATTCTTGTACTTTTTTAGTTGAGATCCACTGCAATTGGTTTGAATAAAGAAAAGAATCATCAATTTACTTGCCTTTAATTACGCCATAATCTTCTCCTTTATTATATTAATAAAAATAAATATTACTTAATACCAGGAAAACAATACTGCCAAATTGCTTCACTCTCGTTTTATATTACTACTTGTGCTTCAATAATCATCTTTCTTTTTTTTTTACTTCAGTAATCCATCACCTTCACTAAAGTCTTATATGCTATTATTGATACTCCTGAATATTCCAATTCCTTAAATATCAAAATATCAATTTATCTATTTTTAGTATTCCATATTCAAAATTCACGGATATACTTGATTACTAATTAAAAATCATGCTAAATAAAAATTATTTTTAAAATTATATCTGCTTTATCTCCTCAATCATGAAATAGGTATTGAAGAAATTACAAAAAGGAAGAGCAATTTACAAGTACAAAAGAGTGTGTGTAACTGAATCAAAGCAATAATTGATGGAAAGATGAGAGAGAAGTGAATTGGTCAATTATTAGAGACAACCCATTCATAATACTCTAATACTTTGTCGTCTTTCAATCTTTTCCATACTAACCACAATAAGTAGTATTTTAGTTTACTACTACCTCCCATTAAAAAAAAATGATTCTTTTATTTTTTTGGTAAAATTTTAGTTCAGCTTTCCAGGTGACATGCAAGGCCACGAAGTTAAAGAACATTTTGATACATTCTATATAATTTTAATTTAGTTAAGTTTTATGTAAAGTCAACTATCATATCATGTATATATACATATATATATATATATATATATATAAGAAAACCCTCAACCAAGTGACGTGGCGCCACAAGAAGCAAATATTCTCTTTTTATTTATTTATTTCCAAAATTGTCCTTCTTAAAAGTTATAACCTTACGGAAAAGTCACAACTCTTCACAAAAGTTACAACTCTTTATTTTTCATTCACACCTTTTAAAACTCCACTTAATTCCAAGGCACCAAAAGAAGAAAGAATAAACAAAGAAAATTAATTTCAATTGCAATGCGACATTACTACTCTTGAACCTCTCAGTCCACAACTCATAACACTGCTTTAATGATTGAATTCATTACATTTGGTTATTTAGTAAACAAAACTTCTATTTCTGCCACTATTATTTGTAGGTTTTTTTCGGCTATTGGAGAGTCGAATTCAAATATATTAATTAAGCTTCTTATGAAGTGTGTTTCATTCCTCAAAGTTTTCTTCCTCCTATTTCTTGAAGCTTAATCTTTTACTGTAAGTCATAGTGATATATGTAACTATTACAATTTCTTTTTGCTATTTTGGTGACTTTTTTTGAACTCTATTAAAAATTCCAACAAGGATGATTGAAAATTGATCTTCTCTTTTGTCCCTTTCTACATGTTTCTTCATATACTTTTTGTGAAAATTGCTTGTGGACTGTGCTATATTTGATAGCACGCAACAACAAATATGTGACAACTAATACGGAACCAATGGTGAAGTTTGTTAAAAGAAACAAACAGATTGATCTCTTGCTTGCCACAGTTAGTATATTATTTTGATTGTATTATCTTAGGTATAAATATTTTGTATGTCATTGCACTGTTCCTAGAATATTAGTATAGAGACAATTAGTCCACTTCTTTTATCGCAAAATGACTAATTTGTCATATTTCTTCCTCTCTTCTTTTTGGGCATAATAAGAGATCAAGTTTTCTTGAAACTAACAGACGCCCAAAATACACTATAATAAAAATAATTTTTATCGACAATAAATATGCACATTAACGAAGAGTGCTAGAGCCTTTACCGACATTAATTAATTGTCATTAGATTCAATGTCGCTATAAACTTTAGGGACATTTTATAGAGAGTACTAATTGCCTCTGAAAATACATATTTAGCAGCAATTAAGCTATTAATTGCCGTTAAAGATCACTTATGCTATAGTGATAACTCTCTTTTGGCTTCTTTCAATTAAATTTGTAAACTATAAACTTGGATACAGCCCGTCAGACTATCTTTTTGAAAAATATGTTAAGCAACATGCTTTTTTCTTCTTGATTTTTAGGAAAGTAAGGTCGTCTTTATTATTATTTGTGGATATTTGTGAGTTCAAGTACTCACAAAATTATGCTGTGAGATTTTAATATGTTATGAATCAAAATTTTGGTTTAGAATATCCAGTTGTGAAAAGTTCTATTTAGATGCCTCCTACTGCTTGGTTGATCATTGCATTAATTCTTTATAATTGCATACTATAACCATAACAATAACTATGGTTCAATTCCAAATAAGTTGGGGCCGGTGATACGAAACTTAAGCAATAGTAATGACTATTCTGAGACAATGAGGAAATTTTTTTATGATACTAATAATTTTAGGGTCATTTTAAACATATATATGATACGACATATTATAATAAAAAAAAGATTGATGGAGGTTCATAAAAAAGGAGTCGAAGGTCCTCCATTTGAATTTAGTTAATTATATTCTTGTATGGACGTGATGTTCCACTTTACTTGGGAGTGTTGTTCTTCGAGGCTTTTTGGTCTCTTCTTTAACGTATGATGTTGTTCTTTATAACTTCTTGAAATTTAGAAAATTTCGTTACTTCTGACCAACTATTTCCATGGAGATTTTTCTTAGACTTATTTCTTATACTTAAAATCTCTCTATGACTCATAATTTTTGTATAACAAAAATGAAAATTAAAAAAATATAGCACTTTAATATTTCGGAGGAACGCTTTACCTTAAGATAAAATATTCTTGACAATATAGTGTATGTATTGAAAATACAAATATTACCAAATGATCATATGTAATCTTAATAAAATAGTTGAATCCCACGAATAATTTACCTAATATCATTAATATATAAAAATTGGAGATGGAGAAAGAGAGAAAGGCACGTGGCAAGTTGAGTGAGGTAAGTCACGAGAGTGTGAAGTGGGCTCACTTTTTCTCTTTCCCTTATCATACCCTCCTCTACATGCACAATCACATATTCAAATTATACCAATATTTATATAACTTTAGTAATTGAAATTATATATTTTGTTGGTTCCTCTAGATGCGCGGGTGACAATTACTAGTATAGTTTTGCTAAATGAAAGAATATATGTTTCTATTTTAAATTATGTTTTTGTAAGGTTAAAAGTTAAAACATTATTGAAAGCGTATTATTAGGTGAAAGGAAAAGGAAGGTGAGTTGGTTTATTATTAGGTGAAACAAAGTGTCGGTGGGAGGAGACAGAGCCCTCCATCGGACACACTTTTAACATTGCTCTGGACCCTACACCTTACATATATAATAATAAAGTTTAAGAGATTAAAAAATATATTAATTGCAGTGAGTGACCTAGGAGTTGCAATTTTCTTCTATATATTACTCCTTATTTGTAGACTGTAGTAGTTTGGTATTGTCGTGAATATGGGTGTGGATGCAAGGCAAGTGTTGGCTGGAGTTCTTACTATAACTATGTTTGTTATGCTTGGCGACATGATCAAAAGGGACCATTTTGATTCCCTTCCTGCAGTAATATAATCTTCTCCTTCTTTCACAAATCTTGTATTTGTATTTACAGATGTATGAATTTACATTTGATTTCTGATTTAAGGTGGATTCTCAAGCATCAATTCATGGTACCAGAAAGCAAAGTCTACTTCCTTGGAAAGAAGATGGCCAATCCCTAACCTCCTGTTGGTCTAAACCACTTCTCGGTCAGAGATCTATCAATTATTCACTCCACTACTTATTTCTTTCCACCATATTTATTTATATCATTGTTCCAACAGAGGAAGCTGATGAATCACAAGGATATGTTACCTTCTCCCTCACTAATGGTCCTGAATATCACCTCTCTCAGGTATTCAACCATAAATTACTACCTTCCACTTAATTAAAACATATGGATACTAATTAATTACTTGTGTATCTCAACTTTTAGATTGCTGATGCCGTGGTAATAGCAAGATATCTCCGAGCAACTCTCCTACTCCCAGACATAAGAGGAAGTGAACCTGCTGATAAAAGGTCTGTTTTCTTAAAATGTTCATGTTTAGTTGCAAACAACTTTTATCTACTACCAAGACAGAAGCTAAAACTGTTAGTATTGACGTTTTCTGGCTTTCCAGGAAATTTGAACATCTCTATGATGTTGAGCACTTTGTCAAAAAACTTGATGGGGTGGTAAAAGTAGCAAAATCTCTCCCATCTAAAGTCTCCGGAACGAATCTACCAGTTGTCAAGGTTCCTAGCAGGGTTACTGAAGAATATATTGCTGGCAACATCCAGCCAATTTTCAGATCAAAGGGGAACATTAGGCTGGCCACATATTTTCCATCGGTAAACATGAAAAAAACGAAAGAGAACAGCAACATCCACTCAATTGCATGTTTGGGGATGTTTGCAACTCTAGAGCTTCAGCCTCAAGTTAATGGAGTAGTTGAGTCTATGGTGGAGCGCTTAAAAACTCTGAGCAGGAAGTCAAACGGACAGTTTATCGCAGTGGATCTAAGGGTTGATATGCTGGAGAAAAAGGGTTGTCAAGGAAACAGTGCTTCTAAATCCAAGAGTTGCTATGGTCCACAGGAGATAGCCATGTTTCTGAGAAAAATTGGTTTCAACAAAGATACAACTATATATCTTACTCAATCTAGGTGGGATAGCAGCCTTGATGCATTGAAGGATCTCTTTCCTAGAACATATACTAAGGTAAAATTTCTTGCTGTTTAATCCGGGGAGAAGATGTATATGTGTGCTTAGTCTTTGTAATGCAATTGCAGGAAAGTATAATGCCCATCGACAAAAAGGCAAGATTTCTTGACACGGAGAATTCTGAACTGGAGAAAGTTATCGACTTCTACATGTGTTCTCAGAGTGATGTATTTGTACCAGCCATCTCAGGTCTCTTTTATGCCAATGTGGCTGGCAAGAGAATCGCCTCTGGAAAGACTCAAATACTAGTTCCTGCTGATATTTCTGGTTCCTCTGCTTCTTCAACAGACTACATATCTCATTACGTCTCAAAAAAGAACCACTTTGCCTATTCGTGCTTCTGCTAGCTCCTTGTCAAGAAAAGGTCAATGACCCAATATATACAGTACTATTAAGATGGGAAATGGGCGGCTCTCTCTAGTGTTTCAACTTTTGTTTACACAAGTTATGAATATTTAGATAGACCTTTCTGGGGTTCTTTTGTAGAAGAGATCAAGTCCCCTCTTCCCTTCAACCCCCAAACAAATTGTGTTGAAGTTTATTATTTGTTGGACTTGGACATATGGTATTGTCATACAAATATAGTGATTTTGGATTGGAAAATCTTGAGTTCCTATACGCCGTTTTATATATATAGGCTTAATACATATAAACACCAAAATTATTCAGTGATATATAACATATATCCATATCATACAAATTACTATAATCTTAACTCCTGTTCGGTAAAAGAAAATATAGATATTTATCAATGAACATATACAAATTACTATAAACAAGATTACTTACTATGTAAAAGAAATACAGTATATCCATTATCATGCAACATACTTTCAGGTTGCTTTCTAATGTCTATCTCAAACTTTTTTTTTGGGCTTCTCTTTTCTTCCTAATCCTAAATTCCCATCTTGTATAAACTAGTATACATATCAGTTATGTACTATAAACAAGGATTGTTTTTTGACTCTCTTTTTTTTTTCCTTCCAATTCAGAACTAACAAAAACTAATCGTACGTACTATACATATATACAACCAAGTAGATAGCAAAGAAACAGCTGCACGAAAGCAATTCATCTATGCATTACGAGCTGCAATGCATCTCTGATATAACTTGATGAAAACCTTAGCCACAGGGGTCTTTGGAACTGGGATCAATTTTCCCGCAGCAGCAAGAGGCCAACTGTGACAATAAACAAACATGTTGAGATGCGTATGAGATAATGGCTAGTCAACCCAACAAAAAAAAAACCCCTCTACCTGATAATACCAATGACAAGTGAAACCATCCATAATTTCCAACTGAGTCCAACTGTCGATGTAAATTTTCCAAGGAACTCAATGATAATGATCTGTTGTATGGAGGAATATGATAGTCAGTGACCAAAAAAGAATAAATTCTAATCAGAAATTTATCCATGGTCAAACATCTTTCACCTGAAGTATGAAAGTAGTTCCCACAACCCCAGTAAAGAGGGGGTTTTTGGTCACGCCAGTAAAGACATTAATTTCATCTGGCTTTCGAGCATTAACCTCATTGAATATCTGTATTTCAGTTTAAACTAGTTATATGTCTGAGGCTTGATGTGTAATCTAGTCTTGAATAAGACAAGTGAACAAAGAAGATTATCGATAGAGGGAATAACCATTTAAAGAAATACACTTTTCCTTTTTCACGAGACAAGACAACAATTTTTTAATGACATCTCAGACACATTTCTTTCTCCTAATTTGCACTAAGATGAAAATACTTACTTGGCAGAAAACAAATGCATTGAAAATTAAGGTATTCTTCACCATATTAGCATGTTTTGGGTCATCATTCTCTAAGCTGAGAATAATCTTGCCCTGGAAATTGAGAACAAGAAGGATTCCGATTTGGTAGAGAGCCTGCACAAGAGAAAAATAATGAATTTGTTTATACAAAATGTGTGCTATTAAAATTTCTTTTTTTAAGGTGAAAATAGAAAGATAGAATGAAACAACAATATCTTATATTAGTAAAGCCACAGACCTGAATAAGCAAGTTCCTCCACATGATATTTGTCACCAGAGGTTCCCTAAGTTTCACAAATGATAGTGTCAGAGCATGTAAAAAGCCTGAAAGAATTCTTGAGACACAGTAAAATAAGCAAAACAACACTCTCTGGTTAATTTATTTTTTTTGTTGAAGAAAATCAAGTGCACCAAGTGCGTGTGATGACTAGAAATTCACAGTTCTAAAGAGTCTCGAGTTTCCCATAGAAAACATGTCTGAATTATTTTTCTTCACAAGAATCATATACAGAGCCGTGAACTAGAAAAACCATGAAATTCTAGGGAAGGTGCAAGCCAGTTTATTTTAGATAAAGAATCTGTCCCATGATGAATTTTATTCCTGCAAGTGAGGAGTTCTGAGATTAAATAAACAACACAGAAGCTAACATCTCATTGCAACTTTTGGAAAGAAGTAGATAAAAAGTAGATGCATATTTACACTAGGAGGGCCTCTCACAATTAGTTGAACCATCATACGCGGAACATGCCAATGTAAGACTTTGAACATCACATTATGTGAAATGGAAAAAGATGCATCTAGCATAGCGGTAGTTTCTTCACAATAATATAGAAAACTTCAAGCTTACATTCACAGAAATTATTATAGATGTTCTGATCATGCACCATTTTAGAACTCAATCTAGCAGGCTCTGTGGCATCATTCATTTTATAACAACTGGAAGTCATACAAAAAATAAGGAGATAGCATGGTAAATCCGAGTTGCTCACCTTCGACCAACAGGAGGTCTACGCATAAGATGGTCAGTTGGTGGTTCAGTAGCCAAAGCTAGTGCCCCCAGAGTATCCATAATGAGATTGACCCAAAGAAGCTGCAAAAAAAGTATCCTTGAGCAAAACGAAAAAAGAAGAAGATTTCTAGCAGTCTACAATATGCAAGTCCTTATTACCCACTGAATGATAAACACAGCACACGTATACACTATATATCATTCTCAAAAAAATATATACACTATATATATACATATTTATACCCCTATGAAATTACAATTTATATATGCACTACTGCATCTGCCTAGGTCAGAAATATATATATATATATATATATATATACACACACACATATAGGCTTAAGTCATTTACGGCCACTTAAAGTTGTCCGCATATTTCACTTGAACACCTCAACTAGGGCTTGTACCTATGAACACCTTATTTGTTCAAAAATCATTCCTATTAGACACAAATATATATATATATATATATATATATATATATATATATATATATATATATATAGGCTTAAGTCATCTACGACCACTTAAAGTTGTCCGCATATTTCACTTGAACACCTCAACTAGGGCTTGTACTTATTGAACACCTTATTTGTTCAAAAATCATTCCTATTAGACACAAAATGCTGACATGGCAAAAAAAGTGTGCTACACACTCCTTGAGCGTGTAAAGTAATTAAAAATAATATTTTTTATTTTTTTTATTTTCCAACTTATACACTTAAATTTAAAAATAAAAAAAGGGAAAGTCCGTCTTCTTCCCAACTCAATGTTCCTCACTGCAACATCCTCTACGCCTCTCTCTCTCTCTCTCTCTCTTTTCTTTTTTTTGTATAAAATCATAATATAAATCTATTGAAGAATGATTTCAGTTTAAAGTTGAAGAAAACAGAAACACTAAATTTGGAAAATTAGCCCTATGCTGGGCATTTGTTATTGCTGAAATATGCATTGCAATTTTCTATTTTTTTGGCGCTATGAAACCTCCAATCAAGCAACAAAATTGTACAGACATTGTACTAATGGTGGTGGCGCGCTGCCGCCGGTGAAAGGGTAGCAGGTTGTGACAAAGACGAAGAAGAAGTGGGGTCGGGGTGGGGGTGGGTTGATTCAAAATAAAATTTTGTTTTTTTTTAAAAATTCTTTTTGAATTATTTAAATAGAATTTAGAATTTTTTTTGGATCCAATTGCCACGTGTCATCATTTCATTGGTCAATCGGTTACGTATTTGTGTTTGAAACACACGCATTTTTGTCTTTCAACTGATTTTCATTTTGTGTTAAATAGGTATAAATTTGTTAAGATTAAAGTGTTCAATAGGTACAAGCCTAAGTTAAGGTGTCTAACTGAAATATGCGGACAACTTTAAGGGGCTTTAAGGGGCCGCATATGACTTAAGCCATATATATATATATATATATATATATATATATATAGAGAGAGAGAGAGAGAGAGAGAGAGAGAGAGAGAGGACCTGCACTGTGTTTAGAGGAACATCACCAGAAGAAACTGCTGCCACAACATTGATTACAAGAGCTGCGACATTAACAGTGAGCTGGAACTGAATGAATTTCTGAATATTTGCATAAACAGAACGGCCCCAGCGTACAACCTACATTGAGATAAATTAAGTCAAGCACCATGGCTTTTCATTATGCTAGTACACTAAGCCACCGCAAACTAAAACCAGCTGATACAACAGACATGGATTAAAAAGACACATCATCTGCTTCCTCAGTATTTGGCTTCTTTCTCCAAGTTGTCAAATAAACATGGCTCAGAGGATGGTGTGCCAGTCAAAGAAGAATAATATCCACTAGGAAATTTGACGATGCAAAGGCAAAGTGATGCAATAATAAGATAAACAAGAAGCTTGCACTGCTTGTTCCTCTTTTTTGCCCTTAAGCTCCCTCTGTCACTACATCATCTAACAAATATCTGCGGATCTTTGATTTTCATGTTGACTTCCAAAATTTGATAAGCTCATGTTACATGTGTTTGCAAATCAATGGAAGTTTAGAGTATATTCTAATACCTACTGGTTAAAAGTGCTCAAAATCTACATGGTTGATGCAAAATAATAATTTATGATCTCAGAATAAGTGGTCAAATTTTTAGAAGCATTATCCATTAGTCCAATGATCTCAGAATAAGTGGTCAAATTTTTAGAAGCATTATCCATTAGTCCAAGTCACCTTCACAAATTCAACCAAATTACATTTCAAGATCAAAATAAAAAATACAGAACATGAATACATGTCTGAGTTTTCATGTGCTTTCGACCTTCAAAACCCACCCTTCATAGTTCAAATAAATGTTCTCATCAGATTTCTAAAGTTCTGATATATATGCTTATATTTAAAAAGTGAAAAGACTTAAAAAGCATTCACAACATCACATGTAGTTGAGGCGTAATGGAAGTTCAGACTAAGGATAATCAGTGAATTTTTTTCGAAATATTGGTTATTTTGATAGTAAAGGAGTTCTTTACATAATAGATGCAAAGTAACTAATCTCAGAATGAGATTTTGCATATCCTAGAGGCATTATAAGTTGGTACAGTTCACCTTCTTTCACAGCTTAGCAAAATAATCTTCCAAGATTGAAATAAAACAAATCTATGAGTTTTTGACCTCAAACCCCACCTCCATAGGCCCACAGATGTTCTCATCAGAATACTGAAGTTTATAATAAATGTGCAGTATTTTAATGGTGAAAAGATTTAATAAGCATTTCTGACATTGTACATAGTTGAGACTTATAATCACAGAAAATAATTTCTAAAAAGCAAACTAACATTTTCTTCAAACACCAAAAGAGATTTTCCAACTCACCTTCACCACTGTAGCAAAATTATCATCCAAGATAATGATGTCAGAGCTTTCTTTTGCGACTTCTGTTCCTTGGATGCCCATGGAAAGGCCTATATCGGCCTAAATATTGAAACACAACGAAATTAACTAAACACAGAAAAATCACTAGACAATACAAAATTTAACATTGAATAAAATTACAGCTAATAAAACATTCAAAAAGAAGAATGTAATTAGGCACAAAACGCTGCTATTCCAGACCATATACAGCACCTGAACTTTGGCAATATTCTTAAACCCTGAACATCAAGTCATGGATACATTACTTACTCAGGAGAATAATTTATATTTGAGGTCTATCATAATAGATTCTGAAGCAGATAAAACAGTGGTCCCATTGGGGAAATGTAAGACCCCATAAATTTGGACCTTTGTACCAGGTCTAATTCAGCTTAAGAATCTCAAAAATCCCACAAAAACAGGAATGTGGGACCACCTGAGGATTTTAAAGACAAAGTAATTCAACGGACTAGGACGGTGTGGAAGTACAGTGAGAAAAGCAACAAAGGTTCGAAATGATCAAAGATTTTATAGTGCGACAATGACAACTAAAAATAATGCTTTTGGGTTCCAAAGGAGGCTACAGACTAGTACCATTTCTCATGGACATGATAATAAGTATAGGAAACGTCTCGGAAGTGATTTAAGGTCTAAGCAGAGCTCTAGCATAAAGTTGAGATTGGAAGCTACAGTACGAACTAAGTTTTCGAATGAGCTCGCACAAGGTCCAACTTCAAACAAACATATCTACCCGCGTGTAGACTTTATGCAACAAACTGTTCATCAATGAGCTCTATACAAAAAGATATATATGTTTTACTGAAGTGCAATCGAAATGGCTGGGCACCTCATGTCCCGCGTCGCGCTAAGACAAAACTTCAGGAAGTCGATTTTTTTTCATCCGTGCTGGCACCCCGCATCGTGGTAGGCTAAAAATCTGCTTGTTTCTTCTATTTTACGGTCTACAAAGTGAGAGAAAGAGGGGCATATGTTTGGACGATTTTGGAGCTTCTCTCTAGTTTTTCTCCCCCAAAGACCTCCCACATCAGGGTAAGATATTCCTTATCTAATTTCCTCACCTATTAAATGGATTAACTCATGGATTCTCATGCAGATTTTAGAACTCTGAAGAATTCAAGTGAAGGATTTTGCAAGGGTTTCTTCCTAAAGGTAAGACTACACACTCAAACTCTCATGCATGAATAATTGAGGATAATGTAAGTATGTTTTAGCGTTGTAACTTATGGAATGGTGATTAGAAGCCATAAGTTTGTGGCTTTTAGTTGATAAAAATGGTAGAGAATGGAAGAATTATTGTTGGTGAAATTGTGGGATGAGAGCGAATTTTTGGACTTATTGGCAATGAAGGAAGTTGTTATGTATCTATAAATGGTTGTAGTGTCATTTTTTGACAAGGAGAATGGTTGTTGGATGAAAAAACACCATTAGTGGAGGTTGTAGAGATTCATGCTCAGTGCCTAGCCACCCTCCAAATGGGATATCACATCTTTGAGAGGGAGGCAAGAGAATAGTATTACGAAAAGATAAAATGGAAGACGAAGGAGAGAAGATCTCCATCATGCATCCGTCTACATCCTACGTGCTCCTTCCTTTTCTTTACTTGTTAAGGTTTAACAAAGACAGTGCTAATTCTTTGATGTTCGGCAGTAGAATATAGTTAAGTTAGAAGCTTAGATATAAAAGGTGCTTATTATATGATGGTTTTAAAAATATTTTTATCTTTGTTCCTCGTTAAATTATGCATATTTTATGATGGTGATATATTCCTCATATTTAATGAAGTTGAAATACTTACCCAATTGTATTTGAAGGGATGACATCTAACCAGATTTGGATGAAAGAAGTAGAATGCCATTTACTCAAGATATCAGAATATGACATAAATATAACGAAACTCCTAGCTTTTCTTTTTTGTGGATAAAGTGCTAATATTAAGAGGAGCTTTCTAGATCATCCTGCATCTTGGACAAAACTAGATTAGAGTCACTAAAGGGACATTCAAATGTAGGAATTAGAAGGTAGTCAATGCTACCCATGATAGTGATAGAACATTAGGGAGTTCCACCAATTTATGAGATCGGTTCCATATTGGCCAAGTCTAATTAAGAACCTACACTGAAGCAGCCTTAATGATTAGAAAAGCTTAAAGTAGGAAATCATATCAAAAATAATGATTATAACTCAGGCAATGAGTATTTTGAAAGGGGGTGCAAAAGAGCATGCCTGACTCAGGAGAAACCGAAAAAGAGAGGATTTCAGATTGTTTCTAGGTGCTTCTTCTGCATTGAAAAGGAGGAAACAAACAATCATTTGTTCCTTCACTGTAGAGTGACTGCCCAAATATGGTATATGTTTCAAAGCCTTATCCAAGATCCTTGGGTGAGAAGAGGGGGGAGCAAAACACAGAAAAAATGGTGGAATTTAGTTCCGTCTTGCATATGGTGGTCAATTTGGAGGAAAAGAAACAATAGGTGTTTTAAGAATATTACTAACCCAATGCAGAAAGTAAAAGAAAACTGCATTAATACTCTATATTTTTGGTGTAAAGAGGAGGGTATATATGAAGTAGATCAGTTAGTAGATTTCCTAGGCTCTTTGCCTTGGAATTTTTTTGTTTGGTTGCCAGCATACCCTCATTGCTGATGAATACAACTTGACCTTTCTCACAAAAAAGATAAAAATAAATCCTTCTAGAAAAATGAGGTTTAGTTGAACCCCTAACCTTCATTTACTATTAAGTTTTCCTTAAGTTCACCTCTTGTAAATTGAGTGCTCTCTGCATCATGTTCTTCTTCTTCTTTTTCAATTTATAATGACCGACCAAATCTCAATCGTTTATTGCTCAAGTGGCATAGGATCAAACCACTTCTTCGTAAAGTTTGTTTTAGTGCTCAGAGATCAAATGTGTACAAGGATCAGCAAGTGAAGACACAAAAGGCAGAAGAAAACTAAACAATTGAATAAACAGAAAGTGATAAGAAAGTCAATAAACCTCATGCAGTGCAGGAGCATCATTAGTTCCATCTCCAGTAACAGCAACGACTTCCCCTAGTTTACGCAGAGTTTGCACAAGCAAAAGCTTGTCACTTGGTGATGACCTTCCCATAACCTAGCAACCAGCTTTCTACTTTTAACAAGATGTGCCAACATATAACTGGAGATACAAGTAGATTAAATATATAAATCAGTTATTATCTCTTCATGGATAACATACCGACATTCTTTTTGCAACTTGTTCTCGCTCTTTCTCAGATAACTCACGGAAGGTCTTCCCCTCAATAACTTCAAATTCTGTGACTTCAGTATTTGAAGTTAAAATTCCACACTCCAAGGCAATTGCTCTAGCTGTTTGAATATTATCTCCAGTTACCATGCGCACCTAAAGGTTCTCAAAAGTAAAGTTTTCGCTTATAAGAACAAATTTCTTAAGCTAAAATGCATTCCAGATATCCTCAAATTGGAAGTTACAGTCATGTGGCTAAATGTGCACACCCAACCATGACAAATACTGTACTATATGCATCCTGAAATGGCTAATAATTGAAATATTTTAAACCATTCAAGACCTACCAAATTTCCAATAAATTTCAGAGGAAGATAGATTTTGATAGAATAAACATAAAAAATTAGTATAATGAACTGGTTCAAAGTGTTTGAAAATAGGTTCAATTAATTAAAAGAAAACACCTTGGACCAAAGTAAAGTCTTCTTCCTGACAAATTTAGATATGATTATAGTCGATCATTTCACCTTGTTAGCTATTATTACATCCAAACAAAAAGATTACCTTAACGCCAGAATCGCTGCACTGTCTCACTGCATCTCTGACACCTGGCCGACAAGGATCCTATGTAGAAAGGCAAAGAAAGATAAATGAGAACTTGCAAAACAACTCACAAAAAATTAAATACTGCACACAATTATGTACCATGGCGAATAGTTTTTTTAGAAGGTGGTGTCTCAGACAGCTGGGGCAAATACACTCTATCCATCTCATTTTGTATATCAGTTTCAGTTTAGTTGTCCACGAAGATTAGAAGTCAATTTAATATATAATACTTTAACAATATTACTCTATAAAATGCCTTGAGTTCTATCTAATTTTTTTTGAGTTCTATTTTTAAATAGGATGTGACATCATTTAATCCTATGATAACTTCAATTATTGTTAACACATATGTTTCAAATAGAATAACTAAATTCAAACCATTTTCTCTTAAACCCCACGATAGTTGAGCCAGGTGAAACTTGAAAGAGGAGTAGGATGGAGGGAGTACATGTGCTGCAGACATAAGATTGTGAAGTAATCAAAGGATATGGTATCGTATTTGTCATAAATTACAACTACCAGATAGAAAAACTCGAGATGAGAGAGGACATGAGTAGAACCATATTCAAGAAACTATATACACCCAACCTTACAGAACATGTACCTTTATTTTATTTTGAGCTGCAAAGGTATGATTAAGAATATGTACCTTTATCCCGAGTATAGCAAGCAAAATAAGGTTATCTTCTGGTAGAATCCATTGAGCCAGTTGTTCTTCATCAGTTGGAACCTCATCCACATTACAAGTTTGGTATGCAATGGCAACACACCTCAAACTTTTTGCTGCCATATCTTCAATGGCTTCTTTCAAAAAATCCTGCAGCCAACATAATTACTAAAAAGAGATGAAAGGATAAGTCTGCACTAAAGTGTCCTTTTGTGATTCATAGTTTTTCTTAAGTTTTTAATGGCCGGATTTGGGACAACATAAAGTCAACAGAAAAGTTCACAGGACTCAATTTTATCCAAATTTTCTCTCTTAGAAAGTAGTCATAACTTCTTCTAACCTTCTCCTTTTCAATGGATTGCAAGCAGCCATTTGAATCAAGGTATCCAGTACAAGATGCCAGTATAATTTCAGCTGCACCCTTCCAATGCATATGAACTTGAGGGCCACTCTGCAAAAGAAGAAAGAAAAACCATTAAATATACGATTAATAACCTCATGCGTGTGCAGATAATCAAAAAAGTTCATCCACTCAAATATATAGATTAGAGGATAACAGAAGTGTGCATCAACAGAAGAAACTATCATGTGAGCCATAAAGAAAACAAGAAAGAATGAATGAACTTGAAAATCCAAAGAGGCCACAGCGCGTCTGCTAGCTCTCATCCTAGGAAGCCCTTATTTCATGAGTGCTTATGTACCTGAATGTCATAGTCCAAAAACTAACTCTATGCTTATTTATCACCAGATAATCATACAATCAGGTGACACAAATGTTACAACGGATCCTAGGTTAGTCCAAAAGAATCACTAGCATTGGGGCTTATTATATATATCATTTATAGGAATTTTCTGTTCTTAAAGTCTGAGGACCTTTTGACACGATTTTTTGATTTGAAACACAAGTAGATTATAACTTAGCCTATGACAGCTCGCGAAGAGATAACTTGTTGCAGTAGATCATCCCTGAAACATTTACGTCCAGACTACAACCTTGATTCTTGATTTTAGCATAATACTTGAAGCCTCACAAGGTAGGTTTCAATTATTAGCTAGTTAGGAAAAGAAATATCACAAAAAAAGCTAAGTTTCTCTCATCAAACTGATTATGTGGAGCAATAAATCCCTCTAACTGGACATAACGATGTCCAATTTTAAATTAAAGAAACCTTAACAAAGCGAACAGGTCTATGAAGCTACAAGCACTCGAATATCAGATAAGCTGATTACCTGCTCTCTAACTGCAACACCTCCTCTCTTCTTTGTAGAATTAAAAGGAGAGACGTGAAGAACTATGGATTGTGATCTGACAACATCGAACTTCATTCCAATCTGAGTAAATTGTGCATTAGTTGAATAAGCATATTTTGTTGATTTGTATCAGTAAACGGAAAGACAAGTTGTTAATACTACCTTGACGCCCCATGAAAGAATGGCTTTTTCAGTGGGAGAGCCTGAAACCTCTGCTCCCTTGCCATCCTACAAAGAGGGGAAACTGAGTCAAAAATAGAATGAACCAAAGGTAGTATAGACATGCATGCCAAAGTAAACAAGAAAATCATTTCTACAGATTAGATAACAAATTAAAATTAGAAGTATTGAGCATGGTGAGGGTGGGAAAGATGAAGAGGTGCAAAGCAGTTGATCCAAATACTACTGCAAATGTGCAATAAGAAAGACAATGCATGTTTTTTCCTTAGAAGAGTTGATCTGTGGGGACTAATATTCAAGAGCATTTTGAGTAAATGTCATCTAAGAAGACTATTAAGAATTCTCATCTCAAACTTTATCATGAATGCCTGTCACCCTAAAGCCATCAAAATACATGGCACATGTATGAGAGAGATGCAGAGATAATTTAGGGGAGAGACAAGGAAACAGGGTGAATACCTTAGAAGTAAAGACACTGCCGGATGTATTCTGAGTTATGCCCTCATTCAGAAGAGAAGAAACAGCTGAATGCAACTGTGAACCATCTTCAGGTGAATCGAACTTCTTTTCCCCGATATAGGCTTCTACAACTGTCATCTGCACGAACACAAGCATATATGTCATCATATAATCTGTGAATTAAAGTAGATATGTAACTGAAGTTGTCAGTTTGAAGATCAAAAGCATGAAACAGCAATATAACCTGATTCAGAGTCAGTGTTCCAGTTTTATCACTACAAATAGTTGTAGCAGAGCCCATAGTTTCACAAGCTGAAAGTCTGCGCACCTGCAAATTAATTAATTAAACTATTTCAAGCATGATTACCATTGTATCAACATTCTTATATATTTAACTAACTAATCAAACAGATATAGCAAAGGAGGAAAGACATATGTACCAAAGCCTTGTCAGCCATCATTTTCTTCATTGAGTATGCTAAACTGTCACAACATTTAGAGCAGGCAATGATTTAAGAGGATTATAAGGCACGTGAAAATTAAGTCAATAGTGTCGAGTAAGAAGCATTTTTTTAATACTTACGTCAATGTAACAGCTAAAGGAAGACCTTCAGGGACAGCCACAACCACAATTGTGACCTGAAAAGAACTTATTGCATTAGATAGACAACTCGAATTGTAGGTACTGAATCTGTCTCAGACACTTAATGTCTTCCATGAACAACAAAACATGGACTAATAGTTTTGTACAAAAAATACAACCATTCATTATAAGAGACTGAAACAGAATCAAAATATTAAAACATATGGGCACTTTTAACAGATTGTTGAATTCATTTTGGAGCATTTTTCTCCATCTTCAAATATTTTATCGACACTTACTTTTTGACCATTGAACAATGTGAAGTCCTAGAGTATATTGTCCAAAAATGGTGACCATTTGAAATACACACTATTTAGGAACACGTCTCTTCCTTTCTCTTTGTTTTTGAGCAATGCAAGTCTATGCAGGCAAGTTTACTTAAAAATCTCAAAACTTCCACTCTGTGGGCCTCATTGAGAAAAGGTAGAAGAAAGGATACAACATCTATAACAAAGAAGAAATACAATTTATATACTATGTTAAGTTCTAATTATATGCATACACAAAGGGGATATAGAGAACTTATATAGCTGACCCCAACTAGTTCATGGCTCAGGCGTGTAGTTGATTGATTAATATATGACAAGACTCCACTTCTACACACATTGATAGGTAATAAATGCATGTTACTTTTTTTTGAAAACTAAAAAAAAGCCCCTCTGTAGTGTGTCTGTTCAATCTAACCCAGACATCTTACTAGAATCTTATCTCCCATGTCAATAATCCTAATTGGACATGACAAATAGCTTTCTGAACTACAGTACCTAAGAGCAGTGGAAATCAATAGAAAAAGGCTTTTTCAATTCTTAGGTAGTGGGCCTAAAATTTGCAACTCCACTGGTCAGAGCCTAAAGGGCAAAACCTGTAAGATAAAAACTTAAAAACATTGATCAGCAAGAACTTACAGCTGCAGTGATAATATGTACAACTCCATCCATTGTTTTACTAACACTGGTCTGTCCACGGAAAAACTGGGTAGTCCCATCTGGATTTTTGCTATGTCCAGTGAAGAACCTGGGGGACATAATATTTAAGTCATATGCAATATTTAGCATGCAAAATGTTAAATTAGGTCTTAGGCCTAACTCACACCCCAAAAGTTAGCTCAATGGGAGGAGGATTGCCCAAGCCTTATAAGGAGTCCACCCATCTCATTAATCACCAATATGGGACTTTTGTCATTCTTTAACACCCCACCTCACGCCCAGTGCTTAGCATCTTGTGCGTGGGCAATTTGTTTTTTGGGGCCCCAACATTGGGGTGAGATGGGCCCTGCTCCGATACCATGTTAAATTAGGTCTTACCCATACAGAAAGGCTTTGGAAGGAAGCAATGTCTTTACCTGCTTAAAAGAACAATGAGCACAAAGAGAGCAACAGCAAGGCCAACAATGCCAATAAAGGTGGCAACCCCATTCAAACGCACCTACCATATTGTCATTGAAAAGATAAACACAGAATGGATATAACAAGTAGAGAAATTGATAGTGATGGACAGCATGTTCTAATTATAACCTGCAAAGGAGTTTCTTCACCGGTATCCTCTGATATACTCGCCATCAACAATCCCCATTCAGTATTGATTCCTACACCAGTTACCTAAATAAAAATATATGTTTTAAGGAGATAACGATGAGGATAGCTTTGTTTTTAATATAGAACAGGACACGGTCTTTGACTATGGGATGTTTGGATAAAATGGGAAAAAAATTGAAGTTTTGTGAGTGGACTATTATTTCATTTGAAATACATCAAATCAGTTTTCCAACTTATATTCTCTATTTCAAGAAATAGTGGATCGAATTGTAAGACAAACATCGGTTTGTAAATAATAATTTGAGCTTTAGTTGAGATAATGAAATAAAAATTTATGGCCAAACGGGGAAACAATGTCTAATATGTCATCTGCTCCAAATGGAAATCAGCTCCAAAATCCCCAAAGGGATGTGGGAGATCGGAATAAAAGAAAACAAAGAAAGAAATAAGATGATCTTACAAGCATGGTTCCAGCACCATCTGCTACCTTGCAACCAGCCATCAAGAAAGGTGCCTTTTGATTTTTGTTTACCTTTAAAAATGATATGATATTTAAAGATCATTTGGATCAATGAGATAACACATACTATGCAAGAAGGTCTAACCAACTTACAATCTTGCTTTCACCAGTCATGCTAGACTCATCAATTGCCAGAGAATGACCAGAGATCAAGACTCCATCTGCAGGAACCTGGAAGAATACTAAAGCTTTATCTCTTTGATCAGAAAATGACTAGAGAAGAGGCAGAAAAAATCTATATTGCCACCTTTACCTGATCGCCTATCCTGAGAGGAACAACATCACCAACAACAATTTTGTATATTGAAATTTTTTCCCTCCTTCCGTCTCTTATAACCTTTATAGATCATTTTGAAGCAGTTAGTTTATCATCTATAAGATAAGTATCATAATTAATATAATTGTCACGAGTTTATGGTTCGTAAACTGCAATTACCTCTACTTGGATATTTCGCTTTTCTTCATTTAAGTTCTGAAATCGCAAGGACTGTCTGTAGTCACTTGTTGCTAAATGAAAATTTACAAAACAAAATTAATCAAATCAAAGATGTAGTAGTAAATAAGGATTGGTAGGGAATAAAGGCTCCCCCACCCCACCTTCTCATCATATTAAAGGAGTGTGGTTCTACCAAAGAACTATACACCTCAATCCCGAAATATACAAACAAATCCAGAAAACGAGATGGGAACTTGCAAATCCACTCTGAAAAGCTAGGACAAGTTAATTTATTGAAAAAAAAATGCAATGAGAACCACATAAATTGAACTCTCCTTTCAAAGAAAAAGGAAAGAAAGCTATATTATGATGATCAACTAGCAGGATTCCAACTCATGAATTGTTCAATTGCAATACTCACAGAATACACCTCACCCCAGAAATTCAAAATTAGGAATAGCAAACAGCTAACGTTTTTGTTACCAAGAAAAAAGAGAAGAAGATCGGTTTGATAATAAGAATAAGAGTAAACATAATTAAACTTAAGAACAAAATAAGTGAATAGCTCTTGAAGAACATTAAAAGAACCTTTTTCAGTATAAAGAGAAACAGAATAATCAATTTATTTGATAGGAAGGAAAATGCATGTAAGAATACAACTTGTTATGTGGAGAACTAAAGCTACCATTAGCAAACAGAAGAAAGAAACTATATTTTAGCAACCAAAGTATTAACTAAATATGATTAAAAATCTGCAACACGAATCTGGTGAGGCTTGACCAAGCTAAACACGTGAATAGAGAGAGAGAGAGAGGAAGAAGTACACAATAGCAAATTATGCTGCAGCTATGACTTTTATCAGTTATCTGAAATTCCGAGAGGTTAATATCTTTAGTCTGATTCTATTAGAGTTTCATGGTTTTCTTGAATATTAATGAATATTTCTTCAATTTGTTCCAGTAGTTAATACAAATTTAGTAACCTGGGATTAACAAAAGAGAAAGCAGCCAAGCCATTGTAGAATTTAATGAATTCTATAAATCCATTCACTTGGATTAAAAGTAGTAGACAAACAAGAAGTAAAGTAATTACCTGTTACAAAAATAACAGGTAGAATTTAATGACTTATAAAATCCATTCACTTGGATAAAAAGAAGTAGACAAACAAGAATCATAGAAATTACCTGTTACAAAAATAACAAGAAGTACGGCAAAAGTTATGCTTCCACCATCATACCATCCTTCTTTCAGGCCCTGTATAAATAATCATAAATGAAACTTTTAGTAACAATCATAATTAAATATAACATGATCTTCTGATTTCCTAAAGTAATCAAGACCGTCATTAATTTTCCATTCTATACTTGCTTCTGTTCGGTAAAGAAATGGACATGAACCTAACTTGATCTGCCCAAGACCATATAAGGAGTCCAAGTACTTATCTCACAAACGATGTGGGACTCAACACCACCACCACCCGTCGCACGCTCAGCACTGATATATCTGGAGCATGGACAATGTAACATGGAGGCCCAACACCAGGATTAAGCACGAATCGGGATAAGCCTGATATTGATAACATGATAAAGAAATGGACATGGTCCTAAAGGGTCATTTGGAAAAGGCAAAACTAGTATGAAAAGAAAGGAAAAACTTTGATCGAGTAAAAGGTACTGGCTACCCGTCAGCAAGCGAAGCCACATAGGTTTATGCTAAGAATATAGAAATTCTGATAGCATGTCAAAAGAGGAAAAAGGAAGAAAGAAGATTTCTTATTAATCTATTTACAACATATATTCATATAAAGGTGATCCTTTTTCAATAAATTAAAAATGTGTCCTTATGTTAACTTAACAGTTCAAACTGCTTTGTTTTTTCCTAAAATGAGGTCTATACTGGTTGCTATAGACATCAAATTGACAAGTGATAACTCTGAAATATCCAGATATTTGGCACTTCCCAATAACAGGTAAAAGATAGGCTATAGGGGGAAGAAAAGATAGTACAATGCAGAGCTTTTAACATCAAATAGATGAACCTATTTTAGCAATGATTAAAACTTGCAATAGAAAGAGCAAAATACCTTTGTGTGTATTCCAAGTGCCAGTGATAGTACAGCAGCTACAATTAAGATGATGAGAGTCAGATCTTGCCAAGCCTCCCAAAGGAACCTCTACAAAGAACAAAGATAATAGTTACATCTCACTTCTCCTTACAGGAATCAATTCAACAAGACAACTTAGGAGAAACTAATACCAAGTAACTGCGACCCTTTTTCATGGGATACGTATTTGCCCCAAACACATTTTTTCTTTTTGACAATTCAACATCATCATCAACAATTCCTGAATCAATATCTGTTTTTAACTTCTCTGATAAGCCGTTGGCCTGAAGATGTCAGCATCAATATCAGTATGCCGATATAGATGAATCCCTACTAGTAACATGGTTTTATGTAAGATAACTAAAACTCAGTGAAGTTAGCTTACTCCTCCGTATTGTTGCAGTGCAGAAAGATTATGATCCCTAGTCACTGAAGCTAGCTGTTCAAGTGAAATTCCATAGTCACCACAAGGTGGTAGAGGAGCAACTTCGGTACCCAACACTAGAAAACAGAACAAATACCAAAAACAAAGCAAATGACAGAGTTTAAGGTACGTTGTTACTTATACGAATAGTTAGTATCTAAGCTACCAACAGTTAAAGACAGAGACTTGCAGTTAACTATATCCTTAAATTCATTTGATGTTCAAGATCTTGAAACTTCGGTTAGCACTTTGTCTATCTACCTTAAAATTAGCTTGAGGCAGCTTGGCTACCTTTTATGTGCTTTCAAAAGACAAAGTGTGAAACAATAGAACATACTAGAGCAAAATTTTCATTTGTTTCTTGTGGACTTCACCAAACAATAGAATTATGGGCTCATAAGATAGATTTCTTGATAGACAAATCATGCAACCATGAGACAAAATGACTGCGCTAACTTCATCTTTGCACCAAACAGGTCAAATGTGATGAAAATATTCACCTAGAAAAGAAGAAGGCTTTTACAAGTAAACGATCTCAATAGATAGAAGAAAAAGAGGATGAGGGGGTGAGACAGAGAAAAGAGGCAGAGAGTTCGCAAGCAATGAGTTAAGAAATAAAGCAACTACGTTTACAGATATATTAATAAAAAAAAAAGTTCAGAATTTTTCATGTGATGGATACTTTTCCAGGAATCTAAATTCTCCATTTAATAGTATACATTCAATCCCAAATGTCAGTGATCTATCAGCAGTACTTATTTTACCAGTGTTATGCAAGGGAAGCGGCAATATTTGGTAGATATTCAAGATAAAGCATTAGTTGAAAAGGATTTGCAAAGTATATACCAATAGCTCGTTGTCCAGCAAGTTTAAAAAGTAGTGCCGCCTACAAAAGCAAACCAGCGATGGTGAGATATTCATTAAAGCAATGAAAAGAACACCCTAGAAATGAATTTCATCATTACTCTTATGACTTGAGCATGTGCTCTGATCATCCTTCTTCTTTGTTCTTTCTCTTCGGCTTTTCTCAAGTCGAGAGTATACCTAAATCGGCGTGAAGCATTAAGCACAAGTGCAGCTTCCTGTCAGTGATCAAAGGGCAATGTTGATCAATTATTTCTTAGGCTATAGACAAGAAGAATGAGATATTAATGCATGTACTAGTCAACTAATTCTAACGCAAAAGAACACTCTAGACATCATGAAAATTACAGAGCAAAAGAAAGGATTGCATATAGAAAATTATCAAGGCAGCATGATTCAAATATCAACTGACAGAAGGTAGTCATGACAAGAAAAGAAGGGCTAATGCGGTTTAGTAAGGGTGGTAGGAGTTCATTAGCATATATTTCTGAGTTGAACCTTAAAGATACGAAGACTAACCCTCCAGCGTTTAAGAGCGTGGAAAGATACATTCTTGGTATTGGCAATGTCGAAAGGATCAGAGAAGTCGTCTTCGGGAGAAGAGTTGAGATGGGAGGAACCGGCCTCCAGGTCTTCGAGTTGCATGGTTGGAGCAGTCGCAGTCGTCATGACAATTGACAAGAGAGATGGCACCGCCTCTTCAATGGAGCCACCACTCTCGGCCAAGTGAAAAATAGACAAGAGAGAATCGAAAGCCAAACAAATATAGTAAATGAGAAAGAAAGAGATACATTTGTAGTAATGAGGTCGAGCGACTATATAGGGAAACCACAAACCTTGATTTGGGTTTTTGCCCAAAAACGCGCCTGTCCCTTAATAACGAGATGGGTTCTTGATAAAGGGTTTTCTTACAAAACGCGCAATGCCGCTCGGAGATGGCTTTTGCGATCACTGTCGCCCATAATGCAACCTTTACCACCATGCTGACACTATACAACCAATTTGTTCATAAAATTTCGTTTACGTGACAATTGACCCCAAGCCAGCTGTGTTTTGATAAATAGTTGTAGAAAAATACAAATATTTGATAGTTAGTAACAATGATATTTTTACCATTATATCTTTTTAAATTAATTTCTTTATTTATTTGACCATTTTTAAACAAGAAAAGAGAGTGTACACCACAAACCATTGTATGCTAGTCCAAGATGTAATGTTTTGATAAATAGTTGGTTTGTGCTTGAACCCTCACCTTTGATTTCCAACCACCCCCTATTTTAAAAAATAAAATAAAATCTAAGACGACACTTCCAAAAAATGGGTAAGAAACGAGTTCTTAAAATCAACATTCAGAAATATATTATAACATTTATACCAGATTGAACCATAGTTAAAATCACTTTCTTAAAACTACAAAAGGTACACATAATTAAAGGTGTATGTATGTCATTGACCTGCACCTAAAAACATGGAAGATTGTGTGTTTTTAATAGTGAGTACACATTCAGTTCTAGCTGCAGTTTTCTTGTAATATAGTTAGTTACCTGTAAGTGCCTTTAAAATAGTCAAGTCTATAAATACATTATCCATTGTGTGTATAGAACTAATAATCGTCTATTATTCAACAATCTTATGTCACTGATCTTGCATGAAATAATGCATTTTGGCTTAGCAATTGTGTGTTATTCTCACAGAATCTTGGTAAAGCCATATGGCATCAACAAAATGTTTCAGATTATTACAGATTTACATTTAGACCTTATTTTGTGGACGCAACAATTTCCTCTCATCATCAACGTAAGGCATGTCCCAATAACAAAAGAAATTGCTATTCAATATGGTGAAGGAGAAGATGCTATAAACCATTAAACATCTCAGAAACAAACTTATATATAGGTAGCGTATGTATTTCCAACACTGTCATGACAATTTTTTTCCCATTTATATGAATGTTTGAAAGAGAACTTTCAATATTGTAGACAGAAAGTCTCATTCTCAAGCTATATGACATTAATTTCTCTTCACATATGACATTCTTGAAACAAGAGTGTTACATACATTACAGCGAATTAAGCATTTGATGGTAACATGCTCACGGGGATGGACCAATTGAACTATGTGCTTCAATGTCCATATGCTTAATACCAGGAACTATTTCCTGGATTTCCTTCTCTAGCCGATCAACTTCAGCCCCTAGTGCTGTCACAACTTCTTCACCTGCCAAGATATAGCAGTGCTAAATTCATGAATTTGGGCATGTAATATTCTCTCTGTCAACAAGAAAAAGAAAAGAACACCGGAAATCACAGTAGTAAAGTCTTTGAACTTATTCATACCATAATGTGACATGACTTCCATGATCACCGCATCATCCTTCTGCTTTACAGCCCTTCGAAGCTATGAAGAGAATATCAGAAAACTGTAAGATACTAATCTTGTGATTTCATAGCAGATAATTTTGAATTCTGCTAATCAGTTACCTGTTTAGCCCACTGTTTGCGTCCAGCTCTGTTGAGATAATTTTGTACCAGCTTCACGCCATTGAAGTCTGCAATATAAAGACCATCATACATACTAAATATTAACAGATGTACTAAGAGACAAGCTGAAGATGGATGCACCGGATTCAATCACCTATCTCGGCCTTAAACCTAAAGAAGCCAGGTCCAATCACCTCACTTTTGTAATCATGAACAGAATCAACAACCTGCAATGGCAAGAATATTTCGGATAATTTAGTTAATTAATCAACCAGATTAGGAAAGAAGAGCAGTTCAGAAAGAACATACTGGATCATTTTTCAAAAACTTCATAACTTTTTTCAAGTCTTTGTCATCAATTGCTCTGCCAATTAAAGCATGTCGGTTCCTCTGAATTAAAAATACAGCAACCTGCAATTCATTTTCCATTTGATGAGCCTGAGTTTTAACTATACACTAAAAGAAACAAATAATACATTTGAACAAGAGTATAGGCTCACATACCATTCCAAGAAGGTTGCCCACAACAATGGAACCACTGGGATCATAAATTGGATTTCCTGTGACATTCACAGCAACCAATGATGCACCCGCGATGACCAGGCCTGCGACTGAAGCACCATCCTACAAATTGAACGCCAAATCATGTACCACTAACAACAACACGTACAAGTAGCTAGCTAGGAAGTCCAAATAAAAAGGACCATGTCTATCACCTCAGTCATGACAGCTACAGCTGTAGGATCATGACCACGCTAAATATACTCTCTCACTTTCATTCCTTCTGAAGCAGCACCTTTTCTCACAGATTGTATGGCCACTACAAGAGAAACACCTAAATAGATCCAGAACTCGAAATGAGACAAATAACATTAACTATGAAAAGAATGGACAATCCTGCTACATGCACTATAGACTATTTGAGAAATCGTACTCTCTATAATTAAAGAGCCACCAATGACCACAGCTGCATATTCTAGATGTTCAGGGGACTGAAACAAATAAAGAGAGAAAAATGTGATTCTTGTTAGCGACAACAGACAATGAACTGCTTTATTTTATTGATGATAATATACCTGAGAAGTCCATAGATTTTGAAATCCGTTAACAATTGTAGCACCAGAACCAAGGCAAAAGATGCCAACAGCAGATATTAATGACCATACAAAGCGTTCCCTAAAGTAACCATATCTGTAAATAAACAAATAAATAAAAGATTCATTAGGTTCACAAAATCATCTTTGATGAGATAACTTGCTAAAAAATGGTGGCAATCCTATTTATTATTGTTGTTAAGCCCTAGTTAGATAATAATTCAGTGTGTAGGATACTGATCATTAAGTTTGGTAGATGAATGAAAGAGAGAGAAATGGTAAAATGATGTTGAGACTTACGGATGGGTAGAATCTGGTGCACGTTTAGAGCTATTTAAACCATACGCAAGAAGGGCCTACAGTAGGTATAGAAATGTTTGATCAATGGCATTAGAATGTACAAGTAGTAGATGAATGAGTTAAAGAAGGAACCTGATTTGCAATATCAGCAAGTGAGTCTAGAGCTTCAGCGAGAATGACGTGACTGGAGCTGACAAGCCAAACTCCAAGCTTTAGGGAAAGAACAAGAAAATTGCACCTTAAAGCTGTTGTGACGGCTCTCTGGCTACAACAACATATTAGGAATAATGGAAATAAAGGTGAGGCAAAAGTGGAGTAATGTAGGACAAGTGTGTGTGGAGTAATATATATATATATATATAGGACATGGGCGTTACCTATGATCATCAATCTCTACCACCTTTGTCTTGTTAGACGATGACTTAGTGAATAGACCTGCAAAATGAATACATTATTTGGGATATGTAATTTTTACTTTATTATATATGACGTGGTTGGGTCTCAGTTCTCAGTTCTCAGTTCTCAGTTCTCACTCACCACGGGAACGGGAGAAAAGGAGGTGTTTTCTGGAAAGCGAACAAGGTAGAGAATTGATCAATGCGAGTCTCCTGCCTCCGATCAAATATTCAGGCTGCTGCTCTTTGTCATTATCAAAATAATAATAGTAATTATGGGAGAAGAGTGCGCCCCCGGGAGAAGAGAGGAGTCGATAACAACAACGATGATGGCGAAGCAAAGAAAGAAAACAAGCCATGGAATGGAAGATCAATAAACAAAAAAGAGTAGAGTAGTTAGTACTTAGTACTTAGTAGGCTATCATGCATGTGTATGTTGTATATCATAGAGTCAAGGGACACCATTAATTATCAAACGACATTCTTTCACGGGAGCTATTCTTTCGCTCTTTTTACTACACCAACACAAGAATGCCACACTCTACGTTCCCTATTTCCTAGTATAAATATGTCCATTCATTCAATAATTCAACTACAATATCACTTCAATTCTCTCTAATTCTTGCTCATCATACCCATCTTTGAATTGAAATTCAGATACATGAGGCAACTTCTTCCCTTATGATTTACTTCTTTCAAAACTGACTAAAATTTAAAGAGAAATTTATTTTAAATGAAAATGACTTCCAATTACAAGGATACAATTATCCAGTGAATTCGAACAATGCCAAAATATGAAATTCAACTGGATGCATGCCTTACTAATTTTAATAGTTTATACTATTAAACAGCAAAACACTCTTAAGATAACTGAGAATTGAATGGCGAAAAATAAACCATACCATAGCCGAGCCTAGCAATGTGACAAAGAAAAACGTATTAGATATATCGGATATATAGTGTCGCAGAGATATTACATTCACAAATTCAGATACATATAAGAGATAACTCCATTTCCTCTCTAGGGAAAAGGATCGTGAGAGTAGCAAGTTGCTCATCGAGCCCAAAAATGTAAAGCTGCCGGCCTAAAAGAAAAATTATCCTCTACGGTACACCGCAATTAAAGAAATTTGCAATGCTTCATACAACTACTGCTCCATGTTAGAGCATTTTATAAACTACAAAGTATAGCAATACATCCAATTAATCCAGCCAATCTGGAGTTAACAGAGTGAACATCCTTCCTTCACCTCAAATGCAAGATTAATGAGGCTAGCTAGCACTTTCTTGGTGAGTGGATCCCATTATAATTAATCAACGGCTCGATTACTGATGAACACGAAATCGACCTTCTTTCCTGGTTCGCAACTGCCTATCTGATTCTTGGCTTCCACCTGACCTTCCAGAACTCACTGCCCGATCATTGCGGGTAACAATTTTTATGGGGTGGGCCTCTGTATTGAAAACCCACTCATCAAGGGGGATAACTGATGAGGGAGAGAAAAGAAGATACAGATATTTAAGAGTCTCGGCAAGAAAGAAGCTTTGCATCATATTGTCTTTGACACCGGTGTTGACCTGGGGAAAACCGGCAAAAATGTGTCAAAACAGATGCTACAATGATATATGAAATTCGAACCAAATTTATTGATACCCTTTGAAAAAACAGGAAAAGCAATCACACTAATGATTGCAAGCATAAGACCCTGACTTCTAGAGGTTCTCAATGACTTTTGACTGCCGATCATGAAGTCACATCGTTGTGATAAAAGTTGGCAATAGTACATGCTAAAGTTAGTTGCAACAATTTAATTACATTCTCAGAAACTAAACACCTAGTAGGTCAAAAACCCTCCACTTCATTTTTATCTTCACAATTTCCTTCATACTGGAAAGAAACATTGATCTACAAGGAATGGAGTCAAGTTCTAGCTGCGCCAGGATAAATTTAGCTTCAAATTGGAGAAGATGCAACGAAACTACTGAGGCCATCTATAAAGTAGGGTAGCTTTGATTTTGAGCTTCAAGTGGGAGATGATAAAGATCAGAGGCAGCAGGAAAACCAAAAGGGGTTCTCAGCTAGCTCAATGTTGCTCTTTGCTTACAATTTGCAATTGTGTAAAGAATGGTGGACTGGCAAACATAGACCTTTTCAAGGGTTACTTACTTCGTTCTTCATTAAATATTATAGTTGCCCAATAAATCAAATTTGAAACCTGTCTGTGATGAAAGTACAGAAAAGGTCGGATAATTTTTTTAAAAAGACCAAGTTCAGAGGCGAGCAGGTGTTTACAAAAGAATAGTATCAACTAGGAGCACCAGGTTTTCTATCAAACAATACAACATACCCAATAATCCCACAAGTGGGTTTTCTATCAAACAATAGCATAAAAAACCGCATGCACGTATGTTCATCTCAATCATCAATATTTAAATCCAATAAAAAGAATGTATTTAATGAGGGGAGACAAGTTTTTGGCAAAGAACATGAGAAATAGCAGCAGTTTTTTAACGTCCAGAAACAATAAAAAATGCAGTATTTGAAGGTATTTAAAGGAAGAAGATAATGGAGGACTAGATACTAGCTCAAGTTAAAACTTAAAAGAATTGAGTTTGTGCTTACATCTTTAAGTCCAACATATCCAGACTCAACCCTTGAGTTCTTTTCAAATGCTTGAAATATGTTCCAACCCCACTCTTGGTATGTCTTGTTTCCTGTTAAACGCCAGAGGTAAAACAGTGACTCAACTGTCTCTGGCCTTAATATGTTCCATGATGTGCCCACACTCATATCCTGAAGAGCATTAAACAGGAAGAACAATTAAAGTAAGTCAACACTTATCAGTTATCACCATTAGCAACCAACAAAAACAAACATCATCCTGAACTAAACTGAAAACACTGACTCGGCCGTCACTAAAAAAATAGTTCTCTCCTGCCAATTTTGTAGGTGTTGACTGGTAAAAGTTATAGCAAGTCCAAGCAAGCTGCAAGAGAAAGTTAGGATATTCAGCAAAATAAAAAAAGCAATACTAGAACTTTCTGACAACAAAAAACAGCACTGCAGTCATTAAAAGCTTCTATAGATTGAGCCCATCGATCCTCTGGGCATTCCTATGATGTGAAAGGCAAGTTAAATCATAGAAAGCAAGCACACTTAAGAGTCACTAACATTTTGGTCTTTATCTCGTACTTATCCTTCAGCATTCCCAGCTAAATTTAACAGTCAATGAAAGTGAACAACCGGTGGTATGCGAGCATTGCCCACACCCCACCATAGCTAATGCTCAAAAGTTGAACTAAAACCTAAAACTTCTTCAACAAAAATCACCTCTCAAATCAATTAATCAATTACTAAACCTCAAACGCAAACTAGTTCTTTTGAGAATGGTAACTTGTATATTACTACAAAAGAAAATAAACAGCACTAGGGCCGTGCCAAGACATATTTACAAGAAATCAAACCCAAACTAATAAGAGTTGATTATGTGAATCCTCTGTATCCATTCTGCTATAATTGACCCATGTCATTCCAATAATAAATAAGGGTTCACTAAACCTAGATGTGCTCTAGGTGATGCTCTGTAAGTTAACAATACCTCCTCAGCCAGTGATAAGAACTTCTGAGCCTCATCAGGGCTATAACCAGATGATCCTAAAGCTAACATTCCAGGAGCAAAGCATGCAAGTTCATCCATCTGCACAAAATCCAAAGGGTAAATAAAAGTATAAAACAGAGTCAAGAACTTAACACATCTCGGTCTCCCCAAATATATGCAAAATCCTGTACATCACCTTGTCATTTAAAGAACTTCCCATCTTCTCACAAAGATATGCAAAAGACGAAGGGGTCGTCCTCCGGACCAAGCTTACAAGACCTTTCATTGACGTCTCCCACATTTTCCTGTTTGCAGAATTAGTGGAAGAATTATATTGAGGAACACAGAGGAATAAAAACTTTGTAAAAGAAATATAAGAAAGTTAAACAAAATCCTATGAACCAGTATCAAAAAATAAAATAAAATAATTTCATATTTCAAAACATATCAAGTCTCAGAAAGGCTAATATTTTTTTTGATGAAGGTCTCAGAAAGGCTAATATGCATCAAACATTCTTTATTCTTTTCCGCATCAGAGAGCCCTTTTTGTTCTAGCTAAGCACTTATAATAGCACAATCTTCTCACTATAACCAATTTCATCTTCTGCATCCTAGCACCAGAAAAGGATAGGATTCAAGGAAAGACCAACCACCTTAAAACAAATTTCAGTAGTAACTAGTACTCAAAGCTCTTCAGATTTGACACTTCAAGTTCAAACTCCCGTAAAATTTACTTAAAGCTTCCAATTAAACGAAGAGTCTAAGGAGCATAACAAAGTGTAATACTCCAGCTACCTCACTTTGACTACTGTAATTTGCTTGGAAAGGAACTTAATGAAAAGTTTTTGAAGCGTGCAACCAGTAAATAAATTCATGTGAAAAAAAAGTATAAATATGTAAAAGATCAAAACATTAAATGTAAAGCAGCAAGATAAATTTTCTAAGCACTGTTACAATATGTGAAGCCAAGCTCTTCAAGCGGTAGCTTTGACACTAAGTCAAAAGATCAGTTTTAGGAGAGTGATATAAAACTAGTACTCCCTCCATTTCAATTTGTTTGCCTGGTTTTGACATGGCACGAAGTTTAAGAAAGTAAAGAAGACTTTTGAATCTTGTGGTCTTTAACTAAAGCTATGTAGCATATATCAAAATGTTCTTTAATCTTGTAGTCTTAAACATGTCACGTGGAAAGTTGGACTTGAAGAGTTGTTGAAAGAGGCATTCTTTTTAAAGTAGACTAAAAAGGAAAGTAAGACAAACAAATTGAAACGAAGGGAGCAGTAGCTTTAATAACTAGAGTTATAATGATACTCATTTTGAGGCCATTGCTGGATAAAGCATTCTAATCCCCGGTTATCCAATGTGCTTCCATAAAATCTTGTAGAGTGATAGAAAAAATATTAATCATTTATTCTGGTCTGACTGAAATATCATCAAAAGTCCCTGCTAGCTTCGATTTAGGTGTATTTGCTGCTGTACTCAGGTCCGATATCATGTAATCACAACAATTATGTGGACTACTTGGAGAGAAAGAAATAAGAGAACTTTAATAGCATAGAGACTATTTACATCTAAGGAATAGCCTTATATCCCTGATTTCCTTTTGGTGCACCCATGAGATTCCTGTAGGTATAGAAAACTGGATGCCGTTTCATATATTTTTGTAAGATTTTCTACAATTTGGTATACTCCCGGTTGCAGATGTTTAATCCCATTGGTTTATAAAATTTTAGTACTTGATCAAAAAAAAAAAAAAAAATCATGCATTCACAGAGACATCATATTTCATTTCTTTCAGTTTTAAATCCTAGCTAAAAATTTTCTTGGGTTCCTTGCTCTTGGCTTTCCTACTTGAAAATCTACAAATGCTCCAAATATGTTAACATTGTCAAAGAATATTTATATGCATTCGCACAACGCATGATCAAAGATTTGATTTCAAACTGATGTTAAGTATTGAAGCAGTAATATATGCACTTACACCTCCAGGAACCATCAAGTGAAATACCAGATGGACTAAATTGAAGCTTTAAAAGGACAACAATATCTGAAGTGAAAATAGACAGAAGTAAACTTTTACTTAAGCTGCTTACCTATAATGACTCACAGCAGCAGTTCTGTTTCCTTGTATCCAGACCTTGAGTAAATATTCATAAAAGCTGAAACAAAAAAATTATTTTATTAACTTTTTATGAAAAGAAAACGTGGAAGATCTAAGTGCCAATTCACAAATGTATAGAACGAAGGCTCTCCCCCATTTTCTTTTTTTCTTTTGGGGAAAAATACTCCTACTCAATCAGGTTTTCACAGGGATCATTCTGGAATGGAAAAATGAAGGTCATGTACCTGTCACCCATAGCACCAAATGTTATAGTTGAGTATGATGTTGTGCCTTTATGTGGATTAATGTATATTGGAAGCAAACCATCATCTGGGAAAGTTCTGTTAAGTTCTAAGATAACATTCTCCACCTGAAACAGGAACATACATCGCTCATCACTGTTGAGAATATAATTAAATATTAAAAGTGTATTTTCTAACAACTTAAGCTTTTAGATGAGATGGTCACACACTTCAACATTGTACCATAGCAGGCGGAGATCTAAGATCGAATCTCACCGTCATCCATTAGCTAAAAGAAATTCAACATGCTTGGACCATGAAAAAAAAGAGTCAAGCCCGCACATGAAAGGGCATGTTGAGAATATAATTAAATAATAACAGTGTGCTCTTTCTAAAAGCTTTAGATGAGATGGTCACACAATTCAACAATCACCATGAGGAGACTGTCCAACAATCTGTTAACTTAATCAGTTAATGTGGTACCAATTTTCTATCATAGTTTCAAGTCGTAGTTCTTTGAGAACATGAATTAATTTGTATTTTAAGAAATTTTCTCAAGCATACCTTTTGTTGATATTTTCGGTCTCCTGTCCTCTGTGAAAGAGCAATAAACTCAAGCTGCTCAGTACCAGAATCTGCCAGGATACTTTCACCCTGAGAGCAAAGAGCGAAATAACTTCAAAAAAAAAAAACTCACAAACCACCCTCTGGAAAAATACATGTTTCCGCAACTATAAGCAAATATGTGACATGTGCCAGCAGAAAGATCACTATAAGATCAGTCAATGTGCTTTGCACAAAGGGCAAGAATACAAGTTCTTGAAAAGAAAGAGGAGAGGTGAATGCAGGGAGGAGAGTGGAAATACGAAGAGAAGCAGACTAAATGTTCTTTGAGCATATTATAAGGAGACTTCAAGAGACTCCTTTGTTCAGGCACTTCCCAATAGATAGATACTCTTCTCCTATGACGGGTTCCTTCCACAATCTTCACGGAACATAAGAATCAGGAAACCAAATCTAATAACTAGTCACATACAGAACTAATCATGCCCACCCTCAAATCTTTTTTGGGGGATAACTGATCCCTCCATCCTCTTGCCAGAAGATATTGTAGTAATATCACAAGGGGGAGTTAGGTGCCATTTATTAAAGTTCAAACTTACCCCTGTCCACCCAGGGTTATGTGGATTCCCATGAGCCAAGTTGATAATGTTGTAAGGGATGCCAGATTCGGTATTCCAGGCAGGCAACAATCTATCAGCAATGTCTTGAGCCTTATCAAGGAAAAGCTTATCACCAGATAGATCATACGTACTAAGAAGCCCGCCTACAACCCTGAGTGGTTGAAAAACATAATTAACCAAACTAGAATCATAGTTCCATATTATTGAAACTGCGAAAGGATAAGGACAACTCATTAAAAACTCATAGTAAACCTTATAAAGCAACCTTATGGTTGTCTCAAAAACACTTGCATCGTAGTTCTTGTTGAAATCCAAGGACTTTGCAACCCATCTGTCATCAGTAAATAATTAGCCACTGTTAGCCACATGAAATAGTTCAACAACAACAACATACCCAGTGTGTCACGTGGAATAATTCATTGGAAACAATTACATATGGAAAGTTTATATACCTTACATACTGCCTAATTTGCAAAAATAATTCAATAGATTAAAGCAAGTATGCTTAAGGAAAATGGAAGTGATGAAATTAACTCTTCAAGATTTGGCAAAGGTCAAGATGCAAGGCATCAAATCCATAAATAAAAGGAAAAGCAAGCAAAACGAGGGAAAAGGGATGGAATGGGAAGGTAAATGGAAAATTGACAACTCTTGACCAATTGCAGATGCATTTTAACTTTAAAACAGTGACAACACACAGTACCTTGCTTTTGACAATTTTCACAATATTTTAGTTCAACATTTCAGGTCTGATGGCAAAACGAGGACTACAAGTAATACAGAGAAAATTATCCTGCTTGTATGTACAGCGGGGCGGTCGCAGTAGAAGATGGTACCATTTTGGACAAGTAGCTGATAGTCACAAATGTACAATCAAGAACAATGACAAAACTACAATATTCTTAAATCTGATTATCAGAGGTGATACTGGTTCCTAGCTATAAAGGAAAAGAAAGATGATTCCAGAGGACGCAAGAGAACAAACTCACTCTCTAGCTCTCTGAAACTGCTCATCCAAGCCCATGATATATAGTGTGTCAAGAGAATCTATCAAGGTTGCTCCAAGACCACCAAAACTGTCAACACCATTCTTTGTTTGCGGCTGGCATTGGATATTTTCAGCATATTAGTTAAGTAATTTTACAGAAGTGCAGTAAAGAAGTAGAGTAAGAAGTACGAGAAGCACATAGCAGAAACCAACTGCAGAATCAAGGCAAGTTTCAACTCCTAAATATATTCAATTATGAACAAAATAATAAGGATATGTCCAACAGATTTCATGCAATCATTTCCTTTCTGATTTTCAATAAATTATAGTTCATGATCAAGAAAAAAAAAGAGAGTAAACTAAGATTGCATACAAGGCAATACTATTTCCCTCCATAGGTAAATATTTTTTTTGGTTACATCATATCACCAAAGAAAGTGCTGATTATGCAAATTACAAAAGTCAGTTGCATCTTAGACTTCAAGGGAAGTAAGAGAAGTGTCTATTTCATATACATATAGTTTTTTTTAACAAAATTCATATACATATAGTTCTTAACAAAAGTAGCAGCAAAGGTGGGTAGAAAAAAATGTTTATCAATGTCCAAGTCTATCTTTTCATGAACAGCTAGATGACTTTATCGATAACACACAGGTGCAGCATAAAGCAGACCTCTTTTGAGAAATATAACTTCACAGTTGGGTGACAAGCGTGTGGGAAGAAGAATGAGTGATATATGATTGAATTATTTTGGGACCAAATTCATGGGGACCATGAGGGGGAAGTACTTTGGGACCTCACATTCAAGAGAAATCTACAAGACCAGAGACGGAAGAGTATCAAAAGTTGCCGGAACTACTTTACGTTCAAATCAGGTTCAACCTTTTTTACTCATGAAGGTGGGCATTTGAGAAGCAATGGTATGTTCATGGTCAAATCTCTCCATCAGAGCTTGCTTGTGAGAGAGGAGACACTTTCCACATCTTTCAATTTGGATTCATGGGGAGCCTAGAAAGGTGTTTTTCTTTATATAAATTGCAGCAAGGGGAGCGATTCTGACAGCCGAAATTTGAGGAAGAGAAATATCACTTTTGTTAGTTGGTGTTGTATGTGCAAGTGCTCAGGTGAAGAAGTTGATCATCTCTTGGTGCATTGTGAAGTCGCATCGAACTTGTGGAGGGTAGTCTTGAACTATTTGGTGTGCAATGGGTGATGTCAAGTATTGTTAGAAATGTGCTACACCTGGAGGACGTAGACGTAGAAGACAAAAGGCATGGAAGATTGCTCCACTAGCCTTCATATAGGTCGTATGGAGAGAAATAGGAGCGCTTTGAGGGAATCGAAAATGATTTTGCACAGTTAAGGAATAGCCTTTTTTACTATGATTGCTTTTTGGTCAACCCTAAATCTTTCCTACTTGTATAGAGGATTGGGTGGTTTTGTAGAGAATCATGTTTTGATGTAGTTTCTCTACTTTTGGTATACCTGTTGTATGCAGGAATTTTTCTTACCAAAAAAATTAATTTGTTCATAAGTAAAGGTTATTTTGATAAGTTGTACATATTCATATTACGTGTAAAAAGTCTTTCCTTATTTCATAAATTTTGTGCCCAGCAGTCACATAAAATGGGATGGAATGAGTTAAAACATAATACAAACAAAGAACTAAATCTGTATGATAGTAGGAACGGTAGAGAATCACTACTGTTAGAAAGCCTCAAATTATCGAAGGTTGAAGTGAAAGGAGCCCAAATAGAGCAAAGGATATCATGATAATTCATATTTTTGAGGTGTAGTTGTTGTTGCTGCTGTAAACTAACCTACAGAATATTGTAATTGAAAAACTAGGAGTCTCACAATTATCTAGTCAACAAAAGGTATAGCACTTTGGAAGCTCAAATAACAGAGAAAAGAAGAGGTAACGGAAAACATCAATCGACAGCTATAGATTTTAATAATCTCCTTCCTCGGACCGGCACATAGCGAGAGCTTAGTGCACCGCCAATCTTTTTTTATGCCTCCACCAATGATCTGATTGTGAAATCACAATATGCAACAAAACAAAGGCAACATTAACCAATTAAAAAATAACTTATTAGAGGTAACATCCAAACCTGTAGTTCATCATGGCCCCATGCATATTTTTCATAAGAGCTCCAAGCATGAAGCATAGCATCTTTTACTTTCTCTCTTCGCTGAGCATCAAGGATATTATCTGGTGAGTCCATATTCTTCACCGCCTGACCACCTTCGCCACTATATTTCTTTTTTTCAACTGACATATCTCCACCATTCTTCAATTCTTCCAGCTACAAAGTATCCAGAATAAATACAAACAAGTTAAGTGTTTAAACTCAAAAGCTTGAAGGCTTCACTGCAAATAATAGAAGATAGATAGACTGAGAAGCAAGCAAACATGAAAATAACACTGGCATAACTGGCTATATATTTTTGATAATGAAACGTAACTAGTTATCTTCATTCTTTGTATTTCTTTTTCCAGAAAATGTAAACCGAACCATCAAACTTTTAGACAAACAAGAAGCAGAAAAAAAGAAATTCATAGCACATAGATATTTTTGTGAAGTTACATCGAACACAGACACACATATGTGTTATGTGTGTGTGTTATTCTGGAACATCATTTTAAGCCGTTGGTGTTGGTAGTCTCAAGTCTTCTTGCATACTGCTCCAGTCCTCATCAACGCCAAAGAGAAAGCCACTCCCCATGCCTCGTATAGAATGTTTTTCCACCCAATGTCATACTTCCCTTTAATGCTAAGGGAATCGCACAAAGGCGCAGATTTGTGGTGCACCATAGGTACCATAGGTGAGTTGCAATAGCTCGATTCAAACTCACATCCATCATATCTTGCTTGGTCAGTACTTCATCTGCAAATCTTTTCATCCTGCTTAGAGTTCAGTCAATGTGTCACCTTCTTTAGACTAATTTATTTGATTTCCTTTTCTGTTTTCTGGATCCTAACTCTATTTTTTCTGCTTTTGTTCATTTCCTATAATATGTAAACTTGGTAGGATGGTCCTAAGCTTTAGTCACAATATTTTAAATTCCAAGCCAATTCAGAGGTAGTACAACAACTATCTTCACTAAGCTAACCAATTAAGTGTTGGGCACTGGAAGTACAGCCCTGAACGAACTTAAGCAAATTGAGGTATTAAGCTCAGTGAAAAGGTGGTAGACGGAAACTCTTCGCTAAGCAAACCAAATTCAGGCTTCATAACCAAACTGGTCACATAAATCCCTCTAGACATTAATATTTTCCTATATTAACACAGAGATGTTAAATCTATCACGAAAGTTTATCAGACTATTCCATTATAAGTAGTTAACCAGATTCTCAACCACATTCAATTTGAAGACGGAAGCACAGGAGGTAGCTCGTGTAATTGCAGCTTGTACTGGCAATTATTAAAAGACACTCTACGATACCAATTCCCAACAAGGCAAGAAGAAGGAAGGCAGCCACAAAAGAACCAAAAATAGTAGGCTGATTATTTAACTTTAAAATTCCACAGCTATAGAAAATTCAGCGAAAAAAGTTAAAACCACTTACCAGATTCCGCAAGTGTATCACTTCTTCATTCAACTTATAGATCTCTTCCTGAAAAAGAAAAAAAGAAGGTTCTGGTCACTTCACCGAAAGAATTTTTTTCAGAATGTTCAAGAAAAAGAGTAGACATATTGTGACTCGTGTCCTGACAGCTGCTCACTTGGGCCCCCAACAGAGTGGGAAAATGGCAATCAAGAGAACTTCTGGAATATCCAGGCAATAAATCAACCAATACAACAGAATGCCTGTAGAGGCTAACTTCTTCTTTGGTTCCTTTTAGCAGATTTTTAAAGTAATAAAAGATAGCATTTAGAGAGGTTAGAACTAACAAATAAACAGTTTACAAAAGAAGAATGGGAAAGGGATTTTTTTTAAAAAAAAAAAAAGGCCCACTGAACTCAACTCCAACAGCTCATTTAGAAACTTGAAACCCCCTAAATCACATTTATCCACACTGATCTTCAATAATCAGCAAAAATCTCTATTTCTTTTTTTCCAAGGAATGTGAAAATTTATCAGATCAGAGGAGACAAAAAATTCACACCGTACGTTGTGTACCTCTAAAATCTGGCAACTTAACATCCAGAGTACATGAAAATGAGGTACCTAGTGATGAGTTCCATTCTGAAAGCTGAAAGAGCTCTTTAACTAAAAGACACATGAGACTGATGCCTCAAGTTCCCGTAGTCTTTCCTATGATGAACTTAAACCCAAGCGTGAGGGATGGATACTTGATTGGAGAGAGGGACTTGCTAAAGACTTGTCATCTTTACCATATTAAGAACAACAAGTAATCTGAATCTCAAAAATCCCAAACAGTATCAACAGTGAGGGGGGCAAGGGAAAATAAATATGGGCGAGTAATAAAAGAAGAGGGAAACATAATAGATGTTTTGATGGGTCATGGACTCCCATTCATTCCGTGAAAACTATGGTATTTTAAACCTTCAATTCGATCATAGGAACATAACAAAATTAAAGATAAATGAGAAAATTGAAAAAAGAATAAGAGGAACCTGATGATCACGGAGTAAAGTTTGTCGATCCCAAAAGAAGAAGGTTGCAAAAACGAAAACAATGAAGAGCAAGGCAAGGCGCTTAGGTCGTTTCAAATAGTAAGCCGGATTTATGTAACGCCATACAGTGGAAGACGATCTACTCCTCGCCATTCCACACCTACACAGTAAATCAAAGTGCAGACTGAATCGATTGGGTTTTGGGGGAGAAGAAGAACGAACAAACGAACGAGAAGACCAAGTCTCACTGCACTTCTACGGAATATAAATGAACACGAAAAACTCACCTAATCACTACAACAAAACGTTAATAAGGTAAACACTAATCCAAACAAGGTGTAACAAGGGCTAAAAATGCTCCACAATTTGTGTTTGTCTAATAAATTTGAAAAAGAATATTTGATTAAACTTTTTTTAGAGAAAAATTACATTCTTTTAGTTTTTTAAAAATAATGTTTTTTGATAGTACATAAGCACTTATTTTCTTCAAAAGTTTGGTCAAACACTTTACTTTTATAAATAAACACTCTAACCTTCCAAAAATTTGATCAAACTGATTATAAATAAAAAACGTTTGAGATTTTTAAAGGAGTTTATATATTTCTCTATATTTTATATAATCAAAAAATTACTTAAACATATGTCATGTATTTACCTGAAATAGTGAGAGTTTAAAAAAAATCAACATACATAATAAGAATTTGAATTTTATTTGTTTTGCTTTCTATTTATTTGCTTGGAGTTGTATTTATTCATTCGGTATTAATTCGCTATGATACAGAGAATCGATAAATAGGAGCAAATACAAAGTGCATTGGTACACTGATAGAGAGCATATCACTAGTTTTTAAAATATACTATTGATATATTTGGCGTGGGTGGGAGCTAGTAGCCCCCACACACAATCGGTCAAACTCAACAGATTTTGCTTAAACATTATATTTGTAAGAATAAATTTATTAAATATGTATAATTATTAAATTTAAAATTCAATTATTATTATTTAAAATTTAGAACCCCTTCAAGTTGAAATCCTAATGTCGTCTTTGACATTTGATAATTAGTCAAACTATTGCCATGATTGATAATTATTTCATAAAAAATTTCTTAACTTAATTATCTAATAAACAAATGAAAAGATATACAAAAGTAATTTAAAAAATTGAATTGAAAGTGTATATTATTATTAAAATAGTACTTTATTAGGAATTAATTACAAGGAGCTAGCGATGTATTAGGTGTAATTAATTTGTGTATTGTAATTCCATCATTATACATTTTAGTTTCGAAAGAAAGAGCGAAAGAATAAATGTTTATCAATCATGCGCTGTCGATGCTAACATGGACTTTTCCATTTAAGTTTAAGAATCCCACCTTAACTAGGACGAAGCCATTCCTCTCTGTCTTCAATCACGTTAATTATCTTTTCCTTTACTGAAAAAAATATATCATAAATTCTTTTACAATATATTTTCTTATAGTAAAAAATAATAGTGATGAATAGAATAATAGCAATGAAAGAATATGGTAAAAAAGAAGTTCAATCTAAATTTTCTACTCCTTTAATTACCATGAACTGAAATGTGGTCCAGATGGAGTAATTAGTTTGAAGTTGAAATGAAGAAAAATTTACAAATTCAAATTGAAGTGAATTAGAGAACTATAAATTTAATTGCTTATGATAATCAATGCTCTTTTATTTGTAAGTAAAGGTATCTCCATATTCATGTACCAGAAACCCATATTGAATTGTCAAAGTGTAAAATTGCACATTTAACTTTGACAGATATGTCCATCTCATTGTGACTCTTATTTCTTTCCTAGTCACTTTAAATTTCAAGAAACAAACAGACGAAAAAGAAGTAAAAAGGGATAAAAATATATCAATTTCGAACAGGGAAAAAATGAATTGAAGCGTAAAGCATTTTTTTCAGTTACTTGCAACGTTAAAATTGAAGCTAACACTGCACACTCTCCACTTGGTAATTTCTTCCCAACAGAGCTAAATGAGGCTTGGACCAAAATAAATTGCATAGAAAACAAAGAAAAAAGAGAAGAATAACAAACAAACAAACAAACAAAAACTTGCATTAATATACACACTGACATTTCTATATTAGGCAGAATTTTAGGTAAAAATATGAGCTCATAACAACTTTAGTTTTGTTCTCCACATCTCTCCAATGACCTTCCTTGGTGATGGATCATCCGGTCCTTTGTCTCTTTGTCCTGATGTGAAGTACAACCATCCGTTCCAGAAGCCAACAAGAGTTGTTTTTACACGGTAAGGAAGTTTGCCTAAAACTTTCCATGTCTGCATTGGATCAAAACCAGCAGGTAAAGAACCAAGAAGACAAAAACAAGCTCGTAAGAAACATGTCAACTTCAAGAATCACATCACGCTAACTATCTTAAATTACCTCCACTTTTGACCTGACACAATTATAAAGCGAAGATATCACTTGTTTAACATCATTCTCTGTTGTGAAAAGCGCAGAGTCTATCGTGGCAATACATGATTTCTACATAAGGTAGAGATGTGAAGCTAAGATTCCAGGGCAGAGTATTTGTTGAGACAGTGAACACGTCACCAACATGCAAACAGTTCAAATGATCGATAAGAAGAGAAAGAAGTCCAGTAATTTGTTAAAAAGTTAAGAATCTTCACTGGCATAGCCATTTTAATCTTGCATTAATGGTTAAATTTGAGGACCAATTTAAAGGCATTGTTGAAATATAAATCTGGGTTGTATTTGTTCTGTCCCTGTGGATTCTATGTGAGAAAGAAATATGGAATTGGAATAGATAAAAGTCACATTCAGGCATATCTTTGATGCCTTACAAGTCTATCCTGAGGAAAGAAAGGGCTAAAGGATGACTTTTAACTGCTACACCACGTTTTGAACAGTTGCCCTCCAATAGACCTATAGAAGGCTGGTGGGGTAGGTAGCAGCAAGATCCTAAAAAGACACTCTAGATCCTTTGTGTACCTTTTGTAAAGAGTGAACATAAATTGAATTGAACGGATAATCCTAAGCAAATCACGCAGTTAGATGTATCTACTAAGCTAAAAACTGATGGAAGCGGCAGGCTACAAGTCAGCACTAAATCTAAGACAAAATAAACACCATTAATTTGTTGAAGATTAGAAACAATACCTGTGTATCGAATTGAAATTGGAATATTTCTCCAACGAGGGTCATCTTTTTGGTATTTGGGTGCTTCTCAGTAGTTCCTCCAACAATCACAAGAGACCTATTGACAATAGCCCAAGCAAACTCTATATGGGAATCTGGCTTTGGCATGGGAGGCAACACTTTCCATGTCATATCATCATCTAACATGTAAACATCATCATATACAACCTGTAAAGTCAGGCTCCATAGTCATATTAAGCCAAAACGACATTAAAGTAAAACACACTCTCAACCCCTACATCAGCGCCAATTCTCAGTATGTTGGGAGTATGGGACTTAATCTGCTTTTATCAATCCCCAAAAATTCTTCCAGTTTTCATCTATTAGCTATACTGTTTTTCAATTTGCAAAGGATCTGGATAGTAGAGAACAAAGATGAGAAGGATTATATCAACTAGAAATCAGTAATATCCTTCAATTGTTGCTGGTATAGCAGACCAAAGAACCAACTAGTCAAGAATATCTTCTTTCTTTAAGTAATAGTATGCCAAAAAAGAAAAAATGACCTTCCATTTGGCAAATTTCATCTAACAGTACTAACTGTTGACTACCCAAAATGAGAAAAAAACATGCTGGCCAAATTTTTTTCACACGAAACAAAATCAAATCCCATAAAAGGTGTTATTAATGCCCAAAGCTTAATTGGAACACAACGTTTTAAAATTCGTTAACCAATATACGAATTACAGATTGGTTGAAGAGGAACAAGAGATACTTTGAAGGTGAAGAAAAATTATTCTTCTTTTATAAAAATAAGAAGCCTACAGAACTTATAGTTTTGGTGTAGGAGTACCATGATATAAAATTAGTCTCAGTATTTTGATTTTCAGGAAATTTTGGGGATATAACTGGAACAGCAATGCTGTGTTCCCTTGTTTGTACTTTATAGTACATCCTTGGTACTTTCTTAATGAAATTTTCTTAACTTGTACAAAAATAACAACAACCAAGTCACAGTTCGGTTACCTCGTTTCTACGTGAGCATTTGAAAATAGGTGATCCAGGTTTAGCCATAAAATCACCCTCTTGACCACCAAGGACATAAAGTCGGTCATCAAACACAACACAGGCCCTGCATGAAATTTCAAGCAAGATCCTGTTACTTCTACATCTCCATGTGAGAAATACAAATCCTATTCCTATTCCTATTCTACAGACCCCAGCACAGATATTTTTCTCCTCTATTCTCTATTCCCTCCTCTGCCTTAACGATTTGCAGACATCTATTCCTGCTCAAAGCACAAACAAGCATCTAACAAAAACGAGACAAGAGCAGCTAGATACATGAAAGAGTTCTCCAGAGTACCAGACTATCTTATACCAATTCCAACCCAAAAGAACAAAGAAAGCATTATTCAGTTAAAACTGAAAGGATAAGCTGGAGAACAAAAACAACACAAACTATCAACATCACAATGGGCACAATATCTCCCTCAATAGAAAAGAAAATGTGGCATGTAACTACCCTCCTTATCCCATGTTATCCCACAAATAACTGCACTCTTGTGAATTTCAAACCAACTACTTAGAGAAACAATCACTAAACTGCCAAAGTTCCCATCACCCTAGAAAGATTAGTAGGAAAAATTCATTTCTCATTATGGATTTAGAGCTCCTAGCACCCGGTTACTATTCAATAGCTGCTCTATGCTGAAAAATTATATTATCCAAAGTATTGTTGCTTTCAGGTGTAACATTCATTCTCTTTAAAAAGTACCCTTCACACTGCCCATCAAGATTTCCCGTTCTCTACTTTTCCTTCTGAGGGTGCCTTATGTAATCTACTGCATATATTATATTATGCTTAAGATAATATTTGCATGAAATCGGCCAAATACCTGTGAGGTCCACCACGAGGAATGGGTATCTCAGTCCGCCACTCCGTTTCTAAAGCTTTTCCATCTTTAACAGCAATACTCCAATGCTCTAAACCTGGGGTATGCCGATTCTCTTTGCTCCCACCCATTACATGAAGCCTGCCTCTCCAGAGCTGTGTTGCAGGCGCATACCTGAGAATCAATCTCATTAACAAGGATATTACAATTTTACATAAAATTTAAACATATTACGGTAGCCCTATCTAGTCAAGTATCTCAAAAGCAATATAGTATGTTCAGTCACTGTGCCTTCTAGAGGTAGCAGAAACTTCACGGTGACTTAGAAGTCAAACTAAATTGAAGCTTTGGAAAGATCTAGAAAAATAAGGACTTTGAGGAGCCAGGCAATAGTTTCTTTCCCCTGTGCATTGTCAAGCAAAAGTAGTGGTAATAAGAAGAATAGCTGTTTACAGAAATCAAATATAATGTAGGCAACCGCTAGTTTCTGAACCAGGCCTCTCTTACATACGAGCAATTTCTTAACAACTATCTGAGGCAGTTATAATCTTACATTCATACAGAATTTAGCATTGTAACGGCAATTAGTACCAAGTGTTCCAAAAGAAATGGTTTAAAGTACCAACGGCACCAGTCATGCAATACATTCAAGTCATCTGAAAAATCAATGTCCTGATGTTAAAACTTAAAACCAAAATCTAGTGATTCTTCCATACAGCAAAGGCTAACACTACAAGTTGGTAGAGAAGATAATATTCACCCGTTAGGCTAAGTAGAAAACAATAATAAATCATCCCTTAGTTAATTCTTGTAGTAGTAATTATAGTGAGGCAAATTGAATACCTTGGGACTGGTAAAGGAGGTAAGTCCTGCCATTGCTTGGTTTTGGTGTCAAGAACAAAATTGCGGGCAGTAGGACCCCGGCACTGGGGACCGTATTGGCCAGTAACAACATAAATGTATCTCCCATCCGTTACCATACCCAAGTGTGAATGAGCCATTTCTTTGGGCATATCAAATGTTCCTCCCCATGAGTTGGCGGTGAAATTGTAAATATCGACATGCGAGTGAACCTGGTAGAAAATGAAAAAAAAAAAAATCAAAGGGCCTGGGCTTCAAGTATTGAGATATGAGAAAGAAAAAAAAAAAGGATGGAGAACGGACATGATCAATGGTTCCATAACCAGCAAAGACGAAAAGAAGGTCGTTGATCTGTAGAGCAGCTCCATCAAGACGAGGAACAGGTGATGTTGCCATCTTCTCCCAGTTCAATTGTGGGGCAGGCAAATCGGCAAAGGTAGCTGATAAAATCCTGGCATCTCCTTTTTTGCTAGTTAGTGGTAGCGTGTGATTAGGAAAGAAGAGAAGATTGGATGGTGGGAGTGGCCAATTGAAGGAGGAGGAGGAAGAAGAAGAGGAAGCCCAGAGCAGATCTACAAGAAGAAAGGTTCCCAAGAGGGCCACACAAAGAAAGACCAACTTGGTGGTGCTGCTACTAGTTGCTTTCCCTATTCTCATCTCATTGCCCAGATCTTCTTCCCCAATTGCCACTCTCCTTTTTTAAGTTTTGCGACATCATTTCACTACCTACATTTTATTAAATTTAATCAAAAACTGTGAAAAATGATTTAACTACAAGGTAGCAATATACTTACTAAAAAGAAAAGAAATTTTTGACTTTATGGTACAGTTATTTCCTTTTAACAAAAGAAATTCAAAAGATATATCGTAGAATATTTTGGTAGAAAATAAATCATAATTATATGGTGAGCACATAAACTTAAATCCATATTTTGTTTGTCATCAAGTTCGCATCGCATTGCCTCCCTTGTTGTAAGCTGGGGTTAGGCTTCAAAGAGCCACAACTTTGCAAAAGTTCCTATTGACCCTAGGCAAAAGGTATCCTTTTTCACCACAAATAGAGAAATAGACAAACTAATCGACACTTCTCATCTTGTCATTTCCACAGAGCTGATACATGTATATTAGAAACAACACAAGTATAATCACAACAGCTCAAACATTTCATCTAACCACTCTCTATTACAACATCCCATATAAAGTTTAAACAACACCTAGTAACTATACAGGAAATGAAACACAAACTATTTTCAGATACCTCTCCACAATAAACATTCTTAACCTAACATCTTAAGTATGCTGAACATAACCTATCATACTGGTATAGCATCAACTTTTGACGCATCTTCACATCTTAACACAATGCCCTCAAGGCTAGCAGGAAATATGCATTTCAGCCACTGGCACCCTGTTGTAAATGGCTCAGGAGGAGGGACAATCATAAGCACGTTCTCATTCCTCTGAACCACTCCAATCACGCTCACTGTGCTTCCTTCTTTTATATACCTATCAGAAAGACCAAATACACGTCTTAATTAGCATCTCCAACCACCTAGCCACACATTCGCAGGATACAGCATACACAATTCAGCAAATGGCACTAATACAGTTAGGTAACTCTTCTGCAACTGTTGCCAGAAAGTCAAGAAATAGTTTAGGTCAGCACGCTACACTGGCATCCAACTTTAGTAAAGTATTCTTAAATCCCATATGATGTACTGTCAGTGCACTAGTAGGAACAAGCAGAGAATGAGAGGGGGGGAAATCCTACCCTTCCTTCAGTCGCATTATACGATCATCACTTGAAAGGCTTCTTTCTCTCAACCACCTGATAAATTCTGGAGATAACTCACTATTCAAAGGATCCACATCAATAACTACTGACTCGTCTACATAAGGAGTCACCTTTGCACCATAGCCAGTCTTAACCAATGCTCTTAACCCTGACTGAAAATCAGAGATATAAAAGTCGACCACATGCCTCTGCAAAATAGTACAGACAGAGTTCAAGTCAGTAAAGTAAAATCTCAAAAATATTTAAAAATTTCATACATCATCAAAACAATGAGATATCTATAACCCGAGGTCCTAAGACTGAGTCCAGCATCATCATGGGAACCTTCAACTTTGAATTAGGATCCAGCAGATCATCCCTTTCAATATGTAACAATTACAGGTATTTGAGGAACCTAAACAGGATAACAAGATTAGGATATCTGTCTAGCGACTCACTTCTGAAGACCTGAGGCCCCATGTAAAACGCCGGTGAGTAGGATTTGCAGCTTTTGAATCCCATCCTCGATACTCGTATAAACTTGTAGAAGTATAGACACACCTAGGAACTTTTTGGAAGGATGACTCAAGAGGCACATTTCCACAAGTCACCACCTTCATGAAAATAGAGTGTTATGATACTTATAGTTCGGACAGATGTCAATCAACAACAGGAAAAGTAATTGTTGAACAGAAGAATCTCAATGTTCATATGCTAAAATATCACTTTGGACTAAATAGCAATAATAGCTTTATTCCATAAAGAGACAACCAATATCCCGCGGTTCTAACCTAGCAACTTCACATAATATAAGAGTTTCACCTATTCCAAAATTTGTTCAAGAATTATAGTTGATCACAGAACAGGCCATTGCAGAGCTGATAAGAAATGATGGAAGCAAAATCAATTATCTACTAGGTAGATAGATATAGAAGATTAAAAAGGCACATACATAAAATACAATTATGACAACTTAAGAAAGACTATGACTTGTCCGATGAGGGATGACGGATACTTGGAGAATTCCTGCTACTTATTGTTAGAGTGGGTTAGAGTCCCACATTGGTTGGGGAATGCACTCGTGGTTTGCTTATATGGACTTGGGCAATCCTCCCCTCATAAGCTAGCTTTTGGGTTTGAGTTAGGCCTAGGTACCATATCTTTTCACTTATAACAAATTACTTAGTGCAAAAAGCTTTATATTTTCATGCAAAAAAGTGATGGACTGAAAAAAGAAAAGACAAGAAGGAAAGCTCAGATGGGGGTTAGCTGGCAAAGCTTGTACTCCAGGTAGATGCAGGCTACAAACTAGTACTGTTAACAAGAAGCTAGCGAAGCAAAGGTTCTGAATAAAGTTAGTTCAGGTTATGGATACGATAATGGTACAACTACATCAAACTTCTACACTACGCACCAGATCCTAAGGATGATATTCTATCCATTTGCTTACAAATAGCATGCATGAGTGAGAAGGGTGCACACTACCATAATGTTTTCTGATTAGATTCCTTTCACGCAAATGAGAGCTTGAGCATCAACAATAATATATCAAACTTTCATATAACAACAAATAGTTGAATACAAACCACCGAAAAGGAAATAGGTCCTTGATGCTAAGTTCTTATCTTCCTATTGCAAACTTTGCAGCATCAAATGAATTGTTAGTAAGGAAAACAATTGGCTCAACGGTTACACCAGTGCCAGTATTAAGCAATACATCAACTGTAACATAAAGTTGATCCTTTGCATTTAACGATATTCCAGAGATAAGTGATGCTTATTTTAATTGATACCTACGATTTTGTTTCCTGTATCTCTCCCTGATATTTTGGATTCATAGAAAGGCCAGAACACTTCAATAATCCTAGAGACCAAAAGCCATTCAACACTTTAACTAGCATGTTCCACATAAATTACCCACAAACAAAAACCAACTCCAACACCATGATCCCAGCAGCATACCACCTGATTGCAAAACTCACCAGCTTTCACCCATGTCCTCGCTAATAGCCCTCATCACTTGAGACTCTTCCATAGGGCACAACTACCATAGCAGACATTATATCAGCCACTAAAATCACAGCTGCTGCCTGTGAGCAACCCATATGCAAATACCAAAAAACTCTTTCCAGAAGAGGAAAAGAAAATAACTACCAAAAGTGCTACTAACACCATCACGCGGCGGTCATGTGCTACTTCTCATCTACTGCAGACCACCACCTAAGCCATCTATAAGTCATTACCAACAAAACCCATCTATACTCTCCACGTTGTAGTTCACCTAACTTCAACAGATCACGCTATTGCAGCCATCATCTATGTTGCTCAAACTCTTCAAAAATGTCAAGGGGTGCATGTCGGATTCGCCAAAAGTAGTGTATTTTTGGAGAATACGACACGGGTGCGGCATCGGAAGTGAAGAGTCCGTGCAACTTAGGCCATCATGTCCCTCAAAAAGGAATGAAATGGCCAAATCTAGGTGCACCAGAGTAACAACCACTTTGATTTGAATATGAAGAAAAGTATTTGGGAAGGTGAAAAGGGTGAAGTTGCCCTTTGAAGAACGCATATCAAGTGTTATCTCTCAATAGATTTTCTTATCTATTTGGGTGTAGCACACCATATAGGTAACTGAACTGCAGAAGAGATAGCCTAGTGTAAAAGACCCAGCACCTCCAAATCACCAAGGGCACAAATGGAAAGGAACACGATTGACTCCTAAGAGTGGGTGGATGGTGTTACCATATCAAAAAGAAATTTAAGTAACTGGACTAGTTGAGGACTTCTACTGGAAACTTCATAATTACATTAAAGATCATTCAGATTGAGACTGGGAATTTGTAAGTGGTAGAAATGGATTTGCATCTTGTAAGATAAATATGACAAGAAGTTCCGGGAAGAAAATTTAAGTGTCCAAAAGAAAATTTTATAATAAGGTAATTTAATATGATAGCACAGCTAAGAGATTAATCAAAATAACTCTAAAAAGAAAGAACATAAAAACATTCAAACATGGTCGCCAAATTAGGACCACAACCACTGGGAACTACAACTACTACTAACACTACACCTCAGAGCCCCAAACAAGTCGGGGCCGGCAATATGAATACTCACTAAGAATCATGATTCTTCAATTAAGCGCATCTCAAGCGACCACGGGAACTACAATGTGGAAGAAATACTTCTTAAAGCCTTCTAAATATTAGAGCCAAGCTTTAAAGATAGCCTTATTACCTACTAACTACCAATATGACAACAATATAAAAGGCCAAAAATATCTAGAATCTTAAACAGACCACTAATATACACTTTATGCATTAAATCCTATATTTTAAAAAGCGGAAGGCATAAACAACAGCAGGACTATAAAAGTTAAAGTTTAAAACAATGAAAGACTCTTGGAGCGCGTTTCTTCGGAATGAAGCACACAATTTACAAAAAAATGGGATTCTTCAAATGCATGATTGTAGTATGACATCAGATTACATTTAAAATTACTAATTTCAGCATCCAGTAAACAATACAAGAAGAAGAATGAATCATTATTTAACCCAAAAAATAAAAAAATAAAAAATCAAGATACCATCTTAAAAAAGAAAAAGTAAATCAAGAAGGGCAGATAAACAGAAGGAGTAGAAGATGAGTAATTACAAACTTGAGAAGAAGAAGAGGATGACGACAAAGAGAACCCTTAAGCGATCGTGGAAAGGAGTCTTAGCACTCAGTTAGCAAATGTCCCTGTCTTTTCTCTATTCCTCTTTTTTTTTTTAAAAAAAACTGTTGAAGTTACACTCAACTAATCAGATCTGTCTTGCTTGGATCACATTGCACCTTATGGTGTGAAGCGTACGCTTCTTACACACACATCACTTTGTCCATGAAACTTATCCCTAACATCGCAGCGTTTCATTTAGTTAAAAGCAACGAAACAAAGGCTACATAAAATGATGGTATTTCATTTACCCCTCAATTTTAAGATGAGAAACGAGATATCTTCTTAGACTTTCGATAGGGAAAAAACACCCCATTGTTCATGCAGTTTTTGGATAGTTTGAGAATATTCTGATGAGGGTTGAATAAAAGGACAAAAAGCCCTCACACTGAAGGGGAATTTATTTTTGATGAAGCAAAATAAAATTGACTTGACAAAGCACAAAATTTATATAGTGAATAAAAGATAAAACAAAAATGTTGTTGTCTAGTGGAAAATGTATTTCATGGAACAAAGACCAAAAAGAGAAAAAATTATTATCATAAAAGCAATTCTTTGTTTATTTTTCCTGCATTGTCTACTTTGTAATATCAATCAACTATGCTTCATGTATGTAAACCAAAGAAAGAGAGAAAGGGTTGGCAATAGCAATTCCTTTTTTGTGCAACTTGATAGCTGGCTCCAATTACTTAAAAGAATTGCATTTGTGATTCTAAATGCAAGTGGGATGAGATTTTCAATCTTCCATTCTGTGTGACGACACAGAGGAGAAAAACGAATGCAGTGAGTGGGAGTACTTGTTTTTTTTTTTTGGAAAAAAAAAATGCAAACATCATGTTTATTTTCTCTCCCCGAATACTATTGATTGATAGAGATCATTTATAGAAGAGTTCAACTTTAAAATCAATTTATAAAAACTAGATGGATTTGTAATGCCATGAATGACCTCTTGTGTCATTAGTTACAATCTACTAAGAAGAAGCTTTACTAATTTTACTTAATCACTCATTAAAACATCCCCAAACTCGACAGAAGATGCATAGCGTGGAAGTGGCCTATACCTATCCAGAGTTTGTACCATCTTGTTCCTCTCGCAAAATTTTCAGGGGTGAAGTGAAACTAACCTGAAATGATTGCAAGATCCTACTGTAACAAAATTAAGATATGAACTAGGTTTATTTTTATATAGCCATCATCGTAGCTAAGAATAGACATATACTGACAAGTGGACATCTCTAATTGGCATAATATAAGTTTTAAGGAGAAGCAAAATTAAAAGAACCCATAATGAATGGCTCTAATTCCCAATCAAGCACCAGAACTGCACAAAGTTAAATGGTAAGAAGTAAGATATCATCATATTATGGAGAAAATACATACCCCAGAAACCTTGACATATTCGCCATTTTTGGCTGTTCTTAGTTCAGAATCTGGATAGCGGGTAATAAAACCAACTATAGCACTTCCACCCCAGCAAGAGTTCCATACGAACAATGCAGCAACAATGCCAAATAGAACCACAACAACAATCACCAGAATAGCATTGTGCACAGCTGCAAGAATAAATCCCCCGGCAATAAAGCCCATGATAAATAACAAAATCATTGCCCACAGGATAGGTTTAGGGAAGCTCCTCTTGAAGGAATACACATCATTTTGACTGAGAGTGGTCACGGCCTGGCTGTTAACAACAGAAGGGCCATGAATCTTGGCTGAACCCGTTGAGTCCAACGGACCTGAGACCTTTCTTGGGGCCCCAGAGGAATTCAGAGGCCCAGAAGAGATAGGGCCAGAAGTAATAAGACCTGTTGCAGGAAGAACTGGTGCTTGAGGACCTGAGTTTTGGCGGCCAGTAGGTGTGACTCCTCCAGACTGAGGACCGGATGACTTTTTTATAGGCTCACCATGCTTGCTAAGCGGCCCAGAATTTGATTTCTTTGTAGAAAGTGAACTAGGCACCCCTGAGGATGATATGGGACCTGAGGTTGAGTAGCTAGTCCTAGCAGAAGCATTAGAATTGATAGGTCCTGAATGCGATGAGGCACCGCTATATAGTCCAGTTCTGGAAGGTGCACTTGTTATGGGTCCAGATTTCCTGGATTTGGAGCCATCCACAGGGATATCAAACATTTTCCCAAGTTCTCCTGACTTCTTAATGTCACCGCCAGTATAAGGCATGGGCGCGGAAGTGATTGTTGGTGTTCTTTCTTTCGGCTGCTCAGCGCGGCCAGAGACGTAAAGGCCATTGCTGAGCTGGTGAGATGGGAATCTAGAACCCATTAAATCACTGTACAAGTCTGGCACACTAAATTCAGTGATTGAGGATTTAGTACTCAGATTAAATGTGTGTAACAATGAGAGTGTGATAAGTAAGGGGACATTGCAGGAAAAAGGGTATTATAATTGGAGAAAGAGAATTTCATTGAAATGTAAGGATTAGGATACAAGAGCTAAAATAATAATGAGAAAAATGCAAGATTTTGTGACTCTGTGTATTTTTAAAAGCACAACCTGAAAAGGAAAAAGGAAAAAGGGGAGAGGAGAGGTGAGGAGGTAGGAGTTAGAAAAAGAGAGGAATTACAAGGAAAGAGAGAAGAATGGTAGTCGGAAAACAAGTAAAGAAAGTACCGTGAGTGAGTGAGTGAGTGAGTGAGTGAGTGAGAGGAGTTGCAGTCCGTACTAGTCGGTCAGGGATCTGATCACCATCACCATCACCATCACCATCAACATCTCCTTCCTTCCCTGCTGAGCGCTGAGTGCTGTCTCCTCCTCTCGTCGTTGAGAGTGTAGTATATAATGAGATTTCAACCACGGCCCAGTGCGTACACCTAAAGTCAGTGAGTGCGTAACACCGACGGGATACACTAATCACCCATTTTCACCTAAATTCAGCCCCACCTTTCTTCTCCTTTTTACCCTTTTTCTTTTCTATAATTATCTCTTACATACATATAAATAAATGTTTCTCTCATCAACACTAATTTATTCATCAATTAATTGACCAAATGCTTCATTCAAAATGCATACAGTATAAAAATCATTCACCTCTTCTTCTAACATGAATTTCATAATTATAATTTATTTAACTAATAAATAAAAATATATATTCTCATTTGATTTTAAGTGTGATTAACGTGAATCACAAATGATTACAAAAGATCATAAACTTTAAGCTCACGTTTAGAACATTTCGTGTTGTATTTATTTTTCTCGTGTGTTAAAATTGTATCTTAGCGCATTAATAATGATCTTCACAAAGTAACCTGACATAAATCATAATTGCCAAAAACAAAGTATATTGAAAAGAAACCAAAACAAAAAAGGAAAGAGAAAGTAACCTATGAACAAAGTGACAAAAAGAACTAGCTCATCGCCAAATTGGAACCAAACAAAAATGTATATTTCAAACACAAATACACAATCTATTAGCCTGTATTTCAATTTGAATGTGATATTCCAGATTAGGTAGTTTAAATATCAAAACTGATCAGTATACAAAACATTAGTACTTTGATAAATAACTTAATTTCATTTTCATTTAGATATCTCGACAAGATCTCATATATCAATATATTCACACTATATTCAAATTTATTTTAAACTCAGATCATTAAAAAAATATTCAATAAATAAAAGAGAAAATGATTAGTTCATTACACATGAAAAACATTGATATTCAATATTATCATTTGGTTAGGTTTGGACGCAAAGCAAGTGTAATCACCATCATTTTTCTTCTTGTACATCATTAATTTTTCTCATATAGAAAAAGGCTGACATAAAAGGCATAAAATCCTTCTAATATATTTGTCCCTCCGCCTCCGTGCTCACTTTACAAACTCCAACATCTAGGGTCAGACATTATTTGGATCCGCCAAATCTTAATCCGATTTTTCTTAGATTTTAATTTGAATTTGAAATTTAACTTGTAAAAAACTAAGATTTAAAATTTGAAATTTGTACACCTTATATCTTATCCTTACGTATTAGACATAAGTCCATATACCAAATAGTAAGGCTAGTATCATCTTATAAGGCTAAAATAGTGCACTGTGACTATTTTGTGTTATTATTTGAGGAGTTTTGGCATTGTGTCCTTAAGGAAATGCGTTAATTGATGTTTAAATTGCATAAAATGTACAACAATTGAGTAGTGATCGACTTAAGTATAAAGTATTAATAATAGGATCCATCTACACATAATTCGCTTTGTTTATGTGACAATGAATGTCATTGTTTGAATGGACATTTAATTTTAATGATTGTGGTGCAAAGGAAAAATTATCAAGGCAATTTGGCATTAATACTTTAATAAAATGTTTATTTTTGCAGAAATTCTCAAAAGCAAAAATTCAAAATAACCAAACCAAATAATTCTAAATTGAACTTAAGAAAAAAATAAGATCCAAACTTATCTGAAGTTAATTTCTAGAATCTGAAAATAAAAAATTCAGAGCGAAAATTTTCACATCTCATCCGAAGTTTTCAGCAATATGCACAAACTTGAGATTCACCTAACGCTCCGATATTTGCTCTTTATTTATAATCACGAGTAGGATGGGTTATTTTATCATTAATCAAGTCTACAATTTCGACATGTGTTCCCAGACCTTGCCAGTACACACCAAAAATGATTTTCAATCATGCTCTAGTCAAGGTAACAACATAATGAAATTCTCAAATACCAGGCCAGGATACAGCAAAATCAAGTCTTTAGACGGATGAAACACAACCTAAAAACCAATTTTTGCATGACGACACTAAGTATAAACGTTAGGAACTTCAAGTATGGAAAATTTTATATATTTTCATCAGTCTAAATGAACCACATTTTGCACACATTGGTACATTAGGAAAAGGAAACACAAGTAACCAACGATAGTCCTTCACTAAACCATCCAATTGTGACTCCCATGATCTGTCAAGAAAGGCAAACTGATGAGCTTTAACCTATAGCTTTGTTGACAAAAATGTAGAACACTAGTCCAACATCCATGCAATCAATGTGTGTACTCCGAAATAACTAGAGTTGCATATTGTTTTCTCTTTCAACAAGACTTGTAATAAAATTTCCTTAGCAATAATTGTTCAGTAGCTTCGGAGAGACACCATACATCATTAAGCCCAACTTCTTCAAGATTGAAATTTACTTACAAGAATACTTTTATAAGTAAATAAATACTGATGAGAGATATAACTAATTTCTCAGTGCACTTAAATCAATGCATTAACGCCGAGGTTGAAAATATTCCTCCTTGAGTAGTTGTGTAAATTTCTTACATCAGCGTTTACTTGAGTTAAAGAATAACAAGACACAAACAATGAGAGGATAAGTTTTGCTATTAATTGATTAATTCGTAAAGTTTAAAGTGGCTGCTACAGCTTGGCAGTTGGCAGTGATGTACAGAGCTTGCCTCACTCAAAATCTGATGAAAGGAGGGTTCAAATTTTTGAAATAAATGCTGCCCAAGAAACTCAAACTTAAAGAGGATGTAAAACACTAGTTCCTACATTGTGTTGTGGCCAGATTTTTTTTTTTTTTTGGATAAAGTAATAACTTGTTTAACATGTTTGGGCACAAAAATGCCCCCTGCCGACAAATCAGGCATCAGGTCTTCACCATCTATTTGAAGAACTTCTAATAGATCTCATAGAATCATGGAGCTAAGCTCCATTGTTGTAGATCTCTGCAACTCCACTTGAGAGAGAACTAGGCTAGAATGGAAGAATCTAGAAGAAGAAAGGAAGAAGAATATTATTGATTGTATTCTGATTACAATTATTGGAGTTTTATTTATAGGAATCACATTGATATACAACTCACACTTTGTAGCTGTAATTAGTTATAACTACTTAATAATCAGCCTAACAACTTTTCTGACTATTAACCGACTGCTAACAGTTATAACTGTATTTTGGACATTTCTAGTATGTGACTCCAATATAGGGCTTAGCTTCAGCACATGCACGTGAAGGAGAGGGCACCAACACATCGACCTCATCCCATAGATTCCTCAATTTAGAGTAGTAATTTGTCACTGAATCTGTACCTTGCTTTAATGTGGCCACCTCTGTCCAGAGTTGATAGATCCTAGTAAGATTAGACTTGTCAAATCTTTCTTTAAAATCTTCCCATACACGTTTGGCATTAGATGCATATACTATTGTAGTCATCAAATTGCTTGTTACTGTACTATTGATCCATGAAAGAACCACTGCATTGCACATTTCCCACTGAACTGCCAGCTTGAGGGGGAGTATTGGAGTCACATAATAGAAATGTCCAAAATACAGTTATAACTGTTAGCAGTCGGTTAATAGTCAGAAAAGTTGTTAGGCTGATTATTAAGTAGTTATAACTAATTACAGCTACAAAGTGTGAGTTGTATATCAATGTGATTCCTATAAATAGGACTCCAATAATTGTAATCAGAATACAATCAATAATATTCTTCTTCCTTTCTTATTCTAGATTCTTCCATTCTAGCTTAGTTAATCTCTCTCAAGTGGAGTTGCAGAGATCTGCAACAATGGAGCTTAGCTCCATGATTCTATGAGATCTATTATAGTATCAGAGCGGTCGACGCTAGGATTGAATCGATTGCATTTTTCTTTTTCCGCGAAATGATTTTTCAGTTCAAATCATAGCCATGGCAGAGCTCACTGTAGCAACACTTGGACATTTCTATTATGTGACTCCAATAACTTCTTTTAGCCTGTGATGAGATGAACAAAACTTATCACAACCTGGACAGAAAAACACACACGCAAGCACAGAGAATGGAGTAGTCATTAATTACTCTCCTACTACTACTACTGTTCTTTAAGGTCACATAATTGCCTTAAAACACAAGGTTTTTTTTGTGCCCTGCATGGTGGTGAACCACTGCAAAGACATACAATGTCATATGATTGCCTAGAACAAAAGGGCTTTTCTTTGAGCCTCCACTGTAAAAACATGATGCAGCTAAATAAATACAATTTGCAGAAGATACTAGTTACAATGAGTTATTATGATGGTAAGCAGTGGCGGAGCCACCTTGAGTTCAGGGGGTTCTTCGGTAAAATTATACTATTTATACATGGTTAAAATAATTTTTTATGTATATATAGTAGATGTCGAACCCCCTTGGGCTAGTTTGTGTGTCTACTCTTCAGATTTTGAACCTCCTTAATGAAAATCCTGGCTGATGGTAAGCCTTAGACTCAGTCATAAACACAACTATGAATCACGCTTAGAGAAGGACAGACAGAGTATTGGAAGGACCATATGCCTGCAAGCTTTGCATGTGTTTCCATTCAGAATCCCACGTTCTATCCTCCCTCAAACAATATGTTGAACATATTGTTAGACTGCAGCCCCAAATCAACAGGGGTCAAAATTGTATATAAACATGAAATATGAATTAAGAAAATACTTGGTGTTTGTGTTAAAGGTGGCGAGGAGAAAATCATGACATGGTAGACGGGATCAACGGAACTGGTTTGGATGTACTTAGCATGGGAATTATCCAATCCCCTCGTCACAGCACTCTTGGCGCAGGGGCGGACCTAGAGCAACCCGAGGGGTTCACCCGAACCCCCTCGGCAAAAAATTATGTTATATATTTAAGGTATTTTAAAGAATTTTTATGTTTATATATTGATTTTGAACCTCCTAAATGTAAAATTAGAGGTTTTTCAAACCCCCTTAATTGAAATCCTGGATCCGTCACTGTCTTGGCGTAACCCACAGAGTTATCTCCAAATTCTCTCCACTTTTCCATTAAAACATAAGATATGTGTATATCAAATTTATGTTGCGATAATAGATTGATAAGTTTGAAAAGAGTGACTACCATGGAGTTGTCGTGATAAGAGCTTCGAGGCGGTATAGGTTTTGAGTTTGCTGCTAGTTATAGTGAGTGTGTGAACAAAGTTTGAGGTATCTTCAAGAATCTATCGTTAAGGTATCTGCAAGCTATTTATTTCTTTTTGGCATGATTCATTAAGAATTATTATTTTCGAGTCAAGCATGCTACTAAAGAGTCCGTTCTTAGATGTTTCTAAGCTATTATTGCGGTTATCGAATTACAGTGTTTATGGGGTTAATTGTGGTATTAAGATTGTGGTTCGGTCCGGGGTACCGCGCAATCCGTTTAGATCTATTTCAGTTGCCAATGATATGGAATACGAGGGACTCTCCGGACATCGATCTTCGCTTCTACAAGGCCTGGTCGACTCTTTGTAGGAGCCTTCCTTTATCAAGGGGCGCAACGGAGCAAGTATTAGTAGCATAACAAAAAAGCCTTCCTCGTCATTAATATCTTTGCTCGCGATAATTATGACCTCTCGGGAGAATCGATGACTGCATCTTTGATGCAGTGCTAGTACATCTGAGATACAACTAAATATGGATTATTTGCGGGGTTCCTATTTGTTTATATAACATTATGTTTTTGTAGATATCATGGTGGCCTCGACGGCGAAAATAGAACTTGTGTACTAGCTGGATATCATTTTATATGAACATTTGGGAGTTATTATTTTCTTTGTTAGCTTATAGACATCATGGTGGCTTCGACGGCCCATATAGGATATTTGTGCTAAATGATTATTATTTTATATGAACGGTTGGGTTTGCTGAGATCGTTGATTTAGCGTGATGTTTTGTGTTGTTTGCCTACGTACATACACATGGTACATATGCATTGCATTTCATGCCTTTTCCAGCTAGGATCGGGGGCGTTCGCCTTCACCACATGTATTGGATCGGAGTGTTCTCCAATACCATATGTATTTAATGCCTTTTAAGGCAAGGATTGGAATGTTTGCCTACACAACATGCATTTCATGCCCCTTGAGGCTATGGATCAGGGTGTTCGCCTACACTACATTGTATTGCATTCCATTTCACATTGTGTGTACTATGTTTAGAAGTAATTGCATTTCATTGTATTACATTGTGTTGTTGTACTTAGCTTAGAAGGAAAGATCAAAGGCTTGGTGTATTGTTGGTACTATAGTGATGTGAGATGTGTTAGAAGTAATTGGTAAAATTGGATGCGAGTTAACAACAGCTGGTTGTTCTTGTTCAGGTGGTATGGTTTGTCACTTGAAGTGGGGTCAGGTAAAGTTTTCTATCATTGTAGTTGGTTAATTCTGGTTGCATTTCATTCATTATAATATGATTTTGGTTGACACATGTCGAGCTTATGGGGGCTCGTGTAGGTTGTTGTGTGATAGTTAGACTCGTTATTTATGTGATTTGAGTTGAGAACAGGGAAGATGGATACAAACTACACAAGTAGAGTTATTTAGTGAGTGGTTGATTTTGTTCTGGTTACGACTGTCATATATGGTTTTGGTTTTGGCTATATTGTTTCTATTATTTTGTCTCCTTACATGTTCGGTACATTATTTCATACTGACGTTCCCATTGCTTGGGGGGCCTGTAGATTATCAAGTTGATTGGGATCCTCGTGCCTGTGGTCAATTTCAGATGATGGGTGGTATGGTCTGCTTTTTCCGGAGCTATATGCGTTAGAAATCTTATCGATTTTCAATAATAGCTATTTTAATTCCTAATACGTAATATGGATATAATTTGTCATCTTACTACTTATTTAACATTATGATGATATATTTGTAATAGTTTGGTAATTTATGAACAAGGAATAAAAATGTACGAAGGTGGAGAAGTGAACTAAGAAACATTTTTTCCTCATCATCAATCGAATCATTATTCGCAATTCAAAATTACAATTTATCATCAATTTAGTCCTTATTCACAATCTCTTCTTATTATTAATGAATACTCATTAGTCTTTACTAACATGACCTAAATATTTCGTATATCTCAAATCACAAAGTTATGTATGTGTTCATTTAAATTATAATAAAATTTTAATGTGTTTATACAATGCAAGTACATCGCTATATTCAAAAGCGCATAATACATTGATATGAACATCATGATTTATTAGATAATAAAATAAGTTATTATCGATACCTTTATTTCAATTACTCTTTTCATAACCATAGCTAGACAATAGTGTCATTTGGAGAATGTGGTTAAAAAATCACAATTGAATTGACTAACCACATATATAAAAACTAGATATTAGGTGTCCGTGCCAGCACGAACCCAATATATGTTACCTTTTTATCTTAATTTTTGTGATATAGACGAAATTTGGAGTAGGGCTGCATATCAAACGGATAGGGCGGATAATTTCGCTTAACGGTTTGGCCTAACGGATATCGGTTTTTAAATTTACTAATCCACTAGCCAACCTATAAGATATCGGTTGGTTCGATAACGGATTAGCACTTATCGGACGGTGTATCAGTTAACCTCTACCTTTTTTTTCCATGAACGCATCTTAAAAAAATGACTTCTTTTCCCTAATATAAATTAAGTTAATTTGTAAAATTTTCCTATATTACAAAAAATATAGATTAATAGTAATGTAATCGTTAACAACAGAAAAGTAAATAGGTTTTCAAGTTTTTGGCTTTACGACCTTAGGACTAATAATATATAATTATATATTATGGAAAAATATTAAATGATGCTAATATACCTAAGTTAAAAGTGTAAGTATGGTAACTCTTAATGGGTTAACGGTTTATCCGATAAGGAAATTGAATAATCCACCCCCACACCAATAAGCCGTTAATTATAAAATTCTAATCCGTTCACCAACCGTTTTATTCAATAACTCAATATCAATAAGACAATTTTGCGGTTGGGCTTATCGGTTACGGTTCGATTTTGAACACCCCTAATTTGGAGAGTCAATTAATTTATTTTTTTTATGTTTTTCAAAAATATTTTAAGTTGTTAATTTGTTATGATATAAAAAAAAAATTTACGTCATTTTCAAATAATAGATGTTACTCCTTTTGTTCCAATTTATGTGACATATGGAATTAGGAGAGTTCACCAAATTTCTTATATGTTCTTTTAAGTATTTTTAGTTGTTAATTATAGTATCATTTATGTAACTTTCAATAATATATATTGTTCCGTCTATTCAAACTCACGTGTCACCGATAGAATTTCAAGAGTCAACTAAATTCTTTGTATTTTTTTTCAAAAATATTTTAAGTTGTTAATTATTGTGATTTATAGAATTTTCAAATTACATATCACGTATGTTTAAGAGTAGTGTGTTTGTAGCCTCTTATTAGAAAATAAAAATATTTTAAGTTGTTAATTATTGTAATTTATAGTGTATGTTACTTAATTTCCAATTTTTAATAAAATATTTTAAGTTGTTAATTATAATAATTTATAGTATCTTAAACGTAATCTTTAAATATACGATAAATTAAAAAGAAAAGTAAGACAAATAAATTAAAATAGAAAGGACAACAAGAAAATTTGAACAAATTTAAGTACGTAACTTTTTGTAATATACTTTATAAAATACAATATTATAAATTGAGTAATTAACATTTCCAAATATTAATTTGCAATGAAAGTGAAAGAAGAAGTATGAAATTGTTGAGGTGGGGTCCATATCTAGTAAAAGAGACTTGGGATAAATGCAAAGTAAAATTAAAAAGGTGTGAAATAGGGGAGAAAATGGGCCCACATACATGGAAAAGCAACAAACTTTTCGGTTGAATCAAAATAAAAAATAAAATATAGTAGTAATACTAGATTATATAGTAGAAAAATTGAAAAATCATTCCAAGTTTCTCTTATTTCTTTTCTATTGCAGTTATGGATTATTATATGATGAATTTCATATATAAAAAAAATAGAAAAAGATAAATTTGCAACGACATTTGTTATGTTAATGACACCAAAAGATATTAAATAAATGAAAATGGATATGGATAAAATATAACGAAACAAAATTACTCTGAGGTTCTCTATGAAATGAGACATATAAGAGAGTTGCTATAAAAAAATCTCAAGAAGTATGATAGAAACTTTCAACTTATATTGATTATGAACTAGGAACAAAAATCAAACTCTATGAAGTTGAATCCCATGTTGTTCCTTAATAGCTCAGTTGAATCGATTATATGTTTGAATCGTATTTGAGAAGATTTAATTGATTCCGAATTCTTTAATCTGGGATAAAAGGATTTGCTTTGTCTGTTTAAAAAATTACCCTATTCCTATCTCTTGTTTACATCTCATCATATCAAATTACCACAAATTAAAAAATCATCATTAATACTTCAATCCAAGTCTACAATAATCTTTTATTAGAATATTTGTTATGTACTTTTATATATTTAATAATAATTTTAAATTAAATATAAGGCAAGAAAAGATCTAAAACTCTAAATTTATTTAACTAAAAAAAATTAATGACTTATAATATGATCAGTACTAACAAATGTCTATAAATTAAAATAATAGTAATAGTACAATCGAACCTCATTTAATTTCGTCATGAAATTTATCACTATATTTATTTCAAATATCCAATTTAATCTTGGATTTTTTGATTTATTTATTTGTTAGAGTCGTGTACATTCCTTTCTTACTAGCTTTATAGTAGTTGCTTGTTTCGATTGATTTTTTTTTTTTTTTGTGATAATTGAAAATTGCTTTTGCTTTCCTCTAATATTTATGTATAATTTTCTATTGTAGATAGTCCAAAATGAAATAAACTATGATTACCAACTTATTCAATGGCACTTTAACAAAATCAAACTTAAAAATATGGAATCATCACAAATTAATTTGATGTGATAATGTAATAGTAGTATTTTTCTAAACCGAAGAAGATCACCCCTGTCACTGGTAAAAGCCCATAACTTAACTATGATAAGAAAGCCCAATAATCTAAAGTGGATGTAGCCCAACTCAGCCTTAACCCTAACCCTAACCCTAAGGCAGCAGCCTCGTTTTTCTCTCTCTCTCCTATATATACTTTGCTCTGCGATGGCTTTCACCGTCCAACCCTAAATCGGATCCCCATCTAAATCCCTCCGCCTCCATTGACGTTTGTAAGTGTTTTACTTCCCATCCTAATCCTTACTATTTGATTTGGGTATGATGATCAAAGGAATTATTCAGTTATCCCTGTCTGATTTATTCAGTGCTGAAAGTTAGCCTTTCATATCTGACCCATGCCCATTCTTGCTATTTTTTCCTTTTTGTCAAAATTTTACATCTTGTAAAGAAACTACTCGAATGTATTGCCTATGATGACATGTATATAGCCACGGAGATGCTAGTTTTATGACTAGTTTCAATGTTGATTATGGCATTGACTAGGACGGTCTGAGGCTTACTTCCTATTGCATCTTCCATTATTTGATTTCCATTAATAGAGAAGAAGAGGCAGATGATGTGTTTTTCGGAGATGAATACTCATAATTCAATTTTGAGTATTATGATCCTCATCTAAATAGGAAGATCTGATGCTTCTTCTCAGTTATATGTTTGTTTTCATCCAGTCTATTGATCCTAAGTTATCATTTGTATTTAACTCTAACCGGATTCATGTGTTGTTCAGGGTTCCGCGACATCTAACATGGCTTTTTGACTTTCTTCATTTATTATGAATGTCTTTTCTAAGTTATGGATGATGAGATAAGCAATTCACAGTTATCCCTGTCTGATACATTATGAATGAATGCTTGTGATCTGACATTACATCCATGTGGATATATTTGTGGAGTGTTTGGTCTAAGGATGAGTGAGGGTGTTGATTGTGAAATTCACGGCTTTTTGCCTATATGATAAATGCTTATGATCTGACATTATACTTTCATATTGCCTGTTACTTATTCTGCTTGCAGTTGCAGGTTTACAAAACGATGCCACTTCAAGCTTTGATGCTCGGATTTCTACATATACAAATTTGTGAAATAGATTATGTTTAATTGTTACATTTTCTTCCTACTCTTTCTAGAGTTACATTTCAGTGTGCAACTTTTTTATTGAATCTTGTAAATATTATAACAAACAAATCACAAAGTATTTTTCATTATTTCTCAAAGTTAGTTGCATGTTTTCTTATTTTGAGGCAGAGGAAACTCTATAACTTCAAATCTTTTGATGGTGAAACATGACAAACATTTGCGTAGCGTATACTGTGTATGCAGTTCTTTAGCCAGACGCTGCCCATGTGCGAAATGATAAAAAGTAAGCCTGCATATAAAATGGAGTTAATTAACATCACAAAATCCATATCACATAAAATTAAGCTGAGAGGCAGCTTAGAAAGTATTTGCCATAATTTCTTGAAAAAACTAAACGTTTCTGAGTAGAGCCTATTAACCCTGAATTTTTTGTTAATCTTGGGCCAAAATTAAGCTCACAATAGTGTTAAAGATTAGAATTTACTATAGTAAATAATACACAAACTATAGTTAATAGAAATCCTAATAACACTAATAAGGGCACAAAACAAAGCACTCTTATCTAAGATCATGTCTTCAGTAATTTATATATTAATATAAAATCTAAGATCATGTCTTCAGTAATTTATATATAAATATAAAATTTACCAAACTATCACAACAATACATCTAGATAATATAAGTTCATTTTTTAAATAATTTTACATTCAAAAGCACTTCTAAAAAATAATTTTACATTCAAAAGCACTTCTAAAAAATTAGACATACACAAATTACCACCATAATATCACTCTTTCAGTTTCAATATGTTTGTCTTAGTTTGATTGACTTAAATTTTGTGGTCTTAAACAAAAATAGCCTTGTAGAAAGTACAAAAAAGAAAAAAGAAAACAAAGTAATAAAAGCCCTTCTCAAATAAGTTGGAAAACACAAACTCAACCGAAACACTTTTTGGCATGCAGTACTTTTCAAAATAAACCAATTCTGAAAGTTTGACCTAAAACAGATGTTTGAGTGGTTTACAAATTATAAAAAGAATCTGCACCCCTCCAAAAAACCCTGTCTGGGTTAGTACACTCTACTGGCTTCAATATCTTTTGGCAGCACAACCATATCCTCCCGCTTAAACTACAGCTATATATAATCCAGTGAGGGTGAGGTAATTGCTGTATTGGATACAAAAACCAAAACTATTCAAATAGTACCAAGAATACAAGTAAAACAGCAAGATTTTTTAAATATAAAACGGAACTCAAGAAATGAGGATGTGCAATTATGATATGTCATCTGTTTTCTCATAAATATGTTTTTTGATGAAGAATTAACATTATGTTAGATATATTAGTTTCAAAATAACAGTAAATAACTCTTAAACAAGTATGACTGGGGCTGTCTAGTGACAGAACACTTGCAATATTATCTTAGTTGTACCCCTTTTCTAATTTACAAAACACACACCACACTTCGGCTAAACATAATATTTCCTATATTGGGATTCCAAATCACTTAAAACTTTTAGGGAACTAGATTCAAACCTCTCGATAACAAGCTTGCCTATATCTTTTTGAATTTTATAGCGACCAACTCAAAGCACTTTCTCGTATAGATGGGGTTGCACCAAGAATCAATCCTCAACCCATTTTTATTTGCCTTGGAGATGGATGTATTGACGCGACATTGTCTAGGTGAGGTACCATGGTGTATGTTACTTGCGGATGACTTAATTTTTATTGACGAGACTCATGACGAAGTTAACACTAAGTTGGAGATTTAGAGATGGACCCTTAAGTCCAAAGTGTTCAGGTTGAGTAGGAAAAAGGCTGGATACTTGGACTGCAAGTTCAATGATTGACACATGAGAGTTGAGACTAATGTGGAAGTGAGGCATGATATATGTGGAATCTAAATGAGAGACAATTTTAAGTCTCTTGGGTCGATTATCCAGGGAAATGGAAAGATTGACGAGGATGTCACTCACCATATTAATGCTGGGGGGATGAAATGGAGGCTCGCTTTCGGAGTCTTGTGCGATAAGAAGGTGCCACCTAAACTTAAACGCAAGTTCTACAGAGCAGTAATTAAACAAACTATGTTGTATGAGGCAGAGTGTTGGACAGTCAAGAACTCTCACATTCAAAAGATGAAAGTGGCGGATGGATGTGTATGTTGGTATGCTATGACAGATATGATTAAAAATGAGGATATCCAAGACAAGGTGGGAGTGACTTCGGTGAAAGACAAAATGCGAGAAGCGAGTTTGAGATGGTTCGGGCATGTGATGAGAAGATGCACGCATGCCCCAATGTGGAGGTGTAAGAGGTTGGTTGTGGATGAATTCAGGAGAGCTAGAGGTAGACCAAAGAAGTATTGAGGAGAAGTAATTAGATAGGACATGGCGTAGTTGCAACTCACTCAGGACATGACCTTAGATACAAAAGTGTGGATGACATGAATTAGAGTAGAAGGTTAGTAAGTAGGAGTGCTTTGTCTTGTTGCTCTTACTAGTAGTCGCAGGATACTCTTGTAATTTCTTGTTTTTTGATTTATGTTACTAGCTATTATTTGGTGTAGTTCGTTTGTTGTAGTATAGCTCTGTTACAATCTGTTTTTGTTACTGTCTATTGTCTCTTGTACTTCCATTATGTCTTTTTCTAGATTGTTTTTGCCTTGAGCCGGAGGTTTATTGAAAAAACAGCCTCACTACCTCACCTCTGAGGTAGAAGTAGGGTCTGTGTACATTTTACCCTCCCTAGACTCCATTGGGTATGTTGTTGTTGTTGTTTTATAGAGACTTAATGTTATATAACTATAACAACATTTGATAGTCCTATTTGACTATTATACACAAAAAAGATGCAATTTCTTTTTCTAATTTTTCATAATCATATCTTTCATAATATAACTTCGTTCCAAATTATATCTTTCCTAGTATGCCCACACATCTATCTGAGCATCCTTATCTCCACTACATTCATCTTTTAAACGTGGCCTTCTTGACTAACCAACACTCTACCCCATAAAATAATGTCGATCCAACCACCACTTTATAAAATTTACCTTTTGTCCATGGAAGTTTATTTGGAAGACTAATGCTCCTACAAAGGTTATGCGTTTCACATGGTTGGTAGCTAGAAAGACAAATTTGACTCAAGAAAGATTGAGAAGAAGATGATCCCATTTATGTTTCAGGTGTTTGTTTTGTGAGTCTAAAACATAGATTAATAGCCATTTGTTTCTTCATTGTTCTTTAATTTATCAATTGTGACAACTCATTCTTAATTTGGTAGGGATCAGATGGTGTATGCCTGTAAACACTGTGGATCTTCTTAAGAGCTCAAACAGTTTGGGAGGTATAGTTAGACAGAAGAAATGGTAGAGATTGGTTTCTGCTTGCATATGGTTGACAGCTTGAAAAGAGAGGAGCTCGACCTCCACACTCTCCTATCAAGTTTTATGTCCTCGGTAAGCTGAAGTTACGTCATGTCCTGCCTAATCACTTCTCCCAAATACTTTTTAGGCCTACCTCTCCCTCTCCTCATGCCCACCACAGTCAACTCTCACACCTCCTCACTTGGGCTCTGTGCATCTCTTCTTTACATGTTCGAACCATCTCAACTTCCCTTCCCACATCTTGTCCACCACGGGGGCCACCCCTCCATGGATAATGCCAAAAACTATAAAAGACTAGTTGTTCAGTTGTAAGAGTGAGAAAAGAAAGAGAAGAACATGGTTCCACTTGCGTTAATGTGGGTAGTTTGGAGAGAGAAATAGGAGAGCTTTTAAGGAGTAAAGTCGAGTTTTTTTCCGATGAGGAGTAGTCTCCGTTCCCTTATTTTCTTTTGGTGCACACAAAAAGTTCCTTTTGGTTCTTTATAGATGATTGAATGGAGTTTGTAGAGAATCATTTCTTTATAGATTCTTTACCTTTTGGTATACCCTTACAAATACGACCTGTTTGGCCTTGTTTATGAATGAAGAGATTTTATTTGATAGAAAAAGAGAGAATTATTAAGTTAGCAAATAATAGGTCCAACATTTTGACAAAATATTTTGAAAAATTAATACATGATACCATTTTTGACTTTGGTAATTAAAAACTTAATACATATTTTGGTAATTAAAAACTTTTTCATTGAAAGATTAGGGCATATTTGTGTTCCATTAGACAAAAGTTTTCCATCTTTCACGGGCAAAATTTACTTTTGTCAAAGTCGAGACCTGAGTTAGAACAATGGAAGATGACTTAGAACACTTTCCGGCCATGATGGGGTTGCACCAGGGATCAACCCTTGGATTGTTACTATTTGCCTAAGTGATGGACGAATTGAGATGACATATTCAAAGGCACGTGTCGTGATGTATGCTATTCACATATGACATAGTACTGATTGATAAGATGCGCGTTGGAGTTGATGGTAAGCTGGAAGTTTGGAGACATGCTCTAGAGTCTAAGGGGTCGTTTGGTAGGGGAGTATTAGGAGAAATAGTCCATGTATTATGTATGGTATTATTAAGTACTATGTTTGGTAGGAATTTTGGTCCTATGTATAACTAATCCATGGATTAGTTATACACCCTACATGATATTATAGGATGTATAACTAATACCTTCCATTTGGTGGTATTAGTAATACATAGGATTTAATACCATGGGATTATATATGTAAAGACAAAAATATCCCTCAAATCCTTTTAATTATTTTATTTATTTTAATTTATTGATTTTATTTTTTATATTTATACTAATAAATTTATTTAAATAAATTACCTTACAAATTTATTATTTAAAGAGAGTTGCTTGTTGCTAAATAAATCTAATACAAATCAATACAATATTTGAAATGTGAGTATTAAAACTATAACTTGCAATCTTAATGGGTAAACATAGATGGTTTATTCGATTTTACTATTGTCTACCGTCTTTTCGGTTTAAAATGTAGAAAGTTTATCTTTTTTAAAATTGAAAATTGATGTTTTGTGAGTGATCAATTTATCAAGATGACAATTATTTACTCTCATATAATTTAAGTGAGAAAAATAACAAATATGACGACAAAATTATTTTTCTCCTAACTAGTTAGAATGCCACAAAAAATAACGGCAACGAAGAATGAAGGACTAGACGTATGTTTCTGTTCCTCCATAATCTGTAGCAATATACTCCTTGCATGAAAGACAGTATCGTCCTGTCATAACTAGGGTAATTGACTTCATATACTAGATTTCACTTTGCAAATGGAAGTGCAAGAATCTTCTGAAAAGTTTAACACTATCACGATGTTTTCTCAAGAATGATGCACTAATTACATAAAATAGAAAATATCATAATAATTCAAGGGTATAATTGGAAAGAAGCTTTTTGTATAGTTTTAAATCAAACTCAAGATTAGGTGGCAAATAATGAACCAAACACTTGATAAAAATAATTCCTGCATTACTAATCCCCACATTATTACTCCCTGCATGCCCTGCATTACTAATCCTTGCGTTATTAATCTTTGTACCAAACGACCCCTAAAGGTTTCAGGTTAAGCATAACTAAAATAGAGTACCTGAAGTTCAAGTTCAGTGACGTGATGCATTAGGCAGAGGTGGAAGTGAAGAACGATGCCCAATTCATACCATGAAAAGAAGTTTCAAGTATCTTGAGTCCATAATCTAAGGAGATGGGGAGATTGATGATGATGTCGCACATCGTATTGGAGCAGCGTGGGTGAAATAAAGGCTCGCATTCGAGGTGTTGTGCGATAAGAATGTTTTGCCAAGGCCTAGTGGTAAATTCTTTTTTTAAAAATTGGTTACATAAGTGTTGAAAACACTAGGGCTGTGCTGAAACTATATTTATAGAGAAAAATCATCACAATCAAACAGAAGCCTAGAAATAATTAATGTTGTCCAATCAAAATCCATTAAAGAAACTTCCTCCTCTAAAAAAAATTCTTTATACTTAAAGTGGAACAAAAGTCAGCAATTTATCTTAATATCCTGCTACTTCTTACTTTTCATCTCTTCTTGAGAAGAGGATCTATCTGAAACAGTCCCTACCTTGTGGGATTATACTGGGTATGTTGTTGATTGTTGCTATTAGAGATAAAAAGTTGTTATATAGGTAAATATAACATAAAATCGATTCCTAGAAAATTGGCTTGTATAGTCAAGTGTTGTTATATAGGGGATGATGTTATAGAGAGGTCTAACGGCATAATTCTCTAATCTAATATGACTTAAATTACTTCCACTTCACATTCTTCTAACAATTTGAACTAAAACATTGAAACTGATAATCAAACAAGCTCAGCATCACTTCAGAATTTTTCTTTTTTCAGATTAGCCTTCTAGTCCCCGTTCCTGATACTGTGAAAGGGTGGAGTAGCATAATTGTGTGCAACCAAACATGTTAATATGACCAAAATTAATGTGTAACTTCAGCATATAAAATATCAGATGTCATTCTAGCTAGAGTACCTACCTAGATTGGCCATGAACCTCAATAGAGCCCCAGCATTCTTAGCTCTGTAACATGATTAGGATCAAGTTCTGGGACGTCTTTCGTTAACCTTTCCCGATCTTCTACTACATATTCCTGTCAATACAACAATAAAAGTGTAAGCATATTAAACATGTGGGGGGGGGGGGGGGGGGGTCCTTTGGTTTTGCAATATATGAAAATTTTGATCTCCATATCAATTATACAACATTTGGTTTCCGATGTAAAATCTATGCAACATTTAGTACCGGAGACCAAATATTATATGAGCTATGCAGCATGCAGAGTTTGAAACCAGAAACCAAACAAATGTATACAAATTTCGGTTCAACTTACACAAGAATCTATGTATATAGAATGTAGGATATGAAAACCTGTATAAGCATACATGGATATGAGCATCTAACTACATTAACAATCCATGTATCTATATTCATCACATTCGTACATTATTATTCACCCCATCAATCCTTGCATAGTTATTCACCGTATAATTAATCCCGCACCATAATTCTCGTATAACTAGGCCATAAACCAAACAACCCCATTACTATTAAAGGTGAAAGGGACGCGGCATAAACAAAATATTGCCAAAGTCCATGATGCATAAGCATGTCTGCGTCTTAGCAGTAGATGCAACACCTTCGTGAGTTCTTTTTTGGCAAGGACGTGATAATGGCGTTCACTAATTCTCTGTCCACAAATTATTGCTATGAAGAAACCATAAAGCAAACCCACCAGTACAATTGCCAAAACTGCAATCAAAGAAGACATATTAGTTGGCAAGTTAATTAGGAGGGTAAAGGCTCACAAATCATTTTGAAGGGCACAAATAAAGCACAGGAACACATTTGATCCACTAAACATTATTAGAATGGCTGCATAGATGCATCAGACCACACACATTTTCCTTTGTCAGTCTTCTCTTCTTGATAAACATCCCATTCTATCAATTAGACCTCATATGATTAAGAAAAATCAGAGAGCATTTTATCTTGATTGCTTATGATCACTTAAAGATACAGGAGGTAGTGCATCCAACCATAGAACCGTAACATTACTGTAAAACTTCCCATAGATTCATTCTAGTGAATAAGAAAGAAATACGAGAACCATACGACCTACATCTTAGAATTGTCTTTTCCTCTTGTTCCTCTATCCTATGGAACTGGTTGACCAGAACGTTTCATCTCATGATCAACGTCACATAACGGTTAAATGTTAGAATATTGTATATTGCAATCAATGTATCCAAGTGTTTCCATACCGTTAAGTAGGACTGTTCAAAACCGAACCGAAACCGATAACCCGAACCGAAAAAAAAGTTATTGGTTTATCAGTAATGGGTTATTGGTTTAGCGGTTTTGATAACGGTTTTGATTTTTTTTGTTATCGGGTTATTGGTTCTTAACGGTTTGAGGTTTTTTCTTAACGGATTAACCGATAACCCGATAGTAAATTAAATAATTATATTTTTATCATTTTATATATAAAGTCCTTGACTTAGAGTTTAGTTTCCTACTTTTATTGTTGGTTGTCTCAAACTCTTGGGTATTCTACAATGTAAAAGTGTTTGCTTTTTAGCAAGATGTTATTTGTGAACTCATGTGCATGGTTCATTTGATTTGTGACCTTGTTTCTAAGTGATTTTTAATGACTTTTTTATGTTTCAAATCTTAACGGTTAAACCGATAACGATCAATAACCGATAAGTCAATATCTTAATGGTTCTTTAACGGTTTAGCAACTCTACAAACCAATAACCAATTAGTCAAACCAATAAACTTCAAAACCGAACCGAACCGACCGATACGCAGCCCCACCGTTAAGTAAGGGCGTAGGAGATATATGTTTACCTTTTTCATGTATATATCCATTAGTAAAGGTCTTTGTGATAAAAGGTCTAAAATAAAGGAAACTTGAAACTAGAGGATTGACTAAGTAGACATGCTGTATTCATCACCTAACTTTTCTCATGGAGCCAACAACTTTGACATAGTACTAAGGATCACAACTTCCACCATACATTTGAATAATGCATTTTGTATGGTAGACATGGTCTCTTTGTCCCACTTGCTTCAACTACAAAAAGGGACAAGTAAAGATGATAACTCATGAGTACTTTCAACCAGTTTGAGCTCCACTAAGGTTCAAGTGGTCCTTCCTTATTATGAGCAAATCAACCACAACATACCCAGTGAGATCCCAGTCGGGTCTGGGGAGGGTGGGTGTACACAGACCTTACCCCTACCTTGTGTGAGGTAGAGAGGTTGTTTTCGATAGACCCTCGACTCAAGAAAAGCGTTTTCGGAAAAACAGGTTTGACAAATACAGGAATAAAAGCTACGATGAAAATACTATAGAAAAGAAACGTACTAACAACAAAAATACTAAAGATAACCCCAAGTAAAAGAAACAACAATAATAATATCATTGGAGAATAAGATAATAATAGACTAATAATAATGTACTTATAAGTAGAAGAGAGAGCACACAATGTGCTCTAAGCTAGAACAATGCTCACCCACCGGAAAGAGAGAAATCGCTTGACTACCTACTCTAACCCTCTACCCTAATCCTCGACCACCCTGCTTTCCTATCTAGAACACGTCTTCCGTGAGCTGAAGATGTGTCATGTCGTGTCATGTCTAATCATTTGAACATCTAACTAATTGTTACATATCGGGTTGTTTTAAGTGAACATAAACAGTAAGCTTTTGTCATTGTATGAAATAAGAACAACACCTCCATCACAAACAAGTAGGATCAGATATGAAGCCTTTATATTCATCTCCGATTTTCAATAGTTTGTCTTTTAAGACAAATTAGGGATTCCTTGAACCTGGAGATTTTTCTACATCTGACACTTATCCTTACAATGGTATATATATATCTAATCAAATCAAAAGATCCCTTACTGGGCACCAGCTGAAAGGAGATTGTACTCTCTGCTATTTCTGTCTGACCTCTCGGCCTATGAATATGGTGAACATTCCTAAGACATAGAAAACCTACTGCAAGTCCAAGGAGTGCAAAAAGCACACCTTGCATAAGGCCACACAATACAAGAGGGGGAAAGACAGCTTGGCTGCTCAGGGAAAGTGTCGTTATAACAGGAAGCAGTCTGGTTATGGTGGTCAGACAAAGCCCATCTTCCACAAAAAAAAGGCTAAGATCACAAAGAAGATCGTGATGAGGTTGCAAACATGTTTCACAGCACCCAAGCAAGAGGTGCAAGCATTTTGTAATTGGGGACAAGAAAGGAAAGGGAACCTCTTTTTTCTAGATTGCCTGTGAAGTCACCAAGAACTTCCTTTTTTTTGCCTTCTCTTATGTTGCAACGTTGAACTTCGGTTATTTTGGATGTTGGTTCTTTTATGTTACATTGTCTTACGATAGATGACTTTCCATTATGATAGTTATATGAAGATCCTATCCAAAAAAGAAAAAACTTGCAAACACTAGACCAAATATAACTATGCCAACAACGACTATTCCTTGATTCCAACTAAATGGCATTGCCTATTGTTGTGAACAGACAAGTGGATGTCGGGCCTAAGAGTGTGGAAACCTATGCACGGGATGGAGACCTTGAGCTGGGAACAAAACTAAGAAAGGTCCATCAAATTAAACAGCTCAATAATCTGCTGAAGGACTTTTTGTGGAATAATTTGATTCCAACAAAATGGCATTACCTATATGGCTCCCTAATTTCCTCTTTGTTGTGTTCTTCACGAAGTCCACAATGAAATTATGTATTGAACTGTTGAAAAGGCAACACTTCTCTTTTCGTTGTGCAATAGGTGATTAGTGTTTTTATGATAGTAGGTGGTGACAACAGTTCATGACTTCAGATCAACAAGGTTATTAACAAGACAGCAACCAGGCATCGCCTATCGAATAAACCACTGTAGAAGTGTAATCTCATTGATCAGTTCATGGTAAGCCTTTCTTCTCTCCTGGAGGCAGGAATCCGTTTTGTATATCTTTGTGTTGAATGCGGCAAAGTAAGGCCAGCTTTCTTGAAAGCAAAACAAAGAACTAAAACTAACAACTGAAAAGCTGCCAGCACCTTTTCCTTTCGACCGACATTGTAATTCCACCCTATTCCCCAAAACTGAATTATTGTTTTTTCCCCAGTGTATTCTTTCCAAAAATACATTTAATAGTATCTAAAGATGTTTAGTCGGTTTATTCTCCTAAACACAAATCAAGGCATTTACAACTTTTTTTTTTTTAAATTGGTACCTTAGGCATTTACAACTTTTTCCAGAAAGAAGAAACCGAAATCGAAACAAATTCTCCCACAACCAAACAGTTTTTAAACCAAGCAAACCTAAAACGAATCTAAGAAGCCGTTTGATAGCACATAAATCTTCACATCAACAAGGACTATACAGCTAGAATTTTTATAAACGTCAATGATCAAAACTTCATATATTATTACATTTTTTTACAAAATGACAATGTAACCAAAACGTGATTTGTAAACCAACAAGCATAGCATTAAATGGTCCACAAGTTCTAACGAAGGTTAATCTGATGGATCAAGTCAGTAAATACCTGCCATTGTATAAAAGCCATATGGATGCTCTCGGTAGCCAAACATTTCCCTTAGTTCCTCTCCGTAGAATTTGTACACAAGTATACCTAAGAATGCTACAATCTGTGAAAATTGTTCATTCAACAATCAGCAGGGGCAGTTACTGGAAACAATTGATATGCATGGAAACAATTATATCATTATACAATATCTATAAGTTGCAATCATACAGAAAAAAACTCCAAGAGTTATATGTATCTCATTGGGTCCTAGGTTTAGCTTTCCTCCCTACATTTTGTACATTCTATGCTCAACACAGATTCGCTTCCAAGCTTCTTGGCATAAATAACTTTGGAAACTCTTTGACGTTATAATAAGAAAGACTAGAAGGAGGGCATGCCTGGTCCATGATAAAGATGAAAGAATTGCACAATCCTTTTTGCCCAACCAAGAGGTCTAACCTTATGGAAGATCTCTGAAAAGGAGAAGCATGGTCTATCTCTAACAATAAAATGTATAAGGGCATGGGCAGAGCTAGGGGGGTGCAAAAGGGTTCATCTGAAGTCCAAACCCATACAAGGTCAAACTTATTTTTTTTATTTATATAGTAGATGATGAATCCCATTAGCTTTTTCATGCGTTTACTTATTTGTCTTTTGAATCCCTTAGTGAAAATCATGACTTCGCTAAGGGGCCTTATATTTCTAAACAAAATGGACAGCTTTATAAAAATGAACTTCATAGGAATTGGAGGGCCAAGTGACCTAGTATTAAATAATGTATTTGCCAATTTAGCTATGTTTCATTTACCTACATCAGAGAGGCTTGGACTATTGAACGGATAAGAGAAACCAGAAAAAAGACGTAAGAAAATTTCAAGGTCTTCTTTTAAGCCTACTTATAACAAACAAACTCCACCTATGCAGCAAAACTTATCCAATATCAAGCCTGGATAAAAGCAGGCCTGCAGTAGGTTGACCAACATAAAAGATAGTCTAACTGTAATGCATCTTATAAGTATGATGGATGCAAAGAATCATATAACTGATCCTAGCTAATTTGGATTGAAGCATAATCGAGTGATTGCTGGTGAAGAATCTTTTGAATCTTGGGCACACTATTTCTCCATGAAATGAATCGCAGGCCCTTTTAAATGAAATTTTGCTAACATAGCGTAATAGCCAAAGGAAAAGGCCCCAAAGAAGATACTCTTGCTCACACCTTAGCCAAAAACCATTAATAAAGAATTCGTTCTAAGCAAAATGCTAGTACATGGCATTATTTTACTTTATCAAAAAAAATAAAAATGCCAATAGATGTCAGGCCTCTGCTTTTCTTTTCATTAATGAAATCGTCGGGAAATCTTCAGTAACAAAATTTAAATAAGAACAACAATGAATTGTCTCTAGGCTTCACAAACCTAATTAAGTCATTAACACTTCCAAAGCTATCTTTCAAGTAAAAAAGAAAAAGGTGCAAACATTCGAGATAATCTTGTGCTTGGCAGTAAGTGTGGAGCTCTTCTAATTTGAGAAATTTATGGGGGCTCTTGTTGACAGCCCTCAATGTCTTCTTGTTCATTACGGTAAAACCACCATCACAAGCATAGTAAGTTACTGATGACAGGACAGAAGAAACATATCCTGTTGACATTGCAAATCTAGCTTTGGACTATTGAATTAAGGTTTTAAACAAGTGATAAATAAATATAAAGCAAGAAGAGCATAAACGAATAGTACAGCTATATGCAACTTCTGTACCATAAACTATAGCAAATATACACCACCTTTTAACTACAATATTGGTAGGAACATACGGCAGAATGGAAAATCTGGCTAAAAGGAATTATGTTCATACCAACTGGACAATGAGAAAAATGAATGCATGGTCTCTTGCCACAAGGAATTGAAATTTTAATCTCAACCACCAGCGATCAGGTGGGACATTTGCCCGTAATATGAACTTCGCCCTGCATTCGGTACAGTGAGCAAAAGCAAATCCCTCCTAGAAAATGGAGCCACAAACACATTAACAACATTACAAAACCAAGAAGATGACAACACGTCTTGTACAAAATACAACCATTAATGAAAATTTCAATGTATTTTATCCCTTTATCTTCAAAGAACGGCTGTTAATGCCAAAAATTCCAAATTCAATGAACTAATGAGATGTCAATTGATAGCTAATAATATTGATCCCAAACTACTGCGATGAGAAAGCAAGTAAGCAACCTGATTAAAAAAATATACATCAGCCAAAGACTCACAATAGTTCAATAAAGGATAGTTTCGAATTCTAACTATCTCCACAGATACATGGAGGAAATCCTGAATAGGAGGGAATAATTTATAAGACAGGAGAAAAGGAAAAAGAAATAAAGTATAGCAACCTAAAAATAAAAATAAAGAAAATAACATACTCTCATTGCATCTGGTAAAACTGAAAGGATTTCACAAACATGGAATTAAGTCAATTAACACTTCGCGAGATTGTTTATCACTTCCTTCAATGGTATAAGGGCTAACAAGCATAAAGTACCTTGTTTAGGTTCAAGGGTTACATAGCTAAACATAAACCGCAGTTACGCTATGAGCATAGAGTATTTTATGACATACTAGTTCTTCATAATGGATAACTTCGTATATGCTTTCCAGATACTCTGACTTCCAATGTAAATTACTCTATGCATTTCTTGGCGATCTTTTGATGTAAACTAATTATACAGCAGTCTGAGTTTGGTGAGAATAAAATTTAAGTTATCCAACAGAATCTAAATTTCTGGGTACTTCTAGGACATGACGCTGACCATTTGTAGATAACATGTATATAAGTTAATTCACCTTAGTTGATCTCCAGTTATCGAGACATGATCTATGGACATACTTTTGTGTTCCTTTACAATGGCAGGGTGCAATCAGATCTTCTCCTGAAAATCAATTACCAAATTCCAGCTGTAAGTGCAGTAACAAAGAATAATTCCGAGGATATATGTAATTACAATCATGTAGCTGAAAAAACAAATTCTCATCATTATCTTCCTGAATGGTTTACACAAAACTAAGTGCATAATCAACACCTTCATTGTCCAAGCATATGCGACACTGGGACAGTTCAGCATGTGACAAAGATTGAATTTCGTAGACTCCAACACTTGGCAGGTCACCAGCAGTCTCCAAACAAACCTCAGTAATTTCAGTTGAATGTGAAGGGTCCTCAGATTCCTCAACAATAGCAATCTGTGATAAGATGGGCTCTGTTTCTGAACTATCCACTACCAGGCTATCATTTGACACTATTCGCATCGCGAAAAATCTTGACTCCAGATTATGCTGTAAATCTCATCACTGGGGCGATTGTCCCTACAGACCATTTCAGTAGAGACACGGAAAACTGCAAACAGTAAAATAACTACGAAGATCAGGAATTTGAAGCCCACTTATAAGTGCAACTGCTTAGATTTGACTGCTCAGGAACAGCAGCTGATTGAATAATATGCACAGCACCAACAACACTTATTACATGAGGATGCTACTATCGCTGCTAAAATACCATCTAGTTATTGCTTGAAATGCTTCATGGGCATTATATTTTTGCGAGATGTTATGTTCTCTTAAAATACATTGTCATCATTGAAATAAGCATTACAAAACCATTACGATACAAATTACCTCTGTAGCTGCATAAATTTTGACTATATTATAATTTATAAGCTTAATTAAAGATCCCTGTGATGATGAAGGAAATCTCTCTCAGAAAGGTACACTGCATCTGATAAGACTACATACATTTTCAGCAAGAATTTCACTTTTCTTTAAACTTTTGACCACCCGAGTGCTTCATATGTAGAATCAAAACTTTATATGCAAGGCCAGTCTATATGATGAGATACCTTTGTCTAGATGAATATAGATATCTTGTGACAGACATTATATTGCGGAATTCATTCTTTACTTGTAAGAAGAGATATATCAATGATGGAAGAGAACAATTTGGGAATTTATAGCACATTCATTTATTTTTTCACCTTATTCTCTGAGGATGAACATATCTTAGAGGGCAATTTGTGAATTTATTGTACAAGGCTCAGCACAAAGTACGAAAGAAGCAAAGCTGATGAGAGCAGCCTGAGCACACTCAATACCTCAAAACAACAGCTGAGTGGTAGCAGGTGACTAGTGTATTTCCAGATAAATGGCATGTCAACCACAGGAAAAGGTAACAACCCAATGTGGTGAATTACTTGACCTCGTCATGGTGATATTAACTCTTCCTAACCATTACGTGCAATGATTAATAGCAGGCCAATTTAATGGTGAGAGTAACACTTTGTTTGGATGGTTGTTATGTATTGTTGCATAATGTATCATATTGTATTGTAACAATCTAGGTGTTTGGATATATTGTATCGTTCTCCGTCGTTATATAATGTCACACATTCATAATTTGAATGATAAACCTACAAGAAAAGTAGGGTACCTGGTAGAGCTACTATGAAAAGATAGGATAAAAGAAGAAATATAATTATTAAATAATAAATAAAGACAAAATGAGAAGAAAATATCAAGGTACCGACGCGATCACACCAAATCGGTCCATACATAAAATGGGTCTTTTCATTGTTACCTAACGATGAATTTAAAGGATACAATACGATAAAACTTAAGTAACAATCAAACAAACATTGTATTTAAACTAACAATACAATACAATACAACGGGTAACAACCATCCAAACAAGGTGTGAGAAATGACGAGGGACATTGTGAAAAAATTGGTATAAACTAATTAAATTAAAAAAATGATAAGTAGCAAACGAAAAGGCCTACGTAGGGGTTGAGGTAATAGAACAAGCAATAAGATATCCAGAAATTGAGTTCCAACTCCGAAGGAGTAGGATGTTCTGGAAAATCGATGAATCGAATGGAATCCTTGTACTAAGCAGTTTTAAGCTAAGAAGCAAAATGAATCCGAACTAAAGAACAAAGCTCGGTGATGTAGAGGGATAAGACTATAACCTGATATATGTTCAGGAGTAGTTGTTGATCTGGAGATGCTTCGACGAAAACATTGGCCAAGTTAACGATGGAGAAGGAAGCGTTAACAATCTGATAATAGCCAGAGGGCGGCGGCGGAGCTTGGAACTTTTGCCGGCACAAGGAGATCGGCACCAAAGTGGGCCTGGAATTTGGAACTCGCAAAGGACAGGACACGACGGGACTTTTCCAATTATTGTTTTTTCATTATGAATTTTTAATAATATTGTATAAAGTATAAACGTTACATCGTGTTTTTTTGGGATATAATTTTTTTTAATTGTGTATATAGCAGATGTCGAATCCCTCTTCAATTAATTTGTGTGTTTACTTTTTCAGATTTTGAACCTTCGTGTTAAAAATTCTAGCTCCGTCACTGTCTATAAACATATAAGTATTTCACTTATATTCTTTGGACATGAAACAAAATTTGGTTGATTGTGTATGTGGACTCAACAAAAAATATTTTTTTATTGAATCTTGTGGATTTTTATTTTCATTTTTATTATTGTCTCATTTACTATTTATTATTTACATTTATATATAGTAGTTATGATTTAATCACTCTATATATATTTGGCTTCCGCAACATCTCTATCTTCGAATCAAGCCAAAACATTTATATATAATATAAAGCTAAATAAAAGAAAAATGATGTGACACCTCTCTTTGGCGAAGGATTCTATTTATCTTTTTTCTCATTTTTCTGATAATTTTTCTATTATTTATTTATTATTATTGTACAAAAACGAATGTACCAATTATTACTCCATTTATTCATATTCTTTAAGATAAAAACTTAATTGTCTTTATTTCCATTACTCTCATGACTTTTGATAATCGTAACTCCTAATTCATATTAATAGTCATGTTCATGACATGATACTCCATATTATGTCCTATAAATAGAGGCATTTGAAAATTTTCTTACAAAAGAAATGATCAAATTTATATGCATAGTAGAGCTAGAGATTAACTAGGTGAAGGCCGCTCATTTTTTTGGCCAAGAATCACAATCTTTTTTTATTACTTTATAAAATAGTATTTTATAGTTTACATAATGTTTTTAAATTTTTTTTACTTAAATGAGATTTGATTATTTTATTACAGGTCTTTTTTTGTCGAAAGGGAAAAATTCATCTTCTCCATGATATTTGATAAACGGATCGAATTTCAATCTATCAATTTAGAGAGAAAAATCTAAACATGCTCCCGCAAGATTATTGGCAGAAAGGTATAATTATCTTTCTTTTTTATTTACATTAAGTCGTCTTTTTTATTACTAGAATTTTTTTGTAAGAACTTGACAAGAGTTTCAAGTACTGCAAATTTTATATCAAAAGCTCAATACAAGAGTCTCTTGAGTTTTTCATCTCTTTGGCTAAGAATTCTATTTATTTTCTTATATGTTTTTTTACATTTCATCTATTTTTTACTGTAGAATAATACATATATCAATTAACCATTCATTCATATTCTTTAATACAAAACTTAATGATCGTTATTTTCATTACTCACATAATTTTCAGGGCAAATTACACACTTAAACAACCATATGTTACTTAATTATTACTTATAGCTATAGTTTTTGAAAATTACAACTCGCCTCAAACATTTAATTGGAATTACGTGGCGAAATTTTTCGATTTTGTATAAACGTGTATGCTATCTCTCTTCCAATATAGAAAGCCATTCCTTCTCTCTCTTCATATGCTCTTCCCTTGTTTTCTCCTTAAATCTCTCAAAACAAATTGATTTCAAAATTAGAAATTTTCATTCGTTCCCTCTCAAATCGTGCTTCCAGATTTTTAGGGTTACTTTTATGCAGTTTCCGTTTCTTCCTGCCTTTTTTTTGTTATTTTTTTGCGATTTCATTGTTATTCTTTTGATTTGTTTTTGTGTATCACTTCGATTTCGTATGATTTTTCAGATTTATAGTTAGATACAATCAAAATCAATGGAGATTTTATACAATTATCAATGGATATTTTATACAATTACAAACATGAATGGGTCATTTATACAATTACAAATAGAAATGGGTCATTTATACATACACTAGTTCCACATAAACTACAACTATCAATGAATTATACATATTCAAACACTAATTCCACCAAAACTATTTAATTTTATTTTTTTAAAACTAAAATCAATTGATACCAACTAATTTATATAATAATAAATAGAAATCAATTGATACCAACTAATTTATACAATTACGGACTAAAATAGCTCAATTATACAACTGCAGATAAAAAGTCTACATTTATACGAACATTAATTTATATAGACACTAATTCCACAGAAACTACTATCAATGAATTATTCATATTCAAACAACAATTTTTCAAATCAAAATCAATTTATACCACAACCAATTTATACAATTATACACATAAATCAATTGATACCCACTAATTTATACAATTATGAACTGAAATAGCTCAGTTATACAACTACATATATCAAGTATACATCTATACGAACACCAATTTTTATACAAACACTAATTCTAACGAGTTAATATTCCGTGAATTAAGGGATTGTATACCTTTTCCCAATCGAGATTACCGCCATTAACTTTCAAAAAATTTGAATTCAGTTTTGTATAAAACTTTGATAAAAATGCGAATTATACAAACGATCACCCCTATAGCAACTTAAAAATATAGCTACTGTCAGTAATTATGGAAACTATAGCTAAGGAGAATAAATAATTTAATTATGATAGCTATTTACAAAATTTACCCTAATTTTTATCATCATAACCTCGAAAATAGTTAATAATCTTATTCATGACATTATTTGTTATTCATATTATAGTCTTATAAATAGAAGCATTGGAAGACTTTGGAGAAATGATCACATTAGCCTTTTAAATTGTTATATTTTCGATATTTATTTTATTCATTCTTTAATTTGACTTAAGAATAAAATGAAGGCTATTGAATGGCGATCGACTTGTGGGAATGGATCATGTTGACAATAGTTCGGAAGATTGTGTATCGATTTCGTATTTTTTCTTTTTATTTTTTAATGATTAAGATTGTAAAAATAATGTTGCGTTATTTTATTTTATTTTGTAATTCTCTTTATGATTTCCTTTGTTTTGTATTTTATATAAATTTTCCCCTTATTAATTAACAGGATCTCAAATATCTTTACTCACGATATTTTTCAAAAATATTAAAATAGGTAAAAGAAATTTGTCCTTTCTTGATTTGTCAAAAATGATAGGTGAAAAGGGAGAAGTAAAAAGGAAAAATTGGACAAGTAAAAAGGAACAGAGAGAGTATTAAGAAGTGAACTAATAGGGTAAATTGTTAAAAAAAAATTGAGGAACAAAAAGATATTTAACCAAAAGCAAAGTGTCACATCACTCTTTTTTTGTCGAACTTTATACATATATAGATATAAATATTCATACAATTTGAAATCTACTAGTAACTAGTTAATAGGTGTTTGATCATAAAAATTACATATTTTTTACTTTATTTGATATATTTTAAGCTGAAGTTGAAGATGGAATTGCAGTTGATTGATTTTTTTTTATGGGAAAATTACATGGAAAAGCAAACATATACTAATTAATTACTTAAAATAGCTACAGTTTAACTTATTTACCGTTGGCCACCTATTTTTTGTCATAATTACGCTTGTCAGTTTGTATAATTAAGCGTGCCTCTTTATACCGACACGCTACTGTCTCTCTCTACATATTCTTCCTTTTAACTTTTTTTCACCTTAAATTCAAAATTTCAATCTCTCCCTCTCAATTTGTCCTCCCAGATTTTTCAGGTAATTGTTTTGGCGGTTTCAAACTTATTCTATTATTTTGTATTTGTATATGACTGCATTTTTTTGTGACTTTTCAGTTTTTTCGTTTGATACATCCAAAATCATGGATGAAGAAACACCTTCTAACAAAATTACTAGAGGTATACAGCTGAATCAACAAATTTTGGATGATTTTCCATCCTTTTCTTTGGGTTTAACTCAGGATTTCCAAGAAATTTTAGGATCCATTGCTAAATCTCGAGTTAATCAACAAGAGGTTATATCGAAGTCCCGTAATACTCCATTGAAGATGCATGAAGTCATGCATGTTACAAATTCAAAAGGAAAGAACAAAAAAGTGGATGAACATAAAGAAGACAAATCAGTTGATGTTTTGATTTCAAAAAAGAAGTGTAAAGTAAAAGAGACTGCATCAACAAGCAACAAAGAAGATGCCCAATCTGATTCAACTGAATAACTACATTTTGAAAGAATTGAGGTAATTTGTATAATATATAATTGTATAAATGTTTGAAGTTCAGATCTAAAACTGTATCCATATCTGTAAATGTTTGTATATATCTATACCTGTATATACAAATTGAAATTGTATATTTCAATAGTTGTTTTCATTATTTTGGAATTTGTGTTGTATACTTATTTTCAAATTGTATAATTTTTTTGTTTCACACTTATATCCATATTTGTATAACTCCGTATTTGTATATAGATATTCAATTTGTATAGTTCTATATTTTTGTCACTGTCTTACGATCTGTGTTGTATCATTATACATTTGAAATTGTATAATCCATTTATATGATTTTCATTGACTACTTGTGCTAAATGTGGAAAGAAGCACGAGCGTAAGTGCTTGTCCGACACGGATGGTTGCTTCGGTTGTGGTAAGAGTAGTCATAAGATAAGAGATTGTCTATCACTTGCAACTAAGGAAATAGAAGGTAGACAAGTTCCACCTAGTGGATCGGGTTCGAATGCTCCCAAGCAAACAGATCATCACTGCATTTAAGCCATAAACAAGAGAGAAATTCCTACGGGTGAAACGTAGAGTGGCACCATTTATGTAAATCATAATGACATTAGTACAACTACCCTCTACCTCTCGCAACATAAAACATCTAAACAGTTGTGCTTGAACATGACAACGATGCATGCTTGGTATTTGAGCAAAACAAGATGATGTGCAAAATTGATTGAACGCAACTTCGGGCAATGTGGAGCGTAACTGATCCATTACACCAATATTGGTATATTATTGCATGTATGGGGTGTAGAGTGGATCTTCTTTGAGGATAACTTGTACTCCCTGACAAATCATATAAATGGAATATACAATTTCAAATGTATAATGATACAACACAGATCGTAAGACAGTGACAAAAATATAGAACTATACAAATTGAATATCTATATACAAATACGGAGTTATACAAATATGGATATAAGTGTGAAACAAAAAAATTATACAATTTGAAAATAAGTATACAACACAAATTCCAAAATAATGAAAACAACTATTGAAATATACAATTTCAATTTGTATATACAGGTATAGATATATACAAACATTTACAGATATGGATACAGTTTTAGATCTGAACTTCAAACATTTATACAATTATATATTATACAAATTACCTCAATTCTTTCAAAATGTAGTTATTCAGTTGAATCAGATTGGGCATCTTCTTTGTTGCTTGTTGATGCAGTCTCTTTTACTTTACACTTCTTTTTTGAAATCAAAACATCAACTGATTTGTCTTCTTTATGTTCATCCACTTTTTTGTTCTTTCCTTTTGAAGTTGTAACATGCATGACTTCATGCATCTTCAATGGAGTATTACGGGACTTCGATATAACCTCTTGTTGATTAACTCGAGATTTAGCAATGGATCCTAAAATTTCTTGGAAATCCTGAGTTAAACCCAAAGAAAAGGATGGAAAATCATCCAAAATTTGTTGATTCAGCTGTATACCTCTAGTAATTTTGTTAGAAGGTGTTTCTTCATCCATGATTTTGGATGTATCAAACGAAAAAACTGAAAAGTCACAAAAAAATGCAGTCATATACAAATACAAAATAATAGAATAAGTTTGAAACCGCCAAAACAATTACCTGAAAAAATCTGGGAGGACGAATTGAGAGGGAGAGATTGAAATTTTGAATTTAAGGTGAAAAAAAGTTAAAAGGAAGAATATGTAGAGAGAGACAGTAGCGTGTCGGTATAAAGAGGCACGCTTAATTATACAAAACTGACAAGAGTAATTATGACAAAAAATAGGTGGCCAACGGTAAATAAGTTAAACTGTAGCTATTTTAAGTAATTAATTAGTATATGTTTGCTTTTCCATGTAATTTTCCCTGCATTTTATCAATTCTTACCAAACAAACATAGTATATTTTAAAACACTTATAATACATTTATATTGCATGTATAATTCATTTTTAATATATAATAAATTTATCATAGTATTGCCATATATTACTATAAATAATAATAAATAAAAAGTAAAGCTAAAATCAGTAATTATTTAGTAAAAAATATTCAACTAAGTAGTTTTTCCTTTATTTATTTGTGGCTTAAGTCATCCACGGCCCCTTAAAGTTGTCCGCATAATTCACTTGGACACCTCAACTAGGACTTGTACATATTGAACACCTAAATTGTTCAAAACATGAACCTATTAAACACAAAACGCTGATGTGACAAAATAAGTGTAACTCACTGTTGCTGAGTGCGTGAGTGGATTTTTATTTATTTAAAAAAAATAAAATTCGTACCTATTTTCTTGACACTTGGCATGCATTGATTAAATAAATAAAAACTAATTTAATTAAACATTAATCTCTTTATTTATAAAAGAAAATAACCCCACACCCATGTACCAATCCTCTTCTTCTTCAACCCACCGTGTTAAAGACTTCAAGTTCTCTACCTTTTGTTTTGTTTTGGTTTTTTTTTTTTCATTTTTCGTAATAAACAAACTGCTAATTGAATTTGCAAGAAGAAGAAAAAAGTGTGCCATTAGAGTTAAAAAGTTAATCGACATTCATGCATTTCTATTTTCAATAACTTTGATCGAGTAACCATCACCATTCATTTAACTTATTAAAAATAATATAAAAAATTTGATATACTTTTGATTTCTCTTTGTCCTCGATTATGAAAGAATTTATCGACATCGATTATTTTCACAAAAATCTCAATAATCACCGGAGGAATAAAATATAATGGATGAAAATGGAAGAAAAAGAAGGAGCAAAGGATTAGGTTGGTGTATTAAGGCAGGGGGGGGGGGAGATATTTTTTTTGGTTATTGCTGAGGAATCGATCGTGGAGTGAAAAGGAAGAAGATGAAGAAGAAAGGCAATGGGTTAGGTGGGGATGGAGAGAGATTTTCTTTTTTTATTTTTTTTATCAATTTAATTTTCTAGATTATTAAAGGTTGAAAAATATTTTTCATTTTTCAAAATAAAAAATTTGGGCCCATCTGCCACGTGTTGTAATTCTATTCGTGGTTTTGTCAAGATAATGTGTGTGAATTACACGCACAACATTTTTAAAGCTAGTTGTCATTTTATGTTCAATAGGTAAATATTCTTTAATATTAAAATGTCTAATAGGTAAGAGTCCTAATTAAGGTGTTTAAGTGAATTATGTGAAAAACTTTAAGGGGACCGTGATGACTTAAGCCTTTATTTGTTTATTTTATATTCGTGCGTTTATCGAGAAATCAAAGTTTATAGATCGTTGAGTTTAGGGATAACTAGGATTAATAAAATTTCAGATATATTTGAGATGAGATAATAATATAACAAACTAATAGTAATAGTAAAAGGAAGAAGGGTAATCTGATTTCTACCTAATCAAAATTGCAATTCAGTGGAAGAGGAAAGAGTGTTGGCGGCCATGGAAGGAGTAGTGGCAGCTCAAGATCAACAACAGCAACAGGCGCCCAGGGTGGTGGAGGGTCTGAACCCCGCTGTTCAACAACAACTGAACCTCGAATCCGTTAAAACTCGAGCCGTTAGTTTATTTAAGGCTATTTCTCGCATCCTCGAAGACTTCGACGCCATCGCTCGCACCAATGCTGTCCCCAAATGGTTCTTTTTCTCTTTAATTCATTTCTTCTATTTTAAAAATACATTGGAGTTGTTAGGGATGGGTTAACTAATACTAGTATCCACGATAAGATTTTGCTAAGCGGGAGCCAGTTAGAGACAAGCTGGATTAGCCCCCAAAATGAAGGTGAGTGAGGCTAGACGATATTGTTATACGACAATGTCAGAATCATGAAAATATGACACACTGAATTAACCCCTCCCAGCAGAACTAAGAGTTTAGAATCTACTGTCTAGTCAATTTGTTAATAACACTCAGATTGTTTTACCAAGCACCTCCTCTCCGCTTAGGATACACTATGGTTTTATTGGATAATTTTGGCTAATACACCTGTCAAAGTGCTACCAAATGCAGGAAGTTAACTAGTTTGTCATTTAGGGATAGTTAATTGTCTGATTGATTGTTATTGACAACACCAGAATGCATTTTGTGGCTTCTCCAGCCAAAGGAGTTTCCGTTACTGTGTCTTCACAGGATGGGATACCCCTGCGATCTTTATTCTTTGTCAATTTAGGCTGTTGGGTTTGTTTCTCATTAGGTAGGTCAGGATGTTGTGATGCTGTGGATTTGGAGATGTAACTTACTGAATCAAGCATAACAAGTTTGGGAATGCATGCTACAAAATACTAGTTCAACTTTGATGCCTCAATTGTGCAGTTAATATCCTCGCATGAGCCCATTTTCAAAAAAAAAAAAAAAAACATTTTCACAAATATCCTTGCATGAGCCTAGAATCACCAGGCAAGATTACCTTTTGGTTCGATGAACATTGCTATATAGGAGATCACATTCTCAACCACAAATCATCTTCAGACAATTCCCTGGACACATCTTGGTGTGTAGGAGATTATGCAATCTCTTCACCAACTTTCTTATACAGTTTGGGCTTGGATCTGCATATCCTTGTCCAGAAGCTTAGAGTAGTAATAAAGATATGTGTGAAAAGAGAAGCGCCTTATTGATGCATGTGGATTATCACAGTTGAACTCAATAATCTCATTATCTCCCTTTACAAATGAGTGTAGACCTTCAGTCTATGGCACTTATATATTATTCAACCCCCCTAAAAATAAAAAATCCAACTTAAGATATACTTGCACATTGGTTTGTAGATGGGAATGGTATATAAGAAGATTGACTTACACATTTGATATCAATTTCCTTTTTGGTATTTTATTATACTGCTGATTTTTTGTTTTTCATATTATTTTTGTAAAATGGAATCCGAATCTTCAGCGTCATAAATAATACCCTTTTCACAAGAAATCTGATCTGCCTCACTCTTTTTTTTTTCTCTATAGACACCGTTTAACTTATTTGGATCTCGTTGGGAATTGAGATGAAGTATTTTACAGTTGATTCTTGATGATTATTCTTAAGAGTACTGAAAAAAAAAGATGGTATATCTTTATGAGGAATATATACTCTGGCACGGTTTTCCAACTCATTCCTCATATATGTTAACCTTTAGTTTTAAATCTTTTTGCCAGGCAAGATATTCTGGGGCAATTTTCTATGGTGAATCTTGAGCTTTATAACATTGTTGAAGATATTAAGAAGGTTTCCAAGGCTTTTGTTGTACACCCCAAGAATGTAAATGCTGAGAATGCTGCAAGTATGGACTTCTTCACTCACACTTGGTAAATTTGTGAAGTTGTTTATTATCCTTTCTTAATTATACATGCGAACCACTGACATTTGTCGTTGCATATAAGCAAGTATATAGGTAGTCTATAGGAAAGTGAATCACCGAGAAGTTTGGTATCTTAATTCTTCTCTCCTCTCGGATGCTGCCTAAGGGTATATCATATTTAGTTCGACTGTTAAGTTGCTCTCTTTATCTAACAGTTTTACTTCTTGCTGACTTGCTGTGGTTAGGTTGACATACATGTGTGCATAACTAGATAGCACGACAGTCAGTTACTATTGCTAGCAATTCTATTTTCATGTGGTGAAATTGTTAGAGCATAATCAATCAATCAATCAACCAACCACGCCCAATCCCAAATTAGTTATGGTATTGTTTGAGCATCAAATCTTGGCCAAATTTCCGATAAAGTTAGTGAAAGAAATAAACATGTATATTTTGGGCTGTGGGGTATATTTGTGTTGACAGAAAATCCGAAAGATACTTTCTGTTAGTTTTTAGTTACAAATACTTTTCGTTGCAGTTCTACCTGTTATGCTGTCATCAAAGCTTCTGCCAGAGATGGAAGTCGAAGATAATGCTAAAAGGGAGCAATTATTACACAGCATGCAAAACCTATCGGTAGCATCCCAAATTGAGAAGTTGAAGGTGGAAAGTTCTGCAGATGCTATTTCTTCTGTTTCTGTATCCGTGTGGCATTCTAATATTCTAACTCACAGGTTAGAATTGATATGATTGGAGCAGCATGTGAAAGTGCTGAGAAAGTCATAGCTGATACCCGCAAAGCCTACTTTGGAACCAGACAAGGGCCAACACTGCTTCCAACCATTGACAAGGCACAAGCAGCAAAAATTCAGGAACAAGAAAATTTACTTCGCACTGCAGTAAATCATGGCGAAGGTGATAGTTTTGTGTTCTGAGTTTTTTCCCTAGAAACATCTTTTCTCCTTCTCAGAGTTTGTTAAATTTTTTGCATGCACGAGAGATTGAGGCTAAAGATACTTGGACCCCAATGGTCCCTACGTTGATGTTTAATTTACTTGAACTAAAAGAAAGAGGGAAGGATTCTTGCAAACTATCATATCCATTGAATGCCTTGTTAATCAGAAAATTGCACATATTTTCTGATGACGAAGAGGGTGCAATTGCAAGTCAGATGCTTCAATGTGCTTCTGCTATGCATCACAACATATATGTACAATACACCTGACATGTGTCTAGTGTGTGTAGCATCTCTCTGGTGGTGTTTGTTGTACACTTGTTTATAATTTGCACACTCGCTTATGATTTGTTTTAACATGTATGCTCATAGATTTCATGAAACTGGTACTTATGCAGGGTTACGTGTACCTGGAGACCAAAGGCATATTACTTCTGCACTTCCTGGTCATTTGGTAGATGTGCTTACAGTGGCTGATGGCCCCCAGTCTTTCACTGACTCATCCGGTAGTCTATCATCTATTGTTGTCCTACTGTTTCCACTTTATTTCATGAACATTTGACTAGAGAAACTGACGCTGTGTTCAAGTAGGGACTTATCTGAAGAATACTCCTCCCTTTTCATCGAGCAATGTTAATAGTCAGGGAGCTTTGTTACAGGTCAGATTTCTTATAATTTGCCTTGTAAATATGCCTTTTATTTAAGGAATGAAGATCAATTTGAAACACATGATTTTTACTTCCAGCTCCTGTAATTTTGTTATTCAAAGGAGTTATGAACAAAGGGACAAGTAGTTATCTTCTTAAGGAGTGAATATCAATTTGAAACACATGAATTTTACTTCCACCTCCCGTAATTTTGTTATTTAAAGGAGTTATGAACAAAGGGACAAGTAGTTATCACACAATTATGCTATGCTATCTTTATCATATAAAAAATTATGCAATGGTATATTTCTTTTTCGAGGAAAGGAGCCTTGAAAAGGGTAAGAGTTATGACGTGTGACCAGGGAGTCACAAGTTTAGCCATGTGTAGGTCTCTCGCAAAAATGCGAAGTAAGGTCTGCGCCTTCTCTAGTCCCAGGTCATAGCGGGAGCCTAGTGAATTGGGCTACCTTTTTGTTGTTTTCTGTATGGTTCTACTATCTTTTTTCCTGTTCTCGGGGAGGGAATTTTTTTTTTTTGCATGCCTTTTCATTCCCGGTTCACTCTAGGTTTACAGACCCCTTTTTAGGTCGGCCAACCTGATTATTTTCACAAGTATGTTCTGTAGCACCAAATGGATACCAAAAAACTGCACATCTTAGAATGGGTTTAGATCAATTAGTTACTGAAGGAGTTTACAAGGTCCGTTATAGTATTTAATAATCATATACATGTTCTATGTTACACCAAATACACTACCTGAATGCAATTAATATCAACTACTGCACGTTCATTGTATATTTACATCCTTGGTTACACATCAACTTCTCGTGCAAGTGTTAACACCTTTTTTTTTTTTTTGTTGGGGTGCAAGAGGTGTAAGAATTTTCCCCCTCATTTATTTGAACTTAATGGAGGATGGGAGATTAAGTAGAGTTTGCTGTTAAATACTTATGTAAGAGATCAAAAAGGAGATGCAAATCTCCTTCTATTCATTGCGCTAATCAGCATTATGGAAACAATAAATGATTAATCTGCAGGAAGTATACTGATCATATCCTTTTTCCTTTCTTTCTCCTTGACTAAACACTACATTAAATCAATGTTCCCCCAAGTTATTTTAGCGTATTGAGTCCATATCGTCTTTGAAGTTCTTCAGTTCTAAAATGTTGTATTGCTCATGGAGTAGGCTTCTGGAGCACTTCGGGCTGCAGCTTCTCCTTCTGGGACCACTTCCTTTGATACTACAACAGCATCCCCCTTGCAACATGTCAACTCACCTAGGTCCAGTGCTAACATGATGAATACACCATCTCCTCAGCAACAGACCCATCAGCAACAGCAGCAACAACAGCAGCAGCAGCAGTTGCAGCAGCATCAGCTCCAACAGAGGCAGAAAATGATGCAGTTACCTCAGCATCAGCAGCAAATTCTTGCCCAACAGCATCTTAGACAAGCCTCAATGCCTGGACTGGGGCAGGTACAGTTTGCACAAAAATCTTGATTGGTTTATGGTACTATTTTGTGAATTTGCACGAGGTATAGTTTGCTTAGTCTGCAATATCCTATATGCTTGTTTTTTTTTGTTCTTCAAATAAGTTAGTTTTACTGACAAAATAAGGCGATAACTGCGATTACCAGCTGTATACAAGAGAGCACTGTACACAGAACTTGCTTCTGTTATCCTATCAGTTATCTATAAAAATCCATGAGTTGCTGTGTGCTGAAAATACAGAAAAGATAACAAACTATACTTTATGTAACATCAGATTATCCTCTGCTCAAATGTCTGTTGTATGTACGCTTTCTAGATTGTCCAGAATATTTCATGTGGGATGCCCTCTGCCACTCCTTTTCTACTTTTGATGCCTTATCTAATATTTCAAGCACTCCAAGTCTGTCTTTAACATCTCCTATAAACAGCAGCCCCATAAATTATCAGCAAAACTTTTGTGTATTAATAAATGGGCTACCTTACCATTCCCCTTTGCACATAAAGGACAGGCATACCTATGTCTTCTTTTGTTTCCTCCAATTGTCAGCTATGAGAATTGAATCCCAAGCAGTTCTCCTCACAAAAATGCCACTTTTTTTGGCCTTTAATGTCCAACTAGCTGCATTAGGGGATCCACTGACTCCTTTATGACAACCCATAAATATATTTAGCGGTGGGAGAGCCTGATGAATCACCGTCCAACTGCGAAACACCTCTCATCTTGCAAAATTACAAAAGTTGAAGGCAAAAATTGTTCCCCTCATTCAACTCTTGAGTCATTATGATTCATTTGAAAGGTCCAGAAAAGAGTTCTCTCAGGCCTCGGCCACATCCCATGTTGACTTTAACAAATTGGGAGAAGTCCTCCTAGTTGTGTGGTATCCCCATCGTAGGTGCTCTTTGATAAGGACTGGTGACTTGTCATCCCCCTTTCCTTTCCACATGTACTCCTCTGATCATGCTCCAGTGCAATCTTTATCAACCCTTGACCTCCAATTAGGGATGTTTACGGTTCGGTTTGGGTCGGTCATTGGTTAAAACCAAAACCAAATACATATCCATCGGTTTGGTTGTTGTTGATTTGGTTCGGTTCAGTTTTGAAGATACCTAATGATATTTCTCTCTTTAATTTTTTCCCTTACAATTAGGAAGGGATTTTCCCATCCTTTTTCATATTATAATTAGTTCTTACCCTTTTTATTGTGTTGCCTATAATTTTCTTGGATTATGGGGAAACTTTAATCAAGTGGATAAAATTTATATGAGATACAAAAAGACAATCTAGGTAAATCTCATAATTGTTTCTTTGAATAAGTGAATTAAGATTCGTGGCTTTCTTTTAGGGTCTGTTTGGAAAGCCCACATGTAATTGAAATTGGTGTAATTACTAGGGTAGTAATTACCAACCTGGTAATTACACAACCTAGTAATTATGATGACATGTTTGTTTGCCACAGTGTAATTACAAGTGTATTGTTTGGTTGCACAGGTGTAATCATAAGGTTATATTGAATTTTAAAAATAAAAATTAATTATCTAAAATTAAAAATTTATATTAGACAAATAAGGGCCTTTATAAATGATATTAAATTAAATATTTAAGATATATATTGTCTTTTAAGAATATATTAATTAATAAACATATGTTCTTAACTAATATTATAAAAAATAAGTGATTTATATTTTTCAAATTAGTATATTTTAATTAAATTAATCATAAAAACTAAAAGTGCAAAATTTCTATGAACATCATGAAATGCATGTTTGACAAAGAGATTAATATTATAAATATAATGTCATAAAATTATAAAAACATTTGACAAAAAGATAATCTATCAAGTTTTTTTTGAAATAGGTAACTTTGTATTCACACAAATGAACTCATTAATAAACTAATGAGGTGGGATTTACAAACCCCCAGGGGGTGCCATCATACTCAAAATCCAAAAAAACAAACTTTCAAAAATTTACAATTGGCTTATAAACTCCACAAAGCTATCTACTTCCCCCACTAAATCTTGCTTACACCAAAAATACAAAAGACTAAGACATCTCATCTTGATCTCCTGTGAGCTGCTAACCTTTCCTTCATAACATCTCTCATTCCTTTCTTTCCATAACATAATACTCTTATGTCAAATTTCAACATAACATACATAAGTATGATTTAAAAGAAAGGAAAACGTAAGTCCATAACCTTATTCTAACAATTAATTTAAAAATTAGAATACTAACAAAATTATACTAATGAAAAAAAAATGGCTTAAGTCATCTGTAGCCACTTAAAGTTGTCCGCATATTTCACTTGGACACTTTATGTTGGGCTTGTTCCAATTGAACACCTTTATTAGTTAAAAAAAAATGCCTATTGAACATTTTTTGACAATCAACTAAAAATAGAAATTGTGTGTCATACACTCGCGATGATGTGGCATAGTAACTAATCAAAAAAAGACACATGCCATTGGGCCCATAATAACAATTAAAAAATATATTGAAAGATAAAATAAAATAAAAACTATTTTTCAGCCCAAAAAAAAAGGAAAAAACTTTCTCCCCTTTTCTTCTTTGCAGACGCACCCACCCACCCCTGACCTCCATTCTTACCCATTTTCTTCTTTGCCAGTACACACATAGCCGCCTTCGGCAGAAACAATACACTCTGATAACCATCCTCACTCCGATAACCACACACCTATCTCCTCTCCTTTATTCTGATTCAATATTGTATATTTGTCATTTCTCCCAATCTCATTCTGTTTTCAAACATCAATTAAGATTTGTTGGTATTTTTTCTTCTTCTATGTTGTGTATTCTTTAGGATTTTAATTCTTTAACGATTTCAAAGAAAATAATTTCAGATTTGTATTAGTTTTGTCAGAAAAAATGGAGTTTCGCCGGAATTGTTTTTGACTCAATTTAATTTTTATTTCTGATGAAATTTTCTTCTACAACTCAAATGAAAATCTTTATCAGTAAATTCTTTTGATTTTTTGTGTTTTGATTGGTTATTTATTTGATTGATGCTTTTCCGATAAAGAAAACAACGACGATGATATTGACGATGGCGGAATGATGCTAGAAAGAAAGAAAGAATGAAGGATTAGATGAGAAAGGGTGTGTCTAGAAAGAAAGAAAGAATGAAGGATTAGATGAGAAAAGGTGTGTCGAGGGATGGTGGCGAAGAAGTTTGCTGATGAGAATATTGGATTGAGTACAGGGGAAGACAAATTGGGGAAGATGACTGTTAGGATTTTTTAATTTTTTTTATATGTTCAAATTATGATTTTTCTAATGTTGATATGTCTATTTTTGATTGGTCCAAAAAAAAAAATTTCTGGCTTCACGTGCTTTCTTAGATGTATATTACACTCATGATGCCATGTCACCAAAAAGTATTTAATAGGTATATGTTTTGAACGGTAAAGGTGTTCAATAGGTACAACCCGTAGTTGAGGTGTCTAAATGAATTATGCGAACAACTTTAAGGGGCCGCATATGACTTAAGCCAAAAAAAAATAGATAATACGAAAAATTGCATGGAATCATATGAAGTAAAGGTTGAGAATGAGAAAGAAATGAAATATAAAATAAAATAATATTTTTAGAAAACATTAGAATAATAAAAATAAAAAAGAATTTGAAATAATAAAAATAAATAAATAAATTAAAACGAAAAAAATAAAAATAGAAATAAAAGGAAGAAATTAAAAAGTAATCAGCTTGTAATTCAGCCTCCCCCTGTGAATTGAAGAGTGTAATTACCCCTATCAATTATACCCAATTACCTGCTGACCAAATAATTACATGGCTAACCAAACATGCCAGACTGTGTAATTACACTCAATTACATCAAATCCAATTACCAGGGTGGCTTTCAAAACAAGCCCTTAAGAGATGGGCTTAAGGTTTAAAGTTCATTAGCCTATTAGAGATAAATAATTTCATTTATTTAATGAAAAATTATACAAAGTATTTAAAATTATTTATAAAAAATAATATATATAAATATAATTATAAAAATTGTGTATATAGTTTGTCGGTTTGGTTTAGTTTTTTCTTCTGATTTGTTTCTAGTAAAACTAAATAAAATAATATCGGTTTCTTATAAGTTAAAACCAAACCAAACCCAATCAGTTTGGTTCTGTTTTCGGTTTGCATCGGTTTTTAACCAAACCGTGAACACCCCTACCTCCAATCCATTTGCCCAATAATGTTCTATTGAAAACTTTTAAATCCCCTCACCCAGGGCCACTTTCCTGTAAATGAGATATCAGTTTGTCCCAACAGATGTGAAAATTTTCACCTTCCTCCCTTACCATGGAATGCCCCTCTGCAGCTGCTCAATACATGCAATTCTAATGAGAACATAGAATAAGTAGGTACCTTGGAAAGTAGATAAGTTGGAAAGTTACTTATTAAGTTTGGAAAGAAAAAGAACTAATTTGCCACCTTTTGACAGGTATGTTCTCCACTGATATTCTTTTATCTTTGTGATGTCTTTCACTCAATTACTTTATTCCTAACTATGGTCAATCAGTGATTTTTTTTTGAAATGTTTGTTGTTTCGACAATAAAGGAGTATTTGCATCTCAAAATCCAAATAATATTCATTACCGAAAGTGGTTCTTTTGATCGAATATCTAAAGAGTATTCTGGGTTTCTTTTATCCGAAGCGAATGCTTATCCTATTTTGTGTTCTTTTTACAGTCAAAGACTAACATAAAATAAGAAAGAAAATAGATTCATAAATTGGATACCTTTTATGAATTCCACATGTTGGCACTGTTTGGATATACAACATGCATAAATATCTAATTCAAATTCTTTTCAAGGGGCACTGTTAGTTTATTTTCTTACCTAGATAATTGTTTACGCATATTTTCCAAAGAGTAAGAACTTGTTAATCTTTTAAACAAAATGGGGACAATTATTGATTTTCTGATACTTTCTTGGGTTTCATTTTTGGTGTTGAAAAAGCTTTGTAGATGACACAGAATCTTTACTTGACATGATTGATACCTTGTAAGATAAAAGAGTTGATTTTCTGAATTGTAAATATGGCTGCAGCACAGCCTTTATGCTGATATTAATACAATGTTACAATTATCAAAATAAATAAATATTGATTTTCTGCACTTTCAATATGCTTATCTTACCGTGAATGACTTCTTCAAACATGAATATAATTATTATCCTATTTGGTGTATAATATATTAGTTTCTGTTGTTCATTTTATTGGAGAGTAAGTAATAACTAATGAACCTGTTTTATCAAATGGTGACCAATAAACCTGTTTATTAGCTGCATGGTCAGCCTCAGATGCAGTTCTCTCAGCCACTGGGAGCACAGCAGTTTCAAGGTAGGCAGCTACCATCTGGTGCCCTTCATCACGGTATGGGTCAAAGTCAGCTCAACCAAGGAAATCAGCTGAATCGACATTTAAACCAGTTTTCTAGTCCTATGAATACTGCACTATTCAATTCTGCCCAAAGCACACCTAGCTCTCAGATGGTGAGTCAAATATTTCAGTTTTTATGTTATTTCCTTCTTCATCGTTCAGCCTATCTACAATGACTTAGTCGTTTTGCCCGAAAATTTTAAGTTCAAAATCTCTGGTTCTGCTGTTTTCTGCCTCTATAAATTAATTTGGGATATTCTGGTTTTCTAACTGTGGCAAGTCGCATAACTGAAGAATGCAAGTTGTTTATCACATGCATTGAACTGGTATTTCACATACTGAATATTTCTGGGATCTTTGAAGCTGATGGTTCTAACTAAATGTTTGTTGCATTGTATGTACTGAACCAGTTAGAACCAAAAGTTTTAGAAAGTTTTCATCTCTATTTGGTTCCAACTCATAGTTTGTCAACTAGTTTATTTTCCCCTGAAGGTACTCCATGTTGTATAGCACAGGATATGAAGTTATAGATCACTTGGCGTACTGTGTATGTAGACCTCCCCTATGACATAGATATAACTACCTTGGTTTAGATGCTAATGCAATGCTCATTTGGTCTCAAAAATGGTTGTGTCTGTGTCAACAACAACATAACCTAGTGTAATCCCATAAGTGGGGTCTGGAGAGGGTGGTGTGTAAGCAGTCTTACCCTTACCTTGGGAAGGTAGAGAGACTGTTTCCGATAGACCCTTAGCTAAAATAAAGCATATCTGGTCTTTTCTGTGTCAAGCTTCATTATATCTTTTGATTATTAGCTGTTTATTGTTTTATTATATGTTATTTTTACAAATTTCCTTATTACTTGTTCTACCATTGAAATATGCGCATCATAATTTCTATATTTGTCGAGCATTCTTTTCTTGAACTTAAAATTCCAAATGTCCAGTCTGCTTCGAATTATGTTAAACTTATTCTATATTGCAGATCACAAATTTGTCAGCAATGATGCCATCACAAACTCTTCTGCCACGAATGCAGGTGTGTCAAATTGTATTTCCTATTGTTGTTGTCATGCATGCTGGAGTTATTATTTGGTCAATAGTTATAATTCACGACAAGGTGAACTGAATGCCTTCTCTGGAGTGGAGAGAGCGATCCCGATGTCTTTATTTAGATTCAAAGGGAGGGAGTTCATTTTGTTTTCTGTTCGACGGTTGGTTGGAATTTTCTATTTTATTGGCATTATACACATTAAATATTTTCTGTTTTGAGATCAGTCTTGACTGTGAATTTGGTTTAAATTGATGGGAGGCTATAGCTATATGTGGACATGTGGACACAACTTACATTTGGTCCTTGAACATGTGCACATACACGCTTAAACATAATTAGTAACCAAGGAATTTGGTTCAACTTACATTTCTTGAAGTTTTCTAATTATGTTTAAGCGTGTATGTCCACATGTTCAAGGACATTTGTACTTCCAGTATGAAAATTCTGTTTTTTCAAAAGTCATTTGCATGGGAATAACCTAATTTTGCACGTTTCTTTTATATTATGTTGCCAATTGTTTTTATGGCCCTCATATGACTGCTTTCAGATTGGAATGTCTGGTGGAACTCGGAATCTTGCTGCTGCAAACCTGAGTGATCAAAGTAAAAGCACCTCTCTCTACTCATCTTTTATATAGTTCTGTCCGTAAGGATTTTTCTTCATTTCTTAGCCTGAAGAGAGAATGTCGTAAACCAAATAAAAGTGCGCCTTGTTTCTAGTTGCAAAACATTTGTTCCTAAACAGAGATGGTGCTTTCTCTGCAGTGTTCAATATGGGAGGAAACAATCCTGGTATGATGTCAATCCAACAACAGCAGCAGCATGGCTCATTTGGAAACATGTCACAAAATACACAGAATCTGCAGCAGGGTATGATGCCTCTTCAGAACACACCTCAGACCCACCCTTCCTTTCAACAACAAAGACCACAAGGCCAACAGTGAAGTGTCTAAGATTAGAAGGAAGAGGATATGTGTACCAAACCTCAACATTTCCTAACTTTGTTTGATCTTGATACAGTATGCAAAGGCCAGATTCTTGCAGGAAATTTTTGTTGGAACATTACATTTGTTAAAAGAAGATTGTAAAAATTACGTGTTTTGTACATTATTCAGTACTAAACGTAAATCAGAAGATCATGCCGTCAGCATTTATTTGCTATTCCACATCTTTCTTACAGATTCCTTATACCTAAATTATAAGCTCTAGTTGGTGTCTCAATTTGAGACGATAAGAAGGGATCCAAATGAAAGAGTAACATATGATGTTTCACGAAATACATATACTGAGGATCATGGGTCCTATAAAGCCATATGACTCGTGCAGGGTCTGTCTGTGTTTGCTGTTTCTCTCATACAGTCATTGTCTTGCGGTAGTCGTTAACATCTATGGTCTCTTTCTGGTTGAAAAAGCAGGGCAGCATCTCTGAAGGAACCATCTCAGCCTGCACATTTCCCATAATCCAAGTGGGACAGACGGGCAAAAACAATAAAAGATTAAAACGGGAGAAAGTAGAGAAAATTTAACTTTTAAAGGAAAACTACGTACATGACAACAGGAATGCATATATAGGTAAATGTGGGTGGGGTAAAAAGAGATGAAGAAGTAAGAGGAGGTTGCTTACAAGTGTAAAAGGCAGGAGGAGCATCTGGATTGGAGCTTATGATAATGATAATGAGGTTGGAGTTGGTGATGTAGGGAAAATGAGGCCGTGGGGTAAACGAGGATGTGTGGATTAGGGGAAGAGGGTGGTGAGAATGGTGGGGAAGGAGAAGGAGATGAAGAGATATAGTAGTGGTGATGTGCAGGCCCGACACTCACTGGAAGTGGGGATCGGGGAGTTGGGGGTGACAACGAGGGCGAGGGACTTGCATAACCACTGACCATTCTGAGTTATCTACCTTCCTTCCCCATGCATGGGGATGTAAGTCAGATGATCTTAACATATAAAGAGATGGAGCTCTGAATTTTGTAGGTAAACCAAACGGTCATTTAGTGATATCTGTACGTAGAAATAGACCCGTTTCAACAACCAATCCACTTTGTATAACTGTTAGCTATCTAAATCAGTGTCATTTATGCATAAGATGTCAGAGATACAAGTTACAATGACTGATAATCACAATAGGAAAGACAATGAGAATCGTAAATGCATTTTGTGGCCGGTAGGTACAAAAGGTACTCTTAATTATGCTGAACAATGTCCTAAAATGAACAACTGAAACGAGGACGCAATCTATCACTTTGAGTCCCATGTATTGTAGTCTGTAGATAATAATTAAATTAGCTTTGATATTCAAGACTAGCTATGTGCTCAGTCATCTATAAATGGTAGTATAGTTGACCCAGTGAGTGTTACATATTATATTAGTATTTTTTGGGGGGACTCTATATATTTGTTCAAAAACATTACTTATATAAAAGTAACCCAATCCAACAAAACCTATAAAATCTAAATATCATAATATATGTTAGAGGAAAATATGGCTTTCCAAATGTAAAGTCGGTATAATTTTAAATTGATTAATTACAGCCCTAAGTAACTGTTAGAAAGAAGTTAAAAGGAGAGTGAGGGCATATATCGATTCTTCATCTCTCATCTCTCATCTCGACTGGAGAGAGAGTTTGACTCTTCACTCTACAAACCATGACCGCGATTATAATCATGTTGGTGTAGCTATCAATTGTTAGTGTGATGTCAAACCTCTCTTGTGCTTTTGCCAACCTTCCAGATCATCTGCTTATTGAAATTTTCATTCGCCTCCCTATCTCTGACTGGGGAACTCTCTCTTGTGTTAACAAGCAATGGGCTCATCTCTTTCGCCAAGACTTGCTCTGGAATGCTGCTCTTCTCATCACTTTTCCTCTCGCTGCCCCTGCCCACCTTAACAGATGGCCAGGCCCTATTCCTCAAGGCTTGACCAAAAGGTACCTCTTTTCTTCTTTGCCCTTTAAAACTCATCATATTCATTCCTACTTGTTTGCTGCTCCCGCATACCATCTCACATTCCCTTTTGCCTTTAATGTATATCCAAAAACAATTAATTTCACTATGGATTGTGTGCATCCTCATATAGAAACCACTTAAGAAACATATGAACTTAAGCTTCAAAGATACATGTACCACTCTTATTTAGAGGTTAATACTTAATTGAGTTATTGTTTGATTTGATAAATCAATTTTTCACTTATTTCGACATTCTGGTGCCATTACCTTGTTTCAGGAGATATACTGCATTGTATGTCAGCAAACAGATCTTTTCACTGGGTGAAGATTTGGATGACGAGATTATTGGTCACGTTTATTTATTTCTCAAAGAGCAGCTTGAAATTTCAAAAATGCCCCCTTTGTCTGGAGTACTTCATGGAACCATCATAGGTGCAGTCGACTTACATTTCTGCTATTCCTCTTTTCTTATGATGGACCTCTTGTTGTTTCTTATATAACAAATCCCAATAGATACTTCAGATGTGATCAGTATGACAATCTTGGCCTGCCTTTCTTATTTCCTGAATTTGTAATGCTAAACTTTAGCACTTCCATGTACAAATTAATGTTCACGGTTATTTTATTTCTCATTCATAACATGATACTTAACTGCCAAAAATGTTATATTCGGTAAGATGAACTAAGTAGAAATTCAGCGTAATCCTTTTCTGGCAACGGAAACATGAAGAACCATTGCGCTAAAGAATAATAGCAAAAAGAGTTAGCCTTGATAGATACACCAATGTCTTTAGTTCAAAAACAGGCAGGACTATGTACTAACCCTACTAGGTATGATTTTCCAGGTTTTCACAACTGAATAAAGCGAATGAAAGGTTAATATATCAATCAAAATTTTGAAGTACAAAATAAATTGTTTCTGAAACATGGTGTGTTACACCACTAATTCTAAAGGGTGGGGCAAAGGTAATTGGAGAATGAAGATACAAAAGATTCCTAATATTTTTGGCGAGAGGCCGTTGTGGTTACCATCATGAAGACTAGGGTTTTTGTTTCTTACAGAATGTTGGAAGATCCAACTAGCTGCATTTACTCTGCTATTTGATTCTGTATATAATAGTGAGCGAAGCCCTTAGCTGATAATTGCAGGAAATCATAACATTGCATCTCAAGCTAATGAAGTACGTTGTGATTGTTATAGTCTAATCAAGACTCAAGTAGATCCTTCTCTTGGGGAGTGGAGCACTCCTCTTTGTTTTATTCCTTTCTAATAAAAGCTTGGTATGTGTTCTGAGCATGCCTTCATGTGAGGTGAAAGGTACTATGAAGTGGGGAATCCATGCTAAGAGTAACTAGACTTTCCAGAGGAAGATGCCATTTTTTTTATGAGGAAAAAAAAAAAGAATATCGAAAGTTCAAGTGGCTAAAGCTGAAGCAACTACTTTCCATGTTCCTTACTGTATATAGTCGTGGTCCATAGTTTAAGACTCTGTTCCTTATACACAGCTGATGTGACTCCATATCGATGCCTTTCCCTTTGTATAGTATACAGTTAAGTGACTTTGTAATCTCAACCGACTTTTTGCTAACTGTTGCATAGGCATAGCAACTTCAGATGGTAGGTCTCTTTAAAGTGTGTCTTGGTAAGTTTCTTTGGATTTCCTTGAGCTTTGACATGGAAACCTGCCCAACCATTAATGGCTCTGCTGGTAGAGGTTTAAAAGCCTCTTTTTTATTGAGCTCGAAACTTTCTAACGCGAGATTTTATATTTTCCTTGATATCATTTGACTTCATTTTCTCTTTTTAAGAGTGGGGAGTTGGGAAAGAGATACAACATTGGATGTCCTCTCTGGATACTGAATGGATCTAAGATGGGTATGTAGAACTAAAAACCATGAAAAAATTTACATTGACTCCTGACAAACACCAAACAAATGTATAATATGCTACATTGGAGGATCCACTACAACCATTCAGTCTGTTCCACAATACCCTCCAGAAATGAATACTGAAAGATAGAAGGCAGAGAAGGGATAATTGGAATAACAATATGATTGTGGGCTTCTTCTTGGGCTTCTCTGTCATTCTAAAACAGAAACAAATGAAGTTGTGCAACTTACACTAATAAAAAAACATACATATACATAGCACTTTAGATTGTTGACTTGCTCCTGAATTAGCTATCACCCTCAACAAAAGAATACGAGAAGGAGAACAGAATGGCCACTCTGATCCACCCCATTCGGAACCTGATCAGACATTAAAGGATGTCATAAACAATAATGTGGGGGATTCAAGAGCCAATATTCTCGAAGAAAGTAGAGAACCAGATCTGACGCAAAACAATGAACCATCCAAGACAGCAGTGGGGAATAAGGAGGATGGCAAAATAAAGGGATTAAGACAGCAATAGGATGGAGATAACATGAAGGGTGGGATGCCAGGCATCATGTGATACCTTTATGGCTGAAAATGTGAAGGAGATCAATGAGAAGGAAGCAGTGGCAGAGTGTATATAAAACCTTAAAAGAGGTGATCTTTGAACCTTGTATTGGCACTAATAATTCCAGAGGAAAATAAGCCAAGAATGAGAGACCATTTCTCAATAACTTCAGATGACAATGCGGCAAAAAGAGGTCACTCTACCATATTCTTGTTTTATCGTCTCTGGAGAGGTTAACTAGTAAATAGACCTCCTCCTCCTCTGTATACCTTTACTTTTTCAAAAAAATCTTCTGTAGAACTGTCCTAACCTCTATATGGCCGCTAAAACCGCATGCTTATTACCCATTCCCTCTCCCCTCCTTAACCCCAGGTTTAAAACTACATTGTGATAATTGATGAAACTACTGGGTAGCGTTGTGCTCTTAAAAAAAAAGTAGTTCTGCTCTGCAACATACATGAGACTTGTCAGTGAAATCTGATATCAGTTCACAACTTTAGGGCTTAAAAAGCTAATGAAGTGGCTTTGTTATCACAATCCCTTGAGGAATATTTGGATTGTTGACATTTATTTAAATATGTACTTGTATAGACCCAGAAGAGTATGTTGGATTTTGTAAGGTTTGATCACACTCTTCTTCTGTGTAGATGCACCATACACCTATGAATTTAGGTGTCTAGTCAGAAATTAACTTTGATATGGTCCCATAGCCCCATACTAAGCATGGATCTATTGAGTGTTTAACGATCTCTGCACTAATAGTACCCTTATATTAACCTATTATTTAACTTTTCCTTCTCAACCCTATAATCTTGTTCTATCTTCTTTCTTCTCCAGATCAGTTTATTGCCTGTGGTAAGTCGAGGGACATGGCTCATGAGCTTGCTTCAATAATCTGGCTGGCTGTGGTTGACAATTTGGAGGAGAATGAACAAACATTTAATTTGCTAAAGCGTCTTGCATCAGAAGGGGATGTAAGCAAAATTGGAGAATCTTCTATTCCTTGTTGTACCTCTTACTGTGTCTGTCCTGTATTGATGGTCTTGTTATGATGAGCATCATTTGATAACTGCATCTTATAGTTATTAAATCAAACTGTTGTGATAGTTTTTTGTGTTTGTTAAATTTGCTAGTTTATATTTGTTATGTGGTAAGGGGTTTGGTTGTAAGGGGCTATCCAAAAAATAAAGATGGAGGGTAAGAGCATAAAAACAAGGGAATAGCACGTGAAAGGTTTCCACCTTATTCTCAAGTCTTTTGATTCAATTATCTTCAGACAGTTTTCATGTTTTCTTTAGTAACATAGTGCTTTGTGTGTCATTCAATGTATTTTGCAGGTAATCTTACCTTTCCCGTATTCAAGGTCTTATAAAGTCCAATGTAGAGTGTTTGAAAGGCTTTTCACAGACTTCCGCGACTGCTTGAATCATGTAGAGTACTGTGATCTATTGGCAGGTGCCAAGCAAAAGTTTCAACCAGTACCGTCTGCTTGGTTGGGCTACTAGCATAGAATTACAAATGTAAAGAAGTTCTAGTGTCTATTTTTCTCCTTTTTTTAAAATGTAATTTTGCAAGACATGTAAAAAGGAACATGACGGACGAGGTTATGAATTGTAAAGACTAATGTTCGAAATGAATGTCCTTAGTTTCAACCTTTCAAATGCACACGAGAATGAATATTAATTGTATCATTTAGAAAGAGAAGTTACCAAATGTAGAATATAACATTAAACTGGTATGTTGTTGTTGCACGTCCAACAATTAACTACAAGGTTAAGTCAAACATAATACTACGTCTTGATAATACTCACGTGTATATTTTATTGCAAGTAGTTAACCGAACCATCTACCTCACTTAGAAATCATCATAATTTGGAGATGAATCATTTTGAGATCTACGGTTGAAATTCTACTATATGTTGTATTTATTGTAAGTCATAAGACGAATACGTGTTGTTATGAATAGTGTTAAATAATATATGATTGAAATTTATTACCTTTATTAATTTAATATATTTTTAATTTAAAATAATAATTTTTTTATAATATATTTTAAAATTAGATAAATAATAAATAAGAAGAGAGGAGGGAGGAAGTAGATGGACATAGATAGAATAAAGAAAAATAGATGAATATTTCAAACCCCGTGGTGGGGTTTTAGGAGCGACATTTGTATATATTCTAATAAAGTAGAGTAGTACTCATAGGAGTAATTTAAAACAAACCAGAAAACTCTTCTCTTCTTCGTCTTCTTTCTCTGCGCTGCGTTTAGGAATTGATCATCACACCACACCAGACCATCGGGGAGTTTTGTAGCAGAGTCTCTCTCTCCCCCCTTATTATTATTATTATAGTCGAGCAGGTATGTAATCACTTTTCCTTTTCCTCTTCCTCTGCTGTTGGTTACTAGGGTTCTTATGTTACACTTTGACTCTCTTCTTCTCTCTCTTCCTATCAGGATTAGCATGCGATTCTACCAAAAAAAAGGTTTTTGCTTTAGCTGTTGTCAATTTTAATTACTCGATTTCTCTTCTGATATTTTGTCCAGACCCTGTTTGTGTGCTAATTACTCCTCTATTTTCCCTTTTCCTCTGTGTTGATCATCACTCCAATTCTTCCTTTTTATTTTAAGGGATAACAGGTTTTACATACAACCCAGGAATTCGGAATCCTCCACTTTTTCCTACTAATTTTTCTTATTTATACAGCCTATCATACAAAAAACACATCTATTTGGATAATCAAACCATTCAGCTTCTTTGAATCATTAAAAGTTTTGGAAAACAAATGCTTCTGAATTTCAAAACTAAACTAGGGTTGTTTAACCTATTACTGTTTGCTTTGCTGACCACTCTTGAGCAGTTATTCATTTATATAATCACGCTTACCTGCTGGACATAGAATGCTCAATTGAATCATCAATCATTTTCCCCTCTGGTCATGGGGTAGACTGTGACTACATGAAAAATAATTTCCTCAATTTAATCATCAATCATTTTCCCCTCTGGTCATGGGGTAGATTGTGACTACATGAAAAATAATTTGAAATGTTGTTTTCGTGTGCTTCAACTGATAGCTAAATAAATATTTCTGCTCATCCCTATTTACAACAAGTCTCACTGCATCCTGAATTGTTTCACCTTCTTTTTCTTAAACAAAAACATTTTTTCTTCTTTGTTGGTTATGATCTGAATATGCCATTGCAGTTGCCCCAGATTATATGTGGTCAACACAGCTTAGTATCTTTTGTTTCTAGAGTCTCTTGATGTGATGTTGATGAAAAGCTTCGGTTGAAATGTCTCCGCCTTTCTTAGTTGATTTGAAAACTTTTATTGTTAAAATATGATTGCATACTCTTGATCAACATGGCAACTGAGAGCCCTATGAGAATACTCAAAGATAGTAGAAAAGAAAAGTGGGTTTCTGCCAAGGACACGGTCTCCTTCGCATCACCTATGAATGAAGTGGCAGCTGATGAACTGGGATTGCTTCTTAAAGGTCATAAGATTCATGGGCATAATAGAAATAAGGTTCCAAATCGTAGTGGTAGTGCCCCTCCAAGTATGGAGGGCTCATTTTCAGCCGTTGGTAGCCTTGTCTATGATCAAAGCTCCGGCCAGAAGTTGAGTTTGGCAAGCTTAGACAATGCCATGCAGAACTGGCAGTCTGAAGAGCAGATGCGTGCTGATCCCTCGTATTTTGCATACTACAACTCTAATGTCAACTTGAATCCTAGGCTTCCTCCTCCTATTATTTCTAGGGAGAACAGACACCTGGCACACCATTTTGCAGATCTGGGTGATAGCTGCCAGTTAAATTCTTCTGAGAATAGCAAAGATGGATCCTTCCATGTGACTAGAAGTTCTCTCTCAACTCATGATGAGGAGCCCGAAGATGAAAATTTACCACAGAGTGCTTCAGATGATCTGCCCCAAAGTTGTGCTTCAGGACAGCACTTGGCCTCCTTTGCAGGTCAACATAAAAGTTTGGTTGACCTAATCCAGGTATTGAAGTTCAAGAATATTTCTTCCATTATGTGTGTTGTTTCCTTTTTCCAAGTTTCTCTTTGCATGTGCCCAACTTGTCAACATCTAAGAAATTCTGCTTAATTTTCTGAAGCATGCATGTGGTACATTGTGCTAATGAATGAGAAGATAGTATCATTTATATTTCTGGAGTGCTATCTTTTTCATGTTCCATGCTGCCTGTTTATACTGTTGACTAATTGATCACAGGAGGACTTCCCTCGCACTCCATCACCAGTTTACAATCAATCTCGGTCCTCTGGTCATGTTGCTGCGGAAGAACCAACTGATTCTGATATTCAATCTCTTACATTGGACAGTCTTTCCCTTGATATTTCAAATAAACACGATGCAGATGCTTGTGCGGATCTCTCAGTGGACCATGATATCACTACCTCTGATCAGCCTTTGGCCATTACACTTGAAAAAGAATCTTGTGTCGACAGTCTTGGGAGGTCTCATTCCCCTCAGAAGGCTGAATTACCAGGTAATGATGCACATCTGGTGAATGAACTCTTAGTCAGTGATGAGATAGCATCAGATATTTCAAAGATTTCAAAGAACGTTCAGGCTCCAGAGGCTAGTAAGAACAAGGATGAACAGTACTTTCACAACAGGAATGCAGTAGAACAGCAACAACAGCAGCAGTACCACTCCCAGCGAAGCATGACTTACCAAGTTAATGGCCCACATGTTCAAGCAAATACACTTGGGACTAATACACTACAGAGTAGCCTAGCAAAAGGTTATGGTCATAGCTGGTTCTCTTCAGTTGAAGTACAAGCAGCTCCTCAAGGTTCTGGCCTCACACCTCCTCTATATGCAACAGCTGCAGCCTATATGGCTTCTGGTAACCCGTACTATTCTAACTTGAGTCCATCTGGTGGATATACCCCTCAATACAATATAGAGGGATATGCTTTGGGTTCGCCTTCTCTTTCTCCATTTTTACCTGGATATCCATCTATGCATATTAATGCTGGTTCTGGACGAAGCATCAGTGGTCAAAGTGTTGCACCAAGGGAAAACATTCCACAAGTTGGTGATCTGCATCATTTAACCAAGTTTTATGGGCATCATGGATTAATGATGCATCCTTCTTTCCCGGATCCTTTTCATATGCAGTACTTTCATCATCCCCATCCTGTTGATGATTCACACACTTCTCCTAGTCAGTATATGCGGTTTCCTTTGCCTGGTGTGTTTGGGCTTGAAGTTGATGCTTATGCCTCACAGAAGGAGCCAAATCTCCCTTCTTATATTGCTGAACAGAATTTTCTTCGTCCACCAATTGGAAGTCTGAACTTACCAAGTCCTGGAAAAATGATAATTCCTGGTAATAATTATTTTGGGAGTTCATCGGGCCTGGGATTCACCCAACATTTTCCAGCCTCACCTCTTGGTAGTCCTGTACTGCCCGGATCCCCTGTTGGAAGAAGGAATGAAATTAAACCTGCCCCTGGTTCAGGTAGAAATAATGGATTGTATTCTGGATGGCCTGCACAAAGGGGTTCTGGTAGCTTGAATGACTCTAAAAGACCTTCATTTCTCGAAGAACTGAAACAAAGCAGTGCTCGAAGAATTGACCTCTCTGATATTGCAGGTCGTGTTGTTGAATTCAGGTAGTATATATGTACCAACTGTGTATCTTCTGCAGTAAACTTTCTGTATAATCCCAAAGATGTGAAGTTAATTTAATGGTTCTTTAACCACAGTGTTGATCAGCATGGGAGTCGGTTTATACAGCAGAAATTGGAAAATTGTAGTATTGAAGAGAAGGCATCTGTTTTCAAAGAAATTCTTCCACATGCTTCAAAGCTAATAACAGATGTTTTTGGGAACTATGTCATTCAAAAGGTAAACATTGTGGTTTTCTGTACTTTCACTTCTCTTCTGGACATTTTCAGTTTTTTAAACCCTTGAGCATTTAACCTTCCAGCATGTTTTGCATATCTGAATTATGTGTCCAGTTCTTTGAGCATGGAAGTCATGAGCAAAGAAAGATGCTGGCATGTCAATTAGCAGGGCAGATGCTGCCTTTAAGTTTGCAAATGTATGGCTGTCGTGTTATTCAAAAGGTATATCTTATTTCAAGTATACAAATATATTTTTATGATTGGATTCATATGGAAGTTGTTATTCTTGCAAGACGAACCACTTGTATATGGGGACTTCACCAATAAATAATATCATTGTCTTACAAAAAAACAATTGCCTTTCAAGCCATGGCCCTTGATTTTGAAGAGCCAGAGTCACATTTACGTATCTTCACAGTAATTGACGTTTTCCCCATGTACATGTCAGTCTTGCTCGATCCTTCTCTTGAATCAGGTCATGCTTGCATAACTGTAGGAAACAAGGCTTTTTGGTTGCTAATATACTTTTATGAGAATTTATTGAACCCCCCCCCCGGCCCCTCCCCACTCCAACTTTTTAAAAAAAAAAAGAGTCTTGAATTAGTGGCTGAAATTTGAAGAGTTTCTCGATATAGGATCCTTGATTTGACATGGTGAATAGCTGATCAATTTTAAAGAATTTCTTGATAATACATGCTCTCTAAGAAATATCATCATTATCAATAGTGCTAAAGTTGTTTTAAATTGTTAATATTTAGCCTTTTTACCATTTTCACTTCATTAGAATTTTGATGATCCATACTTCGATTGATGGGCTTCTCCAACCAATTCTTGGCTCTCAAAATTCATTACCTATTTGGGCATAATAAGTAGTTGCAAATACAGCAATTTAGTATTAGAACTTTTAAGTGAAATATTGGTTTGTGCGTACAAATCTTCAACTTCTTTTTTCTAATCAAGTTCACGTCCATAGACAACTGCAACTTCCACGAATGTTTTCAACTTCAACAACACTTTTTTGTCAATTTCTCAAATAGTGTCCAAGTGCCTACTAATATTGCTAACTAATTGGATCTCTTAAAGAGTAGAGCTGAAAGCAGATTGGGTTATAAACCATGGTCGACGACTGTGCTAAGCACACTTTGAGGCCATACAGTTATTTCATTATCATATTGGATTAGTGCACATTTATTCTGCTAATTATTGTGTACTGTAGTACAGTAGTTTCTTTTTTCCGTTTTCATCCAAGCAATTCAGTAAGTTGTACAAACAAAGATGTCATTGTCTTGCTGTTGATGTTCTTTCTAGGCCCTGGAAGTTATCGATCTTGATCAGAAAATAGAACTTGTCCATGAACTCAATGGGCATGTAATGAGGTGCGTACGAGATCAAAATGGGAACCATGTAATCCAAAAATGCATCGAGTGCATACCTACTGAAAAAATTAGCTTCGTTATCTCCTCATTCCAAGGCCAAGTAGCTATATTGTCTACTCATCCTTATGGTTGCCGTGTAATCCAGGTAATATTAAACTATGTTGTACCATGAGATATAGTTGTTTTGTTTTATATTTCAACTGACTCCCATCTCATTTCATATGAATTTTCCAAAGAGAGTCTTGGAACATTGTTCAGAAAACTCTCAAAGTCAGAGTATAGTGCGTGAAATCTTGGAATCTGCTTATGCTCTTGCTCAAGATCAGTATGGGAACTATGTCACCCAGGTTTGTATCTTTTTTTCTCTGAGTGGTATGCGATAACTTTCTTTCCTATCGTCGTTCCATAACTTCCTGATCACTATGTGCGACTTCTTCTCTTCCAACCCTAACAAAAAAGCATCTATTGCATCAAATTAAAAGAAGGATAATTAGTGTGATGTAACGGGGACATTACTGGCTTATTTTAAGTGTTCTGTAAATTCCTTCCTTTCAATTAGACATCGATGTCATTCAATAAGAAGTAAAATATAAAATTATACCTTTAATTAGATAAGAATGTGCATCCTGTGTGTCTGTGCTATTATTGCTGTGTGCATGCACCCAACCGCTTCCCCCCCCCCTCCCAAAAAAAAAAGGAAGAGGGAAAAACTAAATGACTCTAAACTGGAAAATAAAACAGTTTGTTTTGGGGACAGTGATGGACTAAGGGGCTCCGGTAGTATTAACATAAGAATTTAGTGCATGTGCAATTGCTATGCAAAACTGAATTTATGGCTGCAGCATGTTCTGGAGAGGGGAAGACCACATGAAAGAAGTCGAATTATCAGAAAGTTGACCGGAAATGTTGTACAGTTAAGCCAACACAAATATGCCTCAAACGTTGTTGAGAAGTGTCTGGAATATGGTGATTCTGCTGAGAGAGAGTTCTTGATTGAGGAGATTCTTGCAGAGTCAGAGGGAAATGACTGTTTGCTGGTAAGACGATCTAAATTATCGTTTTTATTATTCTTACGCTTTCCTTCACAGCTGTAATTCAGTAATCAACTATTTCACATAGCAATTTCTGTGAAACCTCTTTGTAAAGGACGATAGGAAGACCATGTGCCTAAACTGAGTTAAGCCAACTTCTCTTTACTTTCCCAATCACTGATGGTCATTTGGCAAAGAAACTGAAATGTGGGCCATTCCTAGTGTAGTTGTCTAATTACTTTCTCAAACAGGCTTCAGTGAGATATAAAACCTAGAATTCTACCATCAGAGGTTCGTTTTTGAAAAATGCAAATAGGAGTCGTATATCAACAATTTGCTCTTTGGAATTATACCCTAGCTCTTTCTCTAGCCTCATCAGCTTGCAATCTTTTTCTCGTCCTGTTTCACTTCAAGATAACTTTTCCAATTTAGACTTTGCAAGAACCTTTTAGGAGAAATTATCAGTGTAATTTAACATGTTGAAGATTATTTATTTTATTTTCCAATCTACGAATTTCACTTATTATGTGTAATTACTTTAAAGTGACCTAATAGTGCAAACAAATTTAACCCTGCATTCTTTTCCATTTTTCTTTTATTATTATGAAGTGGAATTAACTATAAATGTTCAACAGATTGAAATATGGTTTGGGGGGGTGGGGGGGTGTAAAGGGGATGATGTCCTAATTCTTAGATTGCAAGGTTAGCTGATGGATTTTTTCCGTGATGGGAAATATTGAAATTGTTTTTATAAGAATTTGATGCCAGCTGCAAAAGATCTATTTTTGGATGGTAGACATTTTTGTAAAATTGTCCAAAAGATTCTGCCTAGGGAAGAAAGGTTATCTGCATGTGAAAGGAGAAAGTTTATTTATATAACAGATTCTAATGTGCACCTCAGATATTTGATCTGGGTCTGTGGAATAATACTATTTGGTGTTTGACCTTTTATTGGATGGGACACTGATCTGGGTCACTGCAAAACATGTTATCAGTGAATTAGTGTACTGACTGAGTAGATCCTAATTAGGACCCTATAGTGACCTAAAAGAAGGGGAAAAGAAGTACTTGTTACCTTATAGAAAAAAAGAAAGGGAAATGAAGTATATATAATAGATATAAGCCACAGAAGAAGAGCGAATGAATGAAAAGGACAGCACAAATAAATTGTTAGTTGAAAAGGGAAAGGACCTTTTCTCAGTATGTTGAGGATCTTATGCATCAATTGTTACAATACTTAGTTTTGTTTTCAAAAGGAAAGGATTCTGGTTTTGGTTATCTTAAAGTCCTGGTATGAAGCAGTGGTATACTAGCTATGCCCACCTGTCTTTATGTTGTGGGATGAGTTTAATGGTCACAGCTCTTAGTTTTGTCCACTATCTCATCATCTAATGGTTTCACACACACACACACACTCTCTTGCTCTCTTGCTCTACCTATTTGTAGTAGTTGTATGCCTACTCCACCCACCCTCTCTCTCTCTCTCTCTCTTAGGCATCACAAATCTTTATTTGCCGATCATTTTCCTTTTTGAATGCACATCTATTAATAATCTATGCAAGGGAGATGAGTTAGGATGCATTCCTTAATTGTTTTCGTGTGTGCATGGTTTTAACAAGGTCTATTATGTTTTTTTTTTTTTTTTTTGGGGGAGGGAGGACAAGTATGATGAACAAGCTAATTGCTAACTGAAAGTAGTTTGGAAAAGATTATGAACTGTGCAACTAACTACACTTCCAGGAAGGCAGAAGCTTTAGACTCTTAAGGGGCTTACCCTTGTCACTTGGGCTTGTCCACCTAGACTGAGATAGTAATGTATTTTATTGACCTTAAGTCTAATTGGTAGGAAGTGGTCTCAGCTGTATGTCTAGAATTTTGTGTAGAACTAATGTCATTTTTCTCACTTTTCTATTTGGTGAATGTGAAGTGCTTATTTTTTCGAAGCAATGACAAATGAGTTCTTGTCTAAATTGACTTATTCACGCGGCAATTTTGGCTCTCATGGTAGACAATGATGAAGGACCAATTTGCGAATTATGTGGTCCAGAAGATTCTCGAGATTAGCAACAATAAGCACCGGGAAATTCTGCTAAGCCGAATCAGAGTTCATCTTCATGCTTTGAAGAAATACACCTATGGAAAACACATAGTGGCTCGATTTGAACAGCTCTCCGAACAGCTGTCTGATGAAGGTGTGTAGAGGTTAAGTGCTCTGTTTTATTTGTGCAGCTGTTATTATTTGTTGCTGCCGTTGTGTCTGATTATTTGTGACATGTTTTGGGGGTTTTTAGTGCTTTGATCTATCCATACATGTTTGCACATTCTATCATTTGTCATGCAGATATTGGAACCTGTGAACCCTAGATCGTTGAAGAAAGATTTGTCAGTTTTCTACTCGTTCGGTGGACAGTAGAATTGTTTGCAGCAGCCAAACTGTTGATTGTTCCGTAAGCAGCAGTATGCAAGTACCTGTCTGTCCCTTGGTGGTTACTGTTTAAGCTCATTGATTCTCCAGTCACGAAGAGAGTGGGTTATCTTATTTGCCGACTGTATCCAAGAATGTAGATATCTCGAATAATCGAAGCATGTATTATAGGAGAGAATATTTAGTGCATGCTAAATTAGTAAGATTTGCTTGCTTTGGACGTGGTTTTCTTCAAATATGCTCAAAAGCAATTCAGGGAAAACTGCCCTGACTATTCCATGCCATAAGGTCGTTTTTGTTTTTTTTTTTTTTCTCTAGAAAGAGTGGTTGCAGGGGAATCGAGGTTCTGAAAGGCAAGTCAAATGATTGCAGTTGCAAGTTAGAGCACTGTTGTCCTTTCTATGTTAGAGCAGATCCCTTTTATATAGTACTACAAAATTATAGGAACACTCCTTTTAGTATAGGAACACTCCTTTTAGTTTTTCCAACCTAGTCATGTTAGTCTCATTTGTGAGTTAAAAGGATTGGGAAAAATCATAACTGAAAAACTAAAGAAGAAATCTAATAGGAAGAAATGACAAACTCACCCATTTACCACCAAAATGGTGTATTGGGATGATTGAGATTTCTTTTATCTTTAACCAAAGATCTTCTATTACTATTAAAGCTTTTAGAACAAAAAAAAAAAACTATTGATAGGGAGCATTTGGCGCTAACACAAATTTGTTGGAATTAATTAGCACCATATATTGGATAGTGAGATACATAGATAAACACTCAAAAGTCTCTTGAAATTGTATTTTTCTTCTAAAATTCTCCTCACTAAACTCAATTACACGACATGACAGTGTTGGTGCCCTTTTCCATTGAGAGTGAGAGTACCACATTGTCTATTCCATACATCCAAGGAACATTTGAGGCCGACTCATCAGAGGGTCTTTATTTTTTGAAAAATGACTAGGTTTGCTTAACTAATGAAGTTGATGTTTTTAAAGAGAGAAATGGAAGAATGATGATGAGTATTTACAGTTCACTTTACCTTTACTGAGAGCTCATTAAACTAGTAAAGGTACGATAAACTGTAAATAAAGATTAAAGGGAAAAGGAGAGCAAACTGACTCTGTCAAGTTTCATGACCTCACAATCACGATAACATACTTCTTTCACCATTATGCAACTTATGGGAGCAATTTAGAACATCAACCACATGACATTTGAAGACAACCTAAAATTGGCAGGTATCCGCCTTTCCCTAAGCATATCATACCAGAGGCTGCGATGCAAAAAAAGAAAACAGAAAAGAAATATTAAAAAAACATGTGCACTCCAGAGCATCAATCCAGTGCACCGAAATCAAGAGCCCCTTTGCTCCAATTTCTAACATGTAGGAAAATAGAAAAAACCTGGCCTTCTCAAAGCTTCACTGCCTCTGCCCATGCTATGCTTAGAGTTTAATCTATTCACACCAAGTAGTACACAACAATGACCCCTGAGAAACAGTACTTGAAGAAATTCCCAAGGCAAAAGCTTGTAATTCTTGCAATAATCATAAATGCATATTCTGTCGTTTACAGAAATGTTAAAAGAATTTTCTTTGTGCCCACGGAAGAGTGGGGAAGATGGGAAGCAAAATTTGAGGATGCGCCTCTATAACAAATCTCATGATGACAGAGACCACAGTTAACTCTTACCATCACCAGCTTCTAGCTTGAGCGCATAATAATAAGATTTCATTTCCGGTGCTACTATGTCTGCTGTCACACATGACGTCTATCAGCAAGCAATATATCTTTCCAAGCTTCATAGAACGTCCAAGTAATGCCTGATGATGGCATTACTTTTAGGCAACTTGCACCCCAGCCTCTATAAAGGCCTAACAAACCCTCCTCCCTAATAACTTCTGAAAGTGCTGCGACCATGTGAGGTGGACATTTACCTTGTAAAGCACCCACCATTAGCCGCTTTCTCGCCACCTCCAATGGATAACTAATAGTGCTAGCTGTTAAACCTGATCAACAATAACATTAACTCTTTAGATCAAATGGTAATCTTGTAATCTGTCTACAAAATAGCAAGTCAAAAGATAAGTCTCATCAGGGTTAAAAGCAACAGCAGATATTCCCCAGTAGTACCATATCCCTATTTGCAGTTAAAGGATCTTCAAAAGTGGACAATACCTTACCTCAAAGAATAGAACATTATACTAACATATAAAAACTTGAGATTAACAATGATGAAGTCCTTTGACTTGCCTCGCAAAGTCCAAATTTCTACTTTATTTTAGGAAATCAAATATATGAAAATTTACACCGTCTCCCCTTGTTTATTTTTTCTTTTTTTGAGAAAGACTCTGTCTCCTTGTTTAGTATATGACATCTATCAGAACTGATATTCTCCTCCTCCATTGAAATAGAAACCCGCTCCAATAACAAGATCACATTCTTTATCTCTATTTGCATCATCCTACAGAAATTTTCTGATTTACTTCTCTTGTTCTATGCTGACCACTATCAGTGTGATTATATCAAAGGTGTGGGCATTTAACATTTATGGAGAGAACATCATGTTGTTATCCCCTTGTTTTAGCCATTTGCTCATAGATTTTTTACACCAATTTCTTGCCAGGATTTTCATAAAGATCCCATTGTATCCTGCTCTCTGGACCATCTCAGCATCAGAGAGGGTACATGATTCAGCGACATTATTGCAATTAGACTTAAATCAATTGTTCAGTACATTAGCACTAATTGCTCTAGTATTTGTCTTCCCCCAGCAAACGCATTCTGCATGTAAGTTCAACCATATCCCTTCTTAGTCACCTTGCTAGCACCTCTGCTATAATCTTATAGATACTACACACCATAATGATTGGTCAAAAATATACTTAAATGTACGATGCTCCTTCTTTGTCCGGAGTCTGTACAATGAATGTCCTTTCTCCTCTCTGCAGTGATGTTAAATCTTGTCCTGGTATTGTTCTTTTGACCTCGTGCATCGGAGGAGAAAAGCATCACAGGCTTGTTTCAGTCTTTCCTATTTTTCTTCCAGTATTCTACAGCAACCTTACATCTTTGTTCTGGTGCTGTTCTTTTGACCTGCCCAACCAGTGTCATCCATAGGAAGGGCCTTAAAAGGCTAAATCCAGTAACTGAGATAAGGAATTATCAACTCAAGCATAACGGTGTTGCAATCTGTCCTAACGAAGTCCAATGGACTAACTCTAGTATAATCTTGAACTGCCACTGGAGGAGTTCAACAGGCACCTGTAATGCTAATTCCAAGTCAGCACTTCCAGATTTTGTGTTGATCGTGATACACAAATCTTCCAGGAAGCAAAGACTTGGGCTAGGAATAAGGTGTTTCTTAAGCAATGATCTAAATGTACCAGTCAAGAATGCGCACCTTCAAAAGATTAAGATGCCAGAAATGAGGATGCTCAGATTTATGTGTGGCATACTAGGAGAGATAGGATTAGGAATGAAGTTACACAGGACAAGGTGGGAGTGACCTCTGTGGCAGACAAGATGAGGAAAGTGAGGCTTAGATGATTCAGGGCATGTGAACAGAAGGTGACAGGACATCGCATACTTTCAGCTTACTGAGAACATGACCCTAAATAGGAAGGTATGAAGGTCGAAGATTAAGGTAGAAAGGTAGTAGGTAGCCGAGTGTTGTGTACTTGTATGTGGGAGAGGCAGAGGCCTCTGCTCATCTTTTCCATAGCTAATAAGAATAAGAAATGTGACAAAGGATCTCCTTGTCTGAGACTCCTTTGTGATTTAAAGAAACCTGTTGGTGAGCCATTGACAAGAACGGAGAAACTCATTGTTGATATGCAGAACTGTTCATATCAATCCTCTTAACCACAAATAGCAGATCACTATAAAGTTCAAGAAAATCTGAACCAAAGAGAGAGTGTGTTTGATGCAAGATTCGCTACCTGAGAAAGCTCCAACTAGAAGCATCTCTGCACGGCTTAGAGATTCTTTCTTTTGTGCACGGCAATATGATTTCTTAATTGTCTCGTACATGAAATAGTAACAAGTGCTATATGGGAGCATGCCAATCAATGTTGGCCCAAGTCCAGCATACAAGCCTGCGATTCCACCCTCCTTGTAAATCTTGTGAACTGCAATGTGTAAGCTGGGGTAGACCTCAGGACTCACTGTCAACCGATCCTGTGAAGCACGTTTAATCAGCACTAAAAATGTGAGATAATTTACCTTTGCCACAAGCACAATAACTTTTTTTTTTTTGATGACAAGGGAACTGGGTAAAACCCCGCTCCTATGCAATAGCTCACAAACCACACAGGAGAGGTAACCCGCACTAGGCAAGCCCGGTGCACGAGCTCGACCTAGAAGGCAAACCCCTTGCTTTCGCTGGCAAGGGGTTTCGAACTTGAAACCTCCAACATGGAAGTCCCAAGCCCAAACTACTGGGCCACCCCGAAGGGTAAGCACAATAACTTAATCATATAACTATGAAGAGAGTCATCAACATTTTGAAAAGCAAAGCTATTGTTTTCCCACAACAAAACTCTCGAGTCAAAATACCTTCAGCACTTCCAGCGGATGACATGCAAGTGTGCTTATAACTCCAGCAGCAGCACCAGCAACAGCAACTGGCGATAGCCATGAGAGAGAAAAGCTCAGGCTAGCATTACCAATCTGCAGCTTGGGGCTACCAGTATCCATCCATTTCTCTTGTGCCGAAGTCATTGCTCGCTTGACACACTCAAATGTCCCGAGTTCAATTGCTTGTGTAGGAATTATCCGTAGCATGTTAATTGTGTTACCTGCCCACAGCCCTTGCCAACCCTGCTGTTCAATAACCTGAACAAAACTTGTACCAATGTTTCTGGACCCAACACCGACTACCATTCTTGTCCTGCATATTTCAAATACCAAAATTAGGTAACATAACCAAATGAACTGTAAGCCAATTGAAAGCAAATAAAAATTCCTCCAAGTCAAATTTCATATCCTATATGAGGAGCTTCACTAACAGAAATATTTTTTGTTAAAAAAAGGTAACATAATAAGGTAGCTACTATTGATGAACAGTAGCACTATGAGAGTGCTACAGAAGATCACACATGGAGATAAAGCATGTCCCACCAAAGTATCTGCATCATTTATAAAAGACTGGATGCACCAAAAATAGGCCTATCTTTAAGCTAAGTACATCTTTCTTTTTGCCTTCAAAAATTCTGTGATACCTTTCTAACCAAGCCGTCCAACAAATGACAGCAATTTGTTGACATAAGTTAGTATTTAGCACTCTAACAACACCATATGTTTGTGAAAGATTTTCTACTTTTTTGTGTATTACTTATGTATTATTTTATAAATAAATAAAAACTGAATGCACTTATAAACATTTTAGATTTTAGGGGTGAAGAGAGAGAACAACCAACCTGATGGTTTCAAGAGGAGCTAGAATGGCCTTGGTCATCGCCCCAGCCAAAGCCCCACTGAGAAATTCACCAACTTCTCGAGTCCTGATAAAATCCTGCAGAGATAAATGCATTAAAGTAAAATTCTCGGAAATCAGAGGGCTTCAATGCACAAATCTGTGATGAACTCAAAATAGTAGCTGATGAAGTTACATTAAAGAGTCGTCCGACGTCAGGGAAGTTGAGTTGAAGGTTAATTTGACGGTCCTTGGTAGGAGAAAGGTCGAAGTCTTTGGGTACAATCATGATATCTCCGACGAGACAGTAAGTCCTCTTCTGCGATTGGGATTCCGCAGCCATACAGATAATGAAGAGATTACTAGTTCAGAGCGAGTTGAGGTGTGCCGCATTCACAATAATACTTCAAAAATCCTAACGCCGGTGAGACTGAAAAACCAAACAAAACACTAAACATGGAAAAGGGAGAAAACGTTTTTTTGGCACATGTAGGAGACTCAAATTTCGGATATTCCTAGGGTTAATGATATTTTCCGCTATATGGCCCCCCTACCCAAAACTTTAAAATAATTTCTCCTTATATTTTTTATTCACATATACCCCTCTTATTTATATAACTAATATATGTGCCCGTGCGTTGCGCGGTTAGTAAATAAACGTAATTGTAAATAATTATTTATTGATAATTTCAAATTTTAACTTATTATAAAATAATATTATAAAGTATATATGGGAGAATATTAGCATTTAGCACATTGACAGGTTATAATAAAATACTTATGAAAACAAATCAATATATATAAGTTTAGTTTATTGTCTAAGTTTGACAAATAATTTTTAGCATTATTTTTTATTTTTAAAATTTTTTTTATTCAAAATCATAAATACTCTAAAACAATTCATATTATCCTCTGGTTAGAATAATATTCAGACCAAGGTTCTTTATAATCCTTTTTTAGGCGATCGTATAACGGAGCTAAATCTCGAGACAAATTTTTATAAAAAGGGGAAATATAATTTAAACTTCCCAAAAATCGTTGTAATTTAGTTCTATCAGAAATAACATCAGGAAATTTTGAAGCAAATTCAATAGATCTCTGAATAGGTGTTATTTTACCCTGACTAATGAGATGACCAAGAAATCTTACCTCAGTTTGGAACAAACTCATTTTTGGTTTGGATATAACTAAACCATTTTGAATTACAATCTTTTTAAAGATGTCTAAATGCTTAATATGCATTTCAAAAGTTTTAGACTAAACTAAAATATCATCAATGTACACAATAATAAAATCCAAGTAGGGGTTGAAAATATCATTCATAATTTTCTGAAGTTCAGAAGGAGCATTTTTCAAACCGAATGGCATTTCATTCCATTCGTATTGCCCAAATGGGACATTAAAAGCAGTTCTGTAAGAATGTTCTTTAAAAAATTGAATCTGCCAATAACCTGATTTTAAATCAAATTTAGAAAATATATTGGCATGATATAATCTTGATAATAAATCTCTTTTATTCGGAATAGGATATCTAATCCACTTTAAATATTTATTTAAAGGTTTATAATTTATCACTAATCTAGGGACACCCCTCTCCTTTTCATCAGCATTATTAACATAGAAAGTTGTACAAGATCAAGGAGATTTAGAAGGTTTTATTAACCCTTTTTGTAGCAAATGATCAATTTCTACTTTACATAATTCAACCTATTCAGAATTCATCTGGCAAGGTCGAGATTTAGTTGGAATATCATCCTCTGAAAAGTTTTCTTCATAAGAAAGAGTGACAATATGCTTTTTCCTATCCCAAAAGGCACTTGGATGATCAGCACAAATATCAATAGAAAGTTGTTTAGTAATAAATTTAATTTTTTCCTGAACTTTTGTAATTTTTAGAGTATCTAAAATATTCATGCTAAAGCACTCCAATTGAAGTGAATCAACATGTTTTTGCTTCATATCAATTAAAACACTAATTTCTTTTGATACGGGATCAATAACAAAAGTATAACTGATTTTTTTATTAACAGTACCTGCAGAAAATCCTTTAGCATCAATATGAGTAAAAGGATAAATAGCATTTATAAAAAGAGTTCCAAGAATAATTGGAGGGTATAACTGATTTTTTACCAAGAAAAAGAAATGCGGAATGCAAACTTTGTTTTGGCAAATGCTAACATTGGGTAATTTATACTTTATATCTAAAGCATGACCAGAAGCAGATTTAACCACATGAGTAGTCTTTTGAAAATATTTCGTGGGAACTAATCCCTCTTGAATGCAACTAACATCAGCTCCACTATCTATCATAGCAATATCGGTTATTGAAAAACTATTATTAATTAAAATAGTGCATTTTACATACCACTTATGAGCAGTTATAACTTGCATCATTCCAAGAAACGAATTATTTTCAGAATCACAATTATCAGTAAATTTTGGTGGTTCTTGATCTAAATCCATACCTTTGCCTTTATCACTAGGAGACTCAGTTAAAGAATTATTTTTCTCAACCTCAGTTATTCTGTGATCACAAATCATTTGATTTTGCTTAAAGGATTTAATCTCCTTTTTAAGATTCTCAATTTCATATTTCAAATCATCGAAAGAGAAATTTTTATCAGGAATATTTTTATTATTCAAGCGGTTATTAACCTCTTTAATAGAATATGGTGTCTGATACTCAAAACTTCTGGGTTTTCAAAAGGTTTTGAAGAACTTGATCCAGAATTATCTGTCAGATCAATAATCTTTTCCCGAAGCTTGTTATCAGTTATATCTTTCAAAAGTTCTATTACATTATCAGCCGTAATAGTATTAACATTCAATTCTTGAAATTGAGATTGCCATTTATAAAATTCATCGTTTTCACAAACACAGTTATCACCTTTGCATGTTTGGCACGAATTATCACAAACCTGAACCTTCTCTTCGTCAGAGAAATCAAGTAAATTGATTTCGGCTTCTGATTCTGAAAATGGGTCATAATCGGACTCAGAATCAGAAGTATACAACAGTCCATAGATTTTTTCGTGAAGATCTCCTTCTAGTTCAAGGGCTTTAAGCTTTTCAAGCTTGCAATTTGGTGCTATATGACCAAACTTTCCACATCTATAACACTTAATAACTGCCAAATTTTTCTTAGATCGATTCTTGGCAAACCTTTTTGACTTTCGGTAGCCCTTTCTAGCTTCCCGTTCTTCTTTAGATCTTCTTCGAGATCTTTTCTTTTTATAAGGACTATCATCCGAAGGGTATCTGTAATACTTGTCTTTCTTCTTTTTACTATGACCAGAAATCTCTCGTAAACCAAACTAGGTACAAAAATCTCCCAATTGATTTTTCTCTTTCATCTTATCCATCTTCAGCTGTTTTGATAATCTTAACTCATTACACAAGTTCAATCCTTCTTGTGTGCATACCGCTATCAATTTTCCATAAGTGTAGTCACTATAAGGGATTTCTATCATATTCCCTCTTAAAGCCTTTTAAACTCTTTCTGCAAATAAAAAAGGAAGACCATCTATAAATTTTGCTTTCCAATATTGTAACTTGTTTTCAGGTAATTCCATAACCCGACTCATAAAGGTGTCTTTATACCATCTAAATTCACCCAAAGTCCTGCATCTAAGACCATTAAGTAATGTACGCACAGTCTCATACTGGTTGGTGAATCTCCCATTGAAATGTTCTAAAATGGTAAGAACAAGAGTATAAACCGCATCTTCTCTGTTTGCAACTAGAGTCATTCCAAGGTTATCAACACCTTTAGTAGTTGCTCTAGCGTTTATCACCATTGCTTTTTCTTCTATGGATAAATAATTATCCCACCAGTCTCGTAGTTGACCAGTAAAACCTGCAATAATCATTTTGCAAATATTTATGTCCGTGTTTTGAACACTTCTGCATATGGTGGCATACATAAGCATACGATGAACTAAGATAGTGAGCTGTCTATCCGTTAAACCATCAAGATTCCATTCGTATATTTCAGACCCACTGTATGACGTATTAGTCTGATTCCAATCTCGCTCTTCGATTAGAACATCTTGAGGAGTTGGTCGAGGATAATAATAAGTCTGCATATTAGGTTTATTAGCATACCCATTATTACCTTTAAAAATTCCTTTGAGTTTATTAAACTCTAATGAAATCTCATTTTTATGATCAAAAGTATTTTCAATCTTTTCGGCGAAATCTTCCGAAAGATTAATTGGTTTTAAACTTAATCCTGAAAACTTTTGATTTAGTTTTGAAAACTTTGCATCTAGAAGTTCTTCCAGATCATTTAAAGATTTAAATTTAAAACCCTGAATCTCAGGAGGCCGTTGAATATTAGCAAGGGCAATTGGAGCATCTGAACTACCTTTTGAAGTTGAGGCAACATCAGACGTCTTTTTGCTATTACTAATTTCCTTTATCAAAGAGGTTAATTCATCAAGTTTTTTGTCAAAAGAGCTTATATGTTCTCCCAAAACTTTAACATAAAGACTTAAGTAATTGTTTTGAGAAATAATTTTATTTATTTCGGCTATGCTTATAACCGCAACATCATTATCAATAAATCTTTGAAAAGCTTCAAAAGTAATTATTTCAATTCATCACAAAGTGAATAAGTATAATCTTTATATTTCTGTATACAAAGAATTTAATTTATTTTAACATAAAATCTATTAATATTGTAAATAACCTTTATCTTAGTTTTAAGGGCAATAAACAGTGACATTTCCTGTACTTTTGCTTTTTGCTTAAAATTTTGAATTTTACTCTTTTTAAAAAAAAATTATCCAAAGAACTTTAGTATTTTCGCATCTTCTCAAGCCATGGACCTGATATGTTTTTGCTAATAGTACAAATAAAATTAGTGACTAAACAATTAATTTATGGGTATTTTCTTAAATAAAAAACATTCAAACCGTTATCTTTATGAAATTTTAAGAAAAATAGCTTTAAAACTTTGTAAAAATTAGTACATTTTTTTTATTACTTTGTTAAAATTGTCCATAAGGTACTGGATTGTTTTATTTTCTTTCAAATCTTCGGAAAAAAAATAACCACCCACATATGCTATTTGTGATTTTAATTAACTTAAAACTATTTCTTCATCTTTAATTCAAATAAAAATGATTTTTCTCCTTTTATATGATTGGATATGCTTAAGAAAAGAGTTTAGGTAGAACTCTTCTGCCATCAATTAATACATTAGTTTTATCTATATATATCAAAAGCCTGATTCTTTAAGATTTCAACTTTTTTGCTTAAAAAATAAATTAAAATTAAAACAATAACAACTAATAACACAGCTTATAACTTTAGATCATCCTGCCTTTGTGCCTCGATTCACACCCAAAGTCGTGCTTGGCCATGTATCACAAAAAAACAGAATAAAGATGATTTAAAAATTTAACATTACTAACACTAAACACATTGATGTGCACAAAGGCTGCAACTGCAACAACAATAATAACATATACAGTGGAATCCCATAAAAACAAAAACTTATAAATTTTTACCTACTTATTGTAGGATAAATTTGCTTCAAACATGCATGTGCAAATAGAAAGAGAAGAATTTTATTTTACGAAACTATATGATATGAAAAGTAATAATACGAAGTGAGTTTTCTCTTACCATCACAATCATAGAGAAAGACATCCACAAATTTGAAAAGTTCTTGAACCTTCTTAACCCGCGGCTGAACGCTTGATTTTGAGATTTTCCTAAATTAAAAATAAATCAAGTAAACATTAATACAAAATCAATCACAAATTATTGGATTTTTCAAATAAAAAGCAAGAAACTAATTGAAATCAATGAGTAAATAAAGAGTATGCATATTATTGGCGTGGAAACTATAAACATATATAGAGTGGAGAAAGAGTAGGAATAAAAACTGTCCCTAGAGAATGGGGAAGTGGGGGAGTTATAGTGGTTTTCAAATCGTCTTCTATTTTATTTAATAATTTTAAATTCCCTCACGTTTGGTTTGGTAACTGCATCATCCTATTTTTAATGTATATTTCATATTTTGTATAAAACATTTTAATTATATAAAATATTTTGTATTTGAAAATTTGTAAACTAAAGAAGCAAATTTGAAAAAATCAGTAGTTGTGGAAAGTTACTTCAAATATTTATTGTAAAAAATTTGATAACTTCCCACAAAAATAGAATCTCCAACTTACTTAATAAAATTTCAGCTTTCTTTTTTTATTCTTTTAAAAAAATGGATTTCAAAACAGGAAATTTAAAATTCAAATTCAAAAAACAATAAACAATTTTTAATTTTAGGAAAAATAGAAAACATGGAATTATCTGTTGGTTAATACAACGTTTTTCTTTAATATTAATTTTAGATAATGATTTAAAAGTTTTAAAATTTTAATTTTTGAAACTAATTAATTTGTGTAGAATTTTGGTTTTAAAGTACATATTAGAATTTAATTATTAAAATATAGAAATTAACACAAACAAATCTATATAAAACTATTTTTACGCATTAATTTATTTAAAATATATAAAGAGACTGTTAATACTTATTATTTAAGTTTTAGAGTTTTGTTTGAGTGGGAATGTAATGGGAAGTTTTAAAACTGCCTATTTATATTTCCCTTTTATTTAAATAAAGAACTAAAGTTTTTAAAATTTTTAATTTTAAAATAGATCATTCAAATATAATTAGTAATTATAAAACTCTAACTTATCTTATAAAACAGTTATTTTTTTCTTTATTAAAAAAAAAAATTAATTCTATTCAATTAGTTGATAATTTAAAAGTTAAAAAATAGAGATTAATTGTGACGCTGACACGTAGGCGCTATCACCTCTCCTATTATACATATATAGATAATTCTATTCAATTAGTTGATAATTTAAAAGTTAAAAATTAGAGATTAATTGTGGCGCTGACACGTAAGTGTTATCACCTCTCCTATTATATATAGATAGATTATTATTATTATTATTAGATAGATACTTTTTTGTTAATCAGTTTTTAAGTATATATATTTAATTCTTTTTTTAAAACTCAAAATGCAAGAATCTAAATTGTGTTTTTTAACTGTAACGTTTTTTATTTTATTTTTAAAAAAAATTTAATTAGGTAAAAAGCTCTAACTTATCTTCTAAAACAGTTATTTTTTTCTTTATTAAAAAAAATATTAATTCTATTCAATTAGTTGATAATTTAAAAGTTAAAAATTAGAGATTAATTGTGGCGCTGACACGCAGGCGCTATCACCTCTCCTATTATATATATATATATATATATATATATATATATATATATATATATATTATATATATATATATATATATAGATAATTCAATTTAATTAGTTGATAATTTAAAAGTTAAAAATTAGAGATTAATTGTGGCGCTGACACGTAGGCGCTATCACCTCTCCTATTTATATATATATATATATATATATATATAGATTATTATTATTATTATTAGATAGATACTTTTTTGTTAATTAGTTTTTAAGTATATATATTTAATTGTTTTTTTAAAACTCAAAATGCAAGAATCTAAATTGTATTTTTTAACTGTAACGTTTTTTAAAAAAAATATAAACAATTTTAATTAGGTAAAAAACTCTAACTTATCTTCTAAAACAGTTTTTTTTTCTTTATTAAAAAAATAAATTAATTTTATTCAATTAGTTGGTAATTTAAAAGTTAAAAATTAGAGATTAATTGTGGCGCTGACACGTAGGCGTTATCACCTCTCCTATTATATATATATAGATATTTCATACAGATTTAGAGGGTTTTTGGATTGGCTTAAAAGTTGGTCAAACATATTTTTAAATCCGTTTTTGACTTCTGAAAGTATTTGACAAATATAAAAAAAAACTTAGAATAAGTCAAAAATGACTTAAAATAAGTTAGGAAGTGTTTGACAAAGTCAAAAATGACTTAAAATAAGTTATGAAGTGTTTGGCAAAGTCAAAAATGACTTAGAGCCCATTTGGATGAGATTTTAAGTTGGTCAAACTAACTTTTAAATCAATTTTTGACTTATTAGAGTGTTTGACAATTAAAAAATAACTTAAAATAAGCTAAAAGTTAAAAGTAGGGTGCCCCCTACTTATTTTTTTAAACTTATAAATCATTCTACTTTGACCAAGTATATTACTTTTTTACCCTTAATTTTTTTATAAGAGAAAATGGTCAAAAGCCCCCCTAATCTATATCCGAAATTCCAACTACACACTTTAACTTTACGGGAGTCCTATCACCCCCTTGAAATGTTTAAAACTGAAATAATTACACCCTTAAAAAGCCACAACCACATCTATGTTGACCTGTGAATTTCATGCGTTTGCCACGCGAAAATTTGATTAATTTATTATTTTTTTCAATTTTTTTTATAATTTCTTTCCCCTTTCTCCTATACTCTTCCAATTCCTTCAAATCCCTAAAGTTTTCTCCCAATTCCTTCAAATTTCTAATGTAACTTGACCATTATTTTAAACAGCAAAGTCCATTGAAATTGGATTGTGAGGAACAAAGATGAATAGTGATAGCGGAGTTTATCAAGCATATTCGAGCTTTCCTCGTTGGAGAACTGAAAAACAAACTAAAAAAATTTGTGCATATCGCTGCTTCGTCGAGATTTTGCTTGCTTCGCCGGAGCTCGCTCGTCGGAGCAGTGGAGCCACAAGGTTTTGTTGTTGTTGTCGTCGACCTTGATGTGAGAACAGAGGTAGATCTTCATGGTGGATGTCTCGGAACGAGAGAGAGATGAGAGGAGAGGCGGGGGCAGAAAGGGTTTTTGCTGGTGGTTTGGGTTTGGCCGGAGGCGGCGACAGTGGTGGTTGATGGTGTGGCATTTCACCGGCTAGTTAAGCAGCGGAGAGATGAATTGATGTAAACCCAATTTGATATTTTTTTTTCAAATCTGATCCAAATCCTTTTTTTTGGGTGATACAAATACATGTCATTTTATATTTAATTGATTTGATTGGTTTTTAAAAGTTTTTTATATGAGAGTTTAAAAGCTTGTGTGAAATCAACAATGGTGAATCCGGTGAAGATAGTAGTGGTAATGAAGGCTTAGAGATGGTGAATGGTGGAGGAATTTAGTTTTTGTTGCTATGGAGAAGAAGCACAATAAATAAGAAAAAAAATAAAATACATATATTTATAAAAAGAGATATTAAAAATAAAGTTTTAATATTTGTTTTTTGTGCTCACTCTCTCAAAGAAAGTGAAATACACTCACTTTGCCAGCTAAGCACTCAGGGAGGTAATAATTTCAGTTTTAAACACTCCAGGGGGGTGATAGGACTCCCGTAAAGTTAAAGTGTGTAGTTGGAAATCCGGATATAGGTTGGGGGGGCTTTTGGCCATTTTCTCTTTTTATAATGTTAACAGCTTTAAGGGTATTTCAGGCATTTTGATTAAAAAAAAAGTGACTTTCAACACTTTTTTGCCAAACACATAACTACTTATTTTTAAAATAACTTTAAAGTAACTTTTTAAAAGTTATTTATTTTAAATCAATCCAAACAGGCTCTTAAAATAAGTTTAAAATGACTTAAAATAAGTCAAAAATCAAAAGTGGGTCTCCCCCAACTTTTTATTTTTTGACTTAAAAGTCATTATAGTTTGACTTTTTATTTTTGACTTAAAGTCAATCAAAATGGGCTCTTACTCTTAGGGTCTGTTTGGAAGGACACCAGGTAATTGAATTTGGTGTAATTACCAGCCTAGTAATTACACAACCTAGTAATTATGCTGACATGTTTGTTAGTCACAGTGTAATTACAAGCGTACTGTTTGGTTGTACAAGTGTAATCATAAGGTTATGTTGAATATTAAAAATTAAAATTAATTATTTAAAATTAAAATTTTATATTAGACAAATAAGGGTCTTTATAAATGATATTAAATTGAATATTTAAGAAATATATTTTCATGAAATGCATGTTTGACAAAAAGATTAATATTATAAACAGGGGCGGATCTACTAAGCTCAGTGGGGTGCCACGCCACCCACGAGCTTCGATTGAAACCTGATGTATATATATAATATTGGTATAAATATAGAAATGGCACCCACAGAACCAAGAGGAGCCGTGGTGGCACTGGTTAAGGGTGAACTTCTCTCCTATCAGATGCAGGGTCGAATCTAAGAAGTGACATTTTGTTTTTAAAAAATTAACTTGTAACCTCAAATAGATAGCGAATCCAACTTCAACAATGCATGGTTTTGAAGATTACATTTTCTTTTTTCTTTCTAATTCTAGTTGGCTTAGTTTTAATTAGTAATTATAGTTGACAAATTTAATTTATTAATCTTTGTCTTCTTAATAATTTTTTATCAGCTATTTGCTTGTTAAAGTTAGCCTTAGACTATGTCATATTGAGTAAAAATATTCTCGGTTAATAGTTTGGTTCAAAAATGTCTCTACTATTAATAATTTGTTTAAAAAATACCCCCACTATTAATAGTTTGATCCCAAGATATCTTCGTTGTTACTTTATTGTATCAAAAATACATTTTTTTCTAATAAACATAATAACTTTTATTTTTCTAATAAAATTATTACTTTTAAAGAACCCCTTTCGTGTTTCTTTTCTTTTAACTTAAAAAAAATTCGGAAGTAATATTTTTCTTAATCTCGTTTTTATAATTTAAATAGAATAACTTCGTGTACTTTTTAAATAATATCACAGTAACTTCATCTTTAGTTTTTATTAAGATAATGGTAAAATTCTTTTTTCCTAATAAAATAAAAATATTTTGATTTCTTAAATCTTTTTGAAATTGATTAAGCAAGTATTTTACCTGTAGCTATCGTAATTGTGGAAATATCATCCTCTTCCATGAAATAGATATAAAATGAAGTATGAAATAGGATTGGTGATTAATATTCGAACGATTGTTTAGTTTGTTATGTAATGCGTTATGTATTACAAAGGTAAGTAATGATGTTCTCATTGATTGTTTTCAAAATATGTAAATTTGTCGAGAACAATTATAAATGAATAATATATACTTATAATATTAGTAAAATTATTTTTTTTAAATTATGCTTTGTGGACTTTGCGTTGAATCAAAGCCTAAGGTGATTTAGTAATCTAATCAATGTGTCTATTTGGCACCTAGGGACTCCAAATCCTAGATCTGCCTCCGATTATAAATATAATGTCATAAAATTATAAAACATTTGACAAAAAGATAATCTATCAAGTCTAACTTTAAAAAAAAGAAGGTTGCAATGTAAAATATAGAGTCAATACTCCTAAAATAAATAAAATGGAAAATATAACATAAGTTCTAAATTCAAAACAAAAACTTTAACATAATACTCTTATGACAAATTTCAACATAACATACATAAAAATGATTTTTAAAAAAAGAAAAACATAAGTCCATAACTTTATTCAACAATAAATTTTACTTTAATTTAAAAATTAGAATACTAACAAAATTATACACTAATAATTTTTTTAAAAATAACATGAAAAATTGCATGGAATCACGTGAAGTAAAGGTTGAGAATGAGAAAGAAAAAAATGAAATATAAATAATAAATAATAATAAAAATATTTTTAGAAATTATTAGAATAATAAATATAAAAAAGAATTTAAAAAAATTAAAACGGAAAAATAAAAATAGAAATAAAAGGAAGAAATTAAAAAGTAATCAGTTTGTAATTACATCATGTAATTACCAGCAATTCACAGCCTCTCCCGTGTGAATTGGAGAGTGTAATTACCCCCTGCCAATTACACTCAATTACCTGCTGACCTAGTAATTACATGGCCAACCAAATAGGACAGACAGTGTAATTACACCCAATTACACCAAATCCAATTAACAAGGTGACTTTCCAAACAGGCCCTTAATTTTAATTAAGAAATACGTAGCAAACTCAAAACTAAGTAATTTGCCTCAAATTCAAATAACTAACTTCATTAGAAACTCACCTATTTAACACGCATTTTCATTACTTCCAGTTGTTTACTTTTCTTTTTTGACTTAAATTAAGTTCGGACTTTGAATACTTAAAAATAACGTAATTTATATCATGATTGTAATGCCCCAGCTTTCCAAGGAATGAAAAATGTAGGATTTACCTGTAGGCAGTGACCTACGGAGGCCACTTACGGGCTATAGTCAGGTTGACGGGCTGTAGGTGAGAAGCCGTCAATGGCTCTGTCAAGTTCAGTAATTCTCAGTCTCTGAAGTTTGATCTACGGGTAGCAGGACGGTTTGTAATTCAGTTGACGGTCCGTAGAAAGTAACCGTAGAAGTCCTTCAGACTTAGCCAAATTCTTGAACCTCAGGCAGTGATCTACGGTGGTGGTGTACGATCCGTAAATGGATCTACCAACCGTAGATTTGAAGCGTCGTTGCAGGGTCCCCAGATACCAACTCTCTGAATCTTTTGACGGTTCAACAGGACGGTCCGTCAATGGATGTACGGACCGTAGGTACTGACCGTAGATGGGCCACGTCAGTTTTTAATTAAGGGCTTTTTGGTCTTTTCCCTAATTGTTTACCTATTAAGCTAAGTCGGTTATACCCTCAATCTTAGACCTATGAATACTTTCTAAGCCTAATTCCTTTCATTCCAATTCATTCCAAAACTCTCCTCTCTCAAATATTTTTCTCTCAACTCTCAAGAAAGAAGAAGAAGCTTGAATCCTCCATTGAAGACCTTTAATCTTCTCCAATTTTTGGTGGATTGCTTTGAGGTATGATAGTGTTCACCATTAGGAATCTTTTCCTCCAATGGGCCCTTCATCTTCTTCATGATTTTTCCAAGGTTTTACTCTAACCTAATTGAATTAGGGTTTGTGATCAATCATTGTGGGTTCTTCAATTATGATTCAAATTATTGATTTTATGATTCACAGTGCACGATCTAGCGTGATAAAGTAACTTAGTGCACGAATTAGCGTGAATTACATGATTTGATGTAAAGATTGCATGTGCCCCCATGATCCCAAGCTAATTCTCCCCAATTTGATAATCTATGCTTTGATTGTTGGGTTGAGATATGAATTGATGAAATTGATGGATTATCTATGAAATTGAGCATGAATTGGGGTTAATTGCATGAAGTTAGCATGTTCAAGTAAAAAGCATGATTTTCCTCTTTTATGTGAGTTACTTCAAGTATGATTAAATTGCCTTGATTATGACTTTTAAGAGCTAGTTTGCATCGAGTTGCATGGTTTAAAATAAAGGTAATATGAACCCATTAGCTATGAACAAAGAGCATGATAGAATCATAAAGAAAGAAGCTTATAGAATCTAGCATGTTTTATATGAAATCTATGATATGATGATGTTGAGTCTTGAAAGGGTTTTCTCATATAATGCTCAACCTAAGCTTGTGAAAGGTTTTCTCACATTGTAAATGATTCATAACTTATTAAAAGGTTTGCTTAACTAAAATTGAATCAAGAGCTTAAAGAAGCTATTCTATGGGTGTAAGCTTGGACAAGTCCATGGAAGAAGAAACACCTAATGAAGTAAGCTTGGACTAGTCCATGAGATGTGAAGTCATGTTTAGCTTGGATTGGCAACCCCAGTTGTGCCCTTCCATGGATATCATATTTGTGATTGTATAGTGGGAATTATGCGTAGAACCGAGTGGACGGGTGACAAGTCCCCATATGTCCTATGCCTATGTGCCCCCATAGGTGATCTTTAACAGGCCCATATCAGCTTAGCTAGTGGATCCACGTAGGCTATGGTTCAGGATTCTACCTTGGCAAGTAGAATGGCCCTTCTTCGGTGTAGGGCAGACACCGGATTCCATGTTGAGTTATTCCATGGTCTACAGATCGGTTTAAGCTTTTCCCACACTCCAGCTTGCACAATGGTGCATGGGTTACTAAAGGTAAAGTAAAGAAAAGAAGAGTAAAAGAAAGATGATTTAGCTTGCTTTGGCCATGGTTTATGTTTTATGCTATTTGCTTATATGCCTTATCATGTTTATCTTGACTACTTGCATGTCATGTTTATATCTCAGTTTCTAGTATGTTTTATGAGTTTAGATGCGTTGCTTTCGTACTTAGTGCTTTATTGTGCTAACTCATACTCTTGCATGCATCAACTTCTTTGGTGTAGGACGTGGCAGTTCTCCTACTCGTGGCTAGAGCATTGACCTAGAGTTGAGAAGAAGACTTGGTGAGTCCTCATCCATCTGAGGACATAGCCTTGTTGGATTTTACGTTGATGTCTTTCCTTATGTTGGATATTGTATTGGGCTGTGTCCCTATCACTTTTATTCGTATTCTATGATATTAGAAGGCTTTGAGACATGAGATGTAGACTTCCGCTGTTTTGATTAAAGCTTTGATATAAAAATGCTCTTTTGAACTCTTATTTCTCTATTATCTTGTATGTTATGTATGCTAAGGGCTTGTATGAGGCCTCTCGGGGTCTTGTACGCCGTGTTACATCTAGGGGCTACCCTGGGTCGTGACAGTGATAGAGATAATAGGCTAATAGCAATACACCTTTCACGCCCTCGATGATACTATTAGCGCAGTCTCTCTTAAATTGATTAAATAAAACAAATACATGCTGCAATTTAACTTGTTTCTGGTACAGAATTGTTCACAAAAGTAATTGGAATTTTACACAAATCTCATAGTGTTAAGAGTTAATTACATCATATCTCTACTCTTTTTCAAATTACAAAAATTCCTTAAAATTGGTGGAATTCAGATACATCTCAAAACGTCCCGATACATTGCGTCCCGATTTCGCATACTTCCCTCAACTCTCCGATACATCGCGTCTCGAATTCGGACACATCACTGAACGTCTTGATACATTGCGTACGTCTTGATACATCGCATGAAGCATGAAGTGATGTATCCAACCGATACATCGCGTAAAGTGATGTATCCAACCGATACATCGCGTAAAGTGATGTATCCAACCGATACATCGCGTAAAGTGATGTATCTAACCGATACATTGGTAAAGTGATGTATCTGAGAATAAGAGAGAGTAGATTTTTGTAATATTTTCAAATTGTAGAAAATTTTAGAGAATATGGTAAAATAAATTGTGTATTTAGGTAATTTTTCCTAAAATAATTAAGGCTATTAATTAATACGAAAGGAGGAAGTTATTAACTATTGATTTTGCACATGTAAATTAGTATTTTATAGAAATTGGATATTTAGAATAGGATTGGTCATTTGATTCTAAACTTGTCACGTGTCTCTTTATTATTAATGACATGATTTATGTCAAAGTATAATGAAATGAATATATTTGAACCTTGAGGTTGATGCGTATAATAAATGAAAATGATATATTTATGTGGTTAGCTTAACTATCTAATAAGAGAATGAAAATACGTGCAATTTTTTCTGCAAAAATTGAATTAGAAGTATCCAATTAAAACACTTTATTAGAAGTCGAGGTGTTTAATTAGAACGTGTCTTAGTTCAGATGTTAAAATGAAATATCCTGACAAGTTTAAGGAGTTGACTATATATTGAGCCTAAAAATAATTATGCTCTTTTCAATTTGTTTTTCTAAACTAGTGTTTACCAAATAAATTTTATGATATTTGGAGGGGGGAAGTTTTTGAAAAATAATTTTTGAAACTTCAAGTTATGTTTAGACAAGCATTTTACTTGGAAAAAAATAATATTAAATTTGTTGGTTTGGGGGTGGGGGGTGGGGAGGGAAGGACCAATTTCTGAAACTTGAATTGTTTTCATTTAATTATTTTTCAAAAACTGATAAAACTCCAGGGACAAACAATGTTTTCATTTGTTTATTTTTTTAAAAAAATAATCAAAATCTATGGTCAAACAGAATCTTAGTTTGAATGACCATAGAAAAAAGAATATTTTAAAATTTTATGATCTTGAATCAAAGATATGCATAATGTTCAAAATATTATTTAATTTCATGGTCTTAAATATGTCATGTGAGATCTAATTGTTGAAATTAGAAAAATAGATTATTTTTTCAAAACATACTAAAAAGGATAAGATGTTCATATTGAAATAGATGGAGTTTATTTAATTTCTTTATAATAAGTTGGACAAAAATATTCTTAAATTAAACTTGATAATATTATCTTATTCTTCTTATAATTCATGCGCTCCCCACACACTACATATCATTTTAGTTATAGGAATCGAATTAAATAAGTTAATTCATAATATTGTGTTTTCGTGAATCAAAAAAATGTATTCATAAATTCTAACTCTAATACTACATATCATTTTCCCGTTTTTCACTTTCTCTTTCTCTTTCTTTTCCTTTTTTTTTCCCCGTTTTTCCCTCTCTTGTTTTTTTTTTTTCTCTTTCTCCCTCTCTCTCCTTCTTCTCTTTTTTTTTCTTTGGTCATTTTTCTTTCTTGTTCATAATTTCAATGCATGTGGTGAATATATAATTAAAACATTTTAAATACAAATATATTATAAGTATTATATGTGAATTTCAAACATTCCGGCACTATTTAAATTAATTTACATTGTTAGAAATATATTAAATTTGTTCTGAAATAATAACTATCGAATTTATAGTAATGTATAATATCGAATTTGAATTGTATTATAACTATTGTTTATATTTATACAATTTTAATACAACTTTAATATATATTTTTCAGAGCTTCACCTCTTTTTTTTTCCCGATAAATCACCACCACCACCAGACCACCGATTGTTTATATTTAATACAGGTTTGATACAACTTTAATACAATTTTTCAGAACTTCACCTAATATATAACTGAAACATTTTTAATACAAATATATTATAAGTATTATATGTGAATTTAAAACATTCCGATACTATTTAAATTAGTTTACATAGTTAGAAATATATCATATTTGTTCTAAAATAATAACTATCGAATTTATACTAATGTATAATATCGAATTCAAATTGTATTATAACTATCGTTTATATTTATACAATTTTAATACAGATTTTCAGAGATTCGCCTCTTATTTTTCGTAATCACCATCACCAGACCACCGATTGTTTATATTTAATATACAGTTTTGATACAACTTTAATACAATTTTTCAGAACTTCACATAATATACAATTTTAATATAATCTTAATACAAATTTATATCAAAGCTAAAATTATGTTATATATGGTAATAAAAATAAAGTTACACTTAAAAGCGTAATTAATCAAATAAAATATATTATTTATGTAAAAATTTGATGAGATATTTTTAGAGCAAAAGATGAATAAAATACTTAGTTTGCAAAGGGTATTCTTGACAATTTCTTGTTTTAATATCCAAATTAGAGCTGGGCATTCGGTAATTCGGTTCGGTTTCGGTTTTTTTTTTTCGGTTTTTTCGGTTTTCGGTGCTTGTATTTGTTGTACCGAATACCGAACCGAATTAATTCGGTTTGGTTCGGTTTTTAAGATTTCGGTTCGGTTTTTAATATTTCGGTTCGGTATTTGTTAGTTCGGTTTTTTGTTATGGGCCTGCTTAGTGGGCTTTTTAAAATTTAAATTTTACAATTTTTATTTTTATTTTTCAGCTTAATGGGCTGAAAATAAGTGGTCCTTACTCCTTAATGTGTTAAAGTTATTACTCTATTAAATATAAAGTGATAAAAAAATTTGGTGTTTCACTATTTATCAAATTTCAAATATGAAATATTTATTTAGTAAAAATCCATTACAATATGAAGGAATAAGAACTTCCAATATTTTACCAACAAGTCAACAATGATTCAATAGTTTCACGTAAATAGTAATGACTAGCAATCTAGCCAACTATTGCCAAAAAGGCACAAACAACACAAGTAATGACTAGCAATATTTAGTAATGACTATCAATCTAGCCAATTATACTAGGCATTTAACAAGTAAAGATAATAAAGCCAACAAGGCACAAACAATTTAACAAGTAATAAAACTTCACTAGACTTCACAAATACAATGATCAATTGATATTTTATCATGCCATTACACAACAACATAATAACAATCTAACAAGTAACAAGTAACAAAGTACAAACTAACAATAATACACCAATGTAGTTTCTTCCATAAGACCACTTTCAAGTTTAAGTGCCAACAATAACAAATAACAATAATGAGCAACAAGCCAACGATGTAGTTTCTTCCAAGAGATCACTTTCAAATGTCAACAATAACAAATAACAATAATGAGCAACAATGTAGTTTCTTGACTTTCTTCCATGAGACCACTTTCAAGTGCCAACAAAACAATAACAAAACTTTAGTATTTTACGTCTTTCTTCATTGTCTTGACTCTTGAGTCTTGACCACTTGAACTTGAACTTGAACCTTTTAAGATAAAATCAAACGTTAGAATACTATTTTTAAGATAAAAATTAAAAAATGACATAATTAAATAAATAGCGTATTGAACTCACCACTATTAAATACTTGAAACTTGCAATCATAGATCAACAATAGAAGAGTTTCTTCCACTATTTGCCATCTCTAATAATAAGAAAATCAAATATGTCATACTACACAATAAGTATTTTATTTTTTGCAAAAAAAAATAAAAAATATAAAGTCTTACCAAGTTCAATTTTCTCAAGAAACTCCAAGTTTTCTTCAACACAAATAGGATTAGTTTCTTGTCTAAGCCAATCTTGGACACAAATAAGGCATTGCACACATTTGGGAGTCAATGAACTTCTAAATGGATCAAGAATACGACCACCGGTGCTAAATGCACATTCTGATGCCACACTCGACATAGGAATAGCCAATACATCTCGAGCCAACTGTGAAAGTATAGGAAATCTAGGAGAATTAACTTTCCACCAAATTAAAATATCAAAATCCTCAGATTCAGGCTCTTGGTCTTCAAGAAGATATCTATCCAACTCAGATTTAACACCTAAACTTCCAGAATCTTCCTTTTGTTTTTTCATGTAAAATTTAGTTCTCAAAGAATTTGTTTTCACATTTTGAGAAAGGCCACAAGTAGCTGAATCAGATGAGTCAGATGAAGTGTATCCGGGTGAAGATGATTGATTTTTAGAACCTTTTGCATACTTGTTTACATAGACCGCAAACAATTTCTTCAAGTAAATATCTACTTCATTGTTCACTATCTTTCCCTTTTCTTCCCCAAGTAATTCTTCAAGAGCAAAACTAACATACACAAATTTATTGCGAGGATCCAAAACAGAAGCAATAAAAATCATTTTGTTCATCTTTTCAGGAGTACCCCAATATTTCTTGAACTTTTCTTTCATCCCCAAAGCCATTTTATACAAATCAACATCATCACTTGTCATACATGACTTCAAATATGCATCAAGCTCACATATATCCTCAAAATGAACATTACAAGTAACATACCGTGAACCTGAAACTTTTAATGTGAGCTCATAAAATCTTTCAAGAAACTTTGTGACATTTCTCACGTTAACCCAATCCTCATTTTGAATTGAACCTGCAATACTTCCATCTTCACAAATATCAGTAGCAAGAAAAGAATTAAAATTACCATCATAAAGATCAAACCTCTCAAAAGCCTTCTCAAACTTTTCTGCCGTGTCCAACATCAAATAGGTGGAATTCCACCTAGTAGGCACATCTAAAGACAACATTTTATCACATTCTATCTTTTGCATTTCAACACATTTCAAGAAGTTTCTTGTTCTTGCAGAAGATGATCTAACATATTTCACCATTTGTCTCACACGTTTGATAGAAGGACCAATTTCTTTCAAACCATCTTGCACAATTAGATTAAGTATGTGAGCCATACATCTCACATGGAGATGCTCACCATCCATCATATTAGTTCCCCACATATCTAATTTTTTGGACAACTCTAAAACTGCCACATCATTTGAAGAAGCATTATCAACCGTAACAGTGAAGACATTGTCCAAGTTCCAATCAAGTAAACAATTACTAATAGACTCAGCTAAATGCTCACCTTTATGACTAGTGATAGGACAAAAATTCAATATTCTTTTATGAAGCACCCAATCCCTATCAATAAAGTGAGCAGTCAAACACATATAATTGATTCTTTGCACCGAGGTCCATGTGTCTGTTGTAAGACAAATTCTTGGTTGTATTTCTCTAAAAGACTTTTTCAAATTCATTCTCAATTCACCATAAACTTCATAAGAATCCCTTGTTATGGTTCTACGTGAAGGAATCCGAAACAAAGGTTGAACTTTGCTCATAAACTTCTTAAAGCCTTCTTTTTCAACAAAACTAAAAGGTAGTTCATCCAAAATTATCATCTCAACTAAAGCTCTCCTAACTACCTCTTGCTCAAATTTCCAATTCTCTATTGAAGAACTATTACTTTGAACACTTAATAATTTTTGAATACTAGGTGCAACAGGCGGGGGCTTATACACTTTACATCGGTTAGTCAAATGTTGTCTCAGTCCACTTGTTCCATTTCTAGATGTATTCGCAGCATAATTTTGTTTACAATGTAAACACTTTGCTTTAAATAATACACCATTTTCAAAAATTTTATCAAAGTGTTGCCAAACAGTAGACCTAGGATCCATTTCTTTTCTTTTTTTTGGTTCCTCTGTGCCAATTGACGCATCATTGCTACTAGTAGGTATATTATCCGTAGAACCAGCCATACTTATTCGACTTTGATCAGCCACACCCACATTTAATTGATTTTGATCAGCCATCTATATAAAAAAAAGTTCACAATTCACACACTAACTAAGGCTAAAATCAGAAAGAAAAAAAAAAAGAAAACAGAAGAAGAAATCAAGAAAAAAATTAAAAAACAAGAATACCTAAACTAGAGATTGGTCGCCGCCGCCCGCCGCCGCCTGCCGCCGGACGCTGGTCGCCGCGTCTGCTGGTTGTTGCTGCTGCTGGTTGCTGTTGCTGCTGCAGATCTGCTGGTTGCTGCTGCTGCTGGTTGCTGTTGCTGCTGCCTGCTGGTTGCTGCTGCTGCTGGTTGCTGTTGCTGCTGCAGATCTGCTGGTTGCAGCTGCTGGTTGCAACTGCTGCTGGTTGCTGCTGCTGGTGGTTGCTGCTGCTGGTGGTTGCAGCTGCTGGTTGTTGTTGCTGCTGGTTGCAGATCTGTTGGTTGCTGCCTTCAGGTCGCTGCCTGCTGGTCGCTGGAGTGCTGCTGTCGATCGCCGGTCGCCGGTCGCCGGTCGCCGGTCGCAGCTGCTGGAGACTGGAGAGCTGGAAGTAGAAATGAAAAATGGCAAGAGGGATTGGAGAAAGCTCAAAGTGGGCAGCAGCCAACAGTTTGAGAGCAAATGAAAAATAAATTTTTGATTTTGGATTTTGGAGTTGGAAGTTGGAACTTGGAAGAGGGATTGAATATTGATATATTAAATATTTATTATTTAATGTTAATAATTAATATAATATTAATTTTAAATATTATTATAAAATTATAATATAGTGTATTTCGGTTAAACCGAAATACCGAATAACACAAAATTACATACCGAATACCGAACCGAATTACCGAAAATATGAAAACATATACCGAAAACCGAACCGAAAACCGAAATACCGAAACCGAAACACCGAAAATTTTTAGTTCGGTTCGGTGTTTCGGTTTTTCGGTATTTATGCCCAGCCCTAATCCAAATTCCCTTTAATTAGCGTCTAGGTCCTAATCAAAACAGAGGTCAAATCTTGTGCAAAATTTTGATACCTCTTGTAAAACTGGGAAGGTCGAAAACCCTAACAATTGTTTGTTCTAGAGAGGAAGGAATGTCGAAGAAAGTGGTCACAAGGAGAGAGCTGTTGGACCGATGGAGGGGCATCGAAGAAGAAGACGAGGACGACGACATTGCATCTGTAGACCATCTCAAGCGACGTCGTTTCCGGCAGCTCAAAGAAGAATGGTCTTGCTCCCAATTTCATCAAAATTATATTTTTCCCATTTCTACGCGCGCCTGCCTAATTTATTTAGTACGTTTTCCTTTCTATGTAGGTTTTCAGATGCATTCAACTACTTGATTTTTATGCCCCAAGAAAATCATATTTGGTGTGGTTCCTGGGACCTCATGGGACCTCTTCTGGAGACTTTCTATAATTATTTTAAGGATGATCGCACTGATTCTCCTCTAAAGCTCCTACTCGACAGAACATCTAAGGAAATGCGTCAGTGCACTCAATGTATATGTCAATACCATCAAGCCCAAGAGCTTTACAGTACAGAATATGACCCAACTTCCATTGGCCCTCTTCTTCAAGTCTTGCGCACTCTTGATGAAGAAAGAATCAGTCAACATCTTAAAGAGATTAATAACAGAATAATATGTGGAGAGTACGACATACTGCATGGCAGTGGAGAAATAGTTGGCGTCATGTTTGAGGTGTTTCCATTCACATTTCTCCCTCCTTCCAATCCTTAGTGTCATTTTTTTATCCAAAAGTTGTAGCAGGAGAAGGATTGTATTCAGTTGATGCAGCATCCTTAATTTTAATTCTAATAAAAGGGCAAGTTTTTGGTCATAAAAAAAAAAAGGGCAAGTTTAGACTTTAGATTGCTCTCAAGTAGAAAAATGGCTGTAGAAAGCTTTTGCATTAGCAGAGAGTTGCAAGAAGAAAGAAGAGAATATATAAAGAGAGGGGAGAAAGAATAAAGTAAGAGGTGACTGAGTTTGCTGCCGCCAAAATTCAGAGAAGAAGAGAGACACAGGGTAGAAGAAGCAGAGAAAGGGAGGGAGAAATCGCATACAAATATCAAATATATGTTCATTGTAAAACTGCACATACTCAATGTTAAGTCATGAATTATCTAGGAGATTTAGTGAACTTCTTACCGTCAACCAGCTGACACCTGCCATCTAAAGTGATGCACAAGCTTTCCCCTAAATGGATAGCTACTTAAATTTTTAAAACTACAACAGGGGATTCCAAAACCTAATGAAATAGCTACAATCAGAAAATAATACAACATGGACATAGAATACCTGAAGCTTGAAGTCTTAAGTTTAAATTCTTGTCATTAAGCTAGTAGGGTATTAGGCTATGGAGGAAAAATGTAACCTACCCCCCCCAAAGTATATGTACAAGTTGAGTGCCTGATAATGAACAAGGAATATCTGTCTTGTAGCTAAAAAAAGATGGATTGAGCTGTCTGGTAATCCAGCTCAATCATCTGCAAATGTGCGTTAACCATTGCATCATCAGTATGAAAATACCACTGAAAATGACATGGCCAGCACGGAAGCACTCTGGTTACAGTGTGCACTTTCCAAGGGCTGCATTGCGAGTGGCATCTTGGGTTGACTTGATCAGCCATACAGGCTACAAACACTTGAAAATCAACCCTAACTCTGAACAATTTAATGAAACATTGATCTTCTGCTGCTAGATGAATTGAATGACGATGAGTATCCTGATTTATTAGTAGCAATTCAATTTTAGTTTACTTAACTGATTTGATGCTAATTCCATTTGTTATTTTCTCATTTTATTCCATTCCATCTTGATTTGTGATCATTTGTTATTTTTATTTCTGTGATGATATAGAGCTCTCTTTTTTGAGTTGCAGGTTTTAATGTTCCCAATTTTGTTAGATGATTCTTATTTGGCAAGTGAATTTGAAACATTCATTGACGCAATCGATAAAACTCATGAACTAACCTTGGGTGGACACCAACAGTATCCGGTTTGACCTGCCTTTCTATGCTTTATGTTTCTACTTCATATTATGCTTCAACTGTTTTTGTTACAGTCATGTTAATTTGATTTTTCCATTTTTATATAGGGAGTTTATGCATTACTTTTCCATAAAGGTCGAAGAGCTCGTTCTATCGGTTTGCGACTGGCTGGACGCATGAGTAAATTGAGGTATTGTATCTATTAGACTTTGTGTGCGGCTATAATCTGTGGTTTGTAACTCTAGCCAGTTCAAGTATATGGCGGGGATCTATGTTGCTCGGACTCTTCCAAAATGTCGACGGGTGTGTGTCGGATCCTCCAAAAATAGTGTATTTTTGAAGGATCCGACATGGGTGCGGCATCATTTTTGGAGAGTCCGAGCAACTTAGGCGGGGATAGCCTATTTTCTCTTCTTTCTTTTTGGTGCATGATAGGATTCATACATGTATAGATGATTGGGTGTCATTATAGAAAATCACGTCTTCTTGTAAGGTTTTCTATTTTTCTAGTATACTTGTTGTATACGGGCAAGCTTTTGCTGTTTTATTAGTGAAATTTATTATTTGATAAAAAAACCATGTCGTCATTTTTGGTCGAGCGAACATGTACAAGGTAATTAAGTTTTGATGTGGTATAAGAGTACTTGTGTCCTATGTCTTTTTCGCTTCAATTGGTAAGTAGCTCATACTATCAAATGCGATTCCTTGGTTGTCAGTGCACCTGTTCTTCTTTTACTTTAGCCTGCTGTTTGTTATGCCTCCAACAATTTGTGTCTTCAAATATTTTTGGCGGTTAAGACTTGACATTGATTGTAATTTTTTTTGATCTAGACTTAACAATGATTATAAATACTTTGCACCTGACTGGTTAACTGTATTGAATTGCTTTGCAAATCATCCCTTAGATGAAAGAAAAATCCCAGGTCAAAGAAGGCCACATAGATGTAGAAATAAATCTGTAGAACTCCTTCAGTGCTTAGAACTATAAAGATCACCGTAGAACTTATCTTAACTGCTCGCTATTATATTCTGCTAGAAATTATGCAAGGACTATTTCATTCCTTTTTTTTTGGAGATTCATATAGCAGGATAGGTGTCTTCTTCCACCCAGAAAACCAATTTTGGTGGGACTGTTTCAACACTTAAGAGCCTGTTTGGATTGACTTTTAGTTTTTGACTCATAAGCCAAAATCCATAAGTTAGAAATTCTAACTTATGGCTTTTGGCTTATTTTTATCATTTTAGCTTAAACCCAAGTGCTTATAAGCACTTTTTTAATTTACCCAAACACTCCAAAAGTGCTTTTGGCTTAAAAGAACTTAAAAAAGCCAATCCAAACAGTCTCTAAGAAGAGGATTGTTTCAGCTCTTTACTTCAAAAATATTTGAAGGACAGCAAAGCTTGTAGTTATGTGGGATATAAATTGACTTAACACATTACTAAACAACATCGACACCACCAATAATGGGAAGATTTTGCTTGGCGGGATTTCCAGTAGAGAACACTAGATTTTATTTTTGAAAAGGTAACATATTCCTTTGTGTATATAGATATCACTTATCAGAACAAAAACTGCAATGGCAACCAAAATGGAGTGACTAAATGAGATTGCCAAAAAAGAGAAAGGCAAATAAATTACACAAAACACCCTTGCTCACCTTATGAGGAACCTAATACATCTATGATTGCCTCAGGTTCATCTATGTATTCAGATTTACACCAAAAATTTGAAAGAAGAATACAATCATCTTAATTTGCTGTAAATTGCTAGTTGTATCTTCTAAACACCTTGAGTTCCTCTCCTCCCTTATTGTCCACCAATTAGTTGATGGGACAATTTTCCATCTGTCTTTGCTACTATTGCAGTTTCCACCTTTGTTCTAGAATTCTACAATTTCAGGACTTCTTCGTGGCATTGTCCAACTAGAAACTCTAGCATTGATGAACAAGTCCGTTAAATGTCTTGTAATTCTGGTATGTAAAATCAGATGACTTATTGTTTCTTCCTCTTGCCCACACAACAAGTAACATCTTGAACACAACTGTATCCCCCTCTTTCTAGGTTTATCATGAGTTAGTAACTTTACCTTTATAAAAAAAAGATTATCACGAGTCAGCACAGCCTCTCTTTCAATCAACCAGGAGGAGCAAGCCACCTTAACTTTTCAAACATGTTTTCATGGCCAAAATGTAATCTGGGATTCAACCTGATTCAAATCCTTATAAGCTGAACTAACTGTATAAATTCCACTTGAACAGTTTCCCCATCTCAGTGTATCCTCACCCTCTTGCAGCCCCTTGCTTTACTCCAAAATTTTGAAGAATTATGTTATCCTTGGCACCTCCCAGAGTGTAATAACCTTCAAAAAAGGCTACCACCCTTGTGGGGACGAGACCTCCTTCAAAGCATGCCCCTTTTGAAGACTTAAATCATATAAATCAGGGAATAACAACTTCAGTTTTCCATTACCCAACCAATTACCTCCCAAAATATGATTTTTCTGCCATCCTTAACATTAAATCTCAATATGACTTTGAGATTCAACCACAAGTTTCTGAAAGTTCTCCAATAACTAATTCCATAAATAGTGGGCCCCCTTTTAGTCATCCAAAATCCTTCTTTGCTATACTTTGCTTTTATCACTGTGGTCCAGAATTGCTGCTCTTCTTTTGTGAACCTACATAACAACTTCATTAGAAAAACACTTGTTTTGCTTCTATTAATTCCTGATTTCCAGATCCCTTTCTTTTTTTGCTAATAGTCAATTTTTTCCATTTAACTAAGTGGAAATCTCTCTTCTCTTTATTTCCCGCCATTAAAATTTCCTTCTCAAAGCATCCAGCTCTCTTCCACACTTACAGGTACAGGAAACATAGAGGTAGTCAGGTAGGAAGAGTTCCTTCCTAGAGGATGGGCATGCCCACATACTCCAAATGTAAAAACAAAAGAGAACTTATACATGCGAGCCAAAGTGAGTGTGAACTGACACAAATTGAGTATTTCCCCAGGAAGAGTTCTGTGGAAAGGCTTGTTTCACAAAGGCCTGCTGAAATGTTTAAAAAAAATCTACCCTCCTTTAATGAACTCTTTAAAAGAAATTCCATCCTCTTTTAATGAATTCTCCTCTCTAAATAAATCAAGCTGGTCCTCTTGGTTCTGCAGGTGGAGCTTGAGGTTATGGTTGTTTCCAGACCCCAAGTTCCTCATGTGCAAAACCAGAGAACTGAAGAAGAAGCTGCTCCATGCCAATGTAAGAAGGTTCAGTTTGTAAAATAGTCCATATTAAGAGATAAATGAGGTAGTTATCAAAAGAAGAGGAAAAAAGAAGAAAAAGAAGTGATGTTAGCTCATTATAGCCCACTTGACACTTACACAAATTATGAAACTAAATTAGGCTCTGATTTTCTGCCTTAATATCTTAGATTACCATCCTGAAGTATTGTTAGAATAGCCTTTCTTTAGGAAAGACTTCGTCTGTTTTTCTTACTAGAACAATGAGAGTAACTAATATGTACACACCTTATTGATGTCTTTTTAATTCATTGTTTCATTGTAGGCAATCAGCAGATTTGGATTCTTTGCAGCTTTTGCTGAAGAAGTACATTTCTTATTTGGCAGCAGATGTTTTGCCATTGTCTACGCCCAATCTAAGGCCTAGGGTTGAGTTGGATCGAGTTACTGTATGGCTTGGGATCAAAGCATTGTAGGAAGTAGTTGGCTTCTATTTCCTCGTGTGTGAGCTATTGTGTTCTTCATTTTTATTTTTCTTATTGTTACCTTTTCTGTGTCTTGAAGGCTTGGATTCTTGGAGCCTCCAGCTTTTGAAGAAGGCATTTTAGATCGCTATCCCATTTTTCTGAGTGTTGTTCTCAACCATATCAGTGATGATTCACCAGAGTTTTCTTATGCTGTTAATTGTCTGAGATTATTGTTTGAGATGCTTGGTATGTTTCCATACATACCTTTTTAGGATTCTGAATTCACTCCTTCCGCTAATACCTGATATATGTCCGATCACACTTTGTTAAGGATATAAGCTTTGGTTGAAGACTTCATTATCGCCTAGTGTGATGCGCAATACACTATTGGGCCAGTGTTTCCATACTCGAAATGAGAAAAGCCATAAGGAAATCTTTGATCTTTTCCAGCCTTTTCTACAGGCATATTTTTCACTCAGCTATGTAATTTAAGTAATGTGTGGTTATCTTCTTTCAATTGATCTATCTTGGTCCTAGTTACGTTTCCACTCTCATGTGTAAACCTTGCAGTCTCTTGAAGCTTTACAAGATGGAGAACATGAAAAACAGCGGAGAAATCTTCTTTATTTTCTCCTGCATCAAGTTACTGTGAGTAGTAATTTCAGCTTGCTCATGAGAAAAAAGGCTTGCCAGGTTATTATCTTGTCATCAGCCCAAAGTGCGTTGATGTTTATGTTCTGTCTTATTCATCGCGAGATTCAATATATTGCAGATAGCTCTTCTCATAGTTCACCGAGGTTATACTATTAACCCGCCTTCTCCGCCATATGAATGTGCACATATGTGGTATGTACCTAGAGGTCAATTATTCATATGATTGAGTGACTGTTAATTTCATCTCTTGCATTGGTTACCTTAGATTTGCTTCAGTCACAATGTTTAAAAGAGAAGCGGAAAAAACGACAAGGTCCTTGGGTTTTGAAGCTCAAAGTGTGAAGTGAAGCATACACTTATTTTTTTAAGTGAATCACACACATTACTAGGAACAGAAAATTCCAAAATATATGATTTTAGTACTATAATAACCAAATAAAATAACTAATTTCAGCATCTGATGTATAATAAGATCGATTTTAATTATCTATTCAAAGTTGAGATTCAAAGAGCGGTATGCTTTCCATTGGGACAATTTCTTCTCTAAAGTGCATGGCCTCATGAAACGGCTCTGCTGCAATGGATGGCAGAGGGTCCGTAGTGTGGAGGATATAGGTTGTTTAAGAAGAGAGAGTTGTTGGTTCCTTATAGTCATTTATGGATTGGGGCGAGGGTCGAAGCGAGCGAATGAGATATATCTTTCTTTTTTCAATTTCAAAATGTTCATAATTGAGGTGAAGCGATAACCCCTCGTTTCTCATAACTTCATCGCTTTAGGCAATGAAGCGATGCCCTTTCCTAACTAGAGCAAACATGGCCTACATCTTGTTGATATTTGCTTTTTGTACTTCCTCCTCCCTCCGCGTTAATTCCTCTATGCTGACCTTTCAAAAGTCAAACAGGAATTTTTGTCAATTCTCTCTTGATAAAAAATTGTGCATTATGTTAAAGAAGCATATGATAGTAGTTTGTGCTATTTATTCTTGTCATTTAATTGAGCAAAATTGTTAATTTTACCTTAAAAGTGAATTTGAGCAAAGTCTAATTTGACCTTTTAAGTGAAGCAAAAACATTGTTGTTATGTTGATTGTGTGAAAGAGAGAGACACCAGGAGAGGAAACAACCTTTCGAGATGATTAAAGTCATTATATCATTGTTTCCTATATGTGAGTTGTTAGCCTACTTTAATAAGGTAAGTTACCTTATTTAGAAGGATACTGTTACTCCTAAGTGTATCTGTTAAATTAATGTGCACTATATTATAATTGGACCTATGACCTATATGCTCCAGCTTGAAACGAAGAATCAAGAATATTCCTAGAAATCATTGCACAAAGTCTAACATGTTTCTTACATGCTGTACACATGGCAATGACTGAGACAACCATTGGCCCATGATTTCGGGTGCCAATGCGTGCAGTTAATGTGACAGCGAGCGAGGGTTTGTGCAGTGGCGCTTAGTACTGTTGGGTCAATGTATGTCTCGTTGAGACGAAGCTCCTGGAGTAGTTTGTTGGCTTATTTGGAGATGGGATTGACACAAACCTTTAAGCAGTTTATAAACCTTTGCTCAAACTTGCTGAAAAAACTTTTCCGGTGACCATACATTAAAGAAAAGAGAACTTTTCCAGTCACTATATTGGCCTGGATGCGGACATTATTTCTCTTTGATTCTGAAACCATGTGAAGTTCGATACTGCGTTAAAGAGCGTGAGAGAAGGGAGAAATTATTTGTCTTAAACAGTAATCTTAATACAAGTGGCATTATAGTGGTTATTTGCCTATTCTAAGGTAAGTCACCTTATTTGCAGAATTGCGTTAATATGAAATAATCTCTCATTCACTAACAATATTTTTAATAGTACATCATTCTCGACAATGGACATAGGCTATTCTTGAAAGATTGCATACTTGAGTATAGTGTTTTCATGAACCTCTCTTCTACTTCATTGCATATTACTTTGTTGAAATTCGCATATTTCAATATGCATATATTCTTGAGTGTTGTCTCAAAGCAGCCATAAATCCAAAATTGAATGTGGGATAGTGGCTTCTGATACATACCTTTGCTTTGTCCTGCTTAATTCTGCAGGGGACCTTCTCTTGTGTCCTCTCTGAAGGATTCATCACTTCACAGTTCTCTCCGTCAACCTGCATTTGATGTTATTCAAACTATTATAGTTTCTGATGCTTCCGCTCTGGTAACTTCAATTCTGAAGTATCAACTTGCTACGAGTGGTGAAAGATGCTTGCCGTTACAGCTTGATGAAGAAGTGGACCGAGGAAATTTGTTTGGTTGTGATTTTGAAGAAAATGATGTCAGTTGTTGGAACGAATTTAGTTCTCAAGCTGATATAACATCAGATTTATGTGGGGATTGGATGTGCATCCCAATGTTGTGGTTTGAGGTTTTAGTTGAAATTGATCCCTTGAGTCTTCCAGTATTATTTGCTAAGTCTGTTTTCTGGGCTTTGTCACGTCTTTCTTTACTTGAATCTGATAATGAGTCTGGTATGACACCTTCAGTCGGTCACTGGTTGAGAAACTGTGGTTCAGATAGCTCTCATGTTTTCAATTGGAAGGCTCCATCTGGTTCAAATGATGGTGGTGAGGGAGTGGAGTCTAAAAACTCCATTAGGGTCTCAACAAAGTGTATGCCTCTAATTAGGCTTTTCAAGAGGTTTGCAGTTGATCCTATGGCTTAATGCTGTTGATTCTGAGGTTTTGCTAGTGATCAGAAGAATTTCGTGTTCATATAAACACTTTTCTTGATTATTTTCTCGAGGTTATTACAGGTCGACTGCTCATTTCATCATCAGAATGGAGCAAGGAGAGCTAAGGAAGCAGTGGACATGGGAGCCAATGATGAGTGACAGTTTGATTCTTCTGCTCGTGGATCCCAACGATGTAATAGTTTCATTCCAAAAGTTCCATAAAATTGGACAACTGAGTCTATCATTTTGTATTTTTGATGAAGGATCTTGCCTCTGCGTTAATGCTGTATCGATCTTATCTGGTTGCTGCAGAATGCGAGACATGTTGGTCGGTGTATTCTTGAACAAGTTTCAAATACACGAGGTCTAACAAGTGGACTGCAGTTTCTTTGCTCTAGTCCATCTTCACTCTTAGCTACCACTACAGGGTTAAGACATGCTCTAAAGCTGGTAAGATCTAATAGTAAAGGGAATTACTCTTTTTGAGTGTTAGCCAGCATTGGAATTTATAGCACCTTATATCTCTACTTCCTTGGTGCAATTCCTGTGCTGTCTTTGATTTCCCTTTCTTCTGGCTGCATTTCTTCTAAAGTTGTAATACTATGAAAATTGTTCTCCAGTTATATTTGTCAGTCATAATCCTGTTTGCCTCTTTTCCAGGTTCAGTTGGACTGTGTTCTATCAAAATTTCAGACTTTGCATCATTTCTTTTTTGTTTTGTGCAAACTACTAAAAGAAGGGAATTCATGTAGCCAACCTCTAGTCAGAAAATCCTCTGAGGACTCTAGTATCTCAAAATTTTCTTCTCAAGGGGGATTCTTAAAGCAGCCGGTGCTTCAAGCTCAAAGTGAGCACATGGACGCACATAAATCAGTTGTCAGTTCCATTTTATGGGAGAAATTTTGTTGCTTACTCTCAGAAATGGCTTGGATCTCTTTTCAGAAGTGCTTGGCAGCTGGGAAGATTTTTATAGGTCAAAAACCATCTCAGGTCTGGATCTTAGTGTGTTTATCTACTATCTAGTGATATTTCTTTCGTTCCTGGTTACATGCATTATTTACAACTTTATGGTTCAGGAGTGCATGTTACCTCCTTGTTGTGCAGAGTAGGTTGAGAGTGGCTCTGTTGTTTGAAACTACGATACTCATAATAAATAGTGAACTTCCAATAGAAAAGAGAAAACCATCCCCTTTTGCTTCCAATTGATGAATATGATAAAATATTTCACCCTTCTTTTTTTTTTTGAATAGGGTAAATAATTTAATTGACATTTGGGGGGAAACTCCGTAAAGAAATATTCATCAATTCATCCTATTAATTGCAATTTTCATAACAGCATTTTATTTAGTATAGTAGTTGGGTTTATAGTAACTTTTCCCTGTATAAAAATCCATATACCCCCTCATTTTCACCGGTTGACTTCCCCTTCTTTCCCAATTTCTCCCTTCTTGCTTCAATATGAAATAAAGACAATTTTGAAATTATCTTCACGACCCAAATTCAAGAGCTCTGGCACTTTTCCCTGTTACAATTTTTGAACACCACTGTCATTCTTGTACCGCGGAACCATTATACTTCACCTTCAATCTTCTGGCATTTTGGCCGCCCTAAAAATGATAGTAAACAACCAGTCAATCACTCCATACCTGCCTCGCCTGCGTTCTTCCACAAATCCAACGAGATCTTGTCCGGCCTAGTGGCAGTTACCCCCATTTTATGAATAGCCCCTTCAACCTCCGTAACCTTTATGCACCTACAATACCTAAAATTTCTACTCCTCTCGGAATGTTCTAACTTCCCCAGCATGATATCCCTGCCCCCTTCTTCATTTAAGAGCTTATGGAATCTTTTGGAAACTGTAAATGAATATTTTTTGATGAAGTAAAAATAACTCCGTCCATTCCAATTTGTTTGTCCTAACTTTTTAGTCTGTTTTAAAAAGAATGCTTCTTTCCATATTTAGCAACTCTTTAATACCAACTTTCCACGTGACATGTTTAAAACCACAAGATTAAAGGGCATTTTGGTGCATTTGACATCTTTAATTGAAGACCACAAAATCCAAAAGTCTTATTGACTTTCTTAAACTCCGTGCCAAGTCAAAATAGGATAAACAAATTGAAATGGATGGAGTATTATAAACAAAAGGGCTAAAACTAGCCAGTATACAAAAAGTAGAAAACCTTAAAAAATTACATGGTTTTCTATGAATGCTATCCAATCATCTATACTAGTAGGAACCTCATGGGTGCACCAAAAAGAAATAAGAGAAACAATGCTATTTTTCAAGTTTACAAAGTCTTTCTCTACACCATCTAAAGCTCTCCTATTCTCATCTCTCCGCATGGTCCACATCAGTTCTAAGGGATCCTCTTCCTATGCCCTGCATCTCCTCCTCCGCATTCTAAAAGCCCTGCTAAACATTATTTCTATTACAGTTCTCGGCATCACCCACTCAATACTACATCTCAGCAACTCTACCCGACAATGTTAAAGTTGGTGTCCTGGGAGTGATAATTCATTGTTTTCTAGACCACTCGTCAGCTCTTGGCCTTCCCCTCATCCAAAATCATCGGCTTCATACACTTGTTTAGTACCAAATTGTTTTTCTTATTTGTGGGTAGCACTGGAGTATGAATTTTCTTTCACATGTATGGAAATTGTATTGTGCCTGTTCTCTCTTATCCTCAATGTAGCCTGGCATTTGAATTGTCTGTTGAGTTCTGCCAAAATATTGCTTCAATAATATGAAATTGAGATCTCATTATTCGCTAGTTCCAAAAGAAAGATTAAAACGTGTTATGATTGATTTTGTTGATTTGAAGCGCTTAAAATGTGGCCTACAGACTTTTGAAAAATTTGCAGTGCATGCATTTGGCCTATAGCTGACCACTTTGTTGGAGAATGTTAATGCTGAGGATGTGAAGATCATCTTATATTCAAGACCAAAATCTTTGATGGCTCAATCAAAGGGTTTCTGCAACTTTTATAACGAAGTATGCTTTCTTCTTATTCCAGATGACCTGCATCAGATTATTAGAGACCCTTCCTGTTGTTTTCGGAAGGCTTTGCCGAGATCCGATTACCGTGCTTAATAATGCAGTGATACAATGTCTTCGTGATCTGATAGATTGGGGGCATTCACCACTTGCAGTAGTGGTCAGATATTGGAAAGACGCTTTAATTTCATTGCTGATTCTGATTAAAGCATCATGCAGTGGTGTCCCTGCCTCATTAGCCGCAGATATTGAGAAACTTATTTCATGCGGTGAGTTATTACTCTCTTTGTTAAGTTATCGTGTATTTCTTGTCTGTTGTGCCATTATGATAATGATCAGTTTTTTAAAATAAAGTTTCTTTTACCATGTTGCTGGATTGCAGATAATATTCCAATGAATGAGTTGATCAAGCAAGTTGCTCAGCTTTCTGTTTCACTTGTGGATGAGAGTTACACTGACTTGAAAAAAACTAGTGTTGATCCCAAATGTTTGCCTGGTGAAGAATTTGTTTGTACCGACAACTCTTTAGCTGAAGCAGCCACACCTTTTAGTAGGGTGGGTAAAAGAATGCATATTCCAGACTTGAAAACATTTGTTGGTGAGCAAAGAAGTAATTCGATAGTTCATTCAGGTGATGAAAGAGACACAGATACTTCTGCTGGTGCAGATATCAATTCTTGTATCAGCTTTGATCCCAAACTTGTTGGCCATATTGCTGGGAGAGTTGTGTATTCTGATCCTGTGAAAAAAATTGACTCCAGGAAAATTTCTCAGCCAGTTGATTTTTGTTTGGATCTGGATATCCCAACACTTGAATTAAATGCACTACATGCCAGAAAAGATTCGCCTCTTGTCAAATCAAAAGCTGCAGAACCTAAGAACAAGGAAACTGATTTCCAGTGCCATTTAAATTATACAAATCTGAATTCCAAAGAAAATAGTCATGTCACCTCTGAGCTTCATTCTGCTCTAGGGAGCTCATCTTATGGAGGTGTGAGTATGAAAGAGAATGACGGGGAAGCTGATGAACGGGATATAAAACCTAATGATACAGTCTTGAAAGAGCTTGTAAGTGAAACCAGAAGTGATCGGGAGTCAGCTTTTCTCACTTCAGCTAGACGTCAACAATCATTTTCCCTAAAAACAAATTTCTCTGGTCCGAAAAGGAAAGTCATTCAACTCGGCTTACCAGTTGAAAATAGGTCTAACGCTTTGAGATTGGATGATGGAGTAAAAAGATTTAAAGCTGTGAGGCTTGATGATTGGTATAGACCTATTCTGGAGTGCAATTACTTCTTAACAGTTGGATTGACAACTGCAGGTGAAGGAAAGAATGATAGTTTGAGTAAATTAAAGGAGGTTCCTGTTTGTTTCCAATCCGTTGATGAATATGTTGAAATTTTTCGTCCACTTATATTGGAAGAATTTAAAGCACAACTGCAGAGTTCCTTTCAGGAGATAACTTCTCTAGAAGAGATGTCTTGTGGCAGTCTTTCTGTAATGTCAGTTGAAAGAATTGATGATTTTCACTTCATTCGCTGTGTTCACGAGGATGTTGATTCATCTGGTTCTAAAAGCTGCTCAGACAATGATCTTATTTTGCTTACAAGACAACCCCTGAGGAATTCTTGTCCTGATATTCACATGATTGGAAAGGTGAGTGTACTTTTTGAGTAGAACTTTATTATGCTGTGACTAGTTATTGGTTGATGTTTAATTATCTATTCCGGAGGAGATTGGTTGCTTTTGGTATAACCTCTGTTGATTTTTTTTTTACAGTGCATAAACTCTTAGGGCCCATTTGGACATTTGATATGAAATCAATCAGATTGATATGAAGTTCGAAGTTTTGTTTGGACATGCTATTTGGATTTCTTAAATTGTAATTTTCTCATAAACATGAAAACCCAACAAGTTCTGAAAACTATCAATTGTTTTTCAATTCTTATACAATCTTATCAAATGAGCAAATCATAGTTCATAAACAAGATACCAGAATATCCTAAGGCGTCACGTTGATAAATTGCATATCTCCATGTTCCTTTTGTAAATAAATGTTTACTATTACAAACTTCTAATTGCACATAATTTTATAAAGATTCACTAGTCAACAGTAGTAGTAACTAGTTACTCATTAATAATCATCATTGCACATGGTACATACAATCTCTTCACGCCGAGCATGATTTTTTTAATTTTTTGCAAAATTTAAAATGATGGGTCTTTCTGAACAAAATATAAACTTATGTGTCATATTTTACATTTTATAAAAAATTGAAATATGATTTTGAATCCCAAATTATGCTTTTTTTTGTGGAGAATTTGGGATTTGAAATCATTATCCCAAATTGCATGTCCAAACGTTGATTTGAAATCATGACTTCATATTGTTTTGCAAGAAAGAAATTTAAGAATTTTTGAAGGAAGTAGCTCTTTACAAAATTTTAAGATGAAGTGCTTTCTTCTTTTTCATTTTTGGTGTAAAGAACGTTTTGTAGAGGAGGCAATATCCTTAGTGGATCTGATAGGTGCTCTGTAACTGTTAGGATTTCATAGTTGGATCTGCTGTCCTTTCTCTCTGTCTTTATGGTTTTGGCACTGTTTTAGTGCCTTTTTCTTTAATACTCAAGTTACCATTCTCAAAGAAAATCATGACTTCATATCGCATGTCCAAACACAAGCTTTAATATATGTTTTGTCCTTAGGACATCAATGGGTATTTGGTGATCACTATTAATTTATTAACGAGTGTGTTAACTCTTTTTGAATCCTACCTTTTTCCTCTCTCTTACTTCATTTGTTTATTTGACTATTCTAAAATTTACCTTTGTTTATCTTCATTTTTTTTATTACTGCTGTGTTTGAGCCAACCTCGATTGACTTCATGGGGTACCTGATACCTCCTACAAGCCTGGTTAACTCTGCCAACCAATGTTTGGATAGATGGGAAAAAATCACCTAGTGTTTGTGCCTCTATTGGAATTTGAACATTTGACCTTATGATTCTCGACCCACTTCGTTGACTACTAGGCTAACCCAAGGGGTGTTATTTATTCTCATTTAAGAATAATTTATCTAAGAAAATAAGTTAGAGGGATAATTAAGGTGCCGAGGAAGGTGGTGCTTCTTCTCGTGATTTTTTTTTTGAGAAAGGTAACAGTTTTGTGTATTAATCTTCAGCACTAAAGGCTGGGATCCCAAATTTACATCATAGAGCTACATACAGTTGAGTATACTCAAACAAAACTAAACTAGATCCTACTTCATCTTACAAAGAACCTAGGATATCTATAATAGCTATAGGGTCATCTACATACTCAGAACTGCACCAATAGCAAAAAGTGGTAATGCAATTCATTTTAATCCTGTATAAAGGACTACTAATGCTCTCATAGCATCTCATATTTCTCTCCTTCCATATGGTCCACCAAATCACTGCTGGGACAATTCTTCATCTGCTTTGGTTTGTACTGCCACTACCTTTGTTGTTCCAGCTTTCTATAGCCTGTCTTGCCCTTTGTGGCATGGTCGAGCTTGTGCCCCTGAAGCTGGTAAATAAGTGCCAAAGTTGTCTAACCACCCTGCAATGAAGAAACATATGGTTGATTGTCGCTGCCTGTTGCTCACAAAAAAAACATCTAGAACACATGTATTCCCCTCTTCATTAGATTCTCATGTGTTAGTGCTGCCTCTTTTACTACCAACCAAGTAAAGACTGCCACCTTATATGGAATTTTAACTAGGTAGAGCTAACTGGGAAGATACCTTTGCTGTGATGAATCCACTTGAAAGTGTCTTCTCCCTCTTTCAATCCTCCAAATTGGTCTAGGGTGCCATAAAATTCTGCTAGTCTATCCACCTCCCAGTCTTGTATCATCCTTCTGTATGTTAAGTTCCATCCATGGATGGACCAAACTTCTTGCATAGTGGCCTGTTGTTGCTGATTCAGCAGATAGATGTCCGAAAAGAGCTGCTTGAGGCTGCCATTTCCTAATCAGTTATCATCCCAAAACAAAATCTTCCTTCCATTGCTTACATTGAATCTAGTTCTTTGAAAGAAACTATGCCACAAATTTCTGATTGATTTCCATAGGCTAATACCATAGGCAAAAGTCAGTTATTTAGTTTTCTAGTGGTCTATCTTCTCATACTTGGCCTGAATCACTCTAACCCAAAGGGCCTGCTCCTCTTTAGGAAATCTCCACAACCACTTCGTCATAAGGCTTTTGTTCTGTTTCTTCAAGTTTCTAATGCCTAACCCACCTTGTTTCTTTGAAAGAATTAAAGTCTTCCATTTGACCAAATAAAATCCTTTGTATTCTTTCTCTCCATTCCACAAAAAATTCCTCCTTAATGTATCAATTCTTTCCTCCACCTTAGGTGGGAGAGGAAAAACTGACATCAAGTATGTTGGCAAAGCATCTAAGACTGAGTTGATTAGGGTCAATCTTTTCCATCTGGATAGTCTTCTTTCACATCTCTCCACCACTCCATTCCAAATTTCATTGGATTTGCTTTTTGCTCCCAAAGGCATCCCCAAATATACTGTTGGCAGTTGATCTATTTCTCCTCCCAAGATTAGGGATGGCAATGGGGCGGGGAAGATGCGGGGCGGGGTGGGTTTAAGGCTATGCGAGGCGGGGCGGGTCGATGCTGGGCGGGTTGAAGTGGGTTTTTCTTAAAACTAACACGGGACGGGGCGGGTTGCGGGTATATGTGATTTTATGTGGGTTTAAATTTAATTTAAACTTTTTACATGTTATAAGAGTGATAAATCATTATTTATTAAGATAATTTCTTTAAAGCTACTAAAATATTCAAGATAGTAAATGAAAATGGTTCAATAAAAAATAATTCAATTTCTTACATGTTTCCCAATTGACCTCTAAAAACTAATTTTTTAAGCCACTCTCCTATTAAATTAATACAACTTAATGAAAAAATGAATTTATTTTTATGAATTTTATTTTTAGTATCAAACTGAACTAGAAAAAGAAAATATTTAAAAAATTATGCGGGGTGGGTTCATGTGGGGCGGGTATATGTGAGGTCGGGAGGGGCGGATTAAAAATTTTGCGGGTTAAGCTCAACCCGCCCCTCCCCCGCCCCCGCTCCGCACCGCCCCATTGCCATCCCTACCCAAGATCTCTGTCAAATTGGAAAAATAAGACTTTTTCTCGAGACCTGAAGTTGCTTAAAAAAGAATGAGATCACTCTCAGGATCTTAAGTTGGCTTTCTTCTGCATCACAGAAGATGAGAGTGTCATCTGCATATTGGAGCTGTGTGACTTCCAATCTTTGGTTCCCCTCATTTGCTACATTGAAACCCCTTATCCACCCTTTAGTATGAGCAGTCTTTAACATATTGTTTAGGCCTTCAATCACTAGAATGAACAGAAAAGGTGAGAGAGGATCACCTTGTCTTAGTCCTCTGTCTGATGTAAAGAAACCTTCAGGAGATCCATTTATCAGTATTGAGAATTTAACAGTGCTTATACAAAACTTTATCCATCTGATCCATTTCAATCCAAAGCCCATTCTCTGCATGATTTCAAGTAAGAAGCTCCAACTAACATGATCATATGCTTTCTCTATGTCCAGTTTGCACATGACTCCTCGGGACTTTTCCTTCACTCTTGAGTCTAGATACTCATTGGCAATTAAGATTGCATCAGTTATTTGTCTTCCTCTCAAGAAGGCCATTTGTTGAGTATCTACTAGCTTATGCATCACTTTTTTCAATCTTTCTGTGAGAATCTTGGCAATCAACTTGTAGACACTTCCAATTAAACTGATTGGTCTGAAGTCTCTCAATTCCTTTGCACCATTCTTTTTTGGGATGAGAGCTATATATGTTGCATTAAAGCTCTTTTCAAAAAACTCTTGGGAGTGAAAGTTTTGCATCGTTGACATCAAATCCCCCTTCACTATCTCCCAGCATTTAACAAAAAAACCCATAGTGTATCCATCTGGACCTGGTGCTTTGTCTACCGCACAAGCTTTAAGTCCAAGAAGGACCTCCTCTTCTTCAAAAGGCTTCTGTAGTTCTTGTTGCTCCTCAAAGCTGCTGGAAGGACACTAGTTCATGTTTAAAGATGGTCTCCAGTTCTCACTTTCCTTATATAACTTCCTATAGAAAGAAATAATTTCTCTTTTGATATCTATAGGATCCACCAGTTCTTGGTCTTCTACCACCAGTTTATCAATATGGTTGAACCTCTTATGAGCATTTGCCATTCTCTGAAAGAACTTTGTATTTTTGTCCCCTTGTTTTATCCACAGAGTTCTAGATCTCTGTCTCCAAGCTATCTCTTCCTTCTTTGCATAATCTTCAAACTCCTTTACCACACTTGCTTTTTGAAGAGTCTCTCCTTCAGTTAAAGGCAGGCCTGAACTGTTGAATGTTGTCAAACTCATGAACTTTGTGGAGCATTTCCTTCTTTCTTTTTTCCAGGTTCCCATAAGTGCTTACACTCCAGTCTTTCAGTTTAGTCTTCATGGCTTTTAGCTTGGAAACTAGGATGAAATCAGGCCTCCCTTCGAATTCAAAAGATGTCCACCAATCTTAATTCTTTCGTTAAAACCCTCAGTCTCCAACCACCATCCTTCAAATTTGAAATATGATTTTGTGGGACTCGAACTACCACTTTTTAAGTGCAATTGGTGCATGGTCAGAACACACTCTAGGCAGTAGTTCTTGCTTCACATTGCAGAAACTCTCCCCCCATTCAGAGGAGTACATAATTCTGTCTATCCTCGAAACAGCTTCCAGGTTGGATCCCCTGGCCCAAGTGTAGTTCCCCCCTTCTAGTGGTGGATCAATTAACTCCATGTCCTCAATAACATCAGAAATATCATTCATGTACACAGAGGTTCTGGAGCAGTTCCTCTTTTCTGAAGCATATCTGACAATATTGAAATCATCCCCAAGAACCCAAGGCCCTGTAAATAAACTCCTCCTCCTGACAGCCCCTATCTCCCACCACACCTCCTGCCTTTCTATGTTGCAAGTTGGTGCATATACCCCTGTCATGTGCCAAGTGAAACCATTTACCCTTGATTTAAAACTGCTAGTCAAGGTGTATGAGCCTATCTCCACTACTTCCCCTTCCCAAACCTTTTCCCACATCATCAATATACCTCCCCTAGTGCCACTAGCTTGCAGTTCCCCATATTTGACCCCTCTTTCCCCCACACTTGTTTAATTTCCTCCCCACTGTTTCCTTCAAGCTTTGTCTCCTGTAAGCAGATCACATCTGCTCTCCATTCCTGGATCACACTGTTAATCATCCTCCCTTTATACCTACAATTTTACCCCCTCACATTCCATGAAATTATGGAGACATTCATCATATATCTAAAGCCTTTCCCTCCCCCTATTTCTTGTGCCTTTGCTTTGGAATTTCATATCTATCATTAAACCTTTGAGCTCCTGTATGCCTTTGACTTTGGTGCTTTCCTTTGTAAGGAGGCGAGTGAGGAGGCGGACCTATTCTGTTACATTGATATTTAGCCATGAGGTTATGGGAGGATATCTTTTAGATGGTTTGGAGTTTCTTGGATTATGCCAAGAACCGTCAAGGAGTGATGTTCTACTGGAACAGTGGAGCTACTAGAAGAAGGCACAAGGCTTCTTGCTTTGATGTGGGTCATTTGGTAAGAGAGGAATAGGAGAATTCGTGAAGGGGTGGAGATGAGCTTTGCTCAAATGAGTAGTCTTTGATCCCTTATTTTCTTTAGGAGCACCAGTATTGGTGTCTTTTTGAGATTACCATATTTTGTAGGTTTCTCCCTTTTTTTTTTGGGTATATCACTTGTATACAGCCAAGTTGTCCTTGTTATTATCAAAGAAACATTTAGCTTCATAAAAAAAAGTGTCTGCCGACATGCCCGTGCATGTACATGCCTTTCTGCGATAATTCTCTGAGGAGGTGATGACTTCCCAGCCAAATTTCTAATAGATGATAGAGTTGTGCTTTATACATATGCAACACCCGTTTCAACCTTTGTTTTGACTTCTGGTTGTTATTTGTCTGATGACTTTTACTCTGGAGTTTATGTAATCATACTGTCAGAGCTTTTGATTTCTTTGAAAACTGTGTACTATCTATTGGACATTTTGGATGTGATCATGTGGATGTCTTGGTGTTGTGACATTGAAGCATCCCGACTGTTTGCAGGTGGAAAAGCGTGAAAAAGATTGTAAGAGGAGATCAAGCATCCTACTCATCAGGTTGTACTTGCAAAATAGACCTCATCTGATGCGAGCTCAAAAGTTTCTTGTTGCGCGAAGCAAATGGTGCATTAGTCGTCTAATGACCATAACTTCTCAACTCAGAGAATTTCAAGCATTGTCGGCTATTAGGGGAATTCCTTTGCTTCCTGTTATCTTGAATCCCACCAGTTACAATCACTGTAAACATTACGGTGAGAGTTTCAATAAACTATCAAGACCTTTACAGCAAGTCCTCAAATCGGCATATAATGACAGTCAACTGCAAGCTATCAGTGCTGCTATTGGACCTTTTGATCCTAAAAAGGATTTTCAATTGTCTCTAATACAGGGTCCTCCAGGTGTGTTATTTTTGTGTCTCTATTTATTCATTGTACTATGAAAAATATATTTTCTTTATTCTGTTCATTGTTGGACAACTTCTATTAGGTACCGGGAAGACCCGAGTGATTGTGGCCATTGTCAGTTCGTTGCTTTCTTTCTCCCAAGTGGACACCAAGAGATCATCAAATGGAGGTCTAAAGTCTACTGGAATGTCTTGCACTGCTTCAAGACAGCGAATTTGTCAAGCTGCAGCCGTTGCTAGGGCATGGCAGGATGCAGCCTTAGCTAGACAACTTAACGAGGATTTAGAGAACGATAAACCAATGGGAAACTGCAGTAAAAGAAGAATACTTATCTGTGCACAATCAAATGCTGCAGTAGATGAACTAGTGTCAAGAATAACCAGTGAAGGCCTTTATGGCAGTGATGGGACAATGTACAAGCCTTATATCGTTAGAGTAGGTAATACAAAAACAGTTCATCCTAATTCATTGCCATTCTTCATTGATACACTAGTTGATCACCGCATAGCTGAGGAGAAAATGAATGCAACCGATTCAAAGATTGATGCCGACGCGGATACTTTGACATTCTTGCGGTCTAATCTTGAGAAGTTGGTTGATACTATCAAATGTTATGAAGCTAAAAGAGCTAATTTACGGGATGGAAATTCTGATTCTAACTGTTTATTGGAAGGAGACACTGATAAAGCAGATAATGCCAAGGAAATGTCTGATGCAGAAGTAGAAGCAAAGCTTCGAATATTGTATGAAAAAAAGAAATCAATATACAAGGATCTCGCTGCTGCTCAGGCACGGGAGAGGAAAGCTAATGAAGAAACAAAAGCTCTTAGACATAAATTACGGAAGGCTATACTAAAAGAGGCTGAGATTGTGGTGACTACACTGAGCGGCTGTGGTGGAGATCTATATGGGGTTTGTGCAGCATCTGTGTCCGGCCAGAGATTTAGCAGTTCATCCGAGGGTGTCCTATTTGATGCAGTTGTGATTGATGAAGCTGCTCAAGTATGGAACCATTTTTTGTTTGTTCTTTCATTTTTCCTGGTTTCTGTCTTTGTCATTTTGATGTTTATAGAATGGTTCACCATTCAGGCTTTCCTAAAAATTGCGTTTTTGCAACTTTCAGGCTCTGGAGCCTGCTTCCCTCATACCACTCCAACTATTAAAATCAAAGGGAACTAGATGTGTGATGGTAAGCTTAGGATGCATTATTTTGTCATGAAGGTTAATAATATTAACTGAAGTGTAATATTGGTGTTGAAGGTGGGTGATCCAAAGCAGCTTCCAGCCACAGTTCTCTCTAATATTGCCAGCAAATTTTCTTTCCAATGTAGCATGTTTGAACGCTTGCAAAGGGCTGGTTATCCTGTTAACATGCTCACACAGCAGGTAGTTTTCAATCAAACTTTGTAGACCTTTTAGTTCCAAAATATATTTCCATGATTTTGAGATGGCTATAGGTTGCATGAGTCAGCAGCCAATTGATGTGAGATGAAAGAACTGTTGCTCTGATAGGGCTTCCAGTAATTTCATGCTGCAGTTTCCTTGATCAACTCTCAGCTGGTTAAATTGTTTGCTCTTGGTGCAGTAACCGTTATGCATTGTATCATTTGTCTTCAGAAAAAGGATTTAGTGTCTGAACTTTTGTCAATCACCAAAGTTTTAACAAGCATAATTCTCTTTATGCCTACAGCCTACCAAGTAACAAAAATAAGCAATCAGTTTGGTTGTTGTACAAGTGTTTTGGTTTTTGCTTTATCAGCACCTATAACCCATCTGTCATCTAATGGTTTCTTTAAATGGCAGTATAGGATGCACCCAGAGATATGCCGCTTTCCTTCTTTCCGTTTTTATGATGGTAAGTTGGTTGATGGAGACCAGTTATCCAGCAAAGTTGCATCATTTCATGGGACTAAGGGTCTTGGTCCCTATGTATTCTTTGATATTGTTGATGGGAAGGAGCTCCATGATAAAAAATCTGGCACATTATCCCTCTACAATGAGTGTGAGGCTGATGCTGCAGTTGAAGTGTTAAGATTTTTCAAGAGGAGGTACGTTTCTTTTGGTGTTTTGTTCTGAAATTCTACTTCCGTTGTTTTAAAGCCTTTCTTCTTATGCCATGCTTAGGTTTCCATCTGAGTTTGCTGGTGGAAGAATTGGTATTATAACTCCTTATCGGTGTCAACTTTCTCTGTTACGCTCACGATTTTCAAGTGCATTTGGATCTTCTATCACTGCTGACATGGAGTTTAATACAGTCGATGGTTTTCAAGGTCGAGAGGTTGATATAGTTATACTCTCCACAGTGAGGGCATTCGAGGCATGCTCGAATGCAACACAGGTTAATTCTAGCCGTATTGGTTTTGTGGCTGATGTAAGGCGGATGAATGTTGCTTTGACTAGGGCAAAACTTTCTTTGTGGATCATGGGGAACGCAAGGACATTGCGGACTAACCAAAACTGGGAAGCTCTAGTGAAGGATGCAAAAGAAAGAGGGTTAGTGATGTCACTTAAAAGACCATATAATGCTACTTTTAAATCATATGATCAGGAGAAACTGTTGACTTCAGAGAAACCAGAAAATTGTTCAAGGAAGTTGAAGCATGTTAGCAGGGTTGAAGCCACATGTGAGCATGCTGATAGACAAAAGAACAATGCAAAGCATGTGACTGAAAGGAAAAGAAAAGACTCCAGCTTTGGAGCTCCAATTGACACTCCAATACGTGCTGATCTGTCTGGAAAAAATGTTGAGGGAGTACAAAGATCTGAAGATGAAAGTAGTCTTTTGTTGAAAAAGGATCTCAATAATGATCATTGCAGAAATACCAAGGGTGTGCATATTTTACTCGGGGAAAATCAATCAGAATCAAGTGAAAGTTATGAAAAGATCAGTAAGAAGCACAGGAAAGAGAGGAAAGCTCATGGGCTTTACGGAAAACAATGTGACAGCTTAGAGAGTAACTTCGAGAATTCAAAAAAGTCAGGGAGTGATAACCATAAACATTCTATATCTGTTGCATCTGAAAGATTTCAACTACCTTTAGAACGCGATGATAAATTGCGGAATACGAGAGGTTGGAAGAACCCTGCTAAGACATCTCTTATGCAGAAGGATGTGGAAGATGGGATTGGAGCTTGTAATCAGGTTAAAAAACCTGATCACATAATATCAGAGAGGAAGCAACAACGTGATGCTGTTGATACTCTTCTTTCTTCAGCACTAATATCTTCGAACAAGTCTAGGTCTTCACTAAGATCTTTGCCTGCCAAAAGGACGAGCTCACCAAATGCTGGATGCCCTCCAATTAGACCACCTAAGCAAAATAAGGTAAAAGTCTTGAAGTCATCGATCAAGTTTGGGAGATGATCAGAAGTTGCATTTTTCTCATTCTATCCCCTAATAAATGTCCTCTTATCAAGTGGAATAATTAGTCGGTGAAGTTATTTGAAAATATTCTTAGATGTTCATCATTAACTATATGAGAAACCCGAGCTTTTCATATCGTAAAATGTTAAAATATTTAAAAGAACCCCTAGTTATAACTTATAACTAATTAAGTTGTATTCTTGAAAGAAAAATGGGCATGCAACATAAGATGGAGGGAGTAACAGTTTAACTTTTTACCACCACCACCACCACCACCACCACCACCACCACCAACGATTACACTTCATATCCAAGCTAGTATGACCAACTATATAAATTCTCCAATTCGTTTCTCTGTTTGGACCCATTTCATATAGTCTTACTGCTACTAATCCATTTTACTGCTACACCTCGTATGCCTCCTCAGTGATACATTAGCCAATTTAGACCAGCAAAAAAGTAAGCATCTAGTTTTGAGGGAGTGATTTGGAGTTGAGGTTCCATCTAGACAGCTCCTATTCCTCTCATTCCAATTAGTACTTCAGAAGATTGCAGCAGGGATCATTAGCCAGATCCTTTTGATGGTTTGATCAACTCTCCTCATGCTCCAGTTTATATTTGCCTCTTTTATGGTCTCTGACATGACCCATTTCAACCCAAAAATGCAGAAGAACATGTTCCAAAGATCAGTAGCCACCTTGCTGTGCAAAAACATATAATACACATATCATAGTTGAAGTTTGTACCCCTTTCTCTATCATTCGTGCTAGCTTTATGTTTCTCTCTCCGCCCACGTCGTACAAGTCATCTAGAGTTTTACGTGAGGCATTGGTAGCTACCTTCTTAGCTTCTCTCTTAACTCAGTCTTCAAAGATTTTACCATCATTTGCTTTTCGTAACTACCTATACGGCTATACCCACAATAGCTCTTTGTACTTGCTCAATCATAATGGTTCTTCTGGTTGATTTTCAAGGCCATCAGGAACATTTATAACTTTACCAACATGGTGACTCTTTTTGTTTGTTATGCTGAAGGTATTATGTTACTTTCGAATGTTAATAAAAGTATTTTCATTTTTTACAGTCAAGCTGGGAACTCTATTCCTATAATCCTATTAGATGGAGGATGCACTTCAATTTAGCCTTTTGGAATTGTGATAGTATCCATGTCTTTCCAAGTATGGTAGGATTTGTTGATACTACCCATGGATATTCAACATTCAAAAACATTTCTTAAACCTGATCATCCACTAGCATTCTGACTTCTCTATATTCAACAATTGTGCCCTATGGCCTAGGCCCAATTTTTTGATACAGTTGAGCTGTTTGGTTGCCGTTCTTGCTTTTTTTTTTTTTTGTTAAAGGTAACGTTTTGTATATCAATCATCAGCTCAATGCTTGTAACCAAAAATGTACAGCATATCCTACATCCACAGGAGTGTGCCTATCAAACAAAAACATAAAGAAAAAGCAAAACTATCACTAGATCCTCCTTCATCTTATAAGGATCCTAGGATGTCTACAATAGCCACAGGATCATCTATATACTCTGAACTACACCAATAGCAAAAAGTGATAATGCAGTTCATTTTAATCTTGTGCAATGGGCTGCTCTTGTTTTCGAAACTTCTTAAATTCCTCTCTTTCCATATGGTCCACCAAATAACTGCTGGGACAATTCTCCATCTGCTCTTGTTTGTGCTGCCATTGCCCTCCAAATTCCAACTTTCTAGAGCTTGTCCTGTTCTTTCAGGAACAATCCAGCTTATACCTCTGAAACTGGTAAATAAATTCCACAACTGTCCTACCACTTTACAATGTAGGAACAGATGGCTAATTATCTCAGCAAACTGCTTACAAAAGCAACATCTTGGGCACAACTCTATTCCCCTCTTCATAAGATTCTCTTGTGCAAGGACAGCCTCTTTCACCACCAACCAGGTAAAAACTGTCACTTTATAAGGTATTTTAACCTTCCATATAAGCTTCCAAGGTAGAAAATTTACTTGGGATCCCATCTGATTCATATCTCTATATGCAGAGCTAACCGTGAACTGACCTTTGCTTTGGCACTTCCATTTGAGGGTGTCTTCTCCTTCTTGAAGCCTCAGAACTGATCAAGTGTGCCATAAAATTCAGCCAATCTCCTCAATTCCCAATTATGCATCAATCTTCTGTAAGTGAGGTTCCATCCATGCTCGGACCATACTTCATGGAGAGTAGACATTTGTTGTTGGTTAAGGTAATGGATATCTGGGAACATGAGTTTGAGGCTTCCATTCCCTAACCAGTTGTCTTCCCAAAACCTGATCTTCCTACCATTGTTCACATTGAGGTCTGTTTTTGCATCGAAACTATGCCATAAGTTTCTGATTGATCTCCATAAACTGATTCCATATGTGGATGTTACTTCCTTGGTCTTGCAAGGCCCTTCCTTTTCGTATTTGGCTTGAATCACCTTCCCACACAGGGACTGTTCTTCTAAAGGAAATCTCCACAACCACTCCATGAGAAGGCTTTTATTCTGCTTTCTAAGATTTCTAATGGACAATCCTCCATGTTGCTTGGAAAGTAGTAGTGTCTCCCATTTGACTAGGTGGAAACCTTTATATTCCTTCTCTCCATGCCACAAAACATTCCTTCTTAGAGCATCAATTCTTTCTTCCACCTTTGCAGGGAGAGGGAATACTGACATTAAGTAGTTTACCGTTCTTGCTTTAACTCACTATGTATAATCTTGGTCTGGATTTTCATAAAGTAGGCAGATGAATGTTGTTTATAGTGTCTGCAACAGTAGTGTCCTTGGTGTTTTACTGCTTTCTACATCTCATGAAAATGTTTTACTTTTATAGAGCTAGCGGCAACTTCTTCTTATGCAAGGACTGGCATATTCATCAAGGTCGTTATTTGAGAGATGTCTGCTGGTTCCAGATGGGCTGGTTGACACATTTGAGGTGTGCAAGGTGGAATAGTTTTCTTCTTCAGAGTTCCCATTCAGTGGAGATATAGGAGTTCCTTTTACTTTTTGTTTCAACAAGGTAAAGTGCTCCGTAAGAAATCTTTAACAATTGGAAGTCTGATATTGGAAAATTGTTCAAAAATGATCATCCTGGATGTGCTTCCATTTCACGATTTTTGTTCTTGAGGCCAGGTTGTGTGCCCTGAAACTAGCGTCTGGTGGCTATGATTATTTTCACTGCAGATGAAGTTCATATAGAACTCTGAATCAAAAAGTGGATGCCTACAAATTGCTCTTATTTCTTTGGTACACGAATGGGCTGAATTGTTCTATTATTTTCTTGGAAGATTAACATGGAAGATCCACTTTAAAGATTCAATAATCAAAATACCCTATCTTTTAAAATATTACATATGATGTGCCATTTATAACTCTAGATACCTTTTTTATAAATAACATTCACGCTTATACTCGGGCATGATTTCTCATCCAAGACTTTGAAAATCAAACTTTTTCCTTTCTCCCCCTTCTCCTCCTGCTCCCCCAGTCACCTCCCAAATGCTAAATGCACCCTCTCAATGCCGGGTAATTCTTTTTGGTAAATAAAACTTTTTTTTACCAAAAGAATCTATGTACACATACAAACAAACTGCCATTAGTTGGACAGGAGCCCCAACTGGCTAAAATAGCTACTCAAACCTCTACTGTTGTCCATGCATTAGCCTTCTCAAAATCAGACTTGCTAAAACTAAGAGACTATGAGTAATAGTTAATTTTTCAATTGTTTGGGTAAGCTTCCTCTGCAGAAGACATCTCGAATAATAAATTTGACAATCTGTTCACCATTTCTTTGTTTGTCTTGGAACACCCTTAAACTTCTTTCTTGCCTTATGTAATAGAAAATACCTGCTAGAGTCATTCTATAAATTTCTGTTAATGCATTCCAGCCTTTCATTCTTGTGCTAGTCAATTCTACCTCATCTTTCCATGTCATCTTAAGTCTGGATAACTGCAATCATTCAATCATTTCCCCCATATAGTAGTAGGGAAGTTATGCTCAAAGAAAAGATGCACGATAGGTTAATCCTTCTCTTTGCACATACCACACTCTTGATTTCCCATTAGATCCCAGTTTACCAAATTATCCTTGTGTAAAGTCTATTTTAAAGTACCAGGTTGAAGATAAACAACCATTGAAGGGGTCTAAAGTTATTACATGCTAGCGTCCTCCATGAAATCCTTAGAATGTCTCCTTTCAACTTATTATATTTCTTTTAGATTGAGTACTTCTCCAGTTGCATCAGTTTTGGATCATAATGCTAGAATTCAGCAGGTACTGTTTAGCTTTAAAGATCTTGGTTAACATCTAGGAGGCTTGTTTTGGTTCATAATCCCACACACGTCTTCCTTTATTTGACGAATCAGTGTTGGGAGAGGAAAACTAATTATTGGTTGAAGCTTAAATGAGGTCCCGATTGTAATTGTAATTTTTGGGTGCAGCAAGCTGTAATATGTTTCTTACGCCTTAGGATTTATGATGCAGGCTAAACGAATATCACTAATCATTTGGTGAATGGAAATAAACTTCTTGTTGTAGGTATGTTTGTATAATATGTCATTTTCTGGTGATTGATTGGAGAGTGATATTGAATAACTGTGTGTATTAATGATTGATAATAACAAAATATACCTTTTTAAATTTGTTGTTTTGCTGGGATCTTCTTATCGCTCATAATTTGTAAACAATGTGTTTGTTAAGGCTATTTTTTTGACTTAGTATATATAAGTCAAGTATTTTTTAATACATATTTGGCATGAAATGAAGAAATACGCAATTGAGACAAGTCGTCCAAAGATTGAAGCAAAAAGAAATACACAGTTGAAACTTGACGATGTTGGTTAAGGGTTCTCTAGCTAAAATGTTAATGAAACATATATATTTTTTAATAGAAAAGAAAGATGTGCAAAAGTAGTGCGTATATGGTGTATGTAAGGATGGAATAGGTACAATTTGAATGTACGTATAGTGCAGGGCACACTAACATAATAATTATCACATGGCAGGTGGTGATCATGAGAAGAAGAGGAAATAGTTATATAAAGTTCCCCAAGAATGAATCACGTTATTTCAGGCTCCCACGTCTTACGCTGCCATATTCATCTAATCATTATTATTATTATTGCTATCTTTTGACTTTCTCAAATGAATTATCATGTTCATGTAGCTAATCATGACTTTCCTTATTCCGATGCCCCTAGTTACCCACTCATAAATATTAGATGGGTGGGTACACGTATCCTCCATATATTATATTATATAATACAACCAACAAAACAAGAAGAATAAATCGGTCGACGTACAGCTTAATATAGTAGGTATAAAATAGAATTAGAAGAAATTTAGAAGCAGCAATAATATATAGGAGTGTAAAATAGAATTAACAGAAAAAAAGAAAGAGTCAGGTAAATGAATATATATAAGAAACAATAGACGAGATTGGGAATAGGAACTAACCACATGCCACAAGAAATTATGTTGCAAATTAAACATATTAATTGTGTTTGTTTATGAGAAGAAAAGTAGTAGTAGTACTAGTTAATTAGCAGCAAGCAAGTGGCCAAGTTATTTAATTAGAATACAGGAGAAGATTGCTAATTTCGTACAGTTTAGAATGTGGAAATTAAAGCCAGGCAGCCAGCTAGCGTAAGAGAAGCTGTGATGAATTAAATGCAATAACTTACGCTATTTATTAATCATCATTCTGTGTATAATATAATATAACATGCAGTTAATAACTTGTACGGAAGAGAGGTAGCTAGCTAGGGTTAGTACTATTTGATAATGACGGTGGTTAATGAGAGAGAGAGACGAGCTACTCCGATCCTTTTCTTTTATTAGGTTAATTAATTAATTTATTCATGAGATTCGTAATAATGATGATTAATTGGTGATGGTACCGTACCTATAGGCAACACTTGATTATTTAATTAACTAATGGAATCAAATAAGTATATATCCTATAGGCTATATATAGAGAGATCATAATAGAGCTAGCTAGCGGATACTACTCATATGGATATTCCATCAAACAATAAGCAGCAGTTTCTTAGGTCTGGAAGTTCTTGTAATAAGATCAGACAAATAGTTAGGCTTCAGCAGCTGCTCAAGAAATGGAAGAAGATTGCAGCTGCATCCCCCTCTTCTACTCACCTTCAACGCAATACTACTGCTAATAATGGCATCAATAAGTTCCTCAAGAAAACTCTTTCATTTTCAGACAAGGACGACATTAATAATGTCCCCAAAGGATGCCTTGCAGTACTATGCGTTGGCAAGGACGAGGAGAAGAGATTCATCATCCCAATGGACTACTTGGCCCACCAATCATTTCAAGTCCTCTTGAGAGAAGCTGAAGAAGAGTTTGGTTTCCAACAACAGGGAATCCTCAAGATTCCATGTCAAGTCTCCCTTTTTGACAGCATTTTGAAAATCATACAAAGTGAGCCTTCTAAACAACCAAATGATGATACTAGTACTAATGATGATAATATCATTCACAACGTCGGCTGCTGCTCTCCAGACAATCACCAACAACAACACAATATCATGCCTCCTCAATTGTGCAGTATATGAATCGATCATCCATTCAATATTAACTGTACTGCTTTTTCTTATTCATTTTTCCCTTTTAAGTTATATGTTACTTCCAAAAAAAAGAGTATTTAGTCATGTTCTTTTTCGGTCTTCATATCAAGTTACGTATGTCTCATGCATGCATGCATGTTGTACATTTCTTGCCAATCAGACATGTTTGATATATATCACTCCTCTCTCTTCTCGCGACTTGGGTATTTGATTGTCTTTATCACTCTCTGTTCTAGCAATTCGCTTGTCCATTTTCTTAACTGACCCACTTACAGTTTACGTTTTGCTTATACTAGTTGAAGATGCATGGCTTGTTAAGTTTGAAAATGACATACATACTTGTGCCTGATCATACATACATCTTCTTGCATACTGAGTTTCAAATGGACTGATAGAGCCTTCCGACATTTGCTTCAAAATTTAGGTTTTTTTTTTAAGAAATGGGAGAAGAAATAGGACATTAGGGATCTACATTGGAGAAGAAATCATCAATTTGAAAGGGGAGTGTGTTTTAGCCACGTTAGACATCCATGCATATGGACATCTTTATGACATGTCAACAGTCTAGTCAGATCTAGTGGCTATCCATTAAAAGGGAGGGCATTTGTGATCCTTTAGTTGGACGAGAGGGTAATTTTGATACCAAAAACAAACCAATGGTATACAACAAAATCTTACTAAATTAATACTCGGTAAATTAATAATCTCTCTAAGATAATATTTTCCTCTGGTTCCGACTTGGGCCAATGGAAAAAATCACCTATTTCGATAAGATAATACATTTTCAGAAGACCCCTATATAAATATGTGGTCCCATTAATATTATAAATTAATAATTCTTTAAAAGTACAAATATATTTAAGACAATTTAGTGAAGTGTGATTCTATTGTGTTTTTTTTTGTTAAACTTTAAATCTAGTTGAAGTTTATCTCTAACTTTTTTTATTGCCTCCAAAAGTTTCGATGTTGTCTTTTCGAACTGCACCATAAAATTGTGAAGAGTTCTAGATATGATAAGTGTTTCATTACGCATAACTGGTTATAAAGGTATTGTATCATCTACAACTTCATCATTAACATGGTTTTGGCAACACTCTTATTATCCACGGTTGAATAAACCGTGGCTAACTTAACATAAAAATATAATTCTCTACATATTAAGAATTATCGCTAAAATATTGTGGTAAAATCCCTTTTTCCCACTAACCCCTCCCCCCCACCACACACATTAATTAGCAGATTTACTCTTTGAGCTTTTACTTTGAAAACGACTTTCACTCTTTTCTTTTACAAGTCTCTATCTCATGCACTTTGGCTACTCAACTGTTATAAATCTGCTCTTTATGGTGCCTGCAAATTGAACATGAAAAAAAGATTACAAGTTCGGATTTGAGACAACAGTGGGAGAATAGAGGAGGCAGTCAGGTTAATCTAGGATAAACTTTTAATTAATCATATCCGTGGAACTAAAAGCATCGTAGATGTTTCTTTTCCTCAATAAGAATCAATACATCAGTTTTGTATTTTTTATTGAACAACCTGCTATGGAACATCATAGCTTTTTCTCTCTGTTTTTTCCACTTTGATGAGGTGAGTGATGAGAAAAATTAATACATCAAGAATCAATATACATTAAGGATTTGTCATAATTTAGCAATTTCAAAGTAAAATTACTCTGCTAAAAGAATAAAAAGAAGTAAAATTAACCCCAAATTGAGATTAAGCAGTCACAAATGAGAATCTAAGTAAAATTAAAGACAATTCTCTCTTAGTTTACAAGAAATCTTACATGAAAATAGGATCTCATCCCGTTCAGTCATATCAGACGTAGATTAGGCTGATTCCTATAGCCTTTGAGTTTCGTGAGCTCGTTAAAGGAAATGATAAACCTGTGAAAATCTCTTTGTAGGTCAGTTGAGATTCTTTACAAATTGTCATGCAAAGAAACTTCCTGAACTGTGAAAACAAGAACAGTATATGGTTCATTATAGGTAACAAAGTCAACAATAACAACATACCCCGTGTAATCCCACAGTGTGTGGTCTGGAGAGGGTAGAGTACACATAGACCTTACTCCTACCTCCTCGAGGTAGAGACATTATTTTTTGAAAGACCCTCTGCTCAAATAACATTATAGGTAACAAAGTCCCACTGCTATAATAGCTTAAAAGCAGTGTCTCAAGTATCTATATCTTTCTTATATTGTTACTTTTATTGTTCCATTAATTTAAGACATTAGGATCCGTTTAAATTGAAGTCAATGATATAATCCAAACCTCATAGACTTATATAATTTTGAATAGTTATACAGGTCAAAAACCCCTTTGATGATTAAACTCTCAATTAACATAAATGAGTATTGCCTCAATTCTGTACCATTATCCATCTTTTAGTATAGGATCATAGGGATAGAACGATCTTTGGTGAACAAAAATTTTTCAAATAATTTGATTCTATAAAGCCTGTAAAATTATGATCTAGAGTTAGCTGCTATTAGAGCATCATCTTTCCTCTGAGTCTTTTCAAATGACAATAGTTTTATGTTTTGAAAAAAAGGGATGACATTCTCATATATTGTGCATTTGTATGGATTTTGGTTAGATTTTTATAATTGAAAAATGAATTTGTTGAATTTGGATCAAAGATTATCTATTTTTTCAGTTGATTGGCTCTTTTAAAGGCTTCTGATTTTGTGTTTTTGTTTAACTTTTATCTAATCGGATGAATTTGCTCAATTTTTTTATTTACTTATAATATGTACATGTTCTCATTTTGTAAATTTGTGTGATAGGTTGCAAGATTCTGACTCATTTTTAGCTCTTTTCCCGAAAATTTTTCCACTTAAGTTTATATAAAATTTAGTCCTATTTTTTTGTTTGTTTGTATCTTAAACAGCTTCATTCCAACATGATTGATAATAGTTGGATTGAGAGTCCAATTAAATCGAAAGAATTCTCAGATGGTGTAGTTCAATTTTTGGAATTTTCCTTTTCAAATGCATCTATTGATGGAAAATTTTTATGTCCTTGTATTATATGTGGATTTTCTGTTATGTGCAATAGAGCTGAAGTGTTTAGTCATTTGCTTCAAAGGGGGTTTCCAGAAAATTACACATATTGGCATATGCATGGTGAAAAACATGTTCAATGCAATGTAGAATCAATATTCCAAGTACAAAATGAGTTTGCTAGACAATATCCCATGAATGATATGTTGAATGATGTTTTTGGTGTCTATGGCAATAATGATCCATCAAATCTACCAAATAATGACAATTCTAAAGATTCTGAAGATAAGAGTCAAGAAGAGAGATAGAAAATTAAGAAGTTGTTGGAGGATGGGAATCAAGAACTTTATGATGGTTGTACAAAATATTGTAAGTTGTCATTCATTTTTATCATATTAAGGTCTTATGTGGTGCAACAGATAAAACATTTTCAATGATTCTTGATCTTTTAAAGGATGCGTTTCCCCATGCAAAACTACCATCATCATTTTATGAATCAAAAAAGATGATTAAGAAGTTAGGTTTGGGCTATGATAAGATTGATGGATGTCCGAACCATTGTATGTTATATTGGGGATCATCAGAGGGTGAGAGTAGAGATAAATGCAAGGTCTGTAATACTTCTAGGTATATTTCAAATGAAAATGATATTGGTGCAAATGTTGTAATTGATGACCAACATAGAAAGAAACCTAAGTCAGCGAAAGTGTTGCGGTACTTTCTACTTATACCTAGGCTGAAAAGGCTATACAAGTGCTCTAAAATTGCAGAACTCTTGAAGTGACATGCTATAGAAGCTAATCCAGATGGATTATTACGACATCCTAGAGATGGCAAAGCGTGAAAACATTTTGATTCGTTCTATCCGGACTTTGCTTCGGAGACTCGTAATGTGTGACTTGCTTTAGCTACAGATGATTTCAATCCATTTGGAAATCTAAATTCCAGTGTTAGCATTTGGCCTGTGATGTTGTATATTTATAATTATCCTCCATGGTGTTTTATGAAGCAATCTTCTCTTATCATGTCGATGATAATTTCTGATCCTAAAATGCCTGGAAATAGCATTGACATTTACTTGCAACCTTTAATTGCTGAGTTAAAACAACTGTGGAGTGGTGTAAATGCTTATGATTCCTCAACTAAGGAAATATTTCAATTGCGTGCTGCATTGATGTGGACCATAAGTGATTTTTCAGGTCTTGACAACTTGTCTGGATGGAATACACATACATCACTTGCTTGTCCATCATGTAATTATGAAACAGATTCTATGAGGCTAAAGTTTGATAGAAAATATTGCTTTATGGGACATCGCCGATTTTTGCCACATGATCACAAATATAGATACAACAAAAAGTCTTTTAATGGTTTTGAAGAGCATAGACCTGCGCCTATTACACCATCAGGTTTAACCTTGTTAAGACAAATTGAGGAGAGTCGGAAGAGACCTCGTGATGATGGTACAAGTAAGGTTGGTCCAAAACAATGGAAGAAAAAGAGTATCTTTTGGTATTTACCTTATTGGAAGAACCATCTTATTCGTCATTGCCTTGACTTGATGCATGTGGAGAAGAATGTTTGTGATAATATATTGTTTACTATATTTGGTGACAAAAAAAATCAAAAGATAATTTGCAAGCTCGTAAAGACTTGCTAGAGATGGGAATTAGAGAAAAGCTTCATCCATATCCTAATTCTTCCAAGTTTCCTCCATCATGCTTTAACATGAAGAAAGATATCTTTCTAAAAGTTTTAAACAATGTGGTGTTTCCAGATAATTATGCATCAAACATTTCTAGATGTGTTGATATTAAGAAACGCAAGATCTCTAATTTAAAGAGTCATGATTCCCACATTTTGATGGAGTATCTTTTGCCAATTGCTTGTTGAAGAGCTCTTACTAAAGAAGTTACTTCAGTGTTGATTGAGTTATGTAACTACTTTAGAGAAATATCAAGCAAGGTTTTGGATGTTAAGCATGCAGGGAATCTCTAGCAACGAATTTGGTTGAATCATGCTAATATGGAAGCAATTTTTCCTCCATCCTTTTTCACTATCACGTTTCACCTGGTCATTCATATTGGAGAAGAAGCAATTCTTGCGGGTCCTGTACAAGGTCATTGGATGTACCCTGTTGAAAGGTATAATATTTGGTTTGTAAATTTATGTATTTTTTATTTTAATCTTACAATTTGTTTTAATATTTTGTTAGGGGAATGGACCATTTTAAATCTTATGTTCATAACAATTCCGTTGCAGAAGGTTGTATAGCTGAAGGTTGCCTTACAGAGGAAAATCTTACTAATTGTTCTAAATATTTTGAAGATGTTAATATTGAAACAAGGTTTAATCGACCAAAGGCGTAATGATGATGACAATGAAATTAATGCTAGTAGTGAAAATACTATCTTGTCAAGTTTGTTTCCTGCATCAGGCAAGCCTATTGGGGCTATTAAGACTCTATCCATATCTTCCGTGGAAATCATACAAGCTCACCGATATGTGTTAACTAATTGTGAAATAGTTGATGCATTTCGAGAGTGAGTTATATGATCTTACATATTATTCATTTTCTTATTCTAATGTATTTTATACATTAATATATGATTTATAATTACATTCATAAAGTTTAGAATTGAGGTCACTAGGATATATCGTGGCAAAAGAAACTCCTCAAAACTTGTGGAAGAATATGTACACAAACATTTTCACCAGAGGTTTAAGGAATATGTAAGATTTCAAATATTTAATTCTCTTTCAAACTCTAAATCTTATAATTATATATAACTGTCCTAACATATTTTATAACAAAGGTTGCAAGTCAGAATGCTGTGGAGATTATGCCAGAAATCGAATTGCTTGCAAATGGGCCAAATAATGTCGTGATGAGATTCAAAGAGTATAACATTCATGGATTTAAGTATCATGGTATCCACAATTTCTTCTAAACTCTGGACCTCTGAATATGTATCATTTTCACTTGAATAACCCAATAGGTTATTGGCGTCCATTTTATTGCAGTAACAGAGATCATTAATCATGACCTCAAGTTCATAAATGACGTTTTCACAAGTGGGTTCATTCAAATTCTCTGAGATTTCATCCTCCAAACAAATTTTGCTGTGTCGAAAATAATTTGCTGTCCCCCTAGGCGTAACACGGGGACCTAGGGTCACAAGTGACCCCAAGCTAACCCTGAATCTTGCATATCACAAGCATACTAAAATAATTCTATGTAAGCGGAAGCATAACTGAAAGCTGAGTAAATCTAAAAGAGTTCAACTGAAAATATAACTGAGTTCAATGTGGTACAACCCAAATACTGAATACTGACTCTATGTCTGAAAACCTCTAATACTGATGGGCTGCTGGGATAAGTCCCCAGCTAACTCTATAAATACTAAAAGACTGATAATAGACTGACTAAACTAAAAGCATAAAGAAATGTCCTCAAACTATGAGGACTCACCACTGAAGCTGCTGAGTACGGACTGGAAATCGAGCTAAGCGCGGTCTGGATGCTGAGCGCCTGAACCTACATCATGAAACGATGTAGCGCAAAAGTATGCGTCAGTACTTTGAATCTACTGAACATGCAGGATATGCAAGCTGACTAAATTTTTTTAAACATGCTAAAAATACTGGTCAAGTGTGTAACTTGATCTGAATTGAAGTACATAGGCCCAAGATACAATAGTGCATAAAAACTAGAATGCAAGAGTAAACTGAAAACATACTTAAAAAAACTGAGTAAACACAACTACGGGCCTGAAGTACTTACTGAAGCTAATACTGTGGGAGAGTTTATTAACCGACATAAACCACGTGAGCTAAACGTGGAGTCCGATGTATACGCCCCGTTGAGAGGACCCAATATACCTTGCCAGGGTATAAAGGCATGACTGTGGCGTGATTACCAAAACTGATGCCCAACAAAGAGGACTTATAAACCTACTGGGGCACGTAGTTCTGGGACTTAAGGGTACGTTGAACCCTAGTCCAACTCGGTGCTAAACACTGCTCCCAAACTGAATACTAGAGCTCATTTTAATTGTAGTCCTGAATTCATGAAACATAACTAAACTGATCTGAAGATGATTTCTGAGATAAACTGTGGACAGAAACTGACTAAATTCTGTTTTAAAACTGAATGCTGGCACCCTAAGCTACATTCTAGAGAAAAGTCAATTCATGTGATAATACTACAATTTCATGCTAAGTTTCCCCATTCAAACTTTCATAAGAATTCATGCAACCCATTTAAACAAGTATAAAATTTGAGTAAGAATCACAAGAATTAATGGGATAATGAATCTGCATAGTTGGGCAAGAACCCTAGTTTCATAAATCATGATAATCAAGAAAAAGAGATTGAAGATTTGGGCATAAGGGCAAACAAAACCCTTATTGAATACCCTCATACCTGGTCCTTGAAAATCCCCGTGAGAAATTTGAAGTTTACTCTTGGAGGAGAGAACCTTAGGCATGGAGATTGGAGAAACACTATTTTTCTGCTTGGAATTGACTTGAGAGGAAACTGATTTGGTTTAGGTAGTTTTTGACTATATTACTAGGCTTAGACTGAGTAAAACGATGTAGTTTAGGCATCAAAAGACGTAGTTTAAGTGCCCAACGCATAGGGGAAAAGACAAATACGACCCTGACTTAAAGCTGTCGAAGTGACTTCAAGACAGGCTTCATGGGCCGTCTAGAGCACCACGTCCCGTCAAGTGGGTCGTGAAGATTTCTCAGCCTGATAGTGCTTCACTAAAATGGGCATAACTTTTTACTCCGAACTTCAAATGGGGCAAACTCGGTGGCGTTGGAAAGAGGACTCAAAGACCTTTAATTTGATAGGTTATGGGCCACCTAATTCAATTTGTGCTAAAAGATATGATTGTTTGAAGTTAGCCCAAAACTCAAAACCTGATAAGTCTCCTTCACGGACGACTTAACGGTCCGTATGAAGCTTCACGGGCCGTTTAGACATCCGTGGCCCTTTTCCAGTGACCTTGGGTCACTCCCCACCAACTAGGTGACCTGTACGACTCACTTGACGGGTCGTCAAGTTCACCACGAGCCGTCTAGGTCATCGTCAAGTGGCCCCTGCCTGAGGCAGGTTCTGGAAGGAGTTCACGAGCCCCTTAACGGGCCGTGATCCTCTTCACGGACCGTCTAGGGTGTCGTGAATGGTCCACGGTCCATTTTGGGTTCGTGGACTTTTTTCCGTTTTCCCTTTTTAGCCTTTTTCAAATCCGAGGTGTTACAACATTTGTCGTCAAGCCGTGATTGCAAAATTGATAGCATTCAAAACATTAATCTTTGCCAGATCAATTTCATGTCTCACTTCATAGCCTTCTAATATCCTACGAGAAAATCTGTTCCGATAATGCATGTTGAAAACTTTTATTATCCCAACATCACAAAGTTGAATCTCAAAACGCTCTATAAATTAATAATTATTAATTTATCGATTAAGGAGTATCTCTACAAAATAATAATATTTCATGGTTCCAATTATATTAATTTAGTGAGGTTTTACTATATATGGTAGGCAAGTTTATCTCACTACCCATCGTGAGGCGGAGAGTAAACACTATCAAATAGTCAAGTTCAAGATGATAATTAAGACTACTAATAGAGGATACTTAATACTCTTTTGCTTTCTTCCATTTTATTTATTTCACTTTCCCCGTCCACTTATGCCCATCACATCACAAATGCCCTTGGGTCCGTTTGATACAAAATACAATGTTTAACCGGCTACATAAGAGAAAAAAAGGTAATAAGCCCGCAGCTCGTGCAATTTTTGAGTGGCAATGCCAACATAGTTTCCTTAATTAGGTAGATTCCAAGTCATTGACCAGTTTATGGCTACTTCATCTTAATTCAATCTGATGGATAGATGGCTCAGTTTCCTTCATCTGATCCCCGCAGGATTTTGTCTGGTTGTCACCAAATAAGCCAAGTTAGTACTGCGTCAATAGCATCAACTTCATGTGTCATCTAAGGAGTCTGCTGAGTGCTGACCTCACGTATATCATAAAAAAGCAACTGAGTAATAAGAGAAAATGGGATAAAGGTAATTCCAACCTCAGTGTACAATGAATTCAAACAGAGCGCTTTTTAACTGATCGACATGCCACATTATTCAAACAGAAATATCATATGTGTACACAAGTAACTAGTATATCTTGAATACGCATCCAGTAGCACCCAGCTATTAGTAATGAAGCAGATGTTGGAAACTGCCATCCACTACTACTTCTCAGTTGCCAAAGAATCTCACAATTCACAAATTCGCAGCCTACTGAACTTTTCTCTGATGTTCAAGCCTGTTTGAGCCATCTCAATAGTGTAACAGCCAGGGATATCAAAGGACTATTCAAGGGAAATCATTTTGAATACTTATCAACAAGCGCCTTAGCGTTCTCTGGCGCAAAGAATCTTGCCTGTGACATCAACTGCCATGTTAGAAGATAAATTATATAAATCCAAATTTTAATAGGAAAGTCTTACAAAATTTCAAAAGATATTGCAGGTGTGATTTTTAGGTTAAGAGATAAAATTTTAACAAGTTTGAATTCTGTCTCCAATACCAATTAGCAAGCATGCCAGTATCGCAGAAAGATTTGTATGCGTCTAAAGTTTCGTTCCTGAAATATAACAATCAAGAAAGGAAAATAGCAAGCAAACAATAGTATTTGAATTTGAATTTATGCGAAGGTTACAATCTTTATGAAATCTTTAAGAAAAGATATGTAATCCCCTGAATCTTCTCTTCACGACTGTTCTTGATTTGTTGGAATACTTGTGGCTCAATTCTCGGAGCGAAGACTTTGATTTGATGAAATACTTGTGGCTCAATACTTGGAACGAAGACTTCTTGGTATGTGGAAGACTTGCAAGACTTGCAGATCACCACTGAAGAGCAAGGATTCTCTATGTATTTTTTGAATATGGATTTATCAATAAAATTTCACTTTCTACAAATGTCCCCTGCTTCAAGACTAGTTGCGGTGTTTGGCTTGTCAAACCTTTAAAGATAAGGCTTGAAGCATTCGTGAAGTATATATATATTTTTTCTTATGAAGTTTTTCAAAACTTTCCATGTTTGATTCCAATGGAAATTTTCCATAACTTGATGGAATTTTCCATAACTTGATTCCTATAGAAACTTACCATAATTTGGTTTCTAGGAAAATTTACCATAATTTTGTTTCAAAATATGGGTTTTTCCATTATTTGTAAGAACACAATTTATGTACTTTTGATTTCTATAAATACTCATGCTCTTGCTGTGGTTGATTGTCAATTTGTGGCATCATCAAGCTCAATTTTCGTCACTTTTTTTCAGCACAGCACACATGGGATAGAGAATTCATATCTCGTTGTAGAAACGTCGAAATCATGATCCGCTTGATTTTTCAGAAAGTAGATTCACATATCTACAATATGTCCAAAAATCAAAGTCAAATTCCTTCTCACTTGATGGGAATTAATTTTTGAAATTTGCTATCAGATCTGTCTTTTTTTTTTTACAGCCTTATGCAGTCTCACCAAAACGTCTCTATCTTGGTGTAGGAGCTTCTGAATGAGAAGCGATTTGATTTTATAGAAACTAGACATCAAATTCTACAACATATCCAAAAATCAAGGTAAAAATCCTCATGGATTGATGAGAATTAATTTTTGAAATTGGTCTTCAATTCTGCCATTATTGTTTTGCAGATTTGTGGAGTCTCACCAAAACATCCGTATCTTGGAGTAGGAGAGCTCTTATGGTGATTGACTTGATTCTATAGAAAATAGACTATTAAGTCTACAATATATCCAAAAATCAAAGCCAAAGTTCTCATGGATTGACCAAAATTAATTTTCTTTAAAGTTAACAATCCAATTGACTTTGTACAACATTCGTAACTCACTTTTCTGCATCTTTCACCGAAGAGTCGCATATTAATTTCCGTATTGATTGAGAACTTTGTCATCGTCTATATGGAGAGAGAACACAAAACTCTTAAGGCAATAGGACCATATTCATCATGACGAGTGCAAGGGCATATGCCACAATTTTCATCATGCCGATTTGAAGCTTCGTGCAATTGGCATTGTGAGACGCATCACTTTTTTTTGCAGGTTTACGATGGACCGCAAATAGTCTCAATCAAACAAAAAAAAAAGCGAGGGGTAATCCATAATTGACGAGAAACCACTTGGTGCATCTTCTTTTGCAAAAGCGATTTTGATGACGAACCATACATGATATATCTTCTTTTGCAGTTGCGGTTTTGATGACGAACCATACATGATACATCTTCTTTTGTAGTTGCGGTATTGATGATGAACCACACATGATGTATCTTCTTTTGCAGTTGCGACTTTGTTGACGAATCACACATGATACATCTTCTTTTGTAGTTGCGGCTTTGACAACAAACCACACTTGGTGCATCTTCTTTTGTAGTTGTGACTTTAGCGACAAATTACACTTAGTGCATCTTCTTCCACAATTGCGGCTTTAGCGACGAATTACACTTAGTGCATCTTCTTCTACAATTGCAATTTTGGCGAAAACCACACTTAGTGTATCTTCCTCTAAATTGCGGCTTAGCGACAAATCACACTTTGTGCCTCTTCCTCTATAGTTTCGACCTTGGTGAGAAAGAGATTTTGGTGTAGTTGTCCTACTTTTGGAGAGCAACTACTTGTCACATGATCAACTCTACAAATCAGACTTTAAAATATGCCCCCATCCCAAAGATAGAGGCTCGCTTATGGCTCAAATTTGATATGCTTTGAAACTTGAAGGCTTTGCTCGAATTTGGGGAGCTTCGTGACTTGAAAACTTAGCTCGAATATGATGAGCTTCATGACATGCATTTTAGGCTTGTGCATTGATGAGCATTTGGACTTGAAGATTTTTCTCGAATTTGATGAGATTTGAAACTTGAAGATTCTGCTCGAATTTGAGGAGCATCATGATTTGAAGATTTAACTTGAATTTGAAAAGTTTCATGACTTGAAGACTTGGTTCGAATTTGACGAGGTTCACGACATAAATATTTAGCTTGAATTTGATGAGCTTTATGACATGCATTTTAGGCTCATACGTCGAGGAGCATTTTGATTTGAAAACTTAGGCTCAAATTTGAGGAGCTTCAGAACTTGAAAATATAGCTCGAATTTGATGAGCTTCATGACATGCATTTTAGGCTCATGCGTCGATGAGCATTATGACTTGCAGTTTAGGCTCGTATGTCGAGGAGTATTTTGACTTGAAGATTTCACTAGAATTTAAGGAGCTTCAACTTGAAAACTTAGCTCGAATTTGATGAGTTTCATGACATGCATTTTAGGCTCGTGCGTCGATGAGCATTATGACTTGTAGTTTAGGCTCGTACGTCAAGGAGCATGTCGACTTACATAGACTCTTCAATTTGGGGTTTGAATGAAAACTTGTCCTCATCCTCAATGTCAATTACATTTTCTTCATAAGGTTCGAAGTTGGACTACTCTTGATCTCCATTTGAAGTCATACTCAATTCCATATCATGAGCACGAGTTGTTAGTTCTTCAAACGTTTTAGGTTTTATGCCTTGCAATATGTAACGAAGATCCCAATGCATACCTTGGATGCATATTTCGACCCCATAAGTTTCACTAAGGTGATCTTTGCAATTAAGATTCAAGCTCCTCCAACGATTTATGAAGTGAATGACTTGCTCATCATTCCTTTAACATGCATTTGCAATCTCGATCATGCTCACAACACACCTTGTGCTATAAAAACGCTTGAGGAATTGTTGCTCCATCTGCTCCCAACTATCCATGGAACTAGATTCCTGTGTACCATTCAAAAGCAATTCTGGTAAGAGATCTAACAAACTGCTTAACAAGATAATCACCATATGTTCCAACATTATTGCAAGTTTTGACAAAGTGTGCTACATGTTGTTTCGGATTTCCATTGCTGTCGAATTGCTGCAACTTAGGAGGTTGATAACCAGCATGTATCTTTAGGTTGTCAATTCTTTGAGAGTACGACTTTACATATGTGAGAGGAGACTTGGACGTGGACTCAGATTTATCATTGATAGCCTCTTTGATGAAGTCTTTTAATTGGTCAATGGGAATCAGACCTTCGGTAGACACTTGAAACTCTTTGATGATTGTTTCTTGTTTTGCGAAGGACTCTCTTTTCTCTTGCGTTTCATGAAGCTTTCGGCATAATTGAGTGGGTTCTCTTTCCTCCATATTCTCCATCATGTTTGTCAACTTGGTAATTTGGACGTCTCAACCTTTGATGTATTTTGAAAGGCGTTCAACTGCTTTTGTTAAATTTGCAAGTTGTTCTTCTATAGTGGAAGTTTCGATGATCATCGTAGATGATGGAGAATAACATTGATTTTTGAAAACATGAGATGCAAATATGTTATACAGAGTAGATCCGATGCTTAAGACATTATTGTCGACTGAAGTGAAGGACTTTTTGGACGTAGATAAGCTTAATTGGGAAAGAACCCTCTCAACCATTTCGGCGATGTTTTGTTTTGCGGCTTTTATGGTAGACTTCACACCTTTTGAAGATGAACCAAAGACAATAGCAGATTCGGACGGCACTTGTGAGGCTTGTTGTCTTAGCAATTTGGCTTGGTTCCTTGTGATAGGTCCCATGCTTCCCACAGTAACATCAAGGATGTTTCCAACAACAACGCAGAATTTGGATTCATCAGCTTTTGCGGATGCAGACACAGATGCAAATGCGGATGCAAATTTTGAGTTGACCTTTTTGGAAGCCATCTCAGTGTTCTTGAACTTTGATTTCTGAAGAGAAGAGATGAGAGGTAAAGATTGTCCCACTAGGCGTGCCAATTTGTATGCATCTAAATTTTCGTTCCTGAAATATAACAATCAAGAAAGGAAAATAGCAAGAAAACAATAGTATTTGAATTTGAATTTATGCGAAGGTTACAATCTTTATGAAATCTTTAAGAAAAGATATGTAATTCCCTGATTCTTCTATTCACGACTGTTCTTGAGTTGTTGGAATACTTGCGGCTCAATTCTCGGAGTGAAGACTTCGATTTGATGAAGGACTTGAGGCTCAATACTTGGAGCAAAGTCTTCTTGGTATGTGGAAGATTTGCAGATCACTACTCAAGAGCAAGGATTCTCTATATATTTCTCTTCTTCTTTTTCTTCTCCTCTTTCCTCTTTTTATGAAGACCCCTTTATATAGTTGTGAGCTAGGGTTTTAGGGGTATTTTGGTCTAAGCAATTTTGGCACTTGGGCTTGAAGAACATGAGTTGGGCTCGTCTTATCAACTTAATGGACTAGCCCAAATGTAATTTGGACTTGATTTAAGTCATATAATTTTGACTTAAATATTAATCCGACTTTATTAACCAGTAATTTGACTTGGTCAACGTATCATGAACTTAAGATTTAATCCAAATTTAATATGGATTTATCAATAAAATTTCACTGTCTACAAGATCATATAAACTCGTAGCATAACTTGGATGTTGAATATCTTGTCATAAAAACACACTGTACTAGTGTCGGATTCTCAAACTGCATTTTTAGAAGATCCAACATAGGTGCGGAGACATTTTGGAGAGTTCAAGCAGCATAGGTAGAAACATAGAGGGCTTATCATGACACTGCTGTTTAGGAACTTATGCATTGTATATGGGAAAAAGAGCACAGCTAGCAAAAGGGGTCATGGTAAAACCAAAATATGAAGCATGTAATTTACAGAGATGGCAACAAGATCCTAGTGACAAGCATTTTGCCTGATTACACAGTTAATCCCTTTGCTAGTTTATCCTTACCAGGTTTTATAATTCACCCTTCCAAGATACCTTTTCAAAGTGCAATCTGTTGATTAGGAGGAGACAGGTAAGCAGTAAGTGCAGGGTATGGGCACATGATGTGAATCACCTGGTCCTGATGTTGGACATGGATGATGATGACAAGCCAAGAGTAGTCGTATAGTGGCTGGTGATGTAGAAGTAATCCTAGATTCCTCAAAAGTCGATACATATAAAACCTCAGCCATATCAGAAGATGTAAATTAAGGTCCAGACTAAAAGAATATGACAGCGGCTGACATAAGATACCGATGAAGATTGGGTGAGTAGCAACGATACCCCTTTTGAACCCGAGAATAACCAGGAAAGACATTTGAGAGCACAAGGGCCTAATTTATCTTTCCCAGGGCTAAGTTATGAACAAAACATGTTCTCCCATAGACACGAGGGGAAAGAGAGTATAGAGGTGACTGAAGATAAATTATTCACAAGTCCTAATTGATTTTGAAGTCACTATCATTTTGGGACGGCCATTCTCAGCAACTAGATGGGCTTTAGTTGATGTCAAGAGTGGGGAGCTCCGATTCAGGTTGAACAATGAAGGGGTAATCTTCAATATGTGCAGATCCATGAAGCATCCCGGAGACATGAGTGTCATCTCTGTTATTGACACTGTTGATGAAGTCGTAGAGGCTGACGTTGCAGAACAGTTTGTGGTTGAAACATTGGCAGCCGTGATCATGAACTTTGATAGAGACCATAGGGGAGATTTTGAGGAGACAGTGAATGCTTTGACGGGCATGGGTTCCTACACCTTTGCACCGAAAAGGCCTGATCTTGATCTAAAGAACAAGGAAACCATAGGGGAGATTTTGAGGAGACAGTGAATGCTTTAACGGGCATGGGTTCCTACACCTTTGCACCGAAAGGCCTGATCTTGATCTAAAGAACAAGGAGTCTCCACCAGCAAAGCCATCTATCAATGAGCCACCAGTCTAAGAGCTCAAGCTTCTTCCTTCTCACTTAAGGTATGCATATCTTGGGCCAAACAAGACTGCTTGTGATTATATCTGCAAAGCTGCTAGTGCATTGGGTAGAAGCAGTGCTTTTGGTTCTGAAAGTGTATAGAAGAGCTCTGGGCTGGTCTATAGCTGACATCATCGGTATTCCTCCGGGTATTTGCACGCATAAGATCAAGTTGGAGGAAGATTATATTCCTAGCATTGAGCACCAAAAAAGGCTGAATCCACCAATGCAAGAGGTGGTGAAGAAAGAGATAATAAAGTGGTTGGATGCAGGATTTGTGTATCCAATTGAAGATAGTAAGTGGGTGAGCCCAGGTCAATGAGTACCTAGAAAGGCGGCATGACAGTGGTTCCCAATGATAAAAACGATTATTACCCACACACATAATGACTGGTTAGAGGGTGTGCATGGACTACCGGAAGCTAAATTGGTGGACAGAGAAAGATCACTTCCCTATGCTCTTTAGACCATCTCCAACCCCTCTCTATTTTACTCTCCACTCTTTATATTTGGAGAGTAAAATAGAGAATGCCCTCTCCAATCACTCTCTAATTCACCCTCTACTCTCCAATTATAGAGAGTTGAATAGCAGTTCTCCAAATTTGAAGAAATACTATTCATACTCTCTATTTCACTTTTTAAATATTATATTATTATTTCTATTGTTTTGTAATTAACATATTATTTTTCATATAAGACTATTAATTAAATCTCTAATATTCGTAATTATTTTTAAATGTAATATAACATTTTACAAAATATATTATTTAATATATACTACTTTCATTCTGAATTAATAATATTTCAAATATTTTTTAAAATTTCGTCACTTTAAGTGATATAATTTGATATTATTATTAATTTTTACTATGAAGAATACACAAAATTTAAATGATAAGATGAAATTTTTGATTTGAAAATACAAAATATGACATAATATATTGGAAAAATAATATAATATTGAGGAAAGAGAAGAAGATTCCTTTTTAGAGAATAAAATAGAGAATTGAGTTGGAGTTGATTGTCTGAAAAAATAGAGAACTGTATATTTGGAGAATAAAATAGAGGGTAGGGTTGGAGATTCCCTTATGGATCAAATGCTTGACAGACTGTCAGACAAGAGTTAATATTGTTTCCTTGATGGTTATTCTGGTTACAACCATATTACTATTGCTCCTGAAAATCAGGAAAGTACCACTTTCACATGCCCTTATCAGACATCCAAGAGAATGCCACTTAGGTTGTGTAATGCTACTGCCATATTGCAGAAATGTATAATGTCTATTTTTTCAGACATGGTAGAGGATTCGATAGAGATTTTCATGGATGATTTCTCGGTAGTGGAAAATTCATTTGATGAGTGTTTAGCTCACTTGGCGCAGGTATTGAAGCACTGTGAGGAAACAAAAAGATGTCACTTCATGGTGAATGAAGGCATTGTATTGGGCCACAAAATATCTGAGAAGGGCATAGAAGTGGACTAAGCTAAAATCGAAGTCATATCAAAATTGCCTCCTCCAATCTCTGTCAAAGGTATCCAGAGTTCCGTTGGGCATGCAGGTTTCTACAGAAGATTCATCAAGGACTTCCCAAAAATTGCTAATCCTATGTGTAAATTGCTTCAGAAGGACTTCGATTTTGAGTTTGATGATGCTTACCTCAAGGCAATTGAATGCTTGAAGAAGAAACACACGACTGCTCCTATCATTGTTGCTCCTGATTGGGCCAGACAATTTGAACTGATGTGCAATCCAAGTGGAGAGTAGCATTGAGAGCTGTTCTTGGCCAAAGACACGAGAATATGTTCCACCCAATCTACTATGCTAGTAAGGCACTCAATGGGGCCAGAAAAACTACATTGTGATTGAACATGAATTGTTAAATGCAGTATAGACGTTTGAAAAGTTCAGATTATATCTGTTGGGCATCAATGTGATGGTCTACACTGACCATGCAGCCATACGGTATCTCATGGCCAAAAAGGATGCGAAATCCAAGTTGATTTGTTGGGTGCTACTATTGCAGTAGTTTGACTTTGTGGCTAAAGACCGCAAGGGGTGTGAAAATCAGCGAACCACTTATCGAGATTAGAGGAAGGTGGAAGGACAAAGTGAGAGTTTGATAGAAATGAGTCCTTTCCGGACGAGCACGTGTTCGCTGCATCGCATGGCTTGATTCCTTGGTATGCTGGCTTTGCTAATTTTCTCACAAGTGATATGATGCCCGAGGATCTGAACTGCCATTAGAAGAAGTTCCTACACGATGTTAGGAAATTCTATTCGGCTGAACCTTACTTATTCAAGGTCAGCGCATATAATGTCATTAGAAGGTGCATTCCTGAGCTGAGATGATGCCCATTATCAAAGCATGCCATTCCTCTACAGTTGGAGGGCATTATGGTGACATATGGACGGCCCGAAAGATCATCTTGCAGAGCGGTTTCTATTGGCCTACCATCTATCAAGATGCCCATGATTTTGTCAAAGCGTGTGATTAGTGCCAAAGATATGGAGGCATTTCGAGGAGACATGAACTGCTCCCGACCCCTATTATTGAGATTAAGCTGTTTGACGTTAGGGGTATTGACTTCACGGCCCTATCGTGAGTTCATATAGGCAGAAGTATATCTTGGTGGCTGTTGACTACATGTCAAAATGGGTGGAGGCAGTAGCGCTCCCAAACAATGAAGGAAGGAGTGTCACCGCTTTCTTGAAAAAGAACATCTTCAGCAGGTTTGACACTCCACGAGCTATTATAAGTTATGGGGGGTTGCATTTCTGCAACCGTCTGTTTAGTTTGTTGCTTGAGAAGTATGGGGTGAAGCACAAGGTTGTTACTCCCTATCATCCGCAAACAAGTGGAAGTGTCCAATCGTGAGATCAAGAGCATCATGTTCAAGACAGTGAACGCAAACAGGATAGACTAGTCACGGAAGCTAGATGATGCACTATGGGTGTACAGGACTGCATATAAGACACCAATAGGGATGTCTCCTTATGAATTGGTGTTTGGAAAAGCGTGTCATCTATTGGTGGAGCTTGAGCACAAATCTCTTTGGGAACTGAAAAAGCTGAATTTGAATTGGGAAGAAGCCTCTAACTAAAGGTTAGAATAGATGGATGAATTGGATGAGTTAAGGTTGAGAGCTTAAGAGAGCTCGTTGCTCTGGAAAGTCCGGATGAAGCACTATCACAACAAGCAGATACACCAAAGGGAGTTCAGACAGGGAGATTGGGTCTTGTTGTTCAACTCAAGACTCCATTTGTTCCCTGGAAAGTTGAGGTCCAAGTGGTCAGGACCTTTTAAAGTGACTCAAGTATTCCCTCATGGAGCCATTGAACTCGAATACCAAGACGGTAAAAGGTTAAAAGTAAATGGCCAGAGGATAAAACACTATCTGGGGGTACTTGATGAAGTGAAGTTGATAGAGGTGATTTACCTCGATGAGGTATGAAGTAACACGTCGTAACTTGTATGCACCAACTAGAGGAGAATGTTAGAATAAGAATAGGAGTAGAATTGTATATAGTGTCCTACGTGGAAAAAGATTGTAATATAGTGTCTACAAATAGAGCTCAATGCAATAATGTAGAATATACAATTCAATAATATTTTTCTCCATTATTTCTCACAATGGCTATGAGAATGCAAAACCAAAATGCTTCACAATTAGAAGGGTTAACCATTTATCATATCTGGGAAGTAATAATTGTACCATAACTAATGACCAACAATATGGAAGGAAGCATTTATCATGGTGTCAACTTGTGGAAAGGGTGTCTGAGACTGTTCATAAAGCTATTCATATACTCACTTGTATAAACATCCGCTCAGCATCACCAACATTTCCGTTCTCTTTCAAAATAATACCCTGCACAAATCGAGATGAAGAAATCTATAAACCTACAATAAAATTATCAAAATTCAAAAAATAATCATCATGTCATGATTTTTTTTCCTATTCTACAAGATATTATTACTATTCATTGACTAATATTCATTTACACTACTTTGATATATGATGAGAAACAACAACTAATTCCTTCACAAGGTAGGGGTAAGGCTGCGTACACACTACCCTTCCCCAGACCCCACTTGTGGGATTACACTAGGTATGTAGTTGTTGTTGCCATACTTCACACTATTCTTTGAATCTTATCTCTACTATCTCCACATTAAAACTAAGCTTTGCAAGATTAGGAACTCTAATATTTCTTTTGTAATTAAACTTAAAAATTACACAATATTACTAATAAGATTAATAATTGCACAAAACACAATTTTTGGATTGTCCACAATGATTTCCAAAATTTTGTAGTACATTTAATGCGCAAACTTTAAGCGGAAAAAATGCAAATAATCGTTGCAGGTAAAATATGGACCAGATTGAAAGAACCTTCGCTAAGTAACCCCTAAAGTCATCAGGATAGGTATAAATGAGTTGATTATATACAGACACGGCATCACTGACATGGCCCCATTCTGAGTATGCTTTTCCAAGAAGCAGGTCAACCTGAAAAGGGAGTAGAAAAGGAATAAAAGGTAACCGTGCAATGAGTGCATTCATTCAAGCAAGAGAGTGCAACAATCCTTGCCTTTGATACTGGTCTCTCAAATGAGTGAAAGATACCTTTCACAATTTCCCTCAAAAGCAGGTAAACACTAAGGAAAGCGGATGTTTTATTTGTTTTTCTTAACCAAATTAACTATAAAAACTAGTCTTTGTCAAAATGGAGAACACAATTTTGCATTAGGACACTAGTTTCATGCTTGTTTGAGTAATAACAACGAGATTCCCAATAGCATTCCCAATAGCATGCTATAATAGCTAGGGTTTCCAGAAGAAGATGCCATTCATTTGACGAGAAATAAAAAGGAACATTGAATATTTGAGTGGCTGAAGCTGAATTGTACAGAAGTTAGCAAAGAGAGAAAGCTTCCAAATTGTCAATCAATTAATTAACCTCACTTTCTTGAATAGGATTTCAAAATTACATCTAACATTCCCAGAACGAGACAACATAAGAGAGCGTGATTGGTAACTTATATCATACTTCTACAAGGGTTCCAGATAAAGTTACCATCTACCTCTGCCTGTTTCTATGCATAGAAAAAAAAAGAGACAATTAGTATATCATGTGCCAAGAAGTTAATTCTCATTGAATGCACACTGAAGTATTCGCTCATATTAACCAACAATACCTAACACATTTCAACAACTTTAAAGTTGAACAAAGTGAAAGAACTGTAGAAATTGTCAACAGCTTTGCACATGATATTCTGGTAGGGCTAGTCATCTAAAGCTAGGAACTTCTTCTCCATTGTTAACTAGAGTTTTACTCTTGTTTTTAATCTTTGCTGTTTCTTTCATTCTCTTACATTTGCTCCTATGTTCAGATCCATGTGTTTATCCTTTTATTAATGAAGAGAGTTTTACAGGATACCAGATGAGTTAGTGGAAACATGATACAGCCCAACAATTATTTCCTACAGGGTTCAGTGTAAAAGTGTCAACTCATCTAAGTTTCAAAGCGAAGTTATATTTTGAGATAAAATTTTACATGTTTTTTTTTTGGTAAGAAAATTTACATGTTTAAACTAGATAAAAATTACTACTAATTACAGTTCAAAGTTGCGAATATTCAATAAGTGTTTGAAAAATTATTTACTCTCCAAATAATAATTGTACCAAACAAATCAGGACCGAGGGAGTATCAGAATTGACATGCTAAACTTACTTGAATTGGGTCTACCTCTGACTTTGATTTCACTGCACTGTTCTTGGTTCCATCATTGCTACCAATAGTTTTTTCTTCTTTCAGACTTTTGCGTGATGCCAAAAGCATTTGAACAGCCTAAAAAAGTAAGATATCCATATCAAGTCCACATATTGAAATGGCCACATAAAGGAAATCAGTTTTAATTATGTTATTATAGCAACAAAGATGATAAATGGCCATTTTCTTATCATGCTTGCAGAAGGGTGCTTTGCAATCTTAGACATGACTGAATGATAGAGAAACTCGATACAAGTAGATCATCTTGCATGATGGTGTTATCACTTTTTATGTCAAAAAGTTGTCTGACTATGAACCAGTGCAAGAGATACCAACTTTGCAGATATATCAACCCTGTTTGAACTTTGCTGGCATGGATGAATGCTCACAAGGTTCTAAGCATTTCATTCAGGGTGGGTGATGGGGGGGGGGGGTAAGGTGAGCTTTTGGGGACAGGTGGTGTGGGTACAAGACTTTGAGACTCTTATGTCTACATATCTACAAAATTTCATGCCAAAAGGAGATGGCAATCCAAAATTTGTGGAGACTACAAGGAGAACTGTAGTGGGATGTGAGGTTTAGGAGTGGTGAAAGAATTTCAGTATTTGCTTCGCAATCAACAGATTTCACAGGATAGTCATGATGTATGGAGATGGGAGGATAAGGAATACAGTGTCTTTTCTGTTAAGTTCTATTATGAGAAGCTTTTGGTTAAGGAGGAGCCAGCCTTTCCATACATTTCATTATGGATCCCTAGGGTACCGACTACCAAGAAAAGCGTACTTTCTATTGGTTAGCTTTGAGAGAGGTGATTTTGATAGCGGAGAATTTGAGAAAGATTACTTATATTAGTTGGTGCCTCATGTGTAAAGACTCAGTGAAAGACGTGAATCACCTCCTATTACGGACATCTTATTTGTGGTGGTAATTATTGAGGTCGTTTGGTCTTGAGTGGGTGATGTTGGGCACTGTGAAAGAAACTATGTTTAGTTGCGCTTTCAGAAGACGAAGAAGAAGAAGAAGGGAATGGGATGTTCCACCTCTAGCATTAATGTGGATTGTTTGGAAGAGAGGAACATGAGAGCTTTTGATGGTGTAGAAAGATCTTGTTCACTTGAGGAGTAGGCTCTTTTCTCTTATTTACTTCCAGTGCACCCCTAAGGTTCCTTTATGTATAGAAGATTGGATGTATTTCGTAGAAAACCATGTCTTTTGTAAGGTTGACTACTTTTTGGTGTACCACTTGTATACAACTAAGTTGCTCAGACTCGAGCGTCCAACGTAGATCCATTTAGTTATCCCCTTCGTCCCAATTTATGTGACACTGTTTTTCTATGCATGGAATTTATGAAAGAAAGGAAAACTTTTGAAACTTGTGGTTTAAAAAAATTCTTAGACATTTGTGTAACTTATAAATAATCTCAATAAGGGTAAAATAATAATATTTTTATCGTTATATAGTTTCTAAATATAGAAAGGTGGCATTCTTTTTGGCACATACTAAAAAGAAAAGTGTGCCATATAAATTGGGACATAGGAAGTATTAAGGTACAACAGCGTTGAGTAACATCCAACATCTTTACCGTTGTTGATGAATCTATTTCACATTCGATTTTACTCAAGTAAAAAAAATTCAGTGAATGTTATTCTGATATAAGTCACCTTATTCTTTGTCAATGAATGTTAGCTAGTAAAGTGAAATCGCTAGTAGACATACACAAATGAATAGGATAACTGAGTAGGCTTAGCATTGAAAAATACTATTTAAAGCAACCTACTCTAACAACTAAAGAACGGTTTTATAATCAGATTTAAAAGTGAGCAATCTCAAGATTGAAACTTCAAAATGCAATAACATGTTCCACATATTCCCAATAAGCTCCAAATATAGAACTCCATATTAAGTATCATTCTTTCGCCGTTTCACACATTATAAGTTGCAGAAATTTGGTCAATTTAATAGATCACACCAATCCTCTTAACTGATTTCAGGTGCCTTATGTTACATGCACTCTTACATGTCCAGTAAAATCTCACTAAATTAATACTCACCAAATTAATAATCTCTCTAAAATAATATTTTTCTCCGGTCCCGACTTGGGCCAATGGAAAAAATCACCTATTTTGATAAGATAATAAGATAATATATTTTCAGACGACCCCTATATAAATATATGGTCCCATTAATATTATAAATTAATAATTCTTTAAAAGTACAAATATATCTAAGACAATTTAGTGAAATGTGATTCTATTGTGTTTTGTTTTTTGTTAAACTTTAAATCTAGCTGAAATTCATCTCTAACTTTTCTTTTTGCATCCAAAAGTTCCAATGTTGTCTTTTTGAACTGCACCATAAAATTGTGAAGAGTTCTAGATGCAATAAGTGTTTCCTTACGCGTAACTGGTTCTAAAGGTATTGTATCATCTTCAACTTCATCATTAACATTATTTTTTTGGACCTATGAACATGTATCATTTTCATCTGGGTAATCCAAAAGGTTATTGACGTCCATTTTATTATGGTAATCAAGATCATTAATCATGACCTCGTGTTCATGAATGACGTTTTCACAAGTGGGTTCATTCAAATTCTCGGAGATTTCATCATCCGAATAAATTTTACTGCAGTGTCAAAAACAATTTGCTATTGTCTCTTGCTGAACATTATATTTGTCATCCAAGCTGGCATTGCAAAATTGATAGCATCCAAAACATTAATCTTTCCTGATCAGTTTGTCTCACTTCGTAGCCTTCTAATATCCTATGATAAAATCTATTGCAATAATACATCTTGAAAGCTCTTATTATACTAGTATCACAATGTTGAATTTCAAAACACTCTTTAGATTAATAAATATTAATTTATCGATTAAATAATACCTCTACAAAATAATAATATTTCATGGTCCCAACTATATTAATTTAGTGAGGTTTTACTTATATGGATCCGATACAGATAAATATACTTTGTTGTATATTTTGAAGGATCCATGAGAAGCACCAAATATATGTCATATCCAATTTCAACTAGGTGCATCAAGACAAATGAAGAGTCCGTGCAATGGACCAGTGCTAAAAGGTGCATCAAGACAAATAAAGAGTCCATGAAAGAGAGCAGGTGCCAGAGGAGAAAAACATTTATAAATATCATACCCTAGGCGAAAAGCTAAAATACCTAAGGCAGTTTACATATTCAATTTCACATAGTATCTTGAACACAAATTAACTATACACATTTTGACAGTGTTTACTCAATCTCAGAGCATAATATTCACTTTTCTACTAATGAACTGTGGTTAAGATGGTAAATATGGATACCCTTTTCTACTTCAGTTCCACCAAAGACGACATCTTCATATTTTTATCAGAGCTCACAAGCTATTAAGCTGTCAAAAAAGTGATTAACTGGAACAAAGAAATTGAGAATCATTTCTTGTCTAGTAGTGCAGGCAATGGAACAATGTAAAAAGAGGAAATAGCAGATTGACCAACCAACCTCATCTGGCTTCCTCGCTGCAATCAGTGCATTTGTAAGGCCACGTAGAACTTCAAAATCAATAGTTCCGGATACCTGTAAGATCATCCTAACAGGTTATTCGAGTTTGCGTGAGTGCTGAGAAAACTTCTCTAAGAACAAGAGGTAAAGAATCTCTAATAAACCTGTAGATGTTTAGATAGAATAAATACAATAAGGAAACTTCTTTCGAAAACTTTACAACCAACCAACATTTCAAAAGGACCTAGTCTAGAGAGGTACTACAGCTTCTAACAGTATATGAGGTTTGGAAAGAGGAATGCACCATAAACAATGATAACTGATTAAAGTAACAAGGTATACCAGTATAGGCATATTATCCAGCACATAAGCTACTGACCATGGCAGACATTCTAAAAGCAGCAGCACTTCCTTCATAATCCTTCAGTCCATATTTGACTTCTCCAAGCAAACGGTAAACATCAGGGTCACTTGGTTTTTTCTGCGCAAACAGGTGATTTCGTGATATTCATATGGACATAGAACAATCTCTTGATAAGCAAAAAATACATCATCCAAAGAAAACCTTAATCAATTCCTCAAGAAGGGAAGAGGCTCGATTGTACTCCCCCAGTTCTGCTAAGGTCACAGCAGCTCCCTGAAAACCATTAAAAAAAACTTACGCAGTTGCAGAGTGAAAATTAAAAAGAGGTGGTTTTGGATTGGATGACATCAAAAAAAGAAACTGTCATACGAGCATTCTTTTTTTTGACAAGGGTAACAGTTTTGTGTATAAATCTTCAGCACTAAAGCCTGGGATCCCAAATTTACAACATGGAGCTACATACAGTTGAGGTCATACAAGAATTCTTATATAATATTATAAAGGAAAATCCTTATAAGACACAGGGCACTATGAGCCTGTTTAGATTAGCTGATTAAAATTAGCTGCTAAGCGTTTTTAAATGTTGAAACTGATTTAATAAATGGGCAGTCGTGTTTGATTGAAGAACTAAAATTGCTAATAAGTGGTAAAGAAGTGTTGATAAGCTGTTCTTTTTTAAAATTACTAAAATAACTTCAAACGTTTTACAAGAAGTTATAAATTATAAAGTATCCTTGTAAAGAAAAAGGAAGAACAAGAGCAGAAGTTAGGAGTTCTGTTTTGGTAAAGAGTGTACACATTCTTTTTTGTTGAAATTGGTAAATTGTATTCTTCAGCATTAAGGCTATGTTGGCCACCTCCAAAAAACTTACAAAAAAGGAAAAGAGAGATACTTACAAGGAGCCTATAAAATCCACTAATTGGATTTCCTCTTCTATACACTATTCTTTACACCAAAAACCTAGTGAAGTAATAACTTTCCACTTAATCTTCAAAATAGAGGATTCTTTTCCTTCAAAGATCCTTTGGTTCCTTTCCTTCCAAATGGTCCACCTGATGCAGGCTGGGACTGTCCTCCACCCTCTTTTCTGGCTTTTGCTTCCTCCTCTTCTGATCCAACAGCTAAGCAAGTCTGCAGTATGTTCAGGCATGATCCAGTTGATTCCAACAATGGAAGTGAACATAGCCCAAACTTGTGTTGTTACTTAGCAATGCATGAAAAGGTGTTTGTTGGTTTCTAGTGCCTCCTTGCAGAGGAGGCATCTAGATGCTATGATGGACCCCCTTTTTTGCAATGCCTCATGTGTCAAGCATGCTTTCCTAGCTACTAGCCAAGTGAAGCATTTCACTTTATTAGGAGCCACACTCTTCCATATAATATTCCAAGGTCCAATTGATCTGCCTGCAGCTACACTCAGTCCCCTTTTGTATACCCTGTTAACAGTGAAAATTCCATCATTGTGGTGCCTCCAAATGAGTTTGTCTGAGTCTGTATTAGTGCCCGGGAAGTTTCCTATTAGTTTTAGAAAATTTACTACCCATGGTATTTCCCAATCATTTAGGGGTCTTCTGAAAGTCAGGTTCCACCCTTGAGGGGACCACATTTCTTGTATACTGCATCAAGTATTCAAGCTTATTGAAAACAGTCCAGGGAAAAGGGATTGAAGAGTGCCATGCCCACTACAGTCCTCTTCCCAAAAAAGTGCCCTGTCTCCCCTACCAACTCTAACTTTAGTGTTAAGCTTGAGAGTCATCCATAGATTCCTGATAGATTTTTTTTTTGAGAAGGTAACAACTTGTATTCTATTCCAAAACAAAAAACTAGAACCTGCCACAACAAGTTATATGTTCCTAATTACAATTGTGGAGAGTAGCAGGAAGATCTTCAATTCTATAGCAAAATTTACAAGGAACCTAAAACATCTTTAACTGATTCTAGATCTTCCATGTACTCCTATTTACACCAAAAAAGAAACAAAACTAAGCCGTTCATCTATCTTCTGGATGGAATTACTCTTGTTTTGGAAGCATCTGAGGTTTCTTTCTTTCCACACAGACCACCAAATGCAAGCCGGAATTATTTTCCATCTCTCTTTATGTATCTTCAAAGTCTGGGTAACTCTCCTAGGCATAACCCATTTCATGCCCTTCAATTTGATAAAAACATTCCACAAAATGTTGGTTATTCTACAGTGAAGGAAGAAATGGGTGACAGTCTCTACTTCTTCTTCACCACATAGGAGGCACCTAGGACTCAGATGAATGTTTCTTTTCATAAGATTTTCCTGGGTCAAAACTGCCTACTTAGGAAGGAGCCAAGTAAAACAAGACACTTTGTAGGGGATTTTAGTTTTCCATATCAGCTTCCATGGCCACCCATTCCTCTGAATGTTACAAGGATTAAACTTCTTGTAGGCTCTTTTGACACTGAAATTGTCTTGATTGTGAACCTGCCATCCCAAACTATCATGTGCATCAGTAGTTCCATTGAACTGCCCCAAGACCTTGTAAAACTCCACCAACCTTTGGATCTTCATTTAGAGGTCTTCTAAAACTCAGATTCCACCCTTGGTTTGACCACATCTCTGCCACAGTGGCCCTTTGCTGCCGGTTTAGGGTGAAAATATCCGAGAAAAAAGTTTTTAAAGATCCTTGTTCTAGCCATCTATCTTCCCAAAAAGAGGTTTTCCTACCATTACCCAATTTAATACTGCAGTTTCCTCTGAGCTTTGGCCAATGATTTCTGATGGCTCTCCAAAGGCTTGATACGTAAGTACTAGTGACCATTTTAGTCATCCAGTGATCCTCAATTTCATATTTGGCCTATATTACGTCTTTCCACAGAGCTTGCTCACTGGAAGCAAATCTCCATAGCCACTTCATCATAAGGCATTGGTTTTGGATTTTTAAATTCCTTATCCCCATCCCCCTGCCTGTGTATCCCACTTAACTAAGTGAAATTTCTTGGTTTCACTATTTCCTTTCCATAGGAAATTCCTTCTCAAAACATCAATTCTGTTAATAACACCATCAGGAATAGGGAAAAGTGACATCATATAGGTAGGCATAGAGTCCAAAACACTGTTGATGAGTGTTAATCTTCCTCCTAAAGAAAGGTACTGGCTCTTCCAATTCACCAACCTTTTTTCACATTTTTCAATCACCCCATTCCAGATGCCTATAGATTCGCTTTTGGCTCCCAAGGGCATCCCCAAGTATGTAGTTGGTAGGTCTCCTGTCCTTCCGCCCAAAATCCTAGCCATAGAGGGTAAATCAGGGACTTTACTGGATACAAGAAACTCTTGTTCCAATTGATGTGAAGCCCAGAGATAGCTTCAAAAAGAACAAAGATTACCCTTAAAATCTTGAGTTGGTTCCTGTTTGCATCACAGAAGACAAGAGTGTCATCCGCATATTGTAAGTGAGTAAGCATATTGTAAGTGAGTAATCTCTAGATCAGCCCCACTCTACTTGATACCCTAAAACCTCTCAGCCACAATTAGGCTAATGGGTCTGAAGTCAATGAGCTCCTTAGCACCCATTTTTTTTGGAATTAAAGCCACATAGGTAGAGTTGAAGCTTTTCTCAAAGACACATCTCTCATGAAAGTTCTTTATGGTATCAATCACATCTTTTCCAATAACCTCCCAACAATGGGTATAGAAGGCCATGGTAAAACCATCAGGACCAGGAGATGTCTCTAGCACAAAGTTTGACACTATCCCATATCTCTTGGTCCTCAAATTCCTTCTGAAGCATGAGATTATCTTCAGCATTAATTTTGTGGCCCAATCCTGTACCCACCTGAAGGTCTCCAAGATTCCGTTTCAGAATATAAGTTCTGATAGAAAACTACAATTTCCATCTTTTTGTCTTCTGGATTCCTGACTACTTCACCCCCCACATTTAGCTCATCAATATTGTTGTATCTTCTATGCGAGTTGGCAGTTCTGTAGAAGAACTTGGTGTTGTTGTCGCCCTGTTTCAGCCAATTAACCCTTGATCTCTGTCTCCATACTATCTCCTCATATTTAGCTATATTTTCGAACTCTAACAGAAGTTCAGTTTTTGAGTGGATCTCCTCTTCCCCAAGCGCTCTTTGATCCTGGACTTCCTCAAATTCAGCAAGTTGGTTAACTATGTTCTGTTTCTTAATGCCAAATTTCCTTGTGCTGATTTGCTCCACTCTCTCAACTCAACTTTTAAGTGCTTTCAGCTTAAAGGCTAAGATGAAATCTGGCCTTCCTTCACAATCAAAGGACATCCACCATTCCTTGACTCTATCAAAGAAACCCTCAGTCTGTATCCACCAATTTTCGAATTTAAAGTAGGACCTCACAGGCTCCCAATTCCCACATTGTAATAGAATTGGTGAGTGATCAGAAGTGACCTTTTGCAGGATTGATTGCTTGATATTTTTGAAGCCTTCATTCCACTCATCAGACACTAGAAACCTATCTAGCCTAGCTGCAATGTCATGTTTGTCCCCTTTTCCTCCATGTGTAACTTCCTCCTGCTAATTGAAGGTCTAACAAACTCATATCTTCAATGAAATCAGAGAGGTCAGTCATAGATTTTGTGATTCTTGAACAATTTTTCTTCTCAGAGGGGAATCTAACTGTGTTGAAATCCCCACAAACTACCCAAGGGCCGTTGAACAGGCCTCTAGCTGACTCAATTTCCCACCAAACTTCTTCTCTTTCTTCTCTACTATTTGGAGCATAGACGTCAGTAAGTACCCAGGTGAAGTCAAGACTTTTACCTGTGAACTTGCAGGATATAGAGTATGCTCCCACACTGCTAACATCCCCTGTCCAAACTTTCCCGTCCCAAAGAATTAGGATGCCCCCTCTAGTACCACTAGCTTCAAGTTGACAAAATTCCACCCGTCTGTTTGCCCACAAATCTTTAACAATGTTCTCACATCCCCTTCAATCTTGGTCTCTTGGAAGCAATAAACATCAGCCTTCCACCCTTGGATTAGATTCTTGATTACACACCTCTTATTTGCCTAATTCAGGCCCCTCACATTTCATGAAACTATCTTGACTGTCATTTATCACTAGCTATTGAGTAACCCCCCCTGCTTCTAGTACCATTACTTCTGAAATTGCTCCCACATTCTAGGCTCTTAAGTTCTCTTGAGTCTTTGACTGCTGAAGTTAAATTCAAGTTCTTCTCCCCCTTGTCAGTGTTATTTTGTCTCATACTATCAATCTTCATGAACAGCCTCGTAGCTTCCTCTTTGCATCCCTTAATGTTTACTCCGAAATCCTTAGCTAATTTTATGATGTTCTGATGGATCCAAATCGGCACATCAAGATCTGGATCATCTTCTTCCTCTGGACTACGTTGGTTTAATGGAACTACATCTTCAATTGTTGTCAAAGAATTGTTCTCTTCACCTCTCTGTGAATTAAGTTCTTGAAAGCAATAGTTTTCCAAAGGTAGATGAGAATCAGGGAGGTCTGGGCACTTGTCTGACACTTCCACTGTTTCTCTATCAACATTATCTTCCGTATCAACTTCCTTCTCCATCGCCTTTTCTTCTTGTTCTATTCCTTTTGTTTTTATGCACCTTGAAACTGATGGAGGAATAGAAATGGCTTCAAGTTCCGCAGCGATTGGATCATTTAACTGAGTGAAGGAGTTTTCAATCAAAGGCCCATTTAAAATGAATTGGGCCAGCAGATCCGGGCCCAATTCTTCCCCCCTTTTTACATGTTTGGATTTCTTAGGAGTTGTTGAACGGTGCAAAGGTTCATGTGCTGCCACACGTGCTGGTACAGCAGATTGTTTCAAAATTGCTGGATCGTACGAGGAACCCACGTGTCCAGAAACCTCTGTAAAGCCTAAAAGGCTCTCATCCCCTCTATACCCAGTCAAATCTTTGGACCTCTGGTTATTAGGGACAACTGGAGTTCTCTCATCGGAAACCACCCTCGCGTCCTCCACCCAAATCTGAACTTTGAAAGTCAAACCCTCATGAACCAGCTGTACTGAATTAGGGACAGAATTGCCATCACCTCTCACCTTTAACCTCGCCAATTTCAAGTGATTACGAAGCTGTCTCTTATTCAGTACGAATCCAACCTCCACAGAAATTCCCGATCTCACAGAAGACTTTCTGGGACCAAAGTTGGAGGGGTAAACCCACTACCCTGATCCAAATTTGATCCGGCTTTTCATGGATGGAATTCGAAGTCGGCGACCACCATTGAAGGTTGATCTTGTGTGTTTTCTAGAACCATTGTCCTCTTACGATGTGTTCTGCAACAGTTTTATTGGGGAATTCGAATAAAAATCGATTATTCCCTAAGTCATATATATTGATGCCATGATGATGTCTCCAGGTACTCCCAACCCATCTACGAATCTCCGACAATGTGACATTCGGGATCTCCTCCGGGAGAGTTCCCACCACTCTTAGCTAGTATGTCATTCTGGGTTTTTGGTATGGCATCTGTAATAACCAGCAAGTTGCCTTTTTGTTGTATCTTGGCATCATTAAAGTCTCTTGTAGACCATTTATTACTTCTGACAGTGTCTGAATATGATAAACCCTCCTCTGTTTCCCTGTGTGTTGTATTAACTGTTCTCTGAACCTTAGCATTGATAAAAACTGATATTTTTTTTGCAATGTCTGTCCATCCAGAATTTTGAGACCACTCTGGGATGATGATCACTGCTCTTTTCCTACCCTGCATGTTAATGATGCTGATGTATCGACCATATTTGTTGAAATTTCTTGAGCAAAAGAATTCTGAAAAAAGATCATTGAACTTCCACCTGCGAGCTGAGTTCCCCTGTCCTTTTGAAGCTTCTTTGAGAGCGTAAACCAACCACTCCATCGTCTTCTGGCTAAAGCTCATCCTGGTCATCATGTTAGGACCTCTTTCTACCCAGTCATACCATGTATCTGCTGTAGAAACCACCCTGGTTATGTCGTAAGACTTGAACCCTACCGCGAAAAAGATGGTGTCCCCTCCCATGACAGCTTTCGATGGTCTACGCCGAGTCAGAAGAGAGAGAGTGCCGGAAAAGAAGATTCTGATGACCTATGAAGAGATTGGGGTCCCACCCGTGAGGCGCGTGGCATCGGGATTTGGTGGAGAAGGGGGCGCGTGAGAGCGCGTGAAGTGTTTTCTGGGGATGGGTATTTTTGGGGTAGGGTTGCAATAGGGTGAGGAGGCTGTGAAGGAAGGCAATTGGAAGAAGAAGGAGAGAGCGAGGTGGGGTTCCGGTGATCAGAAGGACCACCGGTGGGGTTTTGGGGTAGAGAGATTATTTAAAAAGTTACATCGGAATTAGTGCCTGGGAGAATTCAAAAAAAAGCCCTGGAAGTCATTTTTAATTATTAAAGCTGAGACTATTCCTGATAGATTTCCAAACCCCAACCCCATATGTATTAGTCACTTTATTAGTGTACCACTGCCCCTCCGGACCATACTTATGCAGGATAATCTCCTTCCACAAGGACTGATTTTCTTGAGTAAATCTCCATAGCCATTTGATAAGTAAACTCTTATTATGAAGCTTTAGGTTCCTCACTCCTAGACCTCCAAAACTCTTGCTTTGCTGAACTGTGCTCCATTTTACCAGGTTGAAACTTTTCTCAATCTTGCTTGCTTGCCATAAGAAATCCCTCCTCAACTTGTCTAAGATTTTCATCGGGGATGGGAAATAAAGACATTACATATGTTGGCAAAGAATCTAGGACTGCATTGATCAGAACAACTCTACCTCCTAGGGAAAGGTATTGTGATTTCCAAAGAGCTAGTCTTTTTTCTGTTTTCTCTATTATTCCATCCCATATATTCACAGCTTTGTGATTAGCACCCAATGGCATTCCCAAATAAATTGTGGGCAACTCCTCTATCCTGCACTTCAAAGTATCTGCCAGAGACTGAATTTGCTGCACCTCTTTCACTGGAAAAATATTGCTTTTCCTCCGGTTAATGCTTCAAAGATCACCAATATCACCCTTAGGTAGCAAATTTGTTCTTGTTCAGCTTCGCAGAAAACCACAGTGTCATCAGCATATAATAGGTGAGTCACCTCCATGATTTCATTGTTCATGTTCTTAATGTTGAAGCCTCTTATCCAGTTGTTTGTTGCAGCCCTTCTCATCAGACTGTCTAGCCCTTCCATAGCTATGATGAACAGGAAAGGGGATAAGGGATCCCCTTGTCTCAGACCTCTTTCAGCTGGAAAAAAACCTGCAGGTTCTCCATTTATCAGAATGGAGAACCTGGTAGTTTTAATACAAAATTCTATCCAATTAATCCACCTTCTCCCAAATCCCATTTGCTTGAGAGTGTTAAACAAGAAACTCCAGTTCAGGTGGTCAAAGGCCTTTTCTATATCTAATTTGCACATAACTCCAGGGACATCTCCTCTAATCCTGGTGTCAATGCACTCACTAGCAATAAGAGCATCATCCATTATTTGTCTCCCTTTGATGAAAGACATCTGGTGATTGTTTACAACTCGGATTATTACCTTCTTTAATCTCTCAGCCAACACCTTTGCTATGATTTTGTAGATCCTGGAGATTAGACTGATGGGTTTGAAATCTCTTAGATCATTTGCCCCAACCCTCTTAGGAATCAAAGCTACAAAAGTGGCATTGAAGCTCTTCTCAAACTTGTGATGAGAGTGAAATCTGTGGAATGTCTGCATCAGTTCTTCCTTTATTGTTTCCCAGAAAGCTTGAAAGAAAGCCATGGTATAGCCATCTGGACCGGGTGCTTTTTCTGCAGCACACATCTTTATCCCTGCTAGTATCTCTTCTTCCTCAAAAACTCCCTCAAGGTTTTTTCTTTCTTCTGATGAAATGCCTTGTACTTCATTAAGATTCAAATAAGGTCTCCAATTTTCTGATTCTTTGTAGAGATCTTCATAAAAATCCACAATGGAGCCCTTGATAGCCACATGATCACTAGATAGTTCTCCATTGATCAATAGGGAATCTATAGTGTTGAGTCTTATATGTGCAGTGGCCATTCTGATAGACCCTTGGCTCAAGTAAAATATATCAAAAGACAAGTATGGAAAAGAAATATAATAGTAAAAAAACCATGCTAAAAATAAAGGAGAAGGGAACAATAGCAACAACAGATAATACGGTAACTGAAGCAAAGGAAACAACATGTTATAATAAAATTAAAGAATAAAATAGTAGAAGAGTAATAATAAAAACACTGATAAGGGAAATTGAACAACGTTAGACTACCTATTAACCTTCTACCCTAGTTCTCGACCTCCGTATCATCTTATCTAGGGTCATGTCTTCATTAAGCTGCAAGTGTGTCATGTCCTGTCTGATCACCTCACTCTAATACATCTTTGGCCTACCTCTACTTCTCATAACCACCATAACAATCGTCTCACACCTGCTCACTCGGTCATCTCTGTGTCCAGGGGCGAACCTAGAGGTTGCCAACCCCCACGGCAAAATATATATATATATATATATATTTTATTTTTTTATTATTTTTTTTGATAACCGAGAAATCCGTTTGTGACCCATCTTTTGGACCTATCACAGCCTTCTAAACTCAGTGGATAATGGGCCCGCCCCTCTACCCTTCTCCACTTAAATACTGAGCTTCGCTTTGCATGGTGTGGGGCTTGAACCTGCGATCTAAGCCACAAATCCTCCCCCTCGGCAAAATATTACATTGTATATTTAAGGTATTTTTAAGAATTTTTATGTTTATATATTAATTTTGAACCTCCTAAATAAATGTAAGATTAGAGGTTGGCTTAGTGGTTGAGGGGTTCAAAACTTACCTTGAGGTTCCAAGATCAAATCTTAGGCACTACTCTTCTTTTTTCGAACCCCTTTAATAGAAATTCTGGATCCGCCACTGTCTCTCTCTGTGTCTCCTCTTTATGTGTTCCTAAACCATCTTAGCTTCTTGTCCATCACAAAAGCCACTTTCACTTTGTCTCGAATCTTCGTTCCAAATCCTATCTTTCATAATCTATCCACGCATCCATCTCAACATCCTCATTTCTGCTACTTTCATCTTTTGGACGTGTGAGTTCTTGATTGGCCAACACTCTGCCCCATACAACATAGTTGTTCAGATAACCACTTTATAAAACTTACTTTTAAGTCTTGGTGGAACATTATATCACATAATACACCGGATGTGAGCCTCCATTTCATCCACCCTGCTCCAATACACTGTGTAACTCATCGTCAAACTCCCGATTTCCTTCGATTACTGACCCAAAAACTTCCTTTCTTAGAGAAAAAATATTAAAGATAAATAAATAAAATACTTGGTCAAATCAAAAGAGCTTAAAGCATAAATGGCATAAGTTGGGAATGACCAGCTTATAGATTTTGATTGATTTAAACTTATTATTATTTTAGGTGTTTACCAAATGCGTAGATTAGCTAAAAATTACCTACAAGCCAGTTTGACCAACTTATAAGCTTAGCCAAACACCCTCTATAAGCATTTATTTTGAAGCACAAAAAAATACTTTTTTCCTGAGGAATTTGTCCAAAGACAATATTGTAAAGAAATACCCACAATTTCAATTATTAGTCTTGGTTTGAAATTCACCGTTATCTCCATCACGGTTAAACTTCTAGACTTCAGGAAACCAATTTGACATAACCCATATAATATACAATATGATATTTAAACTTGTAAGGGACTCCTATATTCTGAACCTCAAGGTCTGACACTTAATTAAGAAAGCACCTTTTAAGCAAACATTTTTGAGACCTTAATAAATCCAGCATGACCCAATCCACTTGATTGTTGTTGGAATAAAGGGAAACAGAAGAAGGTGAGACATTAAACCTAGGTTTTTCTGGAATAAGAACTTGTAGAAATTTGATTCCTCCTTTCACTTGACTATCCACCCAACTGTCATCATTTTTGTCAAGGTTGACTGGGACAAGATATCAATGTGGATTGAAGCTATGATGCACAGGGGTGTCTACTTCCGGTGGAAGGTTAAGAGCCGCCAGAAGCAACTTCTATTGTCTGCAGTTCTAAACCAATGTTGAAGGATGTTCTATTTCAGACATCTGACTTAAAAGAAAAGGAAGTTAATGTCATCACGGGCGCTGAGACTCCTCATGTCCAACTTGCAATCTACCCATACAAATGGGATAGATGTATCCAAGTAATTGCTTTCATGGACACTGGAGCAGTTGCGTCAATGCTTTAACCCTACTATCCTTCCAAAGGAGCAATGGAGTCCACATTTCCAAAACTTCAATACCGCTTCTAAAGGAATCTTGACAGCTAGGGTCATCACAAAGAATCCAATCATAATTGAATTCTTCCCGGGTGGCAATTTAGAACCAAACTACTTGGCTCCATTATCCTAGGGACGGACCTCATAATTGGATTTGATATCTACAAGCAGCTCCACGATCGACTCAAAGTAAGGACACAAGGTATAGCCTTCAGAGATAAGTTTAAACCATATACTACGATTACAAGGCTATTCCCAAACATTGAGGAAGAACGAGTCACTAATGTCGAACGTCAGTTAGTGGAAGAATCATGTGTTGATTCCCACAAAGAGTTTATGAAGAAGCATGACAAACCACTGTGGCTAAATGAGGAATTCTTCATCAGACTCCCGTTCAAGAAGAATGAAAATATCCTACAAGGGCAAGCCACTCAGGGATGAATCCGGAACATTTGCAACTAGCCATGAAGGAATGTGACGAACTACTGGAATATGGATTAATTGAACCATCTAATTCCCAATGGTCCTGTGAAGCTTTCTACGTTAATAAGCGAGCAGAACAGGCAAGAGGTAAACTCAGATTGGTCATCAATTACCAGCCTCTCAACCACTTCCTTCTAGATGATAAATTCCCCATTCCAAATAAGCTGACCTTGTTTTCACATTTAGCCAAAGCCAAATACTTCTCCAAATTTGATCTTAAATCAGGCTTCTGGCAATTAGGCATACACCCTGAGGATAAGCCCAAAACGGGTTTTTGCATACCCGACCACCACTACCAGTGGAAGGTTATGTTGTTTGGACTTAAGCCGGCACCCTCTCTCTTCCAAAAAGCCATGATCAAGATTTTCCAGGCAATACTCCACACATCACTAGTATATATCGATGACATCTTATTATTCAGTGATACTATGGAGGAACACTTTGCCCTTCTTCGCAAATTCCATGAATTGGTGAAGCAATATGGTATTATGTTATCCGAAAAGAAGATGATTCTTATGAAGGATGAAATAGACTTCTTAGGAATGCATTTCGCTCACGGAGCATATATTCCGGGGCCACACATTTGCAAGGAGTTAGTTAAATTCCCTGATACTAATTTCACAGTCAAGCAACTCCAGCAATTCCTTGGTGTAATAAATTACGTTAGAGATTTTATCCCAGATGTCTCTACGTACATTTCTCCACTTACAAAGATGCTAACAAAAAAGGCTCCAGCTTGGGGAAAAGACCAGGATGAAGCAGTCCACAAAATCAAAGACAAATCCAAAGAGGTTAAAACCCTCCATATTCCTTTAGATGGTTTGAAGATATTGCAGACTGATGCTAGCAATGAATACTGGAGTGCTATCCTTTTAGAGGAAAAAGATGGTCAACGCAAAATATGTGGATATGCCAGTGGAAAGTTTAAGGATGCAGAACAACATTATCATTCTCCATTCAAGGAAATTCTTGCTGTCAAAAATGGAATTAAGAAGTTCAACTTCTTCCTAATTCACATAGAATTTCTGATTGAGATGGATATGAGAGCCTTCCTAAAGATAATTCAAATAAACCCAAAGATTATTCCAAACCCGCAGATTCTTCGTTGGGTACAATGGTTCTCTCCTTACAAATTCCAAGTAAAGCATCTCAAAGGAAAAGACAATGTCATGGCAGATTTCTTGTCAAGACCTGAGACATTTTCAAGAAGATTCAAAACTGGGTCCGACAAGGTACAAACGGAACCGGCGGCTAAGCTTCTTCAACCTCGGAAGAAGCATGGTTTCGATTGGTGGATGGAAGAAGGATATTCAAGCTCATCTTCAACCTCTGCATAATCGAATGATACTCGATGACATGTGCAAGAAATTACCACATCCACCACGAAATTACCACTTATCCATTTATCCATACCCACCAGTCAACACTTACAGCAAAACTTCCTAGCAAAGTTTGTCACAAAACTTCATAGCCAAGTTTGCCTACAAACAACTTATCCACCTGCTTGCAAGATGCTTATTCACCTACTTGGGAGTTGCCTACAAGTAGCTTATGCACCTGCTTGACAGATGTCTACAAGTAGCTTACACACCTGCTTGAAGTCGCCTACAAGCTGCTCACCCTCCTGCTTGCACATGCGGTCACATGCCAACAATTTAGTTTGTTTTTATTTGTTTTGTTTTAGTAGGCTCCTTCACATGTTAGGTGGGGCCCGGTTTGACTAAAGTTTGCTGTCTTTTTATTATATTAGATAAAGATGGTGAGTCTGATAGGATTTACTATTTTTAGATAGGATAGGGCTCATCTATTTCTAGAATAGTGTGCCAAGTGTGATAATGTTTTTTTAATTTTGGTTTGTTTGTATTAGGCCACCTTCTCCTATAAAAGGGAGGCCAAGTCTTAGGAAGAGGCAGAGCTTAGATATCCAACTCCCTCAATCTTAGACATAGCTTAGCTTAGAAGTCTTAAGAGTTCTTCTTCTTCTTAGAAAAATCTCTTTAGCTTTACTACACTTTGGTAAATATTTGGTGATGAATAAAAAGATTGTTGGCTAAACCTCTCTCTTGTTCTTCTCTCTTGGGGGAATGGAAAGTTCGGTCCGGTTGTTGGAATAGTGGGGTAAGAGAAAACACTCGGCAAGTATGCTTGTTTTTTATTTCAATGGTTCTAATATCCGGCAAGTTTGACAGTTGGTGTTTATCAAAATCATCTTGATACAACTACATAGTAAGTTTACCATCTCACCGCTTGTTGTAATTACAATAGCCTTCTGAAAGTAATTAAGTACGTAAATTAATAACGGTAGAGTAGGACTTGTTCAGACTGTTGAAGAGCGCTATAGGCCAGGAGAGCCGCGAAAAGCCCATGTTTTGTCGGGAAAAGTTGTATTATCTACTGTATGATTTACTACTTAAAAGTAAGGCAGCTATTGTGATTGGAATCTCGCGGAGTCTTGGATGGCTGTGTAGTCTAAAACTTGTGTTAGTTGTTTTTTGATGATCTTGCATGGCATGCCGCCTATATGGACGTGAACGCCTAAGTTTACAAAGAGCTATTGAATTGTTAGCTAGTCATAAATATTGTTCCGGTGCCATTTGATGTCTGAAGCTTGACATGAATATTGTCTCGTGTGTTACTTCCTGTGCCCCAGCTAGTTGCCTGTCTATTTGGTATCAGAGCCAGGCCGTCCTCTCCGGAGGGAGGAGCAAGGTTTCGCATAAGGTCTATCTCTCGTGTTCTATTTATTTAGTCATTTATATTTCGTTAGAATATTTAGTCATAAAAGTGTGTGTAGTTATAAACTCTGTCCATCCTCTATCTCATATTAGTTGTAGTGTCTTTTCTTAGAATTTAGAACAAATATTTCTTTGAGTCTTTATAGTCCAAAAAATTACAAAAATATGTCTGTGTTAGAGTCTTTACCGTCGTCTTCAACTTCATGTAAATCTGTGTCTTTCCCGTCTGCGTCTAGTCCTTGTAAATCCTTAGCCGAGGTAAACATGTCTCCTACTCTTAGTAAAACATTGTCGTGTAAATACGACTACCTTTACGAAGTAGATGTGTTACCACCAGAAAATAAGATATCATCCACATATCTACAACTTCTAAACCCATATTCGGCCTTTGTAAAAAAGTCCTATAATCCTTGGATGCAAATTCGCTCCTTGGTCCAACAAAAGCCAAAAGGAGTTAAACGATATGTTGCTGCATCAAAACTTGACCATCACCCTATTCTTGCAAATTAAGAGGAACAATTCATCACTTTGCAGATGCCAGAGGATTTTCCGCGATAGTGGAAAAGCCTGGGTTTTACCCATATCCATTTTGGTGCTGTTAGAGTTGCATTAACGTATCACGAAAGAAAGGGCCAGCCCGTTGTGGCGCGTCTTTCCCTTCTAGATACTAGATATACCAACATGCAAATTTGGGTACGTCGGAAATAACTCTCAACGCCGGGACTATGTTTGTTACAATATTCCCCAACTTTAACATGTCCCTACATGATCTGTATCTGACGAAAGTGTTGAAGATACAGGTCCAAATACTTGGAGCTCCTCAGGCTAGAGATGCCATACAGGTAACTCTTCATTATCAGCTAGCTTAGAGAGTCCAAAATCATGCTATGGACCTATCTCTTCCAGGTGGCCAGGATGCTTTGTTCTTAAACGTAGATGCCACTAATGGAACTACTCAGTGTACCCAGATCCCAAGGCAAATATCTTGAGAAGAACTTGTAAAGGCTCTTCCTAACTCATGGGTCTCAAATTACGAGAAGTTGAGAGACCATCCTCAACCTCTCCAGTCCACTGAGCCCACTTTTACAAAAAAGTCCAATAATATAGTCGCTATAAGCTTTGACCACTCTCACCTTAAAAAACTCCATAAAACTGCCTTCTCTATACACATGTACCAACCCCTAAATAATATAGAGGAAAAAGACGATTTGGATCTTGAATCCATATTCGAGTTTTTTTGGGAACGATCTTGATTGGATAAGACAATTTGATCATAATGGCCTTGGCATATATTGGTTTAAGTGTCCTTCCACAGGACACATTCCATGGGATATAGATTGTGAATGCACGGAGTGTCAAGAAGATGAATATGATACTGATGATGAAGATGAAGTAGAGTATGATGAATACTGCTATGAAAGAGCCACATAGGCAGACGAGGAATATAAATTCCTTGTTTCACATAAACCCCAAGATTGGCCACTTTTACCTACTCCCATCACAAAATAAGACCTCCCAAAATGAGCCTGCACCCCAAATGTTGTTTATGCTATCCTCTGCAAGCTCTAGTCACACATATGACTTCCCCGATTACCAAACATTCAAATAGGATAACCTGAGCCATGCTCCAAAAATACCACAAAAGAAAGTTATCCTAAGATCGGGAGAGGTTATGCCTACAGGCAACATAGAGGCAACGTTTAATTGGCAATCCAAAGATTCATGGGCCAAAATAAATGGTTGTCCACTCAGGATCGGTCTATCAAAAGTATTGCTCCTACACTAGGCAAGGTTGTTACAAAGGATAATAAATTGATAGATACGTCTACTGAAAATGCTGGACTTATCAGAGCACTGGAACAACGATTGCAACTTATCCAGCTTGATAAGTGCCCATCAGGGACATCGCTTATCCAATTCTTTGATCATCAGCATAAAGAGATGGATTTTATAAGTGATCTAATTTTGGAACTGAAATATGGTAGATTAGCTGATAGCCCGATCTCTCTTCCTACCTCATTTCCTTTGTCCCCAAAGACATACTCCATATTGAGGCAGGAAAATCCCTTCTCCGTTTTCGATGACCGTTCATATATGCCTATGTCATTCGCCCCTATACTAAACGATGAAAACAAGTTTGACATTGCCAAATTTGTATGGGAACGGAAGGATGCAGCTGCAGCCCAGAAGAAAGCTGAAGCAGTGCAAAGGCAGTCTAAAAAGAAAATGGATCTTAGTACTAGTTTACAAAGAGCAGATCACAAGGATAAGCAAGTTTCAAGTTACATAGCCCCTGCTGAGAACTATGTCTTCTTAGACCCAAGTTCATCCATTCAAAATGTTGACTTGAAGGTATCCAAGAAAGACATGGCCCATACCGTGGTACATAGTCTCTTTGATGATGATTGGGTCTGTCAAGAACAGAGCATTGTAGATAACTCTACAGCCTAGATAACGATGATAGCCCCGATTCTAATCACCTCATTGAGGAAACTTCTTTGGGCAATGATGCGTTGGATGATTCATCTCCGAATGATTATCCTAAACCCAGTATTACATCCATCAACCTTAATGATGAATGTGATACAATTCCAGATGTAGATGAGCCACCTAAGCTCACTAAACGCCAGCACAGAAATAGTAGAAGTAGCAAAAAAGCAAGATTGAATAAATTGCGAAAGGAAGAAGCTACCTCAACTGAACGACCCAATTCTGTAGAGGACAAATCTCCCTTGACTAGGCGGTCCAAAAAGAAGAAAGAAAAGATATGCTTCATTTGCTGGAAAAGTTCACACCTTACTAGAGATTGTCCATATTCAAGAAAGGCAAAGAGAGCTGCCCAGCTCCTAGCCGATGCAGTAGAACATACTAGCATCAGCTCCAATAGTGATGACACCACAGGTTTCTATGATAGGCAAGGAATAAGATGGTTAGGGCCAGTATAGTAGTTGCACACCATAAAAAAGTCGTCACAACTTTAGTGTCGTTAAACTGGGAAATTGTAATGCCTCATAAGAGAATGTTAGAATAAGAACATGAATAGTATATAGAAAAAAAATAAAAAATATATATATAGAGAATCCTAATTGGAATATTACTAGTATATAGAATCCTACTAGGAATATGAATAGTGTATAGAATTCTACTCGGAAAAGGATTGTAATAAAGTGTATAAATAGGTAGGGTGTTGATTTGTAAATATCTAATCTGATCAGATATGATTTTGTAGGATTAAATTGATCTTATAAAATCATATCTATTGAATAGGTTAGGATATTAGATCAAATAAAATCATCCCTTGATTCTCAAATCTGCTAGAATCAAGGGATCTAATTACTAAATAGTTTAGTTTTCTATACTATATATTTGTATCTCTATAAATGAATAAAATTGTACAACTTTGGTACCAAAACTTACATGGTATCAGAGCAGCTTCATTCTTATGTTGCTTATGACTAAAACAACATTTCCTGAGTTAAGTCACCCAGCAGCATCAATAGAAGCCGAGAGTTCCATTAACAAAGTTACAATGAACCAAGGCAGCGATTCTTCTCATTTTTCTTTTCAGCTTACTGCTCACAAGCTGAATGGAAAGAATTATTTGGAGTGGGCACAATCTGTCCGTTTGGCAATTGATGGTCGAGGAAAACTTGGACACATGACTGGAGAAACGAGAAAGTCTGAACCAGGAGACCCGAAAATGAACGTCTGAAGATCAGAAAACTCTCGATGGTAATCGCTTGGCTACTAAACTCTATGGAACCTGCCATAGGTAAACCATATTTGTTTCTTCCCACTTCTAGGGATGTTTGGGAGGCTGTTAGAGAAACTTATTATGATATAGAAAATGGCTCTCAGATTTTTGAATTAAAAATTAAATTGTGGAAAGCTAGGCAGGGGGAGAGAGTTGTTACTATTTATTATAATGAGATGGTTTCCCTATGGCAAGAATTAGATCAATGTTATAATGATGAATAGAGTGTTCTAAGAATAGTGTAAAAGCAATGAAAAAGGAAAAAAATTAGAGGGTTCATCTTTTCTAGCAGGGTTGAACCAAGATCTCAATGAACTTCGTTCTCGAATTCTTGGAAAAAACCCACTGCCCACTTTGAGGGAAACTTTTTCTGAGATTAGGCGAGAAGAAACAAGGAGGAATGTTATGCTAAAAATAGATCCCAATTTGGGAACAAAAAATATAGATTCTTCTGCTCTAGTTGCTGCAAAAAATGAAAATGACAGGAAAAAGAAGCGGTGGTGTGATTTTTGCAAAATATATTGGCACACTCGTGAGACTTGCTGGAAAATCCATGGGAAACCGTCTAACTGGAATTAAAGAAGGGCAGACAACCATGGCAGCCAGGTTTTTCAGTGTACCAGCAAAGAATCAGGGCTGAAATCTTCTCCACAAATGCCACCATTCACCAAGGGACAGTTGGAGCTACTGCACAAACTTCTCCAACCTTAACTCCAAACCAGTAAATTTGATCCTCCTACTCCACTTGTTCTTTTTTCCCAATCAGGTAATGTACCAGCCAGTTTTGTTAGTACAGATTCAACTGGCATTAGCTCTTGGATCATAGATTCAAGGGCTAGTGATCATATGACATGGAATTCCCATTTTTTCTCAACTTACATTCCATCCGCATGAAATAAAAAAGTCAAAGTTGCTAATGGTTCCTTCTTAGCAATTGCTGGAAAAGGAATAGTCAAACTAACCCTAACCCCTCTTTTGACTCTTGTTGATGTCCTTCATGTTCCAAAATTGTCTCATTACCTTTTGTCCATCAGCAAATTGACTCACAATCTTAATTGTCGTGCTATCTTTGACTCTACTTCATGTGTATTTCAGGACAAGGTCTCGGGGAGGATGATCAGCAATGCTAGAGAGTCTGAAGGTCTCTATTGTGGCAGGCTCTTGCAAGAAATCTGTGGGCGGGCAAAAGAACTTGTTGTCCGTCAAGCAGGAGCGCAGGACGAGCTCACGCTCGAGAAATTCGTAGACGCCGTCAGGTATCTTGCAGACGTGGACTTGATTCTTTTTTTGCTGAAAAGAGAAGGTACGTAGGCAGCTCTCCTAAAAAAGAGTAAAGTTCTGCCCGCCTTTGAAGGCTAGCTCCTGCTTCGGAGCTTCATCCCCACATCTCACATATTGGAAAAGGATGGTGACAATTCAATAAATCTAAGTTTAGCTTGTTTGAACTCTGTTCTAGTTGATAATAAAGTCATGTTATGGCACTATAGACTTGGTCATCCTAGTTTTTATTATTTGAAGCTCTTGTTATACCTCAGTTGTTTATGAATAAAAGTCCATCCTCTTTTCAATGTGAAATTTGTGAAATGAATAAACATAGACATTCATCTTTTTTTTCCCAAAAATATCATGCAACAAAACCTTTTAAGTTGATCCATAGTGAAGTTTGGGGACCTTCTAGGGTAGCAACAGTAAAAGGAAAAAGATGGTTTGTGAGTTTCATAGATGATCACACTAGACTAACTTGGGTGTACCTATTGAAAGACAAAGGGGAAGTAAAACATATGTTTGAGGCTTTTTATGTTATTGTTGAGACACAATTTCATGAGGAGATTCAAATATTTCGGAGTGATAACGGGAGAGAGTTTTTCAATGACCAGCTAGGCAGTTTTTTCACTTCCAAGGGAATAGTGCACCAAAGTTCATGTCCTAATACACCCCAACAAAATGGAGTACCTGAGAGAAAAAATAGGCTTCTTATGGAAGTAACTAGGGCCTTAATGTTCACAAGTGAAGTCCCTAAATTTCTTTGGGGTTAAGCTCTTTTAACATCCACCTATCTTATTAATAGGATGCCTTCTCGTGTTCTAGGTTTCAAAACCCCTTTCAGTATGTTTAAGACATACTTCCTTACTTCTAGATTGACCGCTGACCTATCTTTGAGAGTCTTTGGGTGTAGTGTATTTGTCCATATTCATGATCATAATAGGAGTAAACTTGATCCACATGCTAAGAAATGTATTTTTGTTGGCTATGCCCCTAGTCAAAAGGGATACAAGTGCTATGACCCTAATACTAGGAAGGTTATTGTCACAATAGATGCCAATTTTTTTGAATCTCAATTGTTTTTGGAACTCATCTTCAGGGGGAGAAACATAAAGAAGATTCGAGGGATAATAAGGATCCTCTTGACCTCACATGTAAGGAAAAAAATGATCCAAGCTTTATGATAGATACTGAAAATAGTATTTTTGATAATAACAACCTAGATAAGGTTAGAGATCCCAACTTAAATAATGAAAATAAGGAAACTGAGACAACAAAGCCTTTTCATGATACAATTAATGACAAGAACAGGGAACAAACAAAGGAATTACAGGTTTACATGAAAAGAAATCAGAACCAAGAAAAAGAGATCAAGGGCTCTCATTAGAACCAAATGTCCACCCCACAAGATCTCACAAATACACAAGATAATTCTACAGAACCTAATTCTGATTTGCCCCTTGTTTCTTTAGACCTTGATCTTCCAATTGCCAAACGTAAAGGGGTAAGAAAAGTCACCAACCATCCCATGTCAAATTTTGTGTCAAATAGAAACTTGTCCCCTTCCTATATAGCTTTTTTTTCTCAATTATCTGGAATGGAGATATAGAGAAATGTGCAGGATGCTTTGAATGTTCCCAAGTGGAAAGAGGCAATTCTAGAGGAGATGAATGCTCTTGAGAGAAATGAAACCTGGGAAATGGTGGAACTGCCATGTTGAAAGAAAACAGTGGGTTGCAACACCTCACTCAGACCTATGGGATTGACTATTTGGAGACATTCGCTCCAGTTGCCAAGTTGAATTCAATCAGGGTTCTTCTGACCATTGCTGCCAATTTTGACTGGCCCCTTCAACAACTAGATGTCAAGAATGCATTCTTGAACGAAAAACTCGAAGAAGTCTATATGGATCCTCCTCCGGGTTTTGAAGAAAGGTATGGAACTAGAGTGTGCAAGCTAAAGAGATCTCTCTACGGGCTCAAACAATCTCCAAGAGCTTGGTTTGAGAGGTTCACTATGTTTGTGAAAAAACAAGGGTACACTCGAGGGCAAGCAGATCATACCATGTTCATTCGAAACTTTCTTGAGGGAAAGACAACTATCCTGATATATGACTCACGAGATGACTTGCCCGAAATGAAGAATTCAAAAAAACATTTGGCCTCGGAATTCGAGATAAAAAATTTGGGCCAGTTGAAATATTTTCTTGGCATGGAAGTAGCGAGATCAAAAGAAGGCATTATGGTGTCAGAAAGGAAGTATGTACTAGATCTTCTAAAAGAGATAGGGATGAGTGGGTGTCGTCCAGCTGAAACACCTATTGATCCAAATATAAAACTCAGAAACAAAGAAGGAAATTCAGTTGACCAAAGTTAATATCAGAGACTAGTGGGGAAGTTGATCTACTTATCACACACTCGACCTCATATAACTTTTGTTGTAAGCTTAGTGAGTCAATTTATGCACTCGCTGAAGAAAGAGCACCAAGAAGCTGTCTACATGATTCTAAGATATGTGAAAAGTTCACCAGGGAAGGGATTGTTTTTCAAAAAAGGTCAAGATAGGGGCATTGAAAGCTTTTCTACTATTGATATGAGGTTTACATCAGGATATTGTACTTTTATCTGGGAAATATCATGACTTGGAGGAGTAAAAAGAAAAACGTCGTAGCCCGTAGCAGTGCTGAAGCTGAATACCGATCTATGGCCCATAGGATCTGTGAAATGATTTGGCTCAAGAAGATGATGAAAGAACTAAAAAAACTATTTGTGTTACCAATGAAGTTGTACTGTGACAACAAAGCTGCCATAAGTATTGCTCACAATCCAGAACAAAGCATGTTGAAGTGGATAGGCACTTCATAAAAGAGAAGATTGAAGAAGGAAATGTGTGCATGCCTTTCGTCCTAACAAATCAGCAAATTGCAGATATTTTCACTAAAGGCTTGTTTAAACCAAAGTTTGAAATTCTTGTAAGCAAGTTAGGCATGACAGATATTTACATGCCAACTTGAGGGGGAGTGTTGATTTGTAAATATCTAATCCGATTTTGTAGGATTAAATTGATCTTATAAAATCATATCTGATATGCTATTGAATAGGTTAGGATATTAGATCAAATAAAATCATCCCTTTATTCTCAAATCTGCTAGAATCAAGGGATCTGATTACTAGTTAGTTTAGTTTTCTATACTATATATTTGTATCTCTATGGATGAATAAAATTGTACAACTTTGGTACCAAAACTTACATAGGGTCTCAATGTAATAATGTAGATACACAATTCAATAATATATTTCTCTTATATTTCTCACATGATATCAGAGTCTCAACGATCTTGGTAGAGAATTAAAAAAAAAACTTTCACAACCGGTGGGCAGTTATAACTCATATAGCCGCTCGTTTGGCCAATGATTATGTTAGCACAAGTTAGGGCAATATTATATGCATGAAAATAATCATGCTTAAAATGATTGATTTGAGAAGCATACTGGACAAAGAAAGTAGTCACCATGCTTCTTTCCAATGACTACTTTCTCAAATATGATTTTGCATAGCACCATGCATCTTTCCGGTGGTTACTTTTTCATATTCGATATGTGTAGCACTGTGCATCTTTCCAGTGACTACTTTCTCATATATGATTTGTGTAGCACCGTGCATTTTTCTGGTGACTACTTTTTCGTATCTGATTTTGCATAGCACCCTGCATCTTTTCGGTGACTACTTTCTCAAATCTAATTTTGTGTGGCAACGTGCATCTTTCCGGTGATTGTCTTTTCATATTTGATTTGTGTAGCATTGTGTATCTCTCCAGTGACTACTTTCTGATATCTAATTGTGTATCACCATGCATTTTCTGGTGACTACTTTCTCATAACTGCTATATGTAGCACCTTGCATCTTTCCAGTGAATACTTTCTCATATATGTTTGTGAATACTTTGTGCGTCTTTCCGTGACTCCTCAAATGTGACTTATGTAGTCTCACTTTTCGCTAGCGTTGGGCAAAAACCAACACCACCAAGAGGTACAATGTCTACTTGTGTTTCAATCACAACCGACACAACAACGAATAAACCTCCCACGTGCCTCCATGCGCCACCTAAGAGATCATCACCTTTGACGATATTGTACCACGCAATAATGTGTGAGCCTCTTCCAACTAGCTTTTTTGCGACTTTCTTGTTCAATATTGACTCATCTCTTGATTCCGAGACAATCCACATATTTTATACTAGGTTTTAAGCACTTCCCAACAACAAATGCACTGTTTTCAACAAATCTGAGTTTTCCAGCAATATTCTCCATTTCAAATTCACTTTTGCCAAAAGGGTATACTCAAATTCTATCTATGGTTGTTGTTTGTCATTGGCCTTTTAATTAGTTGGACATTAATAATGTTTTTTTCCAAAGTGATCTCGAGGAAGAAGTCTATATGGAGCAACCACCTGATTTCATTGCTCGAGGGGAGTCTAGTAGCCTTGTATGTCGGTTGCCAGGTCACTCTATGATCTGAAATAGTCTTCTCAAGCTTGGTTTGGGAAGTTCAGCACAATAATTCAGGAGTTAGCAGTAGCGGACCCAGGATTATTATTAAGGGGTGTCAATAGTTGTAGTAAAAAATATAATTATGAGGCTAGTAGGACTAGAACACATGTCCTCAAGGAATTTTTGCAATACCTTAACCACTAGACTACACCTTTAACCGTCTCAAGAGGTGTCAATACTTGTATATATATTTGTTAAACCAAAATTTCACCTCTATATACAATGTAATTTTCCGACAAAGGGGTGTCACTTGACACTCCTTAGGCAAGTGTCGGTCTGCCCCTAGGAGTTTGGCATGACTCGTAGTGGAGCTGATCAGTTTGTGTTTTATCGACATTCTGTATCAAATCCAGTATTTGTGAAGTTGAGGGATCAACTTGCAGATATCTTCACCAAGTTCCTCACCAGTCCTCGTAGCAATCATCTGTAACAAGCTCGGTACATATAACTTGTATGCACTCGCTTGTGGGGGGGCGTTAGAATAGGAATAGGAACATGAATAGTATATAGAATTCTACTTGGAAAAGAATTATAATATAGTGTCTATAAATAGGTTTCAATGTAATAATATAGATACACAATTCAATAATATTTTTCTCCTATATTTCTCACAAAGAAGAAATGGGTTGATGCTCATCAACTAACCTGCCAGAAACAATTGGAGGCAATGAACCACCGTCTAAAGTGAAGGGAACTAACCTAGAGGTTCCAAAATCTGATAAAAGCTAACATACTTGCTTTTCATATTGCAACTCAATCTTAAAGTAAAGAGAGCAACGGTATTGATGGGTGAGGTATGTTTAAGTTGCAAAATGTTTTCGCCTCCTTATGCAATAAGATTAATTTCTAGACCCCGAGCATAAGTATGTGCAACTCTACAGAGGCTAAACTAAAGTAGGTATGCTCTTGATGAGAGAATAGAAAATTCTGAAACTGTAAGCATAGGATTACAAACAAAGAAATCTTAAATTACATCATAGACAATAACTCACTTCAAGCGAGATGGGATCCTCTGGTGATGAAGCCAGTGTAGCCTCAAATTGCTGAAGCATCTTCTGCAAAAGCATCAAAACTGATGAACAATATATAGGGTGCCCGTGAACTCTTCAATTATACAAAATTGAGTGAATTTAACATATTGCCAAACAGTTTTCTTTTCTAAGGAGCTTCTATATGTAGAAATTGCTAGAATTGCACATTTTATATCCTTAATATTCATTTAACTCCATATGGACCTGTTTCATACTTTCATATCGGAGAGAAGTTGGGCCTACTGACTGCAACGAAACTACATATGCAAGCCCATTAGATAAAGAGATGATAGGGATTGGCAATAGGTGCTTCACCAATCTTGTCTCTTTCTGCAGCAACTTTCAACTGAACTTAAAACATGTCTTACCTTCCTTAAAGTTGAACACTAGAAAATTATTAATTTCAGTGTGACAGAAAGCAATTTACCAGGAGGTTAGCTCTCTCATCTTCAGCAATTCTCTTACCCTTGCTGGCAATCTCCTCAGTGGGACTAACACTGGATCAATGGCCTCATTAGGATATATTGAAAACAAAAAGAGGGGGGGAATAAAAAGAAATAAGCAACAAACAAATCATGAAACGTTGAAACCTCTGGATAGAGTAGAAAAGAAAACCAGGACGGAAATGATGAGATCTATTTGATAACAAATAGCCAGCATAATTGGAAGCACCAGAATCTACCTTCCAGAGGGAAGAAAGTCACCAAGTGCAAACACGAGTCCAAATACAATAACAGCTGCTCCAACTCCAATCTATTAAATTTGGAATAAATCTATTAGTGTCCGTATGAAGAAATGAATTCAATTGGATCAATATGGGAATGTGTCAGCTACATTATAGTACTACCTTGGTACCCAGTCCGATTGTAGTACTTCTGGACTCAACCGGAGCATCATAGTCAATTGCTCCATATGCTTTCTCTTCCTCTGTTTTTTTCTGCTGAAGCGCCGACCTACCAGATAGTGAAAATCTTAGTCAATGAAACATATTTTAATCGATGAAGAAGAAAAGAGAAAAAAGGATAATGTCATCAACAAATTGGCCACATAGCCCACAAAGATGGAACAAGAAGTCCAAGAAGTAAGAAACTAGACATCAATAGTTGACACAACATAGATTTAACATGCCTACATTGTCGAAGCAGAGCTTACTTTATCCAAGAACTAAAAATATCCCAAAGCAGTCTAGATTATAAACTCAGAAGTTGAAATTGCACAAATGTTGCCTTTGCAACCAGAGGTCCAATAATTGATCGTGGCACTTGTCACCAGTGATAATTCATTCAATCCCTTGTTTGGAATGCAAAATGTTGATGACACATCTAGTAAGCATGATCAAGTAGTTCCAAGATTATTTTTTATACTAGGTCATTGAAAAGTGATGGCCACTACCAGCTGATGGATTGGCCAACACTGCTGACAAAATCTCTCCTAATCTATGTATGAATGTATTACTTCCTCCTTTTTCTTCAGGTGGTTGAGGAGAGAGTCTCTATTTGAATCACATTGACATGACCCTAGATAGGAAGATATGGAGGTCGAGGATTAGAGTAGAAGGATAGTAGGTAGCCGAGCGTTGTAGTACTTTTACGTGGGAGAGGCAGGGGTCTCGTCTCATCTTTCTCCTTAATTAGGAATCTTATCTAGTATTGCATAGGATCTTATTCTCTGTTTTACCCACTACTTGTTACTTCATTTGCTTTGTTTATCTTGCTATTTTTGTGGTCGTTATTTCCTTTCTATTCTGCTCTGATTACACTTCTTTTGAGCTGAGGGTCTATCGGAAACATCTCTCTACCCCACAAAAGTAGGGGTAAGGTCTGCGTACATCAAACCTTCCCAAGACCCCACTTGTGTGGGTACACTGATATGTTGTTATTGTTGTGACTATCCACATAAAAGATGATATGATGAAGCATAGATACGAGGGCTACTTACATGTATGTGAAGTCTTATGAGTACACCGCATACAATGATGAAAAATAATCTCTTTCATCTGCTTTTGTTTTTTTTTTTTTAAATAGCTCTTTCATCTGCTTTTGTGTGTCATCAAATTTAGGGCTCCAATACAATATGAACCGATAATTGGCTCAAAAAGAAAATTTATAATGACAAGTTAGTGCAATCATACAACAAAAATTAATTTTATAAGGAAGATAGCAACTGCAGATAAGCATAAATATAAAACCAGCTGGAAAGAAACCATTCTAAATAGTAGTAGCACCTTTTTACTGCTTGCAACCGTTCCTCAAACTGAAGATCTGACCCCACACTTTTTGACTTTCTGACATCATTCGTAGAGTTCAAACGAGGTGCTTCTGCACGATAATGAGCCTTAGATTGTATATTCTACAACATCTATTACTCAGACCTCACTTTAAACAAGATATAACAGGGAAAAAAACCTTTATTAAGAGAGCACTTAGTATGATAACAGAAGAATGTGGTCACACATTTTGAATTAGAAATAAGCTTCCAAAGCATATGTATTTTAGCCAGATGAATCAACTTTACAATCCAGAAGAATGTGTGATTTCAAAATATTTTGACAAGTGAGGACGAGTCAAGGAATCAAAAGATAAATTCGGAAGGGAAAACCAGAAAACAGAAACAAACACAGATCATACAACACTATGAAACCGCTATGCATCAGAGCTCTTGTACACATAAACATCAAATTGTTTTTCTTTGTATTGTTAGTTTCATGGAACAAAAGAATTTCTTCAAGCCAGCTTTATCCCATGGTTCAAAAACAATTTACCAGAACATTGGAGCCACAAATGACCTACTTTAACTAGCATGGAGATGACATGAAAAAGAATCAAAGATACTACTTTTTTTTAGAAAGGAAATTCATTAATAGGAGAGTCCTTAGGATACAAGACTACAAGTATATATGTTTCACAAAGGCTAGAGGGGTTCAACCCTCGACTACCTTCCTCCCGAGAGCATACAGCTCTATGACTTGTCTCCCAATGTGTCGTGTCTCTTTTTTAAGAACATATTTGGTCTTCTCCAAAGTCCTATCAGGGCTAGAGTGTAACATCCGTATTCCATCAGATCATATCTTTCATTACCGATATTCTCTAAAGTTGAAAATCAATTATGTGAGAAATGTTTCTCATGATGTAAATCAAACTCCATGTATCATTTGTTGCATAGATCGTGAAAGTAAAATGATAAATCTAAGGTATACATCGTCTGTCTCAATACACACCTAGTTTTATTTTTATTTTTATTTTTTCAAAAAGAGTTTTGGCATGCCTTGTTTTAGGTTAAAAAGTTCCCAATGTGTAATATTTGATTAATGCTAAATATTTTTTATGCATCCAATAATTTATACATCTAATCAAACAAACTTTTCTATTTTCTGTAAATTATTAATCAGTAAACCACAGGTATAAACAAAATGATACCCAACTACACACTACACAACATGCAAGGTAGCGTGGTTTACTAACGATTAAGGAGGTCATCGGACTGTGGGGTAGATGAATTCCTGCAAGAGTAAACAATAGCGTTAGAATAACCACAATCAACTGGCTTCCAGCAATATTTACATCAACATGCAGTTCTAGACAACACTTTAAGGCAGATGCAAGTTCAGAGAATAATACACACAATTTCTAAAGCACTAGGAGATGATAGAAGTGAAAATAAAAGTGAATCTTCTTCCTTATGTCATGTATCATTCTAATTAAATTAATATCTCCCACTTCAAATGACCGTTCTATATCGCCTCTTAAGTTAAGTCTTCATGTACACACTGTTGTATATTTGAATAATCCACCCTATAAGTCTCAGCATATCCTTCCTTTTGTCACAAGTCTCGCCTTAAGTCTTGCCATAGAGCCTTCAGGATTGCCTTTGTCTAAGAAAACTCACTTGCATCTCACTATTTTCTTTCATTTGGTAAATCCACCAATTTCAAGTGTTGTTTTCATCTAAAGCATGTATCTACTCAAGTACTGCATCTTCAAAGGTCTCCTTCACCGTTTTGGGTACTAAGAGGCAATTGAAGTACTAAACACAGGAGATAAGTGGTCACAAAAATATTAGCAATGTGGATTTACACAAATTTTATCTTTAGAAGAGTAATAGGAAGGTCAAGGTTTACTACAAGATCTCTTATGATGAAGAAGTTGGTACAAGTCATGGAGAAATTCTTCTTCTGAAAACAAGACATATCAACTTGATCTCTTAAACATTGGACAAGGAAGAGAGTTTTGAGAAAGGTTGCAAAGAAGAAAATATTTGCTGCAAAAGTCAAAATACTTTCAAAATGCAAGACCAATTGTATTTAAATAGACAAGAGTAGTTATTGGTGGTTACCAAGTTAAGACAACTTCTAGTTTAAAAACTTTTATTTATAAATTGAATTGAAACAATTTAAAACAAGAAGTTCCACAGAGGAAGAAAGAGAAGCATACCTTTGCGGCCGCACTGTGCCCTTGGCCTGCCTTCTGACGGTTGCAGAATTCTTACCCTGAATTTAAGTAGCAACAACAGTATAGAAATAGATCCAAATTAGGGATAACAATTCAGCACTGTATCCAGATTAGGATTACAAAATTAAAAGGGTGAAATCAATGGGGTCTGAAATAAGTATCACACAAATGAAATTTAATGCACTGGCAGAAGATAGAATAGAAAGATGATAAGCAATACCTTGTTAGTGTTGCCGTCACTCGGACCGAAACCACGACGTGAATTTGAATCAGTAGAGCAGCATATACAATTCAGGACCCCATACTTGGACTTGGTATGGTGCTGAAAATAATGATTGCTCCGGCTTTTACCAGAAGGGAAAGAGAATGTTCGAGTATATATACTGCAAGCGTCGGGCGAAGAGCGAGACTTAGGAGCAAACAACACTTGCGGCTGCTGAAGAATAGTAAAGTGAGTCGTTGCTGTTGTTGCAACGGCCATTAGATAAGGTCTGCCGTTCTCGACAATTCATTCGTTACCGGACACTACAAATCTTTCGCGTGGAACCGTTAATTGTTTGAAGCAATACGGTAAGTTAAAAAGGTCAACAATCTTTTTTTTTTCCTCAAAAACAAGGAAAAATTTTAATATAGAGCTACAACTAACAATAGTTGTGTGAGGTAGAGCTAATCAATTTACTTTTTGATAAGTGTTTTAGTGAATTCCATTTAGCTAATCAATTTACTTTTTGACAAGTGTTTTAGTGAATCCCATTTTTAACACCACACACTCTCTCACTTTTATTTTTTTTTCAAATTCCCTCCTTTTCCCTCATAAGTATTTTAGCTCCATTCCGTTGTTCCATATTCCTTTCTTTTTCATAGTTTTTTTTTTATTTCTTTGTGCTTTTTGTTAATTAGTAAATTGATTAGCTCTTACTTTCCCATTAATCATTTCTGCACCTCAACTAAATCAATTTAAAAAATTGCCACCTCTCAACTAAATCAACTAAGCATAATTATTCCTTGTAGCATGGAAAAAATCTTTGAAAATTCTCAAAAAATTGAATCAAATCCCTAGGATATCTTAAAAAGATAAATTTTGAATGAGAAATTCACACAAACTTTATATTTGTATTAACAGGTACTTACTGAATATCGAAAATCAAACTAAATAAAAGTCTAGTCAAATTGAATATTTCCTTTACTTGAATTTATTTTATTTTTTATTTTTAAAAAATTGACATAATTAGTTTTGGTTTTAAAGTAAAAATAAATCGAAAAACCACACCAAACTGATTATAAAATATCTATTTAAAAATTTTAATTTCACACACACACACACACTATATATATATATATATATATATATATATATATGAAATTAAATGTTTGCTCTTTTTGTTTGTAATCTAGGTGTTACCTTTATATGAATTTAATTCTATTTTTTTACTTTCTAGTTTGATTTGTAATTTTATTTTGATGATTTTAAAAATTGATTTTATGTTCAAAATTACTTGTTTTTAGTCCTTTAATTATTCATTATTAGTTAATTCAACTATCATCAACATATCTTGATATAGCAGAACTAAATCTTTAAAAAACATTATACTACAAAAAATTCACCAATGAGTAAGTGAGAGCACACCTATAAGTATTCTAAAATCACTTCTTCTTCAAACTATTGTTTAGAAATAATTCTTTTTCAATTTTGTACTTGGTGTTGCACTTATTATTGATATTTAAGTTAAAAGTCTAAAAAAATCAATAAAAAAAAAACATAAATCAAGAAAAGAAGACTATAATTATAATGGAGTTCAATCTTTTAATCATATTAGCAAATACGGGGAAAAAGGCTAAAATTTGGATTGATATTAATTTATATATTTCTATTTGATTTTTTATAAATAAAAATCTAAGACTATTTTTTTTTATTTAAAAAGAGAGGTAAAATACTTATTAGGAGGAAAAGGGGGGAATTTGAAAAAATGAAGGTGGTGTTAAAATGGGACTACTAAAACACTTGTCAACAAACTAAGGTACCTCACACAACTATTGTTGGTTGTGCCTCAACCATACTAAAAATTTTCCAAAAACACACCTTCGTCGAGCCTACCATAAACATTTTTTCCCCTGAAAAAAGCTTACCTTTTTACCTCTCACTAAGACTCACCATAGCCAACCTCCCACACTTCCTTATTAGATATTTATGTATTTTTTTTCACATGACTAAATCATCTTAATTTCGCCTCATACTTTAAGTTTTATATGTTCTTGCATTTATTTTTATGTGTACAATGTTTGAATATTATTTTGTAGGTTTTAGATGTCAAAATGCCTAAAAAGGAGGAAAAGATTTTTTTTTAAAAGGGTGATCTACAGATCGCAGATCAGGTTATGGAAATGTTCACAGAGTATATCAGCAATATCAGCAGGACCCTACAGTATTGGTCAAGTTGCAAGGCAAAGTACGGTCATATATTGCATTCACAACCCATAGATAAAAGAAAAAAAGATCAAGTTGATTGAGGAATCTACTAAACTCACTGGTCGTGAATCAATCCACGGATTGTAAGTTAGTTCAATAAGCAAAGATCAAAAACCCTAGGAAGCAATCGATGGTCAGTTTGAAGGCAATTCACGGACCGCAAATCAACATACGATCGTGGATCGTGACGACAAGAAAACTCGATATTTTTAGAATTCCAACTTTGGCTATGCCTACAACAGTTTTTTAGATTTCTTTTGAAAGAAAGTTGATAGTTAGTTTTATCTTTTAATTTTTGCACGTTGCCCCGTATTTCCAATGCGTACCAACAACTTCCTGTAAATATTTTAATGTTGCATCAGTGTTATTCTTATTGAGTTGGATCTGATCGAACTTAGACTGTTTTGTATCATCTCCTAATTTACCCAGCTTTCATTGCATGTTTGACCCGTACAACTAGTATTCAAACTAACAGTGACGAAGATGAGAAAGATATGACTAGATTTATTAATCGTCTCAATAGAGAAAGAATGGATGCAGTAGAATTTCAACATTGTGTAAATCTAAATGTGCCCGTAGAGTTGGTTGCAAAAAAAGAAAACTACTCACGGAGGAATCGCCCAAATACTACTCCAAAAAACACTGAGCTAAAACAAGAGAAAACTAGTCTTAAACTTCTAGAAGACAATGACAAAGAAAAGATAATAGACAATGACAAAGAAAAGACATATTGGATATACAGGAGGGAGGTAAATATTTTGACCCAAGAATATTAGTAAGCCATACCAATTTTTCATGATTTGGTGAATAATTTATCAAGATATGAATTTGTCAACTATAAATATGAGTTACTTTTTCTTTTTTCTTCCTGTTCTTTTCCTATTTCAACCCTTCCTCTCCTTCCCAACTTGTGTTAATATTTTAATTTCAGATCTTGTTCACGGGAAATTCACATGAAATTTCTCCCAAAACTCAGACCCGTCTCTCTGTTCGTTAGTCAGTATATTGTTTCTTAAGAAAGAATCAATGATTCTTACAGCACTTCATCCTACTGGAACGAGTTTCATAAAGTTCATAAATATTACATACTTTTCACAAGGTTAACTACATTCTTAATTTACCTTATGCAAAAGGACTACTAATCTGTATGGTTTAGGGTAGGCAAACACAAAAAATATGAAGAAAAAAATTACATGGAACGACCATTTATGGTGTAGAAAAATTATGAAGGAAAAGTGATTTGTCAATATCATGAAATCCATGCTCCTATTGGCATCGGACCCTTTTGGGTTTGCCCATATGGAAACTCATCAATTTAAAACTCCTGACCGCATTGCGCATTTTTTGGGCAAAACCCAAATATGTGTTACAAGATGTCAACCCTGTGTATTTTTGTTAAATAGTAATAAAACAGGTGTGACAGATGTATACTTAAAAGTGTACCAATACTGTACACATGGAACACTGTTTATGTTCTATGTGAAAAAAAGAGGGACAATTTTGAGCTTCTTTTTTCATCTTCTCAAATATGCTTAATAGTTAAGCACGTAAGACCGAAAGAATAATCTCTCTGTATTGGGTCCAATCGAAGGATGAAACTCCACAAATGATGTGATCTGATACTATTCACAAGAAAAAACACCGAGTAACCTGCACAAGCACCATACCAGCCATCAATTGATTCGTGAATGTACTTAAATATTAAAACAACACTGGCGAGAAATGTACCAGAATTAAAGCGGGGGAACAAGCATCTTCCCCTCTCCAAACTCTGCAGCAAATTCTTCATCATTTTTACCCAACATACTTTTCAAGCTGCATTCCATGTTTCTACCCTTGAGCACCCAAAATCTAGGTTTAATCTTCTTCTCTAAAGAGTAGCTGAAATATCTTGGGTATTCAACTACATCACTTATTGGTTTTCCCATTGAGTTCATCAAAAATTCTACCTTAGGCTTGAGAACTTCGTCAATGCTGTAGCCAAGCAATGGAGAGAACCTGCAAACCATTAGTGCCACTTCCCTCTTTGATAGCCCAACATGCATCAAGTACATCATTCTGCTCAAAATGAAAATTAGAAAAGCATCGTCACAACACAAAGGTACCATACTTGCACAAGGAATTTATAATTGTGCTTGGCAAAGCTGTAAAAACATATATTTTGTATGTTATCTAATAATTGTATGCCTTTTTAAATGGACAGCAAAATGTAGAACTAGATTGAAATCGCAACATCGTGAAATGTTGCTATCTACTTAATTCGTTCCAAATTGATAGTACTATTCTGCTAGGTTACACTTGACCCATTTCTGGATTTAAATTGGACTTGGGCGAAGTTCTTTTTGTAAAATAAATTTAAACATTCATATGGATCAATCAATCAATCAACTACGTGACAATTTCCAAACTACTCAGGGTACCTACTGCCTCCCACCAACACAAGTACCAGATAATTCTGTCCACCAAGGCTTAAAGGCTTAGGCAGATAGGAAGAAATCACCTAGTGTTATGTGTCTCCATTGGGATTTAAATTTGACACCTCATATTTCTCTTCTCACTTCATTGACCACTAGATCACACCCTTGAGTGCAATTTAATTGAACTTAAGCATATACCAGAGAATATGATGTTTTTACCTTGGACGTAAAGCTCTGTGGATGTCACATACAAAAAACTCCGGATATTTCCTGATAATCCTGGGAAGATGACTTCTGGAAACTCCAATACCCATTAGGAAGTTGAGTTTTTGCTTAAGAGTTCTCCCGATGCTCGATGCAAAAATTTCAGGACAGCGACCAAGTATCCTACCAATAATATCATCATCCAGACCTAGATCCCTTAAGAAGCACACTACCTGGATATAATGAATTATTACTCCCATGAAAAACAGTAATTTATATAACAGGTGCTGAGATAATTATACTACTCGCATTCACCCAAAAAAAGAAAAAAGTATCTTCTATAATCAGCAAAGAAGATGTTCAAGCATCATCATAAAATCTTACTCTGATAGGATTAACAACCAATTAAAAAGCAATTTCTCTCTCTCCATGAAGCAAAAATGAAAGCATGCCAAAATCAAGATGTAGAGGGAGAGAATGCATACATCTGAAATATCAAACTAGAACAAGCAATATATGTAGCCAAGACAGATACAGTAAAGATTTATGTACAGCCAAGTCATATAGATAATCCTTCAAACAATTGGTTAAAACCCAAGCAAAGAATCACCATGTATCAAGGTTAAAACACACAACACCTAGTTTATGTGCACATCAGTAATTTGTCTTTCATCTTATGTATATGGGAATCATGCTTTTGTATGAGATTCTCTCCATACACATTCTACTTAAATCAGGGAATTGGGTGTTCTTCGTATATAGTCATATTTTCATCTTTAACCTTTGTATTAAGGGTGGCAAAATGGTTAAAATTTATGGCTATCCGTTCGATCCAACTCATTTTAAATGGGTTGGTTATCCAATCATTTAAAAGTGGGTTAAATATGAATCAAACCATATTATCCATTATAAAACATGAATAACTCATGGGTGATACCAATTGCACTCCCCTTAAAGTATCAAGTATGTAAGGGTGAAGGAACCTCTAAAAAGTATACATATTAAGGGTGTGTTTTGTATAAAGAAAAATATTTTCCAATTTTTTCATGTTTGGTTGGCTTAAATGTTTTGCAAATAGACTTATTTTCCTCTGATTGGAAGGGGAGCCTTGGAGTAACTGGTAAAGTTATTGTCATATGATCAGGAGTGTCATGGGTTCAAGCCTTGAAAACAGCCTCTGGCAAAATTGCAAGGTAAGGCTGCGTATAATAGGTCCTTGTGGTCGGGCCCTTTCCTGAACCCTGCACATAGCGTGAGCTTTAGTGCACCGGGCTGCCCCTTTTATTTTCCTCTGATTTAAGAAAAATAACTTTCATACATAAAAAAAGTAAAAACAAAATTCAAAACTTCCCTTAAATCATAAAAATATTATTAAAAAGTTTCCTTAAACCTCACCGCCCGAAATGGGTCCGGACCTGGGATCCGACTTTCGACCCTGACATGAAACTCGAATTTTGACCTCCCGACCTCAACTCGGTACCACTCATTTTCAAAAAAAATATTTTCTAGGAAATTATGAAATATTTATCCATCATACCAAATACACCCTAAAAAGGTGAAAAAGATTGAGAAAAAAATCTTGTAATGTGGAAGTACTTATTTCTTTACATAATAAGAAGCAATAAATAATATGGATAACCATATTATCCATTGAGTTCACCCACTTTTATCCATATCAAATATGGATAGGGTCGGTATTTTATCCGTTTTCACCTGACTCATTTTCGACCCGCCCGTTTGCCACCCCTACTTTGTATCCATCTTGTATGCTAGAACTTTCCTCATTAATAGAAATAGTTAGTTTATCAAAAAATTTGATAAAGGTTGAGGGGTCATATTCTCAAGTTGACTCTAATTAAGGTGTGAGCTTGACTAGTTGGTTACTACTAGCCTTGGAATCTTTTCCAATTTCAGATTATTCTACGAGCATGAAAAGATTGTGATATCTTTTTCTTCTTCTTATAAGTAAAAATGTTTATTGAAATGCTTATGTTTCAAAAGAAATATATTTAATTGACATAAAGTGGGGATACCCTAAAGAAAAGCAATACCCCCATAATCTAAAGTTTCTCAGTTTAAACACCCTTCAATCATCAATAAAATATTTTATTGTTATAAAGTGTGAATACCTCAAAGACAAGCAATACCCCTATAATCTAAAGTTTCTCAATTTAAACACCCTTCAATCATCAATAAAATATTTTATTGTTATAAAGTGTGGATACCTCAAAGACGAGCAATACCCTATAATCTAAAGACCCTAAAATCATCTATATGAGTAATACCTCAATCTAACGACCCTAAAATCATCTATATGAGCAATACCCTATAATCTAAAGTCCCTAACATCATCTATACCTCAAAGACAAGCAATACCCTATAATCTAAAGACCCTAAAATCATCTATATGAGTAGCACTGATGTGGCCTGTTTCCATATATGGGAAAGTTTCTCATGTCCACATGTTTAAACTAATGAATAACTTACAGTCTACTACTCCAGAACCAAACAAATTTGAAGTCATTTCTGAGATCACTATCACATTTATGATGGACCTTCAAATCAGGAATGTGAACTGTGAAGCTTTTAGAACCAAAGAATTGTGTTTTCATCTATTATTCAATACAAGATTGGACTACAAAGCCATTGGATTACTGAGGAGGTTCTTGGAACTTTTGGGTGCAGTGTGTGGAAGACTATCAGAAGATTATGGCCTCAATTCAAAGGCAACATCTCACTAAAGGTGGGAAATGGTAGGAAAATTGATTTTTGGAATGAACATTGGATTGGGGATGAAAGCCTTAAATCACTCTTTCCAAATCTGTTTATGCTTAGCACTCAAGACAAGGCCACAATCCCACAGCTATGGAGCCCTCAGGGTTGGAATCTCATATTCAGGAGAGCTTTCAATGATTGGAAAATCGAGAGGGTCATTAATTTGTTTCAGGTCCTCAATGCCTTCCCAGGATTCAATTGACTAGATATGCTCCCTACTTATTATCTACTGAAGTATTTTTGAATTTAGAGGTTTGTTGGAGGGCCGGTTAGTCCTTAAACAACCCTATGTATGAAGACCTTAACCTACTTTGAGGTAGTTGAAGATTTAGCCAAAGATATGCTCAAGATGCTTTATGTGTGATCAAGATGCAGAAGTTAACAGCCACTTATTACTTCATTGCAAAGTAGCTACAAACCAGTGGAACATGTTTTTTGGTCTTCTTGGTGTATTCTAGGTAATTCCAAAGTCCACTAAGGATTTGCTCTGCAGCTGGAAGGAGATAGGAAGAAGGGAGTCTAATGAAGATTGGTGGGAGTTAATCCCAGCCTGCATTTGGTGGTCCCTATGGAAGGAAAGGAACGGAAGATGCTTTGTGGATAAGAGAAACAACATCCAGAAAATTAGAATGAATTCTCTCACTCTTTTGTATTTTTGGTGTAAACAAGATATGATGGGGAATATAAAACTTTTTGCAGACTTCATAGGTAATTTGTAATCTCCCATAGGGTAGTTTGATATGCTCTGATCAGATTGTGAGATTGTAAGTGACCTATGCTCATCATTTGTTTGATGATGAGCCTTTTGTGAATACACAGTTACCTTTATCTCAAAAAAAAAAAGATTTGTGAAGATTTTTTTTTTTTTGAAAGGGGAAGAAACATCTTCACAAACCTAGTATTGCAAAAGATTTACTAAAATAAAGATGAAAGTGTCTGCACCAACTAAATTGGAAGCTTAACTCGAAAGACGAGACTAGGCTCGAGGAAGATCAAAAGACTGACTCTCGGTCTCCTAAAGTTAGGAAGCTGGTTAGACTGCAATATATGCGTATGGAAAGAAAAGTCACAAAAAGCAATCCATGTGTCATAAAGAAAGGCTAGCCTATATGTCTTTCTAGCATACGTGTGGTTCTTATCGATTGGAATTTGGAGCATGTCGCTACCTGGATCAATCAGCCAAGTTGTACAACTACCATCACCAAATAATTCCAAAATCTCATAATGAATCTCTGATGTCAATCAGAACTAATGCACAGTCTTGCATACATTTGTGCTGATGTTAGTAATTTGATAGGTGAACACCATAAGTTTGACTCTCACCTGATGGAATTCCTGAGGCTTCTGTAGTAATAGCTGAGGACTTGTAGCAATCACCTTACCCAACTTCTGGTTTCGAATGCCGAAGTCACGCAACTGTTCCACCACCAATTTCAGCTTGTTAACTGACAACCCCAAAAGGAGTGGGCAGCTTTTGATTGCCTGAGCTACACTAATTTTTGGCACCTGCCCAAAACATATGATAGCAAAATGACAACTATATTACACTCTAACTTACTGCAACACAAGGCATATAGTGATACAGAAACCAAATCCACTGTTTCTGCAGAGTGGATAACAACAACAACATACTCAGTGGATACACCACTGAATTAGAGACCACAAGTCAAGGCAATTAAATGCAGAGGAACAAGGGACTCCTAGAAAGTTGCAATGACTTTACACAGAAGACCCATTAGAATCAACCAGACATATTTCATAGCAAAAATTAACGGCTCAAATGAGAAACTTGGCCTCATGTGCAAAATAGTGCAACCGGGATTGATACCTTTTCATCATCAAAGAAAATCAGAATGTTCTCGTAGTTTTGCAGAATGCTCCTTGAAAGAATCCATGGATATTTCAGCAACATCTGCCCAAAATCTTTAGCCTCCATACCATCCTTGCAATAAATGAACAACAATCACACCATCCTAGAAATGAATGCTCCTAGATTGTCCAACTTATTCACAATTATATAAATTTCCAACTTAGAAAGTATGTTAACAATTTCAGACCTACACTAATATTTCTACTAAACTCTAAAACTATGATTCAGTTCTCCTCAGCAGAGTAATAAAAAATTATGTTTGCCATATCAGTTCAAGGCTAAAAACTATCTCCTTTCCTAGGCCCAAAATAGCTGGGAAATTGTTCAAAATTGTCTATAAGTAAATCTTTACCAACAGGTTTCGGTGCAGAACTTCCCCACATGCCTAAAGAAGAGACAGAGAGAGAGAGATGATAAAGATAAAAATGACCACTGTCTCTCGTACTAGTAATATTAACAGAAGTCAATAGAGCATATTGCTATCATATTTATGTGATAACCGTGAGTCGTTAAACTTGAGGCCGAGTTGGAGATAAGTAAGGAAGGAAAACTATTAAGATCAGATATAAATAAATAATCTGATACCTTAAGGATCACCTGCAATCTTGGTCTAACATCCTTTTCAATGTCATAGAAAATAATAGGCGGAAACAAAAGAAGAATTTGTCTCTTACATCCTTCCACCACTCCAATATCATCAAGAAATACCATCAGACGCTTCATATGACTCTCCTTAGGTAGCAATAGAAGTCGTGGAAATGACTCAATAAGATGTCGGAAAGATGCATCTTGAGAAACTAACAAATGTAGACCTCCACGTCTTGCTTGAATCTACAAAAAGTACAATCACATTATGTAGTTTCTAGCAGGAAGTATTATTCTGACTCGTTTTAGTTGACTTAAGTGGACTGTTACTATGGTGGAGAGTGAGGGATTGACTGGATGTTTAGACTAATATGTTAAGATAGGTGGAACTGGGTGAATTGTAGAGAAACAGTCATGTAAAGGCTATTACATAAAGTAGTGGTTGACTATAAGTTATTTCAAGGGTCTGCAGATGACAGACTGCACCATTTAGGAAAAATAGTCATAAAAGGAGAAGATGAGGGATTACATCAAGATATAGTTGTAATAGAACTTAGTTCCACAAACTTTAGGGTAGGTGTAGCTCAATGAAAGTGAACAGACATCAGTGCCACAAACTTCAAGACTGCGCAGTAAATAAGCCCCATTAACCATCCTGATTCAAGGAGGCAACTGACCTTCTCAAAATATGACAAGGTCTGCTGGACATCCTCATCAATACTGATGGACAAGTGCATCATCATTTGCCGGGCATTTCTAGCAATATGTCCTCCATCATCACTGTTTGCGAAGAATATTTTCTTCACATACTTAACCTATGAGCAAGTAGAAGAGGGATCAGAACATTAAGAAAAAACTAAAAAAGGGTTCAAACCTCTTATCTCAAGAAAGAGACAACTTTATGGCCACTCGTGAGCCTTTTCAACTCCCTTAACCATGGCATGAATAGAATTTATATAGGCGATTTAAAGATCTTAATCAATAGCTATATGTTAACCTATACTTGGCCTCATTCTTTAAACCAGAGGTCAGGAAACCTTAGCAATTTTTTAAAAGATTCCAGCGAGTATATTACTTTCTTATCTAGCCAAACAAAATCAAGACTTTTCATCCTCCCGTGATATGTTCAATGTAACCTGCAGAGATGACCAGGACTCTGCCACTGATCTCATGAGATTTTCATAGAATGAGCCAACACTAGGAAAGATGAATAGCATAACAACTTTTGACATTATCAAAAGGTCATTGCTAATTAGTGTTATTCAGTTTAAACAAAAGATACACAGGAGTAAGGAAAACAAAATCAAGTGAAATAAGATGGAAATTGGCACCAAGCAAAAATTACAGCAGTTCCATCAGAGAAGAAATGAGCACCCTAGAGTAGGCATACCTTATTGATAAGGCTAGGTAGTGTCTGAAACAGAGAATTAGAGGAAAGGTAGCGAGCTAAGTGTGTTGCGGAAGAGAGAGTGAGGCCAATGCTCTCCAAGAAGGGAAGCATGCCCTTATCACCTTTTTGTTTTGCCATCAGGTAGACCTTGCTCTTGAAAGGTGGAATTGCAGGAACGGGGACATATGCTTTTTCAAAATCAGTGGAATTCCATAAGGAAAACTCATCCAGTTCACGGACGCTATCTATCAGCATGCTAACGTACTTAGGTGAGTTGACGGCTATTTCGATGGATTCCTCATTAGAAACACCAAGTTCTTGTAGGTAATAGCTGACAGCCTCCCTAGCTTCAGCGATTACTTCTTCCGCGTCTTCTGTTCCTTTTGACGACGAAGACCTAGCAGCAAGAGGAACAAGTGGCGCAAAACTCCTCAACTTATGACAGACTTGCTCTGGACGTATAAGATTGCAGTAGAAAAAGGTATTGCAATGGCAAGAGACAGGGAAAGGGAAAAGTCGAGGTTTTGAGTTGGAAACGGCGAATGACAAATAATTTAAAAGGCAATATGAAGACATTTGTACACAACAATCTCAAGAGCAGCTCGCTCTGCATCCTAATCTGTACACTGAATTCCTCCTCTTATCATTTGTACACACTCTTAGCTCTTCCTTATGCTGCCAAGCCAATATTCCTTCCTTCCTGTTTAGACAATATTTGGGTGACAAGAGCTTTCTTGAATTAGAAATTCTTTTTGACGGTTTCCACCATATAATTATAAAAATTTGCTACTTTCAGTGTTTGGTACCGACGAAAATGTTCTCATCATGTGTTATCTAGCAAAAACATTGTGGAAGTGGAATGGAATGAAATCCATATGTTATCTAGCAAAAACATTATGGAAGTGGAATGGAATGAAAAGTGGGTTCAGGGTAGCAAAGGATGGGATGGTTAAGGGGTGGGGGTTGGGGGATGCGTGGGTAGGAGGTGACAAAAAATTTGGAAAAATGTCACGTCCAACTTGTTTTTCCTACTTTAATTAAGAAATTTATTTTTATGTTTCTTGTCTTAAAGGAACTGGTTTTCATAAAGAAAATATTTTTCAAACATTTTGATCAATCAAATGTGAAAAAAATGAAAACATTTTTTGTAAAAAAATTTCCTTCATACCAAATAATTATATATAATCCCACTATTTAATAAGTTTATACCAAATTTGGAGTGAGATACATACATTGAGTTACATCACTCCTTAAAATTAGCCTAAAATAGAACCCTTAATTATCTATCCACTTAATTTTCTCCATAATTTATTTTTCACTCCAAATTAGTCCACTCTCTCTCCTAAATTTCCCCTCTCATGCATGTTTCTTCATCATTCTCTCTCCTCTTTCTCCCTCACATGATCTTCTTTTGCTAAATTCACCTCTATTACTACACTTTCAAAGCTCCTGACGGTCATAGTTTTGATTTAATCGATGGAGAAATTTAAATTAATACTTAAAGAAATGTAAATATATTTATTTGCTCCTTCAAGCATTATTAATTCTTCATGTTCGCCGATTTTGAGGTGAGTTTTATCATATACATAGAATTAACTATATTAGATACATAAAAAAAATTCAGATACACAAAATGAACAAGTCAAATACATCTAATCATTAAGTATATATTTTATTAGATATATAAAAGAAACTATATCAAATTTATAAAAGAATTGTTCAGATAAACATAATGAATTAATTAGATACATCTAATTATTAGATATATATGAGATAAATAGAAGAAACTATATCAAATACATAGAAGAACAGTTCAGATAACAGAATGAACAAATCAAATACATCTTATCATTAAATATATATCAGATACATAGAGGAGGCTATATCATATACAATTCAAATGCACAGAATGAACATATTAGTAACACCTCGGAAATTAGAAGTTAAGTTTAGAAGGAAAAGCTGCAGAAATTTGCACTGATGCAGATTGTACGAGTCGACATACGAACCGTAAGAAGTCCTACGGATTATAAAAAGGTAGTCGTAAGAACAAAATTGAATTTTTGAAAATGTCAAGTCTATTATGATAGTCTACGAATGAACAGGACGAATCGTAAGAATTGTTACGGGCCGTTGAAGGGATCCATTTTACTGTTTTATTGTCTTTTCAGTTTTTGAATTATGTTCGTGACTTAGGGATTTGTCCTAGCCACATCTTATGTACTTTATTGGTATCTTTTATGTCATCTTATGAGTTGAGACTTGTATTGCTTATCTCCTCTTATTGTATTTCTTTTACATCATGCTTATGTCAAGTGACTTGTTTAGGACCTCTCGGAGTCTTATTCGTCATGTCACGTGTAGGATGTGCTTTGGGTCATGACAATATCAGGTACTCAGAAATCCACATTTCAGAAGAAAAAGTGTAAAGTTTGTTGATGCTCGAATTTTTTTTTGGAAGGATTCTGATTTTTTTTTTTTGGAAATGTGATAAGGTAGATACTCCAAATTTGTTATGTGAATTCCTCCTTAATTTATGTCTTTTAGTTACATTTCTTATTTAGTTACACTTAATTTTATGTATTTGGTTAATGTAATATTGCATACTCATTGGTAGGGAACAACCACTTAACATCATGCCAAAAGCTATAGTTGATAGCAAAGACACAACTTTATTTCTTAACTAAGTCCACCAAACAAGCGTGATCATGTTCGATCTTGACTCCAACCCGGTCTACCCAGCCCCTCATGGACGTTGCCATAGGCAGGATGTTGACATTCCCAACAATGACATTAGCTCTAATACCACTTGTTAGGATCAAACACTTACCATCATACCAAAAGTTATAGCTGATGGCAAGGGTACAACTTTATTTCTTAACTAAGTCCACCAAGCAAGTTTCATGTTCGATTATGACTTCGATCCAGGTCACCCAACTGCACGTGGACTTTTCCATAGTGTCACGACCTAAAGTATCCCCTAGACGTGACATGGCGTACATGACCCCGAAAGGCCCTATACAAGCCACTTAGCATACATCATATAAGATAATAGTAAATAAGAAGTTCAAAGACAATTTCATATCAAAAGATCGGAAGTCTAAACATAGTCTCAAAACCATATAATACATGAATAGAAGGAAAATGGGACGTAACCCATACAAGTCTTAAAAGTAAAATGACATAAAAAGGTAAATGTGGCTATGTCCTCAAACATATGAGGACTCACCAAATCTTCAATTCTCGAATGCAACGACTAGCCACGGGTGGATGGAGATAATCCGAATCCTACACTTTTAAGAAAATATAGCCAAGAGTATGCGTTAGTACAAGAATGTACCAAGTATGATAACTATGCATATAGGTCAGAAAATCATGCTAAAAAGGACCATACATAAGATATAATGACCAATTTAAACATATGATTTCATGATAGAAAACATGAGGTAAAATCCAGATGCAAGGAAATCATCTTAAAACAACATATGCTTAAAAAAACTTTAGAAAGAAATCTTAGTTCATTGCTGTGGGAAATGAGCCTTAATCGACATAGACCATGTGAGTTATAACATTGATGTAACACCCCAAGCTTTCAAAGGATTTTAAAATACAGAACTCACCCTAAGGCAGTGACTTACGGAGGCCACCTACGGGCCGTAGATGGATTGACGGGCCGTAGGTGGGGACCGTCAATGGCACTATGAAATTTCCAAGTTTCTAAACTTTGACCTACGGAATAGCAGGACGGTTCGTAGTTTAGTTGACGGGCCGTATATGGGTTCCGTAGATGCCTTCCAGACGTAGCCAAATTGTAAGCCCAAAAATGAACTTTCTGAATCAATTGACGGAAGAACAGGACGGTCCGTCAATTGATGTACCGACCGTAGATCCTGTCCATCGATTGGCCCCGACAGTTTTTAATTAAGGGCTTTTTGGTCTTTTTCCTAATTGTTTACCTATTAAGCTAAGTCGTTTATACCCTTAATCTTAGACCTATAAATACTTTCTAAGCCTAATTCCTTTCATTCTAATTCATTCCAAAACTCTCCTCTCTCAAATATTTCTCTCTCTAAAAAAAACTCTCTCAACTCTCAAGAAAGAAGAAGAAGCTTGAATCCCTCATTGAAGACCTTCAATATTCTCCAATTTCTTGTGGATTGCTTTGAGGTATGATAGTGTTCACCATTAAGAGTCTTTTCTTCCAATGGGTCCTTCCTCTTCTTCATGATTTTCAAAGGTTTACTCTAACCCAATTGAATTAGGATTTTGATCAATCATTATGAGTTCTTCAATTATGATTCCAATTATCAATTTTATGATTCCTAGTGCACAATTTAGCTTGATAAAGTAACTTAGTGCACGAATTAGCGTGAATTACATGATTTGATGTAAATATTGCATGAACCCCCATGATCCCAAGCTAATTCTCCCCAATTTGATAAACTATGCTTTGATTGTTAGGTTGAGTTATGATTTGATGAAGTTTATGAATTCTCTATGAAATCAAGCATGAATTATGAATGAATTGAGGATAATCTTATGAATTTAGCATGATCAAGTCAAAAGTATGATTTTCCTCTATTATGTGAGTTCCTTCAAGTATGGGTAAATTGTCATAATTATGGCTTTCTAAGCATGAGCTTGCATTGAATTGCATGATATGAGTTGAACTTGCATGAACCCATATGAACTCTATGAACTATGAATATGAGTATGGTGAATTAAGAGTGCTTGAGAGTAAAGTATCAAAGTTATGATATGATGATGCTATGGTTGAGTTGTGAAAGGTTTTCTCACATGATACTCCCAATATGACTTAAAAGAACAAGGAGGCGATTACCCATGTTCTTAAGGAGCTATTCTAATGATGTAAGCTTGGACAAAGTCCATGGAAGATGAAACGTCTATAAGCATGATTTTAGCTTGAATTGGTAACCGTAGTTGTACCTTTTCATGTTTAATGATATAATATGTTAATGACTAATCCGTGGGAATTATGCTTAGCACCGAGTAGATATTGAGAAGGAAGCCCTCCCGTTAGTAGAGGCCGGGTCTTCTAGTGAAAGCTCTCCCGTTAGTAGAGGCTGGGTTTTCTAGATGGAGCTCTCCTGTTAGTTGAGGCCGAGTCTCCTAAAGCAATCTCTATCCCATAAACTATGTTGCCACCATAGGATGTTGTCTTTAAGTAGACATTAGCTAGCGGATCCACCTAAGCTAAGAAGTTCATGGTCTTACCTTGGCAAGTAGGACACCTCTTTTCGGTGTGGGGTAGACACCGGATTCCATGTTGATAGCTCACATGGTCTTACATGTCGGTTAAGGCTTTTTCCCACAAGTTAATGATCAAGTGTTCTCATAATGAAGTAAAGAAAAGAAAGAAAGATGATTTAGCTTGCTTTGGCCTTGATATATGTTTTATGTTTCATATTTCTCATGTTTAACATGTTTTTAGCTTGGGTATCGCATGTCATGATTATGCCTCTCTCTCTAACATGACTTATGTGCTTATGTGCATTGCTATCATACTTAGTACTTAATTGTGCTAACGCATACTCTTGCCTACATTAACTTCTTTGGTGTAGGACGTGGCGATTCACCTTTCACTCGTGGCTAGAGCATTAACTTAGAGTTAAGAAGAAGACTTGGTGAGTCCTCATCTATCCAAGGATTTAGCCTAGTTGAATTTTACATTTTATGTCTTTCCTTATGTTGGATATTGTATTGGGCTGGGTCCCTATCACTTTTATTCATATTCTATGATATTAGAAGGCTTTGAGAAATGAGTTGTAGACTTCCGCTGTTTTGAGTAAAGCTTTGATATAAAATGCTCTTTTGAACTCTTATTTCTCTATTATCTTGTATGTTATGTATGTTATGTATGCTAAGGGCTTGTATGAGGCCTCTCGGGGTGTTGTACGCCGTGTTACATCTAGGGGCTACCCTGGGTCGTGACAATGGAATCCGGTGTCTACCCCACATCGAAAAGAGGTGTCCTTAATTGTCAAGGTAAATCATAGTTTCTAGCTTAGGTGGATCCACTAGCTAATGTCTATCTAAGACAAATCTATAGTGGTACATAGTTATGGGATAAAATATTTGAAGGAAAATATTTTATTTATAAACTCAAAAGTTGTTGAATCTGACTTCAAGTTCTATCTATTCAGTATATTTCTGTATATTTCTATGTTTTTCTGTATTTTTTGTATTTTAAAAACTATCTAGTAACATCTATATTTATAAGAGTCAAAACCAAATCAAACTAGGACTAGGAACCACTCTAACTAATAAATCTTAATTAAACATAAATAAATAACTATGTGCCACCATAGGTTGTCTTGATAGACATTAGCTAGTGGATCCACTTAAGCTAGCAACTATGGTTCTTACCTTGGCAAGTAAGAACACCTCTTTTCGGTGTGGGGTAGACATCGGATTCCATGTTATAGCTCACATGGTCTATGTCGGTTAAGGTTAATTTCCCACATAATGAACTAAGGTTACTTTCTAAAGGCTTTTTAAGCATATATTATTTTAAGATGATTTACTTACATTGACCATGGCCTTTCTCTCATGTTTTCTATCATGCCATCATATGATTTAACTTGATCATTGTATCTTATGTATAGCCCTTTTTGCATGATTTTGTAACATGTATGCATTATTATCATACTTGGTACATTCTTGTACTAATGCATACTCTTGCCTACATTTTTCACAAGTGTAGGATCCGACTCATCTCCATCTTCCCGTAGCTAGTTCGTTGTGATAGAGACTTTGAAGACTTGGTGAGTCCTCATATGTTCGAGTACAATGCCACATTTATATTTTATGTCATTTCATATTAAGACTTGTATGGGTTATGTCCCACTTTCGTTCTATTCATGTATTAGATGGCTTTGAGACTATGTTTAGACTTCCGCTACTTTTTTGATATAAATTGTCTTTGAACTTCTTACTTATTATTATCTTGTATGATGCATGCTAAGTGGCTTGTATGGGGCCTTTCGGGGTCTTGTATTCCATGTCACGTCTAGGGGGTACTTTAGGTCGTGACATTTCGCTGCCTGCGGGCGGCTATGACCAATATATGTTGTTGTCTTGCCAATGATTATGTCGACAAACGTCGGGTGAATGATATATGCATGAAAAACGTGCTAGGAGAAAAGACTTGCAAAAATATTATAGATTTAAAGAAGTGTAACCAAGCATAAGAGGAAGAAGCTCTTCTCTAAATTAAAAGTTGGAGAAAGTTAAAAAAATGAGTTGATGGAAAGAACATCAACGAGAAGTTGGAGAGAAAGTGCTCCAACACCAAAATAGTTTTTTTTTTAAAAAAAGAAAGGGAGTTGGTGGGAAGGGTATCAACGAGAGTTCGAGAGAGAGTGATCAAACTCCAAAAACAAAAAAAAACACAAAAAAAGAAGTTGATGGGAAGGACATCAATGAGCATCAAAGAGAGAGTGCTCCAACACACAAAAAAAATAACCAAAAAGAAAAGGCGTTGATATAGGAAGGGCATCAACCTTGGAAGTTGGAGAGAAATGCTCCAATACAACCACGAGAAAAAATATTGTGAGTTGGAGAGAAAGTGCTCCAACACTTGGAAGTTGGAGAGAAGTGCTCCAACACAACCAAGAAAAAAATATTGTCAGTTAGAGAGAAAGTGCTCTAACACTTGAAAGTTGGAGAGAATGTGCTTCAACACAACCAAGAAAAAAAATAAATGAGAATTGGAGAGAAATACTCCAAAACCAAAAATTTGAAGATTGAAAGAGAAGTACTCCAACACTTGAAGATTGAAGAGAAGTTCTCTAATACAACAACAACGATAAGAATGAAATTGAAGATTGAAGAAAAATGTTTTTCAATACAACAACAATGACAAGAAGAAAGAGGCAAGAGTATACAACTTTGAATAACGGGAGAATGTTGAAAATAATAATTTAAAGTTGGAGTGGAAATCCTAAGTTGTTTAGGATTTGTTATTTATGATATTTACTTATTTATGTTTAATTAGGATTTGTTAGTTAGAGTGGTTTCTAGTCCTAGTTTAATTTGTTTTTTACTACTATAAATATGGATGTTACTAGATAGTTTTCAAAATACAGAATATATAGAAAATACAGAAAACATAGAAATATACAAAAATATACTGAATAGATAGAACTTGAAGTCAGATTTAAGAACTTTTGAGTTTATAAATAAAATATTTTCCTTCAATATGAAATAGTTTCTCCCCAAAAATGAGTAAATTAATTTTAAACTTGAAAAAATGACACATCATTTCTTGTATATTTTTTTATGAATGGGCTTCTTGACCTTTTAATTTGAATTTCGACATTTATAAGAAAAGAGAAGAAGTCATAGATGAGGAGTAGGTGAGAGAAAAGATAAAGCACAGTTGACAATTATGATCTTTAATTTTGGGTGTGCACAAGTAGACACTTAAAATTTGTATAAAATTGAACAAATAGACACATTCGTCCAACATGACACCCTACATGACAATTTTGTGTCCTACGTTGCGTCCTATCTTTATTATGTCATGTAGGACATGAATGTCTACTTGTTCAATTTTATACAAGTTTAAATATCTACTTGTGCACACTCAAAGTTGGAGGGCATAGTTGTCTAATGAAGTTAAGTTAAATGTCATGTTTATGTATTATGCCAAAAGATAAAAGGATAAAAGGGGTGAAAAAATCCGTGGAGAGAAGAGATTAAGGAGGTGAGTGTTTAAAAAATTAAAATAAATTTAAAAAAAAGAAAGAAATGAGTTAGTGCTCGTCAAATGCCTCTGACAATGTAAAATAGAGTTTTACTGACTGTGTATACTAGTTAATGTCATAAAAATAAGTTAATTTTGATTAATATAGACTGTCATTTTCTAATTGGAAACTTTATTATAAGTACACTGTACACTTAATGAATTAACATTATAACTTAAACTGATATTTGTAAAAAAAACATTTTTTGTGTGGGTGAAATAGTCAGTCAAATGTTAAAAGTCTAATTGAAAATAATTGTCAACTTTGATATTGGATTTCTAAAGACCCATTTTCTAAAACTTTTTAGTGGCGTATTTGTTTACTTTTAGTGGCAAGTTTATTCGCCAAAAAGGCGTCTTTTGCGGGGACAGTCAAGGGTCGCCACTAGGGTTGGCAAAATCAAGTCCAACCCGTCCAACCAACCCATTTAGGTTTGGGTTGATTTATGATTCGCCCATTAGTAAGTTCAATCCATCTCAACCCAATTCATTTCAACCCATTAAAAGTTGGGTTGATATGTAATCTGAATTGGATTTTGAAAAATCTTGTGAAAATATTATTAAAAAGCATTTTTTTGATTTTATATGTTATTCATAGTTATAATAAAAAAAAAAAAAATTTATTAGGTTTTAAAAGCTGATAACATAACAAATAAAGCTATTAAAACTTATTAAAAATTGGGCTGGTTGGGTTATGACCCATTACCTAACCCGTTTTAACCCAACTCATTTTGACCCAAACAAATTTGGGTTAGGTTGGGTCTTGACCCATTTTAACCCGCCCAAATTTAACCCAACCCGCCCAATTGCCACCTCTAGTCGCCACTAATAAATTGAATAAATATGGTTCTTATCATCGATCAAACCAAACGACCCCATAACCCATTAAACCAGAACATTTTAGAGCTAAACAAAGTGCTAGATGTACATATATATACTTGCAAACTGTAGGGTCGAATATACTTATGGAGTGATAGACCGATTGATCAGTATGCAGGCCTATTTACGCCTTCAGTAATTTAGTGAAGTATACAATGAAAATGTGTACAAACATGATATGTAATGCACATATAAATGTAGATAGAGGAATTAACTAATGGGGTTGAGTATATAATGCATCGTTGGAGGTACGATCGATGTCAAATTAAACTCCAACATCAACTTGATCGTCCTTGTCATTTAAGGCTTGTATACTTTCAACAGCTTCCTTGAGATCCCACCTTGTATCCAAATCTTCTTGACAACAAGCCACTCCAATGTTGAAGAGCTTTTGAATCTGTCCTTGATGAGTGAGCTGGTCCATCTCATTGTCAAAAGCCGATTCATTATCTTTAATAATGGTGTCGACCCAGGTAGCCAATTCGGTGCCATAGCCAGTGCTGAGAGCAAGATAGTTTGTTGGGAGTTTACCGGTGAGGGTCTCTAGTATTAGAATCCCAAGGCTCCAAACATCAGTCTTCCTCGTGATGCGGCCTTGTTGTGCATACTCGGGGGCTTTGTAAGCCACTAGAAGATGTTGGACTTGCGAAAGATTCACCAGGGGCACCAATGTGTAATCCATCAACAACGGATTAGAATATTTGTCCAGAAGTACATTTGATGACTTGAGGTGACCATACGGAAGTGCTAGGCTTGGCAGCTCATTGTGAAGGTAGGCCAACGCTTTTGCAACTCCTTTTATGATTTTCAAGCGGCTTGACCAGTCCAACCTAGAGTGATTGCCTACATATATATATATATATATATATATATATACACAGGGCCGAGTAATTAATATATTTAAACTGAGCGTATTAATTAAGACCATATATATACATATACATACCATGGAGGTGACTGGCCAAACTACCATTGGAGGCATAGTCATAAACAAGCAGCTTCTCTTCTTTCCTATAATAATAGGCCACAAGGGGGAGTAGGTTTGGGTGGCTCAGTCTGCCCAACCTCCTCATGTGCTCATGGAAGTCTTCTTTAGCAACATGGTTCATTTGCTTAAACCTCTTCACCACAACGGCTTGGCCATCCATAAGTAGTGCCTTGTAAGAGGACCCCAGGTTCCCACTGCCAAGCACCTCTGCGGATGCTCTTAGCAAGTCCTGTAGATCAAATCTTGTCCTGTCATCTCTAACAAAGGACAACTTACCCACCACCGTTGTGCCTGGTGCTGCTGCTGCTGCTGCTGGTGCCTCTACTGTCTTATTATTGTTATCGTGTCTTGCATAAGTTGGGTTGCCGCTCATTGTCATATCAGGAAGAGCTGATGATGAAAAGGTGTTTTGATCCCCATCAATATTATTTGACTCAACAGCCCGGTTGGTGAGTTGTGGATTATTTTGGCTGCTGCGGCGGCGAATGATAAGAATTAACACAATCACGAGACATAAGACCACCAAAGAAACTGCAACGATCAACGTCACTCTACTCAGGAGAGAGGGCGACTTCTTATTTATATCACCAGATTGGCTGCTGATGGTAGAGTTGAGACTGTTAGGCGGAGTAGTACTATTTGCTTCTGGACTTGGGGAGTTGCAAATTGATTCCAAAGGCTTCCCACACATGCCTTTGTTCCCTGTGTATTATTATATTAGGGGAAATTAAATTAAAAAGGAGTAGGTACGTACGTAATTAACCAATCATGCATGTATGTTACCTGCGAATGTTGTTGGATCCATTAAAGAAAGAGAAGGAGGGATTGAACCCTCGAGTTGATTGTTGGATACGTTGAGGAGTTTGAGAACGCCGCGGCGGAAATCAGGTATAGAACCAGTGAATTTGTTGTTTTCGAGGGTCAACTCGAAGAGCCTGGGACAGGAGGTAGCGATGGAGGTGGGAATGTTACCTGTGAATTGGTTGTAGGCTAAATAAAGTTTCTTGAGATAAGTCATACCCTTGAAGGCATCATCGGGGATCTGACCAGAGAAGTTATTATTGGACAAGTACAATGACTTAAGGGCACCAAGTTTATTCCAATCAGGCATTGCTCCCTTGAAGTTGTTGTTCATAAAGCTTAGGGTCCGCAGGAAATGCAAAGGAAGCAATGAATCTATATCAATTGCCCCTGAGAGGTTCAAGTTTTCCAGTTGCAAACCCCATACATCCCCTTCGAAGCAAATCACTCCCAACCAATTGGCATTGTCTCCGGTACAGGGACTTGTGGATGGAACCCAAGACCCAAGTACTTCTTTTCCTTTAGCTGAAGATGTAGATAGCGAGCTTTTAAAGTTGAAGAGGGCCTCCGAAGAGCTCTTTGCATCGGGAAGATAATGATGATCATCTGGGCCGGCGTCCGCGTCGTCATCGTTGTCCACATCTCCCGGTTGAGCCGATACAAATGTGATCAAGGATACAACAAGAAGGAAAATGGTCAAGTGACGACATAATGCATTATTATATGATCTTCTTGATGATGATGATGAAGAACATGCAAACGTAACTGGTGACCGGCCGGCATCCTGCACCTCCGTCATCATCCTTCCTTTGCCTAACCACAACAAACCACCATCAATTTGAGGCATAATCACTGCACACCTCTCTAACCAGAGATTTTTACGGCTTTTCTTTTGGTTTTTATTACATTAATTACTTTTTTCAATGTCTTCCGTCCTTTTCTTATCTTTTTTTAAAAAATAAATAATATTGTCAGCTTTGTGTTCAAGAATTTTAAATTAGAAATTAAGGAATATTAAGTCACAAATTCAGGTTAGAAAGGTTTCTTTCTTTTTTTTTATTTTAATCAAAATTTTGTTTGATTAAGCATTTCATTTTAGTTTATTTGAAATTAAATGTTTTCATATCACGAGACATAACTTTATTACATTTCATTACACGGATAAAGAGGAAGTAATAAGTAGTTCAGTTTATTTAGTTTGCATGGGTTCTCTTGGCATAGGCCACTCTCAAAACTTAATTAGGCATTTAGATTTTACGTGTTGAAAGAATGATGAAATAAACACTATTTATTACATCATCACTTTAAATTCAAAAATTATCAATCCTAACATCAAAGTTTTAAATAATATATACACTATCTATTTCAAAATAAGTGAATTGTTGAGATATTACAAATCCTTTTTAAAAAAAATATATTAAAACATTAAGTAGACATTACTTTCCATTTTTACCATGGTTAATTATTTTGAAATATCATGAATTGATTTTTTGACAGCAATGGGCCAAGCACAAAGAAAATCAAAAGGACTATTTTCAGGGAGCTGCATTGCAATCCAAACTATTGAAGTGCATGTATGCTTGCTACCGGATTTTTCCTACATGGTTAACCAACTAAATCCTGATTCCACGAATATCATTATGGTTGATGAGGATGATGACAATTTCTTATACTACTTCATAGCTTATGAATCTTGCATTCGGGGATATTTCCACATGAATTTTTTTTATTGTTGTGTAGGATACTGAAAATCATACTATCCAATTGCATTTATGTGGCGAACAAAGAGTGGGATGCATCTTGCACCATCTTCTTCGAGAAGCTAAAGACTATAATGATAGATGAACCAGAATTGTACTTCATCGATCTCTAATATGCATAGGAGCATAGCCAAGGATATTTCTAAGCTTTATCCGCAAGCTCCTCATGAACTTTGCAAATGGTGAAAACCTCCAAACATTGAATGCACCAATTTGATATTTTGCTCTTCTTTTAATATTATAGGCTTTCCATATTACAATATCACTCGGTCATATTTACCACTCACAAATGTTAGTAAAAGACTTAAAATTCACACACTCAAATGTATACATTTATGATACTAAATAAATTTTATATTAAATCCAACATAATAATTTTTTTTTTAAAAAATAAAAATTAACCATCGTAATAGCTTACGCTAGCTAATCATCCAATAATACGACAAAACACTTGTAATTAAACGATGACAGGCTTAAAAGCTTCCGATAACAATGATGATTAGAGCGGAGAAACGTCCAATCCACATATTCATGTTTCAATAGCGAAAGGGGGAGCTTCTGAACTGCTAGACAGAAGTAATTGGAGAAATTAAAAAGAAATAAAAATTAAGTAACATATATTTCTTGAAACCACACAAATATGCACAGCTGCATTCCTACTCAAGAGGTGAAACTTGAGCAGCCGCACTGAAGCTCATCTTCACTTATCACCGTACATTCTTCGCGTGTCTGAACCTCTATCTGGCTAAATCTCTGTAAGTTTTTGCTTCTCATGCCATTGAGTTTCACAAGCTTACTCAGGATACATGCCATGGCAACCTTTGATCCCAAGTTAGAGAGCCCTCTAGACATGCAGATTGCACCACCCAGAAGCATTAGCATATTTGGCACCACATTGTTTGATGGCTCTTTTCTTTGTTCCCTAGCATTGCATTCACGTGACACTCCGCTGCAATAGTCACTACTTGTGCAGATTTCTGGATTGATTAAGCTACTTGTGTGGTCTAAGGTGTCTAACCCAAGTGGAACCTTCATTTGAAGAGGTGGGAAAGGTGTTAGGAAAGGGATGATCAAAAAATCGTGTCAAGCAGGCGTAAGCATTTATGGTAAAAACTGGCACTACGTTTCGTCCAGATTATACATTATTCTACTCATATTGGGAAGGCTAATTAATCCACGTAGGCAATACTAGCAGCACATTATCCTTGTACTTGCTTATCATTTTAGGAGGGAGGGAGGCCATTGAAGTAAAAAGGGAGAAAAATGACTTCGAGAAGGAAAATGCTTCTGTTACGGTCACTGCCAGATTTGTGTTTTTTATCATCTATTTTACCTAATTTTCCATTTCCTAACAAAAAGAATAGTGAAAGTCCCACAATTAAGAACTTTAAAAGAAGCATAGCTCCGACCTTTTGAATTAACGTGATGGCACTCACACCTGAAGTCAATTGAGAATGATGGTCAAGGGCAGAGTATTGGTGAAGTGCATCATCCATTTTACAGACATAGCTCCATATGCCCCTTGCAAAGGCTAGTTTTGCCATTTCAACGTTAAGACCAGCATCTTCTTGGTGTACCATTTGGATCTCACAGGCATTCCTACCAGAAACTGAAGGAAAATTCACAAGGAAACAACTCAGTACTGCACCATCCTAGATTCCTAAAAGTACTACAGAAAACCATAATATTTTACTTTTATTCCTAGAAACCTGATAGAATTACGAAAAATTCACAAAATGAGTCATGATTCCAACTATGTATATGCTGTCTTGAGATGCTTAAATCAGTTTTTACGCACAAGGAGAAACAATAACAAGGAACGAATCAAAAACCTGCCTTTCTTGATTCTCCAACCAGATCTAAAGAGCCTAACCCTGACATACTTCTTCCTTCTTTGTGCCAAAGGATATTCACATTCCTACTAGCAGTAAATGCCAAAATTTTAGCATACATAAACTAAGATATATAACAGGAAAAATTGAAACAAGAATAGATACAATTATAAGTTGGGACACATGAATGATGGAAACTTATGTGAGAACACCAAAAGCTTCTTCCTTTCTATCTCTTTTACTTTTTTGGGTTTGTGTGGGGGGTGGGGTGAGGGTGGGGGGGGGGTGTAACTGCAATATTTATTTAACAGGAGACATTGCACCATCGAGAAAGATATCTCTCTAGAGTTGAGTTGGGAGAGTCAGTTCTATGAGAGCTTGATGTCCAACAATGTCAAACTTTATGAAGTACTACCTTGGTAAAACAGTAGAAGGATCCATCATTGCCTTCCCACACTCTCCAAGCTAATATGTACTCTCTGGGAGTCAATAGTGGAAACTTTTTTATCATCAGTCCAATTTCAGTTCCACTGCTTGAATCCACCTGCAACTGCTTATGCTCAATCAAGGTTTTGTCCCAAATTTTCCGGAAATCATTGTCCATGTAAAAATCTCTTAGCATCTCAACAGAGCAATTCTCAAATACAGTGACACTTAGATATTTAAGAGGCGCATCCTGCAGGACAGAATAGATGAAACCTGGGTATCATTACCTCATTACTGATATAGATAGTAGTAACTTTTTTTGATAAATTAGACAACGATAAGAATTACTAAATAAATACATTTAAAATAAGGCAATCCAGATACTTAGTATCACTTCACGTGACACAAATAGCATTAAACAGAAGGTGAAACCAAGACATCATTTATTGCACAGCAGTAGATACAAGTGCTCATGCTTATGAAAATGCATGCTCATACAGGCTTGCAAGTGATGTACTCTGTTCTTTGACCCCATTCAGTCACTTTAGATCCTTTAAAAGTATCAATGGGAGCACTGCCTGCAGTTGGTTACTCCATTTTCTTTTAAGAGCTTCAAAGGTACATAAGTACATTAACAAAAGGTGAAAGAAGTCACTTTTGTGGTTAATAGTTCACCTAATGGACACACTTCTTCTTCTGCTTCTTTACAAGTCCAGTTTATTGATAGGTTCAGCCATTAGGCATAAAATATGCTATTCTGAATTCTGAGAAAATAGGCAATTCAGCAAGTCCCTAAGAGATAAAAGCACAGAGACTGCTATAATAATAAGAACACAGTACATAAAGAGATAATCTGACAAGCACCTTCGGTTTACAACACCGTGCACAGTAGGAAAAACGATCTGTTCTCCGGTTAATGACATCTTCCCATTTCTCATTAGCTTGAAATTTCTTATTTACGACGTCAATCAAATTCTTCAGATCTAGATCAGATATCACTGTAGTGATCCTGAGAATAATAAATGAGATATTAGGATGCTTAGGGACTAACAAATACAGCCAGATTTGCAAGTTAAAAACAACTGAAGACAAGGCTCACATAGGAGAACCATATCTACTACTAGAGCATGGATATTCTTCATATACTGCAATAGTGAGCCAACTCACAAGGAGTCCTACCAATATGTCGCTCTACATCTAATCATTTATTTCAAGTTCGAAGAGCATGGGTACACCTGACAATAAACAAAAAAATAAAATGCTAAATATTTAGTTGAAAGAAATTTTTATTTCCTCAAAAGGATCATACAAATTTTTTTCATAACCATGAACCCTGAAACCTAAACTGATCCTTGGTGCAACCCCAACTCAACTGGGAAGTGCTCCAAGTCTCCTCTCATCGTTCTAACCTGAGTTTTGGCTCCATCATACATGTCCTTTATCGCCCTAATGTAAGCCACTAGTACACCTCTGCTTCCGAGCATCTCCAAATGACTTCTCTCGGGACATTGTCATAAGCCTTTTCAAAATCAATGAATACCATATGTAAGTCCCTCTTCCTTTCCCGGTATTTCTTCACTAGTCTCCTCACAAGATGGATGACTTTTGTAGTCGATCACCTAGGCAAGAATACAAACTGGTTCTCGAAAATGGACACACCTATCCTCACCCTCATCTGCTCGACTCTTTCTCAAACTTTTTTAGTGTGGCTTAGCAACTTGATACCCATGTAATTGTTACAATTTTGGATACCACCCTTGTCCTTGTGCAACAGAACCATTGTACTCCACCTCCGCTCCTTGGGCATTTTTGTTATCTTAAAAATGACATTAAACAAACCATTTAACCACAGCATACCTATCATGTCTGTGCTCTTCCAAAACACCACTGGACTCTCATCTGGTTTGGTCGCTCTTCCCCTACATCACTACTAATAGTGCGGTTAACCTCCTCAACCTTAATACATCCATAGTACCAAAAATCTCGATATCTCTCAGAGTGCTCCAAATCACCTACAATTCTCTATTCCCTTCTTCATTCAATAGTTTGTGGAAGTAAGCTTGTCATCTTCGTTTAATGAGGATCTCTTCCACCAACACCATGTCTTCCTCATCCTTGATACATTTCACTTGATTCAGGTCTCAGGCCTTCCTTTCTCTCGCCTTCGTGAGCCTTTACAGTTTCTTATCTCCCCCTTTGTCTCCTAGTTCAGCATATAGTCGTTCGAAAACTGTCGCCTTTATTGCTATAACCACTAACTTAGCCTCCGTCTTCACTGCCTTATAGATTTCCTTATTCGTCTTTATCTCCTCCTCGTCCTTCATTCTACCAACTTTGCATAAGCAATCTTCTTTGCTTCCGCTTAGCCTTGGACTTCTCCATTCCACCACCAATCCCCCGGCCACCAAAGTTACCCCTCGACACCCCTAGTATCTCTCTAGTTGCTTCCCTAATGCAACTAGTTGTCTTATACCCCATATTGTATGCATCTCCACTACTCCTCCAAGCTCCCATCACCATTAACTTCTCCCTCATTTCCCGAGAGAGGGTAAGGGTCAAGCCACCCCATTTATTACATAGCCGAACATATAAAATCTTCTTCCTCCTCGCTCACTCAATCTCCAAGTCCATCACCAAAAGCTTATGTTGGGTAGTAAGATTCTCACTCGGGATAATCTTACCGTCCTTACAAAGGCCTCTATTTCCCTTCCTAGAGAGTAAATAATCTATATGAGTTTTAGCTAAAAGGAAAAGACAGATGGCAGAACAAAATCATCCTTTGCTCTACCAGATCAATAGCCCAAGATTTTGGTTTCTTCTTTCTTCCTGAAAATGAAAAAGAAACCATCCGTACTCTCATGACTTAATGGACAACTTTCAAACAGTTCAAAGGAAAATTTTGTATGAGTCTGCATAATCTCAAATGCTATCAATTCTGGTGCATAAACCAAATAATACAATGCAAGTAAAAGTTCAAACATTCATGGAGTCCTTGGACTCCTTTAGAAATCATCCTTTGTTCTTGGCCTATTAGAACTAGAAGATGCTCTTAGCAGATCTTCATACGCAAAAAAGTAGCTAAGCTACTTAAGTGATGCCCCAGGTCTAATTATTCTTTAGAAAATTTACCTAGTTTGCAATCCAACTTGAATTGTTCACCGAACAGGTGTCATAGTTGTATTTGTAAGAATATACAAGAAGCAAAAACTATTTGACCGAACAAGTGGCAGGCGTAGAGAGGTCTACAATCAACCATTGAGTCGGTCAAGGCCAATAGACTAAGGATTCGTTAGACCATCTGAAAGCAACTCCCGAACCTGCCTTACTCACACTAGACAACAAGAGCATGGGAGGATCCATCTGAGGAAGTTTAGAGTGTACGGACAAAAGATAACTCAAATAACGGTCATGCCCCAAGATCTAAAAGGAAAGGAAAGAGAATAAGGAAAGGTGCCAAGTAAGTGACTGCACATTACTAAGGCAAGGAATAAGACGTCTGAGAAGGGATGCCGAAAGAAGACTTCAATTTCATCTGGTGCAAAGTCAATAGTATTAAGACCTTTGAGTTGGAATTTCCAACTATAAACAAGTGTAGCAAAGTCACATCCATTCTCAATTTCTATTGCGACAGAGGGAGGTATCATAATAGAGTAAAAATCACTATTGGAGTTAGTCCGGATAAAATGAAGAATTCAATCTCCTTCTTTTTGACCTTATTGGCCTTACAGCGAGCCTAAAAGCAAGAAAGTCTCAACTCCCCAATCCCCCAAGGTAAGGGGTGAACCTTCTGTTTGATTCAATCTTATCTACGCTTTCGAATCGGCTGAAAGGGTATTTTGATGTCACTTAGGAGAAGTACATGGAAATGTGTCTGGGTCTGCTATAGTAAGTTGTTTGTCCGGTTGGAAAAGTCAAAACTCATGTAAACCACCATGAAAAAGGTAATGGTAGGAACATTCTCAGTACCACTGAAAGTGCGATAGTCCTTCAAGCAAGGGACTTGGGTAAACAAAATCCTTACTCGTATTCCACTAACAACTCGCGTATTGTATAGAGCTTTTTCCTATCCTTTCCGCATAGACTTGCTTCGCACTTGTGTCAAAAGCTAATTGAGCTTTACTCTTCAGTAAGAATGATAAAGCATTTCGCAAGCTTGAATTCCTATAAAAAGTCTGTCCCAACAATTTGGCTTGAAAAGAAAAAAATGGGGTAGAAGTTAAGTTTCTATTGAATTGAGTAGTAAACGATGCCCATGAAAAAGAATTTTTTAGAGGATTATAAAAAGATGGGGAATTCCCTATTGATTAACCTCTGAAGCGAATAAGATCCAAAGAAGTCTATACCTATAGATGAAAAAGTAGATTCTACGTAAACATTTCTAACAGTGGTTTCTCCTCCAACAATCAAGTAACTAGCACTGATTATTCTAGAAAGAGCTCTTACTCTAACATCACTAGTATCATCAACTCCAATTATAGTAGCGGGAATGTCTTCACCACTAGATATTGCATTAAGAGTTTCTATTGCATCAACGGTGGAAATGGAGAGCAGGCTCAAAATATAATAGCTTGAACTGCTTAGGCACTTTGCACATAAGTAAAGAGTAGAACGCAAGAAAATAAGATGTGAAACCTATAGAGATGTAGCCTTCTAAGACTTTCTTCTCCAACTCACTCAATCGATAGGTTGAGGCAATCAACTGGAAATCGACCAAAAGGACCTGTCAAGCCTTAGAAGTCAAAGCACGTATCACATATCATCATGCATAGCTTATTAGTTGTAGTAGTTGCATAGGAAACATAAAGCATATAGTACTTTTTTCCATTGTCGTGCATCAAATGGTTGTCTCTCCTCTCGCAATTGGTTGCTCACAATTTGAATTTATTATTGCAAGGAAAGAACCAGCTTCAATCTTACAATTCTTACTCCCAATTTTTCTCGTACTCACATTTTGGCAACTCTCTTTGTTGCACAGTTGCTCTATCTTATTTCTCACTTGATCACTCACTTCTTGGTTGCTTGAGCACTCACTCTTTACTTGATTACACATACATGTCAAATCTGTTATTTGTTATGGAAGGACCTAGTGAGATATTTCTCAACTACTTTATTCTAGAAGTTCTAGAATGATGCTTCTACTACTCTATGAATATTTAAGATTCTTCATAAAATATCTTAATTAAATATTAATGAGGTTGGTGATGAATTTCTGAATTCCGATATTATACTTACCATTGAACATAAAAATTGTCTGAAAATGACATGGTACAGGCAACTACGTCTTTCTTTTTCCAAAGAACAAAAGAAATTATTTTACTTTTTTACTATGGAGCTTCTACAGTTGCGCACAAACTTACCATCAGAACTATATTAGAAGAAGAAATACCTGACATCAGAAGGAGCAGAGCGAGAGACATCAGGATTACCATTGGATTCGGTATGTGGATGCGCAGCAGTTCGTTCTCTAAATCCGAAGAAGGCGGATAGGAAAGACAAGGCGAATGGAAGGCGAGAGTTCAGCAAATGACATGTCAGTATGATCACTATGGCAGTCAGGGTATACCCGTAAGTACACGAAGACAGCGACCATCCGTTTCCTCCGCGATCCATCTTCTCTCTCCAAAATTCTGACACTAGTGGTGAAGACCAAATCGCAGTGCACATCCTCTGTGTTTGCTATATGCAACTGATCAGCCTATAAATTTCCGTCCTCCTTGGGATTTGGAATCCAGCACTCCTAGGATTTCTTCAGCATCGCCCTTCCACAACTACCGTTTGACCGCTAGGGGTTCACCTAAAGGAGAAAGTTTGGCCCATACAAATTGGATAAACCCATCCTCACGGTGATCCATACATCGCCCCCAATTTGCATCAACCCTTTTGTTTTGGGGGAATTTCCCAATTTTCTTATTAATTTCTGAGAAATTGAGTTTTTGACCAAAATATTCATTAAACTATACTATTCCATCCTTTTGCTAGAATTTGTCAAAAGCTGATAGATCCTACCAAAATTAAGTCATAGGATTGTATTTATTATTTTGAGATATATCAAAAATATTATCATTGTTATAAATCTATTAAACTAAGTGGATTGTTCATTGAGTTTATCCATAAACTTATACTTATCATGTATGTGTATTCCCTAGGTGATATGAACATTTTTGGGATAACAATGTATCTATTAAATTTGGCATTCATCATGATGGCTTTTGGAGTGATTTCTCTACCTATAAATAGAGATATCATTATCCATGGTAAGACACACTTGAACAAGAAGAAAAGTTCTCTTTTCCATCTATATTATTTGTCTTCTCCTTTTTATATTATATTATTCTGAGCTTATGTTTTATAACACGTTATCAGCACGAGACTCTAGCCAATTGAGATTGAGTTTTAGTGTTTCTTTAACTCATGTTCTGGTTGATCTCGTTATGAGAATCAAGAATGAAAAATGATAACAACTGCAATCAAGGTATTATGTGCATAAAATCAGGTATGTATTTTCTAGAATCTTTTTGTGATTTAGAATACAGTAGTGTTCGATCACTAATATTGACAAGGAACCGAAGACATATACTACTACTGGTTGAATATTCTCTGCTCCACAAAGTTCCTTAAATGGAAAGAAGGTATAAAATTTTGGTAGCATGAGTTTGAGTATTATATTTTATGAATTTTATTTCAGTGTTTTTGAAAGGCTCAATGGGTGAATCATGTTATACTCCGGTCTATTATACCGTTGGTTGAGGGTAAGACATCATGTTAAAGTCCGGATGCACCATAATGAAAACTGTTTGAGGGTAAGACGGTAGATTCAAGTTCTATCGCACCAAGAGGGTAAGACATCAATTTGAGTTTTGATGCACCTTGATGATAAGGATTGGGTTCATGCCCCATAGAATTATGGCCTAACGCGCCTTATATGGGTAAGACATTGAGTTTGAGTTTCCATTCACCACAGTGATGATATAATGATGACTAAGGCTTTGATGAAAAGTCATGAAATTCGTCCCATTTAATTTGCTCCATTCCCTGATGCGAATGTGGTAGCAGTACATGATAAGTTTGAAATCTGCCCAATTGATTTGCTCCATTCTATCGTATGAATGTGGTAGCAGTGAATAATAAGTCTAAAAGACGACAAATGATTGAATGTATGAATAAGGGCATGGAAGGACGAAATAATAATAGTCATAATTGTGGTTAAATGAAGAACGTTATGAGTTCTCAAAATGATCCTTCAAAGGGTGAAAAAGTTATTGCCATCTCAAAATGGTCTTTCAAAGGTTGAAAGTAGTTATTGCGATTTGGTATGAAAGGTCATTTGACACTCAATTTTTTTGGACCTAATCTAGTAAATTTTATAAATCCTCCATCAAAATTTAAAAAAAATGGTGGTATACTTGACCTTTCAAAGTGATGTTGAGGTGTGTCATGCAAAAATGATAAATTTTAAGGACATGACAATGAGCTTATAATGCAAATTTATGAAGCACATACAAATGATTGGTCCAATCCTTCAAGAGAATGTGACTGGTGATAAGAATCATGAATGCTAGACTATTCTAAAGTGAATAAGTCAAGATATGATAAAAATATTATGAGTTTGATATATGTCACAACTCACCTATACGGGAGGTTTGAGAGAAATAAATAAACATTATGGTTGTGTACGTTTTATACGTCATAAACATTATGGTATGTTTATTGTGAACTTCCGAAAGGACAAAAAGAAAGAAGTAATTCTTACCTATAAATATTGTGGCCATGACAAAAATAATATTATTGTGTGGCAACACAAATTTGTCACTGGTTGTGTACCTATGGTACGATAAAAGTAAAGCAAGAAACATGTCTTGCCTGTAATAATTTTGATCATGATAATAATAATATAATTTTCTCCTTGAAGAAGATGTTCACCACACGGATGGTGTCATGGAATATGTGATAGTACACAAAGTTATTTGTAAGCTCTAAAGAGCCATTGTGTTATTATCGGAGGAATAATATTGGGGTTGTAGTAAGTCTCAAAAGAAACTTTTTAAGTTTCGAATAAATTGAAAAGAAATATTGAGACTATAAATTATGAAAAGATTTAATATTTTCAGATTACTATAACCGAAATGGGTTATAAATGTTTATGTAAAAGGTTACCCATTTTCCTCATCTTGTTTGTTACACACAAACATGGGCATGCTAATGGAATCACATGCAAAAGTAAACTATAAGTATACTGAAATAAGGATCAGTTGGCATGATCGGTTGGCCATTCCGATTAAATTATGATGCAAAAATAATTGAGAATTCACATGGTTATATATTGAAGAAATAAAACATTCTTCAAGAATTCTCTTGTGCTACTTGTTCTCATGATGAAAATTATCATTGTACCAACTAAGATTGCGATTGTATTCCCGAAAATTATTTGGAACATATAAAAAGGTGAAGATGGGCCCGTTCACCTGCCATGTGGACCGTTTACTATTATATTTAATTAGATGCATCTATAGTATGGTCACATGTGCATTTGTAATCAACTTGCAATTTGATTTTTGTAAGATTATTTGCTCGAATGGTTAAATTACGAGCATAGTTCCAAATTATAAATCTATGTTGATAATGCTGGTTGGTTTAGTAGAAATTGTATGCCTCCAATTATAACTTAACCAATGGTTATGAGAACAAATCTCCCAAAAATTTTTTTAGTATGAGATGAATTTATTTAACATGTAGCAACAATTGAATGCATCAAGCCAATAAAGGTCCCCTATCAAATTGGTTCAGGGTCAGGAACCAAATAATTTTCATCTAAAACTTTGAAAGTGCAGTTATGATTTAATTGCTCCACCATACACATAAAGATGAATCCCCAAATGGGATTGGGATGAATGTTAGAGTTTCTAACAATAGGGGGAGAGATGATTGACAGTTGAAAATTATGTGAGAGATGAATTATGAATTATTTAGATCCTCGTTAGAAAAAAAAAAGTGAACTTGAAGTTCAAGGGATAATTCATTTGCAAATTAATTGCCAGATGAGTTTACTGACCTTATGTTGTAATTCAACTGTAAATGCTCCAATGAGAAGTCCTTGAAGGACAGAGTCTATGATATGCTTGAAGCGTGATAGACCGATCGATTCCAAATATAAAACTCCTTGAGGAAGGAGGGGAGCAAATGATCAAGATGGCCATGATAATGAGGCAAGTGCTTTAAAGTAGCACGACGACATAACACTTCATAAAACCTTGACAAAGGTTCAGGTACCTGAAATGATGAAAATGAAGTGATCTTGATAAGTTATGTCATATTAGAATCGATATCAAATAACCGTCGACGGTATCTTTGATATGAAGTAGAGCTCAATGATATAGATCATGACGAGGATCTTGAATTCAAATCTGTCATATAGTGTGGACAGATAAATGATTGGCCAAATAAAATGCACAATTCAAGTATATTTTGTTTCACTTAGAAAAGTGATGTTTTGGACTGATGGTCCATAAATCAAGGTATAATGTCAGTGGGGTACAAATAAATTATTATGTGATAGTATAACCGTAAATATCAAGTACGGCTTGCCTTAGGGCATAAAGGTTTTTCGCAAAAGTCCTGACATTATTGGAGATGTTTTCTTCTATGGTGGATGCAATGAGATTTGTTTTGATCTGGCAACATATGAAAACTTGAATTCATATAATGAATAATTGTCATGTCTAGCTAGACAATGAAGGTTATATGAAAATCCTTGAAGCAATCAAGGTGCCTGAAACATATAAAAGTTTGAAAGAAACTTTTTCAATAAAGCTTTAAGAATCCTCAGATGGATTGAGATAATCAAGGAAGAAAGGGTACATAAAATGACCCTATTTTGTCCTTGTATTTTTCTAAAACGGTCTGGATCTAAATTTGTTATAATAGTTGTGTATGTTGATGACTTGAACATTAGCACTCTTAAAGAGCTTTTAGAAGCTATTGAGTGTTTGAATTGGAAATCTAAAATGAAAAGATCCAGGTAAGACAAAATTTTGTCTTGGCCTATAGATTGAGAATTTCACAAATGAAATATTTGTCCATCAATCAACATACATAGAAAAGTTTTGATGCGATTTTATATGGATAAATCACATTCATTGAGTACCCCAATGATTATGAGATTGCTTGACATAAATAAAGATCCATTTCGATCTCAAAAGAAGGATGAAGAGCTTCTTAGTGATGAAACTCCATATATCAGTCAATTGGGACACTAATGAACATTGCTATATATGATCAAATATTTTACAGTGAGTTTGTTGACAAGATTTTGCTCCTCCCCAACGAGAAGACGTTGAAATGACATCAAGGACATATATGAAGTTATCCTACAAGACAATCAACTGCAAATGAAGTGTCCACAAGATGATTGTTGCTATGAACAAGTTGAATGAGCAATTTACTTGCAATAACAAGGTCACGAATAGAGTGATTTTCAAGAATGTATTCGGCTAAGATCAAAGCCTTATCATATCCATGAAACCAGAAAATGATATATCAAGATAAGTTCAATGATGCAACATATTAATGAATGTGGTTTGATCACAAAGACACTGTCAATATTTGAGAAGTTGGTATATATGACTGGATAACATCATTACAAGAAATTAAGTGATGTTTTAATCAGGGGGAGTATAATACGTGTTGCACTCTTTTTTCCTTGACCGATGTTTTGTCTCACTGTGAGGCAATAAATAATGCGTATCAAAAGATATGTGTACTTTTTTTCCTTCACTAGAATTTTTTTCCCACAGGGTTTTTCCTAGTAAGGTTTTAACGAGGCACATTATCTATGGACATCCAAGGGGGAGTGTTATAAATCCATTGAACTAAGTGGATTGTCCATTGAGTTTATCCATAAACTTATACTTATCATGTATGTGTATTCCCTGGTGATATGAACCTTTTTGGGATAACAATGTATCTATTAAATTTGGCATTCATCATGATGGCTTTTGGAGTGATTTCTCTACCTATAAATAGAAATATCATTCTCCATTGTAAGACACACTTGAATAAGAAGAAAAGTTCTCTTTTCCATCTATATTATTTGTCTTCTCCTCTTTATATTATATTATTCTGAGCTTATGTTTTATAACAATCATAGACTATTATGATAATTGAGTTTAGCATTATGTAAAAGAATTTAATTAATAGTTTTTTATTTCATTTGCTATTCATGTGATTTAATATTAAAAAATTATTCCTTGAAATATGTTTCTTCTCAATTGAATTTGCTAGAAGCGGTGTTTGTTGGAGACTTCCACTTCTAATAATGGAGAATAAAACTCGAATGCTAGACATAATCAAAATTTTGATCACCTCAATATCTTATTTTCCTAAAAAATTATTGATCTAACTACAATTTGATTTTGAAAAATGTGAAAATATTAAGTTCCACTTTTTTTCGTTGGTAAATGAGAAGAAGAGAAGATCATGTATCCTCACACCTTCTTAACATTTTTTGTTTCAGGAAGCAATGATCAAACTATGTAGGAAAACTTTTGTTGATAGTCACGTGAACTGCACATGTTTTTTTGTAGTATCCCTTAGTTTTTTTGACAATATCTAACAGAAAGATGAAAATTGTTAACTTTCAAATACTTGGAGGATGTTTTCTGCCCAAAAAAGATAATTTAAGGATGTAGCGTAAGTTTTGGATATAGTTTAAGGATCTTTTTGACCAAAAACTCTCAAATTATTAGTCTTATAACACTTGGTTCTCTAGTAATTTCAAATATTATATTTACTTTTTAATTTTTTTTAACTAGTTTAGTATATGTGTTTTGCACGTGTGTATTGCGTTAATTAATAAAATGAATAAATAAATATTATATATATGTAAGCTACATCATTGAGCACATAACTACGAATAATCACATAAGCATGTACTAAGCAATATATTTGAGTTACAAAATAAATATAAAAAAGATACATTTTTGAAAATGATCAACGTTGATCCGATTTAAATATCTTAATAAATGGGTGATATTACTTATTTAAAAATACATAGATGAATTAATATCAAGGACTTTGAAATAAATTGAAAACTTGTTATTTTAATTTTCCTATAATTTCTCATCCTTTTTAATTAATAAAATATAATATTATTTTTATAGGTTTTAGAGTTCACGATTAATATCCTAATTAGTGTGTAGTTATTATTATATGAAATAGTTGGATAGTGTAAAGCCAAAATTTTAAAGAGGAACTTTCACATATAGCCACTCAAAATATTTTAAATATGCTCCATAGCTATAGTTTGCTAATTACGATTCGTAGCTACATGTTATAGGGAGAAGAGTGGCGAGCGAGACTGGTAGAGAGAGGAGAGAGGAGAGAGGCGAGAGAGAGAAGGCAGAGAGTGGAGAGAGGCGAATTGTATATGTATATCTGTCAAAATAATGTATATATGTAACTGATGTACATATGTATTTGTATATCTGGCGAGCGAGAGTGGGAGAGGGAGGAGAGAGGCGAGCGAGATTGGGAGAGGGAGGAGAGAGACGAGCGAGAGAGGGCAGAGAGAGGAGAGAAACGAACTGTATATGTATATATGCCGAATTGTATAAGTATATCTGTCAAATAATTGTATATATGTAGCTAATATACATATGCATTTGTATATCGCGCGAGCGAGAGTGGGAGAGGGAGGAGAGAGGCGAGCGAGATTGGGAGAGGGAGGAGAGAGGCGAGCGAGAGAGGGCAGAGAGTGTAGAGAGGCTAATTGTATTTGTATATTTGCCATATAATTGTATATATACATATGTATAATTTGTATTTGTATATGTATAAGTAACGTAATTATAGTTAAAAGTAAGCTGCGAGCCGTAATTAATTCAAACTATAGCTATGTTAGCTAGTTAACTAGTATATGTTTGCTTATCCACGTAATTTCTCATTTTTAAAAAGAGGTCTTATGTTTATTTAATAATTTTTATCGGAAAAGAGCCTAAAATATCTTTGAACTATTGAAAATGGTACAAAACTATCCTTTGTTGATCTATTGGCCACAAAATTTCCTTACCATCCACCTTTATGGCCATGTATTACCCTTATCATAAACAGTTTCATTAATTGAATCAATTAACTTTTTCATTTAACATGTCGCACATTTTAATTCGTTAGATAGATAATTATTCAAAATTAATTTAACCCAATCTAAATTTGAATCATTAAATCACCTCACTAGGGGTGTGCACTATTCGGATTAAATAGAAAAATCAAATCAAAACGAATCGAATTTTAGTTTGGATTGGGTTTTTGGTTTTTTGATTTGGTTTTGGATTAATAATTTACTTTGTTTGGTTTTTTGTTTGGTTTCGAAATTAGAAAAATAAAAAAAAACAAATTATATATTAATGTTTAGGTTTAGAATTAAGTTGGAGTTTACCACTTTTATCCCTGTTTAGTAACCTTTCATTATCATTAAGTTTATATTTTATGCTTGGACATCTATAACTGATATACTTATAAGTATTGTGTTGTAAGTTTTACTCATGATTTATTAGGAAGTATATTTAAGAGATTCAATAGTATTACTTCTCCTATATATATATATTCAAATTACAAATATAACTTTGTTTATGTTATTAATTATTGACATAACCGAATAACCAAATCCAAGAAAATCGAACCGAATAGAGAAAAATCAAACCAAACTAGATTTATTTTGGTTTAGATTGGGTTATACTTTTTCAAAATCAAAAATCAAAAAATCCAAACCGAATAGTACGAAATCAAATCGAATGCACATCCCTACACCCCACCCAACTAAAAAAATCCCATTATTCTGAAAGGGGCAAATCCAATAACCTGAAACATTTTCAATGTTTTTGAAGCTATTCTTCTTCATTTCTTCCATTTGAAGTTGTCCAACTTTACTAAAATAATTATTAAGTTGAATTTTCTAGAAGTAGACATAACTTCAAGATATGTGGCATTATCTCAAATGGAAATTTTTTTCATCCTTTGCCTACATAAACACTAAAAGCATAGCAATATTTGAAGACAAACTTATTTTCAAATCACTAATTCCACTCATTCCCAAATCACTAATTCCTCTTTCTTGGAGCGGATAATTTGCTTTGCTCTTGTTTGGATTGATTGTAAACAAGGGAATCTGAAATAGATGCACCAAATTGAGGAGGTGCTCTTTGTGAAAATAGGATTTTGTTCCTTTTGGGCATTTTATCAAATGGATGAATAAATTTTGTTAATCATTTTTCTTGAAAGTTCAGCAAAAAAATCGATTTGGATGTGTATTTTGGGGTATATTAGTTGTTCTTGATCATGCTATATTTAATATTCATGAAAAATCAATAAAAGAAATCAAACTGGGTGTGTGAATTTTGAGGTAAATTAGTTCTTGATCATGCTTTGTTTAAAGTTCTTGAAACTTTGGCAAACAATTCAATATGTGTGTATGTTTGGGATGTATCAATTGTACTTGGTGATGCTCTATTTAATATTCTTGGAAATTCAACAAAAAAAAATTGATCTGGTGATAAAATGGGTTAGATGAATTTGGGATGGGTAGATTTGATTTGAGGCAGTTCTGATTTGGGAATGAGTTGATTTTTAAATTAGTTTAAGTTATTTAAAGGGTGACCAATAGATGAATGTCAAATCATTGATGAATTTATTAAATGAGTTTAAATTGGGAGTTGTTTGAGATAAAGATAATTCAAGGCCATAAAGGTGGATGTCAAGGGTATTTCGTGGCCAATAGGTCAATCGAGGGTAATTTTATACCATTTTTAATAGTTTAAGGGTATTTTAGGCCTTTTTTTATATATTTTTTTTGCATAATCGAAATAATACATGGTAATTGATTATATTTAATAATTATTTATTTTTAATTGATGATATAACATTTCTTGTAATATTTTTGTAAGATACGAATAATCATATATAAATTATGGAAAATACATCAAATTTCTCTTGAACTTAATAACAAAACTTACTTTAGCATATTAACTATACGAACATTCAAATACCTTTTAAGAAGACGGAAGCGGTTAAGAATTGGACTAGACCTTTATCACCTTCAGATATCTGTAGTTTCTTGGGCTTAGCCGGTTATTATTTGAGGTATGTTGAACGGTTTTCATCCATTGCTTCTCCATTGATGGCTTTGACTCAAAAGAAGGTTAAATTCGCATGGTCCGAGGCATGTGAGAAGAGGTTTCAAGAGTTGAAGGATCGACTTACTTCGGCTCCGATATAGACTCTACCGGAAGGATCTGATGGTTTTTTGGTTTATTGTGATGCCTCGAGAATTGGGCTAGGATGTGTTCATATGCAAAATGGGAAAGTCATTGCTTATGCTTCAAGACAACTCAAGGTGCACGAAAAGAACTATCCTACTCATGACTTGGAATTAGCGGCAGTTGTGTTTGCTTTGAAAATATGGCGACATTATTTGTATGGGGTACATGTAGATGTTTTAACCGACCATAAGAGTTTGTAATATGTGTTTAAATAGAAAAATTTGAATCTCCGCCAAAGAAGGTGGCTCGAGTTGTTAAAAGACTACGATATGAGTGTTATGTATCACCCCGGTAAGGCTAACGTGGTGGCGGATGCTCTTAGTCGATTATCTATGGGTAGTGTTGCTCATGTTGAGGATTGTAAGAAAGAGTTGGTTCGCGATATCCATAGATTGGCTCGATTGGGTGTTAGATTGGTTGGTTCTACTAAAGGTGGTGTTTCGGTTCACAAGGGTTCTGAATCCTCTTTTGTGCATGATGTGAAAGCTAAGCAAGGTCTTGATCCTAACTTGGTTCAACTAAAGGAAGCGGTACTCAAAAAGTCCGTTGAGGCTTTCTCCCAAGGGGGAGATGATGTGCTTCGATATTAAGGTCGTTTGTGTGTTTCCAATATAGAGGGTTTAAGAGAGCAAATTTTATCGGAAGGCCATAGTTCTCGATATTCCATCCACCCATGAGCTACCAAAATGTACCGTGATTTGTGGGAAATTTATTGGTGGAATGGAATGAAGAAAGATATTACAGGGTTTGTGGCTAAGTGCCCTAATTGTCAACAAGTGAAAGTTGAGCATCAAAGGCCAGGAGGTTTGACCCAAGATATTAGTATTCCTACTTGGAAGTGGGAAGATGTGAATATGGATTTTATTGTGGGTTTGCCTCACACGAGGCGACAATATGATTTGATTTGGGTTGTTTTGGATAGAACGATAAAGTCAGCCCATTTCATTCCCATCAACACTTCTTAATCGGCGGAGGATTATGCTAAGTTGTATTTGAGATAGATGGTTAGGCTGCATAGAGTGCCTTTATCCATTATTTCCGATCGTGGTGCACAATTTACTTTTCAATTTTTGAAGTCGTTCCAAAAAGGTCTTGGTACTCGTGTTAAGCTTAGTAAGGCCTTTTATCCCCAAACCGATGGGTAAGCGGAGCGTACTATTCAAACCTTGGAAGATATGTTAAGAGCTTGTGTAGTTGATTTCAAGGGTACTTGGGATGATCACTTGCCTTTGATTGAGTTTGCTTATAATAATAGCTATCATTCTAGTATTGGTATGGCTCCATTTGAGGCTCTCTATGGTAGGAGGGATAGATCTCCTACAGGTTGGTTTTAAGTTGGTGAAGTTGCCTTGATAGGCTCGGAGTTGAAGCATGAGGCTATGGAGAAAGTTTGCCTTATTAGGGAAAGGTTGAAAACTGCCCAAAGTCGACAAAAGTCCTATGCCGATGTTAGAAGAAGAGAATTAGAATTCGATGTTAATGATTGGGTTTACTTGAAAATCTCACCCATGAAGGGTGTAATGAGATTTGGGGAAAAAAGGAAGCTTAGTCCCCGTTATATAGGCTCCTATCAGATTTTGAGACGCGTTGGTAAGGTTGCTTATGAGCTTGCCTTGCCTAATGATTTGGCATCAGTGCATTTGATTTTCCATGTCTCATTGTTGAAGAAGTGTATTGGTGATCCGACCTCTATAGTGCCATTAGACAATCTTGGCATAAAGGATAGTCTTTCCTATGAAGAAGTTCCAGTTGAGATTTTAGACTGGCAAGTTCACAAGTTAAGGAATAAAGAAGTTGTTTCCGTGAAAGTTCTATGGAGGAATCAATTAGTTGAGGGTGCTACTTGGGAGGCCGAGGCCGATATGATGTCCCGATATCCTCATCTCTTTCCTTCCGATCCTACTCTAGCTTGAGGTATCTTGATCCTCATGGTTCATTCTTTTGGTCTCATGTGTCATAGTTGATTTCCATGATTCTGTGATTATGCATGTTCATGAAGAGTCTTATATGATTATGTGCATTTGAGTATGAGTTGCATAAAGTCTTCATGATATGATGTGTTGATCATGCTTTAGCTTGGAGTTGATATTTCCACCTCGGATATGTGCACTTATGTGATTGCATGCTAGGTTTGGTTGTTAGTCCATGTCTATTACCCTTCTCATGATGTCTAGATTCTCATTCGAGGACCAGTGTTCCCATTGCGGAGATATTGTAATACCTCAAGCTTCCAAAGAACTTAAAATGCAGAACTCACCTGAAGACAGTGACCTACAGAGGCCACCTACCGGCGGTAGATAGATTGACGGGCTGTAGGTGGGGACCGTCAATGGCACTGTGAAATTTGAGGATTTCCAAGTTTTTGAACTTTGACCTACGGAATAACAGGACGGTTCGTAGTTCAGTTGACGGGCCGTAGATGGGTTCCGTAGATGCCTTCCAGACTTAGCCATATTTTCAGCCCAAAATGAACTTTCTAAATCAATTGACAGAAGAGCAGGACGGTCCGTCAATTGATGTACGGATCGTAGATCCTGTCCGTCGATAGGCCCCGACAGTTTAATTAAGGGCTTTTTGGTCTTTTCCCTAATTGTTTACCTATTTTGCTAAGTCGGTTATACCCTTAATCTAAGACCTATAAATACTTTCTAAGACAAATTTCTTTTATTCTAATTCATTCCAAAACTCTTCTCTCTCAAATATTTCTCTCTCTAAAAGAAACTCTCTCAACTCTCAAGGAAGAAGAAGAAGCTTGAATCCTCCATTGAAGACCTTCAATCTTCCCCAATTTCTTGTGGATTGCTTTGAGGTATGATAGTGTTCACCATTAGGAGTCTTTTCCTCCAATGGGCCCTTCCTCTTCTTCATGATTTTCAAAGGTTTACTCTAACCCAATTGAATTAGGGTTTTGATCAATCATTGTGGGTTCTTCAATTATGATTCCAACTATTGATTTTATGATTCCTAGTGCACGATCTAGCGTGATAAAGTAACTTAGTGCACGAATTAGCGTGAATTACATGATTTGATGAAAAGATTGCATGAACCCCCATGATCCCAAGCTAATTCTCCCCAATTTGATAATCTATGCTCTGATTGTTGGGTTGAGCTATGATTTGATGAAGTTATGAATTCTCTATGCAATCAAGCATGAACTATGAATGAATTGAGGATAATCTTATGAATTTAGCATGATCAAGTCAAAAGCATGATTTTCCTCTATTATGTGAGTTCCTTCAAGTATGGGTAAATTGTCTTAATTATGGCTTTCTAAGCATGAGCTTGCATTGAATTGCATGATATGAGTTGAACTTGCATGAACCCATATGAACTCTATGAACTATGAAATATGAGCATGATGAATTAAGGGTACTTTGAGAGTAAAGTACCAAAGTTATGATATGATGATATTATGGTTGAGTAGTGAAAGGTTTTCTCACGAATTTTCCCACTATAATAAAAGAAGAACAAAGAGGCGGTTACCCATGTTCTTAAGGAGCTATTCTAATTACGTAAGCTTGGACAAAGTCCTTGGAAGATGAAACGTCTATAAGCATGATTTTAGCTTGAATTGGTAACTCTAGTTTTACCTTTTCATGTTTAATGATATAATATATTAATGACTAATCCGTGGGAATTATGCTTAGCACCGAGTGGATATTGAGATGGAAGCCCTCCTGTTAGTAGAGGCCGGGTCTTCTAGTGAAAGCTCTCCCGTTAGTAGAGGCCAGGGATTTCTAGATGGAGCTCTCCCGTTAGTTGAGGCCGAGTCTCCTAAAGCAATCTCTATCCCATAAGCTATGTTGCCACCATAGGATGTTGTCTTTAAGTAGACATTACCTAGTGGATTCACCTAAGCTAAGAAGTTCATGGTCTTACCTTGGCAAGTAGGACACCCCTTTTCGGTGTGGGGTAGACACCGGATTTCGTATTGATAATAATTACATTAGTCATATTCTTTAAAATGATAAAAAATTTAAAATATGTGCATATATAATTATTTATATTCTCCTTAGTCAAAGCCTAGAAGTAACAGTCTATTTGATATGATTTATTTTAGGTGTTTTTAAGCCAAAGTATATTTTAAGCAGTTTTAATACTATTCGAGTAAAAGAATACTTATAAACATTTGTTTTTAAGGGCAAAATAGCAATAATAACTTAAAATAATAAGTTAGAAATTCCAAAAGATATAGTGTTTGTATGGAAAGTCACTCTGGTAATTGGATTTGGTGTAATTGGGTGTAAGTACGCTGTCTGACATGTTTAATTGGCTATGTAATTACTTGGTCAGTAGGTAATTGAGTGTAATTGACACGAGATAATTACATTTTTCAATTCTCAAGGAGGGGTTGTGAATTTCTGATAATTATATGGTGTAATTACAAGCTGATTACTTTTTAATTTTTTCATTTTATTTCTATTTGTATTTTTTGTTTTAATTTATTTTTATTTCTACTATTTTAAATTCTTTTTTATTTTTATTATTCTAAAAACTCATTTATTTTATTTTTTATTTTTTATTTTTTATATTTCATTTCCTTCTCATTCTCAACCTTAATTCTTTTGATTCCATGTGATTTTTCGTATTATCTATTTTATTTATTTATTCTATATATATATTTTTTAATTAGCATAATTTTATTAGTATTCTAGTTTTTAAATTAAAGTAGAATTCATTGTTTAATAAGGTTATAGATTTACGTTTTTCTTTTCTTTTAAATCATATTTACGTACGTTATGTTGAAATTTTACATAAAAGTATTCTATTAAATTTTTTATTTTGACTTTAGAAATTATGTTATATTTTCAGTTTCATTTGTTTTAGTAGTATTGACTTGATATTTCACATTGCAAGTCATTTTTTTAAATTAGACTTGATAGATTATCTTTTTGTCAAATATTTTCATAATTTATGACATTATAATTATAATATTAATCTTTTTGTCAACCATGTATTTTATAACGTTAATAGAAATCTTGTTCTTGTAGTTTTTATGAAAAAGGGCCTAAAATACCCATAAACTATTGAAAATGGTATAAAACTACCCTCCGTTGACCTATTGGCCACAAAATACCTTTGCCATCCAATTTAAACTCATTTAATAAATTCATTAATGATTTGACAATCATCTATTGGCCACCTTTTAAATAACTTAAACTAATTTAAAAACCAACTTATTCCCAAATCAGAGCCGGCCCAAATCAAATCCACCCGATTCAAATTCTTTTAACCCATTTTATCACTCAAACACACACTCCTAGATTGATTTTTTTGTTGAATTTCTAAGAATACTAAACAGAGCACCACTAAGAACAACTGATATATCCCAAAACACACACATATTGAATTATTTGCTGAACTTTTAAGAATTTTAAATAGAGCATGATCAAGAACTAATTTACCCTAAAACTCACACACTCAATTTGATTTTTTGCTGAATTTTCAAGAATATTAAACATAGCATGATCAAGAACAATTAATATACCTCAAAACACACATTCAAATCAAATTTTTACTGAACTTTCAAGGAAATGATGAACAAGAGTTATTCATCCATCTGATAAAATGTCCAAAAGGAACAAAATCTTATTTTCACAAAGAGCCCTTCCTTGATTTGGTGCGTCTATTTCAAATTTCCTTGTTTATAATCAATCTAAACAGAAGACGAAGAAAATTATCCGCTCCAAGAAAGAGGAATTAGTGATTTGTGAATGAGTGAAATTAGTAATTTAGAAATAAGCTCATCTTCAAATATTGATATGCTTTTAGTCTTTGTGCAGGTAGAGGATGACAACTTTTTTCGCTGGAGCTAATGCCACATATCTCGAAGTTATGTCTACTTCTAAGAAATTCAACTTGATAATTCTTTTAGCAAAGTTGGACAACTTCAGATGGAAGAAAGGAAGAAGAAGAACTTCTAGAACATTAAGAATGTTTCAGGTTATTGGGTTTGCCCCTTTAGAATAATGAGTTTTTTTTAGTTGGGTGGGGTGATTTAATGATCCAGATTTAGATTGGGTTAAATTATTTTTGAATAATTATCTATCCAATGAATTAAAATGTGCCACATATTAAATGAAAAGGTTAATTAATTTAATTAATGATTCCGTTTGTGATAAGGGTAATACAAGGCCATAAAAGGTGGATGTCAAATGAATTTCGTGGCCAATAGGTCAATGGAAAGTAGTTTTGTACCATTTTCAATAGTTCAAGGGTATTTTAGGTTCTTTTCTGTAGTTTTTATTATGAATTTAATTAATATATACTAATTTGAAAAATATAAATCAATATTTTTTTATAATATTAGTTAAGAACAAATGTTTGTTAATTAATATATATTTAAAAGACAATATATATCTTAAATATTTAATTTATTATAATTTATAAATGACATTATTTCTTTAACATGAATTTTTAATTTTAAATAATTAATTTTTATTTTTAAAATTAATATAACCTTATGATTACGCAACCATACAATACATTTGTAATTACACAGTAATTGTGTTATGGCAAACAAATACCTTAGCATAATTACTCACTCTATTTCAAATTAATTGAATTATTGAGGTGTTTCACACCCTTTAAGAAAAAAAGATTAGGACATAAATTAGCCATACTTTTCATTTTTACCCTTATTAATTATTGTCAAATTTATGATTAAAATAACTAAACATTAATTATATAACAAATTCCAATACTAACTAATGAAGGGTAAAATTGAAAGAATATTCTAAAAGTAGTCTTGGAAATTGAACAATTAAGTTAATTTGAAAAATGAAAAATGTCTCAACAATTCAATTAATTGAAAATGAAGTGAGTATTAGATTGCGTAATTATTAATTAATAATTACTACCTAGTAATTAGCCGGTGGCTTTCCAAACAGACATGTTTGCTTCACCCAGCCAGATATTTGTTCCTTCCAAGCGCATGCATTTATTCTGTTATTGCCGGTGCTTCTCTGAACGCATTGTCATCCTACATCGCCTTCGTCAGATTTGTTTAGCTCTGGTTGTCTCTTTTTATCTTTTCCCAGGTATGTATCTCCTTCTTTTGGGTTTACTGTCTCGGTGCTTGGGTGTAATGGTTTGATTTCGAGTTGTGTTTTTTCGTTTAATCTTGCCTCTTGGTCGAATTTATTTCATTTCTGTTCGATTTGGCATCTTAGGATGTATATGTGCTTGCATTTGAGCTTCGTTTTTCTCATATATGACATTTCTTTGTGTTTTTTAACTGAATTTGGGGCTTTTTTGTTCTTTCGGAGCTACAAGGATTTGTAATTTTGTGGCCCCACTGCTGCCCTAGGGTATTTCTGTTCTCAATCCATATGATGTTATTTGTCCTCTCATATTTGATCTTTCCTTTATTGAAGTTTTATATTTTTTTAGGAGATGAATTGCACCACCTAGTTATTTTTTTAATTTCACAAAGAGCAATAGTGGAAACTATGGTTTAAAGTATGTCCTTGAATATTTTTCTTCATAGGTGTGCACCGTCTCACAAAAATTAACATAATATGGAATAGAGAGAGTATTATTTAAGCTTACACTTCATACGACTTTCAAGCTGTTTGTGGAATGTTGCGAAAAAATTGAAAATAAAAATTAGGGTTTACCTCTAAAATACACATCAATCCTGAAAATGATTTATCCAATGTCCTTTTTGCAAACAAACACACGCTTGGATAGAATACGTATAATCTTCAGCCAAAGGGAAGTATGCAATTACATTCTTATGAGGTCTTCAATCTTCAGCATCATGGATAGCTCAAGGAGAAAGCTAACGTAGTGATGTTTGTAATGATCTCAATTGTTTAGAGGCATCTGAGTTGGTTGAAAGTCAAAAGTAGGCAACAACTTGGTGCAGCATCACTTTGTAATCAATATAAACAGAGGAAAAATGTGAACCTCGGCCGTAAAGAATCAACCAAAAATCTCATTTTCTCCTCTATGTTCTTCTTCTTCATCCTCCCTTATGATTCTCCTCTATCTATCAATTTCTCTTCTGGTCATGGCTTATCTTTTTTTTGATGAAGAAAAAACTATACTTTTCAATCTTCCTCCTCTTCCTTTTTTTGGTTGGGCACATTGAGGTTCGACTAAATCCGAATTCGTACCGAAAATTTTCACATTGGGGGTAAAGCACTCCCAAACAAAGGCGATTCCATTAGAAATGTTCCTCTTCTTCCTATTCTTCTTCTCATAAGGTTTTTGTAATCCACTGGCAAGTTCATTGTTGCAAAGAGTTACAACTGTAATTACTTAATTTCACATTCTAATTGATTAACATTGTTCTAACTGTTATTTGCTCTGTTTTAAACAAATTACTTGGTTTAAAGTTCAGATCTCATTTTGTTAAAAATCATTGTAATTCTACTTTGAGTTGAAACAATGGAATACTCTTTTGCTTATGTAATGATCCCCGAGGTTAGGACAATTTGTATTTGAGCATCCTTCCTGGCACCATTTCATTCAACATCTTGGCAAAGGAGGATATGAAGGGCCCGTCTGAAATCGGGTTGATTTAGAGTTAAAATTTTATTTGGACATGTAATTTGAACTTTAAGTTGTATTTTTTCTAATACAGGTGAAAATTTCACAATTTGTGAAAACTATCAAAGCTTATCCAACTCTTATACATTATTACCAAATGAGCCAATCATACTTTATGAATAAGATAACAAAATATCCTAAGGCGTCGCACTAATAATTTGCATATCTCTATTTTCTTTTTATAAATAAATGCTTGTGATTACATGCTATTATAACTCTCAAATACATATAATTTTACAAAGATTCACTAGTTCAATAAATCAACTAATCTTCTATATTGGATTTTTTATTGCTTTTGCTGTCAATTCGTCCATTATTCCCCTACACACATGGTTACCAGATACCCATGGAGAAGCAATAGTAGTAACTAACTATTCTTTAATATAATCCTCCTAGTACATACATGATGAGCTTCTTGCGTATGTGAGATTTCGTTTTGGTGCTACAAGTAATATAATTGGCATTGATTCCTTAGAACTTCTTGTATAAATTGTTTCGTGGATTGTAAAGATTACAACTCCAATTTAGTTGCTTGTAGATATCTTTATTTTCAGTTTATTTGCATTACATTGTTATTCCACTTGTTTTTGCTCTAGACTGAGTAAAACTTGAACATAATGTCTTTTTATGAATTTTTTAAGATAATGGGTCTTTTTCTGCAAAATATAAACTTATGAGTCAAGTTTTACATGTGATTAAATTGAAATCACAACTTGGAGTTTGAAATCTACCTTTTGGAGATTTTGAGATTTCAAACCATGATTTGAAATTATAGTTGAAGTTTTCTTCACATTTCGTAAACAAATTTGATTTCAAATCAAAACTTCAAATTTGAGCCCTAAATCCTATGGTCAAACGCCTACTAAGAGAGTCAAAATTCAAATTGGCACATCCATGGCTGAGAAAATGTTGGCCGCGGAGAAGGAATCAACACTAGAATCTAACAAAAAATCAGAGATGAATTAACATAGCCTAAAATGAGTGCTTTTGCAAGGGTAAATGTTTGAGACCCGAGAAAGCTTTGAAGAGGTTGATAAGATTGAAGTGCTTATGATTATGAATTTTAATGCGAGGAAGGTAAAGGGTGAGGAAATATGGAGAAGCCTAAGTCTAATATGTGTTGTCTCAAGCTTGCTTACCAAGTCTTCGATCTGTTCCTAACCAAACTTCTTCTCATTGGATGTGATACATTTTTTTTGAATATGTACTTAGTGGTACGAAATGCCCCCCGTTACAATTGAGACAACATTGGTGGAGTTATCTAATAGATCCTACCATTTTCTTAAACTGTTAATCGTAAAATCTTACTGTGTCCATAATCTACTATTTCTATAAGGTTTTAGCTCATGATAACCTATTGAGTGATCTTCCTAAACTTCTGTTATAGTTTGGAAGAGATTTCCTTCCGTGTTGATCCAAATAGAAAATACTGTTGCCGTTTCTTTTAGTGATAGAAACTTTAAAGTTAAGGGTTCCTTTAACTTTTGTCGAGACATAGGTGTGAAGACTATGTTGGTATTATTTGGCTTCCATGGTTCTACTCTTGCTAGGTTGTTTATTAAAACTGACAATAATTGTATGCTTGAGTCATTATTTTGTTTTAAAGGTAATCAAATTCGTAGGGATGATAATGTGACACATGTTGCTAATGTTAATAATTCAACTATGGAGATAGCACTAAGTGTGCAATTGGCTTGCTTTGCAAACTTTACAGAAGGTTGCCAAACTATTGTTACTAGTAGGGGTGTGCATCGGTCGATTCGGTTTTATGTATTATCGATTTGGTTTATCTATTTTTGATTTTTAAATACGCTAAACCAATAACCAAACCATAAGATATTTTTTATTGGTTTTTTGTTTATCAGTTTTGGTCCTTAAAGGTTTGGTTTTCGGTTTAACTAGTAAGAAAAATGCTTATAAAATAAATATATAACTTCTCTAATAAATTTGACGCGACAAAACAGTAATGTAACTTTACAAATACTCATAAAATAGAAACAATAATAACAAACATGAAAGGAACTATACAAGTGCAACATAAAGAGAAATTAAGATGAATATTGATCTTACTTTAGGTTCTAACATCTTGTATAATGTGAAGTTGTGAACTCAAAGTCATTGTGAAGTGTGATTATTGAGATTAATATTTACTTAGTATAGTCTTAATGTATTATCGATTTACCTAATAACCCAATATTAAAAACCAATACGGAACCGATAACCCGATATTTTTTTATAAAACCATTAAAACCCGTTAATCTAATAACCCAATAATAACAAACCAATAAGACTTTTTTCAGTTTGATTTATCGGTCGGTTTGATTTTTACACACCCCTAGTTACTAGTGCCAATGTGGTGGAATTGCATTTTGTCACTGGTGATTTGAATAGAAAGGAATTCTTCATCAACATCCAAGAAGAGGTTAGCGGCTCGTGAAGTAGCCCTATTTCTTTACAAAAAAAGGATGCATGCCCCTTTCCTTATAGTCAAGTGGCTTTCCGCTCCTCTCTCCTTGTTTTGATGAAAGCCTCAACGCTCACGTTCTACGAGGAACGAGCTTAGACCTATCTTCCTTCCTTTCATAAAGATTCAGGCAGCACCTCAGCTTACAGATGGTGGAACTGAGGGATCTGATGGTCAGTTAGTTCAGACTTCTCGGGGTTTGCATTTGGGGTATTCGGGCCATGGTGTCCATTCAATTCCAGTCGAGTCATCTTAGCAGGTTACTTTTGTTCGGGGTTGTTATAAGTTGGGAAGGAAGGGTAACTCAACATAAGCTTTTGGCTATGAATTATAGACAAAGAGGGGAGGAAGAAGAGGCCGTTGCATGAGATATCGATGATCAAATGGTGTGGCTTGACTATGGCCAACGCTCAGGAGATAGGTCAGAAGCTGATGGTGATGGGGGCTTGAAGATTTTTGGGGATGCAAGTAGTGTGTGGAATTGGACAACAAATTGCATCAGGGAAGTAACTAGAGAGGTGTTGGGGTCTCTAGGGTAATGTTGGGGGACATCGAGGGGATAGGTGGTGGGATGGAGCAGTCCAAGGGAAAGTGAAAGCCAAGAAGGTGGCCTATGTGGAGTGGGTGGAGAGCAAAGATGAGAAGGAGAAAAGGGAAAATAGGGAGAGGTATAAAGTGGTGAAGAAGGAGGTGAAGTTGGCAGTTACAACGGCTATGATGACAACTTTTGAATGCTTGTGTGATGAACTATATGATAAAGGCGAGGGAAATAAGTTGTACAGGCTCGCCATGGTGAGAGAGAGGAAGGCTCGAGGTTTATACCAAGTAGGGTGCATCAAAGACGAAGATGGAAAAAGTATTGGTGGAAGAGGTACACATTAGATGAAGACGACAAACTTACTTACATAAACTCTTGAATGAAGAGGGGGACATGAATATTGTGTGCCTCTTCCACCAATACTTTTTCCATCTTCATTTTTAGGACATCTAAAGTGTCCGCATAATGATCTCGTTGTACAAGAACAAATGTGATATTTGAAATTGTTACAATTATAGGGGCATCAAGTTGCTAAACCACACTATGAAGGTTTGGGAGAGGGTGGTGGAGACTAGGATGCGAAGGGATATGTCATTATCGAGAACTAATTTAGATTCATACCAGGGTGATTGACTACAAAAGCTTATCATCGAGAACTAATTTAGATTCATACCAGGGTAATTGACTACAAAAGCTTATCATCTCGTGAGGAGGTTGGTGGAGCAGTATAGGAAGAGGAAGAGGGACTTACATATGGTGTTCATTGACTTAGAGAAAGCTGATGATGCAATCCTTAGGGGTTCTATGGAGATGTTTGGAGGATAAAGGAGTACCTGTGGCATACATTAGGGTGACTAAGGTTATGTACGAGGGGGACCAAGACCTGAGTGAGGACAATGGGTGGAGATTCCGAACACTTTCCAGTCATGATGAGTTGCACCAGGGATCAACTCTTAGCCCATTTTTATTTTCCTTCATAATGAATGAACTAATGCATCATATACAACAGTTGGTGCATTGATGTATGTTATTTTTAGATTACATATATTGATTGACGAGACTCAATGGAGTTAACGATAAGCTACTTGTTTGAAGACACACTCTAGAGTCTAAAGGATTCAGGTTGAGCAGGACTAATACAGAGTAATTGGAATGCAAGTTCAGTGACGTAACTCACGAGGCTGTTATGAAAGTGAGGATTGATACTTAAGAAATCTCTAAGAGAAGAAGCTTCAAGTATCTTAGGTCTATAATCTAAGAAAATAGAGAGATTAATGACGATGTTGCACATCATATAGGAGAGGGGGAGACTCACATCTGGTGTTTTGTGTGATAAGAAGTTGCCACCAAAACTTAAAGGTAAGTTTTATATAGTGTTTGTTAGACCAGCTATGTTGTATGGAGTGGAGTGTTGGTCAATTATTAACTTGCACGTCCAGAAGAGGCAAGTAGTGGAAATGAGGATCTTGCGATGAATGTGTAGGCATACGAGGTGAGATAGGATTAGAAATGACGATATTCAGGACAAGTTATGAGTGGATTATGTTGCAGACAGGATGAGGGAATCGATATTGAGATGGTTTGGATGCCCCGTGGAGGTCTGAGTGGTTGGCTATGAATGGTTACATAAGAGGTAGTTGTAGACCAAATAAGTGTTGTGGAGAGATATTATACAAGACATGACACAACTCCAGCTTACCGATGACATGACCTTAGATAGAAAGTTATGGAACACAAAAATTATGGTAGATGGTTAGCTAGGTAGTTAAGAATTGTCTCGCTTATTCCTTTGCATGAGTAGTTGTAGTATTACTTTGAGAGTTTGATTTTTGGGTTTTGTTTGTATGCTTTGTATTCACAACCCAAGCCATCTAATCAATGTAAGGGTGAGTTGCGCCCAAATAACTCTCTCGAAAATAAAAATGCTTCTACATTTTAACTTAACTAATCTATTCATTTTCATATCCGACCCTCATTTCTTTTGGAATTACCCTTGTGATAAGTTTTTTTTTATAAAGTACGTGTTAAGTTAGATTATTTGTTTGATGCCCCAATGAGGAGTAGAAGGTTGACTATAGTGGGTATAATGAAAGGTAGAGGTAGACCAAAGAAGTTTTGGAGAGGGCTGATTAGACTGGGCATGACTCACCTGCAACTTACTGTGGACATGCCCCTAGATAGGAAGATATGAATATCGAGGATTAGGGTAGAAGGTTAGTAGGTCGATCGTGTCGAGTTCCCTTTTCAATATTGTTGTTATTACTCTCCTACTATCTTTTCCTTCAAGTTTAGTTTCACTACTTGGTTCTACTGCTTCAGTTATCGTATTATTTTGTTGTTGCTACTATTCTCTTCTTTTTTTTCATCATGGTTTCTTCGCTACTGTATTTACTTTCCATACTTATTTTTTTACATGTTTTTCTTGAGTCGATGGTCTATCGAAAATTGTCTCTCTACCTTTCACAAGGTAGGAGTAAAGCTGCGTACACACCACCCTCCCCAGACCCCACTTGTGGGATTGTTGTTGTCGTAAGTTTTTCTGAAATTTTGCCTTAGCTGTTTGAATTTTCATAATTTTTTGTGTTTAGTCTGTCTGTTGTTCTATGGTTCCCTTCTCTCTCTTGTTGACTGCTCACCCTGCACCAAATGTAATAATAAATCATTGTTATATTTTTTAGCAGCAACATTATTTTTCCTTTTGTAGATGAATGATGAGAGTAGAACATACACAGTGGATGAAGCACTTGTTGCCCTTGGCTTTGAGAAATTCCAAGTCCTTGTGATTATCTATGCTGGGATGGGTTGGATTTATGAAGCTATGGAAATGATGCTTCTCTCTTTTGTTGGACCAGCTGTGCAATCAGCCTGGGTCTTTCTACTTATGAAGAGAGCTTACTGACTAGTGTGGTTTTTGTTGGCAGTTTCATTAGAGCCTATTTATGGGGTAGAATTTCACATAAGTGTGGAAAGAGGTTAGTGACTCCATCTCTGTGTCTCTTAAGTAATACTGCAACTACTGTGTTCTTATAACCGAGTCCCTATAAGAGAGATGTTACAATTGAGGAATAGATTCTTATCCCTTAATTTTTTTTTGTGCCCACGAGGTTCATGTATGTATAGAAAATTGGGTGATGTTCATAGAAAACCATATCTTTTGTAAGGTTTTCTACTTTTTGGTAAATACTTGTATCCGAGTGTTTTTTGCCCATCTTTAATAAAAAGATATTACATTTTTTGAGACCCTGCAGATCCACTCTTTTTCCTATTCAAAGATTAGCTCCCTGCTACTGCGTGTTGATTATACTTATTTAAGTACGACGTATTTGTGTATTCTATTTTTTTTCTTTTTTATGACCTCATTCAGGTTTCCAAGACCTGGTCAAGGAATTGGAAAATTTCTTGAATGGATTTCTCGGAGCACAAAATAGTGTGTTTAGTTGAATATTTGTTAGTGTTGAAATGGAGCGCCAAGAGTGGTTGGAAAGAAAAAGATATACTTTTATCAAGAAACTTTTATTGCAGACTCCTTAATCTTAAGCAGTTTTTTCAATTACACACTTTAATTTTGCAGGGGTCCTAGTTTTAAGAAAAAGGGTGCTAGGAAGGATTCTATCATTCTTGTTTTCATCATCGTTAGTTTTATGGTATTATTGTTGTTTCTTCAACACTATTGAAGCAATCACCACTCACTGCTCACCTCTCACCACTTACCTGTTTAATTCATCATCTCTTATCTATTTCAAAATTTAGAGATAGGTTCAATAAAATTGATTTAATCTACAAACTGAACTCTTACTTCAAATTCTTTATAGAAGAACTCTTAGGACTTTATTTTGGACAGAGATGGATTCAACAGCCATGGCCTTTGTAACTTAGACACTTCTGCTACATTTTTACATCCCATGTTAGCATTCTCATTCCAAAAGAATTTCCATAGTCGTTTTGTTGTCTCCATTCTCCAATAGTTACAACCAGTGACAATGACGTTGTTGATCATCTTCCATTATACCAAATGCATACTTGTATGATTTCTTTGATAGCCAATCTTCATAATTGTGGAAGCTCCTCCCTCCTCTCTTAGATTGTGTTGTCATATAATATTTTAGTCTATATCCCTCCTATAGTTTTATTGGTTATCATAATCAACTGCATTGTAGGTTACATGTTACTGAATGTTTCTCTTACTATATTGAAATTAATTCTGGGCTTTCTCCTTTTGCTTTTCCTGTGGTTTGTCATTCAGGAGAGGGTTTCTTGTGACATAAGTATTTACTGCGACAACTGGCTTTCTAAGTGCTTTTTCCTCAAATTTCCCTCTGCTGATTATCCTCCGTTGTTTAGTTAGTATTGGTTTAGGAGGGGGACCTGCTCTCTCTTCTTGGTTTTTGGAGTTTATTCCTGCTCCTCATCGAGGCACTTGGATGGTAGTATTTTCAGGTTTCTGGACGGTTGGTATAGTTTTTGAGGCTTCACTTGCTTGGGTAAGGCAATGTGCATTGGATTAAAGAACAAAGTCTTCTTTTGTATTATGGCCATGAAATTAATTCTCATTTGTATTCATCGTTCTAACAAAGAAGTAAGCAAGTTGCCTTGGTTTTTGGTGTATACTCTTCATACAGTATACACTGTGAATAAGTGCCTTCTTGTTTGTCAAACAAAATAGTAGGCTGAATTTCTTGGGCATAGGGCTTTTCATGTCTGTCAAACAAAATAGGTGGCTTAATCTGTTAGGCATAGATTAATGAAAGGGGAGTGATAACCTTTCACGTGACTTTCCTCTTGGAGGATGGCTCATAGTTTTTTGATGAAGTAATTGATTCATACATAAAAGGCATCAAGAAGTTGCAGAAATATACAAGTAGAGAGTAAGTTACATTGTAGTCGCAAAAAAGCAAAAGTGAAACCTTGCTAGTTTCATTATAGGGGCACCATTTTAGATACAGAGAGCTAACAAAGTTCCAAAAGGAATCTGGAGAATCTACAGGGGTCACATATGCCAACTAAATAAAGAAAGTAAACATCTAGCTTTAAGGGTGTGGCTGGTAGTTGATTGTCCATCAAACATCTTTTGATTCGTTCATTCCATAAATACCAACAAATTCCAATATGCACCATTCTCCAAATTGTTTTGACGGAGTTGTCAACTTCCCAACTATCCCAGGATTCAAAAGCCTCATTGGTACTGTTTGGCATAAACCCAACTAACTCCAAAAAGAGAACAGAACATGTTCCAAAGATCTGTTGCAACTAGACAATGCAGAAATAAGTGATTGTTGGCCTTTACCTCCCTGTGACACATATGGCATCTGTTGATTAACTGAATCTTCCTTTTGGTAATGGTGTCTCGAGTCAAATATTTCTCATGGAGTGTGGTCCAGCTGAAACAGTTTATTTTAGGAGGTAATGTAGTTTCCCAGATCAACTTCTAATGCGAAAGATCAGTGACTTCATTTTGGGTCTTAATCCATTTGTATCTTGATTTCACAGTATATTTCCAGCATTTGCATCATCCCACTTGAACTTGTTAGAAGCTTGATCATTCAGTGCAGTGCCCTTAAGTTTAAGGTGTATTTAGTAGAATACTAAATCTTTAGAGGGGGAGAAATACAACATCAACAACATAGCTAGTGTAATAGCACATAGTGGGGTCTGGGGCTAAGTTGCTCGGACTCTCCAAAATTGTTGCTGCACCCGTATCAGATCCTTCAAAAAATGCACTACTTTTGGATGATTCAACATGCACCCATTGACATTTTTGAAGTGTCCGAGCAACATAGGTCTGGGGAGGGTAGAGTGTACCCATATCTCACCCCTATCTAAGAGGTAGAGAGGCTATTTTCGATCAACCCTTGGCTCAAGAAAAAAGTTTCCAAAGTAGTCTAGCGAAAGGAAGTAACATAAGTACATGAAACATCTAATAACAAAAGTGTCTAAGTCAAACTTCTTCTGGTATGATGCTTTGTATGCCCTGAATACTATTAAGAACCACATGAAGCATGCAATTTATGGTTAGTTTTGATATAACTAATGTTTGAAGGGAGATATTCGATAGCTCACATGTTTTATTCTTCTCTTAGACTGTCATGCCAAGGTTGGGTAGGAGGTGGCTACTTGGCTTTTCAGCTATTCCCTCTTCAATGCTTATTTTGTTTTATGGGGTAACACTTGAGTCACCTCGGTATTTATGCATGAAAGGAAGTAAAACAGAGGCACTTGTTGTTTTGGAGAAAATTACGAGAATGAATGGTAGAAAGCTTCCTTGTGGTATTCTTGTCTCTGATAACCAAATTGAGCTAGATGAATATTTGTCTGTATCAGAACATAAATAGTTGCTATCTCCAAGTGCTAGTGGAGATGTGACACTCGGACAAGTGGAATCTAGTCAAGGAGGGGTCTCACCACTAGTTACTCTCCTTTCACCAGAGTTAGCTAAGTCAACCATTCTTATATGGATGGTCTTCTTTGGAAATGCATTTTCGTACTATGGCCTTGTTTTACTGACCACAGAGTTAAGTGGTGGACAAACTAAATGCATACCAGCTGAATTGCAACTCAAAAAGTTTCATGATGTTAGCTACATAGATATCTTTATAGCTAGCGTCACAGGTATTTGTCTCTTACTTCTAATTTTACTTGAATAGAAGTTGGAGAAAATTTCAGTTTCTTTTCACTTGATTTCTTTAGAGAAAGCTAACGATCTGGTCACTTTTATTTACTTGAAGAATTCCCAGGTCTTATTCTTTCTGCGGCAACAATTGACAAACTCGGTCGTAAACTCTCGATGTCTATTATGTACTTCCTTTGTTGCATGTTCCTTATCCCTCTTGTGTATCATCAACCTCAAGGATTAACGACAGGCCTTCTATTTGGAGCTCGCACGTGTGTTGCAGCAACCTTCACAATTGTCTATATTTATGCTCCAGAGGTAAGCTAGTAGATCTTCAAGAGATGGTAAATTCATTTTTTTTCTTACCTCTAAAGAAAATATTTAACAGACAAAATCGTGGTAGAGCCAACCTGTTTGCGTGTTTATTTCTGCTTGTTGAATCATATTCGGCTATAGTAACCATGAGCATTTCTACTACTGAAAGCATTTCATTACCTAGCCATAACTATTGATCTTGATGCATTCCCTTTTGCACTTCATTTCAGATATATCCTACGTCTGTGAGGACCACTGGTGTTGGTATTGCAAGCTCCTAGGAAGAATTAGAGGAATGATATGTCCCCTCGTGGCAGTAGGTCTGATGCGTGGATGCCATCGATCTCTAGCCATTATTCTATTTGAGAGTGTTCTGCTACTATCAGGTGTATGCGTATATCTTTTCCCATTTGAAACAAAGGGCCGTCAATTGAGTGATAATGTACCTTGATCGCAGCTGCAAAACACATTTACTTGAATTGATCAGTCATTTATAGCACTTCTTTGAAAAGTCTAATGAAAGCAATAGGCAAACTGGACCTTAAATTAAGTCACTTTGGATCGACCTCAATGTAACCTAACTTAAAACACGTGCATCAATATGTTATCCACTTGCTGTCTTCTTGATATTGTCACGACCCAAGGTACCCCCTAGATGTGACATGGCGTACAAGACCCCGAGAGGCCTCATACAAGCCACTTAGCATACATTACATACAAGATAATAGAGAATAAAAGTTCAAAAGAGAATTTCATATCAAAGCTTTTAAAAAAAATAGCAGAAGTCTACATCTCATGTCTCAAAGCCAATCTAACATAAAGAACAAGGTTTGGGACGTAACCCAATACAATTCAAAACTGAAAGGAAATACATGAAAAAGAACTAAGAGCTAGGCTATGTCCTCGGATGGATGAGGACTCACCAAGTCTTCTATCAAATCTCTAATCAAGCTCTAGCCACGAGTGGATGGTGAATTGCCACGTCCTACACCAAAGAAATTAATGTAGGCAAAAGTATACGTTAGCACAATTAAGTACTAAGTTTGATAGCAATGCTCATAAACACGTAAATCATGCCAGAGTGAAATATAATCATGAAATGCAATGGCAAAACTTAAAACATGATAAACATGAGAAACATGAAACATAAAGCATATATCAAGGCCAAAACAAGCTAAATCATCTTTCTTTCTTTTCTTTACTTCATCATGAGAACACTCGTTCAATAACTTATGGGGAAAATACTTAACCGATATGTAAGACCATGTGAGCTATCAACATGGAATCCGGTGTCTACCCCACACCAAAAAGAGGTGTCCTACTTGCCAAGGTAAGACCAAGAACTTCTTAGCTTATGTAGATCCACTAGCTAATGTCTACTTAAAGACAACATCCTATGGTGGCAACATAGTTTATGGGATAGAGATTGCTTTAGGAGACTCGACCTCAACTAACGGGAGAGCTCCATCTAGAAAACTCAGCCTCTACTAACGGGAGAGCTTTCACTAGAAGACCCGACCTCTACTAACGGGAGGGCTTCATCTCAATATCCACTCGGTGCTAAGCATAATTCCCACGGATTAGTAATTAACATATTTATATCATTAAACATGAAAAGGTACAACTAGGGTTACCAATTCAAGCTTAAATCATGCTTATAGACGTTTCATCTTCCATGAACCTTGTCCAAGCTTACGTCATTAGAATAGCTCCTTAAGAACATGGGTAATTGCCTCTTTGTTCTTCTTTTATCATCATGGGAGAATTATGTGAGAAAACCTTTCACTACTCAACCATAGCATCATCATATCATAACTTTGGTACTTTACTCTCAAAGCACCCTTAATTCATCATAAACTTCATATGAGACATGCATAAGTTCATTAGCTTTATCTTTACTTAGGTCATCATGCTCATAGTTTATAGATCATAGAGTTCATATGGGTTCATGCAAGTTCAACTCATATCATGCAAATTAATGCAAGCCCATGCTTAGAAAGCCATAATTAGGACAATCTACCCATACTTGAAGGAACTCACATAATAGAGGAAAATCATGCTTTTGACTTGATCATGCTAAATTCATAGGATTATCCTCAATTCATGCTTAGTTTCATAAAGATGTCATAAACTTCATCAATTCATAGCTCAACCTAACAATCAAAGCATAGATTATCAAATTGGGGAGAATTAGCTTGGGATCATGGGGGTTTATGTAATCTTTACATCAAATCATGTAATTCACGCTAATTAGTGTAGTAAGTTACTTTATCACGCTAGATCGTGCACTACAAATCATAAAATCAATAATTGAAATTATAATTGAAGAACCCACAATGATTGATCAAAACCCTAATTCAATTGGGATTAGAGTAAATCTTTGAAAATCATGAAGAAGAGGGAGGACCCATTGGAGGAAAGGACTCCTAATGGTGAACACTATCATACATCAAAGAAACCCACAAGAATTTGGTGAAGATTGAAGGTCTTCAATGGAGGATCCTAGCTTCTTCTTCTTCCTTAAAGCTTGAGAGAGTTTCTTTTAGAGAGAGAAATATTTGAGAGATGAGAGTTTGGGAATGAATTTGAATGAAAGGAATTAGGCTTAGAAAGTATTTATAGGTCTTAGATTAAGGGTATAAACGACTTAGCTTAATAGGTAAACAATTAGGGAAAAGACCAAAAAGCCCTTATTAGAAACTGTTGGGGCCAGTCGACGGACAGGATATACGGTCCGTACATCAATTGACGGACTGTCCTGCTCTTCCATCAATTGATTCAGAAAGTTTATTTTGGGCTGAAAATTTGGCTAAGTCTGGAAGGCATCTACGGAACCCATCTACGGCCCGTCAACTGAACTACGAATCGTCCTGCTATTCCGTAGGTCAAAGTTCAGAAACTTGGAAATCCTAAAAGTTCATAGTGCCATTGACGGTCCCCACCTACGGCCTGTCAATCCATCTACGGCTCCTAGGTGGCCTCCGTTGGTCACTGTCTTCAGGTGAGTTCTGCATTTTTATGTTCTTTTGAAGCTTGGGGTATTATAGATATATTGTTTTTTTTTTAAAAAAAGAATCTTTTCAGTTCATTCTAAATGTGAAAAACAACAATTGAACTGCGTTAAGAACACTTGTTTGAGGAATTGAAGGCAGGCACAACAAGTGAATTGACCTGCGCTTTGTGTTCGTGAGAGAAAACCTAAATATTTATGTTAGTTTTTATTTTAAAAAAGGGAGAGCGTACACAAAATTTTGAACTTGTACTCTTTAACTTTTTTTAGTCAATTTTCATCTTATTTAAAAAAGTCATTTTTACAAAGATGGCCACGTGTCAAAACACCACAAATTAAAATAATTAAAATATCTTTTATAAATAAACAAAAAAGATTTTCCAAACCCCTCCTCACCTACTTCTCCCCTTTCCCTAACTTTCCAACTTTTCACCAAATCAAAAACGGTAGTAGTGTGTAACATCAGCCTTCAGAAATGAAAGTGAGAATCACTTAAGCATTTAAGATTCAAGGTTCAAAAAAATTGCAAAAATTTTTAATTCCTATTTTTGTGACTTCTAAACGGTAAAAAACTGGAGTGGATTAAGTAGAGACTATGGGATCGTGCACTAAATTATAACGGATGGTAGTTGAATATGGAATGGTGAAGAAGTACTCGAGGTAGTTGAATATGGAACGGTGAAGAAGTACTCGAGCTTTGTAGAAAGATTTGGTCGCTGGTTCTTTCTTCTCCATTTTAGGAGAAAACTTTTTGGGTATTGTTAAAAGGGAAGATGTAAAAAAGCAAAAGGGAAAAATTAAATGGGAAAATAAAAAACAAAAGGGAGGGATTGAGTAGGATTTGGGAAACCCAAAAAAGGGAGGGAGTGAAATTTTAAGTCCCTGCCTAATTTTACCACGATATTTTAGCATAAGTTTTTTACCTGTAGAGAATTTTAAGGTTTTATGCTGATAGCCGTGGCTAAATAACTGTAGATAATGGTCGTGTTTTTGGTAGTGAGAGGCCCATAGTACACAAAATAATCTTTGCAATTATAACGTTCGCCTCGTATGTCCGTTTGACGTGATTATTGATGCAATCATTAATTTGTAATTATAATTATTAATAATCTTTTTACCGCATAGATCTCGAAAAATAACCCCAAAATGAAAAAAAAATCGCGTCAAACAGACATCCAAGGCAAACGTTACGATTGTTTTAAAAAGTAGTTGTAAATTGGTGAAACTTCAAACGGTCATAACTTTCACCTCGGATGTCCGTTTGACGTGATTGTTATTTTAGGTGTGCTCATTTACAACAAGTTTTAAATTAGCTCCAATGTTAGTGCTAACAACATGAAGAGTAGCAGGGTTAGGGGACTTACTTGTGTGCACCCAGTTTGTTTGTTGAGATTGCATTTTGTCTGTCTCCTTGTTCTTATTTTGATCACTGCAAGCCTGCTCTATATTGTTCATGTTGTGGCTATTCACGGCTTCTCTATTTTCCATATGCAGCAGGGGAACTGAACTTGATAATTGATCACTACCATGAATTCCAAAGGAGAAAATAGGGGATTGTCCATAATCTGAGTGATTCTTTGTGATCTCTTGTGTCCTTTGGCCCTGCAAATTTTGGTTTTGAGTATCCTGTAAGTTATTAGTATTGGCCTCCCCTTTTGGATTGAGTTTTGAGCTCATTGGAGATTTATTACCATTACTTGAGGATTTAGGCTTGTTCCCTCCTTCCTTGGTACCCCTGTGGTGATCATTTTCTTAGTTTGAATTCACCTGAGCTATGGCGACTTCACCGAAATTTGGTTTGCCGGCGAACCCACCATCCAAGTTGCTCGAAATTGCTGTGAGATATTCCTCTAAGTGAGACGAAGAATCTCTAGTGGTAGAATCAACTCAAATATGTTCGGAAGATGCTCTAATTTGAAGGAGCGATCGAGGAATGCTCTAATTCGGAAGATGCTCTAATTCTCGGCAAAATCACTTCCTGAGATCTATCAATTGGGAAGGTGGAATTCTCTAAATTTTGGACAGGCGATAGATCTTCCATAGGGGTTTCCATATCCCCTTCCCCCTTAGCTCGATTTAAACTACATTGATCATGGGAAATAATTTTGCGAGTCCCATCTAACTCCCTTCCAGAAATGGCGACTTGGATCGCTTCTTCCTTTCGCAATTTGGAAGAGTTACAGGATGAATTTAAGGATGAATCTTGCTGGGTTTTGTTGGTCTCAGCCATGCGCTTCATTGTACGTTGGTTCGGTGGCCTGAGCAACCCTACCGGTGGCGTTTTTGCCATTCTGGTAGACCAGCAGTAGCGCTTTTCTTAGAGAGCAATTTTTAGAGAGAGAAAAAAAATCAAGAAATGAGGAAGTGATAGGGTTTTAGGTTTGGGGATTTTTTTTTTAAAAAAAAACCATACCCAAGGATCTCACCCCACGTGGAGGTCAGGGGTTGAGCCAAACACCCCCAAGCCTTAACATTAATAACAAAAACAACAAAAGTACACGAAGGGGGACATAAACCTTACCTCCGATCCTATGGTCGGTTCATAAGCTTGTCTTCCTACTAAGGATGACCAGCTTATCCCCGATACTAAAAAGGGAAACCTAGGACTATGCACCTATTGAGAGGACTCCTCTTAGTATAGAATTCTAGGAAACATAAACAAGGGAGACTCTTCCCTTACAAGAAGGAAAAGAATAAAACACTAATCCTATTCAATAGAGCTATAACTATAGAAGAGATAGCCAAACTGAAAAGGTTAAAAAAAACACAGGTATAGAGGCATCTATACAATAAAAACTATCCCAACTTCAAGGAGGTTGATTGATTCTTCTCATTCTCTTCCTTCTGAAGTTTGTCATCCCCATCTTCTCTAGGATATAACTTTCTCTGGATGCTGCAGGTAGCTGTTGATAAGTATAATAATGGTGAAGTATCTCAGATTTGTGACTCCTCTTGGATATGAAGTCAGCTGTGTAGTTGGCTTCTATATAAGTGTGTCTGCATTGGAAGAATTACAATTGTTCTATCAACTTGAGAAGGGGACTGATGAATTGATGAAGTTTCTAGGGGGGTTTGCAGATGTGATTGATCCATTTGGTAAGTAACTCAGAGTCAACTTCAAGTATAATCCTCTTGTAGCCATGCTGTACACACCAGTTAATGCCATGAGTGGCAGCTTCAGTCTCAGCCTGGTTATTAGTGCCAAATCCAAGAGGGATGGTGAAAGCATACACCATATTCCCATTAGAATCTCTTAGTATGCCCCTTCCACCAATCTTACCAGGGTTACCTAGAGCACTACCATCAGTATTGAGTTTAAAAAGGTTGGTTGTTGGTCTGATCCAAGTAATCTCCTTGATCTGCACCTCCTGCCAACACCCCTCTATACTGGTAATCAGTTGCTTCCAAGTACTGGGCCATTGTAGATAAGGATAGACAGAACTCATCAGATGTTTGGTGTCTTTGAGAATCAAGAATTTAACTCTGCTTACACTTGACTGTTTGCCCCCATGTTTAACTGAGCACCTGTTCTTCCATGGGTTCCAACAAATTATGGTAGGCAGTACTTGATAATGACTCTATGCACCTCATTTTTTTCTTCCAGTCCCCACCACCTCATGAGATAACTTCTAAGAGGCAAGTGCCTATGTATTGTACCAAATGAAGAGGCAAGGGGTTTCCAGATGTAGCTTGCAAAATTGCCAGAAATAAAAACATGATCAATTTCATCCCAACCAGGATTACTGTAGCAAAAACACCTGGCAGGTTTACTTCCAAAAGTAGTGATCTTTTCATTTGTGGGTAGCTTGCTTTTCAAGGCCCTCCACAGAAGAAAAGAAATTTTGAAAGGAACATTCTTGTGCCATATGAAGGTGTTTAATTTGGTCCTGTCCTTCTTTTGTCTGATGTGTTCCCAAGCTGAAGAACAAGTGAATTGCCCATTATCAGTAAGAGTCCACACTGGTTCATCATTAGTATTTTCATGAGTGTAGATTACAGTATTCAAGATCTTTGGGACCAGTAGAGGGGGGACATGTCTTCTGACCATTGATTCATTCCAATGGCCATTAGTCCAGAACTGAGCAACAGAGGTATTATTTAGGCTAGTGATATTGCTGCACTGGTGAGCCAAGGGTCCCTCTCCCAGCCATATATCCCACTAGAATTTACAAGTGCCAGAATATAGCTTCCATCTGATTTGAGCCTCCACTTTGATCCTGTTTCTCATCATGTATCTCCAAACTAATGACTGGCCTGTATCAAATTTTTTACCCACAGGATTGGACCTTTGACAGTATTTGGCTTTCATAAATTGCCCCCACAAAGAGATTTTTGTCCTAAAGGACCACCACTGTTTTAATTGGAAAGCAATGCAGATGTCCTCAAGCTGTGTCACCCCTATACCCCTTCCTCTTGGGGGTAGCTGAGTGTCTCCCAAGAACCCCAATGGTAATTTTTGTTTCTTTATCCCATCCCGAGAAAAAATTAGCTATCACACTTTTGATATACTTGATAGTAGTCCTGGGTGGAGAAATAGTAGCCATGGTATGGATAGGAATATATTGCAAGACATGCTTCACCACTGTAGCTCTACCTCCAAAACTAAGAATGCTAAACTGCCAACCACTAATCTTTTTAATAATTTTAGCCTCAAGATCAGAATAGTAGATGTTTCTTCGCCCTCCTATATAAAGAGGACAACCTAAGTTGGTAATAGGACTGTCTCTTTGATTGAAGCCAGTAACCTTTTTGATGAGCTCAATGATATCATAAGGAGTGTGGGCTGGAACCATAAAATGACTCTCCTCTTTATTGATGAGCTGATCAAAAACCATTTCATAGGTGGAAAGAGTCTGCATAATTAACTGAAGAGATCTCCTGTTTCCAGATGTGAAAATCATCACATCATCAGTAAAACTCAAATGGTTAATTTGGGGACCATTAACTTCCATGTGAAAACCCTGGTAATTCTGATGTTGATGGAGAAGGTTTAGCATTATAGATAGCACCTCAGCTCCCAAAATTAACAAAGTAGGAGACAAAGGATCCCCTTGCTTAAGTCCTCAAGTGGAGTAAAAAAATCCATGCCTGACCCCATTAACAATGACAGAGTACTAATTATTGCTCATGAGTGTCCAAACCATATCAATGAAATTGACACCAAAACCCATTCTTTTCATTACCAGACATGTGAAAGCCCATGAGACCCTATCATAAGCTTTAGTCATATCCAGTTTGATCACCACATTATCACCTTCCTTGGGTTTTTTGATGCCATGAGTTATTTCCTGAGCAAGCATGATGTTCTCAGATATGCTCCTTCATTAAACAAATCCTGATTGGTTCTCAGAAATAATGTTAGGGAGGTAAGGGGCCAATCTGGTGCAAAGCAATTTGGAGATGATTTTGTTGGAGAAATTACTCAAGCTGATGGGTCTGAAACCATTAAATCTGCTAGGCTACTCCACTTTAGGTAGAAGAACCAAACAAGCATGAGATAAATATTTGGGCATCTCACAGCCACAGAAGAAAGCTAGAACAACCTCCAGAAGATCTTCTTTCATAATGCCCCAACATACTTGATAAAATTTCCCCCCAAACCCATCTGAACCAGGAACTGAATTAGAGTTCATAGAAAAGACCACCTCTTTCACTTCATCCATGGTTGGCATAGCTTGAAGAATTTTGTTTTGCTCATCAGTGATCATTCTGGGAATATGATAAAACATTTCTTCCCTAATCTTGTTCTCATGGCCAGTAAAAATTTGTTGATAATAATCACAAGCTGCTTTGGCTATGTTCTCATCACCTTGGACCCATTCATCATTACTAGTGCAGATTTTATGAATAAAAATTTTTCTCTTCCTTCCTCTCATAATAGCATGGAAATATTTAGAGTTAGAGTCACCATCTTAAACCATTGGAGTTGGGTTCTTTGTTTATGGATGGATGCTTCCAACTTCATATACTTGATGTAAGTGGCATTGATATGATGTAGGTTAGCTCTGTTTTCCTCAGTGTTGCTGGTAATAATCTCATCCTCAGCCAATCTAACCTTTTCTTCATATTCCTTGATAGTTTTGAAGATTTCTCCATACTCATGTTTAGACCAAGAGATAAGAGTGCAGGTCAACCTCTTCATTTTCTGATGGAACCTCCACATAGGATTGCTTGGCATTTCTTTATCCCAATAAGCTTTGACCATAGCAGTGAAGTTTTCATGCTCAGTCCAGCAATGGAGGAAACTGAAGTATCTAATGGTATTTTCGGCTCTCACTACCATTTCCATAAGAAGTGGGCAGTGATCTGATCCAACAGAAGGCAAATGAGTGATAGTAATTTGAGGCATACTCTCTAACCATTTATCATTAACCATGGCCCTATCCAATCTTTTCCAAACTCTAGCTTCCATAGTTCTTTGATTGCACCAAGTAAATTGTTGACCACTGTATCCCAGGTCCATCAGACCACAAGCCTCAGTAACACTTATGAATTCAAAACTTTTATTCATGTTATAAGGTCTGCCACCCTGCTTTTCCTCAGTAGATGTGATAACATTGATATCTCCAATAGTGCACCAAGGGATACTCATGTTGGAGAAGTGAAACAGTCTGTCCCATAGGGGTCTTTTTCTGGACCTCCTATCAGTAAAAATTCGTGGACTATAGTACACGTAAAACAGCAAATATGGCCATATTCCCGCTCTAGGCCTATTTTGAATCTCAAAATGCAGGCGTTTGCCCCTCCGGACCAACTCACGCCATTAATAAGGTCTTATATGACACCCACAAAAACGTTTGGCCAAAAATCCATCCGGACCTCCTATCAAAAAAAATCTCTGGACTATAGTATACGAAAAACGACATATATGGCAATATTCCCGCTCTGGGCCTATTTTGAACCTCAAAATGCAAACGTTTGCCCCTCCGGACCAACTCACGCCATTAATAATGTCTTAACGGAAGCCCACAAAAAATCACGGACAAAAATCTGCCTGGACCTCCTATCACAAAAAATATGTGGACTATAGTACACGTAAAACGGCAAATATGGCCATATATTCCCGCTCTGGGCCTATTTTGAACCTCAAAATGCAGACTTTTGCCCCTCCGGACCAACTCACGCCATTAATAAGGTCTTAACGGACCCCCATAAAAAATTTCGACAAAAAACCCATCCGGACGTCCTATTACAAAAAATCTGTGGACTATAGTACACGTAAAACGGCAAATATGGCCATATTCCTTTCTGGGCCTATTTTGAACCTTAAAATGCAGACATTTCCCTCTGCGGGCCAACTCACGCCATTAATAAGGTCTTAATGGACCCCAGAAAAAATTACGGCCAAAAATCTGTACGGACCTTCAATGACAAAAAATCCGTGGACTATAGTACACGTAAAATGGCAAATATGGTCATATTACCGCTCTAGGCCTATTTTGAACCTCAAAATGCCGAAGTTTGCCCCTCCGGACAAACTCACGCCATTAAAAATGTCTTAACGGATCCCCACATAAACTTTCGGCCAAATATTCATCCGGACCTCCTATCACAAAAAATCTGTGGACAATAGTAAACATAAATCGGCAAATATGGTCATATTTCCGCTCTGGGCCTATTTTGAACCTAAAAAAGTAGACGTTTGCCCCTCCGGACCAACTCATGCCATTAATAAGGTCTTAACGGACCCCCACAAAATTGTTTTACAAAAAACCCATCTAGACGTCCTATCACAAAAAATCTGTGGAGTATAGTACACGTAAAATGGCAAATATGGCCATATTCCCTTTCTGGGCCTATTTTGAACCTCAAAATGCAGACGTTTGCCCCTGCGGATCAACTCACGCCATTAATAAGGACTTAATGGACCCCCACAAAAATTACGGTCAAAAATCCGTCTGGACCTTCAATCACAAAAAATATGTGGACTATAGTACACGTAAAACAACAAATATGGCCATATTCCCGCTCTGGGCCTATTTTGAACCTCAAAATGCTGACGTTTGCCCCTCCGGACCAACTCACGCCATTAATAATGTCTTAACGGATCCCTACATAAAGTTTTGGTTAAAAATCCATCCGGACTTCCTATCAAAAAAAATATGTGGACTATAGTACACGTAAATCGGCAAATATGGCCTTATTTCCGCTCTCGGCCTATTTTGAACCTCAAAATGCAGATGTTTGCCCCTCCGGACCAACTCACACCATTATAAAGGTCTTAACGGACCCCCACAAAAAATTTCGACAAAAAACACATCCTGACGTCCTATCAAAAAAAATCTGAGGACTATAGTACACGTAAAATGGCAAATATGGCCATATTCCCTTTCTGGGCCTATTTTGAACCTCAAAATGCAGACGTTTGCCCCTGCGGACCAACTCACGCCATTAATAAGGTCTTAATAGACCCCCACAAAAAATTACGGCCAAAAATCCGTCCGATTCTTAAATCACAATAAAATCCGTGGACTATACTACACGTAAAACGACAAATATGGTCATATTACCGCTCTGGGCCTATTTTGAACCTCAAAATGTTGACGTTTACCCCTCCGGACCAATTCACGCCATTATTAATGTGTTAACGGATCCCCACATAAACTTTCGGCAAAAAATCCATCCAGACCTCCTATCACAAAAAATATGTAGACTATTATACACGTAAAACGGCAAATATGGCCATATTTCAGCTCTTGGCCTATTTTGAACCTCAAAATGCAGACGTTTGCCCCTCTGGACCAACTCACGCCATTAATAAGGTCTTAACGGACCCCCACACAAATGTTCGACAAAAAATCTATCCGTACCTCCTATCACCAAAAATCTGTGGACCATAGTACACGTAAAAATGACAAATATGACCATATTCCCACTCTGGTCCTATTTTGAACCTTAAAATGCAGACATTTGCCCCTCCGGACCAACTCACGCCATTAATAAGGTCTTAACGGACCTCCAAAAAAATTACAGCTAAAAATCCGTCCGGATCTCCTATCACAAAAAATCTGTGGACTATAGTACACGCTAAACGTCAAATATGGCCATATTCCCGCTCTGGTCATATTTTAAAACATAAAAATGCAGACGTTTGCCCCTGTGGACCAACTCACGCCATTAATATGGTCTTAAAAGGCCCCACAAAAAATTTCAACCAAAAATCCGTCATGACTTCCTATCACCAAAAATCCGTGGACTATAGTACACGCTAAACGGCAAATATGGCCATATTCCCTTTTTTGGCCTATTTTGAACCTCCAAATGCAGACGTTTGCTCCTGCGGACAACCTCACGCCATTAATCAGGTCTTAATGGACCCCCACAAAACATTAAGGCCAAAAATTCATCCAGACCTTCGATCACAAAAAATTCGGGGATTAAAGTACACATAAAACGGCAAATTTGGTAATATTCCCGCTCTGAGCCTATTTTGAACCTCAAAATGCCGACGTTTATCCCTCCGGACCAACTCACGCCATTAATAATGTCTTAACGGATTCCCTCATAAACTTTTGGCCAAAAATCCATCCGGACCTCCTATCACAAAAAATCTGTGGACTATAATACACGTAAAACGGCAAATATGGTCATATTTCCGCAATGGGCCTATTTTGAACCTTAAAATGCAGACGTTTGACCCTCCGGACCAACTCACGCCATTAATAAGGTCTTAACAGACCCCCACAAAAACTTTCGACTAAAAATCCGTCAGAAACTCCTATCACCCAAAATCCGTAGACTATAGTACACGTAAAACGAAAAATATGACCATATTCCGGCTCTGGTCCTATTTTGAACCTTATAATGCAGACGTTTGCCCCTCCGGACCAACTCACGCCATTAATAAGGTCTTAACGGACCCCCAAAAAAATTATAGCTAAAAATCCATCCGAACGTCCTATCACGGAAAATCCGTGAACAATAGTACACGCTAAACTACAAATATGGCCATATTCCCGCTCTGGTCCTATTTTGAACCTCAAAATACAGACGTTTGCCCCTCCGAATAAACTCGCGCCATTAATAATGTTTTAACGTACCCCCACAAAAAATTACAGCAAAAAATCCGTCAAGAACTCCAATCACCAAATATCCGTGGACTATAGTACATGTAAAACGGAAAATATGGCCATATTCCCTCTTTGGAACTATTTTGACCTTAAAATGCCGACGTTTGCCCCTCCGGACCAACTCACGCCATTAATAATGTCTTAACGGACCCCCACATAAACTTTCGGCAAAAAATCTCTCCGGTCCTCTTATCACCAAAAATTCGTGGACAATAGTACACGTAAAACGATAAATATGGCCATATTCCCGCTCTGGGCCTATTTTAATCCTCAAAATGCAGACGTTCGCCTCTCCGGACCAACTCACGCCATTTAAAAGGTCTTAACGGACCCCCACAAAAACTTTCGGCCAAAAATCTATCTGGACCTCCTTTCACCAAAAAATCATGGACTATAGTACACGTAAAACGGAAATATGGCCATATTCCCGCTCTGGGTCTATTTTGAACCTCAAAATGCAGACGTTTGCCCCTCTGGACCAACTCACACCGTTAATTAAGTCTTAAAGGACCCCACAAAAATTTCGGCAATAAATCCATCCGGACCTCATTTAACCAAAAATCTGTGGAATATAGTACACGTAAAATGACAAATATGGTCATATTCCCGCTCTGGTCTTATTTTGAACCTCAAAATGCAGACGTTTGCCCCTCTGGACCAACTCACGCCATTAATAAGGTCTTAACGGACCCCACAAAAATTTTGGCAAAAAATCCATCCGTACCTTTTATCACCAAATATCTGTGGACTATAGTACACGTAAAAAGACTAATATGGCGATATTCCCGCTCTGGGCCTATTGTAAACCTCAAAATGTAGACGTTTGCTCCTACGGACCAACTCACGCCATTAATAAGGTCTTAACGGACCCCCACAAAATTTTTTGCTAAAAATCCGTTCGGACCTCCTATCATTAAAAATCCGTGGACTATAGTACACGTAAAACAACAAATACCATATTCCCGCTCTGCTCTTATTTTGAACCTCAAAATGCAGACGTTTACCCTCCGAACCAACTCACGCCATTAATAAAGTATTAAGGGACCCCCAAAAAAAATTACGACAAAAAATCAGTACGGACCTCCTATCACAAAAAATCCGTGGACTATAGTAAATATAAAATGACAAATATAGCCATATTCCCGCTCTGGGCCTATTTTAAACCTTAAAATGCAGACGTTTGCCCCTCCGGACCAAATCACGCCATTAATAATGTCTTAACGGACCCCAACAAAAATATTTCGGTCAAAAATTCGTCCGGACCTCCTTTCACCAAAAATACGTGGACTATAGTACACTTAAAACGGCAAATATGGTCATATTCTCGCTCTGGGCCTATTTTGAACTTCAAAATGCAGACGTTTTCCCCTCCGGACCTACTTACGCCTTTAATAAGGTCTCAAAGAACACCCACAAAATATTACGACAAAAAATCCGTACGGACCACTTATCACAAAAAATCCATAGACTATAGTACACATAAAACGGAAATATGGCCATATTCTCGCTCTGGGCCTATTTTGAACCTCAAAATGCAGACGTTTGCCCCTCTGGACCTACTCAAGCCATTAATAAGGTCGTAACGGACCCCCACAAAAAATTTTGCCAAAAATCCGTGCGGACCTCCTATCACAAAAAATCTGAGGACTATAGTACAAAGAAAACGACAAATATGACCATATTCCCGTTCTGGGCCTATTTTGAACCTCAAAATGCAGACGTTTGCTTCTCGGGACCAACTCACGCCATTAATAAGATCTTAATGGACCCCCACAAAAAATTTAAGCTGAAAATCCGTCCGGACCTCCTATCACAAAAAACCCGTGGACTACAGTAAATGGAAAACGGCAAATATGGCCATATTCCCGTTCTTGGCCTATTTTGAACCTCAAAATGCAGAAGTTCTCCTCTCGGGACCAACTCACGCAACTAAAAAGGTCTTAACGGACCTCCACAAAAATATTCGGCCAAAAAATCGTCCGGACCTCCTATCACCAAAATTTCGTGGACTATAGTACACCAAAAACAGCTAATATGGCAACATTCCCGCTCAAGGCCTATTTTGAACCTCAAAATGCAGACGTTTGCCCCTCGGGACCAACTCACGCCATTAAAAATGTCTTAACGGACCCCCACAAAAAATTTCAGCCAAAAATTCGGGGACTACAGTACACGGAAAACGGCAAATACGGTCGTATTCCCACTCTGGGCCTATTTTGAACCACAAAATACAGACGTTTGCCCCTCGTGACAGGATGTTTGCACGTAGTGACCAACTCACGCCATTAATAAGGTCTTAACGGAGCCCGACAAAAATTTTTTGCAAAAAATCCGTTCAGACCTCCTATCAAAAAAAATCCATAGTATACGGAAAATGGCAAATATGGCCATGTTCCCGCTCTGGGCATATTTTGAACCTTGAAATGCAGTCGTTTGCACCTCGGGACAAACTCACGCCATTAATAATGTTTTAAAGTAGCCCCACAAAAAATCCGTCAGGAACTCCAATCACCAAATATCCGTGGACTATAGTACATGTAAAACGGAAAATATGGCCATATTCCCTCTTTGGAACTATTTTGACCTTAAAATGCCGACGTTTGCCCCTCCGGACCAACTCACGCCATTAATAATGTCTTAACGGACCCCCACATAAACTTTCGGCAAAAAATCTCTCCGGTCCTCTTATCACCAAAAATTCGTGGACAATAGTACACGTAAAACGATAAATATGGCCATATTCCCGCTCTGGGCCTATTTTAATCCTCAAAAGGCAGACGTTCGCCTCTCCGGACCAACTCACGCCATTAAAAAGGTCTTAACGGACCCCCACAAAAACTTTCGGCCAAAAATCTATCTGGACTTCCTTTCACCAAAAAATCATGGACTATAGTACACGTAAAACGGAAATATGGCCATATTCCCGCTCTGGGTCTATTTTGAACCTCAAAATGCAGACGTGTGCCCCTCTGGACAAACTCACGCCGTTAATTAAGTCTTAAAGGACCCCACAAAAATTTCGGCAATAAATCCATCCGGACCTCATTTAACCAAAAATCTGTGGACTATAGTACACGTAAAAATGCAAAAATGGCGATATTTCCGCTCTTGGCCTATTTTGAAACTCAAAATTCAGACGTTTGCCCATCTGGACCAACTCACGCCATTAATAAGGTCTTAACGGACCCCATAAAAATTTTAGAAAAAAATCCGTCCGGACCTCTTATCACCAAAAATCCGTGGAATATAGTACACGTAAAATGACAAATATGGTCATATTCCCACTCTGGTCTTATTTTGAACATCAAAATGCAGACGTTTGCCCATCTGGACCAACTCACGCCATTAATAAGGTCTTAACGGACCCCACAAAAATTTTGGCAAAAAATCCATCCGTACCCCCTATCACCAAATATCCGTGGACTATAGTACACGTAAAAAGGCTAATATGGCTATATTCCCGCTCTGGGCCTATTTTAAACCTCAAAATGTAGACGTTTGCTCCTACGGACCAACTCACGCCATTAATAAGGTCTTAACGGACCCCCACAAAAAATTTTCGCTAAAAATCCATCCGGACCTCCTATCATTAAAAATCCGTGGACTATAGTACACGTAAAACGACAAATATGGCCATATTCCCGCTCTGCTCTTATTTTGAACCTCAAAATGCAGACGTTTGCCCTCCGAACCAACTCACGCCATTAATAAAGTATTAAGGGACCCCCAAAAAAATTACGAAAAAAAATCAGTACGGGACTTCTATCACAAAAAATCCGTGGACTATAGTAAACATAAAACGGCAAATATAGCCATATTCCCGCTCTGGGCCTATTTTAAACCTTAAAATGCAGACGTTTGCCCCTCCGGACCAAATCACGCCATTAATAATGTCTTAACGGACCCCAACAAAATATTTCGATCAAAAATTCGTCCGGACCTCCTTTCACCAAAAATTCGTGGACTATAGTACACTTAAAACGGCAAATATGGCTATATTCTCGCTCTGGGCCTATTTTGAACTTCAAAATGCAGACGTTTTCCCCTCCGGACCTACTACGCCTTTAATAAGGTCTCAAAGAACACCCACAAAAATTACGACAAAAATCCGTACGGACCACCTATCACAAAAAATCCATGGACTATAGTACACGTAAAACGAAAATATGGCCATATTCTCGCTCTGGGCCTATTTTGAACCTCAAAATGCAGACGTTTGCCCCTCTGAACCTACTCACGCCATTATAAGGTCGTAACGGACCCCCACAAAAACTTTCGGCCAAAAATCCGTGCGGACCTCCTATCACAAAAAATCTGAGGACTATAGTACACAGAAAAACGACAAATATGGCCATATTCCCGTTCTGGGCCTATTTTGAACCTCAAAGTGCAGACGTTTGCTTCTCGGGACCAACTCACGCCATTAATAGGTTCTTAACGGACCCCCACAAAAAATTTAAGCGGAAAATCCGTCCGGACCTCCTATCACAAAAAAACCCGTGGACTACAGTAAATGGAAATCGGCAAATATGGCCATATTCCCGTTCTGGGCCTATTTTGAACCTCAAAATGCAGAAGTTCTCCTCTCGGGACCAACTCACGCAACTAAAAAGGTCTTAACGGACCTCCACAAAAGTTTTCGGCCAAAAATCCGTCCGGACCTCCTATCACCGAAAACAGCTAATATGGCAACATTCCCGCTCAAGGCCTATTTTGAACCTCAAAATGCAGACGTTTGCCCCTCGGGACCAACTCACGCCATTACTAATGTCTTAACGGACCCCCACAAAAAGTTTCGGCCAAAAATTCGTGGACTACAGTACATGGAAAACGGCAAATACGGTCATATTCCTGCTCTGGGCCTATTTTGAACCACAAAATATAGACGTTTGCTTCTCGTGACAAGATGTTTGCATGTCGTGACCAACTCACGCCATTAATAAGGTCTTAACGGAACCCCACAAAAAATTTCTGCCAAAAATCCGGTCGGACCTCCTATAAAAAAAATCCATAGTATACGGAAAACGGCAAATATGGCCATGTTCCCGCTCTGGGCATATTTTGAACCTTGAAATGCAGTCGTTTGCACCTCGGGAAAAACTCACGCCATTAATAAGGTCTTAACGGACCCCCACAAAATATTTCAGCCAAAAATCCATCCAGACCTCGTATCACCAAAAATCTGTGGACTATAGTACACGAAAAACGTCAAATATGGCCATATTCCTGCTCAGGGCCTATTTTTAACATCAAAATGCAGTCGTTTGCCTCTCGGGACAAACTCACGCCATTAATAAGGTCTTAACGGACCCCCACTAAAAATTTTGGAAAAAAATCCGTCTGGACCTCCTATCACCAAAATTCCGTGGACAATAGTACAAGGAAAATGGAAAATATGGCAATATATTCCCTCTCTGGGCCTATTTTTAACATCAAATGCATACGTTTGCCCTCGGGACTAACTCACGCCATTAATATAGTCTTAACGGAGCCCCAAAAAAATTTTCAGCAAAAAATCCATCCGGACCTCCTATCACAAAAAATATGTGGACTATTGTACACGAAAAATGGCAAATATGGCCATATTCCCGCTTTGGGCCTATTTTAAACCCCAAAAGGCAGATATTTGCACCTCGGGACCAACTCAGGCCAATAATAAGGTCTTAACGGACCCACACAAAAACTTTTGGCCAAAAATCCATCCGGACCTCCTATCACCAAAAATTCGTGGACTATAGTACACGAAAAATGGCAATTATGGTCATATTCCCGCTCAGGACATATTTTTAATCTCAAAATGCAGTCGTTTGCCTCTCGAGACAAACTCACGCCATTAATAAGGTCTTAACGGACCCCCACTAAAAATTTTGGAAAAAAATTCGTCTGGACCTCCTATCACAAAAATTTCGTGGACAATAGTACAAGGAAAATGGAAAATATGGCCATATATTCTTGCTCTGGGCCTAATTTTAACATCAAATGCATACGTTTGCCCTCGGGACTAACTCACGCCATTAATAAGGTCTTAACGGACCCCCAAAAAAATTTCAACAAAAAATCCATCCGGACCTCTTATCACAAAAAATATGTGGACTATAGTACACGAAAAATGGCAAATATGGTCATATTCCAGCTTTGGGCCTATTTTGAACCTCAAAAAGCAGACATTTGCACCTCGAGACCAACTCACGCCATTAAAAAGGACTTAATGAACACCCACAAAAAAATTCACCCAAAAATCCATCCAAACCTCCTATCACCAAAAATTCGTGGACTATAGTACACAAAAAATGGCAATTATGGTCATATTCCCGCTCAGGGCCTATTTTTAACCTCAAAATGCAGTCGTTTGCCTCTCGGGACAAACTCACGCCATTAATAAGGTCTTAACGGACCCCCACTAAAAATTTTGGAAATAAATTCGTCTGGACCTCCTATCACCAAAATTCCGTGGACAATAGTACAAGGAAAATGGAAAATATGGCCATATATTCCCCCTCTGGGCCTATTTTTAACATCAAATGCATAAGTTTGCCCTCGGGACTAACTCACGCCATTAATATAGTCTTAAAAGACCTCCAAAAAAAATTTCAACAAAAAATCCATCCGGACCTCCTATCACAAAAAATATGTGGACTATAGTACACGAAAAATGGCAAATATGGTCATATTCCCGCTTTGGGCCTATTTTGAATCTCAAAAGGCAGACATTTGCACCTCGGGACCAACTCAGGCCAATAATAAGGTCTTAACGGACCCACACAAAAACTTTCGGCCAAAAATTCATCCGGACCTCCTATCACCAAAAATTCGTGGACTATAGTACACGAAAAATGGTAATTATGGCCATATTCACGCTCTGGCCCTATTTAGAACCTCAAAATACAGACATTTGCCTCTCAGGACCAACTCACGCCATTAATAGGGTCATAACAGACCCCCACAAAAACTTTCGGCCAAAAATCAATCCTGACCTCATATCACCAAAAATCTGTGGACAATAGCACACGAAACGGCTAATATGGACATATTCCCACTCTGAGGCCTATTTTGAGTTTAGGGTTGAGGGTTTAGGGTTAAGGGTTTAAGGTTTAGTGTTATGGGTCCAGGGTTCAGGGTTTCGGCTTCAGGGTTCAGGGTTCAGGGTTCAGGGTTCAGGGTTTAGGGTTCAGGGTTCAGGGTTTAGGGTTCGGGGTTCGGGGTTCGGGGTTCGGGGTTTGGGGTTCGAGGTTCAGGGTTCAGGGTTAAGAGTTTAGGGTTTAGGGTTCGGGGTTTGGGGTATAGGGTTTAAGGTTCGGGGTTCAGGGTTCGGGGTTTGGGAATCAAGGTTCGGGGTTCAGGGTTCGGGGTTTGGGGTTTAGGGTTTAGGGTTCGGGGTTTGGGGTTTAGGGTTTAGGGTTTAGGTTTTAGGGCTCAGGGTTTAGGGCTCAGGGTTCAGGGTTCAGGGTTCAGGGTTCAGGGTTCAGGGTTCAGGGTTCAGGTTCAGTCAGGTTCAGGGTTCAGGGTTCAGGGGTCAGGGGTCAGGGGTCCGGGTTCAGGTGTTCAGGGTTCAGGGGTTCAGGGTTCAGGGTTCAGGGTTCGGTGTTCGGGGTTCGGTGTTCGGTGTTCGGGGTTCAGGGTTCGGGGCTCGGGGCTCGGGTGTTCGGGGCTCGGGGCTTCGGGGCTCGGGCTTGCGGGGCTCGGGGCTCGCGGGCGTCGGGGCTCGGGGCTCGGGGCTCGGCGGCTCGGGGCTCGGCGGCTCGGGGCTCGGGGCTTCGGGGCTCGGGCTCGGGCTTCCGGGGCTCGCGGGCTGCGGGGCTCGGGGCTCGCGGGCGTCGGGCTCGATGGCCGGGCTCTCGGGCTCGGGGCTCGGCGCTCGTGGCTCGGGGCTCGGGTGCTCGGTGGCCGTCGCGGGCCTCGCGGGTCGGCCCGGCGCTCGGGCTCGGGCTACGGGCTCGGGGCTCGGGCTCGGTCGGCTCGGCCTCGGGCGGCTCGGGTGCTCGGGGGCTCGGGGCTCGGGCTCGGGGCGCGTGGCTCGGGCGCTCGTGGCTCGGGCGCTCCGGGGCTCGGGCTCGAGCGCAGGGGCTCGGGGCTCGCGGGGCTCGGCGGCCTCCGGCGGCTCGCCAGCGGTGCTACGGGTGCTCGCGGGCTCGGGGCTCTGGGCTCTGGGCTCGGGGCTCGGGGCTCGGGGCTCGGGGCTCGGGGCTCGGGGTTCGGGGTTCGGGGTTCGGGGTTCGGGGTTCGGGGTTCGGGGTTCGGGGTTCGGGGTTCGGGGTTCGGGGTTCGGGGTTCGGGGTTCGGGGTTCGGGGTTCGGGGTTCGGGGTTCGGGGTTCGGGGTTCGGGGTTCGGGGGTCGGGGGTCGGGGTTCGGGGTTCGGGGTTCGGGGTTCGGGGTTCGGGGTTCGGGGTTCGGGGTTCGGGGTTCGGGGTTCGGGGTTCGGGGTTCGGTGTTCGGGGTTCGGGGTTCGGGGTTCGGGGTTCAGGGTTCAGGGTTCAGGGTTCAGGGTTCAGGGGTTCGGGTTTCGGGGTTCGGGGTTCGGGGTTCGGGGTTCGGGGTTCGGGGTTCGGGGTTCGGGGTTCGGGGTTCGGGGTTCGGGGTTCGGGGTTCGGGGTTCGGGGTTCGGGGTTCGGGGTTCGGGGTTCGGGGTTCGGGGTTCGGGGTTCAGGGTTCAGGGTTCAGGGTTCGGGGTTCGGGGTTCGGGGTTCGGGGTTCGGGGTTCGGGGTTCGGGGTTCGGGGTTCGGGGTTCGGGGTTCCGGGTTCGGGGTTCGGGGTTCGGGGTTCGGGGTTCGGGGTTCGGGGTTCGGGGTTCGGGGTTCGGGGTTCGGGGTTCGGGTTCGGGTTCGGGGTTCGGGGTTCGGGGTTCGGGGTTCGGGGTTCGGGGTTCGGGGTTCAGGGTTCAGGGTTCAGGGTTCAGGGTCCAGGGTCCAGGGTCCAGGGTTCAGGGTTCAGGGTTCAGGGTTCAGGGTTCAGGGTTCAGGGTTCAGGGTTCAGGGTTCAGGGTTCAGGGTTCAGGGTTCAGGTTCAGGGTTCAGGGTTCAGGGTTCAGGGTTCAGGGTTCAGGGTTCAGGGTTCAGGGTTCAGGGTTCAGGGTTCAGGGTTCAGGGTTCAGGGTTCAGGGTTCACGGTTCAGGGTTCAGGGTTCAGGGTTCAGGGTTCAGGGTTCAGGGTTCAGGGTTCAGGGTTCAGGGTTCAGGGTTCAGGGTCCAGGGTCCAGGGTTCAGGGTTCAGGGTTCAGGGTTCAGGGTTCAGGGTTCAGGGTTCAGGGTTCAGGGTTCAGGGTTCAGGGTTAGGGTTCAGGTTTAGGGTTTAGGGTTTAGGGTTTAGGGTTTAGGGTTTAGGGTTTAGGGTTTAGGGTTTAGGGTTTAGGGTTTAGGGTTTAGGGTTTAGGGTTTAGGGTTCAGGGTTCAGGGTTCAGGGTTCAGGGTTCAGGGTTTCAGGGTTCAGGGTTCAGGGTTCAGGGTTCAGGGTTCAGGGTTCAGGGTTCAGGGTTCAGGGTTCAGGGTTCAGGTTTCAGGGTTCAGGGTTCAGGGTTCAGGGTTCAGGGTTCAGGGTTGGTTCAGGGTTCAGGGTTCAGGGTTCAGGGTTCAGGGTTCAGGGTTCAGGGTTCAGGGTTCAGGGTTCAGGGTTCAGGGTTCAGGGTTCAGGGTTCAGGGTTTAGGGTTTAGGGTTTAGGGTTTAGGGTTTAGGGTTTAGGGTTTAGGGTTTAGGGTTTAGGGTTTAGGGTTTAGGGTTTAGGGTTTAGGGTTTAGGGTTTAGGGTTTACGGTTTAGGGTTTAGGGTTTAGGGTTTTAGGGTTTAGGGTTTAGGGTTTAGGGTTTAGGGTTTAGGGTTTAGGGTTTAGGGTTTAGGGTTTAGGGTTTAGGGTTTAGGGTTTTAGGGTTTAGGGTTTAGGGTTTCAGGGTTCAGGGTTCGGGGTTCAGGGTTCAGGGTTCAGGGTTCAGGGTTCAGGGTTCAGGGTTCAGGGTTCAGGGTTCAGGGTTCAGGGTTCAGGGTTCAGGGTTAGGGTTCAGGTTTAGGGTTTAGGGTTTAGGGTTTAGGGTTTAGGGTTTAGGGTTTAGGGTTTAGGGTTTAGGGTTTAGGGTTTAGGGTTTAGGGTTTAGGGTTTGGGGTTCAGGGTTTGGGGTTCAGGGTTCAGGGTTCAGGGTTCAGGGTTCAGGGTTCAGGGTTCAGGGTTCAGGGTTCAGGGTTCAGGGTTCAGGGTTCAGGGTTCAGGGTTCAGGGTTCAGGGTTCAGGGTTCAGGGT